>CM055738.1:17747828-18991711 GCA_029465975.1 Dallia pectoralis | reverse complement strand
AGAGTGCAGCAAAGGGAAGGGCTATTTAACAATATTTCTTAAGATATAACAATAATAATTACGTTATAATGAAATTAACACATGAAGAAAGTGTTGCTCAAAGTAAATTGTACATCCACCTAATTAATTGACACATTTCAAAGATTTTTAAAAGTGAAAAGAATGTCCGGCTTAAAGGAATATGGGTGCGTCAACAAATGCATTTGTTATTTTTCAGTTTTGATAATGGATCACCCCTGTTGAGACAATTTCTGAAAGAATAATCTTTCAATGGAAATGCCAACCCTGGATACCAGCAGCTTCAGGAAAAACACTTGGGAATTCTGCCTAAACGAGGATGAACTCAAGCAACATCTTGTAGGGAAGCTTGTGGTAGTCATCACGTGTTGAAGGAATATTCTAAATATAATCATTGCACCATTTGAAAAGTGTGCTTCGAGGAAAATTGCAGAGACAGTGTTTTTTGACCAGTGCAATCATTCAATTTCAATTCAAATCAGTGTCTATGGCAGCAGTCAAATGTCTACAAGACAACAATATCTCAAGACGACAATGCCATTGTCTTTAAAATAGACAATGCTGCATACAAAAATAAACTGACCAAACTGCCCTTTAGTCACTGTTCCCTAACTCTTGATAGTGATGTTATTCTTATTTGGTAAAACATATGTGAGTTAGGACAGACAGAAAAAACTGTGCTTTGAATGAGTGGGTTTGGTAACATTTGTGATATTTTTACACCAACAGATGAGATAATTAAAATGTCAGTGTATTTGAATTAATGACCTCAAATAAAGTGGAAATATGTAGAGACGTGAGCATGTGCACTTACCCGTTGATTCCAACACAGAGGTCTGACATAGTGGCTATTGATTGGGTTGTAGTAGTGAACCTGCAACAATAAGACAGTTGAAAAAGTTAGAAAGCAGATTTCTAAAGCATTGTGGTTCTTCCTGTAAAAACAATGATGAATAACTTTCACAAGGGGCGGGCCTAACCAACACTGAAGTGTCACAAGCCGTCAATTAAAGTGAGAGAAGTTTAGTGTAGCCGGACGCTACAATATATTACAAGGCAAACCGAACAATTCACTCTACACAACAAAAGAGGACTTTTCACTTAAAGCAAAGAAAAAAAGTAGCATAATAGCTCTCAAACAAAAATGTTGGAGAACCCTGAAATAGAAATTCTTGCATAATGTATTCAGCTCTGTCATTGTTCATAATTGCAAATAATTGCACAAAGACAAAACTCTGTAACAATCAATGTCGAGCCATTTTAAGTTCAGCATCTTCAGAAACTAATATTGTGTATGTATGTATCTGTAAGTTCAACGTTTCTCCTGCTATGTAGTAGCAGTTGAATGGAGGGCTAGACATGCAGGATATGTGCATTGGTTTATCCAATGTGGGAGGGGATGCTACATTGTCCATAGGCCTGTTTAACATGCCAAGCATGCAGCAAAGACTAGCTGGTCTGAACCTGCAGGAGACATAAATCTGCAGCTCTCTCTGTTTTCAGTCACAGTTTTAACAGCCTGAAGCATACAGCGCCAGGTCTTTACAATTCTAGAAAAACATTTAAAAACATTACCAATTAGAGCCATGTAACATGACAGAAGTGTAATGTGGTGAGCGTGCCTATCACAACATAAATCATATATTGCAGGCCCCGCGGTTATATCAGCTGAGGATACATTTTGCTGACCTAATTTCCTCACAACCAAGTAAAACAACAATGGTTATATTCCATGCAAAGAGCTTCTTGTTTAGCCCTTACTGGCAAACAAAGATTTTATTAATTACAATTATTTACACTAGTGTCACGAGTGGCGGACACAAGATCCCCACTCCGGGGTTTTTAGTGGGGTGCATGTGTTAGTGCACACCAGGTTTGAGTTGGCTAATTAGGTGGAGTATATTAGTTGCTAGTTTGGTCTTCACGGTGCTTCTCATAATATGTATATATTTAAAGTTACGATTGTAAGAGGTGAGTGTCATTTAAACACATCGCAGATTTGTGCATTTAGTAGTCGCAATTACAATTCCGTGTTTGTTTAGTTTATAATGAATATACTACAAACGTGATTCTGACTCATGCAATTGGCTCATTTCTCACTAAACTTCTTAGTACCTACATGAGTGTTCGCGTCCTTTGACCACGGGACAAACAGTTAACTTGCAAAACGTAATGTGGAAAATAATCGATATTTCTCGATTACACTGTTTGCGTAATCGTTAGGATGCGAAATCGAAATCGAATTTAAATTTTGATTAATTGAACAACCCTAATATGATAAATGGAATACTGCCTTGTAATCCCCCTTAAAAAATGACGGTTGTCTTTGGCTATAACTTTCTGCTGTTTGTTATCATTTCATGCACCACCAGATATGAATTGCTTATTCAATCAGCGTTTGTTCAGGCCCAGCATCACAGAATACGCACAACACGTTGCATTGAATTGAGAGGTGTGCACCAAAGCTCTTCTTCAAGTCTCTACAAGCTACGATGACCCAAAACCACTTTCTGATGCTCTTCACAAAGCCATCTTCAGAGAACAAAGCAGGCATTATATAACTCCGGCACGTGTGAGGGACAAAACAGCTGACCTTCAATCACTAATGCCCACACTCCCTAAGCAGAATAAACCCTGAAAGACTTTTGCTTTAACCTTGTACTTTTATAGACGATTCCTCTATTGTGAATTCCACAAGTCTGATTTTGGTGTATTGGTCAAAGAAATGCTAATGTTAGAGCAGTTAAACTTTTATAAATATCAGGGCCTAGCTTTTAGTGACAATCTGTACTATTTAGCCCTCACTTCTTTATAGACAAGCTGCTGCATGTGTGGAATTTCTTACAGAAAGAGTGTTTGTGCAAAAGCATGTGGAAATGTTGGTTGAAATGGAGAGATACTGCACAGCAGACAAATATGTGTTTAGGAGGTCAGAAATGTATCTGTTAGTCACAGTCTGGGTCTTTAAGGACGTCCCACCAAATTCAGCCAAATTGCTGAAGGTTGCTCACCAAAGAACTCCAGAGTAGCAGCAAAGAATCTACAGGAATCTCTTGTCCCAATAAATGTAGAAGTACATGAGTCAAGTGTCAGGAAGGGAGAAGTCACGACGTATTCCTGAATAAACCTCTGTAAAAACCTCAACAACTATAACAGTGTGCTCTGGACAGATGAGTCAGAGGTTGAGTAATTTTGCTGCATACCAGTCATCCTGCTGATGTTCTGCCTCATGGCATGCCCTGGCCAACTTGCCCTCATTGAGTGAACCATAAGCTCCAGGAAATTCTTGAGAATATGGGGCCACCCATTAAAAAGCGGAATCAAACATGGAAATGCCATATGGTGTATTTATTTTCTCAGAAAATATCATCTTTTAGTGTGATTAGTTAAAATATGCTACCTTTATCTGTCAATAGTGTTAAAGTGACTACAAGATGCCCATAAATTAAACAACAAAATACAACTTCCCAGTGGGTGTACTATTCACATGACTGTATTTAACGCTAAAAGAGCCAAGAGGGGTCATTTTGAGCCAGCTGTACTTAAAAATATGTTTTGGGCACTCGATAAACTTACAGGAATGCTCCTAGATATGCATGCTTGAGTATTATAGAGAATATTGAATTAGTTTCCTTTGACGAATGCAGTCAATAATAGAGTTGTTTTTGTTCCCTTCACCTCAGTCAATTTCTAAACACAAATTAACCCTTCATTGTGTGAGGCACTGGTAAACACTGAACAGTGCCTGCCACATAAAGCCTGCCTGTATGGGGGCATTTAGAAACCTTCCCAGTGACATATCTCAATGATGCTATAACCTACGACTTGTAAATTGTTGGGGAATGGGGAAAATCAGATAACCCTAGCCAGAGCAGTCGCCAATGGAGAGGATCATGCCTGTTTTGGTCCCGCGAAAATCGCATAGCTATTTCATTTCCGATTCCGAATATAATACCATTCGAAAGGGAATTTCGCCCTGACCACGCCAGGTTTGGTGCTGCAAAATCGTCTGTGTACAAGCACTTCCTTGTGTTATGTGATGGGGCAGAGACTCCAACAATAATTTGGTTTCTATGAAAATAGTTTAATAAGCATTGCAGAGACACACAAGATGCCTGGTCATTGTGTGTCAGCAACACCCTCCCATTCAAAACATGCATGGGATAAAATTACCCATCATCGCTCTTCTATTAGGTGTGAATACCTCTGCATTTCTAGTGTTAAGCAGACTAGCAATATCCTCGTTCAACAATAAATGTTAGAACTGCTCACAGATTGCATGCTGTAGCAAGGTGAATTCTTTGCGGTTTTAAAAGATTCACAGATTCCCTTCAATTTGATTGGTGTAACGTTGGACAATTTGATAATCTCTTAATCCCTCGGCACTGTAATAAACTCAGATGCCTTATCCTAATCTGACTATTTCTGCAATCTGTGATCTTTTTAAAGGGCCCGACAACATGTTGGGTTCTATGCTTGGCCAATAATAAACATATATGAGGGTCTCTTTATAGCTAGCTACACTGTGTAAAATGTTTCCTAAAAGGAGATTTTGAAGAATTTTAAAGATTTGTCTAAATTCATAGATGGCTTGAGTTAATTCTTGGACTGTCTCGATATACACACAGCTGTCCCTCAGCGGGAGCAGTCCAGGATGTGAAAGGGCAGGGTTACTTTGCTCTACATCCACAATTTCATTGTGAAATAACTGTAATCCTTGTGAGGAAATCAATGTTCTATCAGAGCGAACACTGTATTTGGTACATTATCTGTACATTTTAAAATGATACATTTTTGTCACAGGTTTCAAAAATGACCTTTTCTACATGTCTGTAGATGGCATGTCGACGTACTGCATATTAGGCTATTCTGTCAAAACGAGAGTGAAGTTTTGCTAGGGAATCATAGTTGGGCTGAGTAAACGCCACCAATTTTAACCCCAATTATTGGCGGCTCCAATCACAAATGATGCGCAGTTTACATAGCTTCCCAAACTTAACCACATTGAAAAGATAACCTAACTTTCCTTCGAACCTTAACCACATTGGAAGCATTTTCTAACCATTACCGTATAAAAGTTACCTGTTACTACGTTTTACATATTATGGTATAATAATTACTGTATTATACAATAATTAACTGATGATGTCAAACAGCTATCCATTTAGAGCTCAAGAGCTGTGTGAAGGAAATATACAGAGGCAGGCTGTTGGCAACATGGTGGAGACTCTTATTAAAGCCCAGGCACAGACAAATGACCATTGTCTGAACAAATCCACTACTGCTTCTCACTTAACCTCAAACAATTAAAAAATCTTAATTTTGGCCTTATTGAATTTAGTTTCCCCACAATTTATACAGCGCAGTTCTCACTTATTTTTTTCAAGGCAAAAAAACGACATACTTATACAAAAACATCTCTTGCCTCATATTAGTAGTTCTTAGAAGTTGGCAATTTAAAAAATGCATTGCTCAAAAATATTTCAAAAGAAATGTATATAGTGTTTAATATTTCCCTAAAATGTATTATTATCCTGTAAATTTATTTTGTAAATATTAATTGATAGTTATTGTTTCAAACATTCATTGTGGTAGTTGTCTGTGATATGTCTGACTAGGCAATTAATCAAGTGCTATAGCGCCACTGCTCAGCTGCCACCCACCCATACACTCACCTAGATGGTCTATAATCCACAGCTACAGCACCAACCCAGTTACAGTAACTGGGTCAGCTGTCCCCGTGGCAGATAGATATCCAGTTAGGCAGAAAATATATATATATATAGATAATAGGTCAAAAAAGGGGATGCAGTGGGGTAGCATCGCAGCATAGTGCAGTCTGTGTCCTTTATCACAGTGTTTATAAAGATGCTGTTATTCTGTAGCCTTATCTAATCAAGGAAAAATCACAGATTTGTAAACCGTTTAACCGTTAAAAAAAACTAAACCGAAATCAGTGTATGGTTGGGTTGATGGAGGAGGCCGAACCCATTTCTGTCTGCTGAGTTGAGACTGGTTGCCATTTTGGGGAACTGCTGTGTCATACCACAACGGCCATTTGCTCTTCTGGGCCCAGAATGAATCAAAACCACAAAAACATGATTCTAGTCACTGGCTGAGTATTTGAAAGTAATATAGAGAACAAGACTAGTCTTACCCTACCCTAACAGGATTCTGATACGTGCCATCTTGTCATTTGAGAAAAGGGAGAGAATGAGAAAACATGCTGCACACCCACAGAGCACATTGTACATTCACAGTCTTGTTGTAACTAAGCTCAGTAGTTTTCCACTGGTGAGACCTGAGCTATGCCCTGACACATGATCCTAAAGACACAGCACAGATAATAATGTACATTTACTAAGCTAAATATGATATTGCCTCTGTTAATGCAAATTAATCTGTCCTGACATAAACAATTGCTGTTCTTCTGGGTAATCAGCTTATGTTCTTGACATTGCACATAATCTATATAGATGAGAATGTTACTAATGATAAAGATTGTGAAATGTAATACATAGTGAAAAATAATTAATTTCAAAAGATGTGAGTGGTGCTATTGCAACTCCCTTTCTAAAATTACACTGCGCCTGTAAAGTGACCTTCCAGGTTGATATCACCTTCACCACTGCAGTGAAGAAAAAGGCCTGCACCTCGAGATGGCACCATCATTTCTGGTGACACTGAACAGAACTGCTCCTGTCTTATCAAAATGTATCATATTTAAAGTGTAAAGGTACATAGTATTTAGTTAGCAAAATAATGTTTACTTAATGTAATTATTTAATGAATAACCGATTCGGTAGACACATTGACATAACATGATGTGCCGCATACATCGACACACCTTACGTCACTTGGTTTCCATATAGGCCACTTGGAATCCTACATTTATCAATGCTGTCATTGCCATCGGTCATATATATTAAACGAAATATTGGTTAGAATATCGTGTATATTTGCTTAAAATAACCGACTAGAAATAATCTAGTAACAGATATTCGAATGTTCATCAAACGCCGGTTTTATTCTAGATTCGTGTGACGCAATCAATAGAATGTGTCGTGTGAGTAGGCACGTAGCAACAGTAGCACGAAGCAACAGTAGTTTGCTAATAAGCAACGGGATTTCCTGCTCATAGATATCATCATTTACAAGAACCGTTTCATATGACTAGAAGTTCACATGGGGTGTAACAGATCGAATGAATATGTATGGCACAAAGACAATCCCACATTGCATTAAGGGTCGTTTTCAATATCAAATAAATTAGCCGATTAAATGATATTCCACGGATTACGACAGGGTTGAGCGGGCTGATGCTCATACGTCACATTTTTTTGTGATAAAAATAAACGAACAATTTTAGCAACGAAAAGGCATCGTCTTAATTTTAGCATTTTTAAGTGACTTGGCAGAGAGTAATGTGGGGTATTTTTTTTTTTTTTTTACATGTTTTACTCTTCCGCAAAATGCACCACCGTTGGTCAAGCGTCAGGTTACAGTATGTCCGCAATAGACGGTTTGCCTTCGAGTGAATATCGAATATTTTCATGTTTAAATTATTACTCAACTCATAAGTGAACACATGTGTGTGTTATGAATTAGTTATCAAAGCCCTTAAAATATAGAAAATGTATGTTGTATAGAAAGACGAATTATAACTGTCAGAAAATTACAGGCCACATCCTTGCATGGCGCATCCTCTCGCCGCCTCCGTCATTTTTTGCTTTGAAAAGAAAATCAACTCTAAAGAAGCGAGACAATTTTAACGACATTCTAAAATCATCTAAAGTGAAGTTAAGACAAATATAAAGATACATATTGAAATAAATACTGTATAGCTTCTTATTCATCTGTGCCTACCTTGAAGGGTGATGCTGCAATGGCTGTCTGTACAAGGAAGCAGAAGGTACCGCCCTCCGAATTTATAGCAGACACGTGCATTGATCTGGTCGTCCTGGAAACGTGACGTAACATGATCTCATGCTGCTGCGAACAGACATGGCAGCTATGGAAACAAATGAGGAAGGAGGTTGCCTAAAGCCAATTCACCAAGGGCAGATGAAGGATATCACAAGCTGATGATCTAGAGCTAGTCATCCAACCATATTATTCACTATAATAATAATATATGGATGCATGGGAATAATATGTCTACACGACATTGTGTATATAACGGTATATTGTAACAGAATGTACAATAATATAATAAAAATGCCATATGTCTATAAGTACTATATTTGGTAGGTTCCATTACATAACTTCGTATTACATGACATATTAACTGCAGTATATGACTGCATCAAAGCCTATTGTTTGGCAGTGCTTCTGATCTATGCGCAAGAATGTGGATCGGACATGTGAGGAATGTTTGTTTTTGGTTACTATTGTTATTTTCATGGACATACATACCATTGTGTATCTGTTAATAATAAACATACCGTAGTAGTGCACCAAATTGTTTAATTTTACAATGATAATACTTTTTGTACAATGAAATCTATGTCGTTGTCATACATCGCGTAAGTGGTCTGTACATTAATACAGCAGCTTAGTAGAAAATAAATAATTCCTGTTTTTCTTTAAATAATTCCATGGTCTGAAGTCTTGTTTCTCGTCAGATTACGTCATTACGTACGCGCAAGCGTTCCGTCGCGCGTTCTGACGTAAAGAATGTGGTCTGATACTTGCGAAGCTGAGCTCGAGCTCCGTTAGGCTACGTGAGAGATGATGCGTGCCCTTGAGGAAACCACTGGGATGGTATGCACATGTTAGTCAGCAGCACATTGTGGTGAATCATCCTCCATTACAGTGAAAGTCAAGGGAGAAATATATGAAATAAAAAAGTAGAACGATGTTAGTAGCTGATATTATAATTTTATAAATAAATGATGGATCAATACAAGTGATAATGTTTTGAGTTTTAGGCAAATGCATACAATATAGAGTCTGGATGAACAGAAAAAATATATTATATATTGTAGCACGTGCTATCTGGATAAGTGGCCTGCACAATAGCCCACTGATTTTGCAGTCTAGATAATAATTATTATAGGGTGTGAGGTACCGTTTCACATCAGATGGCATCATTACTTGCGTATAGTTGTTTCGTCATGCGGATTCAGCTGATTTAAAACAATGTGATCTATATGCAGAGCTAAACTACTTGGGAGATGATGCATGCTCTGGTGGGATCAGCAAAGACGCAGAGCATGTGAGCAGATTGTAGTGAATTATTATCTATTCCTTGCATTTGAAGAAATTCCTGCAGTTGCACATTTTAATGCCTTCGGCCTTGCCTTTTGGTTGTTTATGAAAATCTGAATTAATTCTCAAGCGACTTGTCTGTATAAATAACCACCACATTGAGCGGTTTCACATGGCAGGATCTATTGTTTGTGAACGTGTGACAGCCTCCAAACATTTGTGCCCTGGGGCATCATAGAATGTAGACCAGTCTTTGATTTTGGTATTTAATATCAGGTATGTAAACACATTTTTAATACTTGAATACTTAAGTGCAGTTGTTATAAAAAGTCTACACAACCCTTAAAATGCCTTGTTTTGTGATGTGAAAAAAACAGACAAAGATAAATCATGTCAGAACTTTTTCCAACTTTAATGTGACCTATAATGTGAACAATTCAATTAAAAAATGCAATGAAAGGGTTGGGGGAAATCTTTGAGGGAGAAAAATAAAAACCTTACAATAACCTGGTTGCATAAGTGTGCACACCCTTAAACTAATACTTTGTTGATGTTACGGGTACCAATCGGCACCGGTGGGCAGATTATATTCACCTGTTGTGTGAACAGGTGGAAAGGAGAAACAATGAGTCACAGCCACAGTTGTTGGTTCCCAGATTGTTTCTGAGGTAAAACAACATTGTTTATTTTCTGCATAAAACATTTCAGTGCAATCATGTCACTATCAACACACAACAATGCTGTTCTTAATACCTCATATCTCATAGCAAATAACTGAATGTAACCTTTTTTTCGCAAATATAGAATTCAGTTAATCAATAAATACATTCTTAAATACATTACTATTATCTAATTCAGTTCATCAATAAATAATTAGATTAATAAATACATTCTTAAATACATTACTATTATCTAATTCAGTTCATCAATAAATAATTCAGTTAATAAATAAATACATAACTATTATCAATTCAAATAAATAAATAAATCAGTTAATAAATAACAAACACTGTATTTTGTCAGTCAAACAATGTTCAACACCTCCCCTCTGTTTTACATGCACTCACCCACCGCAGTAACCAGACAACTCTCCTGTCTTACAATACAAACCACCCTGTCATTCACTGAGCCACCGCAACATTCAGTGTTAAAAGGGTGCGCGAGTCATTACTTGACCGCCACTAGCCTTCACGGCGGGAAAACTTTTACCTCAGACCTATGGTTTCTGTCTGTCATAGGTCAAAACCACCGAAAATACATTAAACATAGCAGTTTACAATTTAGTTATAAAGATGGATCTCTTTCTGTTTTAATAACATGAATATTTAACTTCCATTCACTCTGTCTAATGGGGCTTATTTACTCTCTAAGCTAGCTCCCAAACTATCGTGGCATTCAGTGTTTGCGAGCCCTTCGGTACAGCTGTAGCCCTTGCTGAGAGAACTTCGCTAACACATTATAACTTTTATAGTTATACATTGTCGAAATTCATTACAATCAAATCCTAACTTTAACAGATCACATTTAATAAATATTAAAAAACTAGACAAAATTCATAGAACACATGTTTTATACTTTACTAACCTGTTGTGTGAACAGGTGGAAAGGAGAAACAATGAGTCACAGCCACAGTTGTTGGTTCCCAGATTGTTTCTGAGGTAAAACAACAGCAGCGCCCCACTCATACTGGTCCCCCCGCCACAACCAACATGACACAAAGGTTCCGCTTTGCCACTACTTCGGTTATGCGACTTCAATAAAAAAGGCAAATAAAATACAGTAGGTGATTGTTCATTAAAACGTTGCTGGTAGTGCATTAAAATAAAAAAATAAAACAACATCATCCACAAATGTGAACACACAAACGTGGGTGTCACATTGAAGCACTTTGATTTTATAACAGCATTCTGTCTTTTTGGGTAGGAGTCTATTAGCATGGCACATCTTGACATGGCACTATGTGCCCCCTCTGCAAGTGTCCCCGGAAGACTGTCCCTTGTCCCCTCAGCAAGTGGCTCCGGAGCACCATGTTTGGTGTGATTGTTTCTGTCTCCATCTTGTGGGTGTTCATTGTTTCATCCTGGTACCTTCCTTTCCCCTATTACCTAAAATGTCCCGCCCTGTTACTCACCTGTTGCTTGTTAGTCCTCGTTATGTTTAGTATATAGTCTCCCCTGTGTCTCTGTGTGTTTGTCGGGTCATTGTTTATCAAGTTGCCTTGTTCTGTTCCTGTTTCCTGAGTCAGAATAAAGACTCTGCATCATTATACTCCTCTGTATTTGTGTCAGATCCAATCTTCCTGGAAAGCCCAGTCGTGACACTCCTTATTAATTAACTAAATCTATTATAAACCCTATATTATATGTTACACATGTTGTACTGTTGCATGATTTGATATAGGCCTTATTGGAAGTCTCTCCTAAACAGTCTGTGTTTGAATGAAGTGGAAATGAAATAATAAAAATAATTCAATTAAAATGAAACACTTAAAACAAATAACACAAAAAGGCTGGTTTTATTATTATTTTTCAAACAAGACATTACAGCTATTTATAGCCAACAATTTACAGTGAATGTTGTCATGAATATGATTTAGTCCCATATCAGTTTAAGATATTCAGTGCTACTACTTGTGCAAGTTTGGCAACTCTTGTTTTATTGGTGTTCTAATGGACACAATGGAACAAATGCAAAGAAATATTCGGTGCCAAGACCAGAGAATACAACATTTTGTCTGTATACCTAAGGCACAGGTCTGGATATCTGTCCTAATAATACAGCTCCTGGTCGAACCAACCTTTGAGAGGGAAATAGAAATAATCAGGGTTAAAATACCGATGCTGTAAATGTGTGCATAAACTGTAATTCTATCTATATGTTATATGCACTGATTATATCTCAATATCTTATACAAAATCTGAATGTAAACAATTGTATGTCAACCGTGTGTATATTTTCTCTGTTCCCTCTATATGTGTTGTCTACCACAGGCAGCACTATAACACCAAGTATTCATATGATATTGTATTTAGCAAATTGCTGATTCTGATAAGATATAAAAGCACATGTTCTTACTTCCTGGATTTCTTCTGACCCCCAACTTCCGTATTTCATCGTAAATAAAGATTAGAATTCCATACGGGACCGGAACGAACCACCATTGAACTCTGCAAAGTAAATCAACAGGTCAACAAGACACACCATGAAGCAAAGCGAGAGGGCTAATTGAATATCACTTTAACAATAACATTATAAACAGTATTGAATATCACTTTAACAATAACATTATACACAGTATTGAATATCACTTTAACAATAACATTATAAACAGTATTGAATATCACTTTAACAATAACATTATACACAGTATTGAATATCACTTTAACAATAACATTATAAACAGTATTGAATATCACTTTAACAATAACATTATACACAGTATTGAATATCACTTTAACAATAACATTATAAACAGTATTGAATATCACTTTAACAGTATAATCACATTATAAATAGTATTGAATATCACTTTAACAGTATAATCACATTATATACAGTATTGAATATCACTTTCACAGTTGCAACAGTATAATAGTACCTAATAGGCATGAAGTTGAATATGTTTGGCATCCCGGGACAGTAGCACAGCAGGTTTCCCAATAATAGTTGGAAGACAATTGCGGACACCAGCACCTTGTTTCTGCACATGGGGGATTAAAACGATGTATTATTAATCTGATCCTGAATTACACGTCCCAACATGCTCTGTTAACTCTGCATAATGTGTAGGTTTTTAAATATTTACTGTTTAATATGGCAGAAAATAGCTGAAAACACGTAGTACAGCAAAGGCACTTAGCATACTTTGATGTACAAGAAAGATTGTAAAACATATTTACAAGAACATTTTAAAATATATGCTAACAACCCTGAGAAAATCTGGGTGTAGCATTGGCATGTTTCTAGACTGAAACTTTTTTTAGACTTACTTGTTGGTAGCTCAAACAGTTTGTGGGATTACATACATTTATGTGACTTGTGTTTTGTCCTAAAACCTTTACCTTAATACACCTACATAAATACCTTACTGTATATCAACAGATATCCAAACAGACCCAGAAAAAAAATTGCTAAAAGGGGTTGATAGTCACCTTAAATTACTGGTATTGTTGATTTCTTTGCAAGATTTTTTCTTTTATTGAGAGATACAAAATATTTAAGCACTTGGATGCTAATCGATTTTGGCACTTTGAAAGTGAGTGCAGTAGTCATATATACCTGCCACAGAAAGTACTGTGATCCGTCAAGTTCTAGTCATACATGAGGAAATGTTGAATAATAATTAATTATTAATATATAAATGAACATGGCCTACACAACTTAGGTCCTGGCGGGCCAAAAAAACCCACTGATTTGACTCTGTTTTTCATCTTCTCCTTCTACATACAGTGCATCCGGAATGTATTCAAATCGCTTCACTTTTTCTTAATTTTGGTATTTCAAATTTATTTTGTTTATGTATGGAGAACACTGTGCTCATTGGGACCTTCAATCCTGCAGAAATTGTACTGAACCCTTTCCCAGATCTGTGCCCCTATACAATCCCATCCCAGAGGTCTGCAGACAATGTCTTTGACTACATGGATTGGTTTATTCTCTGACATGCACTGTCAACTGCGGGACCTTATATAGACAGGTGGGTGACTTTCCAAATCATGTCCAATCAACTGAATTTACCACAGACGGACTCCCGCACTGTAGGTACTGATTCAAACCTGGGACACCTGATGAGTGCATTTAACTACAATGGAAAAACTAAAACAAATAGATTTTTGGTCCTCTAAGACCAGATGTAAATAGCCATGCACGGATAATTACCAGGTGGCCCCCCATAAAACAGTTTGAGGACACAGATAATAAACAAAACGTTGGTATCTGCAACAGGTATGGTCGAGGCCAACGATGGCTTCACTGACCTGAAGAAGCCCTGTTGGAAGACAGACAGGCGACGGGTTTTCCTGATCAATACGTCCGAGATCTGGCAGATTTCAATACTGACGAAGAAGACAGTGTAGCAGGTGTACTCCTGATAAAGCCGCTGGGCATATGTCTGCAGAACATAGAAGATGGGACAATTTCAACGGTCAACTGGTAAGTGATGGCAACAATTTATATCATGCTTGCATGAAGGTATAATGAACTCTACTATATTCCAGCAGCAGTTAGGACACCCAGGAATTAAGGTGTAAGTCACCCACAACCTGCATTCACAAGGACTACCAAGGTCATCATTAACTGGTACAAATCAATAAACAGGTGCCACGAATCCATATTTCAAAAATAGCTTTTTCTAATACTATTCCCATTTGCGTGTTTCTTACCTAAAGCAAACACCAGTGCACCGGAAATTGAATGATCTTTATAGTGGGGACCTGCCAAACGTCAAGAACGATTGTTTTCCTACACCAGGTTTTCCTACTTTTCTGCTGGATGGGTGCACATATACGTTTATCACACACACACAAACATACCCATTCCTGGCCATAGCTGTCCTGCAGGTCCTGCAGCTCGACATTCTCCCATTGGGACCTGAGTCCCACACACAGTAGAGGATACCAACCCTCCTGAGCCATCGCAGCAAAGTAGTCTGTAAAACCAGCGAATGACTGGATTGCACCTGTAGCGTAGACGGGACAACAGAAAACAAAAATAATGAGTACATTGAATATTTTATGAGATCTTTACACTACTGTCAGCAGTAAATAAACAATTTTGTTACAATTGGAATCCCAAAAGAACATTCAACCCGAACACGAAGAGACATGAACTCTTACCGATCTGAAAGTATGAGTAGACAGCCAGAGCTTCATTCACCAACCGGTCCCTGCGCGGGTTCCTGGGTTTCAGATGCATAATATCGCTCTCTGCCTTCTCGTAGGCCAGAGACACAGAGGGAAACTGTAGGGCAGAATAAGAACAATCTGTATCACTCTATGGGCATCGGCCTAACATAGTGTGCACGAAGATAAGAGCTCGGGAACCGGAGACCCACAATGTCGGTGGCCAGCTCGATGAAGAGGATGGTGATGCAGCCCAGGGGCAGAGGGACACTGACGGTGATGTAGATGAGGTAGGGCGTGAGCTCCGGAATGTTCTTGGTCAGAGTGTACGCAATGGACTTCTTCAGGTTGTCAAAGATCAGTCGACCTGGGAGTCAGGTATGCTCGAAATGAATACCTCAATAACGGCGTCACTCATGATCATTCAAAATGTAACAACGATAATTGATATGAATTGTAATCAACATGTAAGTAAGGTGTGGTTTTATGTCAATGTTTTATTTGTTTTATTTTGATCTACCACTCACCCTGCTCCACTCCTGTGACAATAGAGGCAAAGTTGTCATCCAACAAAATCATGTCAGCTGCATTCTTGGCTGCATCAGAGCCAGCTATGCCCATAGCAATACCGATGTCTGCCTTTTTCAAAGCAGGTGAGTCGTTAACTCCGTCACCAGTCACAGCCACAATGGAGCCCTGAGAGAGAGAGAGAGAGAGAGAGAGAGAGAGAGAGAGAGAGAGAGACAGAGACAGAGAGAGAGAGAGAGAGAGACAGAGAGACAGAGAGACAGAGAGACAGAGAGACAGAGAGACAGAGAGAGAGAGAGAGAGAGAGAGAGAGAGAGGGGAGAGAGAGAGAGGGGGGAGAGAGAGAGAGAGAGAGAGAGAGAGAGAGAGAGAGAGAGACAGAGAGACAGAGAGACAGAGAGACAGAGAGAGAGAGAGAGAGAGAGAGAGGGGAGAGAGAGAGAGAGACAGAGAGAGAGAGAGAGACAGAGAGAGAGACAGATAGAGAGAGAGACAGAGAGAGAGAGAGAGAGAGGGAGAGATAATATGAAATGAAAAGCCAAAAATCATATGAACAGCAAAACAATTAAGACAACCACCAAACCTCTGGAACTGCAGTGTAATTAATGTCTTGGCGTATGTGTGTGTGCGTATGTGTGTGTGTGTGTGCGTGTGTGTGTGTGTGTGTGTGTGTGTGTGTGCGTGCGTGTATGTGTGTGTGTGTATGTGTGTGTGTGCAGATGTGTGTGTGTGTGTGTGTGTGTGTGCGTATGTGTATGCGCATGTGTGTGTGTGTCTATTTTCCTCACCAGGCGCTGGCAACTCTCCACAATAATGAGTTTCTGCTGGGGTGAGGTGCGGGCAAACACCATCTCAGGGTGACTCCTCAATGCCTCGTCCAGCTCCTCGCTGCTCATGTCCTTCAACTGACCACCGCTGATCACACAGGCACGGGCATCCCTACGCACCACATGAAACACATGCATAATAGAAGCAGATTAATCAGAAACGCCAGCGTAAGTCAGAGTTCCACCTCATGTTTGACCAAGTCAAGGACCCAGACCCACCTCCTGTTGACCTGCTCTACTGGAATGCGCTTCCTTGCGGCAATGTCCTCCACCGTCTCACTGCCCTCCGTGATGATTCCAACGTTGGCAGCGATGGCTCTGGCTGTGATTGGGTGATCGCCCGTCACCATGACTACCTAGGGTTGATATTGGAACGACGCGTTGGTTGACGTAACACATTGGGGGTCTTTTAAACAATACACACTACGTTCTTAGTCCCACATCTGGTCTCTTCCTTTATCCCTTGCCCCATCGCCCTAATTATACCCGTCGTACCCTGATCCCGGCTGTGCGGCATTTCATGACAGCGTCAGGCACAGTGGCACGAGGTGGGTCGATCATAGAGATGAGTCCGGCAAAACACAGGCCAGACGTGGGAAAGTTCATGTCATCCGAGTCGAATTTGTATCCACGAGGGATCTCCTTCTCGTTCATGTAGAGGTGGCAGAAACCTGGAGACACATTTATAAGCAGATTCGGGTGGTTAGTGGGTATATATGTGTACAAAAGTGTTATCTCAACTTAGCTATTACCTTATTATACTTTTCTGAACATATTTAAAATGTTACAATGTAACATTATCTGCACAGTAATGTTTGTCGGTCATGTCTCGTAGGAATCTGATTATGTTACCGACTCTTGGTATGTTTCTGCCACATTCCTGTAATGTTTTCTACATCCTGTGTGGCCCCTTACCCAAAACCCTCTCCCCAAGGCCCCCTAAGTCCATATATGCTGTCTGAAAAGCCTCTCTCCACTGTTCATCCAGTGGCAGCTCCTGGCCCTTGATTAGGATGGTGGAGCAGCGTTCCAATATCCGCTCTGGCGCCCCCTTCATCACTAGCAGGTAGCGGAGGTCTAAGGGATCCTCCAACTCATGCACTGACAGCTAGTTGCCACCAGGGAGAGACAGAGTGAAATAAAAAACACAGTTACATAATTTGATCCCTTAATCTACGGCAGTGTTGGGCAACTTCATTCTTAAAGTGAAGCAGATACCCAAGAATTTTGTTTAGAAGCAGAATTCCTTTTTTCATTTAGTCTCATGATAAAGCTATTAGTAGGACAGAATACACAAATCTTCATTGACCTGAAAAAATAGGACAAAATCAGGGACCTACCTGGAACTTATTGGTGGAATTGAATGGCACTTCAACAACCTTTTTAAATCTCTCCCTGTATTCAATTGTGTTCCCTATTGTCAGTTCGGTGAACTTCAGCAGGGCAGTCTCTGAGGCATCGCCCACCACTGTCCTCTGTTAAACACAAGTGTATTGGGAAAGATATGTTTACATCATATATTATATTGTTTTTATACGATACCGTATCTGTGTATTAATATGAATATGTCGGATACTTACACTAGGAATCGGCAGAGACTCTTGGTTGGGTTTGAATACGGCTCGGTTACAGAGTCCTGCCACTCTGGCCAACGATCTCCAAGTCTCAGATGATTGGTCGAAGCTCTGACCCGACTGGTCCTCTGTGGTGTCTGCAGCATGGATCACATTGTCAAACCACAGGTGAGCCACCGTCATCCTGTTTTGGGTCAATGTGCCGGTCTTGTCTGAGCAGATGACTGAGGTGGAGCCCAAGGTCTCCACAGCCTCTAGATTCTTCACCACACAGTTCTTCCTGGCCAGTCGCTTAGCTGTTAGTGAGAGACACACCTGAGGGGAGAGATGACGTTACCACCGTATTCTGAAAATGGTTCAATAGATTTCCCCCCTTTAATATACCCACAATATGACCTAGAGAAAACAGGCGTGCTTCTCATAACATCTCAAGTTTGAATATTTAGCTAGACGCTTTTATGTATTGTGTTAAATTAGCAAACATTGTGACATGAAACAGTAGTGGATAATGTTCGGTCCTTCCTACACACCTCAGAGACTCTGTGTCGACTCACCGTGACAGTAGCAAGCAGTCCTTCGGGTACGTAGGCCACCACAATGGCCATAAAAAAGATCATAGCCTCCAGGAAGGCGTAGCCAATAAACATGGCCACCACAAAGAAGGTGAAGCCAAAGAAGATGGCCAGCCCGGCGATGATGTCCACAAAGTGCTCAATCTCGATTGCGATTGGCGTCTTCTCGTTGCCGACGCCTGACGCCAAGCTAGCGATGCGTCCAATGATGGTTCGGTCTCCTGTGTTGATAACCGTTCCAGTGGCCACTCCTGGTAGGGAGAACACATGACATAATAAGGTACACATACTGCAGATGGCTCCAGTACCGGCCTGACAGAGCATCACCATGGAGATACTGCAGATGGCTCCAGTACCGGCCTGACAGAGCATCACCATGGGGATACTGCAGATGGCTCCAGTACCGGCCTGACAGAGCATCACCATGGGGATACTGCAGATGGCTCCAGTACCGGCCTGACAGAGCATCACCATGGGGATACTGCAGATGGCTCCAGTACCGGCCTGACAGAGCATCACCATGGAGATGGCTCCAGCAGATCACCATGGCTCCAGTACCGGCCTGACAGAGCATCACCATGGAGATACTGCAGATGGCTCCAGTACCGGCCTGACAGAGCATCACCATGGGGATACTGCAGATGGCTCCAGTACCGGCCTGACAGAGCATCACCATGGGGATACTGCAGATGGCTCCAGTGAGTACATTATGATGACCATGTTTTGGCATGGCAGAATGGCCGTCCACGTAAAAAAATCTAACGCCCTCCGCCCCTTTTCTGGCGCATAGACACTTGTTTTATTGTTTTATTGCCCTCATTCCTGATCACTATCCTATTTAAGTTCCTCTTTTTCAGTTTTTGTTTGGTTTGTACCAACGTCACGTTTGCATATGTCTTGTCTTGTTCCGTGTTTTTCCGTTACAGTTAAATTTCTATTTAATAAATGCCCTTTGTTCTTCCTGCTCTTGTGGCTGTCTCCACATTCGTGACACCACTGTGTAAATATTATCAGTCTAGTTTCAGTTGTTTAAGCCTGACCTTGAGTGTTTGTTTTATGAAAGCTTGTTCTCGTCTGTGTTGGCTGTTTAGATGTGTGTTTATGTAAATGTGTGTGTGTGTGTGTGTGTCTGTTGTACCTTCAAGGCAGGTGGTGGAGAAAAAAGCGATGTTTTTGGTCTCCAGGGGGTTCTCGTGTGTGCACTCTGGGGTTTTGCTCTGTGGTTCCGACTCGCCAGTCAGGGATGAGTTGTCCACCTAGAGGAGATCAAGGGAATTACAGGAGTGTAATATACAACACCCAGTCTTCTTCATAGCTAACTTCATGTCTGCATTAAACGGCGTCATCCTTTAGTGCCAGGAAGAAACTGTAGAAGTATATAACGTGTTGGCAGTTATCATTAATGGGACCTACTGGCCAGGTAGACGTACCTTACAGCCCTGGGCAAAGATGATGCGGATGTCAGCTGGAACGCGGTCACCCCCCTTGATCTCAACGAGGTCTCCTACCACCAGCTCCTTTGCATTGATCTGGTTCTTCTGCCCGTCACGGATCACCAGAGCTTGCTGGAAGGAGAGTAATGTTTCATCCGGGTCTAGTAACATGGTACTGACACATTGGGTTTAGTTTAATGGTTTTACCTGTGGCACTAGATTTTTGAAGCTGGCTATTATGTTGGTGCTCTTGAACTCTTGGTAGTAACCGAAACAGCCCGTCACCACGACAACAGTGATTAGAGTGATGGCAAGGTACAGCTGTGGACAAGAAAAAGTAGTATTGGTATTGGTAGTGTAACACCAGTTGTAATCATGTATTCTCCTTTGTGAAGTCACTCTACTGATGGATTTGAATATTCCTACCTAGTACTGATATGTCTTAGATTCGGGAGGGGTACAACATATCAACATGACACATACAGTATGCCCATTTGTCTAACATATCAACATGACACATACAGTATGCCCATTTGTATAACATATCAACATGACACATACAGTATGCCCATTTGACAACATATCAACATGACACATACAGTATGCCCATTTGTATAACATATCAACATGACACATACAGTATGCCCATTTGTATAACATATCAACATGACACATACAGTATGCCCATTTGTGTAACACAACATGACACATACAGTATGCCCATTTGAATAACAGATCAACATGACACATACAGTATGCCCATTTGTATAACATATCAACATGACACATACAGTATGCCCATTTGTATAACATATCAACATGACACATACAGTATGCCCATTTGTATAACATATCAACATGACACATACAGTATGCCCAGTTCTGTAACATATCAACATGACACATACAGTATGCCCATTTGTATAACATATCAACATGACACATACAGTATGCCCATTTGTGTAACATATCAACATGACACATACAGTATGTACATTTGTATAACACAACATGACACATACAGTATGCCCATTTGTATAACATATCAACATGACACATACAGTATGCCCATTTGTGTAACATATTAACATGACACATACAGTATGCCCATTTGTATAACATATCAACATGACACATACAGTATGCCCATTTGTGTAACATATTAACATGACACATACAGTATGCCCATTTGTATAACATATCAACATGACACATACAGTATGTCCCTTTGTGTAACATATTAACATGACACATACAGTATGCCCATTTGTATAACATATCAACATGACACATACAGTATGCCCATTTGTATAACATATCAACATGACACATACAGTATGCCCATTTGTATAACATATCAACATGACACATACAGTATGCCCATTTGTATAACATATCAACATGACACATACAGTATGCCCATTTGTCTAACATATTAACATGACACATACAGTATGCCCATTTGTATAACATATCAACATGACACATACAGTATGCCCATTTGTATAACATATCAACATGACACATACAGTATGCCCATTTGTGAATGTATTAACAATGAACATGCAGTGAAGCCTTCCAACTGACTTCCAACTTTTGTTGCTAGCTAACAATTAAAAATGTTTTGTAAGTCAGCCCAGGGACTATATATTGTTGTTGGAGTTCTACCAGTTCAAGAACATTAGTCCTAGTGTGAACACATTCTTATGTGCCTGTATTAAACATAGAACCCTGTCATTGGATCATCCATCTCATCTGTGTTTGCAGATAAAAGGTACCACCTCACGATCCATTCATCTGTTTAAAGGACCAAATTAGACTGACAAATGTCTAGTCCAATAAAAACTAGAGATGAGCGAGTCCCCTCTCCAAACAGCCTGCTGCACACCTAAACTCTATTTGGATTGTGATTTGTGGGTTTTTGAAGGTGGGATCACTTTTAGACACTTTTTAGAAGGTGAGATGACCTTTTATGCTTGAGTCAGTACTGAATAATCTCAAGGCATATGTGTGTGATAACTCATAGTATTGAGTAGGCTGGTAGCTGTTTGTAAAAAGACCCCTCTTTTTTTCTTCCTCATTCAGCTTCTGCATTTCATAGCCACTCCTCTCTCCTCATAACCCCCCCCCATCCTCACATCGTCAAAGCAACCGAGGGTTCCCCTGGAGAACTCGATGCCGAAAGCGATGAAGCAGATTACAGCCGCCACCCACATCAGACACTGCAGCCCGCCGGCCAGCTGACGGGCGAACTTGACGTATTCTGGGGTCCCTTTGGGGGGCAGGAGTTCATTGGGACCGTCGCGCTCCAAAACCTCTGTGGCCATGCGTGTGGTCAGGCCCTGGGGGGTTTAGAGGAGTTACACTTTATACCAGCATCACTCACAGACACAATGATAGACACGAGTGCAACCAAACTCCGCGGTAGTTCACGTACCTTAGTAGTACTGGTGGTGTAGCGCATCTCTAGCTCTTCTATTGTGATTTCGTGGTCATCCTGTAAAAATGACACAATCAAATGCATGCACGCAGCGTTGTGTTCGGTTCTATTCTATATCCGGTGTGTTTCAGGTCTTGTTCGTTACACTTACAATGTCCATCTCTTTCTTCATTCCCTCCAGCCTTTCCTTTTTCTTTTGTTTCTTTTTTTTCTTCATCTTAATGTCCACCTCTCCATCCATCTCAAACATGTCGTAGGACTCCTGCAGACAAAACGTTTCTTGTCGGTTTAAAAAGATGAACGGTTTGAACTACAAATATCATTGTGTAATGCAATTGTCTCAAAGCTTTGGGTTAACCATGAACGGTTCACCTACCCCTTTGGTCATGGTGGCGGGCCTGCCCAAATCAATTGAAGTCCAACGCTCAGTCCTAATTTCCCCCGAAATCTTGACAGTGTCTTTGTATCCACAGGGTTGCCCCTCGCGATGAAATCCCGAACCGACAGAGCAGCACCAGACTGTCGCATTATGCTTATATACTACTGCGCCACTTTAACCTCCTGTACCTGCCTTGAAAGGGCAGCGTCACTTCAAGTGCCACCAATGTCACCTCTATTTAGGCCTGTACCTGTCTTATCAGAATACGCAGGTTTATATGTTCCCTGATTAACTGAAAAGCTACGTAGAAGGTCACTGCCGTTCGTACTACCGTTGCAATGTCACTACCACTAATGTCAGTTGTCATGTAGCAAATCTCAATTAAATCAAAGGTGATCCCTTTATCAGCGTAGATATAGTAGATTGCATGTATTCACCCTCCATTAGCTTTTCACATGTATCTGTGTTACAGTATAGTTTGAACGTCGATTCTCTTGCTTTGATCAGTACCATAAAGCCCACACTTTGTGTGCATGGTTCCCTCAGAGCATGGGTCCTTTCTAGGTTTTTTCCTAAATCCGACCCATCGGGGAGAATTTCCTAGCCGCTGTGTATAAACCCGTGCTCAATCGGGTTCAAGCTGGGTGTTTGTAAAATAATTTCTTTTCTTTCTTTCCCTTTCTTTGTTACTTTGATATTGTGGGTTATTCTGTGTAAATAAAGCCCAAATCTTCCATGTCAGAGAGTAAAGTAAAAGGTGGGAAAAATGTGTGGAAGGGTGTGATTGACCAACTTAACAGGAGAGTCAATTTGTAAGACTTATTTAATGAGCTATATTTAATTTATACTTGTTTGTTCTTATTTTTCTTTACTTCGGTAATTTTACATTGATTGGAGTAAAGGGTAATTAAAGTAACCATACCTGAGGACATTTTTTCAGTTCCTTCTCCACTTCTGGTACTTTAATCTTAGTAGGATTAAGTGGGCTGAATTTGGAATGTGATCCAGCCAATAAGTCAGATAGATCAACATACCCTGCTTTCAGGGAAGTGCCCATAATCTAGAACACATTCAACCCAATCATTTGACAAAAATCATGCTTTGGCAAATGCTTTTGATCAAATCATGCCATTACAAAATGCGTCATTACAAAATATTCCATTACAAAATATGCCATTACAAATAATGCCTTTACAAAATATGCCATTACAAAATATGTCATTACAAATCATGCCATTACAAAATATTTAATTTCAAAATATTTAATTACAAAATATTTCATTACAAAATATTCCATTACAAAATATGCCTTTAGAAAATATGCCATTACAAAATATGCCTTTAGAAAATATGCCATTACAAAATATGCCTTTAGAAAATATGCCATTACACCATAAAACTTGTCATTGTAGGTCAGCAGTTGTGACCGAAACCAAAGTGAAATGATCAGCATATCCTTGTGAAGGTCACAGTGACCCCTGCTATCCAGGTCTAAGGTGGTTACTCTGGGTCGCCTTCTCTGGGTAAATATACACACGGTTAGATGTGACCTTTATTTACTTTTCCCACAATGCACTGTGTCCTGCTATCTGATCACAGGTGTAGAGTTATCACCAAATCTGGTAAAGTGCACACATACGCAGGCATTTCTGCTGACCGCTACAAGCAGTCGAAAATCTCATGTCTGTCAAGTCCACTTCTTAAAATGAATTCCTTTTTCCAGGAAATAGAGAGTAATACCGAGTTTACCCTCAAATCAGTATTCTGTCTCACAATCCTGGGAAATTTTGCTAAAACAAATGACAAAGCAACATCGCAAGCAGACCCGTATCAAAATCAGAGTCCTTGGCTCTCTTCTGCTCATCCGACTGGTTGTCAATGTTTGTCCTGCTGGAATCTAAAATACCTTGGTACTTGATTGGTTGGCATGCACCTAACAAGAGCAGTTGGATACTAAACACACACTCCACTTCACCTATCCACCACCTTACTTGAAGGTGGTTAGTAGATATTTTCTTCAATACCACCCAATGATTTTATGTCAAACACAACTACCGGTAGGTTTTTTTACGGCCAAAATGCTCTTATTTAGTCTCATCTGACTATGGAATGTATAACTTGATTATTATTTTCTTGAAATCTCAATGAAACGTTTGATTTCTCTTGATATTTTCAAGTTTAAAATCAATAATGACATTTGTCGATAAACATCTTTCCTCGTCAACACAAAGGGTTACAATAAACTGCGGTACGAACACGCCCCACCTACTACATCAACTCCCTAAAGGGAATTTCCGGAACCTTCTTCTGGCAGCTAGCAGGCCCAGCCCACCGAGCAGCTGCACTCGCTTATAAAGAAGCTACTCAGCCTCTGCTCAGGGAAAATATTGGAGCTGAAGGAGGAAAGGCCATGCACTTAGAGAACATTAAAAAGCTGAGGGGAGCAGCTCCTAACCGAGATGCTCTTACAGTGGTTGGCCCCAGTGGTACAGAAGGACCCCACTGAGAAGTGTGGAGCCGGCTTTAAAGACACAACCACCTGACCCTTTCAGGTTTCACTTGTTGATTTCTTCCTCAACTCACACGTTATGATTTTTGTTAACATTTTGCCCATCAGGGCCCTGTATAATATCATCTGTGTCTGTTTCCTGTGTCTCCCTGTAACGAAACATAGAGAGCACTATTGTCCCTGAAAATAAGCTGATCGTGTGCCAGATCGTATGAAGGATTTCTCCATCTGAAAGCAGAAACACAATCGCTGGTGGAAACAAAAGCTATGGATGTACAGGCCTCAACTTATACACAAGAAAAAGTTAATAATTATATTAATGAGATTCAAATGAACTACAAAATGATTTTACTTGAACACTTACACTTGCCAATGGATATCCCCCTCATCAACCACCAATCACTTAGTGGTGTGGTTCATCCCTTGCCAGTTGGTATTTAATGCCAGCTACAGAAAGGCCCATAATACAGTGTGCTACATTTGATCCTGGGTGATTCACTCAGATGGTATGTACATTCTCTGTTTGACACATCGTTGGCTTCTGATGTGCCGGCCAGGAACAATTTACTAGAACATTCTTGTACGTTTGTCTGCCATTATTGAAGTCTGTAACTTAATGAATGGGCAGTGATAGTGATGAGTCTGTAACTTAATAAATGAGCAGTGATAGTGATGAGTCTGTAACTTAATGAATGAGCAGTGATGAGTCTGTAACTTAATGAATGAGCAGTGATAGTGATGAGTCTGTAATGAATGGGAATGAGCAGTGATAGTGATGAGTCTGTAACTTAATGAATGAGCAGTGATAGTGATGAGTCTGTGAATGAGCAGTGACAGTGATGAGTCTGTAATGAATGAGCAGTGAATGATGAGTGATGAGTCTGTAACAGTGATAGTGATGAGTCTGTAACTTAATGAATGAGCAGTGATAGCAGAATGATGAGCAGTGATAGTGATGAGTCTGTAGTGATGAGTCTGTAACTTAATGAATGAATGAGCTGTAGTGAATGAGCAGTGATGAGTCTGTGAATGAGCAGTGATAGTGATGAGTCTGTAACTTAATGAATGAGCAGTTAATGAATGAGCAGTGATAGTGATGAGTCTGTAGCTTAATGAATGAGCAGTGATATATGAGTCTGTAACTTAATGAATGTGCAGTGAAACCTAATGAATGTGCAGTGATAGTGATGAGTCTGTAACCTAATGAAATGGGCAGAATGAGATAGTGAGTGAGTCTGTAACTTAATGAAATGAGCAGTGATAGTGATGAGTCTGTAACTTAATGAATGAGCAGTGATAGTGATGAGTCTGTAACTTAATGAATGAGCAGTGATGAGTCTGTAACTTAATGAATGAGCAGAATGATATATATGTGATGAGTCTGTAACTTAATGAATGATAGTGATGAGTCTGTAACTTAATGAATGAGTGATGAGAGTCTGTAACTTAATGAATGGGCAGTGATAGTGATGAGTCTGTAACTTAATGAATGAGCAGTGATGAATGAGCAGTGATAGTGATGAGTCTGTAGCTTAATGAATGAGCAGTGATATATGAGTCTGTAACTTAATGAATGTGCAGTGATAGTGATGAGTCTGTAACTTAATGAATGAGCAGTGATAGTGATGAGTCTGTAACTTAATGAATGAGCAGTGATAGTGATGAGTCTGTAACTTAATGAATGAGCAGTGATAGTGATGAGTCTGTAACTTAATGAATGAGCAGTGATAGTGATGAGTCTGTAACTTAATGAATGAGCAGTGATAGTGATGAGTCTGTAACTTAATGAATGGGCAGTGATAGTGATGAGTCTGTAACTTAATGAATGGGCAGTGATAGGGATGAGTCTGTGACTTAATGAATGAGCAGTGATAGTGATGAGTCTGTAGCTTAATGAATGAGCAGTGATATATGAGTCTGTAACTTAATGAATGTGCAGTGATAGTGATGAGTCTGTAACCTAATGAATGGGCAGAGATAGTGATGAGTCTGTAACTTAATGAATGAGCAGTGATAGTGATGAGTCTGTAACTTAATGAATGGGCAGTGATAGTGATGAGTCTGTAACTTAATGAATGGGCAGTGATAGTGACGAGTCTGTAACTTTTGCCATCTTTTGCTAGCTTTCCTTTCTTTTTTTGGCGGCTGCAACTGTGTTACTTGCTTTTCACCAGTATGACTGTTTTATATTCTTAATATTCTTCTTTATTAATTATTTTGCTCCTCTTGCGTGAAATAAGACGCTCTACACTGTCTTGTCCATGTCTGTGATTGGTGGTATGGTGCAAACTCCACCCATTTTATAGTAGTTAGATTGGGAAATCCTGGGTTGATTTAACAAATTGATAACCACCGTCGTGACATCTCTTAACTATATCACAAGTGTCAAGTTAAGTCAAGCCAGATAATGGAAAGTAATTCAGGGCATGTTGAACTTGCTTCGTAGTTCAGGCCTCAGGTAGGCCGATTAAGAACAAATTCTCATCTGCAACAGCGACCTGGCCAAGATAAGGCAAACAAATGTGCAAAAATGTACAAATAGGACGCAGTGTGCTCATGCACACCTGAAATTGGAACACAATATATAGATGGAAATAGATCCAACAAATGAAATAACTTTATGAAAATAGACAACATTTGTATTTATATCTATTAATAGTTATTG
This sequence comes from Dallia pectoralis, assembly GCA_029465975.1. Taxonomy (NCBI): domain Eukaryota; kingdom Metazoa; phylum Chordata; class Actinopteri; order Esociformes; family Umbridae; genus Dallia; species Dallia pectoralis. The sequence goes on along the minus strand of CM055738.1, from coordinate 18,963,716 downwards.
TAAAAACACGTATTTACACTACGTTCAAAAGTTTGGAGTCACTTAAAAATGCCCTTGCTTTCCATGAAAACATACATGAATGTGTTTGAATAGGAATTCTAGCTAAATGAAATATTGCCACAGTAAAGCTGGAAGGCAAAAGCACATGCGGAGCTTCTGTGAACCACACTTGCCTTATTTTAAAATATAATGCACAAAAACAACAAAGAAAGCCAACAACCAGCCAGAGAGTAACTTGACTCCAACACAATTATGCACAAAATGGACTCTACAAACACAAGGCAGCTGCTACTAATTTGGAAGCAAACATGAAACACACTAGAGGGCTGTCATCCCCTGGGAGCTCTCTATGGCCAACATGAAGTGGGCTAGAGTTCCAAACCCTGACAAATATAGTAATTGACCAGGTTAAAAATATTTTTTTTTTATTGAAATAATAGAGTCCTTGAATTTTTTGCTTTCTATAAGTCCTCAAAATGCAGCAGTTACAACCTTGCAGGCCTTTGGCATTCTAGTTGTACATTTGTTAAGGGGAATCTGAATAGACTTCACCCTGTGCTTCCTACCGCATCTCATTGGATTTGCTTGATGGACACTTACCCGGAACAGCTCAATATGGTTGATGTCCGGTGATTGTGTTCAGTGATTGTGCTGGCAAACCCGCGATTGACAGAAGCAGGCATATAAAGACAAAGATTTTGAAAACTGTATTTTCGAAAACAGCACCACAGGCTAAGAATTGCCATGTCAGCAACACTGAGAAAGGACAGGAAATTCACAGATTGAGAAAATGATGATGACTAATAAAACATCTTATTGGCAGATCAAACAAACACAATAAGGAACAACGGTTTCACAAGACTGCTGGTGCTAAAAAAATGTAGGCAACTAAATAAATAGCAAGCAATTGATTACTACCTGAGAATTGACTCTCCCATTCCATTCAGCAGTATTGTAGACATACTGGTCATAGAACCAATACTTATATTACACACACATATATTGTAAACCAGGTGTGTTAAACATATACACTATAATGTAAACCAGGTGTGTTAAACATATACAATATATTGTAAACCAGGTGTGTTAAACATATACACTATAATGTAAACCAGGTGTGTTAAACATATACAATATATTGTAAACCAGGTTTGTTAAACATATACACTATAATGTAAACCAGGTGTGTTAAACATATACAATATATTGTAAACCAGGTGTGTTAAACATATACACTATATTGTAAACCAGGTGTGTTAAACATATACAATATATTGTAAACCAGGTGTGTTAAACATATACACTATAATGTAAACCAGGTGTGTTAAACATATACACTATAATGTAAACCAGGTGTGTTAAACATATACAATATATTGTAAACCAGGTTTGTTAAACATATACACTATAATGTAAACCAGGTGTGTTAAACATATACACTATAATGTAAACCAGGTGTGTTAAACATATACACTATATTGTAAACCAGGTGTGTTAAAATATATACAGTATATTGTAAACCAGGTGTGTTAAACATATACACTATATTGTAAACCAGGTGTGTTAAACATATACACTATAATGTAAACCAGGTGTGTTAAACATATACACTATATTGTAAACCAGGTGTGTTAACATATATACAGTATATTGTAAACCAGGTGTGTTAAACATATACACTATATTGTAAACCAGGTGTGTTAAACATATACAATATATTGTAAACCAGGTGTGCTACCATATACACGATATTGTAAACCAGGTGTTATTAAACATATTCACTATATTGTAATCCACATGTGTTAAACATATACACTATATTGTAAACCAGGTGTGTTAAACATATACACTATATTCTAAACCAGGTGTGTTAAACATATACACTATATTGTAAACCAGGTGTGTTAAACATATACACTATATTGTAAACCAGGTGTGTTAAACATATACACTATATTGTAAACCAGGTGTGTTAAACATATACACTATATTGTAAACCAGGTGTGATAAACATATACAATATATTCTAAACCAGGTGTGTTAAACATATACACTATATTGTAAACCAGGTGTGTTAAACATATACACTATATTGTAAACCTGGTGTGCTAAACATATAAACTATATTGTAAACCTGGTGTGCTAAACATATAAACTATATTGTAAACCAGGTGTGTTAAACATATACACTATAATGTAAACCAGGTGTGTTAAACATATACACTATAATGTAAACCAGGTGTGTTAAACATATACAATATATTGTAAACCAGGTTTGTTAAACATATACACTATAATGTAAACCAGGTGTGTTAAACATATACACTATAATGTAAACCAGGTGTGTTAAACATATACACTATAATGTAAACCAGGTGTGTTAAACATATACAATATATTGTAAACCAGGTTTGTTAAACATATACACTATAATGTAAACCAGGTGTGTTAAACATATACACTATATTGTAAACCAGGTGTGTTAAACATATACAATATATTGTAAACCAGGTGTGTTAAACATATACACTATAATGTAAACCAGGTGTGTTAAACATATACACTATAATGTAAACCAGGTGTGTTAAACATATACAATATATTGTAAACCAGGTTTGTTAAACATATACACTATAATGTAAACCAGGTGTGTTAAACATATACACTATAATGTAAACCAGGTGTGTTAAACATATACACTATATTGTAAACCAGGTGTGTTAAAATATATACAGTATATTGTAAACCAGGTGTGTTAAACATATACACTATATTGTAAACCAGGTGTGTTAAACATATACACTATAATGTAAACCAGGTGTGTTAAACATATACACTATATTGTAAACCAGGTGTGTTAACATATATACAGTATATTGTAAACCAGGTGTGTTAAACATATACACTATATTGTAAACCAGGTGTGTTAAACATATACAATATATTGTAAACCAGGTGTGCTACCATATACACGATATTGTAAACCAGGTGTTATTAAACATATTCACTATATTGTAATCCACATGTGTTAAACATATACACTATATTGTAAACCAGGTGTGTTAAACATATACACTATATTCTAAACCAGGTGTGTTAAACATATACACTATATTGTAAACCAGGTGTGTTAAACATATACACTATATTGTAATCCACATGTGTTAAACATATACACTATATTGTAAACCAGGTGTGTTAAACATATACACTATATTCTAAACCAGGTGTGTTAAACATATACACTATATTGTAAACCAGGTGTGTTAAACATATACACTATATTGTAAACCACATGTGTTAAACATATACACTATATTGTAAACCTGGTGTGCTAAACATATAAACTATATTGTAAACCAGGTGTGTTAAACATATACACTATATTGTAAACCAGGTGTGTTAAACATATACACTATAATGTAAACCAGGTGTGTTAAACATATACACTATAATGTAAACCAGGTGTGTTAAACATATACAATATATTGTAAACCAGGTTTGTTAAACATATACACTATAATGTAAACCAGGTGTGTTAAACATATACACTATAATGTAAACCAGGTGTGTTAAACATATACACTATAATGTAAACCAGGTGTGTTAAACATATACAATATATTGTAAACCAGGTTTGTTAAACATATACACTATAATGTAAACCAGGTGTGTTAAACATATACACTATAATGTAAACCAGGTGTGTTAAACATATACACTATATTGTAAACCAGGTGTGTTAAAATATATACAGTATATTGTAAACCAGGTGTGTTAAACATATACACTATATTGTAAACCAGGTGTGTTAAACATATACACTATAATGTAAACCAGGTGTGTTAAACATATACACTATATTGTAAACCAGGTGTGTTAAAATATATACAGTATATTGTAAACCAGGTGTGTTAAACATATACACTATATTGTAAACCAGGTGTGTTAAACATATACAATATATTGTAAACCAGGTGTGCTACCATATACACGATATTGTAAACCAGGTGTTATTAAACATATTCACTATATTGTAATCCACATGTGTTAAACATATACACTATATTGTAAACCAGGTGTGTTAAACATATACACTATAATGTAAACCAGGTGTGCTACCATATACACGATATTGTAAACCAGGTGTTATTAAACATATTCACTATATTGTAATCCACATGTGTTAAACATATACACTATATTGTAAACCAGGTGTGTTAAACATATACACTATATTCTAAACCAGGTGTGTTAAACATATACACTATATTGTAAACCAGGTGTGTTAAACATATACACTATATTGTAAGCCTGGTGTGCTAAACATATAAACTATATTGTAAACCAGGTGTGTTAAACATATACACTATATTGTAAACCAGGTGTGTTAAACATGTACACTTTATTTATAGATAGGGGTCCATATTGACATTTTTGCATCACACAGTTGCTTCAGATTTGTCAGCTGCACATCCATGATGTGAATCTCCCGTCCACCACATTCCAAGTATTGGATTGAGATCAGGTTACGGTGGAGGACATTTGAGTACAGAGAACTCATTGTCATGCTCGGGAAACCAGTTTCAGATGATGTGTGCTTTCTGGCAATGGCCCGTAATCCTGCAGGAAGTAGCCATCAGGTGATGTGTACACTGTGGTCATAAATATATGGACATGATCAGCAACTATGCTGTGGTGTTTAAACAAATCTTTTTTGGACAATTCTCTGCAAACTCTGGACATGGTTGTGCGGTAAAATACAAGTAGATCCGCTCTTTCTGAAAAACTCAAATCAGTTCGTTTAGCTTGGACTTTAGCACAAATGCATAGGTTGCTGCCACGTAACTGGCTGATTAGATATTTGCATTGACAATCAGTAAAATTGACAATCAGTAAAAAAGGTAAACCTATTGAAGTGGCCGGTGAGTGTATTTACTTGTTAGAAATGTTACTATTTGTCAAGGGAAGGGCTCAAGCTGGAAAGGCTGTCGCCGATGGCTGCCTCAGATGGCTGCCTCGGATGGCTGCCTCGGATGGCTGCCTCGGATGGCTGCCTCGGATGGCCGCCTCGGATGGCCGCCTCAGATGGCCGCCTCAGATGGCCGCCTCAGATGGCCGCCTCAGATTGCTGTCTCAGATGGCTGTCTCAGATGGCTGCCTCAGATGGCTGTCTCAGATGGCTGTCTCAGATGGCTGCCTCAGATGGCTGTCTCAGATGGCTGCCTCAGATGGCTGCCTCAGATGGCTGCCTCAGATGGCTGTCTCAGGTGGCTGCCTCAGATGGCTGCCTCAGATGGCTGTCTCAGATGGATGCCTCAGATGGCTGCCTCAGATGGCTGCCTCAGATGGCTGCCTCAGATGGCTGTCTCAGATGGCTGTCTCAGATGGCTTTCTCAGATGGCTGTCTCAGATGGCTGCCTCAGATGGCTGCCTCAGATGGCTGTCCCAGATGGCTGTCTCAGATGGCTGCCTCAGATGGCTGCCTCAGATGGCTGCCTCAGATGGCTGTCTCAGATGCCACCTCAGATGGCTGCCTCGGATGGCTGCCTCAGCGGGTTCATGCGTAATTTTCTTTCTTGTTTGTAGGCGTCAAACAGGAAAGTCCAGTCGATGCAGTTGTGAGGCCTCGCAAACATTGCACACCCTCACCTGGAATATTTCTCTAATGTGAGTTGGCTGTGCAAAACAAACAGGATGAATTTCAGATAGTGGTGGGAAGGACTGTGATTGTTCATCTTCAGTTTTATGTTTTCCCGGAGACATGGCTGTGTGGATTAATCCCGGACTCTACACTACAGCTGGCAGGCTTTCAACCAAGGGGGGAGGTACACGTTTTTACACTAACAACACCTGGTGTACTGATGCATGAGTGATTCAGCAGTACTGTTCTCCTGGTCTAGAATCTCTCCATACAAACCGCAGACCTTTCTACACTTCATGTGAGTTTTTCCTCATTCATTACGGTCTCTTTACATTGGTTGGAAAAGGACCACGCATGCAGAGTGGAGATAAGAACACAGGAATAGGCTGAACGAGTCGAAGTACAGGTTTGGCAAGGCTGTGAAGGAAGCTAAACGACGGTACTCCGAGAGATCACTACGTCAGTCATCTGTGAACGACTCTACCTCAGTCTGGTGGGGGCTTAGGCTAACTACTAATTACAAACCAAAAGCCCCCATCTCCACCAACGACCCTCAGATGGCCAACGACCTGAATTAGTTCGACTGTCGCTTTAAAGAACAATGGGACAGTCCTGACGTCATCCCCCAGCTCCCGCCCACCACTCAGGGGGAGGAGCCACACCCAAGCTGCCCACCCCAGTAGCCCCATCCCCGAGCTCCCGCCCACCTCTCCCACCACTCAGGGGGAGATGCCACACCCAAGCTGCCCACCCCAGTAGCCCCATCCCCCAGCTCCAGCCCACCTCTCCCACCACATAAGGGGGAGGGGCCACACCCAAGCCGCCCACCCCAGTAGCCCCCTCCTCCACATTCTCCTCCCCCACCACAATGTCTTCTCTCTCTGTGCTCGAGAAGGTCGTAAACAGACTGTTTAAGAGACAGAACGCCCACAGAGCAGCCGGGCCAGACTCTGTCTCTCCATCCACCCTGAAGCACTGTGCTGATCAGCGGTTTCCAGTGTTCACAGACACCTCATTGGAAACATGCGAGCGTGCCAGCCTGCTTCAAGATCTCCACCATCATTCCCGACCCTAGAAACCAAGGATCACAGGATTAAATGACTACAGACTCGTCGCCCTGACCTCTGTGGTAATCAAAGCCATTACTGACCCTCTCCTGGACCCCCTGCAGTTTGCCTACAGGCCGAATAGGTCTGTTGAAGACACAGTAAACATGGCTCTCCATTTCATCCTCCAGCACCTGGACTCCTCAGGAACATATGCCAGGATCCTGTTTGTGCACTTTAGCTCTGCTTCTAATACTATCATTCCCGCTCTGATGCTGGACAAGGTGGATCTAAGGCTTCCTGTCTGACAGGATGCAGCGTGTGAATTTGGGGAAACATGTCTCTGACTCCCGGAACCCCTCAAGGCTTTGTCCTTTCCCCTCCCTGTAGACCAACAGCTGCACCTCCAGTCATCAATCACCAAGCTCCTGAAGTTTGCAAATGACACCACACTCATTGGGCTCATCTCTGATGGGGATGAGACCGCCTACAGAGTGGAAATTGACCATCTGGTATATTGGTGCAGTCCAAACAACCTGGAGCCTAACACTCTAAAGACTGTGGTACTGGTTGTGGGTTTTAGGAAGCGTGCTGACGCCTCCCATCCTGAACAGAATTTGGTCCAAACCCTCCCGTCACACCACAGGAAGTATATTTCCATCGGCAGCCGGCCTCATCAACAAGGTCAAGTGACCCCCCCACACACACACACAAAGACTGACACCCAACTCCCCCTAACTTAATGTGTTACATTAACGCACCACTCTGGACTCCTGACTTGCAGATTGCACATTGCTTCACTGTGTTGCACATTCCTGGCAAGCACTTTCATTTAACTGCTACTTGTATGGCGATTTATTTTATTTCTACTTCTGCACTGTTATGCACCCACATTTCAAAGCAAGTTCCTCGTATGTGTAAACCTACTTGGCAATAAAAGCTGATTGTTCTGATTCTTCTTCTTCTGGAATATGCAGTGGAGTCCACTCCTTCCTACTGCCAACATAAGTCACTCTGTTCACAACATAGCCAGCAAACCGCCTGCCGATGAAGCCAAACCAAATGCTAATTTAACCATTGAAAAACAGAGTTTTCCTACGACTCAACCACTCAATGTTTTTTAATCTTAAATTGTACTTGAAATCAGTGTATACGTGATTTTATTGTTTTAATACTGTAAATATAGAGTGCTGCTCCATGAAATCTTTTTTATTAAAAAAGAACCGTCTTTTTAATCTGACAAAACAAGATTATAGGTACAATTCAATATGTTGGTTTAGAGGAAATCATGTGTGTAGGAAGAAAACTAAATTAAAAAGAACTTGGTGCAGATGTAAAAATTAGTATTGGTTGAATTAGGTAGCTAATTAATTCTGATCCAAATCAACCAATCAAAGGAGGTTGAGATCTGTAATTAGTAGTGGGCAAAATTACTTAAAAAATGTCCGAAACTAATTTGCGGCTATATCTTTATTTGTTATAAAAATAATAACGACCATCAGTTTACGGTTCATATACCTTCAAGCAGTTTATATGTAATAGCATTTGGTTTAGATTTCAATCTTAAAATCGTACAATTTTTTCACACACAATAATGCAGGATATAAGGACATACACATATTCCGACAACTACACACTTAAACGAGACATTTGTAAGATTAGCAGAATATGCAGAATACATTATGCAAAGCCCGCTGGCAATAACAATACCCTTTATAGTATGCATGTTTATGCTTTGTATGGTCGGGGGTAAATATTACAGCTCGTTTAAAGGAAGAGCAAAAAGAGAAGGTGAGCCACTTATGTGTATATAGGCAACAGTGTTTAAATATAGACCAAAATGATATGTACTGTATATATGCAAACATTTTTTTTTCAAAACTAATATGATATTGTAAAGAAAAAGCAGGCATTATCATTTTGATAATTAGAAGAAGTACTTGAATGCTTAAATGTATGCTTAAACGATGAAAAATATATATATTTGGATTTCAATGAAAATCAAAAGTAAACAAAAAATAAAAATTGTGGCATTGTTAATCATTCAGTAGGATTTGTTTTAGTAATAAAGCATGCAAAAACACAGATACACAAGCCATAATAAAATGTTTATGGTGTGAACATTCGGATAAATCATTGACTAGGCACTTATCGAAGGTGGTCAAGATCAGGATGTTTTTGGTTGCTAGGGTTACGAGGTCGTAGCTGCGGCGCTGCCATGTGACGCGGTGTTCGATCATTTCATACTGGTGGCTATGACGACTATGTAGACAATGTAGAGGACAATAATTGCGATGCCGAACCCCAGGCCCGTGTGGTTCAGAATCCGGGCTAGGCGAGAGTTCCTTTCAGCCATCTGCAGATTCCTCTGGTTGTTCGCTTCTCGAGTCTGGGGTTAAAGAGAGGGAGAGATTATTAATTGGTGTTATCATGATATGGACAGAGATATCAATTAAGAGCCAACGATCCGTATACCACGTTTCCTTGACCTCCTGTGTAACGCTTGCCGAGCATTCGGCAGACTAGTCTGGCCTCAAGGTACATGCTTTAACCCAGAAAAGAAGTGTAATAAGATATGGCGGCTGGTGACATTATTAAAATGTATAATAGAAAAAATAGTAGAAACCCTAATTTAAACTGCACAAACGGCGCACAGACGATTTAGACTAATTTCACTTCATTTGTAGCAAGTGGGGGGGGGGGGGCTGAGTGACCCCTGAATGACCTATAAAGTATTCTTTAATATCTAAAAAACTAAAGCAGCACAAACGAAAATATTTCCTGCACAAACCAGCACAAACGAATGAGTCTAATTTCCTGACTTTTTGTGTTGGGTGGGGTGCCAACGTCACGCAGGTCACACATTGTCCTATTCGTTTTGGCCACACATTGTTAGCTTGATCTCATCTGAACACAAATAATCTCCTCACATCACAGCTGGGTCATGGGTCACTTTCATCCTTTCTAAGAAACTCCAGGTGTGCTTAAAAAAATGTAGGGAAACCCTCAAACATATCTGTGTGTCAACAAATTCTAGGCCTTCTCACATGATTAAACACAGGTTTCTTTTCCATTAATTAACCACTTTACGAAACGATTGTAACCGTACACCTGGAATAAATCTACAGGGCTCTAAAACATTTTGGACGGCACTGTATGGATAGTTGGACATGTCTACATGTTATTGTATCAAAACAGTGAGACAGAATATTCACTTTATTAGAAGCAAATACATTAATGGTTAAGTTAAAAACAAAGGAAAAAGAACAGTAGCACATACAGCCTAGAAAACACGTCATTATTGCACAGCACTTCTGTGTTCGTTGGTGTTTTAAGCCCCCAATGAAGCCTTTAAGGCAGCGCTGCCTGAAACACTACGTTGGGGACTTAAAACACCAGCGAGCGCATTCTGCCAACCTGGTCCACATGATACACAACTCATATTGATATCCGATTGCTGCCAGCAGCAGTGCAGTGTCGTTAACATACTGAAACCTCCTTGTATTTTCTTTTTTGGTAGAATTTGCAAGATAGCTGCAACTGTGAGTCGTAGGTTGGGTTCAGGCTTTCCATGCACAGATGATCCGAGTAGGTTTAAATAAGCGTGACATGAGAAAGTCCTGCCGGATATTGCAAACCTCTTTCTGATTACTTAAGGCTGGAATCACTCAATATCCGGATTATGTTTTGTTTGCTCTTTTTGCCAAGAACAGTATGTTGCTGAAGGTCTGGGTACTTGTGCCTTGATCTAGGTTCTCCACCAAACGTTTACATTTTCTCCAGGTTCACAATATTTTCTCGATTCCATCGGACTAGTGTCTCTATTAACGTTTTTCCATTCAACAGTGTTCTCCTGTCTGTGGATTGTTTTTATCATTGGTGATTAAAAAAAAGTCCACAAAAGCTTTGCTTACCAGTTTCAAATGCCACCTGTAAACATGACAGGGTAAGGAGATTTTTAATTATAGGTTTTACATTCACATCCTTCTTGGATCCAAATGTTTACTGGAACCAGCGGCTCCTCGTCAGAACACTTGACCATGCTGCCAAGAATCTGTGCTTCCTGGTATGTGTTAGGTTTATCAGCTGCAAGACACTTCAGAAATAAGTCCCCGTTCTGGACAGATAGCAGTGTAAACAGACCAATACGACCTTTATAAAGGACCTATGGGTATTCACTAACGCTCCGCACAAAACAGACACATCGTACATACAGTACCACCCCTCCCTTATTGTAAACATTTGATTATATCTCTTCATGTGGACATTTTTACTTTACGGGTGTACTCACTTTTGTTGCCAGCCATTTAGATAGGCTGTGTGTTGAGTTATCTTGAGGAGACAGCAAATGTACAGCTGTACACTCACTAGTTTACATTGTAGCAACGTGTCATTTCTTTGTGTTGTCACATGAAAAGATATAATCAAATATTTACAAAAATGGGAGAGTGTTACTCACATTTGTGAGATACTGTATATTTGAGCTTTTCAAGATCATATGTTTGACTCTGTGAAGACATTGTCCTTATTTACACATGAGGACTATAACATGGTATGCTTCACCATCTCACAAAATCAACATATTGTCAGTCAGGAAAGGGAAGTTTGGGGTCCCCTGCTAGAGCTGCTACCGACCCGACCCCGGATAAGCGGTTGAAGATGAGATGAGTGAGAGATGAGATATTGTCAGTATTTATATAGTGTTATACATAATGTACTATGATGAATAGTAGTCTTGTTTTTCTTCAACTATCATACAATAACACTCGTTGCCATAACAACCGGATTCAGACGCTTTTCTGGGAGAAACATGATCACTAGTAATTGTGGAATTATTTAAACAAACAAACGCATTGTATTGTGTTTAACTTTTTTGTGGTAGTTTGTAGGCAACTTGACTGAACAAATGTGTATGTAGATTTAGCCATAAGGACAGGTACCCTACTCTGTTCCGTCGGGTGACTTGCTCATTTGTAGTTCAGATGTTTGTGATGCTACAGAGGTTTTTGTGATGTTTGCTCATATATTTCTCACCAATATACAACCGCATTCTGCAAGTTCTATACTCTGTAATACATGGATGCCAACTGCGAGTGTCTGACTGGGAGTTCATGCTAATATCTACTACTGATCTAATAATACTGTTTTTATTTTGTTGATGTTTATACGGGGTCGAGTGCATGTGCTAGGGTTGCTAGCATTTGGTTGTTCTCCATCTCAACCTGAAATTCCATTCAGCAAACATTGTTGTTATTAGCCTTGCAATATAACACTGTGATTTATGCAGCCGGTTGGACATTGAACAACCATGGCATTGGATCATTACATAGACTCCCTGCCAAACACCCAGCCAAACACCCAGCCAAACACCCAGCCAAACACCAAACCAAACACCCAGCCAAACACCCAGCCAAACACCAAACCAAACACCCAGCCCAGCCAAACACCCAGCCAAACACCAAACCAAACACCCAGCCAAACACCCAGCCAAACACCAAACCAAACAGCCAAACACCAAACCAAACACCCAGCCAAACACCCAGCCAAACACCAAACCAAACACCCAGCCAAACACCCAGCCAAACACCCAGCCAAACACCCAGCCAAACACCCAGCCAAACACCCAGCCAAACACCCAGCCAAACACACAGCCAAACACCAAGCCAAACACCCAAGCCAAACACCAAGCCAAACACACAGCCAAACACACAGCCAAACACCAAGCCAAACACACAGCCAAACACCAAGCCAAACACACAGCCAAACACACAAAACCAAACAAACCAAACCAAACACCAAGCCAAACACCAAGCCAAACACACAGCCAAACACACAACCAAACACCAAACCAAACACCAAGCCAAACACCAAGCCAAACACACAGCCAAACACCCAGCCAAACACCAAACCAAACACCAAGCCAAACACACAGCCAAACACACAGCCAAACACCAAACCAAACACCAGCCAAACACACAGCCAAACACACAGCCAAACACACAGCCAAACACACAGCCAAACACACAGCCAAACACACAGCCAAACACACAGCCAAACACCAAGCCAAACACACAGCCAAACATAGGGGTGGGCGATATGGGAAAAATATCATATCACGATTTTTTCAGGAAAAATCACGATTCACGATTTTATCACGATTCTTTTTCATGTTGCTTTTTAAGACTATTTTGCTAATTACTGAGCTGCAATACAAGCAAATTATATCTCCATTTAAAGAATATAGCGTTACAAGGTAACAAAACATAAAAGGGAAAAAAAATTAAAGTAGCATATTTTAATCACGTGTATATTTAAAGGAAGTGCAATGGTGCAAAGAAGCACCTTCATTCTCATCCGCAGCTTCACCATCCATTCACTGTGTAACCTGCCATCCATCTACAGCATCAGATGATCTACTGTGTTATCATCCTGAATTAAATGAATTGTGAATTATGCAGTAAAACATTTTACTAAAATAGTATGTAGCCTATTTATTGTCTTATGTAGCCATACAATACAAAATTAAAACCATGATTTTAAAATGCACAGGCTATGATATTTAAATTTCTAAAGATCGAATAAATTAAAATCAATCAAACTGTATGTCCTATTTTGATGTAATAAATGCTAAAACATTTTAGATCACAAGCGACGCGCAATCAAATGATTTGCGCATGATTGGCCGTATATATTGCAACACAGACTGTTGAAATAAAAACATTAGGCTACAGTGTATAATTTGATCATTTACATTTGTAAAATGTATTATAGTAATTACAGCCCAGTAACTAAGGCACTATAGACAATGAAACACGTATTTTACAACACAGTTTGTATATTGGTCACGGTCGGGTATATTCTGCTGTTACCCGGTAGATACATTAATCAATTTCGTTTTATATTTTCGTTCTGTTTATTTAGTAAAACATATATTTCTTTATAAACGTAGGCCTACCTCTTTTTCTAGTTCATTCAAATTCAACCAAGCCAATCAATCTATTATCTATGTATATCTCGCAGCTTTTGTCTGCCTGAGCAGGACACGCATACTAACCGGTTGCACTGCGCAGAGTGTTCATTAGTGATGTTATGAGTGCACATGAGACCGCAGCAAATTAATCGGTTACATATATCCAGTTTCATATAGATCGGACCAAAACGCGTCAAGTTTCATGTAGACCAGACCAAAACGCGTCAAGTTTCATGTAGACCAGACCAAAACGCATCCAGTTTTATATAGACCAGACCAAAACGGACCCAGTTTCATAAAGACCAGACCAAAACGGTGTCCAATATAGATCGGACCAAAAAGAGATCAGACCAAAACGCATCCAGTTTCTGAAAACGGGACAAGGTAAAATGCACGTATTTAGGAAAAGTCATGGAAGAACGAGGCTGTAGCTTTTCAACATTATATATTTATTTTAATTACTAACTGCAACGCCCGCGGGCATGGGCTGTTGGCGCTTCTAGTGTTAACACGCTGACATCTAGCGCACCGCGCATTGCATGTTGATACGTAGCTGAAAAAACGCCATAGATCTGCATCTAATTGAACGTGCACTGGAGCGCGATTCTACGATATTTCCGAAAAAGTGAATCGTGGAGACATTTTAATCGTCCACGATTAAATATCGTCATATCGCACACCCCTAGCCAAACACCAAACCAAACACCCAGCCAAACACACAGCCAAACACACAGCCAAACACACAGCCAAACACCAAGCCAACACCAAACCAAACACCCTGCCATGGGCCCTAATATTCTGATTCTGCCTTGGACCTTAATATTCTGATTCTGCCATGGACCTTAATATTCTGATCCTGCCATGGGCCCTAATATTCTGATTCTGCCTTGGACCTTAATATTCTGATTCTGCCATGGACCTTAATATTCTGATCCTGCCATGGGCCCTAATATGCTGATTCTGCCATGGGCCTTAATATTCTGATTCTGCCATTGGCCCTAATATGCTGATTCTGCCATGGACCTTAATATTCTGATTCTGCCATGGGCCCTAATATGCTGATTCTGCCATGGGCCCTAATATTCTGATTCTGCCATGGACCTTAATATTCTGATTCTGCCATGGGCCCTAATATGCTGATTCTGCCATGGGCCCTAATATGCTGATTCTGCCATGGACCTTAATATTCTGATTCTGCCATGGACCTTAATATTCTGATTCTGCCATGGGCCCTAATATGCTGATTCTGCCATGGGCCTTAATATTCTGATCCTGCCATGGGCCCTAATATTCTGATTCTGCCATGGACCTTAATATTCTGATTCTGCCATGGACCTTAATATTCTGATTCTGCCATGGGCCCTAATATGCTGATTCTGCCATGGACCTTAATATTCTGATTCTGTCATGGGCCCTAATATTCTGATTCTGCCATGGGCCCTAATATGCTGATTCTGCCATGGGCCCTAATATTCTGATTCTGCCATGGACCTTAATATTCTGATTCTGCCATGGACCTTAATATTCTGATTCTGCCATGGGCCCTAATATTCTGATTCTGCCATGGGCCTTAATATTCTGATTCTGCCATGGACCTTAATATTCTGATTCTGCCATGGGCCCTAATATTCTGATTCTGCCATGGACCTTAATATTCTGATTCTGCCATGGGCCCTAATATGCTGATTCTGCCATGGGCCCTAATATTCTGATTCTGCCATGGGCCTTAATATTCTGATTCTGCCATGGGCCCTAATATTCTGATTCTGCCATGGGCCTTAATATTCTGATTCTGCCATGGGCCCTAATATGCTGATTCTGCCATGGACCTTAATATTCTGATTCTACCATGGACCTTAATATTCTGATTCTGCCATGGACCTTAATATTCTGATTCTGCCATGGACCTTAATATTCTGATTCTGCCATGGACCTTAATATTCTGATTCTGCCATGGACCTTAATATTCTGATTCTGCCATGGGCCCTAATTCTGCCATGGGCCCTAATATTCTGATTCTGCCACGGGCCCTAATATTCTGATTCTGCCATGGGCCCTAATATTCTGATTCTGCCATGGACCTTAATATTCTGATTCTGCCATGGGCCCTAATATGCTGATTCTGCCATGGACCTTAATATTCTGATTCTGCCATGGGCCCTAATATGCTGATTCTGCCATGGGCCCTAATATGCTGATTCTGCCATGGGCCCTAATATGCTGATTCTGCCATGGGCCTTAATATTCTGATTCTGCCATGGGCCCTAATATGCTGATTCTGCCATGGGCCTTAATATTCTGATTCTGCCATGGACCTTAATATTCTGATTCTGCCATGGGCCCTAATATTCTGATTCTGCCATGGGCCCTAATATTCTGATTCTGCCATGGGCCCTAATATGCTGATTCTGCCATGGACCTTAATATTCTGATTCTGCCATGGGCCCTAATATGCTGATTCTGCCATGGGCCCTAATATGCTGATTCTGCCATGGGCCCTAATATTCTGATTCTGCCATGGACCTTAATATTCTGATTCTGCCATGGACCTTAATATTCTGATTCTGCCATGGGCCCTAATATGCTGATTCTGCCATGGGCCCTAATATGCTGATTCTGCCATGGGCCCTAATATGCTGATTCTGCCATGGGCCTTAATATTCTGATTCTGCCATGGGCCCTAATATGCTGATTCTGCCATGGGCCTTAATATTCTGATTCTGCCATGGGCCCTAATATTCTGATTCTGCCATGGGCCCTAATATTCTGATTCTGCCATGGGCCTTAATATTCTGATTCTGCCATGGGCCCTAATATTCTGATTCTGCCATGGGCCCTAATATTCTGATTCTGCCATGGGCCCTAATATGCTGATTCTGCCATGGGCCTTAATATGCTGATTCTGCCATGGGCCTGTTGATAAGACTGATTATGATGCAATCTGTCAGGCAAGACTTTTTAAAAAGTTTTGTTGCAATTTCAACTAAAGCCTAGAATCATGTTTATAATATAAAACCGGCAATGAGAATTTAAGGTACAATGAAAACCATAATTAATTGGAAGAAATGTCATTGTTTTTTCTTTATTTTGGTCCTGTTCTCATGCCCTCTGAGTTTGAGGGATACCCAATGACAATACGATTGAAGTGCATGAGGTCAGCATGGATGCAGGAGAGCTGTTGATGACCAGTCTGGATTCTAGCCTTTGCTATTGCCTTTGGAGACTGTGGTTGTTGTGAGACAACACAAGGAAGACAGCCGTGTCAATGCAAATGAAGCTGGCCGTCATAAAGCTCAGAAATCAAAATCGATTGCAGAAACACTCCGCATTTCCAACTCAACAGTTTGGTTCATAATGTACACCAAAAAACAACCGGTGAACTCAATTATGTCAAAAGACCACGTCGACTGAAGAAGACCACAGTAGTGGGTGACCGGAGAATACTCTTACTGAGGAAGAAACACCCCCGGACAACAACCCAACAAATCAAATAAATCTCCTGGATAAAAAAAATGAAGATGTGTCGTCTACCGTACGTAGAAGATAACACCAGCAGGACCACACAGGGTACACTACAAGACGCAAACCACTGGCGAGATACAGCTTTCTAAAATGCATCTAAAAGAGCCCCTAGAGTTCTGGGAAAAATAATTGAGAAACATGATGTTATGGTTTGGATCTGTATTAGGGATGCACGATGATATCGGCACGACACGGGTATAGGCCGATAAAAGCTTAAAATGATCATTATCGGCAGATATTAATATTTCAGGTCGATGAGCCTTGCCGATAGTGTGGCAGGTTTACTATGCGCGCATGACGACCATAACATGAACGCCAGCAACTTAAACTGCCTACATGTCGGCTGTGTGGAGGTATTTGGAGTAAAAAAGATAACAAACTTGCTATTTGCAGTAGTTGTAAAGCACAAGTGATGCGAGGAGGTGTAAAACAACACTCGTTCAACACTACAAATATGATTACGCATCTTAAGAGCCGTCATCCTGAGAAGCACCAAGACTTTATGAAAAGTAAGAAGGAATAAACGCTGGCAAAAACCCATCAGCTGCCTCTACTACAGTGACAAAGCGGCGAACGACAAAATCATTGAATGTATTGCTCATGTTAACCAGCCTTTCAGCGTGGTGGAATATGTTGGCTTCAGTAGGCTAATGATGTAGCTATAGCCGCGGTATGCTATAAGCTGTCGCTACTTTTCTGCTACCTAACCTGAACTCCCGAGTGTTGTAACTTGTTGCAAGTCGTAGGGCTGGAAAATAAATAAATATAAAAAAAATTCCAATAACGGTGATATGATTTCTAAACACAATTTTGATATTTCGATATTTTTAAGCTAAAAAAAGAGCCCATGACCGCAATTCAAACGTGACTGAACGAGCTTCCATAAGTGAGAAAGCAGACAGTTGATAAGAGTGGAAAGACTAATTCAGTGGGAGGGAAGTGCTTCGGCTATCTGAGATCTGATAAACTTCAGGTTTCAGGGTGATGCTAAATGTGCCGGAGAATGAGAGGTTCAAAAGCGCATAAAGCAAACATGGAGCTTGGATCTTCCGCGTTGACTGGCCCATGAGGTCATGATGGGCATGCGCACTAGCAAAAATGTCTTTGTGTTGTCGTAGCAACCGATAGCAACATGCGCGTTCATGAGCTTCTCTCTCGTGTCTCTTAAATCCACGGTACACGTAGCGAACTCATGAACTCACCGTTTCATTGTCTCAAATATTCACTAACGTTAAACGATATGTTTATAAGAACAAGTTTTGTTACAAGACGTTTTGTGTAAAGAATAATATAATGAGCCTATGTTATTCTTTAAAGTTAAATATATTAAGAGTCTTGTTTATTTGACAATTAAATAAAAGGTGAACGTTAATTTATTTGTACCGTTTTATTTCTAAAATATTATGTAGTTTTATAGGAGGAGGTTTCATAGACTTGGCAAATGCATTTTTCAGAAGATTGTAGGTACAGACATCCGTTGTGGGTGTTTTTGGCATTTTTTCTGAGGCTTTTATATTGTTCATATTGATATCGGAATTATATCGTATCGACCGAAATTAAGAAATATATTGTGATATAAAATGTATTGATTTACAAGCTGAGAGTAGAAATGAAATTAATAATTTATTTTGAAAGTGTTATTCTGGATTATTTAGTCTCTCACTTTTCAAATAAACCAACCATTAAAATTATAGACAGATCATGTCTTTGTCAGTGGGCGAACATACAAAATCAGCAGGGGATCAAATAATTTCTTCCTTCAGTGTAGGTCTTCAATCTCTTCATCTTGATTGATGCTAGAATTAGTGAGAAAAAGTGAGTTGTTTTTTTGCTGATTATAGAGTAGCTCTCCGACACAGCAGTCGTTAAGTGGCTCGTAATGTTGGCTAGCTACAGTTCTGCATACGCAAGATATTTGGACGTTATCTGCCATTGATTTTGGTATATACTCAGTGTATTGCAATGTGTCCCCCAACTACATATATAAAATAGAATCTAGAGCAATGTGTGCCACAAATACATAAATATATATAAAATAGAATCTAGAAATTAATAAAACTAAATAGAATCCAGAATGAATCACAAAACTAAACTGAAACTTAAGAAGACACTCTGGAAACGAAATGAAACCTCATAACTACCTTTGATGGTAGGTGTGAGATTTCTGTAAAGCCCCTAGGCTTCGCAAAATCAGATTGGTGTTCTCTTTTTATCTCTGCCTGTCTGCAACTTAAAGACCGTCTCCGTTGAAGTACAGAGACAATAATGAAGTGTCCATTGATTGGCTGAGTTACGCAGGGATCCATATGATGTACGAGATCTCGCAATATTGAAACGTGACAATATTTGTCGTCGAGGTGAAAAGCAGTCGTAATATCACCATGGCGAAGTGTGAGGGTGAAATTAGCATTGACAATGCCACCGATCCTTTTAAATCATCTGTGGCAGCATTTTGGGCACCTGGTGAAAACAATAAACGCGACAGATCGACAAACAAGACACAAAAAATATGCACTGTACTGTAAGGAAATAGTGCCGGTCCACCGCGGCTAACCGCTGCGTAACATGGGAGTGGGAGCTGCACTTGAAGTGCTTTGTGATCAGAGTTCAACAGCTACTGAGGTTTTGACGTCCAGACAGAAGCTGCTACAACTGTCATCACACAAAGTTTGCACTTACAGAATCGACTACTTTGAATATTTCTACTTTGTGGTTTTCTGTGTGCCTCTAATTAAAAATTTCTGTCTCAACTCATTCTCCGTATTTGGTCTTTGATACAGCTAGTTAATAATACTGTACCTCAACACATGTTGGTTTCATGCCAGTATCGTGTACGACGATCAGATGTTATTCTGCTTAAAGAAGTGGCGTGTTTTTGGAAAATAATTTACATTCAGATTGTGCCATTCATGATTTTCACACTTGGTGATGTTAAACAATCAAGACTAATCAGAAACAAAGGGGTGGCCTACAGGCAGATTATATATATATTGTCATAAATAAATGTTAAAAGCCGTTAAAGCCGATACTTAAAGAGTTAAAGCCGATACGTAAAACATCCCTCCACGTGCATTCTCAGAATATCTTAACAATACAGACAGCATTCCCAATGCAGTTCATGGTTCAGAGCAAATACCATCAATGTGGCCAACATCATATTTGGACCTGTGACATGGCCCCGTTCGTTCCCACCCACACACGTGGCCCCGACAGGTGGGAACTTAAAAAAATGCAGGGGTATCACAGCAACTGGTATTATTAGGGTTAGTGTGTATATTCATTTTCTCATTACGCCACAGTAATTCGTGTCAAAAAATGACTGTAGTAACAGACTGTTCTTGACAACGTTGAACACAGCAGGCATATAGGATTAATACTTTTCCTTGAGAAATTAAGCAGCAAGATTCTGTATATCAAGGAACAAAAATGAGCAGTGATATTCCAGGTTCCTTGTTGTCAGAAATACTTTGGCATTGACTGTTGACAAAGTTATTTTTTATATATCTGTTCGTTTTGCCTTACAGATCTCGGATCAGGGCTGGCTGCCAGCATGAGTGGAGAATTGATACATTTTACATTTGTTATCAGGCTTACTGTATAGAGAGACTTTTGTTATTAGAACATATAAAGAAAGATAGATTGAATAATAAATTATATTATCATTAAAAGCATTATTTGAATTATACTTTCATCAGAGTATAAAAATGACACAACATCTATAGGGCAGACAGAAACAGGATGTTTGTGGTACCTGCTGACAGTTAAACTTACGCTGCAGTACTGCAGCGTAAGTTTAACTGTGGCTTGTATCCCTTTGGCTTGTTGCTTGGTTTATTGTATGTAGATTAACCACAAGGTCATCTTTCTAACGGCCTATATAGACTGTAGAGTGCATTGTTATATATGCAGAAATCCTTCTTCAAACTTCTAAAACAGACACAAATTGTTATTATCCTCACATCACATTATCCCAACAGTTGTTGGTGTAAGCCCAAGAACATAAAATATGTTTTAAAACGATAAATTAAACAACTACGAACGACAAACTACTTTACTTAATCATAGTTATTTCAATGAAATCTTGAAAATCTGAGCATGAGCATTTTAGTGTTTTTTTCCCTGCAGTATTTTTTATTTTTTTACTTGACTTTAGGTCTGCCTCCAACAGTAATGTCTTGTTTTTACAGCCCCTAATCCTGTTTCTCTCACTTTATCTACACTAGTACCATACAGTGCCATGCACCTTTCCCCTGATTTGCTTAAACCATCCACTGAATTTAGTTCAATACAGACTAGAGAACAAGAAAATAAACACTATTTATACAAAACTGCTAATTGGGTTTCTTGGTAAACCGTTAACATCTGAAATACTGACTTCTCTTTGCCATTTAACATGTTTTGCAGAAATATTTATAATATTTAGTGTGACAAAAATAAAGCTCCCACTTACCAAAATGGAGTAGACCAGTGCAGCAATACCAAATGGCAGACAACAGCACAGCGTGGTGAAGATGGAGTAGTACAGATAGTCCGGCAAAGGGTGAGGTAAGGCTCCATGGGTTACAAACACTGTTGGCTGGACTGTAACGGTTTGCTGGTTGTACTGCCCCTGGGGGTACTGCCCCGGGGGGTACTGCCCCTGGGGGTACTGACCCGGTGGGTACTGACCCGGGGGGTACTGACCCGGTGGGTACTGACCCGGGGGGTACTGACCCGGTGGGTACGGCTGGCTGTAAGGGGCCCCAGGACCTTTTCCATCTTGAGGTGGGGGTCCATATCCCTGGGGGTAGCCTGCTGGTGTGTGGTAACCTGCTGGTGCAGGGTAGCCTGGATCAGAGCACTGGGGGTAGTCCTGGTAGGGTGGAGGAGCTGGTTGTCCCATCCCAGACTTCTCATTTGGGTTCCAGCCTAGTTGTGGGGCACTTGGTGTCTGGTCGGAATCCATACTGTTGCTCTGTAGTTGTTTTTCTTTTTGGAAAAAAAAACGTTTTACTTGATTTTCTGCCTTTTTCCTCTCCACTCTATTCTTCCTGCGTCGCTATGTCTCTGTGCGGCCTGTATGCAATGAACTGCTAAAGAAAAGTGTATTTTCCCTCCCCCTCTCTCTCTCTCTCTCTCTCTCTCTCCCCATCCCCCGCTCAGCTTGTGCGTGTGTGGGTGTGTGAGTGAGTGCCATAGAGAAGCATCGGCATCCCGAGGTGTTTCTCATTACAATCTATCCGAGTGTGGTAAAATTGTAAAAACACTTTGTGACAACTCTTATAGTAAAAAGGGCTTTAAAAAATGTAATTTGATTTTTTCTGGACCTAACAGAGAGCAAATGTGTTTTAGCATGAATTCAATGACCGTGTTCATGCCAAAGCAGCCTCGGGGGCTACTAAAGGTTTATGTCCTTTTCAATGGTGGGGACCGACTGGCCTGGGTCGCATTTTTGTCGTTTTTGTCTTCTATGAGAGATAGGATTTGGCCCAATCCGAATACTCCCCTTACCCCTTCCCCTTAGCCCTTCCTTCGGATTAAATAACGAATTTAAAAATTACGACACAATTGTTTTGTGATCTACGCAGTCCTGTACATATATATTTTTAACCATTTTAATAATTGAAGTTTCTTTTTAAAATCGGTTTTAAACGCCAAAGATACATTGCTAATTTGTCCCGTATTTCTCTGACTACCTTTACTCAATGCATGTTTGTCTACAGTTAACTCTTTTAGCAGATAATTCATATCAGTGCATAACATAACATGTTGCTTTTGGAATAGCGATAAAAGTGCTTTACATACCGTCCCGAATCACACAGGACGCCGGAGGAAACCCGGCAAATAATTCGCTGTCGGGCAGAAAATGAACCGAAGTTTCATGCTGTACAACCATAGACTGTAGATTATGAAGGTGTACAACATAATTTGGATATGATACAGGACACTGGTGAGGCCAAGACATAGAGGTTATTGGACATCTTTGAAAAAATGTTTGATAAACTGTAGTTTGTTTGTTGTTGCACTTTGCACATTGTTTTTGATTAAGGGTTTCTGAACATCGATCAATGACATTCAAAACAGTGATCACTGAAACAGATATAGAAAACACAATGCAATGTGGATGAAATTATTTATTGAAAACAGCCTTCAGTAGTAAGCAAGCAGGTTTATTTATATAGCACGTGTGCTTTACAAAAACATTAAAAACAATAGTACACAAAAGAACATCTGCATCCATATGCACCGCCACCAAAGTAAACAAATAACTAACTGTGTCTATAGGGCACCTGGCTGCTCCTGTATGGAGGACCAAACGTGACAAAATTATAAATAAATATATGTATAAAAAAATATATTTATACATTACATACTCCTGCACTCAAAATAGTGAGTAATGTTGCTAGATATCACGATCTGTAATTATCAAGGAGTTAGTTCTTGCCGGGGACCTTAAACACACCATGAGTGCACCCAACGAGCCAAATAACGCACTGATGGAGTCCTAACCTGTACAAATGTGAGATCTAGTTTTTAAGCAGATGCGCACTACGTGAATAATATGAGGCACTGAACTAAACTGAGGTAAAGTTGGTTGGATATTCGATATTGGATATTCAACGGATATTCGAAACCCGAGATCAGGTCCGGCATTGAAACTGCAAATCACTGGCAGATTGTTTTATTGAGTACCCACATTTTGCACAGCTTTGTCTTTTTAAATAAATGGTGTAAGAGATATTTAAAAAACATTTAAAAACTGTAAAAATCTATCTTTTTTGTGAAATCACTTGGAAACCTCAATTTACTTTCATATTGTCTACAAAGGTCTTTCACATGTTGCACAGCTAAAATGGCTGAAGTCAAACGATTTGTCGCGTTACACCAAAAGCATTGTGTACCTGTTTTTAAATCTTATGTATATATGGGTAAAACTAGTGCTGTCAAAGGCAATGCATAATTAGTTGCAGAATTTGTAATGTATCGACATGAATTACTTTGAATTCACACCTACACTGGGGTCTTTAATCTCAGCACTCATATTACCACAATAAATGGCAGCGTCTACTTTTGCCTTGTAAATCTGAACACAAGGTTGTCCTGATATCCCATAGTTTTGCAATATTCAACCATTGTGCTCTTGATCAAAGGATCAAGGACAATAACAACCATGTTAGGCCACCGTAATAAAACACATATCAGTCTACCTTATCAGAAGAGCTGATCTTAAAGCTGAAACCACAGTTTACATTAAAAACAGACATTTAAAACACTTAGACAACTATAACATATGTTGTGCTATTAAATACCATTGATTAACAGTGTCACGGTGATGGCAAGAGGACGTGATTTTTGTCATTTGTTTGCGACTTAAATATTTTTGGGATTTTGAATGTATGTTTTGAAGGCTGATCAGCTGATTTCTTATAAAAACCCATTTGAGAAAACGGTGTGAGCAGGATGGGCTGATGTCTGGCCCTCTAACAACCTGCCCAGCAACCTCCTAGAAACCTATTGGTTGCCTAGTAGCCGAGGTTACCGGGAGTTTGATAGGTCAATAAGTGATTGATTCATACCACGGGTGGTGTTAAAAGGTGATGTGGATTTTATAAATGATCTGCTACATTTATGCAGTCACAGGATTGCTTGTCATTCGCAAGCGATGAGTTTCATATGCCAGTACCGTGACCAGGTCGTAAAACCAAATGTTTATTTGCTCCAAATGCATTTGTAAACTAACAAAGGAACGCAACTGCATATTGACCAATGTCTCCACAGTTTAAGCATGACAGAACAGTCCAGAGATAGGTTGATAATTATCAAGGATGTGCGTAAGTGCATCATAGATTAATGTGGCTGCCCTAACCATCAGACCTGACTCAAGCTCCTGTGGCTTTCTGGCTCCACGTTGGACCTCCGGATTGAGGAGTACGGAAAACAACATTGGCCCCAGCAGTTGTTTGATGAAGAAGGGAAGTACTGATGTCCTGTGCTGCACAGCTGCCAGGTCGTTGGTTCTGGATCTGTTCTGGTCACTTACTAATGTTTATCATTTGTCTAGATTCCCATTTCAATCAGATGAAATGTGTACACATATTTTCCAGTTGCTTAAAAACGGCGGCTGTTTTATACAGACACTTTAGCCCCAATCTGGCTCCATAAGCCCACACCACATCTCCATTATGAAATGCAACATATTGTTGTTTTAACCCTCGTGTTGTCCTGGGGTCATTCTGACCCCCAAAAAAATATTTTGCCGAAAAATATGTTTTTTTTTCATTAATTGGTCTGAAAATAAGGGTAGTTGTTTATTACTATGCTCTTTATGAGTCAAACTAATTAGTAGTAATTTGATTGAATTCTGGGTGTTTCACTAAATGTAATAACCTCTGTTGTCCTCTGGGGTCAAAAAGACCCCGCAGCACAAAGTAGTCCAATGGAGCAAATTGTCACATAATACTGCTTGGCAAAACAACTTTGATCTTGTGTGTTTGTTGTGTGGGGTCAAGCAATGGTTATGACAACAACACAAAACAAAACAAGTATTTTCTCACAGGTGTTTGGGGCATTTCACATGTTAGTCTGAGAGAGTCAGGCAGCACAATGAGGAGGCAGACGTTTTATATTGCACATGAGGCTTGCAAGATAATTTATGATATAAAAGAAAATAATGACCAGGAGGACAATGCTGCATATAATGAGGATGAATCAACTGATGAAGAGGGTTCAGGGTCAGAAGTGGAGGAACATAATGATGAGGTGATAGATCCAACATACAGACCGCATGCTAGTTCTTCCTCTGAAGAAGCCCCCACATCTCTTGCTGCAGAAATGGAAGATGATTATGAATTTTAGGAAATGGATGAACGTGATGATGAGGAAGAATCTGAAGCTGATATGGAAGAAGTGTCAGAAGTGGAGCACTGCACCTATTATGATGAAGAATCAACTGATGAGGTAGAATCTGAAGTTGAAATGGAAGAAGTGTCAGAAATGGACGACAACATATATTATGATGAAGATGAAGAATCAACAGATGAGGTAGAATGAGGAAGAGGACCCAGCTGAGATAGAAGAATATTTCCAGTCAAAGGATGAAACATTGATCTGGTCTTCCATCCCTCCCAGTGACCGGCGAAGAATGTTGTCAGCAGAGAGAGAGACAAGCCACAATGGTGAAACTGCATATGCAAGGTCTCAGATTGATGACATAAAGTCCACTTTTGACCTGTTTCTGCCTATTGAAGACATAGTGCTGAACATGACAAACAAGGAGGGGCAACGCATTTATGGTCACAAGTGGAGAAAGATGAATCAAATGGATTTGCAGCCATATATGGGTATGTTTTATGTCAATAAGGTCTATTGGCTCTAAATTCCCCCAAAAAATCATTTTTTTCTAATAATGGGTTGAACTGAAGTATGACTAAAGGTGTAACACAAAATCTATTGTAAATTTATACTGTATGCTTTATAAACAGTCAAACCAGGCGGGGTCATTTTTGACCCCAGAGGACAAAAGGTGTGATTATGGGCTGCCATTTCTAAAAATAAAATTATTCAAAAACAGCATCCTGACTATACTTTGACAAATACCACTCAGTGATAAGTCAAATAGTCAAAATAATATTAGGTCAAAATAATTCATAGTTTTTTTCAGTTTTGTACTCAAAAACAGGGTATACTTTTATGTAAACAGGGTCATTTTGCTCTAATTTCCCCAAAAAAGCATTTTTTTTCTATTAATGGGTTGAACTGAAGTAAGACTAAAGGTGTAAAACAAAATCTATTGAAAATTTATACTGTATGCTTTATAAACAGCCAAACCAGGCGGGGTCATTTTTGACCCCAGAGGACAAAAGGTGTAAGGCATTTAGGAGGACAACACGAGGGTTAAGCAAGAGTACAGCTAGCTAGCAAAAGACCAAGTGAGAGTAGTAGTGCAGTTTGTTGAATATGTCATTTATTATCTCCAAAATAACATTAGAAACAAGGCTACTCTGTAACATTGTCAAAGCAATAGCCTAGAAAAAGAGCACTCCCAATAGCAAGACAGAACACGTTCACATGAGACAAAGAGGAACAAGGAGGCAGACATCCCAACCAGCCAACCGTCATTTCAGGGAGGTGGTTTCCTTGGCTAATGTGTGCGCACAAACACGTGCGCACACACACATGCACACATAAATACAGTAGCTTTCATAGCAGATTATGTTAAAATAACGTAAGCTATGCTAATGGTTGAATGACACATTAAACTAACCTCAACATGTTTTTTTTACATTCATTTAACCAGTGGCGGCTGGTGAAAAATATTATTGGTGGGGCTGTGCCATACTTTTTTGTTTCTGTTACCATCGCAATACAATTTAACACAAACTGCAGGACAGAAGTGCTCAGTGAAATAGTCAGTAATTACTTAAATTCCAATATTAAAAAGTTTAGGCATTCTTACACAAAAACATAAACATCATATTGCACAAACACAAGCCTTAATTTATATATATATATATATATATATATATATATATATATAAAGTTTATAGTAAATTACACTGTATAAAGGATGTATAATATAGAAATGGATCAAGTGGCTGAACTAAAACCTTTGACTGGAAGAATAGCATACAGTATTTTACGATCAAACTAAATGTAACTAATTGTTAATGTTCTCCAGAACTGCAACAATTAACTGATACAAAACAACATATATACAGTAATATTCTCATGCCCACGCAAGGCCAACTCAAAAGCCCCACAAAACTCCACACAATGTAAGTTTATATCCTAATATGGTTATAGCTTTACAGAGTTATCCATGTGTACCCTGGTGTTCACCTAATATGACTATAGCTTTACAGAGTTATCCATGTGTACCCTGGTGTTCACCCTAATATGACTATAGCTTTACAGAGTTATCCATGTGTACCCTGGTGTTCACCTAATATGGCTATAGCTATACAGAGTTATCCATGTGTACCCTGGTGTTCACCTAATATGGCTATAGCTTAACAGAGTTATCCATGTATACCCTGGTGTTCACCTAATATGGCTATAGCTATACAGAGTTATCCATGTGTACCCTGGTGTTCACCTAATATGGCTATAGCTATACAGAGTTATCCATGTGTACCCTGGTGTTCGCCCTTCCTAATATGGTTATAGCTTTACAGAGTTATCCATGTGTACCCTGGTGTTCACCCTTCCTAATATGACTATAGCTTAACAGAGTTATCCATGTGTGCCCTGGTGTTCACCTAATATGGCTATAGCTTAACAGAGTTATCCATGTGTGCCCTGGTGTTCACCTAATATGGCTATAGCTTTACAGAGTTATCCATGTGTGCCCTGGTGTTCACCCTTCCTAATATGGCTATAGCTTTACAGAGTTATCCATGTGTACCCTGGTGTTCACCTAATATGACTATAGCTTTACAGAGTTATCCATGTGTGCCCTGGTGTTCACCTAATATGACTATAGCTATACAGAGTTATCCATGTGTACCCTGGTGTTCACCCTTCCTAATATGACTATAGCTTTACAGAGTTATCCATGTGTACCCTGGTGTTCACCCTTCCTAATATGGTTATAGCTTTACAGAGTTATCCATGTGTACCCTGGTGTTCACCCTTCCTAATATGGTTATAGCTTTACAGAGTTATCCATGTGTACCCTGGTGTTCACCTAATATGACTATAGCTTTACTGAGTTATCCATGTGTGCCCTGGTGTTCACCTAATATGGCTATAGCTTTACAGAGTTATCCATGTGTACCCTGGTGTTCACCCTAATATGGCTATAGCTTTACAGAGTTATCCATGTGTACCCTGGTGTTCACCTAATATGGCTATAGCTTTACAGAGTTATCCATGTGTGCCCTGGTGTTCACCTAATATGGCTATAGCTTTACAGAGTTATCCATGTGTACCCTGGTGTTCACCTAATATGGCTATAGCTTTACAGAGTTATCCATGTGTACCCTGGTGTTCACCTAATATGACTATAGCTTTACAGAGTTATCCATGTGTACCCTGGTGTTCACCCTAATATGGTTATAGCTTTACAGAGTTATCCATGTGTACCCTGGTGTTCACCCTTCCTAATATGACTATAGCTTTACATAGTTATCCATGTGTACCCTGGTGTTCACCTAATATGGCTATAGCTTTACAGAGTTATCCATGTGTACCCTGGTGTTCACCCTAATATGGCTATAGCTTTACAGAGTTATCCATGTGTACCCTGGTGTTCACCTAATATGGCTATAGCTTTACAGAGTTATCCATGTGTGCCCTGGTGTTCACCTAATATGGCTATAGCTTTACAGAGTTATCCATGTGTACCCTGGTGTTCACCTAATATGGCTATAGCTTTACAGAGTTATCCATGTGTACCCTGGTGTTCACCTAATATGACTATAGCTTTACAGAGTTATCCATGTGTACCCTGGTGTTCACCCTAATATGGTTATAGCTTTACAGAGTTATCCATGTGTACCCTGGTGTTCACCCTTCCTAATATGACTATAGCTTTACATAGTTATCCATGTGTACCCTGGTGTTCACCTAATATGGTTATAGCTTTACAGAGTTATCCATGTGTACCCTGGTGTTCACCTAATATGGCTATAGCTTTACATAGTTATCCATGTGTACCCTGGTGTTCACCTAATATGACTATAGCTTTACAGAGTTATCCATGTGTACCCTGGTGTTCACCCTAATATGGTTATAGCTTTACAGAGTTATCCATGTGTACCCTGGTGTTCACCCTTCCTAATATGACTATAGTTTTACATAGTTATCCATGTGTACCCTGGTGTTCACCTAATATGACTATAGCTTTACAGAGTTATCCATGTGTACCCTGGTGTTCACCCTTCCTATATGGTTATAGCTTTACATAGTTATCCATGTGTACCCTGGTGTTCACCCTTCCTAATATGGCTATAGCTTTACAGAGTTATCCATGTGTACCCTGGTGTTCACCCTTCCTAATATGGCTATAGCTTTACAGAGTTATCCATGTGTACCCTGGTGTTCACCCTAATATGGCTATAGCTTAACAGAGTTATCCATGTTTACCCTGGTGTTCACCTAATATGGCTATAGCTTTACAGAGTTATCCATGTGTACCCTGGTGTTCACCCTTCCTAATATGGCTATAGCTTTACAGAGTTATCCATGTGTGCCCTGGTGTTCACCCTTCCTAATATGGCTATAGCTTAACAGAGTTATCCATGTGTACCCTGGTGTTCTCATGTTTCTTTACCTTCTCTGACAGGTGCCTCATATCCCTCACTCCAGTACCGGTCCATGCTGGATCTGTCCTTGTCGTTTTAAAAAGCAAGCACAGAAAGCAAAATAAAACATTAGCATGAGTGCACCCAGCTAGCCAAAATTCTTGTCTCAAACGGATCTTGGAGTAGATTTCACAGAGTTTTGGTTGGATCTTGGAGTAGATTTCACCGAGTTAGGCTTGGGTCTTGGAGTAGATTTCACCGAGTTAGGGTTGGGTCTTGGAGGAGATTTCACCGAGTTAGGGTTGGGTCTTGGAGTAGATTCCACCGAGTTAGGGTTGGGTCTTGGAGTAGATTTCCTTAGGGTTGGGTCTTGGAGTAGATTTCACCGAGTTAGGGTTGGGTCTTGGAGTAGATTTCCACTTGGAGTAGATTTCACCGAGTTAGGGTTGGGTCTTGGAGTAGATTTCACCGAGATTTCTTGACCACCCCGTTAGGGTTAGGGTTGGGTCTTGGAGTAGATTTCACCGAGTTAGGGTTGGGTCTTGGAGTTTCAGATTCTTGGAGGAGATTCACCGAGTTAGGGTTGGGTCTTGGGTTGGATCTTGGAGTAGATTCCACCGAGTTAGGGTTGGGTCTTGAGTTTTCAGGTTAGGGTTGGGTCTTGGAGTAGATTTCACTGAGTTAGGGTTGGGTCTTGGAGTAGATTTCACCGAGTTAGGGTAGGGTCTTGGAGTAGATTCCACCGAGTTAGGGTTGGGTCTTGGAGTAGATTTCACCGAGTTAGAGGTTGGGTCTTGGAGTAGATTTCACCGAGTTAGGGTTGGGTCTTGGAGTAGATTTCACCGAGTTAGGGTTGGGTCTTGGAGGAGTAACGTTCGCGCTCATTGTTGTCGCCACAAGAGCCCGTCATTATTTTATCCGGGGCGAGCTTGGATTCGCCCTTCTTGGATTCGGTTTAACGCTGATTGGCAAAATGTTAAGTCATACATTCATATCTTAAATTATCAATTGGCTTAACTGCTACATAGACCCGCCTCCTTGGGGCACTTTCTCTATCGACCCAGAGCGGTGGATATAACGGAGTGGCGACACTCCCATTCGGCACCGTTGTAATGCTTTTTTGCGCCCACTTCCGGGTTATGGAGCTTCCAATAGTTCCAAACACCCCGTTCAACGCCATTCATTTCCATTGGCATCGAGTAACTTTTGAGGTATGTTGATCGAATTCCTGCATTTTTTAAATTGCAATCTGTCTATATTTTATCAGAGGCCCTCTGTGTTGCATATGCTGATCTATATTTATATTTGCACAGCGTAATTATATATAC
This sequence comes from Dallia pectoralis, assembly GCA_029465975.1. NCBI lineage: Eukaryota > Metazoa > Chordata > Actinopteri > Esociformes > Umbridae > Dallia > Dallia pectoralis. The sequence goes on along the minus strand of CM055738.1, from coordinate 18,931,983 downwards.
TTTTAGCTTTGTAGAAGACCAACTCCCTGCTAGTTCATTAGCTTGACCTGGCTAGCTGTAAAGGAATCTCCAGTAACAAATTCAATATATCTTCACAGCGTAATTATTAATTTTTATTTAGTTATTGATTAGATTAGAATATCTAGGATCATTAAGGTTTATTAAGGACCGGTTTTATCTAGGTTTTTGTCAGCTGCTTGTCTGATGCTATAGGCTAACTAGTAGAAAAAAGTTTGCGTTTGTATAATTATACCATTGAAGGGCTGTTGGATTATGAGTACAAATGATTACACAAAAAATATCATAAGCCAAAATGAGGTTTAAATTATTTTTACTCAGACAGTAGGGAGACTAATTTCTTTCCAAAATGTTACAGCCTGGGTGTAATTTTGGAGGTGACTGCTGCTGGTGGCTGAGGCTGGCAATGGTGGCTGGTTGAAAAGATGGTGCCTGGTGCTAACGAGGAATGCTGCTGCTGGATGCTGCTGTACATAATTGTCTACATTTGCCCTTTGAAATGCTAGCAACTGATGTCACTGCGGTGAACGTTACTTACATTACATAGTTTTTTACTGTTGCTGGACCGTGTCATTTTGAAGTTTTGACGGCTTACCATTGCCATCCATCTCTTCCTACACTCTTGGTCCTTAGGGAAGCCATACATTCTGTATGAGTTATTATTCTTTAATATTTTGGATACTTTGCATCTTAAATCGTATTTGATTTAAAAAGGTAAGATAAAATGTAAGTTTAAGCCACCATACGCTCGCAGCCTAGTGCTAATGCAATTCAAGCTAACATGAATTTGAAGCTTCTAACATAGCTTTTTGTTGTCACCTTACCACTCCAAATGTAAAAATTATATTAACAAATATGCAATAGCAGTCCATCAAGTACTTGGGTATGTGTTTTCATTTATATTTACCACAAAATAGCGCAATCGATGCTAACAGTTCCGTTGAAATAAATGGGAGCTCACGGTTTGGAACTATTGAAGCTTACATGAACCACGTGACCACCCCGCTAGAGACATCAAAGTGTCGCAACTCTTTCTCTCTATGGCTCTGTATCGACCCAGAGCTGTGACGAGGCATTCAGAGGAAAGATTGACAATGTGATTTATCATATTTTACACATATTACTGGGTGCATTACATATTTAAAACACACAAATATTGACATACTGATGCTTTTATCATTATTATTAATATATTATTTTGGTTACATTTTTACATTTTTTTTTTTTTTTGTGGCTTTGTGAAATCACAGCTACAGTGTCATTATTGTCTATCCCTTTTACAGACAGGACAGGTACATTTTAGTGTATTTTTGTGTGAAGTGCGTGTTTGTACATATTTGTGTATTTGCACAATGGCTCATGGCTGTACAGACACTAAACATAACCGAACTGATAGATTAACGGAAGAAAGGTCGACTGTAAAGGCCGCCTACTGAATTAGGTTAGTGGTTAGAGGTAATAGTTCGGCCAAAGAGAGACAAATAAGGACGCGCACAATGTCACCATGACTGTCACTCGCTCTCTTGAATGTATTTTGCGGAGGAGGAGGAGGGGGGGGCGCAGAGGGAGATCTGACAGAAACGGACAAACAAAGTTGAGAATAGGATACTGCAGATTTAGATCGGAAATGTATCAACACAACAATGGAGCTCGATAGAGCAAGGACAAAAATAAGAACGCAGAGGAATGATACCATTGAGTTAAGATTCCTTTTTTAAAAGTGCAGCCTTTGCTTGCACAAGCAATGTAGCAAGTAAGCTTCAATTAGGTGGTGTTTGAGTTACAGTTTCATTAATTGATAGATTCTTGTAGAATATAACGAGCATAACGACACTGTTGTACGATGATATGACAGACATCAAGGTCACTGTATCTTTGCACATTAAAAATATTACTGTACCTTGAGAGACTTGAAGCCAATATCATAAGGTTTATAGGGATATGCAGAAGACCTGGATGGGAAATTGCAAGGCTTAGAAATTTGGATATGCAATACAAACCACTGCGACCTGACTATATTTCAACACTTTGACATGAAAGATGTTTTCTCAATGAGGTGAAAAGAAGAAGGTCAAAAATAAATCCAGCTGTGAGCTAGAAAGATGTCAGCTAAGTCTTAGCTCTGGGCAGAACCGTAAGTTTTGTGATGTGGATTAACCTCAACTGATACTTGCGGACAGTTAGCTTGCATTCATGTGTGGATAAAAAAGTATAAACAGTAAACACTGCCAAACACTGTCAACACCAAACACAACACTGTCCCAAAGTAGCAAGGTCACGTGACTAACATCACAAGGGTCACATGCAAAGAGAGAGCATCGCTGGGTGCAAACAAACAACTTCTTTATTTTGATATTTTGTCTGGTTATTAGAAATCCAAGTAGTTAATTTTTGCTCTCAATAGCCCATTAAGATAGTGAAGTTCAATATATATCCGCCTGTCCTCGTGATTTCTACAGTCACTATAAATCTTATCTTACCGCAGTGGTGGCATTTCCTCAAATGGTTTCTTCCTCTTTACTCACCAATCTGCTTCCTCTTTGTCATGCTTTCACTGGGATTTGTCAAGCTTTTGTTCTATTTATCAACATTGTTCTATTTATCTTCCTCTAGGTGCTCTTGGTGACCATCTTAATGAGCTTGACATTGAATGATTATTACATTTCAAGATAAAAGCTATATCTTTCTCTTAAAGACTAACTAACACTTGACAACCTTCTGATTCCACGGCTACAGGCCATTATCCCTCCTGTCTTTTCCAAGACATCGTAGCGCAAAGTCTGTATAACCAACTTACCTCTCTAAACAATCTCCTAGCCCTTAACCAGTCAGGACTCAAAATGTGCTACTCTTTGCTCTCTGCAAAGCCCAAGGTAACTTTCGGATTTCCGATCTACGCAGTAAAAGCTCTTCTTTGTCTTGGCACCGATGATGGAACCGGCTTACCTTTATGCCTAGGAAATAAGAATCTCAACCGATCTTCAGAAAATACCTAACATAGTTCGATTGCCACCACCTCTGTGGTCTCTTGTAAACATTTCTTTAATAATTATAATTTGTATCTTGTTCTTTCCAGCATTCCCTTTTGCCAATTTAAATATACATTGATTTGAATGCGCTCACTAGGAAACTGTGTGGTTGTTTCACATAGCACTCTTAAAATGACTTGTTAGTTTCAGTTGCACTTAGTTTATGTTGCCCTGCTCAGTTACTTACAAATAAAATTAGTGGAAACGTTCAAACCTTTGAGCATCACAGAGGAAGAGAAAACATCTTTGCTGACAGTACACACACTTTGCAGTGAATATGTTACAGATTGTTTTTAATGTTTACCAATGCACCATAAATAGTATCCAACTTACGCAGGATGCATTTCCTCATGTTAAAATGTACTTTCACCCTACACTGAAAAAAAAAGTCTTTTGAATTTACTTGATTTTAATGTGTACATCGGTCCCACATGATCAGAATGTGGTTAACTGACACACTTTTCTTCTTTCTCTCTATTACTTATTTCATGTCAAACCAACATGATTTATTAACATTAGACAGTCTATTAAAATTAAGTAAATTTAACATATTTTTGGTTCGTTACAGTAATATGAATTCATTGTGTAGCGTTAAGTAATTTAATCATGTTGAGGATACTTGATTTTGGACTAACTGAAATACGAATTTATTGTGTAATGTCAAGTTATTTCATCATGTTCAGGGTTAGACAATTTTTCAGCTACATGATTTCTTAAACTACTATTAAGTAAGGGTGTTATGTAAGTTTAAGGCAATTTCAACATGTCCCTGGTACCAGAGTGGGCTCTCTAAATCTAACATGATTTATCCAAATGTATTGTATCCATTGGTTGTGTGTGTGTGTAAATACAGTTGTATGGTAAAATAATTTGCAGTGACAAATAAGGCAGAGACATAGTTATGTACTCAAAATTGTGTATATTGAGTACAAAAACATAACAATTTTACCCAAAATCAAATGACTTTGCGGAGTTGCCATAAACAGATTTCACACAAAAAAAATAGGCCTATATATATAAAATATTTGCATAATATGTTATTATAATATAAAAATATTAACCTCTGCCTCAACAGCAGTGCTTTCAACTAAACAACAATGCAACTAACAATGTTTTCAAATAGTTGTAAATTGTTACAGTAAAATGGTTTAAAATAAAAAGTAACCTCAGTGTAACAAAAACACTATTTTAAGTCCAATATGAAGACAAGTTTCAAATATGATTATTTCTATATTATTTCATATTTCTAAACTTGTTTTCATATTGGACTTAGAATAGCAAATACATTTGTAATACTTAGAACATATCTTCCGTGGACATGCCAAATACAATTAGAATACTATCCACATTAGATTTCAAAGTGCAAAAACAGAATACTGTGAACAGTGCTTTCCGGGCCTGTTTTCTAGAGAGCAAACTTTTGCTTTGTGTGCAAAAGGTTATTGTTATGCAGTTCCATGCAAATCCTGTCCAGTAAAATCAAACAAACAAACAAAATTAATCCAAATGGTACAGCCATACATGCCTTCAGGGATAACTAGGCTGTTTGGCTGACAGTGCAGCCTCTTTGACCCTTTCACTGGAAGAGCCTGTTTTTTTAAAACCAGCGCTTTGTTGGAAAGTGTCCCTCCATCAAGTTCCATGAAGATCTTTTGGATTATCTCAAAGGTACAACGAAGACCAGGAGGGTAGCTGAAATTCAGGGCATACATAAGTCCAAATAGCATAGCAACAGCTAATGCTACATTATCAAGATCTTGCAACACCTTGATGCCTTGAAGGACAATTCCGATGTCCTCTGGTTCATTACTTGAAGCATTTTCTTTAAACACATAAATCCCAACAGTAGTGTCTTCAATGGCTTTGTTGAGGTCGTCTTCATCCACGTCCTGTTAAACAAAAAGGCCAGTAATAAGGACCAATCGAGAAACAAATACATATTAAATCACAAAGACAGTAGATGAGTGTGGGAAGATAAAGTGCAGTAACTACAATTAATTTAGTTATTCAAACTTGTGATCTTTTCTGGTTTATTTAATTTATCTGACGAGTTGTAATTAATTATTTATAAAGACAATGAAAGTAATCACATATCCACCACAACTAGACAGTCTAAAGTCATTAAGTGTTGTGCATATGGTATGAAACAGAACATTCTAATAGATAATCAAAATTCTAAACAAATACATTTTATATTAATCAAACTCATTTCAGCCTAAGGGATCAATCAGAAGAACAAAAGGATAGTAAGCCAATAACACATACCACATATTGCTTCACAAGGTTTTCTGGATCTTCCCCCATGTAGATACAGACTCCCTTGATGATACACTCCCGTCCAGCATCTACATCATCACACTGAAATATTTCATTCATTAGCATTTTAGTATTGCACCATTGCTTTTTTTGGTAAACTACTGATATACACCATCTTATGGATATTTTTCTAACAATACTGCAACATGAATCCTACAATGTTTCTAGCCTTAGTGTCAGCTCCAAATCACATAAGAAAGGTTGCCAGTAAAGTAAAATATGACATAGGTCCTCCCCTGCTTTCAGTACAATGTGTATGCCGTTCATGCCAATAAATTGTGGTGAGTTAAATTTTTGCTATTGTAAAAAGCCTTTTCTCAACTCTACAATTTTATTTTTTTCCAATCACACAGTATCTGGCTCAGGGGCCCCGTAGGAACAACTTACATCAGCCATTTTTGAGCCTTTCTCCTTGCTGTCCTCCTTTCTTTTTGAACAGCTTCACCAGGTTGTCAGAGTAGAGGTCAAGCTGAGACAGAAACTTTGATTGAAGTGGGACTGTGGTGATTCTCTTGAATTCAGCATTGATCTGAAAACGGGTAATAGGCACAAAGGACTTGGGTTAAAATGGCAAACATCAATAAAAAAGCCATATACACATACAGTAGACCAGGACAGTTGTGAGTTATAAAGCAGACAGATGATATACATTCTGGCATGTTAGAAGTTTGCCAATGTTTTCAATGTTATAAACTGTGCCAATGTAAGTTGCCCCGCTAAATGTTCCTGTCAGAATCATCCTGCATAACACACACCACACCACACCCACCCACCCACCCACCCACCCCCACACACACCCCCCCACACACACCCACCCCCACACACACCCACCCCCACACACACCCACCCCCACACACACCCCCACACACACCCACCCCCACACACACACACACACACACACACACACACACACACACACACACACACACACACACACACACACACACACACACACTCGTTCTTACCCGACGTTACACTGAAACACCGTTGTCAAGAGAGGAACATGATTTTACATGCTAAACTAGAAAAAAGTAGCCTAAAGTAGTAGGCTAAGCTTGTTGTGGTATTAGCTAGCTAACCTTAGCTATTGGTAAACCACTATCTATATCGTTGTGCCCAAACAACTCGACGGAACTTTTTTAATTGGTACATAAAGTAACGCTACAACAGCCTAAATGTAATGGAAATGGCGAACAAAAACCGAACACTCTCCAAAAGGTGGAACTGGGAAGGTCTTGCTCGTGAAAAGAGGCCTTCTCTTTTCCCGCTGCCATTAACGTTACGTTAGCTACATTGAATTGTGCATAGAACCGCAATTATTAATGCTAAACTAAGTAGTAAGCGATGAGAGTAGCTTACTTAGTTATAAGACAACCGATATATTAATATAACTTGCATGTAGTCTAAGTCATTAATTTAATGAAAAATGTCGCCTTTATAAAAATCATTTTAATTGATGTTCACTTACTTTTTCCTGAGTCCTGCACGCGGTCAACACTTGCTCAACATCTTCTTCGGCGTTGAGACAGTTGAGTTGACTGTGTTCACTTCCTGGCGCCTTTTGATTCAAATATACTATTTCCGGTAGTGACCAAACTTAACTCAATCATTTAAAAATGTCAATTCAATCGCTTTCAATCAACCCAAGCGGAATACATACATTTAACATTTTTAAAAAACAACTGAAGTCTACGTGCTTGAAACATGTTTTTGAAAGGAATATAAATGAATTGCGTAGTATATTCTAAATTCATTTTTGTTAATTCAAAGACCTGCTATTTCCATTTTTTTCAGTGTAGGTGCTCTTGGTGACCATCTTAATGAGCTTGACATTGAATGATTATTACATTTCAAGATAAAAGCTATATCTTTCTCTTAAAGACTAACTAACACTTGACAACCTTCTGATTCCACGGCTACAGGCCATTATCCCTCCTGTCTTTTCCAAGACATCGTAGCGCAAAGTCTGTATAACCAACTTACCTCTCTAAACAATCTCCTAGCCCTTAACCAGTCAGGACTCAAAATGTGCTACTCTTTGCTCTCTGCAAAGCCCAAGGTTTCGGATTTCCGATCTACGCAGTAAAAGCTCTTCTTTGTCTTGGCACCGATGATGGAACCGGCTTACCTTTATGCCTAGGAAATAAGAATCTCAACCGATCTTCAGAAAATACCTAACATAGTTCGATTGCCACCACCTCTGTGGTCTCTTGTAAACATTTCTTTAATAATTATAATTTGTATCTTGTTCTTTCCAGCATTCCCTTTTGCCAATTTAAATATACATTGATTTGAATGCGCTCACTAGGAAACTGTGTGGTTGTTTCACATAGCACTCTTAAAATGACTTGTTAGTTTCAGTTGCACTTAGTTTATGTTGCCCTGCTCAGTTACTTACAAATAAAATTAGTGGAAACGTTCAAACCTTTGAGCATCACAGAGGAAGAGAAAACATCTTTGCTGACAGTACACACACTTTGCAGTGAATATGTTACAGATTGTTTTTAATGTTTACCAATGCACCATAAATAGTATCCAACTTACGCAGGATGCATTTCCTCATGTTAAAATGTACTTTCACCCTATTGTGTGTCATGGACATAATATAATCTTAAAAAGCTGGATTTTTTGCAGTAACCTAGAGGTGTAGAGGTATAGAGGGGGTAATGAACCTTATTGGGCTTTACACCCACAAGACAATGTTATTTGCAGGACTTATATTTGAGAAGGCTATCAGAGACTTTTAAAATTAAGAGGTACAGCACGTTATCATAATGTAATGCAACATTCGACACAGCCATAAAAGATAGTTCTTTATTTTAATCACAAACATATTCACAATCTATTCATTCCCGTTTCCAAATTCTCAAGAAAACCCCTTGAGCTTCACTCTATAACTGTGTGTGCTGGATTCTGATTGGACAGTAAACAGCAATGCTGTCTTCTATTTCTGCACAATAAATAAACAAGCATCCTGGTGGACTGCTCTTGTGAGTATGACAGTTGTTTATTAGGGCTTAAATGGCTGAATGGCCTTTGTCAGAGCTTTGACCTATTCAGGCGACACTCTCTTGTTACCGACACACTGCATCAATTCATATCAGGGCTTTTTTAAATCTACAAAAGGCATAATACTTGCAACCACATTTGCCAGTAGAATTTTCTACAAGTAGAAAAAATGGGATTGTAATATTCATAACAGTCTACTGCATCTACTGTCTTTGATAATATTCTACACCTCAGTCCTTGTCACTTCTAAGTTTGATCAACTGCAGTATAGTCAACTGAGGGTGATTCTAATGATTTGGGGCCCCATGCAGACATTTGCACTGAGGGTGAGTCTAATGATTTGGGGGCCCTAAGTAGACTTTTGCACTGAGGGTGATTCTAATGATTTGGGGGCCCTAAGTAGACTTTTGCTCTGAGGGTGATTCTAATGATTTGGGGGCCCTAAGTAGACTTTTGCTCTGAGGGTGATTCTAATGATTTGGGGGCCCATGCAGACATTTGCACTGAGGGTGATTCTAATGATTTGGGGGCCCATGCAGACATTTGCACTGAGGGTGATTCTAATGATTTGGGGGCCCATGCAGACATTTGCACTGAGGGTGATTCTAATGATTTCGGGGCCCCATGCAGACATTTGCACTGAGGGTGATTCTAATGATTTCGGGGCCCCATGCAGACATTTGCTGTTGTTACAATGGAAAGAAAATATCCCTGTAATTAGATATGTTCACAAACCATCAGTTCACTTCTATTCATGACCAGAGTTTGTAAAACAGAGCTCAGGCATTGCTTTAATGACTGCTACGTTAAGTTAGCTATTACTTTAAATCCCTGTGCATGAAACCATCTGTACAAATAAACTCGCCTTGTCTTGACTGATGACAAGGTTGAAAAACGGACATGAGAAAAACATATGTTGACATTACACTTTTTACATACTACTTCTTTAACATGAAACAATGTGGGCATTTTCTGTCAGGGGGCCATATTGATACTGCTTGAGCTGCTTTTGTCTGGAGCCAACCATAAAATGACACATTCTACATACAAGAGGAGCAGAGGTGAAACAGTAGGTAGGTAGGACAGGATCTGGGGTAGGTAGAACAGGGTAGAACAGGATCTGGGGTGGGTAGAACAGGATCTGGGGTAGGTAGAACAGGGTAGAACAGGATCTGGGGTAGGTAGAACAGGGTAGAACAGGATCTGGGGTGGGTAGAACAGGATCTGGGGTAGGTAGAACAGGATCTGGGGTTGGTAGAACAGGGTAGAACAGGATCTGGGGTAAATAGAACAAGATCTGGGGTAGGTAGAACAGGATCTGGGGAGGTAGAACACCTACACAGGATAAAGCAGCACACATTTTATGTCCTCAGCCACACCTGCCCCACCTCCTCACCTGCCCCACCTCCACACCTGCCCCACCTCCCCCTTGTGAAAACAGCACCACTCTAAAAACAAACTCCATAGTCTCTAATGGCCCAAAAAGTGTCCAACTACGCCCATCCATGAATAATTCGTGATTGTTGCACAGCCAGGAAGTTGATTTCATCTGCTGCAATTTGGACATATGGCTCTTAGCATTCACTGGCACGAGCTGTGGACGGAAAACAAGTGGGCAAAATAGTGACATGATTAAAGGCAATTATAAGCAAGCCGTTTCAGACAAACTGCCGTGACATTTTCAGTACCCTCCAATCTTTCCTTATTTCCCAATCATATTATATTCACAGTTTCCTTTCACATCTGTTGCAGTCTATACAAGTATTACATTTGGCAGAATTTAGAAAACAAATAGGCCAATTTGAGAAAGACACAGAAAGAGGGAATGGGTGAACGAGTTGGTCATAGTTGAAACTATAAACACCCTAACTGCTAATAAACAAAAGCACACTGTGGGACTTTTTCACATTGTATTGTCCACATGCCAAATGTGCCATAAGATATGCTGGCTCTTAGTCAGATGTTGAAACCGCTCTATCCCGGTGAAAGCAACTCCGCCCATTTTTCTGCAGAAACTAATTTAAAAAAAAAACATGTGAGCATGCTTGAGAAAAAAAACTTAACTCTAATGTTAACCACATTTACTAATTTCATTTTAAAGATAATATTTTTACAGTAACTTAGTAACTTACTGTACACATTTGAGGTACGTTTTATGTTCTTAAATCCACTTGCCAGTTTGAGATTAGATCTAGCAAATCGTTGGTTAGTTGTCAATTGTTAATGATATAACTAACTAACTTGGATTGGCTGGTAGAGCTAATGAGCTGGTAGAGCTAATGAGCTGGTAGAGCTAATGGGCTGGTAGAGCTAATGGGCTGGTAGAGCTAATGGGCTGTTAAAGCTAATGGGCTGGTAGAGCTAATGGGCTGGTAGAGCTAATGGGCTGGTAGAGCTAATGGGCTGGTAGAGCTAATGGGCTGGTAGAGCTAATGGGCTGGTAGAGCTAATGGGCTGTTAAAGCTAATGGGCTGGTAGAGCTAATGGGCTGGTAGAGTTAATGGGCTGGTAGAGCTAATGGGCTGGTAGAGCTAATGGGCTGGTAGAGCTAATGGGCTGGTAGAGCTAATAGGCTGGTAAAGCTAATGGGCTGGTAAAGCTAATGGGCTGGTAAAGCTACGCTAATGGACTGGTAGAGCTAATGGGCTAATAGAGCTAATGGGCTGGTAAAGCTAATGGGCTGGTAAAGCTAATGGGCTGATAGAGCTAATGGGCTGGTAGAGCTAATGGGCTGGTAGAGCTAATGGGCTGGTAGAGCTAATGGGCTAATAGAGCTAATGGGCTGGTAGAGCTAATGGGCTGGTAGAGCTAATGGGCTGATAGAGCTAATGGGCTGATAGAGCTAATGGGCTGGTAGAGCTAATGGGCTGGTAGAGCTAATGGGCTGATAGAGCTAATGGGCTGGTAGAGCTAATGGGCTGGTAGAGCTAATGGGCTGATAGAGCTAATGGGCTGTTAAAGCTAATGGGCTGGTAGAGCTAATGGGCTGGTAGAGCTAATAAGCTGGTAAAGCTAATGGGCTGGTAAAGCTAATGGGCTGGTAAAGCTACGCTAATGGGCTGGTAGAGCTAATGGGCTAATAGAGCTAATGGGCTGGTAAAGCTAATGGGCTGGTAAAGCTAATGGGCTGGTAAAGCTAATGGGCTGGTAGAGCTAATGGGCTGGTAGAGCTAATGGGCTGGTAGAGCTAATGGGCTGATAGAGCTAATGGGCTGGTAGAGCTAATGGGCTGGTAGAGCTAATGGGCTTCAGAATCAGCTTTATTGGCCAAGCTTGTGTAAACAAACAAGGAATTTAACTCCGATTTAGCTCTCAAAGTACAACACTCACTTAATAACATCTAAAAAAAGAAAGGACAGTAAGAAATATGGATTTAAATATAAATATAGTGCAAGGGGGTTCAGTGCAATGATAATATATTAATAACTCCTTTTGTAATTGTAGGATAAAAGCTAATGAAGATAGAGGGCAAAATGAACGCAGCAAAGTACAGAGATCTTCTGAAAGAATACCGTCTGAAGTCTGCAAGAGACTTGTAACTTTAGACAAAATTTATCTTCTAGCAGGACAATGTCATTAAACATACATGGACAGCCAAAGCCATGCTCTAGTTGCAAAAATCAGTTTATCCTGTTGCCTAGTGACCTTGAGTCCATCTATGTGTACTGTACATAAACCTTGACAACCATGGGCCACTGCATCTGTTTGGTACTGGTACTACCTCCATACAGTGTAGACCCGCTATTGTGCTTTGTTATTCATTGTGTACATATTCTCTATGTTACTTTTTATTTATTCATCATTATATTCCCATCTCTTTCCCGGGACTTAGCAATGTTGAAAAGGTGTCTACATATATGATTTATTGCCTGAATACAGATGCCTAAAAATCTGAAATATATATTGTGGGACTAATAGAGGTGACTGAGAGGTAACAGGTCCAGACCTTAGAGGTAACTTAGAAGTCACGGGTACAGACCTTAGAGGTCACGGGTACAGACCTTATAGGTCACGAGTACAGACCTTAGAGGTCACGAGTACAGACCAGAAAAGGTCACGGATACAGACCTTAGAGGTCACAGGTACAGACCTTAGAAGTCACGGGTACAGACCTTAGAGGTCACGGGTACAGACCTTAGAGGTCACGGGTACAGACCTTAGAAGTCACGGGTACAGACCTTAGAGGTCACGAGTACAGACCTTAGAGGTCACGGGTACAGACCTTATAGGTCACGAGTACAGACCTTAGAGGTCACGAGTACAGACCAGAAAAGGTCACGGATACAGACCTTAGAGGTCACAGGTACAGACCTTAGAAGTCACGGATACAGACCTTAGAGGTCACAGGTACAGACCTTAGAAGTCACGGGTACAGACCTTAGAAGTCACGGGTACAGACCTTAGAGGTCACGGGTACAGACCTTAGAGGTCACGGGTACAGACCTTAGAAGTCACGGGTACAGACCTTAGAGGTCACGAGTACAGACCTTAGAGGTCACGGGTACAGACCTTAGAGGTCACGGGTACAGACCTTAGAGGTCATGAGTACAGACCTTAGAGGTCACGAGTACAGACCTTGGTCGTTCAGTGGCTGGGCGGCAGCGTTGCTTCCTGATCTCCTGCAAACAAGGCAACTCAACTTAGATTATATAGTACAACACTTCAAATGTAGGATCTTAATTTGATCACAATACGGCTGTAGAAATCTTTATATTGAAACATGTCAAGTATGTAGTGTATTTGAGCTTTAACAAGTTTTTTTTATTTCAGCTCAAATTTCAGACCATATTTTTCCAATGTAAATTCATGCAAACATTTCACGTACAAAATCACATTTCTTGTTGCTGGTTAATTCAGATTTTACAGTTGTGGCTCCAGGCGAGCCTTTAGTGGTTGGAAGTGAATACTAATAAAATAACACATTTTGTCTGCTGTAGAACACATTGCAGTACATTACTGGAAAGAATGGTTCACAGATGTTCATTGGATTGTATTTTGTTATTGTAATTATTGAATCCCTATGTAAAAAATACTGAGAGGAGTGTATTTCTTATGTAAGCCTATGGAACAGAGTAGCAAATAAATGATTACTGTAAATGTCAATAATGTTTTTTAAATTATTTTATAAATACCTTACCGGTTCTAAAACTCTTAAATTTCTGATTCACAAATGATGTATGACAATAATAATGTCTAATAGAAAATGTTTAGAGCAGAGACCTCTGTAACGCTGGGCCAACTTTTAAAAGATTTAGAAGGACGGTTGTTTACTTTGCTAAGATGCTAATGTAGCGTTGATAATAATTCCACTTGCGATTAAATGGTAATGGTTTGTTACTATACTATGGAGGACCAAGTCTGCCAGAATTAAAAATAAATGAATAAATGCACCAATACAAGTATTTTACATCAAAATATACGTAAAAAAATAAAATTATAGAATTAAAAATGCATTAATCTGTCGTTTTCTCCTATTTATTTATTTCCACAATCATTTATTTCTGTAATTATTTATTTCTGTAAGTATTTATTTCCGTTTATATATTTCTCTGTTAAAATTGATTTCTGTTCATATTTATTTTCACAATAATTTATTTCTGTAATTATTTATTTCTGTTTATATTTATTTCCGTTGACATTTATTTCCGTTGACATTTATTTCTGTATTTCCTCAACCTTAGGCAAATGAGGAGGCTGTCAACCATAGTACGTCACAGTGGTATCAGTAATCCTATTGGTTAACCGGTGTAGGAGTTCCAAGATCGAGACTGCTATAACTACGGAAGTAATGCACAGGCTATGGCGTTTAAATTTCTTAGAATCGAATAAATGAAAATCCATCAAACTCTATGTCCTATTTTGATGTAGACATAAACATTTTAGATCACAAGTGACGTGCACAATCAAATGATTTGCGCATGATTGGCTGATAAACAAATCTATATCTCTCGGTCCACAGTCAGCTCACAGCTTCAGTTGTTTGTGTCCTGAGTAGGACACGCAAACTAAACCGGTTACATTGCGCACAGTGTTCATATCGGACCAAAACGGGTCCATTGATCAGACCAAAACCATTCCAGTTTCATATAGATCAGACCAAAACGGGTCCGGTTTCATATAGAACGGACCAAAACCAGCCCAGTTTCGTATAGAACGGACCAAAACGGGTACAGTTTCATATAGATTGACCAAAACCACGTATTTAGGAAAAGTCATGGAAGGACGAGGCTGTAGCTTTTCACCATTACATATTTATTTTAATTACTAACTGCAACGCCCGCGCGTGCGGGCTGTTGGCGCTCCTAGTTTAACCGCAGTTGGTATCAACTTTCGAAGTGCATTGCCGCCACCTGCTGTCCTGAACGATTACATCTGTTTCTCCCACCTGCGCTTGATAGCTTTGGTTGAACGATTAAGTCCCGCCCCCTCATTTGCTTACGGTTGTGGAAATACAGAAATAAATGTCAACGGAAATACATGTCAACGGAAATAAATGTCAACGGAAATAAATATAAACGGAAATAAATACCTACAAAAATAAATAATTACAGAAATAAATGATTGTGAAAATAAATATGAACAGAAATAAATTTAAACGGAAATAAATATAAACGGAAATAAATACTTACAGAAATAAATCATTACAGAAATAAATGATTGTGGAAATAAATAAATAGGAGAAAACGACAGATTAATACATTTTTAATTCTATAACTTTATTTTTTTACATATATTTTGATGTAAAATACTTGTGTTGGTTTATTTATTTATTCATTTATTTTTAATTCTGGCAGACTTGGTCCTCCATACTATACAAGACAGGTCTTTTTCCTGTAAAATAGCGCCATCTGGCGGTGCTATTCCGCAGACCTGAGGTGAATGTTGCGCACTACTATTGCGCACTATCCTTAGTCTGCGGTAGCCCGTTGGATGGTAAGTCGCACATATGGAGCTCCACAAATGTTACACTGTGGCAATAGCAAAACGGATAACATCCTTTTTAGCTATTTGGATCTCCCGATACCGTGGTGACTGATGAAACACCATTATTTCTGTTTATTATCAGAATAAAATGCTGAAATAGCCAAAGGAGAAGAACGGTGTCGTCATAAATGAAATACACAACGCAACGAGGGTACACATCCGCTACACTTTCAAGAGTGAGATTTAGCCTCATATGTCTGTGTAGTAGAATGTAAACTGCTTCTACGAGCTTGATGAGTTTGACAATCAGATGAAACCTCCTAAATGAGTCCATGCTACATTGAAAAATATGCATTTAAATCATGCCTTTACTTTAACACTCATTAAACATTATATTAGTGTCTGTCTAATGTGTCCTAACACACTTTACTGGAACCTACTATTTAATACAAACAGGGTGTTAAGTTCTTCCTCACCTCTTGTCCTGGTTGAACTTGCATCTGCAGTGCCCACCTGTTAGTAAAGAATGGTCACAAGTCAATCTGTGATCTACTGTTAAACACTTTCTCAATCCCAATAATCCTTTTTGGGAACCGTGGTTAAACGCACCATTATCAAAACAACAATATTACAATTCTGAAATATGATTTTCAAAATAAAGGGCCTATTTTAGAATTCAACCCTTTATTTGAAAAAACGGTTGAATTAAATGATGTAGACTTGACTGTTCTATAGAGCACAGACATCATGGAAAGCCTGTTTTTTTAAGTACCAGATACTGTAATATAGACAACATGAACATTTCATTATTATCAGGTAGATTAAATTATTATCAGGTAGATTAAATACCCACCGAAATCCAAAGTGTTACATAATTACATTCCCAATAAATTCCCCATAATGCTGTTCTGTTTCTTTAATCACAGAGTGCTCCCTCAACCAGGATGTTACTGGAATCAGTCCAAGGGAGGGATTTGCTAGAGCATGATGACATAAGGAATGCTTTATTGCCCTCCACCTCCCTTTGTCCGTGGCAATGCAGGGCCAATATTTAATGCCCACTGGAGCACCAAGATACAAATCAGGTGTGATGTATCGTGCCATGAGGCCGACAATACTATTTCTAAGATTTTTTATTTCTATTTGTCCCTCATTTTGGGGCCACATCTCTACATTTCATATGAGTTTCAAGTTACAAAGAATTCAAAATCAAATGTTCAAATAATTTAGTAAATCTAGTCTTTTTTGTATTTTTTTGTGTAATGACTCACAGACATGTCTTGTTTTGTCTTGTCCTGTTCAGCCCTCTGCTGGTGTTTTGTTTTCCCTCACGCCCAAATGAAGTCCTTCCTGTCAGCATTGGTAACCATGTACACATGTGTTTTCCGTCACCTGTGCCAAGTTCCTTTGTTAACCCATGTATTTCGTTTAGTGTTTTGTTTCAGTCCATCTGTTTTATTTTGTGTGTTTGGTAATGCCAGTGTGGCTGTTCATTATATTTAAATACGTAAATGTAAAAACTGTCTAAACTGTTTCTTTTTAAAATGTGTTTTTATACGCTTTGATAACTGATAGTAAACTGGGAAAGATAGAGGAGAGTGTGCTTTAATGGGCGCAGGCTGGAATCAAACCCACACTGAACACACGCTGAACACACGCTGAACCCACGCCGAATCCACACTGAACCCACATTGAACCCACGTGCCAGTGATATGTGTTCGCTTGTAGACAGCAACCCAGACCACTGGGCCAACACAGGCCACTACATTGCTAGTTTTTAAAATGTTCAGCCAGAAATGGAAAGCCAGGTAGATCTAGGATAGTGTGCTTGTAAAGGTCTTGTAAAAGATCCAAATACAGTTTGCATCCAACCAGAAGTGCAAAAGAGTAGTGCAAAAATATATATAGTACTGTGAGAGAATGTGCAATTGGCATGGATAAGTAAATGTGCAGGTATTCACTTCAACAATGTGGCAAATTGCAAATCTGCACAGGGCAATACAAGTGGAGAACATCTGTGCACGTGGTAAATGGATAGTGCAAACGATAAGCATTGTGCAAAAGGCAAATATAATAAATAGGCTAGCAGTGTGTAGGGAAGAGGAGTACAACTTTACGCATTAGGCAAATGGCAGATAAAATGAATAAATGGTGTCGAGGTTACTAACATCTATAAACAGAGATATGTCTTTAATGTTGTTCATGTTTGATGCAGTGAAACGATATAATGTATTTTTAAATGACTAAAGCAACCATGTTGTGATCATTTGATTATCAAAGTACAGCCTGCTCAGTCTACTAACGTTAAGAGTTTCAGTGTTTATGTCAGGAACTCCAGCCCTAGAGGTCGCCCTAGGCAAACAGGTAATGAATACTCTTTAACAGTTTATGTTCTGTTATACACTTCACAACCTAGCAGTTGCAAACACACCCCGGACTGTCTTGTGTTAATTGTCCTCACCTGTCCCTTATTTAGATGATTAGTGTGTGTATGTGTATATGTGTGTGTAAATGTGTATATATGTGTGTGTATATGTGTGTATATATGTGTCCGTTTTGTTTCCCTGGCTTTGTCGTTCATCGTTGCAAGACGCTGCCAGTGATTATCAGGTTGGTTGCTTTGTTCTCTCAAGTTTAAATAAATAATGAGAAGATGTAAGAAGAAAAGCTCTGCATTTGCGTCCTTCCCTTTCCAGCACCGTCATAGTTTAGCTGTATAGTTGTATGCTTTCTCCTGTTTCTAGACAACTCCTTTGAGTAGAAACGCAAATACATTATTGGAGGAACAGCACAAAAAGAAATCGGAGTGTTTGAAAGCACACCAAACAACTGGAGAAAGGTGTGTACATGTTCCATCTCTCACAACCGGCATATAATATGTTATGCTATTGATTCATATGTACTTAGACCTGTAGCTACAGCATACTAAGTATGATTTTTCTCTATAATTTTCTATCTTTTTTTATTTATTTTTCACGTTAAAGGTCACATTAAAAGTGGGAAAAGTTCTGACATGAATAATCTATTTTTTGCCAATTTTATTTACATCACAAAAACCTGTCAGGGGTGTAAAGACTTTTTATATCGACAGTACCATCACCACACCCTAAATCATCTTTAGACACTCACAGTACCATCACCACACCCTAAATCATCTTTAGACACTCACAGTACCATCACCACACCCTACATCATCTTGCAATAGCACCAGAAAAGGGTAGAAGAAGACGTGAAGGCGTGTTATCGATAATGAGTGTTTGATGATATGTTATGTGTTTTGATGTGTGACTTACTGAAGAGGATTGTGATGCCAATCAGACACAGAACTGCTGCCAAGATCAGCCCTCCAACCCGTAGCCTGTAATAGTCTGAAAAGAGACAACGTACGTCTTGACACAAGTTCCAACGACGACCAAAATACCACGAAATGATGCAAGTGTCTGTTTACCAAAGGTGAATGGGTCGTCCTCCACTGTAGAAGCAAAAACATGACATTAAATATTAATTCAAGCAACTAGATGATTACAATTTCTGGACACCATAACATTAATGTATATACATACATTTATTTATGATATAGAATTGTTTGTCGCTTACTGTCTTTTTGGCCTTCTGCGAACACATGGGCCACCAAAACTGCAAAAAGCAACAGAGAAACAATGCTAAGCACACTGGGGTCATACACAGACACAATGGCATCCCAGCAATGCTGCACAGAAACCAGCTGTCCGTCCTTGCGACAAGGACCCTTGTAACTTTAGAAGTCTCTAAAATGCTTTGTCCATAAATAGCATAGAAAAAGGTCAATGAATACATGTAATACATGTAGTTGACGTTGTTATACAATTCATATCCAGATGTTTTTAACATGGAACACATTCTTTCTTTCATGCCAAACATACACTATACTGTACTGTGTGAGTTAGACACAATAATAATGTACATACTTATTGAACGAGAGGACAGAAATGAAGAAAACCCATTCTGCAAAATGTTGTGATTAATAACTTTCATTCATCTGTAAAATCTGACACTTACGTGTCAATAACAGCAACACCGATATCTTTTCCATCTTGAGCTTTTTTGACCTATGGAACAAATAACACAGAAAAAAGGAAAGTAATTATAACAATATTTTGCTGACTTGACTAGAACTAAGGTTATAGTATGTCATGATATAGTTTAGTGGAAAGGTTGTTTACTTAACGAGAGAGAGAATAAAATGCTACGTATAATTAGAATTTCACCGCATGTTCAATATGTACCCTGAAGGATTTTGCAGTCAATTGCAGAAAAATCTAGCAATATTTTTATTTAACCTTTATTTAACCAGGTAGGACAATTGAGAACAAATTCTCATTTGCAACGGCAACCTGGCCAAGATAAGGCGAAAAAAATGTGCAGGACAACATACAGTTACTTACACGATAAAAACACAGAACAAAGGAGTGCAAATAGCAGTGGGACACAGTAAGGAATACAGGTTCAAGATTAAACAGGATGAGGTATATGAAGTACAGTTGAGCAGCATAGATACAGTGATAATAAATATATATATATAAATACAATGAGTATCTAAATACAGGATGTGCAAAGATTAAAGTGTGCCTAGCAGGTAGAAAGATTAAAGTGTCTCTAGCAGGTTGGTCGTTTGAGTGCATGGGAGTTTATGATATGAGGTTATGGGAAAGATCAGATGAGCATTATCTGAACACAAAGAGTGGTTCAACAGTGTACACAGGTATGACAGCAGTACAGGTGCAAATAGGGCGTGGCAAAGTGAGAAGAGGTTGAAGACGGTTAACAGGTACAGAGATCAGACAGGTGTTCAGAGATCAGACAGGTGTTCAGAGATCAGACAGGTGTTCAGACAGGAGCAGTTTAAAGGCAGCTGGTGAGATAAGGATTTTCAAGTTTTAGGGTTATAAATCTTTCCAGTCATTGGCGGCTGCAAACTGTAAGGATTGGCGGCTGAATGTTGAGCAGGCTTTCGGGGTGACTAAAGCAAAGTACCTGCTTGAGCGTAGCCTGCGTGTGGGTAGAGCAATGGTAACTAGAGAGCTTAGGGACCTTGCCAAGCAGAGACTTGTGTACAAGTTGGTACAAATGAGTTAAACGCCGACTGATTAACGACGGCCAGACGACTAATGCATAAAGCTTGCAGTGGTGGGTGTTGTAATGGGTATTGGTAACAAAACGTATAACACTATGGTAACTCACGACCAATTTTTTCAAGAGAGAGTTTGATGCAGTTCTATAAATGGCACTGCCAAAATCGAACATTAACTTGAGTCATTTTCACCGGGGCCAGTTTGGAAGCATGAGTGAAGGAGGCCCTGTTGCAGAAGAGGACGAATATACTTGCAGAATTGTTTTCACATACTCGGAAGGTGGCACCTCGACCTATCAATGACTACATCCCCACCCTCAAATAGACCTTCCCCCTTGGCCTTTGTTCTCCTCCACTTTAACGAGATGCATCTCAGCTCAAAATGTAAACCACAGACCAACATGATCGCCTGAACATAAACCCACATGTATTACGCAAAAGCTCGATGAAATCACAAGGCACATTTTGATTCGCTTTGACCTTCTTGAGCTCAAGACGCAAATGGCAACTCAGCTCAATGCGATCAAACTGGCTCATAGTAGTTCCAATGTCTACAGAGACCAGATGCAAGTGACGAGCGTGTTTTGAGCCAGCGCATAATCATGTGATCATGCAGGTTGCCCCGGGTTACATCCTCATGTTTCTACAGCATCCACGACACGAGGGACGGAGACCATAGGAACCAACCATCAAACACTCTGAAGCTCACGCAGCAGTTTTGGTCCTCAGATCCCGGTCGAGATTGGAGTCGTGACATTGGGTAGCTATGATCATTTATGATCATTGGGAAATGTTATACTTGAACTGGGATCGTCTGTTTGTCTGTCTGTTTGTAGTGTTTGTGTCTTGTTGTGGTACTTAGATTTCATTTGTGTTTATTATTGTTATATGTTGTATGTTGTAAATGGGCCCACTTTTAAAAAGCTTTTATTAGCTTCGGGGGTTTTCCCTTTTCACACAATAACCCCCTCATGACTATTGTAATTTGTGTCCTTAAAATGATGATGAGGTGGGTGTGTGTGTGTGTGTGTGTGTGAAATAAATAAATAAATAGCTAAACCCCTTGTCACAAATGTTAAAATACGAAACACGATAAAATAACCAGAACATTATACATTGAGACGTGACTATGAGAAATTATCTTCGATGAGTCCATCTGACATATAATGACTGTCGGACAGATTTTCCTAAACTTCCGGGTCGTGATCTTAATACGTGATGGTCTGCCACGCAAAATCAGACATCCTGCTGCTAAACAGGTTCTCTGTGGATCAACCAGTTCTGCAAGTTTGTAAAAAACAGCCGTTTCTATTACGTTTCTATTACAATCCCTTATATGGAGCCTCTTCCCATCTTATAGTAGTGTGAAGTGTCTCTTAGCACTAGCTAGGGAAAATATCCGTTGTTTTTTTCCGCTCTCCCTCTCCACAGCAACGTCCTTTAGGGAGAGGGAATGCCGCAAAAAGAAAACGAAACAAAAAAACGATCACGAAAAGAATTACGATTCAATCTAATGAAAGAGAAAACAACAGACAGAGAGAGAGAGAGAGAGAAATGTGTGGTTCTCACTGTGTTTTTTTAAAGAGTCGGTTTCTAAGGAGTAGATTATATTACATTTTAGTAAAGGGTAGATCTCAATATCTGGGGTTTATGTGGAAGACAATGCCAGGCAACACAGCCGGCTATTCACACAGTCAGAATCACCCCAGGGACCTGGTGATAATGGAACCAGTGTCCCAACATGAGTCACGTTGGCATCCCTGCCTGCTTCTCTTCCACTGTGCCTGAAGCAAAAGAAGAACCAAGCAGTTGTCGTAAACAGAGGTCTATTCCCCCATTCCCAGCTCGGTATGAGTTCACACTTAATTCTTTCCCAACTCTCTCACTCTCTCCGCCATGTCACTATGTCACAACTTCTGTGTCTTCTGTATCTTATGCAACACATCTGTATCTTTGTTTCAAACCCCACAGCGATTAACAGAGCAGGCCTCGCAGCTGATAGGCTACTGCCTTAGTCTAAGACACATTTAGAGCCTAACTGACTTATAGTTTGGTGAGGGTCCTGGTACCAGTTGCTAACAACGCACAGGTTATGGATGAAACGTTTTATAACACAGGTTTATTGTCATGCTTTTTCAAAGCAAACTATTACTGTACTATACACCATTATTGTCCCAGAGTTGTGTCAGTGCATGGTAGAATCTATATAGAGACAGCTTGTGTGTGTGTGTCTGTGTGTCTGTGTGTGGGTGTGTGTGTGTGTGTGTGTGTCTGTATGTATATGTATATAGCTTCCAATATAACCCAGTCATCTTCTGTAAGGCGTCCCCATAGAAAGGCCTAGCTGGAATGTAGTTGCTATACGACTAATACAGGAAGTGATGCCTGGAAGTGAGTATACAGCGTGCAGCTAATTTAAGATGAAAACAGTGTAGCTGATCATAGACAGCACACTGTGAGCTATAAATGGACACGGGAAAACTATTCTAATGAGCTGAAGCATTGGGAGAGAGTCCATCAGATGTTAGCAGATTCAACAGTATTTGGAACGGCTAAGTAGAAATGTTTCCAGTTCATTTATCCATGCCGTCTCACAAACAAAATCCAACCAGACAGAAACCAGATGGGTAGGCGCTGCAGCTAATCTTGGCTTATACAGTACGCCCATTCATTCGCTATGCGTTCGCCATTCCTATCGCAGCCTGTTGTTTGTATTTCATTTAAGAGTGTCTCTTGCAGACGAGCAGGGAAATGTTTTCCCGTAGTTGTTCCTTGAAAGAGGGAATCTAGCATACTAAAACCATGACTCATTCATCCTGCCGACAACCACAAGCATAGCAACATAGCAACAGCGGAGGCCGTCCCCCCCGTTCTGCTTTTCTTTCATGGAAAATGCCTTGGTGTTACTTTGTTCTATACTGTATGATTAGAACCAGCAGTAGGCTACCCACCCAGGGAAGTGGAAAACACTGAAGCGTTTGAGTCTGAAGGCTCGTATTGACTGAGGGTAATCTGGTGCTACCAAACATCTGGAGACAAAGCAAACGGTGTAAAGTGGAGTTGGCACGGGAAAGTTGTGCGACACACATAGCCGAGGGAGCGTGAACAGGGTGGGACTAAGGTCACGAGAAGCTGAACTTGATGATATCCCTATCTGGCATTCTGTCACCTCGCTGGCACCCACATAATGGAGAAAGCCAGCGTGACCTGGCAAAAAATGCTATATTGTCAGTCGTGGCTGTGAGAACGTTTACCTGTCTGTTTTTTTTACCTTCCTGGTCGGCGTTGACCTTAGCAGTCACCTAGTAACGACGTTCTCCTAGAGGGAGCGTTGTGAAAACAGATCAGCCCGGGCTAACGCAGGTATCAGAGTTCTTATCTGCTGGCTTGTTTGAACGGTGACAAAACCACAGATCCCTGTTAACACAGTCTTATAGGCAGAGCTCACAAGAGCACTTGGACAGGCAGTTGTAATGCCTTTAGCCATTTTCATATACTATTAAATCACTTAATATTTAATATGTTTGTAAGAAGATCCCAAGTCGATCAATCATTAATATAATTTCAATGGATATTATCATGTTGTCCATTTAACAATACACAGCAATGAGTCATGCAGAACTGTGTTGCACTGGAAACACATCCCACATCAATAAATATGCCAGAGACATGCTGGTAAGGACAATATGAAGGAAAGTCAAAGTCAGCAGTGTAGAAAAAATACCACCAAGACTTCCAAAGTCATACACACCTGTATGTTTACTGCAGTATTTTCCCACACACACCTGTATGTGTACTGTAGTATTCTCCACACACACCTGTATGTGTACTGTAGTATTTTCCACACACACACACACACACCTGCATGTACTGTAGTATTTTCCACACACACCTGTATGTGTACTGTAGTATTTTCCACACACACCTGTATGTGTACTGCAGTATTTTACACACACACCTGTATGTGTACTGCAGTATTTTACACACACACCTGTATGTGTACTGCAGTATTTTACACACACACCTGTATGTGTACTGCAGTATTTTACACACACACCTGTATGTGTACTGCAGTATTTTACACACACACACCTGTATGTGTACTGTGGTATTTTACACACACACCTGTATGTGTACTGTAGTATTTTCCACACACACCTGTATGTGTACTGTAGTATTTTCCACACACATTTTCCACACATGTGTACAGCAGTATTTTACACACACACACACACACACACACCTGGATGTGTACTGCAGTATCTTCTACACACACACCTGTATGCAGGGATGGACTGGGACCAAAAAACGGCCCTGGACTTCGACTAGGCCCGGCCCAAAGCAATCGGCGTGCGGAAACATTTTAAAAGTAAAAGCACAACATATTTCTTAATATTAGCTACTGCATGTGGCATTTTACATCCAAAATGTTAAAGTTTAGCTTTTTTGTATGTCTCTAAGACAGATGTATAGAGTATTATAGGGTTGGGTGGACCTTATGTGTGTCTCTAAGACAGATGTATAGAGTATTATAGGGTTGGGTGGACCTTATATGTATGTCTCTAAGACAGATGTATACAGTATTATAGGGTTGGGTGGACCTTATATGTATGTCTCTAAGACAGATGTATAGACCTTATATGTATGTCTCTAAGACAGATGTATTGAGTATTATAGTGTTGGGTGGACCTTATATGTATGTCTCTAAGACAGATGTATAGACCTTATATGTATGTCTCTAAGACAGATGTATAGAGTATTATAGGGTTGGGTGGACCTTATATGTATGTCTCTAAGACAGATGTATAGACCTTATATGTATGTCTCTAAGACAGATGTATACTATAGACCTATATGTATGTCTCTAAGGCAGATGTATAGAGTATTATAGGGTTGGGTGGACCTTATATGTATGTCTCTAAGACAGATGTATAGAGTATTATAGGGTTGGGTGGACCTTATATGTATGTCTCTAAGACAGATGTATACTATAGACCTTATATGTATGTCTCTAAGACAGATGTATACAGTATTATAGTGTTGGGTGGACCTTATATGTATGTCTCTAAGACAGATGTATAGACCTTATATGTATGTCTCTTAGACAGATGTATTGAGTATTATAAGGTTGGGTGGACCTTATATGTATTACATTACAGTTGTGGTCGCTAACGGAAAGTTCACTTAAGTCTGTACTGTATTTAACTTTATCTAGGCTACAGACACCGACACGACATAATCTCTTTAGAAGAGAAAAATACAGCATAGTTTATTAAGTTACCGACTTTAAAATGGATATAAAAAGATTGTAGAACTCGGAGTCACACGAACTGGATTGTAAAAGTATAAGTTTGCATATAATAATGTAAAATGAACATGTAATATAGTCTACACACATATGAGACATGTGCGCGCAAGTTTATATAAAACAACATCATTACAAAACTTAGAAAATACCTTTTCGTTTTAAATACTTTTTACATCTTACGTCTAACTACTCTCGAAAGCAAGAAAAAACATGTGTTAAATATATTGTTAATGTCTCCGGATATGGATAAAAAATACACTCATATTTTCTAGAAATAAAAGTAAAGACTAATGTGGACTGATGATGACCCTAATTAATAAATGGTTGTTATACGAGTACTTTTTATAGGACTAACGCAGTATCAGCCATTGGAAATGAAACTTACCTCGGTAAAGGCAAATGGACGTGAGGAAATAAAGGTTGAGGATATCTGGGCATGCAGAGTCACAATAGGCGCATGTACTGTGTAGGCAGACACACGCCCACACCCTAATCCACTGACGCTCAACAGGTTGGCTCAGTTTGCAAAACAGGCAAAAAAACAGCGTTTAAACTGGAGCTCCTTGGACTGCAGAGGGGGGTTTATGGGTTTTTTCTTCTCTGCACCCTGTATCAGGCATTGTCTCACATTTCTGTAATTGGTTGCTTTCAGTGAGCTGTTGTTGGTTTTAGCCTAGAATAATATATGTCAAATGTTTTTTGCAGAATACAGCCTGTTGTATGTGAATCTCTCTGTTTTGGCTGCATACATAAATGGAGAAAATCTAGATCCATTGCAAATGATTTCTGAAAGTTGATGTCAATTTAATTTATTTATTTGGATTTCATTAGTAGGACATTTGACAGAAACATTTGAAAGCAAGTATTGTTTTGGTTCCATACAACTTTGTTGAACATCATGTCTGTAGCCAAACAACATTTCTGTTAACATAATAACATCATTCTTTCTTCTACAGTGATACACTTATAAATGACACCATAAATATTATCTCTCATCCAAAGAAATAGTAGACAAAAAGATACATGTGTTTTGGTCTATTCACTTTCCACCCACGTTCATGCCCATTCCTGTATTACATTAGTAGCCAGACCACTGCCCAATTTCTGCCCTTTATTCTCCACCATTTTCCAGCAACACGATATTCAGATTCCATCCTGTAGAGATGCTCAAATTTCACTCGTGTTGTCATCTGATTTTCTTCAGTTGTTGAAAAAGGTGAAGTGACGAGAGAAGGCGCAAACAGAAACAAGAGGACATTCATACAATGAGGACTATCATATGCAGAGATATTGCATATTAATTATTGATTGATTTGTAAAGCATATGTTGTTTTAAAATAAGGACCATTAAACACGTGGATATAAAAATAGACTCTTACTTGTTCTTCCTTGCACATTTTTTTTCTGAAGAAAAAGTCAAAAGATGTTACCAGACACACTGACAGCCTGAATATATTGTGTTATATTCATAATGGAAGATAGTAAAAATCTGAAATTGAGCAAGTTTTACTCACGAAATAGGACAGCCAATCCTCCTACCACAAGCAAACATGCAATGAGCATGCCTCCAATTCGTAGTCGTTCATAATCTAGAAAATACAATGTCCAACAGCACAGGGTCACATTGAGTACAACAAGTAATTTAATTACAGAACCTGATATCTGATTTGCTTATGTAATTTCAGTTAGAACCGGTCAATTGCAGCCTTTGTCAATTATAACTTGGTGAAAGTGATTTATCAAATTCCATATGAAAGAGTGTAAAGGTCAAATTTTTTACTTACTGTATACAAATGTATCTTTGGATAGGCGTGAGGGGGGAGGACAAACAAAACAGAAAATTAACAAATAAAATATGGTACGCAGGTTTAAGATAAAATTGCAATGGACAAGCCTTATAAATATGGGGCATTCTCGTTCACAGTCAGATGAAAACCAAATCCTTATGGAAACAGAAAAATTAAAAATAGCCAATGTCCAACACACATAATGGCTGAAGACAACATTAAAGCAGATGTTCCTTACTTGCTTCAGTTTCAGTGATGAATGCAAAAAGAACTAGGAGAAACCAAAATTAAACATTTGTCATTAGGTGAAATGTTGTCAGTTTAGATGTAAAGGAAGACAATAAATATAGATACAGATGCAAGATGATGCTAATGCTAATGCTAAGGCCATTCAATGCTGATTTAACATTTAGCAAATACCTACTTAAATTCAACTGAATAAAATAAACAAAACAAAGTATAATCATACGCAATGCACAACAAATTAATCAGTAACTTGGCAGTTGTCTAAGCAGACATGTCCATTGTCCTAATGTCTTGTTCCCACTAGCTTTCCATAGCCTAAAGATTTTTATACATGTATGCGATGAAGCTGCATTACCCCAAACATCTTTACTTATGTTTGATTTACCTGCAACCAAAACCAAAGCTGAGAATTGTCCCATCTTGCACACAGTCAAACTACAAAAAAGAAAAAACGGCATCTGTTAGCATAAAACCTCACATAGCAGCAATCACAGGGGTCATTCCTAGAGTAAACCCACATTATTGTTATTTGAAAAGAAAATATAATCTGTGATAAAAGTCTCTGACACAGCAAGTTTTCTGTCAGGCACAGGTTATTTATTAATAACTCCTAAACAAATACATAAATTATCAGATCGGAAATGATGAACAATAAACAAATGTCACGAAAACCATTTATCCCGTATTAGCCTTGAGCTCAGTCCTCCTGGTAACCAAACCCAGTAGGGTATAAGAGCAGAATGTCCTTGTGGTGTAAGACTAACACCAGGCCGCGGCAGGGGGAAGGTTGGATGTTTGGAGAGTCAACAGCAGAGAGGGGAAACACAGGGTGGACTCCACACGCCTCTGGACACCCTTGGCTCGACCTTGGCCGTTCACTGGGGTTTACACTGTGATGTTTTGGAAATAAATATGACACCCATCTATTCCTCATTGCTGACCCAACCAACACCCTCATCACCCACTGTTCAGAGGAGTCATCTTCTAGATGAGGCGGAGGGCAGTCTGGCAGAAGAGTTTAATCAGAATCGAGAAAGGACTCCACATGAAGCGATTTCCCTGGTCTGTGTCCCTCCTAACTGCTTGTCGCTCCCACAGTATAACCCAGAAGAATTTGCTCACATTTGATGAAGCCACCACCCAGTTTTAATTGAATAGCTGCACCATCCTACTCCCAAAACCCATATCACTACATCTCCATTGATGTTTAGAGATTGTAAATCTGTATATCAATTGTACATGAACGCATAGAACATACTTATGCACTTCATTCCATCTCTTATGTATCTATATAAATTGATTTATAATTGTATATAAATGTCACATTTCAGTAGATGTTTTTTTTTCTGTCCCTATATACGGTCAACCAATAGCAACAAAATGTTGTGTGTCAATGTACTTTGTACAAATAACGACAAATCTGATTCTGGTTCTTTTTAACAATCTTTGTTTTGCAATGGACATTGTCTTACCAAATGAAAAAAGTAAATGGTAGCAATGTAACAGTTCCTATTGGAGTTTAATAATACCCCATCAGATGTGTTACAAGTTGACTATCAAATAACAATTCTGATAATTAGCCATATCTCAAAATAGT
The DNA here is from genome assembly GCA_029465975.1 of Dallia pectoralis. Taxonomy (NCBI): domain Eukaryota; kingdom Metazoa; phylum Chordata; class Actinopteri; order Esociformes; family Umbridae; genus Dallia; species Dallia pectoralis. The sequence goes on along the minus strand of CM055738.1, from coordinate 18,902,639 downwards.
AATATATAGTAATAGTGATATACAGTAATAGTAATATATAGTTATAAATCTTGATATGTAAAATATTGAGCATGCATGAATTATCACTACACGTACATGAAACATATATGACGAAAACAGAACACAAAATGCCTCCCTGCCTGATACATAACAAACGTTCAGATGCAGAAATACTTTTTACCTCAAAATGTCTACATATCCAACAATGTAAAGATCGTCATTATGTCCACAGGAATATGTATTTGCTATAGCAAACCATGTGATGATTCCAACACAGACAGTTGGACAGCGAGTCAATTAATTCCCTCCTCCCCCTAATTCTTACCTGAGTACCTGGTCAGTAAAGAGTTCAGGATGTCTGCTGTTGGGTACCTCCGTTTTCCGACTGACTTCAAACAAGTATTTTCGTTTTTCTTTTACCTTGTGGAATAGCCACTCCTTTTTGTTGTCACCTCAAACACACTAAAGGACAATCAAGATCATGTCAAGTCTCACCTATTTGTCAAATGCAGAAGATACATGATACGTATATGGTACAAAATACAATGAAGAGCTTACAATTCTAGACAATTTAACATAACAATGGTAAAATAATGAAAAATGTCTGTACCAAAATGCTCTATACACACATTTTAATAATTTGTTCTTTAATTAGAAATTATAGCATAGGGTTATAGCTTTGTGTGTACAAACTACTTTTTACAGAATTCTTATTTGTATAGACAACATTTCTACAATAAATTGTATGAGCTATATTTCTATTATTTAGATTTAGAATATGAAAGATGCAGTCCATGACTTCGGTGTAAATCAAATTCTATTTTAAATATTCCACTATGGGATGAATATGTATATGTTGCTTATATGTTTTCAATCTATAAGTTGAATCACCTTCAAACATATCCATGATATTCCAAGCTTGAAAGCGAGTGGTTTATATTTGGCCATATTTAGCAGACAAAGTACAATATTCAGAGGAACCTGTTTTGACTAAACAGCAAAACTTTAACAAACAGTGACGTAAAATCCCAGAATGCACCTTGATTCATGTCCCGTATATGAACAAATTAGCCGTAACCTTAACAGGATTTAGCTGCTTCAGGTGCACTGTTGTGCCCCACACAATGAGCCCGTCCCACTTTGTGTAAAGTTTCAACACTGGGTTAAAATCACTTTGATAAATAGTTGGGTGGCGATTCTAAATGGGTTATGAATTCCAACACAAAATACAACTATGAACTCAGTGTGGATACAAAGTTAGATTTCTTAGAGGAAAAAATATATATACCTCCCAAAAGTATTTCCACCGAAAGGAGGACACACGAATGTCATTATAGTCAGCAATAATAACAGAGATATTCATTTTCCATAGTGTGGACATCAATACAAAATTCTGTGAACAATGTACAAAACAGGCAGCACAATATTCCAACTGAGGGGGCTTTGCTCTTGTGGAGCTGGGTCCATTTGGTAGGATTTTATTCAGAATTACAGAGTGAGAAACAGCGCCCCCCAACATTTCTTTAATCCCCATTTCCCTCTCAGCATGAGCTTGATTGACAGCTGGAATTCTCTCTCCAAATCACACGAATGTGCGTATTATATCAATTAACATAGAATCAGCTAAATGCAATGGCAACAAGAACGAAATGTAAGCTATCTCGTTATATCTGGCTCTTTTGACGAATGCAATTAGGTACACTTAACTGCTTTACTGCTTGTTAATGCAAATATTTAATCAGCCAATCAGGTGGCAGCAACCCAGTGCAATTTGACATGTAGACATGGTCAAGAAGACAATCTGCTGAAGTTCAAACCAAGCATCAGAATGGGGAAGAATAATGATTTAAATGACTTTGAACAAGACATGATTGTTAGTGTCTGACGACTGGTTTGTGTATTTCAGAAAACTTTGACAACTTTGACCTTCATCTAATGGTTACTTCCAGCAGGACAACGCTCGATGTCACAAAGCGAACATCACCTTAAAACTCGTCTGAAAAGAGGGGTCCAGTTAAACTGTAGCCCTAATCGTGAGTAAACTCCAAGACAGGGGCGAAAAAAGTCCCAAAATAACCCCACGACTTTACAACAACCAGCCTGGAAAGGCAGAGAATGACTCACAGTGTTTACTCTTTGGCATAGACGACAGTGGAGAATAACAGCAAGCCAGAGAATGTGCCTTTGTCTTAACACGCAGTGGTAAGAGGTTAATATCGTAGCAATGTGATACATTTTTTTGGTTCCAGTTAAGAATCTAGCAGCTGTTTTCCAAAATGCAAAAAGGTTTAATATACATAAATATAAATTAAAGTATTTATATTTTACAACAAACAAAGGATTTGTTCGGACTTGTTACTGTAATACCTAAAACAGACTTTAATGAATGAAAATGAACAAGAGAAACAATCAATTGCTAGAATATGTAATATGTGAGTATAAATATGTAAATGTGCAAGGTGCAAAAGAGCAATGTCTAGTTAGAGTTGAGGCCCGGATGATAGGGGTCTGTTGCTGGTGCCTGGCCACACCCAGAGAGGGTATGCTGTCAAGACGGCCCTTTTGTCTTTCAAATCTGCACTAGAAGTCATTCAGGTCGTTGGCATTATCGTCAATCAGCTGATTTTGCTTTTGTAAATTGTGGCCCCTTTTAAGCACTAATTGAAATGTATTTATTGATTTATCTGGATAACCGGAAAGCCCAAGCATTGCAGAAATCAAATTTTGAGGTAACAAAAGCTTGGATTAGTTTCTGCATGATGATATGGTGAAAAGATTCAGATTTTTCTGCAATATTCTGAAGATATGTTCTTGAAAAATATTTTCTATGTTCATTAAAGGGGAGATTACGTCAAGTTCTCTCACAGTTCTTTGGTACCAGTGACTTGAAACAATGCAAAGGAAAGTGCAACCACACCCAGTGACTTAAATACACGTACCAAACTCAAACCTGGTGTGCATAATCAACACAAACCGAACTGAAAGAGAAGGTGACCCACTAACAACACCCAGAGTGAGGAATAGTCCTCACACATGACAATACCAGCAGCAACGTTAGAGAAATATGTATTCCGTTTTTCACAAGTGATAATACAATCCTGTGGCTGCTGGTCCGTTGTCAGATGAACAATTATTGATACATGACATCCTGACATGAGACTGAGGTGTTCAGAAAAGAGAGGGATGAAAGTCCATTCCGTTTGTCTGTAATGTGTGTTTAATTCTTGTGCAAACACAAAAGCATTCCACCAAACTATCATTGCTTTTAAAATCATTCATTTATTATGTATTATGTAAATGGGACCCGTCGGACCGAGCGACCTGCCACCACTCCAAGGTCCAGTTCTGACGCGCATGTGTTTTTGTCTACACAGCCCCATACCCAACAGGGTGCTATGCACTGTGTTTTCACACATTCCTACCACAACCATCATTATCATTATCTGTGACCGGCGCCACAGTACCATTATCTGTGACCGGCGCCACAGTACCATTATCTGTGACCGGTCTGATCCAACACGGACGGGATAGCCTTTGTTGCCCTAGTGGGCAATGATGAGTTTTGGATGCGCCAACACCCCGTCACCGATTTGTGGTTAGTTTCTCCTCGTACTACTGGCAGCAGGTACTAACCACTGACGACGGGGAGCACCTCCCAAGCCATTTTAAAGATGCTCTGACCCAGTCGTCTGGCCAGAACAATTTGGTCCAATTTAGTCGCCATTACCCCTGCATCCAACACGTTGATATACCACCTAATAAACCTTGACATGTAAATGGTAAATGCTGCGCTTTTATATAGCGCTTTTATCCAAAGCGCTTTACAGATCCTGCGTCACATTCACCCATTCATTCACTCATTCATACACTCATTCATACACTGACGACCGCATCTACCATGCAAGGCGACTGCAGGCTCGCCAGGAGCAGCTGGGGTTAGGTGTCTTGCTCATGGACACCTCGACAATTTCCCAGGAGGAACCGGGGATCGAACCACCAACCTACCGATTGATAGACAACCACTGTCGCCCCATGTGCCCTTGTTAAGGGGCGATCACCTGCTTCACAGTGTTTTGGCTCAACTGCATATTTCTAAACAAATCTCCAACGTAGGGCTACTGTAAGTTTCAGGTTGATGTGTATGGTTTATCCAGAACATAGCAGCCCAGCTGAGGCAACATTGCAGAATCTCTGTTGTTCCTTCAGAGAACTTCTCTACTCTCATTTCCTGCTTTTTATTATTTATGCAGCTGGCATCCAGCCTATTTTTTTTCTTTACCTCTAAAGCAACATATCATATATAGCAACTACAGTTATAGTCATACAAATGAACAAGACCTAAGCCTGGTGTAAATGTACGGTGAAGTGGTAATAACCTACTTCTGTGCATCTTTTGAGTATGATTTTGCTGAACTACAGTACATTGTCAAACTCTGTAGTTTCCCCGCAATGTGATTCTTTGCTATACTTTTAATGCTGCCCTCTGCTGGACTAATAGTAGAACTGTGGTTGAACAAATAAACCCAGGCCAAAAAAGCAGTATACAAAGTGTTATTTTTTTGGAACTAATTATATTTTACTTTACAATTGGAATAGTATTCAAATACTATTTAAATAGTAATTGGTATTCTACTGTCTGTTAAAATGGACACACCAGAGTATACTTAATATACAGTGTATACTAAAATAATTAAGTAAATAATACCCATTAAAGCATATACAAAGCAGTTTTAGCTATTGTCACATGTTTTTTTCCCAATCATACTTGCATCAAGTATATTAGAGCTGAACTGTTAACACACTAACTGGACACAATGGGAATAGGGAAAACGTTCAATACATGTTTCTGCTTCTAATCCATCATGTATATACAGTCTGTCAGAAGTAAGAAGTTTAAATACAATTTGGCCAAATAGATTTCTTTTTTTTTTCCTTTACAATTGCTGACTTCTAATGCTACTAGAATCCCAGTCCAAGTTCCATTAGGATCACCACTGTATTTTATGAATGTGATTTGCCAGAATAACCGTAAAGATAATTATTAATTATTTATTATCCCAGTGGGTCAGAAATGTAGCTACTGGGGGAAGGGGGGGAATGCCATATAAATGCCCATGGCTTTGAATGGTTTGTCCAACAAGCTCATATAGTTGTGATGGTCAGGTGTCCACATATTTCATTTTTTTGTGAATCTATACACACTACCATTCAAAATATTCAGGTCACTTAGATATGTCCTTGTTTTCGTTTGTCCACTGAAGTAACATCAGACTGATCATATACAGTGTAGATGATATTTATATTGTAAATGTGTATAGTAGCTTTTTAAAAGGCTATGTGATCGATAGAGAACACTTTTGCAATTATGTTTGCACAGCTGAAAACTATTGTGCTGATTAAGGTAGCAATCAAACAGTCCTTATTTAGACATGATTTAGTTGCTAATCTGGAGCATCAGCAATTGTGGGTTTGATTCCAGGCTCACAATGACCAGAATCAAGGAACTTTCTTCTGAAACCCAAAGAGTGGGAGGCCTTAGTGCACAGCTGAGCAAGAGGACAAATACAAACAAATGCCTCAAAGTTCCTCAACAGACGGCTTCATTAATAGAACCTGCAAAAGATCAGTCTCAACATCAACAGTCAAGAAGACACTTGGGGATGCTGGCCTTTGCAATACAAATGTACATTCTATTGTTATTATATCAACTAGCTACAGATAGTCATAGATTATCAAGATATTTAAGATATAGTAATTATTACTTTATCAGTGAATGAGAGAAGACTGTGCTCCTGAGAACAGAAAAACATTTTAACATATTTAAGGACAGGTTGACACATTAACACAACAGGGTGTGCGACAACAAGCAGATGATTGCTTTCCATTATTCTTCTGGAATGCAGAAGAACAAACCAGATTAACATGCTTAACTTTAGTTGACAAAAGAATGCTGTACAGTACCATACCTGCTTGGTGCCATGCACAGTTAGTCTAACTATCTAATCTGATGTTTGGTACCACACACAGTTAGCCTAACTATCTGATGAGATGTTTGGTACCTCACACAGTAAGCCTAACTATCTGATCAGATGATTGATGCCACACAAAGTATAGCCTAACTATCTGATCAGATGATTGATGCCACACACAGTTAGTCTAACTATCTAATCTGATGTTTGGTACCACACACAGTTAGCCTAACTATCTGATGAGATGTTTGGTACCTCACACAGTTAGCCTAACTATCTGATCAGATGTTTGATACCACACACAGTTAGCCTAACTATCTGATCAGATGATTGATGCCACATACAGTTAGCCTAACTATCTGATCAGATGATTGATACCACACACAGTTAGCCTAACTATCTGATCAGATGATTGATGCCACACAAAGTATAGCCTAACTATCTGATCAGATGATTGATACCACACACAGTTAGCCTAACTATCTGATCAGATGATTGGTGCCACACACAGTTAGCCTAACTATCTGATCAGACAGTTGCAGAATCAGGGAATGATTGATCGTTGGCGATACACAGTCACAGTTAAGATAACTATCAGATAAGGCTTAGCAATGATATAGAGTTTTCAGACTTTGGTGATGCCATTTACACTAGGCTTGACTAAGTTGCCTATTTTTAATAAATTCAGAAAAAGTTCTCTCTTTAGGAGTACTGCGATTCTGGTCTGGGAAGACTAACCTACTCTAACTGCTGAATCGCCTGTACACATAACCTTTGTACACTCTTCCATTAGCTATTGATGTCATTCCTTTTATTGCGGACCAGCCATAAGTGGAACTCCAGAGTGGTTGAAGCCTCCATTGGAAAACAGATGCAGAATATCTCCCAAACTTTCCAATAAACAATAAAACATACCAAACCATAGGAGATTAAAATATGTGGTTTTCCGCACTGTTACAGTTTTGTAGTTATGTTGATTAAGAAACCATGGCAATTATGGTTCTGCTTCAGGTCCCAATTTTATTTATCAACTTTTCTTATTTGTTCATTAAATCATTATTATTTACAACTACAGAGCCCATTTTGGGCGGAATTTGTGATATGTATTTTCTTTGTATGTGCGTAATCCGTATGCAGAGTCAATATTATACCTGTTACCCTTTCAATTCCAAGTTTGAAAGCAGGTGTTTTTGATAAACAGATTAGCACATAGTACACAATTCTGGGGACACTTTATTACTTGACAGCGGTAGTTATACAAACCCATACAACCCCAATTTCGAAAAAGTTGGGAAAGTATGGAAAACGCTAATACAAATTGCGTGAGAGTGACTTCTGACTTGTAATTTAAAAAAAGTATAAGGACAAAGTATTTGACGTTTTACATAATCAACTGAAAAGTTTTAAGAAGGTAAACGTTTATTTTAACAATAGATGCATGGAACTTCCAAAAAAAGTTGGGATTGGGGCACTTTAAGACTAATGTCTATGTAACAGAAATAAGAAGGTGAAACAGGTGAAACTATCAGATAATTATTGAATATAAGGAGCCTCCCAAACAGGCCTTGTTCTTCAAAAGTAAGGATGTGTCGAGGCTCGCCAATCTGTCTACAGATGTGGCAGTGAACATTCCAACATTTTGAGAACAACATTTCCCAAAGAAAAATCAATAGGATTTGGGGCATATTTTGGGATATGTTGGTTTCATTTTCCATACTGTCACAACCTTATTGAAACTGGGGTTGTACAAGTGGCAGGTAACATGGTGAGTGCCAGGTTCCACCCACAACTTACACTGTAACTAGACCCTAGCTGACATTCAGTTGGACACTTTTTTTGTGCCACAAATAATTTTTGCTGAGCCCTGCTGCTATTTGATATTGTTTCATTTTGACAATTAAACATCTTGCAACTAAAAGTTACTTAATATCTAGATTAAAAACTGTCAAAATATATAGAAATGACAAAAACAGTAATCTGAATATAATTACAAAAAGCATAATAATGGCATGTTATTGAAGCATTTGTGTTTAATCCTTTGTCACCATTGTGGTATCGTCATCTTCGCTGTCGTTTCCCCCTGTTGGCACAAGCAAATTAGCTACTTGGATTTACAATGACAATCCACTGATCACCATTTCTAATCAACAATGTTACTCTTTAACTCAATTGTTAAATGATGTTTAATGATGAATCACATTGCAGCAGGCATTAGTCACAGCGCTGTTGAATAATGTGCAACTCTAACGATCAATGCAGAATAATAGATAATACAAGCTGTCATATGCACTCTTCTTTTTTCAGATAAAAAAATAACGGTTTAAACAAGGCTGTCGAAAAAAACCATAAGAATTGTTGCAGGGCAGAGATAATTTCTTTGTACATTTATTAGGGCAGAGGCACTTACTGAAACAGCGTTGTAACCTCTCAGATCTCCTGACCACAACGTATGCCAGGCCAAAGACGATAAGGATACCAAAGAAACCTCCAATCACACAGCCAATGAGGGTGCCAAAGTTACTGACATCCGCTGGAAATTCACAAAAGACAACAGACCTTCAGAGGAACATTATGGTTTGCTAGTCATGACATGACTAACCTCCAACACAAAATAACCAGAGCATACTAATAAATAATAATAAATAAATATAATCACCATACACCATGAGGTATCCATCCACTTCTGGTTGCCCCGGGGTCTTGCAAACCACACGTGTGTTGTCGTCTAAGATGGATGTCACGCTTATGAGCCAGATTGCTAAATACTCATTGCCTGCATTGCTGCAATAACCTTTTATCGACTGTGTAGAAAAGATTACTGAGGCAATGAGTCATCCATACTAATACTACGTAATACTACGTAATACTACGTAATACTACGTAATGCACAAATACTACAATTAGCAAGCGATGGAGGCCAAAACATGTATTTATACTCCCAAAGCCTTCATGAATGAATATATTTTAGCTACGTGAGATGAACCAGTGGTCACGGCACTTGTCATCCCTGTTTGTACAGAGCAGGTACCGGTACCCACAGTGGTTGGTGAAAGCTAAAGCTGTGACACTCACTTGGCCAGCCAGGTATTCGGTGGTGCCTCCGGGGCAGAGAAGGGTTGTGTTTCCTCGGCTGCCGTACAGGGTGAAGTTCAGTTGGCCAGAGGAATTGACCACACCACACTGGAGTGTAGCAGTCTTACCAACAGCCACTGATATGTTACCGGGAAGCGTGGCGTAATTCTGGGCTGGGAGATGGTCAGAGAGTTTAGGAAGAGGTGGGAAACGATTGCCAGAAGAGAAATGCCTAATCCGTATTTGCCTAGGATGCAAAAGCTCAAGAACATTGACAGCTCAAGGGTATTTGTGCATTATGCCCTCGGACTTCACACCATATAATAAGCAGATGCTCACAAGACGTACACTACGATTTAAAGTTAAAGGTCTTGCTTTAAGGCCCAGCATTTCCACAACTTTTATCTCAACAAAGATTAGCAAACTCATTTATCCCTGATATCTCTTGTAAGTCGCTCTGTATAAGTGTCTGCTAAATAGAAAAATATTGTTAGCTCAGGAATTCAAACAAGCAATCATTTTGTACTGGCAAAATACTCTTATACTAATATGCAACGTGTTGCCCGTGTCTACAGTAGCTACTAGTTACATGTATGAAAAACTGGCAAGACAAACCCAAAGATCAACAAAGTCACGCATACCTGTGGTGGATTGAAGAAAAACAATCAGAGCCACAGAAAGACCAAACCCTGGTCCAGTCAGCTCACACGCTGACATCATTAATTTCTTCACAACCATGATCAAATTGTTTCTTGTCTATGGTTTTCCGCTAATTCCTTTCAGAATCTTCACTCCTGTTGACATACGCGTCCAGAGAAATTAGTTCCTCTCAATGACTCCCCTCAGAAAACACAGCGGAAATGGACTCCTAAACAAATGAACAAACATTATCTATGGTGGAAAAACAAATGAAGGAACTCTCGGCGCTGATTTGCAAGGAAGATTTCTGAGAAGGAAAACCATGCGAACAGGTTGTGCGGGGCTGGCCTAAAATATGTAAGCCTGTGTTCGTCCTCTAGGTGATACTGTCAATCATTTCACTCTCATTCCAGCACTGGAGCATTGGAGCACCTCTGTGGTTTGAGTAAAGATATTTCACATGCAAGGAAATAATGAAAAAACATGGTGTCTTACAAGCTGTCACATGACCTTGACGTGCAAGTGACATCTACCGTCCGCTCTCCCTTATTCAGACACCTGTTTGTCGTTATTGCCCCTCACCTGTGTTCAATAGCACTGTATTTAGTTCTTCATTTCCTACTGTTTATTGTGTGTCATCGTTTGGCTCTCGTGCCACTGTTTCTGTTTCTGTTCTCGTGTGTTTCTTTCGTTGTCACTTCTAAGTTATTTAGTTAGGAGTCCTCCGTTCGCTCTGCGCTTGTGTATCCGGCCTACAGAGTTAAACAGGCTAATTGTTCAGGTATATGGAGATTCATGTTCGGGTCACAAGTAGAATCAGATCACTGCAACCCTGTCACCTGCTGCCACCCATTAAAAACCATGCATAGTAAAAGAGTATAGACTGTATAATAGACTGAAATGTTTATCTTTACCATTTAAGTGCAAACCGTTTGCTTACAACATGTCGAATTCAGGATATTTGGAAATAAATGTAAATGTTCTTCCTCCATGGCATCTGGTTTATGACATCATATACAAACCAACATTCCAAGCTGCATTCCGTTCTATCTAGCTGAAACGATAATATGTTCATTGTTCATAAAGACAGTCCAGCAGCCGCATCGAACAATGTATCAACTTTGACAGAGTTTTTATCCGCACACTAAAAAGCAGGCACATAACATATTTCAGATAAACCAACTATTTTGTTGAATTTCATCTTTATTTCAATACAATATTCAATAGAAACAGTTACAGAATGAATATTGTTGCCAAAATGTTTCCAAATATACATACATACACATCGGCTAAAGTCTTCCACACAGAGACCAGACTTCAAGCATTAAAACAAGGTAATGAGAGAAAAAATACAAAGAAATTATTTTCATAAACTACAAAACAATATGTTATGAGGATCTCCAGAAATTACCATGCAAGGTATACCGTTCTAGTATTGCTAGTTTTAACTAAACTTTGCGAGACATTTTTGTTTTGATAAAAAATAAAAACATAAATCAGCTACCAAACTGACAATCTTAAACACTGACTTTGGGATGCACAGAAATAAATGTAAATGGATAGACTAGAAATGCATAAACACATCTGGTGTTTGTTTATATGGGTCGTCATAGTGAAAATATATCTTCCTACTGACATTAGTGAAGGGGCATTAAAACAAACTAAATAGCTGTGTTATAGTGACACGTTTTGGGTTGTTTATGGTGCTAATAGAACATTTTGCAAGAGCTCGTTTTTATTGTTCTATAGGGTCATATTAGAACACATTCTTAAAGTTCAATTACTCTTGATTAACTAAATAATTGAATGCAAATAATTGCCATACACTCTTTTAATAATTTGGCTAGTAATATGAATCTGTCTTATCAACAGAAATCTCTAAGTTACTTCTGCAGATGAAATAAGAAACTAATATTTACAATAATGCTAAACCAAAAAATACTGATTGAAATATGAAATTCGCGTAAGATAAAAAAAGAAATCTCAATGTATAACCTACATACTGTACATGAAATAAACATGTCCTTTACATTTCTTATTTTTTGTTTCTAAATCCATGTCTCCACCAAAAATCAAGAAACATCAGCGTTTACAGAATTTTACAGTAACTCTGAACTGCATTCTATAGAACAAACAATGATAGAAAATACAAGTCATGACTTGTATTTTCTGACATCAATGCTTTTTTTTGAGAGTTGCACCTACATTTAATCATCTACGTTCTGAGCAACTTTGGCGTTATTTGCTCAAACAAAAAACTTCATGGCAAAACTAGCCACAAGGATTTCAAAGTCTGTTTGAGCTTTTCATTTTTTGTATACACGCTCTTGTATGTGTTTTAAGCATGTTGCACCTGAAAAAATAAAACTGTAAGGAAAACAATCATTCTAAAAGTACATCTACCGCATAAGACACACCATAGGTTGACATACCAATAATCTCCATGTGATGGTAAAACCATAGCATTAGCAGTCCGCTCTGACTTTTCTTCGTCATGCACCATCAAGAGCATTAAGACTTCCTATCTGACATCTTCTCATTTGACATGACCACACATCTGTTTGCTCTGATCAAGCAACCACAACAGCGTAAATCTAACAAGATGTTCTTTTATATCTAATACATGTCGTTAAATGTCATTATGTCCTGGGTTGTTCTGAACATGGTTCCCACAACCCGGATACTTGGCTTGGAATTTGCTCAATTCTGATCCCGTATTGTCCAGAACTAGAAAAGGGGATGGTATGTAGTCTCATGTACGCGCCATCTTGTGCACCCCGGGAGAATTGTGATATGTCTGTGGAGATATGACGACAAAAGAAGTATTTACTTTAACCTGAGTGTGGGCCTTCTTATGCACAGTGTTCTGCAGAATTATTTGGACCATTTGGTCATTGGGATTGTGTGATTTCTGACTCGTGGACAGATGACTAATGGAGTTTGGCATGTCTGTCACTTAATATACACTGACCCCATGAAAAAAGTAAGTCATTGATGCCCACTTAAAAGTTCAGATAATCTGAGATTAAGTGCGGCAATTGTTTAGGAGTTTGTATATTCTTCATACAAATTCACATCAGGTTACATTTCTTCTATTTTCAGTGTAAGATTAAGATGATATACAACGAAGACATTTTTTACATAGTCACATAAAATCACATATAAGCATTACAGAAGCAGCAATAATTGTGTAATGTAATTCTGGCACTGTATGTGTGTGGATGTTTTTATATTGCACTCACCCTCATGGCTGAGTATATCCAGGGTAGGAATCTAGACACCCGGGTGTAGACGCCAGGCTTCTTGGCCATTGCACAGCCCGTTCCCCAGCTAACTACTCCTAGCAGGCGGTAGCGGCTAGCCTTGGAAAGGCAGTCCTGAGTCACAAACGGGCCCCCACTGTCCCCCTGACACACACACATACAGTACACTTTCTTATTCTTAATTGACTAAACATATTACATTGATTTGTCATTTGTCATTTGTGATTCAATTGATATTCACAACCTCAACAGATAAAAATTATTACAAAAATTGTAAGTGGACGGCAAAACTATTTGTCTACAGCTAGTTACCTGTCAGGCATCGGTGCCACCCTTTATAATATTTGTCTACAGATAGTTACCTGGCAGTCATCGGTGCCACCCTTTATAATATTTGTCTACAGCTAGTTACCTGGCAGGCATCGGTGCCACCCTTTATAATTTGTGTCTACAGATAGTTACCTGGCAGGCATCGGTGCCACCCTTTATAATATTTGTCTACAGCTAGTTACCAGGCAGGCATCGGTGCCACCCTTTATAATATTTGTCTACAGCTAGTTACCTGGCGGGCATCGGTGCCACCCTTTATAATATTTGTCTACAGATAGTTACCTGGCAGGCATCGGTGCCACCCTTTATAATATTTGTCTACAGCTAGTTACCAGGCAGGCATCGGTGCCACCCTTTATAATATTTGTCTACAGCTAGTTACCTGGCGGGCATCGGTGCCACCCTTTATAATATTTGTCTACAGCTAGTTACCTGGCAGGCATCGGTGCCACCCTTTATAATATTTGTCTACAGCTAGTTACCTGGCGGGCATCGGTGCCACCCTTTATAATATTTGTCTACAGCTAGTTACCTGGCAGGCATCGGTGCCACCCTTTATAATATTTGTCCACAGCTAGTTACCTGTCAAGCATTGGTGCCACCCTTTATAATATTTGTCTACAGCTAGTTACCTGGCAGGCATCGGTGCCACCCTTTATAATATTTGTCTACAGCTAGTTACCTGGCAGGCATCGGTGCCACCCTTTATAATATTTGTCTACAGATAGTTACCTGGCAGGTATCGGTGCCACCCTTTATAATATTTGTCTACAGCTAGTTACCTGGCAGGCATCGGTGCCACCCTTTATAATATGTGTCTACAGCTAGTTACCTGTCAGGCATCGGTGCCACCCTTTATAATATTTGTCTACAGCTAGTTACCTGGCAGGCATCGGTGCCACCCTTTATAATATTTGTCTACAGATAGTTACCTGGCAGGTATCGGTGCCACCCTTTATAATATTTGTCTACAGCTAGTTACCTGGCAGGCATCGGTGCCACCCTTTATAATATTTGTCTACAGCTAGTTACCTGGCAGGTATCGGTGCCACCCTTTATAATATTTGTCTACAGCTAGTTACCTGGCAGGCATCGGTGCCACCCTTTATAATATGTGTCTACAGCTAGTTACCTGTCAGGCATCGGTGCCACCCTTTATAATATTTGTCTACAGCTAGTTACCTGGCAGGCATCGGTGCCACCCTTTATAATATTTGTCTACAGCTAGTTACCTGGCAGGCATCGGTGCCACCCTTTATAATATTTGTCTACAGATAGTTACCTGGCAGGCATCGGTGCCACCCTTTATAATATTTGTCTACAGCTAGTTACCTGGCAGGCATCGGTGCCACCCTTTATAATATTTGTCTACAGCTAGTTACCTGGCAGGCATCGGTGCCACCCTTTATAATATTTGTCTACAGCTAGTTACCTGGCAGGCATCGGTGCCACCCTTTATAATATTTGTCTACAGCTAGTTACCTGGCAGGCATCGGTGCCACCCTTTATAATATTTGTCTACAGCTAGTTACCTGTCAGGTATCGGTGCCACCCTTTATAATATTTGTCTACAGCTAGTTACCTGGCAGGCATCGGTGCCACCCTTTTCAAAGCCAGCACAGAACATGCTGGTGGTGATCTGGTTGTCATAGTAATCAAATGCATTACAGACAGCATCGTTGATGATTGGTACGTTAGCCTCCTGAAGGACGTCAGCAAGATTCCCTGACAAAAAACACAAAATCAGCCCTTCAAACACAGACCAAAATATCTAAAAGCAAATACGGTTGATTAGGGGGCAATAGTGATTTGCACACTATGTCACTGTTTCTGTTTACAGGTGCATGTCAAAAATCGATCAAGCGATTTTTGTTTCAATTTTGATGATTAGGGCTTACAGCTCATGGAAATCCAGTATGAAAACTTAGAAATAATTATGTATGTCACAGAAATTCCGACCTGAGAAGGTTTCCTGAAACTTCAATCACTCTGTCTGGTTCAGTACACATAACCACTATCACGTGGAAGACAGTTTGACAAGACCTGACAGATGTCTAGAAGACACTCCTTCACACCCTCTACAAGGATTGTAAACCATAGAAGGGCTAGCTGTTGGCAGTGTGCGGTATCCAAACATATGCATGGATAGCTGACTGGAAGGGAAAAGTGTGGTAGGCAGAGGTGCACAAGCAACAGGCACGGCCTCAGCCTTGAGAGGATTGTCAAGCTAAACCGATTCAAGAACTTGGGAGGAGCTTAACAAGAAGGGAGGAGGCTGGAGTCAGTGCACCAACAGCCACTACGCACAAACGTGTCCAGGAAATGGGCTGCACGTGTCACATTCCTAGTGTCAGGACACTCCTGAATCAGAGGCAACGTCAGAAGTGTCCTACCGGGGCAGAGGTGCAAAATAACTTGACTGATGCACATTGGTCCTTCCAGATGAAAGTAAATGTGGCATTTATTTTGGAAATCTAGATCCCAGAGTCTGGAGGATGGAGTGGAGTCCTGCGTGATGCACAGTCAGTGATGTTTTGGGGTGCCATGTCAGCTGCTGGTGTCCACTGTGTTTTATCAGGTCCCGGGTTAGTGATGTTTTGGGGTGCCATGTCAGCTGCTGGTGTCTACTGTGTTTTATCAGGTCCCGGGTTAGTGATGTTTTGGGGTGCCATGTCAGCTGCTGGTGTCCACTGTGTTTTATCAGGTCCAAGTCAGTGATGTTTTGGGGTGCCATGTCATCTGCTGGTGTCTACTGTGTTTTATCAGGTCCACAGTCAGTGATGTTTTGGGGTGCCATGTCAGCTGCTGGTGTCCACTGTGTTAAATCAGGTCCCGGGTCAGTGCAGCCGTCTACCAGGAGGTTTCATTTATCCATCTGCTGACAAGCTTAAGGGAGATGCTGATTTCCTTTTTCAGCAAGACTTGGCAACGGCCCACAGTGTCAAAAGGACTGGTAACTGGTTTTCTGCCCATGGAATTACTGCGCTTGATTGGCCAGCCAACTCCTCTGACCTGAACCCCATAGAGAATCAATGTAGTATTGAGTAAAATGGGAAACACCCGATCCAACAATACAGATGGGCTGAAACCTGCTAGCAAAGCAACCTGGGCACAGATTGATGACACAATGCTTTGGCTCGATGCCACGGCGCATAGATGCAGTAATTCAAGGAGCCCGACCAAGTATTGAGTTCATAAATTAACATAAAGGTCAGTCAATAGTTAAAGAAAAAATAAAAACAAGGCATTTAACGAAGCTGTAACAATGACATAAGGACCACAATGTTCTGAATCTTTTTTCTCTCTTAAACAAGAGGACATTTTTAACTCTTTTTTTAAGTGCTTTTAATAATCTGTCTTTGGGACCAACGTTTAAGTACTTGCAAGTGTCACTTACCGTAGTAACCAACATTTCCCCAGCCTGTCACTGTCCCCATCTGGCCATCAATCAGGCGCTGGCCATAGTGTGGTAAACATACTGGCTGGATGCAGTCTGCAGCACATAAAGAAAATAATCAAAAAGCTGTGACTGTAAACCACTGTTGTCTACTTACACAGAAATATAGGTGGAATCTGACATATTGAATCTTTTGTAAAAAAAAAAATCGCCTATATTTTTAAACATGTTACTAATCCTGCATGTGCTCATTTTCATGACAAATGTGTTATTTTTTATTTACATGTTAAAGATGGAACAGGGTGTGTACGCTAGAAAAGCAACAATTGATACCCTAAATATGGGTAAAACCACTAGATGGCAGCAAAGACCCAGATTTTCCTGCATACTGCTAGAAATTAGATCATGGCTCTCCAATTTTTAAGGCAAGTGAGATAATTACATTTGAATAAACCATGTTACACACAACATATAATTTTCTAGTTTATTCTCTCTAGTTAGTGTACAAAAGAAAAAAACGGCATTCCCTTTCCTGGAAAGTGTGATAATAAACCATATTCAATAAAAGAAAATCTGAATGATGATTTGGTTGTTTCCTGGTTTAGTATTGTTTTGCTGTTCCTTAAATGGAGGAATTTTTAATGACTAAATCCCATCAGAAGAAATCGAACAGCTAATTCGGTATTTAGTTATACATTTAAATGAATGTGTTTCGCTGAGACGGTTCCGTAGCCAACTCCTGCTGCCTTTTATACAAAAAACAAATAACAGCTACAACTGATACCGTTACATGTGACATACTCCTGCCAGGTGAGTTTAAAGTTCAACATTATTGCAAACTGCTTCTCATTATTGAGCAACTGTCTATATGTTGCTAGAAATGAACAGAGGTGGGTCAATTAATGTCCTGTATTGATAAATAATAGCTTTAAACCTGCAGGGTCTGATAGTGATACAATGTTAAGCAAACTACTGATTAATGGGTCCTTTATATTATAGCAAAGCAAGCTCTTTATAAACACATACATGAAATAAGGGTGAGGGGAAACGCGTTTGCCCTATTTTGATATTATTGTCTTTGGTCAAGGAGGCTGCCAATAGGCAGTAAATAGTGCCTTTGTTTGGTAGCCTGACTGGAAACCTGAACCCTAAGGAAGGGAATTAGCA
This sequence comes from Dallia pectoralis, assembly GCA_029465975.1. Classification (NCBI taxonomy): domain Eukaryota; kingdom Metazoa; phylum Chordata; class Actinopteri; order Esociformes; family Umbridae; genus Dallia; species Dallia pectoralis. Next base: position 18,884,802 of record CM055738.1, on the reverse strand, counting down.
CAGTGACTTCCCTCTGAATACCTTTCCTTTTTAGTTTTGCTTATATCTTTCTTTTCCCCATTTATTTGACTCGTTTACCTCTAAACACACAATGTGGAGTTGCTTGACAAATCTAAGACAACCATGCTATAAAATAATGCGATCAGGATTGCGATAAAAGTTTGGGCTCAGATGTGGATACCTGTAAATTGCAGAGGCTGTGCCAGAGCCAGGACAGCAATGTCCCTGCTGTTGTCGTCTATGTTGGGGTCTACAAAGGGAAGGTAGCTGCTGTGGTAAACAACCGTCTTCACCTCAAGAACCCTGACGTTCTTATGGGTGGGCTTGTTATATATGGAACCCAATAACACCCTCCATCGAGCGACGTGACGGTACCTCCTGAGAAAACAATCAGAAGTGTAGGTACACAAGACATTTTAAGAGTGTCAAAGTGCGAGAGAGAAAGAGGCAGAAAAATGTCTGAAAGAATGAGGGCTTACTCTGGGAAGCAGTGGGCGGCGCTGACAATCCAACGATCTGAGATGATGGAGCCTCCACACTGGTGAACCCCGTCATACTGCAAACTGACCTGCCATGGCCAGCTACCCTGCCTGGCATCCAAACCACTCACTATCCGGTCCTCTGTCAGACTACGCCTGCCACAGTCTACATTAGAGGGCCAAGGAGAAGTGAGATGAGTAGAGAGAGAAATAAGAGAGGAAGAGATGAGACTTAAACATAACTCTCAGATTAGACTTAAACATAACTCTCAGGTTAGACTTAAACATAACTCTCAGGTTAGACTTAAACATAACTCTCAGGTTAGATTTAAACATAACTCTCAGGTTAGACTTAAACATAACTCTCAGGTTAGACTTAAACATAACTCTCAGGTTAGACTTAGACATAACTCTCAGGTTAGATTTAAACATAACTCTCAGGTTAGACTTAAACAAAACTCTCAGGTTAGACTTAGACATAACTCTCAGGTTAGATTTAAACATAACTCTCAGGTTAGACTTTAACAAAACTCTCAGGTTAGACTTAGACATAACTCTCAGGTTAGACTTAAACATAACTCTCAGGTTAGACATAAACATAACTCTCAGGTTAGACTTAAACATAACTCTCAGGTTAGACATAAACATAACTCTCAGGTTTCTTTTAATCCAAGTGAAAAATATGTGTGATTGTGTCCAAAGCTCACATGAAAACCTACCTTGACAAAGCAGACTTAGAACCTGGCCACTTTTACAGTCACTAAAAAACATAAATAGTGTTGGAGTTGTAACTCAAAAAAGTAACAAATAACATCTAGCTTATTACTTCCTCCAAAAGTAACACATTACTTCTTACTCTCTGGTAAAAAGTAATTTGTTATCAAATAGATACATGTAGAAGTTAACACATTACGACAAACACTGTACAAACAAGTACTATTTTCATTATTTATTTTTGAGATGTTGAGAGGTTGTGGTAGATGTATGTTGCACTTGTTGTGTGAACTTTCCCATTAAGAAATGCAAACACCATCTATTTTTGGTAATGGACAACTAAAACTATACTAGGGAACTGCACCACAGAAATTACGCATTCTCTTTCTAAATCAATCTGCACAAATAGTCACACACATTTAACAAAGTTGCAGTACTAAAACATAAGGACAAACATCAACGCATCATCTTGTCTGCAGAGCAGACCACTGGTTGTAAGCTGCCATCCCTCAAAGAACTGTTCAAACTCAGGTCACTGAGGCGGGCAGCATTGATTGAGGTTGACCCCTCCCATCCAGGTAACTGACTATTCAGAACTCTCCCCTCTGGCATACAGCAAATTTCAGCCTTTTTTCCCAGAGCAGCAAGGAGTCTAAAGAATATGCCCATAGCACTAGACAGCCCTTAGCACCCTCCACAACTCAATGGACATATGTGAACTATAACTAGACATTGCTCTTCTTTTGCACAACTGTATCGATTTACATAAAGATTTACATCAGTCTAATTTTAATGGTAGGTTGATTTGAACAGTGAGATAATACAAAAAAATAATAATAAGTAACGCATTTCAAATAAGTGTTGATCCACGATGGTGCCATCGATGGCAACCGAGACGCTATGCTGCGTGTGTGTTTTGTATTGGTGTGTATAAAATCAGTGTACTGTGACAATTCTAGGATTGTTTTTTCAAGAGAGATATTGCTAAACTTTCGGGAAACAACTCCTGTGGACATATTTATAAGGTGGCGGAATCGGCTTTTACATCAATGTCAAATGGTGCCACGACATCACAGCTATCTCACGGTACTGTTCTCCTGAAATGGAATATTTTTTCATAAACCACTTCTTGACAGGGCCCCAGACCTCAATTTCCGCCTAAAATGACCCACCCCAATCTAAATGGATATTGCTCTGGAACAGAACCATATAGGAATATTTGGTAAAGGGTATTTAAAATAAAATAGACTGAATTTTGTGGAAATGTTCAATTAATTAAGGATAATGTAACACACAATATCTGGCATGAGCTAAAAGTAAAAAAAAAACATACGCACGGCGGAGTGTCTAAGGAATATGCCTCTAGCATTAGACTGCCCCCACACCCCCCACGTTGGACATCCTGCACATTAACAGGACATTGCCCTTCTTTTGCAACTGTAAATTTAACCTGATAGTGCTCTTTTGCACAATTTCATACTTGAACATGGTCATTGCAATCTGATCACTTAGCTTGACACTGCTCCTTTGTACAATTCAGATACATACTACAGATACACAGGCCCGCATTAACCTGCCGTTAGGCCCTGGGGCTGAGAGGTTTTTTAGGCCCACAATAAAAAAAGTCTAATGATCACGTTTGTCTATATACAACTAAAGCAGAAATAAGTTTCTCTCTGGGAGAGATAGCGTAACGAAGACCTGTATTCCATAAAAAAAATCCACAATATTGGGGGGACGTGTCCCCCTGCCAACCCCCCATCTGGCAGGGGGAATCGAACCCGCGTCGCCCGGATCCACTGTCGAGCGCACTAACCACAACTCCAAACAGATTAGTGGGAAACTACAAGTGATGACTGTGAGTGATGGAGTACCAGATCACACAGATGGCCAGTCCGCCCCGCATACTACCTATATTACAGGTAGGTTAGCAGCATTTCTAAATTCAGTCCTCGCGCGCTGTCTGTCTATGTGCAGGGCTGCACCACGCTTCGGGACCGTATCGTCTCGTCTATGAAAAAATTTCGTTGACGAAAAAAATTACGAAAATTATAACGACATTAACACTGCCCGCCTGTTTGTTGGCCCTCTCCACTGCACTGTTCATCGGTGCTCTGCTTAATGAGCTCGACTCACCTTCATTTGCAGGTTTAAAAAATCCTGTTAGCTTTGGAATCTTTTTTAACAATTCCTTCTCACTGTTTTCTTTCTGTTGCAATATTATTCGTTTATGAGCACCTCTCAAACTTTTTCTTTCTCAACATTTTGATATCAGCCTCTGTGACTAGCATAAAGTTGAATAAACTACTAGAGAATATGACGCAACTGTTTCTCTACATTCTGATAGGCTGTCATATCATGCTTCCCACGTGGGTCATTTGTAAATTGGATCAATCAGCAGCCAAAAACATGAATATCAAGTGATTGACAGAAAATTCGACAAATTACAAAACAATGTGATTTTTGGCTTATGATAGGCCCCTTGTCTTCATAGGCCCTGGGGCTTCAGCCCCAGTAAGCCCGTGCATTAATGCGGGCCTGCAGATACACCACCTCTATGACAGTTCCAATGTCCACCTCTATGACAGTTCCCATGTCCACCTCTATGACAGTTCCCATGTCCACCTCTATGACAGTTCCCATGTCCACCTCTATGAAAGTTCCCATGTCCACCACCTCTATGACAGTTCCCATGTCCATTTCTATGACAGTTCTCATGTCCACCTCTATGACAGTTCTCATGTCCACCTCTATGACAGTTCCCATGTCCACCTCTATGACAGTTCCCATGTCCACCTCTATGACAGTTCCCATACCACCACCTCTATATGTTTGGTTACATGCACTTTCATACAAACATATTTTAGGCTGACAGACTTAAAAATGTATAGGTTTACCAAATGGTTCAGTGATTAACCATTGAGGGCAGTTGGATTAAGTGAGAATAAAATGTATTTACACAAATCTGAAGAGAAGCTTATTAAAAGTCCTGTAAGCATTGCATGGTGAAAAATAATTAGTTTATATGAAAGATATTTCTTTGGTGACACACTGATTAGGTGTAATGTTGTGTGTTGTACTTAGTCAATTGAACATATGATTACATGTTCAGAAAAACAGCCTTTTTGATGATCTGCTTTGAGTTGTGAAGTTTTATAGCATAGTCGTGATAAAAATACCCCGTAATATAGTAGACTTACCAAGGATATAGAGACTCTTTGATCTTTTTCCCGAAGGTCAGCTCTTTCTCTTTGACACAGAAATACTCCCCATGGTCAGTACTTCCTTCTGGGGTACTTGACACAGTGTAATTCACCACACTAGACAGGACACAAAGGCATACATGTGTTTATTACATTTTCAACCACTGACAGACTGACAGAGTTCAATAGCTCCGGCATAAACCTGACTTTAGGGGTCTACTTCGTCTTCTTGCTGTTCAACTCACCTGACAAAGCCCATCTCCTCACAGCTGATGTTGGCCAGAAGCTGGTTGTCCTCTGAGGAACAGACGTGTCTCCACCGTCGCTGCGCCGAGTCAAACACCCTGAGACGCAGGTCAGAACCTGGATTGGTGTTCACCTGGACTGGCGTGTGGCAATGAAATACGGGATCAGACAAACCGTTCCATCAGTTCAGATATTAGAAGAGGTAGGCTTTGAGGAACTTTCCTACTCACTTACCATCATACAATCCTGTGTCTTCTTCACTGATACAAAACGTTACTAGGATTTCACAAAGAAATAAAACAAGCAAACAAACACATATATTACATAAACATAAAACCAGTAATGGAGATTTTTTTAAATATTTATTTTATTTAACCTTTATTTAACCAGGTAGGCCAATTAAGAAGAGCATTGAGCAACATTGATATAGCAATAACACTTATATAAAATACAGTTTAGTCTATAGAGTCTATATACCGAAAGTATCTAGCAGGTAGGTCATTAGTGTGCATAAATTATATGACCCCCATTTTAGGAGGAGGAGCATTTGAGTATGCCTGACAAACAGAACAATTCAAAGAATGTAAACAGGTATGACAGCAGTACAGGAGAAAATTAATCATTGTGCAAATTGGGCATGGCAAAAGTAAAAAGAGGTGGTGGATGACTAGAGAGTGACTAGAAAGTTTAGGTACAACAGGTCTTTGACGAGCAGAGGCTTGTAAATGAGTTGGTACAATAAGATAAACGCTGTGTGTTTAATGACGGCCAGCCGTCATAAAGGTTTAATGCATAAAGGTTGCAGTGGTGGGTGTTGTATGGGGCATTGGTAACAAAAAATAACACTGTTGTAAACCACATCCAATTTGTTTAGGAGAGTGTGGGAGGCAGTTCGGACACATCTAGCGTGGTGATGCTAGTTTGACAAGCAGGTGTTGGCAACGATTGGTTGAAAAGCATGCACTTAGTTTTATCAGAGTTTAGTAGTAACTGGAGGTTTCTGAAAGGATGCGGAATGGCATTAAAACTCTCCTGGGGATTTGAAAGCACGGTATCTAACGAAGGTCCTAAAGTATACAGGATGGTATCATCTGCATAGAGATGGATCTGAGCGTCTCCAACAGTGAGAACCACATTATTAATGTAGAGAGGGAATAGAGACGGCCTGAGAATCGATCCCTCTGATTTAACACGCTGGACCCTGTCAGGCAGGCTATTGAGTCGGCTGATAAGAACACACTGGATAACAGAATCAAACGCCTTGGACAGGTCGGTGTAAACGGCTGCACTGTTGCGCTTTTTATCAATAGCGATTATGACGTTGTTCAGTACCTTTCGGGTGGCCGTGGTGCCGCCATGACCAGCACCAAAACCAGACTGCATAGCAGAAAGAATACAATGGGATTCAAGATTGTTGACAATTTGTTTGTAGACCAGTTTATCAAAAACTTTGGAAAGACCGGGTAGGATAGATATTGGTCTGTACCCGTTGGGTTTTAAAATGATCTAATTGATCATTAGACAACCCATTTGTGAATATGTAAACACCAATAAAATGTTTGTGCAGATTAAAGAAGCAATAAGACTGTTCTTCTCTAGCCTAGTTCGATACCAGGAGCATCAGTATTTGTGCATTCAGAACTTTCTTCTGAAACTTCAATTCTTGTTCTATGAAATTAAGGCTATTCCATGCAAAAAAAACGTTTAGCTTATCTAATCATGTCCCATTGTAGAATAAAGAGTGGAGGAGCCAGGTGCAGGATAAAATCCCTTTTATTCAGAATACAGGCTACAACTGAGTTTCTCAGTAACCACTAGTGGGGACAATAGCAATGTCTCACCTAACTTAGGCATCATAAAAAAACAAATACATGTTACTCAGAGTGGTTTCTAAATACACAGCAGCATGTAACACAGAACACGTGAAACGGACAGTAACGCACAAAGACACAGAAAAACCAGATGGTATAGATAACCAGTAATGATGAGGGGAAACCAGAGGGTATAGATAACCAGTAATGATGAGGGGAAACCAGAGGGTATAGATAACCAGTAATGATGAGGGGAAACCAGAGGGTATAGATAACCAGTAATAATGAGAAACCAGAGGGTATAGATAACCAGTAATAATGAGAAACCAGAGGGTATAGATAACCAGTAATAATGAGAAACCAGAGGGTATAGATAACCAGTAATGATGAGGGAAACCAGAGGGTATAGATAACCAGTAATAATGAGAAACCAGAGGGTATAGATAACCAGTAATAATGAGAAACCAGAGGGTATAGATAACCAGTAATAATGAGAAACCAGAGGGTATAGATAACCAGTAATGATGAGGGGAAACCAGAGGGTATAGATAACCAGTAATAATGAGAAACCAGAGGGTATAGATAACCAGTAATAATGAGAAACCAGAGGGTATAGATAACCAGTAATAATGAGAAACCAGAGGGTATAGATAACCAGTAATGATGAGGGGAAACCAGAGGGTATAGATAACCAGTAATGATGAGAAACCAGAGGGTATAGATAACCAGTAATAATGAGAAACCAGAGGGTATAGATAACCAGTAATGATGAGAAACCAGAGGGTATAGATAACCAGTAATAATGAGAAACCAGAGGGTATAGATAACCAGTAATAATGAGAAACCAGAGGGTATAGATAACCAGTAATAATGAGAAACCAGAGGGTATAGATAACCAGTAATGATGAGAAACCAGAGGGTATAGATAACCAGTAATAATGAGAAACCAGAGGGTATAGATAACCAGTAATAATGAGAAACCAGAGGGTATAGATAATGATGAGGGAAACCAGAGGGTATAGATAACCAGTAATGATGAGGAGAAACCAGAGGGTATAGATAACCAGTAATGATGAGAAACCAGAGGGTATAGATAACCAGTAATAATGAGAAACCAGAGGGTATAGATAACCAGTAATAATGAGAAACCAGAGGGTATAGATAACCAGTAATAATGAGAAACCAGAGGGTATAGATAACCAGTAATGATGAGGGGAAACCAGAGGGTATAGATAACCAGTAATGATGAGGGAAACCAGAGGGTATAGATAACCAGTAATGATGAGAAACCAGAGGGTATAGATAACCAGTAATGATGAGAAACCAGAGGGTATAGATAACCAGTAATAATGAGAAACCAGAGGGTATAGATAACCAGTAATGATGAGGGGAAACCAGAGGGTATAGATAACCAGTAATGATGAGAAACCAGAGGGTATAGATAACCAGTAATGATGAGGGGAAACCAGAGGGTATAGATAACCAGTAATGATGAGGGGAAACCAGAGGGTATAGATAACCAGTAATGATGAGAAACCAGAGGGTATAGATAACCAGTAATGATGAGAAACCAGAGGGTATAGATAACCAGTAATGATGAGAAACCAGAGGGTATAGATAACCAGTAATGATGAGGGGATGAGAACCAGGTGTGCACATTAACAAGACGACGTAGATTTACCAATGAAGATCTATCGTTTTGAGCTACAATTTACAACACTTACAATGTCTACACTGCATTTCAGATCTGATGCTCATTTAATGGACAAAAAAATTAAATACTGTGACACCCTCAACATTGAATGGTTGTCAAAAATACTTTTACTTTTACAGCAACACCATGTGAGGATAGAAGCATAAATGTCTTACCTACAGCCCAGACAGCAGCTCCAATCCCCCCCATCAGCACCAGAGTCAGACACACACCAACCAAACGACAGGGGGTCAGGGAGGCCACGCCTGCACTTCCTGGCAGAGACATCCCCAGATTTCCTGTAGAAAAGGACACAACAAAAATACACCATTACATCAAGCTTCACCAGATACCCCACCTGAGAGGACTAGTGTGTGCTTTAATCGAAAGGAAGAGAGAGGACTGAGATATGACTGTTTGACCAAGAGTAGTGCCACAATTACATGCTGCCAAAATGGCATGTTGAAAATGTACAAGTGAATAAAATCAATAGTCCAAAGTCTGCTACATTTCAATAGAGCTAAAACAAACGGCAGGCTTGATTTCAGTGCCACCTTAGACCACAAACAAAATTGTCACCGCGTCCCTAACTAGAACGCAAGGTTGGACCAGACGAGAGGCCGAGTTCACATGAAATGACTGATAATTATGAACGGTCTCAGGGCTGACCAGTCAATACGTTTGACAGTTGTATTGAACAAAGGCCCTGTTGATCAACCTAACCCTAAGCCACACACATGTGTTTGCAAACAGGCAGCTGAGGCATACAGGAGCTCTGGTGTGATCATTAACTGTGCAGGACTAAGCCAGCCTCAGCCTGAGTGGAGACGTGCCACACACCAGAAAACACCCGCTGACCGGCAGATCAGACCAACAGACAGACTGCTCTGAGACCTGATAAGCGCCTGACTCAGCACAAACAAACACACTGTTTTTGCCTGGATCTCACTCAGTTCCAACAAGCATCTATACACATGGAGGTAATACACAGTCTATTACTATATAGGTCTGGACACGTTCTGTGTATACTATGGGGTCACGCAGTATTACTGCTGTAGCAATAATGACCTAGCCACATGGGAAATACACACATTCGGAAATAATCTGGATGTACCGGTAATATAGGTCAATACAATCCTAATAGGTTGTGATAATAATTACTTGAAAAAGACATCCTTAAGTCATTTCACATAAACCATGTAAACAGTTTTATTACCCGAATTACACTCGTTATTGCCTATACACAGATCGCCCGCTGTTTCTTCAAACACATCATATTTTCCTGAAAATACCATCAACCTGTTATGGAGCCAAATGAAAAAGATAAAGCTCAATATTTCATATAAGGGAGGTGGTTGTGATTCAATGAAAAATCCCCAGAGTTCATCAATGGCTCCTTCACCCCGAAGGGATCCTTCAGCCCGTACACACTACACACTACACGCTGTACACTACACACTACACACTACATCAGCATATGGGCACAGTTTACAGACTTACAAACTTTAGGAAGCTGTCAGCATTTTGACGATAACTAAGTGTGGCTGACAAGACTGAGAAACAGAGCTCACCACTGTCAACAAATCTGGATTACACTGCCATTGAAAAGTATGGGTTCACTCAGAAATGTTCTTGTTTTGGATTGAAAAGCATTGATTTTAACAGGCAGAATGATTGTTTCAAAACCATGCAAGCCGTACAACTGGCAGTATTTCGCAACATCCGCAATTGTGGGTTCGTTTAACGGCTCAAAATTACGTCAGTCTATTTTTGTTCTGAGAAATAAATGCTATTCCATGCGAGAAACTGCCAAGGAACTGAAGATCTTATACAATGCTTTGCACCCCGTTCTCCACAGAACAGCGCCAACTGGTTCTATCCCAAATAAAAAATAATGGGTTAGTCCCAGTGGTCAACTGAGCAAGAGGACAAACACATTAGAGTGTGTATTTCAAAAACAGATGCCTCACAGGTCATCAACGGGCAGCTATATTAAATAGTACCTGCAAAACTCTAGTCTCAATGTCATCAGTGAAACGGTGACTACAGGATTCAAACGAAAAAGCCATATTTGGCCCGAAAATTTAAGATGTGCAACAAAAAAAACACAGACACTGGACAGAAGTAGACCGGAGAAAATTGTATGTATAGACAAATCTAAGTAAGAGAAGTTCGGATCACAAAGAAGAACATGATCCAGGGGGTTGAATATAGGGATGTAACGATATTGACGATATCGCGCTATCGCGGTGGTAAACGTGTCTCGATATCGTCATGGTTGGGTTACAATATTAAAAGGACAGGTGTCCGTCAAAAAGCAAGAGGAATAAACACAGTCCCGCGGAACAAATCATTGTTAACTACATAGACCATGATCCTTTGCGCTGCGTCGTCACAACAACCGTTGTTAAGCCAATAGGATTGCACGCTGCACGCTGCCCACACAAGCTCACAGCAAGCCAGCATGGCCGACAGCAATACTTGTAAGGATGAAAACCACAACCCCGAAGTTGAGATTGTGCCCCTGCAGCTTTTAAATCTGATGTCTGGAAACATGTTGGTTTCGCCGTGTCAAAAAACGTAAAAGGAGAGAAGGTGGTGGACAGACAATGGACTATGTGCAAGCACTGCCACAGTAAACTGCAATACAACACGGGAAACACAAGCAACATGCGAAGTCATCTGACGACCCATCAACCCGAAAAGTTTTTACTTTTCTTAACTTAAACATTGCAGAGAAGAATAAGTTATGCAACCAAATATTACTATACAGAATATTGATGTTCCTGACTACAACTTGCACTTTAAAAGCACTATGTGATCAGCGTTTTATGTTGTCATGATCCATAAATACAACAATAAATTGCCTGTTGACTGGCAAAAGCAGAATAAATGTCAGTATTTTTTCGCTATTATCATCACAAACACTAGCGTGAGCTATTTAACAATACCGTGAGCTTTTCCACAATATCGAAATAAATATCGTACCGTGAGGTCAATATCGAAATTGTATCGTACCGTGAGATGTTGATATTGTTACATCCCTAGTTGAATATAGAGGTGAATACCTCCGATAACCGGTCGGCGCACCTCCTGAGTACTCGGCCTGGAATGCCATCTGGCCCTGGTGACTTCCGAGGGTTCACCTGCGGAAAAGCTCAGCTTCACGTCGGCTGTGATGAGGGACAGATTGCAGTCGTCCCGTTCCACAGCCAGTCTCACAGATGGAACGGTGTTGGTCAGCTCAAACCGTGCGTGGCAGGTGTTGAGCTGGTCGGGAGGCGGCTGGCTGGGCATGGCAGCGATTCCTCCCATTATAGTCTGTGATGTGTCGCCGTCCACGCCACATGCATTAGGGCTCCTAGATGTGGCAGGTAAACTCCGGCTCACCCCTGCAATCTCTCTTTGCATCTTTGATTGACCTCCATAGGTCATAACTGGAACTCCTCAAAGCCTCCAGGTCGCCAGAACTATAGACAGAGGATGATGATCTAAGCTTAGCACGAGCATTACCATCAACCTTTGGCAGGGACAAGTCCTAACATTGACCTTCGGGACAACATTATCAATGTACTCGGAGAAATATGCTCGGAGAAACTTAATTTCATTATTCATTAATGTCCTCATCAACTCCATCAAAGAACATCTGCCAATCTGTAGTTTTGAAGCAGTCCTGGAGAGGTGATTACTCACCCCAGTGCTGAACTGACTAATTCAACGTTTTTTTACTGAAGAATGGAGGTGTGGAATCCCTGTATCAAAGAGTAGGGAAGTTAATGTCCTGGTGGTATTTCGACAAAACGTTCCTAATATTTGCTTTATTGAAGACCCCAACAACTGAAGGACCATAAACTCTATTGAAATAACTGTGTCTGAGGGCTGACCTGGCAAGCCAGTCCCCTCCCAGTGTTTCAGCTGTTTCAACCAAGAACGACCCATATTTCTTAAGCCTATCAGCAGATCCTGGAGTCACAGACCTGGAGCTGACGTACAAGCTCTGCGGTTTCAGCCTATACATGATGACTGTATGATAGAAATACACATCTCATTTACTAACAAAATGTTTTCTATTAAGTAGACCTAGTTCATTCCAGTTTCTTCATAATGTGCATAGTATTTTATCCATGTAATGTGTATGGTACATACATATTTCATAACCAATGTCCTCTTACAGCAATTTATTTGCATGTCAGTTTTTTAATAAATAAAAAAGTAGTAAAATCAGTAATATAAGAGCAATGATAAGGGGTTGGTGTACTTAAAAATAAAAAGGTTTTAAGCTTTTAAGCTCAATTTGTGGATCTCCTTGGCTCAGCTCGTTTCCACACACAGATTTTCTCCACACGATTCAAGGATCGGCTGGGATGTTACTTTTTGCAAGCTAATCTTGGGTTGATTAGGCTGTGTGCTTCAGGTTCTAGTCGTGTTGAAAGGAGATTTTTTTTTTTTAAGGGCTATCTATCGTCAATTCAACCCTGACCGGTGCCCCGTCGCTGCTGAAGAGAAACAGAGCCATTGTATGATGCTTCCGTCACCGCGCTTGACAATAGACACTGTGTACTACGTTTAATGAGCTGTGCTGGCTTTGAGACAAACACTATCTTTTGGAATTCAGGAAATAAGTTGGTCCCATCAAACCATAACATATTTTTCCACATGGTTTTGTGTTATTTTTGGGTTCCCATTTGCAAAAAAATTGCAGTGAAATATTCAGTTATCAGCACTAGTTGCAAGCTTGAGAAGAGAGAGATGTTAATGCCATATACAGTATACTACTAATCAGAAAATGTATATACACAACTGTAGCTAAACCCAGAATGGCATGTTATCATCTCTTTTAATCTTTTTGAAAGTAAGTGGTTTAGGGCGCCACTGCCCAGGGTTAGGGTTAACAAGGAAAACACATCAACAGATTCCTCACTTGTTGGTCCAACGACACAGTATATCTTCTGACCTGTCTGTGTAGTCTACAGCACCAGTATAGCACGTAGACAACTGTCTGTGTAGTCTACTACACCAGTATAGCACGTAGACAACTATATGTGTAGTCTACTACACCAGTACAGCACATAGACAACTGTCTGTGTAGTCTACTACACCAGTATAGCACGTAGACAACTGTATGTGTAGTCTACTACACCAGTATACACCAGTATACACAGTAGACAGACTGTCTGTGTAGTCTACTACACCAGTATAGCACATAGACAACTGTCTGTGTCTAGTCTAGACAACTACTACACAGTATAGCACGTAGACAACTGTCTGTGTAGTCTACTACACCAGTATAGCACGTAGACAACTGTCTGTGTAGTCTACTACACCAGTATAGCACATAGACAACTGTCTGTGTAGTCTACTACACCAGTATAGCACGTAGACAACTGTCTGTGTAGTCTACAGCACCAGTATAGCACGTAGACAACTGTCTGTGTAGTCTACTACATCAGTATAGCACGTAGACAACTGTATGTGTAGTCTACAGCACCAGTATAGCACGTAGACAACTGTCTGTGTAGTCTACTACATCAGTATAGCACGTAGACAACTGTCTGTGCGAATCAATGAACATCACAGAGCATTTAGCAGACGTTTTCAATAAGCTAATCACCCCATTAGTGATCTTAACTGTTTTGCTTTGGTCTTGGCGAGGTGGGACATTTGTACCGAGTAAAAGTGATCTTGAAGACATTCCATAACCTGTGGACCGTGCTTGTGGGAGTGGCCTGACCGTATGGTACGTAAAGTGCCCATCGAGCCAATCATATTTGTGGGAGTGGCCTGACCGTATGTTACATAAAGTGCCCATCGAGCCGATCATATTTGTGGGAGTGGCCTGACCGTATGGTACGTAAAGTGCCCATCGAGCCAATCATATTTGTGGGAGTGGCCTGACCGTATGGTACGTAAAGTGCCCATCGAGCCAATCATATTTGTGGGAGTGGCCTGACCGTATGGTACTTAAAGTGCCCATCAAGCCAATCATACTTGTGGGAGTGGCCTGACTGTATGGTATGTAAAGTGCCCATCGAGCCAATAATACTTGTGGGAGTGGCCTGACCGTATGGTATGTAAAGTGCCCATCAAGCCAATCATACTTGTGGGAGTGGCCTGACCGTATGGTACGTAAAGTGCCCATCGAGCCAATCATATTTGTGGGAGTGGCCTGACCGTATGGTACGTAAAGTGCCCAACAAGCCAATCATACTTGTGGGAGTGGCCTGACCGTATGGTACATAAAGTGCCCATCGAGCCAATCATATTTGTGGGAGTGGCCTGACCGTATGGTACGTAAAGTGCCCATCAAGCCAATCATACTTGTGGGAGTGGCCTGACCGTATGGTACGTAAAGTGCCCATCAAGCCAATCATACTTGTGGGAGTGGCCTGACCGTATGGTACGTAAAGTGCCTATCAAGCCAATCATATTTGTGGGAGTGGCCTGACCGTATGGTACGTAAAGTGCCCAACAAGCCAATAATACTTGTGGGAGTGGCCTGACCGTATGGTATGTAAAGTGCCCATCAAGCCAATCATACTTGTGGGAGTGGCCTGACCGTATGGTACGTAAAGTGCCCATCAAGCCAATCATCCTTGTGGGAGGTGCTTTAGGCATTAGATGAAATGTCTTCATATTACCTCAACAAATTGACAACTAGAATGCCAAAGATCTGTAAAATGATTATTTGATGAAGCCAATTTAATATTTCAATTTTTAAAATAATAAATGTTTAACATTGTAAATGACTATATTACTTATTCATTTTCAAAGAATACAAGGAAATTTATAGGTGACCCAAAACATTTGATCGTGGTGTAAATCCAAGAAGCCCCATTTTTGTTATTTGGTCAGTACAAGGCCCTGAGAGGATATATTGTTCTTCCATCCAAACCAATTAAAATTGAATATATATGGAGAGTTCTTACAGAAAAGTGCATGGTCTGCAACAAATTAACAGTTCACAATTCTAAAAGTCAAAGAAAATGCTCGAACCAAGTTGGTTGAGAAAGGATTATTCGATGAGTGGCAAGGGAGAAAGAAAACTGCACAGGCGATAATAAAATATGCTCTTGTTATTATGGATAGTAAATACAAAAATATGTTTGATGAACAGAGTATAAGACCTCTGGATATAGTATCATTACGTACGTTGGCAAAACACAATTTTATAAATCATGTTTCATACATATTTAAATGTCCCTAATCTAGATCAGAAAAAGTAGCCTAAAACAACCAACAGGTATTAGCGGCCAACTCTATTAATGGTTAACATTGAGGTCTCCTAATATCTGTTGTCATGTAGTAAACCTGTGGCAAGCACAATGTCTGGGTGTTTGTGGAACACCTACCCTTCTTCTTCTCAGTCATTTATTCTCTCAAAAGTTAAAAAATTAAAAGATGTGGTCGAAATTTTTGAGTGGCTCTCCTTTCCCAGCTTCTGTGATGCCCAACTTGGACCCCAGAATTATTTTCAGCCTGAATAAACAAGATATCACAGAAAGGTGAATGTTAATTCATGTTTAGACTGGGGAGAGGTGGGTTAAACAAGTTAAATAAACCAAAGGGCAAAGTGTGTTGTTTTGAGCACAAATGACTACCAGTCCTTGCTAATGGGGGAATATACCATTGTAATAAATGTGTAATGGCTGTTACTTGGATTATTTTGAAATGTATCAAAACAACTGGCTATTATGCTGTTTTCCCATCATTCAATAAATCCCTAAAGAAAAACCCATCTGTATTTATATCTTGAGTTGAAACTTATATATTCTTATTTCCTATTGATATAATAGGTATATAGCAATATATCTAGTAGACATTTCAGAGGGTTGATTCCTATAAAAAACATGTACACATATAACATATAAAAGCCCTGAAATAAATGTATATGATAGGTTCAGTATGAAAACCAGTATTACCATTTTAATTAGAATCCTGAAACCTTTTATATTAATTTTATATAAAAAATATATATTATATTATAAATAATATATACACCCTAAGGGATTTTTTTACTACTTCCAATCTATACTAGGTGTACAATTAAATCAGGGTATAATGTATGTATTTTCAACATCTGGTTTTGTTAGATATCTCCAATCTCCCACCGCACTCACCTTATTCCGCACTGGTCTATAACTGCTTGATAATTATGACACAATAAATCCCAATTACTGGACCGGCTGTCTGTTCCCTCCTGGGTAGAGGGACAAATAATGTGTCAACCCCACAACGATCATTACTAGTAGGCTTTAATCCAAAATGATCCTGAACAGGTGCTCGTTTGACTGCGAAGAAGTTTAGACATCGAAAAGAAACCCGTTCTCCGTTTGATATTTGAACATATGATGTTTTTGAATAGAAAGTCCGGTTGTAAATGTTATTTAAAGTTGTTTTGAAATGTACTTCTAAAAGTGTGTTCAGCAGTCCGAATTCTCCAATTCCCGACAGAGCTCATTGGTTGACGCAAGAACAGGGAGCCCACACCGTTGACGTCACGACAAGGTCAAATGGCACCTGTAGACTAGAGCAGTTTTCAAAGTGGGGGCCGCGGCACCCTGCGGGGCCGCAGCAAATTGGGAGATTTTTTTAAAGCTTTAAAAGTTTTAAACAGTAAATATTTTTTATATTATTATGCGAATTGTTATGAAATAGCTTTATAATTATTTGTCGCATATGTGAAAATTACTCATGTAATGCTATTCTTTCTGATTGGCCGGTATCAAACACTGTATTATTGTCTATCTATGGGTTCAATAACACAGCCTGAAAAAGGGGGGCCTTGGCCAAAACCTGGTGGTAATTGGGGGGACTTGTCATGGAGAAGTTTGGGAACCCCTGGACTAGAGCAGTGTAACAGAGAAGTGAAATGTTACAGGGGACTAGAACAGTTTAACATGGGATAAGAGAAGTAAAATGTTACAGGGGACTAGAGCAGTGTTACAGGGGATTAAAGAAGTAAAATGTTACAGTGGACTAGAGCAGTGTAACAGGGGATTAGAGCAGTGTAACATGGGATTAGAGAAGTAAAATGTTACAAGGGACTAGAGCAGTGTAACAGGGGATTAGAGCAGTGTAACAAAGGAATAGAGCAGTGTAACAGGGGAATAGTGCAGTGTAACAGGGGAATAGAGCAGTGTAACAGGGGAATAGAGCAGTGTAACAGGGGATTAGAGCAGTGTAACAGGGTACTAGAGCAGTGTAACAGGGGAATAGAGCAGTGTAACATGGGAATAGAGCAGTGTAACAGGGGAATAGAGCAGTGTAACAGGGGAATAGAGCAAGTGTAAGAGGGGACTAGAGCAGTGTAACATGGGAATAGAGTAGTGTAACAGGGGAATAGAGCAGTGTAACAGGCGAATAGAGCAGTGTAACACGGGAATAGAGCAGTGTAACAGGGGAATAGAGCAGTGTAGCAGGGGAATAGAGCAGTGTAACAGGGCACTAGAGCAGTGTAACAGGGGAAGTGAGCAGTGTAATAGGGGACTAGAGCAGTGTAACAGGGGAATAGAGCAGTGTGGGACTAGAGCAGTGTAACAGGGGAAAAGAGCAGTGTAACAGGGGATTAGAGCAGTGTAACAGGGGACTAGAGCAGTGTAACAGGGGACTAGAGCAGTGTAACAGGGGATTAGAGCAGTGTAACAGGGTACTAGAGCAGTGTAACAGGGGAATAGAGCAGTTTAACAGGGGAATAGAGAAGTATAAGAGGGGAATAGAGCAGTGTGGGACTATAGCAGTGTAACAAGGGAAAAGAGCAGTGTAACAGGGGATTAGAGCAGTGTAACAGGGGACTAGAGCAGTGTAACAGGGGATTAGAGCAGTGTAACAGGGTACTAGAGCAGTGTAACAGGGGAATAGAGCAGTGTAACAGGGGAATAGAGCAGTGTAACAGGGGAATAGAGCAGTGTAACAGGGGACTAGAGCAGTGTGACAGGGGAATAGAGCAGTGTAACAGGGGACTAGAGCAGTGTAACAGGGGAATAGAGCAGTGTAACAGGGCACTAGAGCAGTGTAACAGGGGAATAGCGCAGTGTAACAGGGGAATAGAGCAGTGTAACAGGGGATTAGAGCAGTGTAACAGGGGAATAGAGCAGTGTAACAGGGGACTAGAGCAGTGTAACAGGGGACTAAGGAAGTGTAACAGGGGACTAGGGAAGTGTAACATGGGATTAGAGAAGTGAAATGTTACAGGGGACTAGAGCAGTGTAACATGGGAATAGAGCAGTGTAACAGGGGAATAGAGCAGTGTAACAGGGGAATAGTGCAGTGTAACAGGGGAATAGAGCAGTGTAACAGGGGAATAGAGCAGTGTAACAGGGGACTAGAGCAGTGTAACAGGGGAATAGAGCAGTGTAACTGGAGAATAGAGCAGTGTAACAGGAGAATAGAGCAGTGTAACAGGGGAATAGAGCAGTGTAACAGGGGAATAGAGCAGTGTAACAGGGGAATAGAGCAGTGTAGCAGGGGACTAGAGCAGTGTAACAGGGGAATAGAGCAGTGTGGGACAAGAGCAGTGTAACAAGGGAAAATAGCAGTGTAACAGGGGACTAGAGCAGTGTAGCAGGGGACTAGAGTAGTGTAACATGGGAATAGAGCAGTGTAACAGGGGAATAGAGCAGTGTAACAGGGCACTAGAGCAGTGTAACAGGGGAATAGAGCAGTGTAATAGGGGACTAGAGCAGTGTAACAGGGGAATAGAGCAGTGTGGGACTAGAGCAGTGTAACAAGGGAAAAGAGCAGTGTAACAGGGGATTAGAGCAGTGTAACAGGGGACTAGAGCAGTGTAACAGGGGAATAGAGCAGTGTAACAGGGGAATAGAGCAGTGTAACAGGGGACTAGAGCAGTGTAACAGGGGAATAGAGCAGTGTAACAGGGGACTAGAGCAGTGTAACACGGGAATAGAGCAGTGTAACAGGGCACTAGAGCAGTGTAACAGGGGAATAGAGCAGTGTAACAGGGGAATAGAGCAGTGTAACAGGGGACTAGAGCAGTGGATTGTAGCATAGGATTTGATCAGTGTAACATTCATGACACCATTGTCTTACTAGTGAGATGAACATGATGGGGTTACAGATGTTCTTTGAGCAGAGCTGGGTGGTACTGTTCCTGAAAAAGATTGGGAACACCTGGACTAGGGCAAATATGTCAAGGTACATTCTCCTAAAGCTTGGGAGAATTTGCTTCATATATGAGTAACTCTTAACAACCCCTTCATATAATTGAATGTTTCCTAGTTGTATATACTAAGATGCAGTCTGGTGTGTCCAAAAGGTCTTCATTATTTTTTTAATTAGCACATTTCTGAACACATGCACCACAGAGGATGGAATCCCTAAGGTAGGACATGCTCTATCTCTTTTGCTCCAAAGTTCAGCATGATATTTTGTATTATAACACATTTATGTTCACAGTTTTTGTTTTAATGTTTCACAAATAAATTTGTACAAATTACCAAGCTATTAAAAACTATCCAAATGTGATTAACCCTGTCTTTGTTCCGGCCATATGTTTTAGCCATGTGGTTCACTGTGAACAATCTGATCTACCTCCTCTAATACCTAATATGGCTCAAAAGCACAGATTGCAGAAATTATTTAAGGAGGGTTACTGCAGATTTTTTTTGTCCAGTGTAAACATTTACTGTTCTATCTATACTTTTTCTTAATTTCACACAGACTTTCCTTCAGAATATTGGGACTCTTGTTGAACACCAAACGGAGATGCTTTAGGCAAGAGCCAGCGATTTTGAGGAGCTCATAAAGTTTAATGCAGCCTTAACTGTCCACTGATCTTATAAGCCTCGTGTGGAGCGAGTATGGAGCGAGTATGGTGCTAGTGTGGAGCCAGTGTGGAGCCAGTGTGGTGCCAGTGTGGTGCCAGTGTGGAGCCAGGGTGGAGCCAGTATGGTGCCAGTGTGGAGCCAGTGTGGAGCGAGTATGGTGCTAGTGTGGAGCCAGTGTGGAGCCAGTATGGTGCCAGTGTGGTGCCAGTGTGGTGCCAGTGTGGTGCCAGTGTGGAGCCATTATGGTGCCAGTGTGGTGCCAGTGTGGAGCCAGTATGGTGCCAGTATGGTGCCAGTGTGGAGCCAGTATGGTGCCAGTGTGGAGCCAGTGTGGTGCCAGTGTGGTGCCAGTGTGGAGCCAGTGTGGTGCCAGTGTGGAGCCAGTGTGGAGCCAGTGTGGAGCCAGCATGGTGCCAGTATGGAGCCAAAAACCTATTTGACATCATTGTGACAACAGAAAATATATACTGTCTTGCAGCAGCAGATCCATTTGTATTCACTGTCTCTGAACTCCATGAATTACGGCCTTTTGTAATAGAAGAAATCTACTGATGTACCCTAATAAATGTAAATTAGTAACATATTTGTAATTATATTTATATTTTTGTTCATTATAGACCGCTTCTGATTGTGCTCTTACCAACTCTCAGTAACTGACATCAAATTAAGTATTTCTGGGAGTTTTTTTGGATAGGTTGACATTTGCCGAGTATTATTTTCATGTCACATCCATTTAAATTAGTGAGTGTTGGTGTTTCTTGTACAGCTTTTGGTTGATGTGTTGCTTTATATATATATATATATATACAGTCCCCTCCAAAAGTATTGGAACGGTAAGGCAAATTCCTTTGTTTTTGTTGTTCACTGAAGACATTTGGGTTTAAGATCAAACGATGAGTATGAGACAAAAGTTCAGAATTTCAGCTTTTATTTCCTGGTATTTACATCTAGATGTGTTAAACAACTCACGACATACCACCCTTTGTTTGAACCCACCCATTTTTCACGTGAGCAAAAGTATTGGAACATGTGACTGACAGGTGTTTCTTGTTGCCCAGGTGTTGCCTTTTAGGTTGATTGTCCAAACAATAAATAGCTCTGCATGACTAGTCTAAGTTTTCATCCTTGATTCAAACCTATCAAGACTGCATTTCCTTTTAAAGAGGATAAACCAACATGAAGACCAGAGAGCTGTCTGTGGGAGAAAAGCAAGCCATTGTCAAGCTGAGAATAGAAGGAAAGTCGATCAGAGTCATTGGACAAACATTGGGCATTGCAAGCACAACAATTTGGAATGTCCTGAAAAAGAAAGAAACTACTGGTGTACTGAGTAACAGATGTCGAACAGGTCGGCCAAGGAAAACAACAGTAGTTGATGACAGAAGTATCGTGAGAGCTGTGAAGAAAACCCCCAAAACATCGGTAAGTGACATCACCAACGACCTCCACAGTGCAGGGGTGAAGGTATCACAATCCACTGTTCGAAGAAGACTCAGAGAGCAGAAATATAGAGGCCACACCACAAGATGCAAACCACTCATCAGCAGTAAGAATCGGAAGGCCAGATTGGAATTTGCAAAGAAGTACAGAGATGAGCCGCAAAAGTTCTGGAACACAATCTTATGGACTGATGAGACCAAGATTAATCTCTACCAAAGTGATGGAAAGGCCAAAGTGTGGAGAAAGAAAGGAACTGCTTATGATCAGAAGAAAACAAGCTCATCTGTGAAGCATGGTGGAGGTAATGTCATGGCTTGGGGGTGCATGGCTGCCTCTGGAACAGGCTCATTGATATTTATTGATGATGTAACTGATGATGGTAGCAGCAGAATGAATTCAGATGTGTACAGAGAAATTTTGTCTGCCAATTTACGGAGAAATGCATTGAAACTAATCGGGAGGAAGTTTATCATGCAGCAGGACAATGACCCAAAGCACACTGCCAACAAAACAAAGGACTTCATCAGGGGGAAAAAGTGGAAGGTTTTAGACTGGCCAAGTCAATCACCTGACCTTAACCCAATAGAGCATGCATTTCACCGCCTTAAGAGGAGACTGAAGGGAGAAACACCCCGAAACAAACAAGAACTAAAAGAAGCTGCGGTAAAAGCCTGGAATAGCATCACAAATGAAGAATGCAACAGTTTGGTGATGTCGATGGGTCGCAGGCTTGGGGCAGTATTTGCAAGCAAGGGTTATGCCACCAAATATTAAATGTTATTTACTTTAAGATTATTTGTTCCAATACTTTTGCTCACGTGAAAAATGGGTGGGTTCAAACAAAGGGTGGTATGTCGTGAGTTGTTTAACACATCTAGATGTAAATACCAGGAAATAAAAGCTGAAATTCTGAACTTTTGTCTCATACTCATCTTTTGATCTTAAACCCAAATGTCTTCAGTGAACAACAAAAACAAAGGAATTTGCCTTACCGTTCCAATACTTTTGGAGGGGACTGTATATATATATGACGCTGTGTCGCAGCATCACTGTTGTTGGATTATTATCTTGCTCTATTGCGTTCGTTGGACAAATAACATTAATAGAACCAAGAACGCTATCTGTTCCCGTGCCTGGCTTCCATATTTCCGTCCACCTGATACCGTGTGACAGGCAAGGATGACGTTGTTTTTAAAGGTGTTAGCAGATTGTTAGCATACCTTTGTTGTTCGTTTTTTGTGCGGCGATCTAAACAATTATGGGCTGTAATTGTAGAACATTTTCACCAGGACCGTGGGTGGTCTCTCTGCTGGTCCTCCTTGAACACCATGTTAGCTCCCCCCAAAAAAACTTGCCTTCTCTATGGATAGCCGCATAAGTGGTTCATATACTTCATACAGCCGGAGACGTCTCTGGCTTTATCCACTCCCACTGCTCCGTGGGGCGACGGTGGGAGAAATTCTCCCTGGATCTGTGGCCATCATTTCTGGGGAAACATCCCACCGTCAGGCTCTGCAGGCCTACCATTTCTTAGGTGGATTATTCGGTCACCTATTGGAGGTGTAGTGCAGAGGAAGCCAGGCGCAGAGCGTGTGAATTCGTTCAAAACTGATTTCTTTATATTCAAAATAAAACAAACTGAGAACCGCGAAAAGATATACTGTTTTTTTTATTAAATTGCGCAATGTAGCGACTTACTGAACATTTAAAAAGAACAGCAATATACTTCAACAAAACAACGCTCAATATATAAATAAATATATAACACAGTGAAGTGAGGCATAAACACGTTCAATAATCCACACGGTGCCCCAAGACCCATTGACTTTAGTACCAAACATAATCACCCAAAACCCAAACAGCTGTGACACTCTCATTAAACTAAACTCACTTCAGCTGTGTGACAAATGTGTGGTAAATAACAGAAAGTGCTTCACCCCTCCTAACCCACCAGATGTCCTACTTGCTTGGAACAAAAAACAATCTGACTACAAAACTCTCTGGAATGGAATTCATTTCCACGCAGGAATAAAACACAGGCTCCGAAATGAACTTGCTGGAGAAAATATCGCTGCAAATTAACATTGATGTTCTGCCTTTACATAAAAATTCCAATGCACAGTTCTGGCCTCTTTTAAGTCTCATAGTAAACTATGAAAGTGGCTATGAAGACGGGCCCCAAATCTATCTATTTTTTCTTTTCACAAGTGAATGACTGAGCGCTTTAACTTTACCATACCGTTGAGTTTCTATTTGTATCTTCTATTACTCATCGAATTGCCAATATTATATTGTTATTCTGATACATGGCATAAATGAAAACATGTAAAAAAAACCTGGAAGTTCAAAAGACTTCTCGGCCAGGTTGAAAAGACGTGAAATGTTAAAAAGACCTTATGTAAACATAATCGTCATTCATTTGTCTACTCAATAGCGAAGGAAAAGACACATTAGGGCATGTTTACATGTTTGGTAATGAAGGTAAACTAAAAGAACAGTGCCGCGTTTACCGTCTATTACTTTTATGACCAAACCGGTAGACATACCCTAATATGCCTTTTCCTTTGTTACTGAGTAGCCAAATTAAGTATGATTATGTTTTATCTAAGACACACTGCTAGGCACTTCGCTGGTACATTTTACCCCGCTAGCTTGTGATAATGGGAAGCCTGTGTTAATACGTAGGTCAAGGCATGTGGGAAAATATCACAATCATCTCTCTGCATTAATGTGTCATCTGTTACTGACATCACACTTTGGTTGATGTGTACATTTTTCAGAGATATCACAGTTTAAATATTGTGTTCTCTGTCACAGACACTACAGTTTTGAGAATACATGGACACTCAGATACAACGAGTACAATAGTGGCACATGCCAATCTATATTCACAGAGCTATAAGGGGGTCAGCTTGTAAATGTTGAGCTAGCATAGCATGAGATAAGCTCCGTGCTCAATGAGGATGTCATCTCTTACTCTCATTGGACATAAGCCAGAGGCGCGGACCCCGCTTAGGGAAAACCGATATAAACCCAGGAGTTACAGTGACTACTTCAGATGGAGTTGTTTTGCCTAACTCCTGAAGTCCTGTAACTATCTTGCTATGATGTTCCCTAACTGGGCAACAACATGTATTGGTCGTTGTGACCTATTCTGAAATGTAAATACGCCTAATCTCCCCGTTCATCTGGGAGCCCTTGACTGACTCTGGCACAGAGTGTTGTTAACTGCTACAGGTTTATGAATCTTGAATAAAGCTTTGCTTGTGAAAATAATCTACCCGAGATTGAAATTATTCTTTTATTTTTAAATGTATATTCAATGCTATACTTTCTCATAACATTTCTTGAACCTGATCTGGCTCGTTCCTGACTCTACCGTCATAAAGGTCGCGGGCGACCCTGTAGTGCTCGCCTCACTTGAGTGCCAGTTTCGTCGTCAAATCACAAGCGATTTCTATCGAACAAGCTGAGG
The DNA here is from genome assembly GCA_029465975.1 of Dallia pectoralis. Classification (NCBI taxonomy): domain Eukaryota; kingdom Metazoa; phylum Chordata; class Actinopteri; order Esociformes; family Umbridae; genus Dallia; species Dallia pectoralis. The sequence goes on along the minus strand of CM055738.1, from coordinate 18,859,958 downwards.
TTGATTTCTAAACGTCTGGTCTTTATTTTGGTTGAACTGCGTTTCTCCATCATGGGTGTCACGAGTGGTAAGTATGGTTTCCACACGGTTTCATTTCATTGACGCACCACTTCCTTGTTTACGTTTCTTTCACAGCTGTTTGTCATCAGTGGGGCTATAAAGGGTTGTTTGGTAGTATTCACAATTGCTTAGCATTGTTTCATGTCACTTGGTTATAGAGTTGAGTGTTGGTGTTACCTGTTGTTCTTGAGTGTTTTTGTATAAGTCGCTATATGCGCATCTTTGATTTAAGTTCAACAGTTTAGTGTGTTTTCGCCGTACTCGGTTTGTTTTACTTTGAATTGTCTTCAATAAAACCTGAGAAACGGATCATACGTCTCTGCAGATGGCTTTCACCACACTACACCGTTCCATTCATGACAATGGGAGTTTGCCTCAGAGAGAATACGTATTAGGGTAGCATTGTGCGCTATGCCCATGGTTGATGTTAGTAACGCAGTTACGTAACAAATAATACAAACACTTGCTATTAGAAGTCGAAAATGAACATTGGAAGTCAAGTACACTAAGTTGGAATATATTTTTTGAAGATACCCATGACTTTTAAATTGTTTATCGTGGTAAGTCAATTACAATTAGTGTCGCTAGCATTCCAGCAGAAAATAGTATTGTGTAACAGCTACCTATGGAAAATGTCGCTAGCTTTGAATAGCATTGGTTGATAACAGCTTTGCAAATGCAGCTGTTAAAATGTTGGCATATTGATAATATAATACTTTTAATTGATATAAATAGATAATATAAATAGATATAAAGAATTGATATATTTAGATGACAAATAGAGGTAATAACGATAGATGGATAGATTTTCTGAAGACATTTAAGCATATTAGCCATTTGACCAGGGGAGGATTGAGAGTGAATGCTAACATTGTACTGTATAATTTCTTAAACTCCTTATGTCTAGTATCTCTGCCCACTCATCATCCATTGTCATGTCACCAGCTGGCTGTGGTAGATACCGACAGTCCTGTGGTAGATATACCAGTCCTATACAACCTTCGGTGATGGAGGTAGAGGCCAGTCCTCTTCAACCTTCGGTGGTGGAGGTAGAGGCCAGTCCTCTACAACCTTCAGAGGTGGAGGTAGAGGTCAGTCCTCTTCAACCTTCGGTGGTGGAGGTAGAGGCCAGTCCTCTTCAACGTTCGGTGGCGGAGGTAGAGGCCAGTCCTCTTCAATCTTCGGTGGTGGAGGTAGAGGCCAGTCCTCTTCAACCTTCGGTGGTGGAGGTAGAGGCCAGTCCTCTACAACCTTCGGTGGTGGAGGTAGAGGCCAGTCCTCTTCAACCTTCAGTGGTGGAGGTAGAGGCCAGTCCTCTACAATCTTCGGTGGCGGAGGTAGAGGCCAGTCCTCTTCAACCTTCAGTGGTGGAGGTAGAGGCCAGTCCTCTTCAACCTTCAGTGGCGGAGGTAGAGGCCAGTCCTCTACAACCTTCGGTGGTGGAGGTAGAGGCCAGTCCTCTTCAACCTTCGGTGGTGGAGGTAGAGGCCAGTCCTCTTCAACCTTCGGTGGTGGAGGTAGAGGCCAGTCCTCTTCAACCTTCCGTGGCGGAGGTAGAGTGTCCCGAAATACAACTAACAACCAACACTCACAAACTCGACATGACATACATACAATGAGAAGTTCAGTGCAACCACACCAGTGACTTAAGTAGCCCTGCTAATTAAAAACTGAAACCTGGTGTGCATAATCAACTCAAAACAATCCAAACAAAAGGAAAAGGTGACCAACTAACAACACTCAAAAAGAGGAGAAAATCTTCACTCGTGACACACCCTTACTAAGTCTTTCCATACTTTCCCTCCGTATAGTCTGCATACTAGTAAGGATCTTAATAATGGCGTCGACAAACTTGGTCTGTAAAAAACTTTCTATTTTGCATATTTGGCTGTATTTTGAGCTTAAGCCCAATGAAACAGCACAGCCCAGAGACACATCTGAAATGGAGGGCAGGATGTGTGCTCATGTAATTTGCGCAAAAGATGTCCAGCTTTGCACGTAAATATTTGTGCATTTGTGCTACCAGTGTTCCATCTAAGTGTGTTCAGCACTATGTTTAAAATAAATTGTGTTCATTTAACAACAAAAACAATATAAAGGGTGTTCCAGTTCAGTGTTTTTTCTATAAGGGTATTGTAATCGAGAACAACTTTCAATTTAAGGCATTTAAAAAAATGTGTCTACTGTGGCTAAAACGCTAATCAGAAAAAAGTCATTCATTATTTGAAGTCGCTGAGGTCCAGGCAGGTAATTAGCCTGGGCGATGCAAATAAAGACTTGCGTCCTGAGTTTCCGAGCAACAGGTAGGATGTATTTAAATAAATGAATCAAAATAGTTACTGTTTGTGTGGAAATCACAACACATTCGACAACACGTTTATAGTGTAATAAACCAAAATGTTCTTGTTTGCGGAAGCATGGTTGAATCAAGATAAAGCCTAACTGACACCTCTGTTTAACCTTACACTATGTTTTACCTACGCAGGTCGAAATGTGGTTGGGTTTTTGTGTGTAGCATATCTTATTTACCGGCACATCATGGGAACCTTCCTCCAGGGAGAAAGCAGATATGGTTGTGTTTTTCCCTCGATGGACTGTTGTTGAGCATGTTACCAGTGCATTAATATGAGATCGCTGCCTAAGACTATGATGGTCCACTTCTACTCAGCCATCATTGAGTCCATCCTCACCTCATCCATCACCATCTGGTACCCTGTTGCTACAGCTAAGGACAGGAGCAGACTGCAGCGTATCATCCGCTCAGCTGAAAAGGTGATAGGCTGCTATCTGCCTAGCCTCGAGGACTTGCACACTTCGAGGGCTCTGAGGCGAGCTAGGAAGATTGTGGCAGACCCCTCTCACCCCGGACACTCTCTGTTCAATCCACTCCCCTCCGGCAGAAGGCTGCGGTCCATCAGGACCAAAACCTCACACCACAAGAACAGTTTCTTTCCATGTGCTACTGGCCTCCTCAACAAGGCCAGGGGTACACACAAGCTTTGAACTCTTACCCATTCTATTTGCACATTGCACTATAATATTTGCATTATTGCACTAAGTTTATCTGTATTTTATATAGCATTTTGTATATTACTATCCATATACCCCCTCAGCCCCTTAGTATAATTACAATTTATATTGTTCTATTCATATGTTGTATGTAAGCACCTTCCTGCCAAAGTATACTCCTTGTCTGTACACACATTCATGGCAATTAAACACTTTTCTGATTTCTGATTGATCTGGGGTTAAATAAAATGAATAGAAATGTTCCTCTGCGTGACATCGTTTTTTCTTCCATACGTTATATGAGCAACCATGAGGTGAAAGACGAGGCAAACGGATAAGATGTATATCCTCAAATAACTGTGACGCTAAACCATGCACACGTACAGGCAACATAGTTTACAGTCCTCACAATAAACCTGTCCTGTTTAAATTATTAGGTTTAACAGGACCCTTTGTTTTGCTGCCTCATTCAGGGACCACGGCTCCCAATTCAAAAGATGGGGACAAGAGAGTTTTCTGACACAGAGTGACATACAACCCCTGTCATTTTGTCTCGTTTTGTTTCATGCAGAGGTTCAAATAAAGGGAAATACAAGAACATTTTAAGATTCAGAGCTTTATTTGCAGTCTCACTCGCTCACTGTATTGATGATTCAAGTCTATGGAGATTTCATGGACAGTGTTGGATATTCTTTGCGCCTGTAAACTATATACATGTCGCTAAAACAGCTGATCTAAAACATGTGTAGGGTGTAAGGGTAAGTGTCCACATACTTTTGGCCATATAATATATTTATGGATACAGCTATTTTGAACATTATTGAGAGACAAATTATAACTGTATGTACTCAAAAGTGGTTGCTAGGATGGTTGTGACAACATTGCTGCTACCTAATTTGGGTCTGGAGATCCTATGTGACATCATTGTGACAACAGAAAATATATACTGTCTTGCAGCAGCAGATCCATTTGTATTCACTGTCTCTGAACTCCATGAATTACGGCCTTTTGTAATAGAACGAATCAATCGCCTGATGTACTCTAGTGAAATGTAAATCGGTAAAATATTTGTGATCGTTGCATTTATATTTTTGTTCATCATAGACCGCTTCTGATTGTGTACTTGTCAAATTCAACCTGACTCTGTCCTATCTCTGTTAATTATTTTTAAAAACTCAATAGAGCATAGAACTGTTCTTGTGTTCTCCACTAGGTGGCGGACATGCCCATGAGTCCTCCATAATAGTCTCCCTCTTGCATCTACTTTTGGCTTTTGCTGTTTGATTCCTGTCTTTGATTCGTATCTTGTATGGTTTTGTAGTGGCAGGGTATTCAGAGAAGAGGCTGGATCATATGAACGCCCTCGTAGGAGTCCGTAGTGAGTGATCATAGATTTGGTTAGAGTGATGATGTTACAGATGGTCTCATAGAAAGCGTACCTGAGAAGTGACCTTTGACCTAGACTCTTGAATTCAGAAACAGAGCAAAAGCTACAAATACAGAAGAAGACAAGAGTAGCTGAAATAAAAATGTAGCAATTGAACTTGAACCCATGACGCCCTATCCCCCAACCTTCGCCTGCGGTTTTATCCTTGTGAGAGCTCCTAAAACCTCAGATGTAGATTGAGAGAGAGGCCATAGTGAATAATTACACACATACTGTTTATCGGTCTGAAATTGTTCCATATTTTATTAATTTAAATGATTTATTTGACAACAAGCTACTGTATTTCAACATGCCTTTTGGGACACAAGTCCTTAAAGAAGAACAAACTGCACAATTACAGATGCAACCCCCCATGGTGAGTATTACATTATGATGCATGAACACAACTGGGTTTGTCTGGAAAGAATGATACATATTCAATCACACAGCTAGAGATCCTAGACAGAAACTGCACAAAACTACTTTCTTCGGAACAAATGAAAAGGGTTTTTAAGGACGATTCTGAAAATGTTGACAAGGAAGAAATATACTGGGTCTGGTAAGTATTTAATAAAATGTTTAATGTTCATACATTTTATATAATGCAACTAGAAATTTGAATAAAGTAACCACGAACGTCCTCTACTTGTTTGCACATTAGGCTTCTGGTATAAATTTGAATATGTAAATTGACATTCCTATGCAACCCTATGCAAGTCAAGAGTAGTTGGAAGTGATGCTTCTGTTCATGTCATGGAACATTTTCTTAACCTGGAAAAATGTTATGAAATTATTTGTTAATTGTCAATAGAAATGTACCATATAGAAAAGGATTTCATTAAACGCGAGGTGTACATTACTGATGTTAATATATATGCAGAAGGATTTAGAGACATTGAAAACTGCCCACAATACCTGCACCACTAAGGGTGTGGCCTGGCCAGGCTGGAGTAAACAGTCTTTGAGTTTTTGTTGCCATCTAGTGGTAAGTTTGAAACTTGAATCTGGTCTTTGCTAGGAAAGAAAATAGTGAGGAACAGAGGTAATATAATTGGTTATAGTCAGATGTTTTGATTGTTTGGTCATGAGCCACTGGTCTGTCAGATGGAGGAAATTATTTTTTAAAGTTATGAAACACACAAATCCCCCCAAAATGCAGTGCTTCTTTGTGTGTAAAAGTGTTCAGTGCATGTGGAGAGTGTGTACGAGTGGTTAGGGCATGTGGAGAGTGTGTGCACGAGTGGTTAGGGCATGTGGAGAGTGTGTGTAAGAGTGGTCAGGGCATGTGGAGAGTGTGTACGAGTGGTCAGGGCATGTGGAGAGTGTGTAAGAGTGGTTAGGGCATGTGGAGAGTGTGTGCACGAGTGGTTAGGGCATGTGGAGAGTGTGAACAGGCACCCAGAGTAACAGAGGAAATGAGGTAGTAGACAAACATGCACCCGGAGTAACAGAGGAAATGAGGGAGTAGACAAACAGGCACCCAGAGTAACAGGGGAAAGGTTAGTAGGAGAAAGAAGACAAGTAAATAAGCAAAGGACAGTTACCTGGGGGTTCTGGAGTAATGCACAGTTATGTAGTTGAGCGTGCTGCCTGCCTCTGTGCCTGCCTCTGTGCCTGCCTCTGTGCCTGCCTCTGTGCCTGCCTCTGTGCCTGCCTCTGTGCAGGGGGAAGCATCCTTTAGGGGTATGATGGACGGATGGGCATTCTCATACACGTCTTCTGGCTCCTCCTGTCAAACACGGAATATAGATTTCCATGAAAGGGCAGAGGAGAAAAGACCTCAGACCTGCTCTTAACATTCTAGGTCAGCATTTCTTCTCATTCATTTTGATGCCGGAACTGTCCCTAATGGAGAAATGCTGTGATTGGTGTTCAGTTTGTATTTCAAATGGGCTTAATGCTCTGAGAGGACTTATGCAGAGGGTTAATGCAGGCCCGTAAACTAACCATTAATTAAAAGGAGTTATTGTTTGACCTACCGGTATGTCAGGCATCTTCCCTGTCCTCAGCTGAAAGGTCTGCTGGACTGACTCATAGAACAGGCTGTCAGCGGACACTGACTGCCTCTGTTATTTCACATGAATACAACGTAAAAAGATAATTGATTTGTATTATTCCATGTCGTATTTCATCACATAATAATCAGTGCTCAGAGTAATTGATCTCAATGCTTGGAGAAGGAAAACGTTTGGTGAGAACGACTCAAGTACCTTTTCGTTTTTCTCTGAATATTCCATGTCTATTCTGTGCATGTTTTTGCTGTAAACAAGGCAGACATTAGACCAATTATTTGTTTGTATACATTCGGGTTGCGCGCGCATCTCGGTTGCAGAAAACACGGCAGAGAGTATTTAACTATACTGCAAGAAGTCAAAAGAAGAATCGTAAAGCTAACTATCTTTCAAAATGTACTCTGCTTACTATAACAACCTGTCACCCATAAGCACTGTTATTTAACTAAATTGACGTTAATGAGTGGAATACGTCTTACAGATCCTTATGCCATAGCGCCCTGTAAATGGTTAAACGACGAAACGAAATTGCCTAGCATTCAGTGGCAAGAAATATATAATTACCTGATTGACACTCCAAGCGTTTATACCAGGGAGAAGTTAAAAGCGTACAAATCTCTTGATGTGTACAACTTTGTTCTGTGTGGTCATGTCCAAGACATACAACACATGTTGTTTGTATGAATTATTTATTTGAGTAGGTTAAAAAATTGTTTATTATTAGTCGCTGAGAGTGCATGTCCTATGAAAAAGGACTTGTAATAAATACACGGGGAATTGTGAAATACAAGTCCCTCGAAATAAATGTTGTCTTATGGAAATTTTTAAATAAAACCTATTTCTTTACATATGAAGTGATTTATACATTTATATTTACACGTATTTATGTAATTATTGAATTATTTCATAGATATATTTATTATTTCATAGCAGTATTTATCTATTTAATATTGACGCAAATGGCGTTCCATACTGACACCACAAACAAAATAAGAAAATATATCAGGAAATGTGATGGGAGGTAAGGCGTCAGGGTCGCGGATCCACTGGTCTTTTGGGACTTCATAAGGATCGACATTGAACATGCGTGACGTCGATGTGACGTAGGGTGATAATTGGTCTATATGTAGATGAATCTCAGATTACTGAAATAACCCTGCCCTCCACAGCATTGAATCACGGTGTGTTGTGGGAATCACCTGATCATGATGGCCACAGTGAGAGTGATGAGTCCAGCAGACACGCCCACCGCCGAGGCCAGCGCAATGACCTTCAGTCTACCTGCCAATTAGAGAGAAACCATTGGTTCAGTCTAATGTCAGTTTACCCGTCATCGTAGAGAGGAAACCGAGGCCATTTGGTTAACTGGAGTCCAGTATTTTGATTTTTTTCCATGCATGCATGTACAAAATACTGTGCTTAGTCTCCTATAGAATCATTTCCCACCCTTGCCTGTCCTTCCCAGTCCACTGACCTCTGACTTTGACAGTAAGGACAGGTGAGCTGTTGGCGCCGATTCGGTTGCGTGCCTCACAGTAGTACTGTCCGCTCTCCCCGGAGCTGACCTCAGCAAAGGTGTAGCTGGGACCCGATCGTGTTACCCAGGAGTCAGCTGCATTGATCCTGAACCATGTATAGTTGTCCACCGCTGGGTTGCCCTGACTGCTGCAGGTAAGAGTCAGAGGACGACCTGCGTCGATCACACTGGAAGGCTGGGCCAACACCGATGTGTTCTTTGGGGCATCTGGGAGTGGCAGGGGAGAGGAAATGAAGGTGTAGACAAACAGGCACCCAGAGTAACAGAGAAAACGAGGGAGTAGAAAAACAGGCACCCAGAGTAACAGAGGAAATGAGGGAGTAGAAAAACAGGCACCCAGACTAACAGAGGAAATGAAGTAGTAGACAAACAGGCACCCAGAGTAACAGGAAATGAGGGAGTAGATGAACAGGCATCCAGAGTAACAGAGGAAATGAGGTAGTAGACAAACAGGCACCCAGAGTAACAGAGGAAAGGAGGGAGTAGACAAACAGGCACCCAGAGTAACAGTGGAAATGAGGGAGTAGAAAAACAGGCACCCAGAGTAACAGAGGAAATGAGGTAGTAGACAAACAGGCACCCAGAGTAACAGGAAATGAGGTAGTAGACAAACAGGCACCCAGAGTAACAGGAAATGAGGGAGTAGAAAAACAGGCACCCAGACTAACAGAGAAAATGAGGGGGTAGATAAACAGGCACCCAGAGTAACAGAGGAAATGAGGTAGTAGACAAACAGGCACCCAGAGTAACAGGAAATGAGGGAGTAGAAAAACAGGCACCCAGAGTAACAGAGGAAATGAGGTAGTAGACAGACAGGCACCCAGAGTAACAGAGGAAATGAGGTAGTAGACAAACAGGCACCCAGAGTAACAGAGGAAAGGAGGGAGTAGACAAACAGGCACCCAGAGTAACAGAGGACATGAGGGTGTAGATAAACAGGCACCCAGAGTAACAGAGGAAAAGAGGGAGTAGATAAACAGGCACCCAGAGTAACAGAGGAAATGAGGGAGCAGACAAACAGGCACCCAGAGTAACAGAGGAAACGAGGGAGTAGATAAACAGGCACCCAGAGTAACAGCGGAAATGAGGGAGTAGATAAACAGGCACAAGGGAGTATATAACCAGGAACCCAAAGTAACAGAGGAAATGAGGGAGTAGACAAACAGGCACCCAGAGTAACAGAGGAAATGAAGGAGAAGACAAAACAACTTTCTCGAGTTCTCGTGTTCACTGCTCGAGATTACAGATGAGGACGGAGCTGAGCAGTTGTGCTCAAGTCTGAGTTCAATTACAAATGTGTCTGAACACACCAGTAACAAGCTATAAACTACAATGCCCAGGAAACAACAATGTGACCCAAAAAGGACAGGTAAATTGAAAGTAGCTGAGATCAAGTTGCGCCCAGAAAGGTAGTAAAAACACAGGCGCATCTGTAGAGACTCTATTGGCATGATCATATTTGTCATCAGGTGGTTGCCCATGCCTGTTTATTTGTGTGGCGGAGAGAGCGACAAACTGGGAACATTTGGTTTCCCCTGAAAAAAAAGGCTCATTAATGACAATTACTACTTTAAGGTACAGAGTGACAACTCTGAAAGGTAAAGAGAGAGGAGAGGGAGAGATGGAAAGAGAGAAGCAAGAAGAGACATTGACAAAGACAGTGGCGTATCGATTGGTTCCTTTACAAGGAAGAGAGCAATATGGTAGGTGTCATTTAACAGACAGAGGTGAGCCTCCCCTCTACCCCGTGGAACTTCAGAAGCACATTGGGTTTACACATTCTATCTCTACACAATCCCACAGTTGGCTCTCTTGAAATAAGTGCCGAATAAACACTTAACTAATTTCATAACTAATTAATAGCAAGCAGTCACAAAGAAATCATACGATCTCTTATAACTTTTCTAGAGAAGAAATCCATCCACGTCAGCTTGCTGTTCTCCATCGGTTGCCCGTGAATACTTCCTTGATGAGTTTGACAACTTGTTAAGCACATTTCCCGACAATGCACCACCCCTTGTATTATTGGGCTGCTTTAACAATCATATGTCTTTTATTTATTTTATTTTCTCTTTTGATTTCACAGCTGCTGTTCACTACGGATGAGTTCTAGACACTCATCTCTTGCGCTTATGCACCATTTACTTTTTTCAGTCTTTTCATGTCTTTAAATATTTTCACTTATTACTCCTATATTGATGACAGTTAACAACATTTATACGTCTAACTTCTAAAATCCAGATAGCAACAAGTATTTATGCATATGCCTAGCAGACATCTCGGCTCGCGTGTCAGCCCACCACAAGCTCAACATCAACAAGACAGAGCAGCTCTTCCTCTGGTGGATAGCATATTCTCTCAAACACATCTTCACAATTGACAACTTCACTCTGTTTCCCTTTGAGTGCAAAGAACCTTTCCGTGACCATGAAGAACCCTCGGTGCTTGCCTACTGAGCAAAAAGAATGCCAATTGCTACCTTCAGGCTATTATAAAGTCCTAAATTCCATCCCCAAGCTCTTTGTTCAGCTACCTCTGGTCTCTTGGTTGTTCCAGCCCTATGGAAAGCTAGCACATGTTTTTGCACCTCATTGAGAGAACCAGCTCCTCCTTGAGCTTGGGACAACAGGATATCCAACATAGGTCCACAGCCTTTTTGCACTGACTGGTACTACTGGGTCTCTTTCAGACATTGTTCTCAGCATATGTTCACGTGTGTGTGTGTGGTGTACATATTTCATTCAAACTGTTATGTGAGTAAATGATGATTTTATTTGAACCTCTGTGTGTTAATATAAATGTCCTAAGCGACTGTAGGTAACGCAAAATAAAACTGTCTGACAAATGACAAGAAAGTATATGGAAAAGGAAAGCACCATTAGTTGATTTACTACTTATACCTAAGACTTCTGCTATTGTTGTTTTACTTACAGAGGACTGCCAGAGTGATGGGAGGGGAGCGTTCATGTCCGTGTTGGTTCCAGGCTGTACAGAAGTACTGTCCTCCATTCTGTGGGAGCACATTGGGAAAGGAGACATTCTGTCTGGACCCTTTGGCCCAGATTTGACCACCCGTGTTCTTATACCAGTCATAGCGGTCCACTGGTGGGTTGGCTTTGCTGCTACAGGTCAGGTTGACGTAGTAGCCTTCCTTGATGTCTCCGGTTGGACTGATCAATACCCTGGTGTTCTTAGGAGAATCTGGAAGAAAATACATTGTGGTTCTGTGCCTTCGACAAAGTATTAAGTACGTTTCGAGTTAAATGCCGCATCTAGTTAACCTTGAGAGTTGTGCAATTCTCAATCTTGTTGTTTTCAGTACATTCTGGTTCAAATGTAGGTGGCTAGCTATGTGCGGTCAAAATAACATTTGAGACATTTGAAGCTGGAGGAAATACATATTGCTTTTAAGTATTTCCACTGATATCCATCACAAGTCCCTATGCTTTTGGTGTAAACCTGCAGGGTGATGTAGTCAGTAGGTAACTGGGTTTGAACACACACCAACCAGGGTTTGAAATAGAAACACCCCCTTACGTGTGATATTGAGCAGGACTGGTTTGGACCTCTCTATGCCCAGTGGGTTGCGTGCTACACAGAAGTACTCGCCCTGATCCACGTGCGTCACGTTCTTCAGATGGAGAACCGGTGTAAAACTGTCCGGGATGCTGCCACTCTCCTTGTCCTTAAACCAGGCATAGCTCTCCACTGCCGGGGCACCGGTGCTGCTGCAGGTTAACGTTACAGTGCCCCCCTCTGCGACCGCACCTGCTGGACTTGCCTCGGCGGATGTGAAATGGGGTGCATCTAAAGAGTTGACAATGGGAGAGACGACAAGAATGAGGTACAAAATGTAAATATAGATAGAGACGTGAGGAGATTATGAGAGCAACGAAATCTAAAACGTAATTAACAATTTGTTTATTTTACTTGGTAGCGATGACACATAATCACTACTCACGTCCCAGAGCTAAGGTTTGTGGCGGCGACTGGACATTTTGAGGAGGAATTGGACGACAGTAGTAGGTGCCGGAATGCGAGCGGTCGAAGTTGGAGATAATGAGCCACTTTTCCAGGGATCCCAGGTTGATGCCGTTTCTATAGAGGGCCAGGCTCCTCCCAGCTGCAGCACAGCCTCTGGCCATACAGCCTAAATATACGGTCTCACCTGAGCCAAACAGGTTGGCTGTTCTCGTTGGCTGAACCTGCACCTGGAGCTCTAGGAGCAACACACAGAGGAGAGTCTGGCGCTGTATTCAATGTGTTTCCACAAATACAACGGGATAAGAACAACCGTTAAATGACTAAAACATTAAGTGAACATTTAGTGCCGTATATACCCATGTGATTTGATGGGCGCAAAGGAAAGCAGCTATTACAAGCATATGACATGGATGTAAAAGTAGTAACTGTCAATTATAATGCACAGCCTAACATGGAGAGATGCAGGCCTTATCAAATGAATGCAAATTCAATAGTTGTTTCTCCAAGCAGGTTAAGGTGACTGACCGGTGACAGAGAGCGAGACAGTGTCCGGTGAAGTCCATCGTCCGAGAGGGTGGTTTGTCTCAAATCTAAAGTAGTACTGTCCAGCATCGCTGAGCTTCACGTTGGCAATCTGGATCCCACAGCTCTTCTGACTGCCTGTATACTTGGTCCTCCCTCTATAAGACAGGCTAACTAGGTCGGAGTCTGAGTGGTGGGCAAGCTCCCTCGTGACAGAGACCCTAAACCACATTACCCTCTTGACAGTGAGACCCGATGGGTAGTCAAACCAACAAGGGAGAGTGACAGTGGTCCCAGCCCAGACACAGATCTCTTTACGGGTGAAGGAAACAGTCCACTCACTACCCACAGAGCCTGGAGGAAAACACATACAATACTAATGAAGTTCATGATATGTGCATAAGCGTTGTACTGTGACCAGGTTTAGTATCACAATAGCACAATTATATCAAACCAATGGTAAAGATGTACTAGACATTGTTTAGACATTTTCTTGGAAATCGTAAAGGCTTTATAATATTTCTAGCTGCCATATTGTATAAATTAATTGTATATCCTAACTCGTATCCGTCACTGTGTGCACAGTGTGGTCAATCCTCTCCATTTCGTTTGACAGATTGACTGAAAGAAATAACAATTTCAGTAGCTAAACAAAGTGTTATCTCGACTACAGATGTTATTGTACAGGGCAACCTGATAAAATAGTACAGATGTTACAGTGTACAGGGCAACCTGATAAAAGAGTACAGTTACAGTGTACAGGGCAACCTGATAAAATAGTACAGATGTTACAGTGTACAGGGCAACCTGATAAAATAGTACAGATGTTACAGTGTACAGGGCAACCTGATAAAATAGTACAGATGTTACAGTGTACAGGGCAACCTGATAAAATAGTACAGATGTTACAGTATACAAGGCAACCTGATAAAAGTACAGATGTTACAGTATACAGGGAAACCTGATAAAAGAGTACAGATGTTACAGTATACAGGGCAACCTGATAAAATAGTACAGATGTTACAGTGTAGGCAACCTGATAAAACAGATGTTACAGTGTACAGGGCAACCTGTAAAATAGTACAGATGTTACAGTATGTTACAGGGGGCAACCTGATAAAAGGAGTACAGATGTTACAACCTGATAAAACAGTACAGATGTTACAGTGTACAGGGCAACCTGATAAAATAGTACAGATGTTACAGTGTACTGGGCAACCTGATAAAATAGTACAGATGTTACAGTGTACTGGGCAACCTGATAAAATAGTACAGATGTTACAGTGTACAGGGAAACCTGATTAAATAGTACAGATGTTACAGTGTACAGGGCAACCTGATAAAAGGAGTACAGATGTTACAGTGTACAGGGCAAGCTGATAAAATAGTACAGATGTTACAGTGTACAGGCAACCTGATAAAATAGTACAGATGTTACAGTATACAGGGCAACCTGATAAAATAGTAGAGATGTTACAGTGTACAGGGCAACCCGATAAAAGGAGTACAGATGTTACAGTGTACAGGGCAAGCTGATAAAATAGTACAGATGTTACAGTGTACAGGCAACCTGATAAAAGAGTACAGATGTTACAGTATACAGGGCGACCTGACAAAAAAGTACAGATGTTACAGTGTACAGGGGAACCTGATAAAATAGTACAGATGTTACAGTGTGACAGGGAAACCTGATAAAATAGTACAGATGTTACAGTGTACAGGGCAACCTGATAAAAGGAGTACAGATGTTACAGTGTGCAGGGCAAGCTGATAAAATAGTACAGATGTTACAGTGTACAGGCAACCTGATAAAAGAGTACAGATGTTACAGTATACAGGGCAACCTGATAAAATAGTACAGATGTTACAGTGTACAGGGCAACCTGATAAAATAGTACAGATGTTACAGTGTACTGGGCAACCTGATAAAATAGTACAGATGTTACAGTGTACAGGGCAACCTGATAAAAGGAGTACAGATGTTACAGTGTACAGGGCAAGCTGATAAAATAGTACAGATGTTACAGTGTACAGGGCAACCTGATAAAAGAGTACAGATGTTACAGTATACAGGGCAACCTGATAAAATAGTACAGATGTTACAGTGTACAGGGCAACCTGATAAAATAGTACAGATGTTACAGTGTACAGGGCAACCTGATAAAATAGTACAGATGTTACAGTGTACTGGGCAACCTGATAAAATAGTACATATGTAACAGTGTACAGGGCAACCTGATAAAAAAGTACAGATGTTACAGTGTACAGGCAACCTGATAAAATAGTACAGATGTTACAGTGTACAGGCAACCTGATAAAATAGTACAGATGAATAAGTATACAGGGCAACCTGATAAAAGAGTACAGATGTTACAGTATACAGGGCAACCTGATAAAATAGTACAGATGTTACAGTGTACAGGGCAACCTGATAAAATAGTACAGATGTTACAGTGTACAGGCAACCTGATAAAATAGCACAGATGTTACAGTGTACAGGGCAACCTGATAAAATAGTAAAGATGTTACAGTATACAGGGCAACCTGATAAAATAGTACAGATGTTACAGTGTACAGGGCAACCTGATAAAATAGTACAGATGTTACAGTATACGGGCAACCTGATAAAAAGAGTACAGATGTTACAGTGTACAGGGCAACCTGATAAAATAGTACAGATGTTACAGTATACAGGGCAACCTGATAAAAAGAGTACAGATGTTACAGTGTACAGGGCAACCTGATAAAAGAGTACAGATGTTACAGTGTACAGGGCAACCTGATAAATGAGTACAGATGTTACAGTATACAGGGCAACCTGATAAAATAGTACAGATGTTACAGTGTACAGGGCAACCTGATAAAATAGTACAGATGTTACAGTGTACAGGGCAACCTGATAAAATAGTACAGATGTTACAGTATACAGGGCAACCTGATAAAATAGTACAGATGTTACAGTGTACTGGGCAACCTGATAAAATAGTACAGATGTTACAGTGTACAGGGCAACCTGATAAAAGGAGTACAGATGTTACAGTGTACAGGGCAAGCTGATAAAATAGTACAGATGTTACAGTGTACAGGGCAACCTGATAAAAGAGTACAGATGTTACAGTATACAGGGCAACCTGATAAAATAGTACAGATGTTACAGTGTACAGGGCAACCTGATAAAATAGTACAGATGTTACAGTATACAGGGCAACCTGATAAAATAGTACAGATGTTACAGTGTACTGGGCAACCTGATAAAATAGTACAGATGTTACAGTGTACAGGGCAACCTGATAAAAAAGTACAGATGTTACAGTGTACAGGCAACCTGATAAAATAGTACAGATGTTACAGTGTACGGGCAACCTGATAAAATAGTACAGATGAATAAGTATACAGGGCAACCTGATAAAAGAGTACAGATGTTACAGTATACAGGGCAACCTGATAAAACAGTACAGATGTTACAGTGTACAGGGCAACCTGATAAAATAGTACAGATGTTACAGTGTACAGGCAACCTGATAAAATAGCACAGATGTTACAGTGTACAGGGCAACCTGATAAAATAGTACAGATGTTACAGTATACAGGGCAACCTGATAAAATAGTACAGATGTTACAGTGTACAGGGCAACCTGATAAAATAGTACAGATGTTACAGTATACAGGGCAACCTGATAAAAAGAGTACAGATGTTACAGTGTACAGGGCAACCTGATAAAATAGTACAGATGTTACAGTATACAGGGCAACCTGATAAAAAGAGTACAGATGTTACAGTGTACAGGGCAACCTGATAAAAGAGTACAGATGTTACAGTGTACAGGGCAACCTGATAAATGAGTACAGATGTTACAGTATACAGGGCAACCTGATAAAATAGTACAGATGTTACAGTGTACAGGGCAACCTGATAAAATAGTACAGATGTTACAGTGTACAGGGCAACCTGATAAAATAGTACAGATGTTACAGTATACAGGGCAACCTGATAAAATAGTACAGATGTTACAGTGTACTGGGCAACCTGATAAAATAGTACAGATATTACAGTGTACAGGGCAACCCGATAAAATAGTACAGATGTTACAGTGTACAGGGCAACCTGATAAAATAGTACAGATGTTACAGTATACAGGGCAACCTGATAAAATAGTACAGATGTTACAGTGTACTGGGCAACCTGATAAAATAGTACAGATGTTACAGTGTACAGGGCAACCCGATAAAAGGAGTACAGATGTTACAGTGTACAGGGCAACGGCAACCTGACTGTGTTTTGTGATGCCCACCTGCTGTATGACCGCATACATGTAGTTTGCCGCATACAAAAAACATGTGCGCAGTGCCATCAAGTAATTTGAGCATATACATAAAGATAACAAAGGTTGTTTATTTCACATTATAAACAACACAACAAGTGTAATGTTACCTGGTAAAGCTGTGAGGATGACGCTCAATGCAAACGCAATTGCCCGCATATCTCAGCAGTCCTAACAAGTCAAAAATGAATAACATATATAAAATAAATTACAAAATAAAATAAATACAAATGGCATAAGACCTACTTTAATAGGAATTAAAGCAAACATCAATTTCGACAACGGACACATGGAAGAAAACACCCACCTTGCCAGGTGTTCTTGTCAGTCTCTTTTTTGAAGGTTCCGACCAGAGACTCAGAGTCTGAGCCAACTTATTATTACATGGACCGGCTTTAGTTTATTTTGCATCACCTTCTTGCTCTTTAACACCTCTCCCGAACAACCAACTTCAGCCCCTTCTCTAATATAGGTGAAACTAATCCACTTAGCGCTCCCTGGTTGACAAATATAAAAGTGTAGTGATCCTCGCAGTAATGTGACTTCAAATCTTAAAAAGGCACATGAAAGAAGAAACTTTGCCCCACTAGCAAACGTTGGTTCCCAAAACCAAAAAGATGTTAGTCATATCATGGCATGGTGCCCTTATATTACCAGAAAGAATCATTTAATTCCCGAACGACTCTTGGTTCATAATAGTAATTATTTAAAACCAAAGCCTAAAATAATGATGATGCGCTCTCTGATTCTGTAAATTCGCGCTTTTATTTATTTGTTATATAGAATGTTGCTTGAGCATAGGCGATATTTGGCTTCTGCACACTGGAGGTTTAAGGCCCCGTCTGAAAAGTGCACCGTCTGGTCATTTTTATGAAAAACGGAAGTAGCTTATGTAATTGTCCATAGCTTGTATCAAAATAAACAACTAATATAGATTCTTGGACACCTGCTCTAACTTCAATATTCTTTATTCAGTTTTTTAAATTAGAAAATTCTTAATCGTTTTAAAAATAGTTTTGAATTCATTTTTCGTCCAAAAATGCCTAATAGCTCAGAGTCAGACCCAATACAACTTATTTGGAAATAGTTAACTTATATAGCATCATGTCATACTGAAATGTTTGAATAATGAGAGTGCACATGTCCGAGAAGCAGTTCAATTAGTTTGTTTTAAATACATAAATACAGGGACATGGTTGTTGACAATTTATGATGGATTTCTTTTAATTTTACTAAAAGTATGACAATTTAAAAAATTGTACACAATTAAGTAATACCTGTCCCCAAAGCTGCATCTGTTGCTGATTTGATGAAACATTTGTGTCCGAGCAATTAACCAGTTTTATTATGAATTCCCTAAAGAAAAGTTTAAATAGTTCCTACAATAAAAATTTGCCAAACTGAACAATGTTGATAGTAGAGCAGCAGTTCCTGAAGCTACAACTGTTGTTTTAAAAAAAACTATTTTAATGGGTCTGAGCTAGTTAACAAACATTGATAAAAATTGCTATAAATATGATTAAAAATAATCCAAGAAATCTGAAATTTCTAAATCTAAAGAATATTGATGGTAGAGCCTGAAGCTACACTATACTCCAACCTATTGAGCAATTGAGAGATTATTTAAAAGTATTCAATTTAAAAATTGAAGAATTAAAGAATGTTGATGGTAGAGGAGCAATTTCTGAATATACATCAGTTGTTTTCTTTCAAAAACGTTTTATTGGGTCCGAGCTATTGAGCAAACTTTGAGAAAAACTTGCCTTAAAAATGATTACAAAGTGTGTAATTCCAAGAATTGAAAAACTAAAGAAGGTTGATGAAGAGTAGCAGTTCCTGACAATACTGTTGTTTTTTTGTCAAAAATGTAATGGGTCGGAGCTATTGGGCAAAATATGATAAACATTGCTTTAAAAAAAATAACAACATTTGTACTTCAAAAATTTGAAAAATAAAATAATGTTGATGGTAGAGCAACATCAACAGTTATTTCCAATGTCATTTTTTTGTTCTCTGTCTTTATTTTAATAACAGGCGATACAAGTATTTTTACATTGACTTTTCTAATATGGCAAAACAATTATGCTGTAAATAGTAAGCCAACAAATTATGAGCTCTTTATGATTGTTATGATTGGTCAATGTGATTTTGTTGTAATGTAATTGGCGTTAACCAGTAAAAATGCATTTGTTGTGCACTTTTAACACGCTCCCTTAACTGAGAACACGTAGAGAATCTGCCATAGACACATGACTGTGAAGTCGCCTTTTGAAAATTGGACGCAACAGAGGAAACACGGAGTGTTGATTGTTCATTATGAGAACAGATTCTGAAGTATGTTTCTGGCAAGTTACCTTTATGAGTATTAAATAAAGCAAACTTCACCGCAGTGGCAGAGTGCACGTACGTTTTTCTACCACTGTTAATGGCTCTGAATAAGACGTAATGAAGCCTATGGATACAGAGGAGACGACTCTGTTGGACTACGGACGTTAAGCACATTTCCAGATTAAAGGGACAGAAGGAAAGTTTTAATGGTCTTTAATGTTAATAAGAGTAGGCCTACGTGACTTACGGACGATCACTTCCGAAAGGTCAACATAGAAATAGACAAGTTTAACGTGCAAGCTACTTTAATTTCACTGTACCTGGGTGATGTGTGCCTACTTCATGTGTTAGTTTATAAACGTCAGGATGCAGTCTGTCATACCGTTTTGCATTTTATCTCTGGTGTGAATTTACGCACACATACATGAGAGGTACGGTAATTTGGTAAAACATATAGTAAGGTGTCCTTAGCTTACTTACATATGTAATTAAACTGTTACAAGTATTTATACTGAGGGAAATAGTAATAATATAGTGTTACTGGTTGTTATTAAGGCAGGCCTATAACTATGCATGTGTAACAATGAACACGTGTTTGTTACAAATAGCCACATAGTAAAAATATTATATAATTTTGGAGTTTTATTAATTTCATCTTAGTTTGATGCACTTACATCAGGTGGTAAAAAAAGATAAGCACAGACTCAATTGTCTGCTTACTTAGCCATTTATCTGCTCTGGTAAAAATATCAATATTGTTGTTGTTAGAAAAATAAAATATGCTACCTGGGATACATTGGAGTACTTTGCTTGAATTGAATCGAAGGTTAACCTCATTGTATGTGAAGCGTAGTCATGTTGGTGAAGTATATTTTAAGTATCAACAGATGTTTGGGGTAAAGCAAGGTAGTAAATAAGGTTGTTACACAGGATGAACAGGAGTTTTAATCAGAAGACTAAGATGTCATTTTCTTATTTTTAAAGGCAGCACCTCCACCTTTACTACTCCTCTCAGCTCTAAAGATACTGTAACCATCGTACGCAATATCTGCAACATTAGTCTTATTTGATAACCAAATACATCCAGTCCAAATTAAACAATCTGATCTAAATATTTTTAAAAAGCTGAAGCCCCTTGTGCTTTATGAAAACATGTGAAGGTCAATACAGAGATTGCAATTGTTTTTTATTTGCAAGTTTATGTCGATAACATATTCTTGGGAAAGGCACAAACTGTCACACAAAAAGGAATATCAAATGTGACCCCCTGTAAGATGACACTAGAGTCAGGCAAGTTGGATGAGTGAAACCTATCGTTATGAGTAACATGTACGTACCTTTACCTCATTAGCATCAGATACAGTGTAACATTTTAGAGTTGCAGATTTATGCCTGTGATCTTCACAGAGTTTTCTATTGCAATCTTTTAACCCGTGTGCGAAACCGGTTTATTTTTTTATTAATATACAAGACAACAATCCAAAAGATAAAAACAACCCTGAAATGGTGCAACATTTAACAAAACTGTTCTGGAGTGGCCCTGTAGGGGCGGACCACTCTTAGCTGGGACGTACTAGTTTCTTTGACAAGCTATCCAACACAGAAAAACTTAAGTTGTACCTTTTTGCGGTTGATGAGAGGGGATTCCAGCAGATAGGTAAGCAGGGCAGGTAAGCAGAGCAAGGCAGGCGGCGGGCAGGTGATTAGGTTGTTAGTAGCAGACAAGCATGGACTCCAGTAATCCAACAAAACATACCAGTGCTCCAACAGCACAACCATTTATATAAACCTAAACTCAAAATAGCTCCTACAGGCCCAGTTAAAGGTCATGGTCTAAATTATTAACTATTATCTTTGTCAGAAGATTTGGGAATTTGTCTTTATTTTCAACATAATAAACAATTACAGATGTTTTTATATCCAATCACCACCGCCTTTGGTGATTACTATACACCATGAACATGTGATGTTCCGTCAATTTTGGTCAGTGTAATTAACTAATGTCATTAGAGCATAATTGAGACAATACCATAATGTTGTGTTTTTCGTCATTAAAGCATAATATTTCACAGCAAATTAAACTTTAAACCAATGGTTGTGCAATATGTCTAAAAACAACTAAAAAGTGTAAGGTTTGAATGTATGTCTGGCTGTATAACATGTCTGACCTTTAGGAGATAATTTAAGAGAAGTGGCCCTGTACTAAAAAAACATCCCCAAGTTAAATTAACAGATTAGATATATCAATAACACAATAGATTTAACAGTAAAAATTAAAAAAACAACACCAACAACATGAACATTTAGGCTAGAAAACAAACAGACCGAAAATAGTAATATGTACAGTATTCGTTTCATCAGATTTAAGCATCTACCGATACATGCAGCTCTTATCTCCGAAACTGTTGAAGATCACTGTACACGTCTGACTGAACTCCATGCAGCTCCTAGTAAAGACCAAATACATGTTATAATTTAAAACAATTCAACGACACAAAGAAAGGGAGATGCGCACCAAATCTTTTAATTATCATATTTTACGACACAAAGAAAGGGAGATGCGCACCAAATCTTTTAATTATCATTATTTGAAACCCCCAGTATGCTTTACTAGAGCTAATGTGTTTTCACCTGATAGACTGACTCCGGGATTTCCACTGTTTTCCTCTTGGATGCTGTGAGTTTTTTCCCCGTACCTGAATAAAAGACAGCGTACGTGGTTGAAAAATCTTCATGAGCCTGGAAATCAAATTGCGGTCAATAAAACGTACACAATGTGTGTTCTGAATCTGAACTGTAGAGGGCGCTTATGAATAGAATGGCTGAGAGAAGCTAGAAGAAAATATGTTCAGAATCCC
The DNA here is from genome assembly GCA_029465975.1 of Dallia pectoralis. Classification (NCBI taxonomy): domain Eukaryota; kingdom Metazoa; phylum Chordata; class Actinopteri; order Esociformes; family Umbridae; genus Dallia; species Dallia pectoralis. The sequence goes on along the minus strand of CM055738.1, from coordinate 18,837,900 downwards.
ACTACAGCTTCAGAGTAACAATACTAATTGATGTGTCTACATTCATTTCACCCTCTGCTGACCTGATTGCTGGCTCAGGTAACCCTTAGCCTGCGGCCGGTCACGTTAGCATATCCGGGTTTAAGGATGGCTTGATATTTAAATAAGTAACAGAAAGCAGACACACATTCCAGATGGGAGGCTTATGGTTATCGTATCGTAGCAACAATGACAGTTTGCTGAACAGAACACCAAATTCAGAATCCCAGATCCCAAAATGTGTTAATAATCGTTTGTGGGACACACAAACACACACACAGACACACACTTTCTCACCCTGCCGTCTGGATTCCAGTCGGCTTCTCTTTTTCTGGAAGGTGGCCAAACAGAACGCGACGAGAGCAATGAGGAGCGTCAAGACGATGTCACAGGCGACGATACCAACCACTGGCCCAATATCTATCAGGTAGCAGTTGCCACAATCTGGGGAAAAGAGAGAATAGACAGTGTTAAGTGTTAAGAGTCTGACAGAGAGAAATGAGCCACAGACATTTTGTAGAGACATGCTCAACAGCATTCGGCTTATCAGATAGCATTACCTGCCGATGGTATGAAAACATCAAAGTACTTTACCTTGTTCTCCTTTAGCAGGACCTTAAGTTATTTTGAAATTCATGGGCACACACAGCTGCAAAGCATTACACACTGACAATGTAATTGGATGGGACAGAACATTATGCCATATTCCTATTATGCTGGTGGTCTCCACGTGCTGCCAAAACTGTGCTGACCCGCCGAGGAATGACCTCTACAAGACCTGTGAAGGTGTCTGGTGGTATCTGGCACCAAAATATTGGCAACAGATCCTTTGAGTACTGTAAATTGAAAAGTGGAGTCGCCTTGGATTGGACATGTTGACCCAGCACATCCCACAAATGCTGTGAGATCTGGGGAATTTGGAGGCAACAGTCAGCAACACTTCGAACTCCTGGTCATGTTCTGCAAACTATTGCTGAACAATGTTTACAGGGTGGTGTCACGAGTGGTGAGTTAGGGTACTGCACTGTCTGGTTTCGGTGCCCACTTCCTGGTTTATGTTGGTTACAGCTGTTGGGGATTTGTAATCACTGGGTTATAAAGGGATTGCCTAGATGTCACTGTTTGCTGTTCATTGTTGTATGTTACATGTCACAACGTTATATGTAGGTGAGTGTTGGGAGATGTACTGTGGTTGTTGAACGTTTTGTATAAGACGCTATATGCGCACTATTATTTCATGTCACAGTATAGTCTTTTCGCCGTTTACGGTTTGTTTTACGTTGTTTGTATGTAATTAAACATACCGGACGGATTACTGGCTCTGCACATGGCTTACTGCACTACGCCATACACAGACCGTGACAGAATGAACAGCCACCTAAGCCAGCGGAGCCAGACGGTGAGTGGATTCCACGGGGGGGCAAGCTATAGCGCCCCGTCGGATGAAACTCACCGTCGCCCCACGGAGCGGTGGGAATGGAATCGGCCGGAGACACCACAGGAGCGGTGGCTACGTCTCCGGCCGTATGCTGAGTACGAACCATCAATGCAGCATTCAGGGTCTGTGAAAATGGGTCCGCGGGCCTTCTATAAAGGCAAGAGGACATCCCGGAGGCGCCCCAAAGTGATTTTTGGGGGGGAGCTAACGGGGTGTTCAAGGAGGTCCGCGGAGAGAACACCCACGACCCTGGTGCTGCCACAGCAACCACCCACTGCTCCGGGGCTGCAGCCAGAGCCAGCAAGAGCTCTGGAGCTGAAGCCAAAACCCCAGCTCCAACAGGGCTATGACCCTTTCCGGCCACCAACCTCCAGGGCCCAGAGACCACCTAAGGGCCTGGAGTGCCAGCCGCCCGGCGTGATTAGGAGATGGTGGGGGGTGTGGTTCACCCTGCAGGACCAGCCTCTCCCACTCCAGCAAGAGTGCCCTGAGCGGTCCCTTCCACCACAGCAGGAGTTCCAGGATGAGCCCCTCCCACCTTTGCTTGAGTGTACTGAGCGGCTCCTCCCTCCTCTGCATGAGTGCCTAGATGAGCCCCTCCCACCTTTGCTTAAGTGTCCTGGAGCGGCTCCTCCCTCCTCTACGTGAGTGCCCGGACCAGCCCCTCCCACTGAAGCGTGAGTGTCCAGAGCGGCTCCTCCCCCTCTACGTGAGTGCCCGGACCAGCCCCTCCCACTTAAGCATGAGTGTCCTGAGCGGCTCCTCCCCCTCTACGTGTGTGCCCGGACCAGCCCCTCCCACTTAAGCATGAGTGTCCTGAGCGGCTCCTCCCCCTCTACGTGAGTGCCCGGACCAGCTCCTCCCACTCCAGTGTGAGTGCCCTGAGGGCTCCTCCTTCCTCCGCCAGAGCTCCCAGAGCGTCACCGCCTGCCAGAGCTCCCAGAGCGTCACCGCCTGCCAGAGCTCCCAGAGCGTCACCGCCTGCCAGAGCTCCCAGAGCGTCACCGCCTGCCAGAGCTCCCAGAGCGTCACCGCCTGCCAGAGCTCCCAGAGCGTCACCGCCTGCCAGAGCTCCCAGAGCGTCACCGCCTGCCAGAGCTCCCAGAGCGTCACCGCCTGCCAGAGCTCCCAGAGCGTCACCGCCTGCCAGAGCTCCCAGAGCGTCACCGCCTGCCAGAGCTCCCAGAGCGTCACCGCCTGCCAGAGCTCCCAGAGCGTCCTTGCCTGCCAGAGCTCCCAGAGCGTCCTTGCCTGCCAGAGCTCCCAGAGCGTCCTTGCCTGCCAGAGCTCCCAGAGCGTCCTTGCCTGCCAGAGCTCCCAGAGCGTCCTTGCCTGCCAGAGCTCCCAGAGCGTCCTTGCCTGCCAGAGCTCCCAGAGCGTCCTTGCCTGCCAGAGCTCCCAGAGCGTCCTTGCCTGCCAGAGCTCCCAGAGCGTCCTTGCCTGCCAGAGCTCCCAGAGCGTCCTTGCCTGCCAGAGCTCCCAGAGCGTCACCGCCTGCCAGAGCTCCCAGAGCGTCACCGCCTGCCAGAGCTCCCAGAGCGTCACCGCCTGCCAGAGCTCCCAGAGCGTCACCGCCTAAAATGGCCGCCGCCACGCCCACGTCGATGGCCGCCGCCACGCCACGTCGATGGCCGCCGCCACGCCCACGTCGATGGCCGCCGCCACGCCCACGTCGATGGCCGCCGCCACGCCCACGTCGATGGCCGCCGCCACGCCCACGTCGATGGCCGCCGCCACGCCCACGTCGATGGCCGCCGCCACGCCCACCAAGATGGCCGCCGCCACGCCCACGTCGATGGCCGCCGCCACGCCCACCAAGATGGCCGCCGCCACGCCCACGTCGATGGCCGCCGCCACGCCACCAAGATGGCGGACGTCTTGCCGCACAAGATGGCGGAAGCCTTGCCGCACAAGATGGCGATCGGGCCACCAAGGCCCTTTAAGGGCTGGACCTGCTGTCTTGGACTAACCCTTTGGGTGTGACAGTGGGTCCTTGCCTGTTGCTCCCTTGTTTTTTTTTGTGTGTTGTTAATGTTGGTTGTTGTTGGCTATCTGGGAGCTAGCCTTAAGTGGGGGTACTGTCACGAGTGGTGAGTTAGGGTACTGCACTGTCTGGTTTCGGGTGCCCACTTCCTGGTTTGTGTTGGTTACAGCTGTTGGGGATTTGTAATCACTGGGCTATAAAGGGGATGGCTAGTTGTCACTCGTTGCTGTTCATTGTTGTATGTTACATGTCACAACGTTATATGTAGGTGAGTGTTGGGAGATGTACTGTGGTTGTTGAACGTTTTGTATAAGACGCTATATGCGCACTATTATTTCATGTCACAGTATAGTCTTTTCGCCGTTTACGGTTTGTTTTACGTTGTTTGTATGTAATTAAACATACCGGACGGATTACTGGCTCTGCACATGGCTTACTGCACTACACCATACACAGACCGTGACAGGTGGTATCTGGCTGAGAGAGGCCTTTGCTATCAAGGAATGCCAATAAAATAAAGAGGTGTAGATGGTCTGCAACAATGTTTAAGTAGGTGGCACGAGTCAAACTGACGTCCACACGAGTGCCGGGACCCGGGGTTTCCCAGCAGAATCGGACCCTTTGGTTCCATTGTCCGCGCTGTCAACAGTGGACAGGGGTCATCATGGGTTCTGCAGTAGAACATTGTCCACTCCCTTCACCGGCTTGTCATCTTACCACAGTGGACCCTGGTGCAATAACTTCCCCAGGTAAACAAGCATGTACACGGCTGTTCACGTTGTGAGTTGGACCGGCCAGTTTTCTCAATTTTCTCTAAGGACCAGTTTGGACGCCTTCATGTCCGTTGTAGGTGCTTTCAGCAGTGGACAGAGGTCATTGGCACTCTGACTGGTCTGCAGCTACGCTGACTACCAGGACTGATTGTTTGCTTACCATCCAAGCTATTCAGACCTTGACAGATGCCCTTGTCAGGAGATGATTAAGGTTATTCACGTCAGCTGTGGTCATAATGTTTTGGCTCATCATATATGTATAACACTGCAAGTCGGGTCGAATATACTGTATAATTACTTTTTTAGGTCAATACTAAGGGTTTTCTTTAATACAGTACAACTGATCACTCAAATCATTAACGTTTCCTTAACAGGTTTCAGTAACTTTAAAACATATTGCGGTGTACTGCCATAATGGTCACTGCTATTTTATCAATTATACCAAAGAATTAGTGGTGTTTATACCAAGCCTACCTGTTTGTGGACACACAATGCCCTGATCCATGCTCATCTTCTGCTTGCTCCTACAGCAAAGATGGATGGAAAGACCTTCAGTCCCTCTGTATTTGTCCAAAGAACTAGTTCCGAGGTTGAGACTACAAAATTGACAGAATTATCTAAAATCTTAAGAAAGGAGAAGTGTTTCCATACTGTGTGTGTATCTGTGTGTATAAAGTAATGGGGAAGCAGACGAGGAAGTCAGTTTTGTGTCTGCCTCTGTGATGTCATGTCCATGTGAGTGTCGTTCTGCCCGTCTCTATACATGTCAGCTCAAACAGTACAAGGAGATTTACTTAAAAAAGCAAAACTTTTTCACTATTCGAAAATGACTCTATTATTATGTTAAGAACAGCCATGTAACTGTATTTAGTTGTTCACCAAAATTACATCATTATAGAATGTAGTCACAACTGTTTTTATATATGTATGAAACACATTTCTCATCAAACATATTAACACCAGTTAGACAAATTCTAGAGAAGCCAGTGCGAGGTTTTGATAATGACTTTAAGTGGTTAGCTTTGCATCATCTCAGGAAATCACCTAACCGACCAACATGAGAAGGAGCCTCTACACACACACACACACACACAATAATTTCCACCACATTTAACTGAGAAACAGTGTGTAGTAAATCAATTAATAAACATTCAACAGAGCACAGTGTGTAGTTAATCAATTCCTAAACATTCAACTGAGCACAGTTTGTAGTAAATCAATTAATAAACATTCAACTGAGCACAGTGTGTAGTAAATCAATTATTAAACATTCAAATAACCACAGTGTGTAGTAAATCAATTAATAAACATTCAACAGAGCACAGTGTGTAGTAAATCAATTATTAAACATTCAAATAAGCACAGTGTGTAGTAAATCAATTATAAACATTCAAACATTTAAAATCAATTATTAAACATTCAAATAAGCACAGTGTGTAGTAAATCAATTATTAAACATTTAACTGAGCACAGTGTGTAGTAAATCAATTAATAAACATTCAACAGAGCACAGTGTGTAGTAAATCAATTAATAAACATTCAACTGAGCACAGTGTGTAGTAAATCAATTATTAAACATTCAAATAAGCACAGTGTGTAGTAAATCAATTATTAAACATTTAACTGAGCACAGTGTGTAGTAAATCAATTATTAAACATTTAACTGAGCACAGTGTGTAGTAAATCAATTAATAAACATTTAACTGAGCACAGTGTGTAGTAAATCAATTAATAAAACATTTAACTGAGCACAGTGTGTAGTAAATCAATTAATAAACATTTAACTGAGCACAGTGTGTAGTAAATCAATTAATAAAACATTTAACTGAGCACAGTGTGTATTAAATCAATTAATAAACATTTAACTGAGCACAGTGTGTAGTAAATCAATTAATAAACATTTAACTGAGCACAGTGTGTAGTAAATCAATTAATAAATATTTAACTGAGCACAGTGTGTAGTAAATCAATTAATAAACATTTAACTGAGCACAGTGTGTAGTAAATCAATTAATTAAACATTTAACTGAGCACAGTGTGTATTAAATCAATTAATAAACATTTAACTGAGCACAGTGTGTAGTAAATCAATAAATAAACATTTAACTGAGCACAGTGTGTAGTAAATCAATTAATAAACATTTAACTGAGCACAGTGTGTAGTAAATCAATTAATAAACATTTAACTGAGCACAGTGTGTAGTAAATCAATTCCTAAACATTGAAATAAAAGAGTCTGATTAGAGATAAATATAGAGATAAATAATCAATGCTGAAATAAATCAATAATGTGATTTGTCCAAAGACCAAATAGTAAAACATATTGGGTAAATGCAGCCATAATAATATAAATATATATGAATTATGAATTTACATGACCAATAATATTTTTTTCATCAATTGGTCTTTTGACCAATGTCCAGCTCTGAAAAAAGCTGATCCAAAAATATCTGATATACGACAGATGTCAAAATGAACTGCCTGTGAAAATGGAGTCAAAGTGTTGTCCTGCTTTGAAAATTGTCTACGAGGCAGATCAGCTTCATTATCTTTTTTTGAGAAAGTGCTTGTTTGTTACCATGGTGTCTGGCCTAAACCATTTCCTCTCGCCGTCCCTTCACTGTTTGCCCTTCTAATATGTGGTTTTCTGTAGGCTGTGGAGTGTGGTAACCAACACCTGAATGCAGCAGTAGTCAAGTTAATCTGAAATTAAAATCCTGTCAACCTAAGGGATTTCCTGCCTGTTTTGGTCCTGTCCGTGTTAACCTCCAACACACAGTGTCACTGGTTTTACTTTGCTTTATTTTTGAGCCGGGGGAGTAGTGCCAGCGCTCCCTCTCCCTGTAAATTCTCCCTTTGGAAGACATTGGCCCTTGAACTGCGCCTCAGGACTGTTGGACCAGATTGACTCGTAACTATCGCTGTTCAGGGTTCTCCTGGTTGTGTTGCAGGTCGGGTAGCTGGCGATGCCTGGCGAGCCTGGTTCCTCTCTAGGTTTCTTCCTAAATTCAACCCATCAGGGAGTTTTTCCTAGCCGCTGTGTATCAACTTGTTGATGCGTGCTCTGTCGGGTTCAGGCAGGGTTTGTAAAAGAACTTTGTGACTTGGTTGTAAAAAGGGCTTTATAAAATAAATGTGATTCATTGATTGCTGCTGACAGTCCGCTGACTATCAATCAATCAATCAAATTTATTTATACAGCCCTTTTTACAACAAAGTCGTCACAAAGTGCTTTTACAATCACCCAGCCTGAATCCAACAGAGCACGCATCAACAAGTTGAACAAGAAGCAAGTTGAACAAGTTGATACACGGCGGCTAGGAAAAACTCCCTGAAGGTCAGATTTAGGAAGAAACCTAGAGAGGAACCAGGCTCTGAGGGATCCCCAGTCCTCCTCTGGCGGTGCTGGGCGAGTTTATGACAGTTAATATTACACAGTGCAAGCAGGCAATGTGCGAGCATCTTGAAAATCGAAACAGTCCAGGACGACCGGGAGTGTTGATGGGTATGAAAGATCTGTGTCCATAGCTGATTGGTCCCACAGCGTGGCCAGCAGGCACCAGTCCCCCTTAAAAGAAGTGGACACAAACACAGGGGGAGGTTGGACACTAGTTTCCGGCACAACAGTATACCAGTACAATTCTTATAGGAGACAGGGGGGGTTAGTGAAACTATGTCCATGAACGGATAAACCCAGGACATGGCCAGACAGATGTAAGTAGAGACAAGACACAAGGAGAGGTTAGACACCCTGATTCTCTACCTCCCCGGCACCATAGTGTAGCAGCATAAATCTTAGAATGAGACAAGGGGGTCCAGTGAAGCCGTGGCCCTGAACAGTGTAAACCCCAAAACAGGGCCCATAGGCCTGAAAACACCCACCCACTTTGCCGAGCATCAACCCAGGGACACCAATCGACCACGACCACTCGGGCAGGTCTAGTTTTTGCTCACAAAGCTACACGAGTTGAGGGAACAAAAGAGAACTGTAGCGAGACAGTGACATCCGCCCCCCAAGCAGCATATGGGAGGTTTAGTTTTTGCTCACAAGCTAATCGAAATGAGTGAACAAATGAGAGCAATAGCGAGCCAGTGACTCTACCCCACAGTTAGCAACTGGGAGGTCTAGTTTTTGCTCACAAGCTACTCGATTTGAGCGAACAAATGAGAACTATAGCGAGACAGTGACTCCAGCCCCCAAGCAGCAATTGGGAGGTTTCGTTTTTGCTCACAAAGCTACTCGAATTGAAGCAACAACAGAGAACTATAGCGAGCCAGTGACTCCACCCCCCAGGCAGCGAATTTGGAGAGAGGATGCCCCCGGGGAGATGTGAACCCGCAAGGCAAAGACAGCAGGGTGGAATGAGATCCGAGCCTTCCGTTCACCTTCGTACCCTGGGCCATATTACACTCAACCATAGACCTTACTGAAAAGATATGTTTTTAATTGTGATTTAAAAGTTTGAACAGAGTCTACATTTCTAACCCAGATTGGCAACTCATTCCATAATAGAGGAGCTCTATAGGAGAAAGCTCTACTTCCAGCTGTTTGTTTATACATTTTAGGTACAATTAGGAGACCAGCATCCTTTGATCTTAGGTTACGTGTGGGCAGAGTTGTAAAAAGTACCTTAAGTTTGAATCACTGTGAGCGTAGTTTAGACATTAGAGAGGAGACTTATGTGAATCGAGACTGGAAATTTTGCAGCACGCTGCTATTTCATTGGTGCTGTGCAGGTAAAATAAGTCCGCAAAATATGTCAAAAGTAAAGTCTATTTTGTATTAAAAAGGATAAATAATTGACTGCTATTTGTTAAAAGTAACAGAGGTGTTTGTGAAATGTAGTGGAGTAAAAGTAAACTCAAGAAAAGTACAGATACCTCAAAAAAGTACTTTAGTAAAGTAATGAAATAAAAATATTTTTTTACTTTACACCTCTGCGCGTGGGTATGTATGGCTGGACTAATTCAGCGAGGTAGGTGGGAGCAAGTCCATGTAAAGCTTTATAGGTTAACAGTAGTACTTTAAAGTCTGCCTTAGGCTTAACAGGCAGCCAATGTAAAAAGGCTAAGACTGAGGTAATATGGTCAAATTTCTTAGTTCTAGTTAAGATTCTAGCAGCTGCATTAAGTACTAGTTTAAGTTTGTTTATTGATTTATCTGACCACTTCTCCCCCACCGCCCCCGCCCCCGATGGTCCCAGTTGTGTTCCATCTTGTCGTGCTTCTGACTGGACACAGCTCATATTCATTTATGGCACATGCATAAGGGGACTGGCCATCACTCAGAGCCTGGCCCCTCTCTAGGTTTCTCCTAAGTTTTGATTTTTTTAGGGAGTTCTTCCTAGCCCTATGCATGTTGATTGCTCTGTGGGGTTTCAGTTGTCTCAAAGCAAACACTTTGTGATAACTGCTGATGTAAATAGGGCGTATAAAATAAATGTGATTTGATAACAGATCTTTAAAAATATTTTGGACAATGACTCTAAGCACACAGTCGAAACAATGTAGAAGTGTTTTCGTGACAAGTCTTTGAATGTTCTTCAGTGGCCCTGCCAGTGTCTGGCATTAAACCTGATCAAACAACCTCGGGAAAGAATTTAAATTGGCTGTACAGCAATGTTCCCCAGCCAACGTGACAGAGCTTGAGAGGATCTGCAGAAAATAATGTAAGGACTCCCCACATACAGGTGCCATGCTTGTATTGTCATATGTGAGGACTCCTGTATGTGGGGAGTCCTCACATATGACACTACAAGCATGGTACCTGTATGTGGGGAGTCCTCACATATGACACTACAAGCATGGTACCTGTATGTGGGGAGTCCTCACATATGACACTACAAGCATGGCACCTGTATGTGGGGAGTCCTCACATATGACACTACAAGCATGGCACCTGTTTGTTGGGAGTCCTCACAGATGACACTACAAGCATGGTACCTGTATGTGGGGAGTCCTCACATATGACACTACAAGCATGGCACCTGTATGTGGGGAGTCCTCACGTATGACACTACAAGCATGGCACCTGTATGTGGGGAGTCCTCACGTATGACACTACAAGCATGGCACCTGTATGTGGAGAGTCCTCACATATGACACTACAAGCATGGCACCTGTATGTGGGGAGTCCTCACATATGACACTACAAGCATGGCACCTGTTTGTTGGGAGTCCTCACAGATGACACTACAAGCATGGTACCTGTATGTGGGGAGTCCTCACATATGACACTACAAGCATGGTACCTGTATGTGGGGAGTCCTCACGTATGACACTACAAGCATGGCACCTGTATGTGGGGAGTCCTCACATATGACACTACAAGCATGGCACCTGTATGTGGGAGTCCTCACATATGACACTACAAGCATGGCACCTGTTTGTTGGGAGTCCTCAGATATGACACTACAAGCATGTACCTGTATGTGGGGAGTCCTCACGTATGACACTACAAGCATGGCACCTGTATGTGGGGAGTCCTCACGTATGACACTACAAGCATGGCACCTGTATGTGGGGAGTCCTCACATATGACACTACAAGCATGGCACCTGTATGTGGGGAGTCCTCACATATGACACTACAAGCATGGCACCTGTATGTGGGGAGTCCTCACGTATGACACTACAAGCATGGTACCTGTATGTGGGGAGTCCTCACATATGACACTACAAGCATGGCACCTGTATGTGGGGAGTCCTCACATATGACACTACAAGCATGGCACCTGTTTGTTGGGAGTCCTCACATATGACACTACAAGCATGGCACCTGTTTGTTGGGAGTCCTCACATATGACACTACAAGCATGGCACCTGTATGTGGAGAGTCCTCACATATGACACTACAAGCATGGTACCTGTATGTGGAGAGTCCTCACATATGACACTACAAGCATGGTACCTGTATGTGGGGAGTCCTCACATATGACACTACAAGCATGACACCTGTATGTGGAGAGTCCTCACATATGACACTACAAGCATGGCACCTGTATGTGGGGAGTCCTCACATATGACACTACAAGCATGGCACCTGTTTGTTGGGAGTCCTCACATATGACACTACAAGCATGGCACCTGTATGTGGGGAGTCCTCACGTATGACACTACAAGCATGGCACCTGTATGTGGGGAGTCCTCACGTATGACACTACAAGCATGGCACCTGTATGTGGGGAGTCCTCACATATGACACTACAAGCATAGCACCTGTATGTGGGGAGTCCTCACATATGACACTACAAGCATGGCACCTGTATGTGGAGAGTCCTCACATATGACACTACAAGCATGGTACCTGTATGTGGAGATTCCTCACATATGACACTACAAGCATGGTACCTGTATGTGGGGAGTCCTCACATATGACACTACAAGCATGACACCTGTATGTGGGGAGTCCTCACATATGACAATACAAGCATGGCACCTGTATGTTGGGAGTCCTTACATTATTTTCTGCAGATCCTCTCAAGCTCTGTCACGTTGGCTGGGGAACATTGCTGTACCAAAATGTGGAGAATGTGAAAAGCTCTGAATATTTCCAGAACCCACAGAAGTTTGATTGCATTTTTCCTAATGCTCCTAAAGGTTTATTAGGCACACTGTTACTTATCAGGCAGACTGTTATCTTTTGCATTTTACTCAAGAATGGCTTCAATGAAATAAAATAAAAAAATGTTTTTTTCATTGTTATGATACTGTGTTGTGTGTATAAGTTAAGTAATACAACCACATAATGGTAAAGGGATCTGAATGCTTTTTGAAGACACATGCTTTGTTTTAAGCCTGCAACCCTATTTCAATTTGACTTAATATGTTATAAATATAATTGTGAAATAACGAACACTGTAGTTTCTCTATTGTTTACACTAAACTAAGGATCAACATTTTTATGGAATTCAGTTTTTCAAGTAAAATCAAGTGGACTTCAACTGTGAATAAGACCCTTGCCTCGCTCAGCTAGCACCCTTCACAAATCGTTGTACGTCCCCATTTTGGTCATTAGTGACTCGTTTGTTTCCTTTCTGTTTGAGTGGCAGCATTTTTTGGTTAGTTGTTGTAGGGAATGCTGGTCAAAAAGACAACAAAACGTTTGTTATTTTAGAAAGAAGGATGTTGGGATATTACAGTATGTGTACACTCATTCACCCATGGCCTGCTGAAGCTTCTCAAATCTATATATATCTCAAAACAAAAGATGTTCCTACTGCTGTTTTGTACAATATTCTCTCTTCTCATTATCAAAAGGAACAGCTAGAGCCCTCAGCTGACAGGACACTGATCAGACAGATGGTTCAAAGATTCAGATCTAGCTGAGAAAAAAAAACTTTTTAGAGCTTTTTGACTTCGAGAGTATGGTCATGTATGAATGTGAACTATACAACGTAATCTAAATTGTGCTATGCATTGGCACGTTGTGTCCACGTGAATACTATACTGCACATCTCTACACTGATCGATTCAACGCAATTTTCTGCGCTTCTTCTTTTCATTAGATTAAATTTGTAGGTTTGATTTTATACGTTCAGTGTAACTTGCAGCTGTAGCTTTTAGTTCTCTTTCAGGAGGAGGCAGTGAACTTTACGTATTCAATTGAGGCAATTCAGAATCACTACATTTATTAAAAGACAGAAGGTAAAACAAGATTACATACGTAAAACAATGTGGCAAATATTCTATATAACATGGTTCTTGCCGAGGCGTCTCAGGTTTTGCAGTTAGCCCTGACGTTCATGTAGACTTTATCGGCTAAAGAAAGCAGGAGAGAAAGACAATTTTATTATCTTTTAAAAGGTGCTTTATATACCCCATGGGTCCAATTGTGACGCAGAAACATACAGCTTTCCAATGTACACCTTTTCTGCACATTTTCCAGTAGATGATAGTTAGACATACAGTACATATATGTGGCTATCCTGCACACAAGGAATATCACACTCAACTGCTGAAAATAGTGGACAGATCTTGCTTTCACATCCAGTAGGGCGTTTGGAGTTTTATCATAAGTCATTGCTTCATATTTGGTGTACTTATAATCGTAAAAGTGAGTGATTCGCTAAGATAAATGAAGAGAACAAGTCAACATAAGAATGTAAACATGTATATTTGCATATTTTCTGCACTAATTTCTGTAAAACAAACTCCCATCTAGTATATTATGTAGAGTTTTGGAAAATTTAGTGAGAGAAAAACAGTTTAGAGAGCTTTTATTCACACAGAAAACAACTTTAATAACAGCACAAGTATGATGCCCCCACTGCTGTGAATACAGAGGAAACACAATATATATTTTATTAAATGTATTCTGTTGATTGAAATATCGGTCATTTCTGATACTGGATACTATTTAAAGTGTTCTTCAATTACAGCAGTGGTTTAATTTGGCGCAACTGCTATTGTGTAATTCTTAGCATCATCAAATGCTAATATTTAACTATTTGTCTTGAATTTCAATATGCACTGATGAGCCAAAACATTATGCCTGATTGGTCCTCTGGGTCCTCTACTGAAGGCGTTGTGTGACATTACACTCCCTCCAAATTAACTTTCCTGTCTGTTTCACCATTGCTGACTGGGAGCCCCCACACAACTAGCCGCTTTAGAGATGCTCTGACCAGGGGCGATTCTAGGGTCAGAGCTTTAGGGGTGCTGAGCCCCCAATGAGCCCCACTGCCACCCACCCACTTTTCACACAAAAACAAAAATGTCTATTGAAAAATAACAATCATTTTATCAACTTACTCAAAAATCCAGATTTTTTTTTAAAATCCTTTCAGGGCACCAGCTTATTGTGAGAGTTCACACAACATATTTCTTACTGCATGTGGAATTTTTCAAATGTTGAAGTTTAGCTGAAAATAAAAGTTTAAAAAATATTTCAAAAGGTTGAGAATTCTGGTATGGGGAACTGAACCTGGTATCTACAGCTCCACAGCCAAGAGCTGTAACCCACTACTCCAAATAGGGTTATTGCAATCGGGAAAAAAAACAGGTGATGACTGCGTTTGAGGCGGGTGGTGGGCCGGCCGTCCTGGAGTACCGGTCGTTCTGTAATTCTCCAAATCACACAGATGGCCCTGGCACCCAATACTCAGGTACGCACTACACAGGTACGTAGTTTATTTGTCGCGCTGGTGTTTTTCTTTCACGCTCTAGCAGTTAATAAACAGAACTGCATGCGTCTAAGAACATTATAACCGACGTTACTTCTCTCCGTTTATGACTATGGACGAGTCACCCACCCAGGTCCTGCGCTACTACACAGCGGCGGCGACACGCTGAACTTAAATAGTCAGAAAATAAACACTTATTAAAGGTGTACCATGGTGATTCAGGATACTGACTCCAGTACACACCGATATGGTAAAAGGTGTGACACAGCTTTGGAGCAACTTAGTTGTTTGACAACACTACATAACGGGTTGTCACTCTGCGTGTGTTTCACGCTGGATGCCGTTCGTGCTGAGCGGTGCAGGTAGAGGACAAGTAGAAGAGGAGAGGATGACACCATTTGCTAAGCGGGGGTGTTTTTCATCCTTAACACATACATATTAAACCACAAACTACGAAGTCGATTTTGGATATTATTTAACCTTGTCAAAGACGAACAAAAATGTTAGAATAACAACATTTCTTACTCCAAGTTTTAGGGGTGCTGAGCTCCTTTTTAGGGGTGCTGAAGCACCCCTAAAAAGGGGCTAGCCTCGCCCCTGGCTCTGACCCAGTCGTCATACTGTTTTGGTTCATCAGAATACATTTACCAGGAAACTTCAAATGCAAAGTCATGTTCATGTTTCATGTTCGATTTTAAGATAATTTGTATATTTTATTCCGAATCTTCCAAATGGTTCCTATGGCAATTTTGTTTCTGTGATAAGAGAGTGGTACACCAAACCCCAGGATCTAAGATCAAACGGGGTACAAATGCCAAAACTTTATAAAAATTAAGTTTTTATTGGTTTACTCTAGCGCCACCTTTGGTAAAATCACCACATCACATTCAGTAAGGGTTTTGTCATCTGCATGCTATTATTCTTTTACATTTGTACAGAATGTTATACACAAGGATTTAATTTCAAGGCTTTTCAATTAATTACAAATTTTAACAAATCTTTTCTCCGAACACCCTATAGAAAGAAATCCACCAGCAAACTAAATATGAAATATTCAATCATTTGATTCTACAGTTTATTTCAAGAATATCTATGAGATTAATATCAGAATTCGGAGAAAAAAAATCTGAATTCTGAGAAAAGTCAGAATTATGAGAATAAAGTCAGAATTCTGAGATTAATGTCAGAATTCCGAGAATAAAGTCAGAACTCAAACATTTCTTTCACCAGTGGCCGTAATCATCTTCCGTAGTATTTAAACCTGCATGATTTTCGGAATGTTTTTTTTCTCATCTTTGCCAATGAAACAATGTCCAACACCAGCTGTTGGCCGGTGAATATCTGCTGAATAGTAAGGAGTCAATTCTGTAGTTGCAGTCACAGGGAGCGGTAACTAAGACAGGTTAAAAGGGAAACACTCAATTCCAATATGCTTCAATATGGCACATAGTATAACTCAATGTGTGCATGGAGGCGGAAGCCCATGTTCTACTAGCTGACTCAAGGCACAGAAGAAACATTCTGTTAATAAAAAAAACCCTGCATGGCACTTTACCCCTTTCTTTTTGAAGTCTGCGTCGGCTGGCCCAGTGGTACGTTACAATGACAATGACAACGGTTAGGACAATATCTGCAATGATTATGCTAGCCATGGTGCCAGGCTTGATTTTAAAGCAGGACTCGTTATCTGGAAGAGGAGTGTGAATAAATAAGAGACAGATGAGTACAGGTGCTGCTTGTTTAGGTGGAAAGTGATAATTAGCATTACAGTATTGCTACACAGCGTCTAAAAAAATATGACATTAAGTTAAGCCAGGACAATCAGAAAATATTCACATGAGGGAGAAATAGTTTGCCAAATTTAGTTAGTAAATCAGTTCATCATTATTTTGATAGAATTTAGCAGAATAAAAACATGATAAAAAGGAAATTTTAAAATATATGGTCCTCACCTGTATCTGTGTCAGCTACAACATGTTCTTGAGGAGAAACATTTGAAGTTGTTATTAATGTAATGCTATGTATCAGGAAAACAATTCATTTCAGAAGAACTTCTAAAGGTGAGAAATCCTGATAAACACCACGGTTTAAAAGTATGTGGTCACTTAGAAATGTCCTTGCTTGATTAAAAAACATGAAAGTGATCACATATACAGTGTATACAATGCGGAGTAACTCGTCACTGTTGCCTTTAAGACAGGTGTTTTATGGATACTTTATAATAATACTGTTTCTTAAATTAGCCACTCAAATGTATTTGTCCTTTAGCACATATATATTTGGATTACAACCAGTCGATTTGATGTTATCATAGTAAATCAAAAGTATAAACATTTTTATGTGACCACGAACCTTTGAAGCATGGTGTAGATACGCAATATAGAGTCTGCGATCTATTGTCTGTTAAACCAAACTGTTTTGTGGTCTTTTTTTCCGGTGTGGGACGTGCGTCTGCATGGCAAGCATGCGCACACACCCATTCAGGTTGAGAATTTAATGTAGGTGTGAAAACAAATCACATTTACCCCAGAAGCAAAGGAAAAGAACCATCAGCAATGACACATTGTCTGCCATTTCGTTAACCTCTGCAACCAGCTGAAACAGAAAACAATACCAAAGAAATTACCGTTTACATTCAGAATGTCACAAGTCACAATACAACCTGAGGTTCATATGATCAATAAGTGAACTATTCTGAATTTCTTGTTAGACCCAGTTAATTAGAACTGATTGTTATTTACAGGAACAACCTGGGTGCCAGTCTGATTAACCGTCTTGCACAGGGACCTCATGATATGGATGCAACTCAGTAAACTTTGTGTACTGGCTCACTGCCTGGGACCACTAGGTTACCATGTCGCCAAAACAGTTATTGGAGGGGCCATTGTGACAACTATGTGTACGAAATACAATATACATCTGACTTAGTCACTAGAACAATACAGAGCAACTTGATAGGAATTGATTTTTCCACTGAACATTTATTTCCAAAGATAAGAATTAATGAGTCAGATATGGGAAAACAATAAAAAAATATTAGTTACAATGACTAAGACAAAGTGATATTTATCCAACTGCATATACAACAACCATCACGCTACAAAGACACCAAACTGTGTCCAGTTATATCCCTGAATATCTTTTAACATGGAACTGAGACAGACAATAACTAAGATAAAAAAGTTGAAATGCATTGTTTTGTGGAGTGCTCATGTTAAAAATTATAATGTCCAGAATGAACAGATTATTTTGTGAATAGAACGATCTTACCTTAATGTATCTTAACTACACCACTGTCTTTTTCAACTACTGCTCTCCAGCGGTTGTCATCGTTATATAGCCACAGGTTTCTCTGCACCTCCCCCTCTCTTGATTCTTTGGTTTGATTCACTTCCTGTTTATAGAACTTTAAAGTTGCATTCAATTTTTTGTGGAAAGTTTAGTTTGTTCAAAATCCTGAATTCAGTAGCTTCAGTATTATCTGGTGGAAAGGCAATATAGGATTTAAACAAACAGCAATCTTTTCCACTAAAATGCTTTGTATTCACAATTCAACTAGCATAGTAGGACATGAGTCCTTTATTCTTTACAATATAGACACATAGATACCTCTTTCCAGTTCAATGCTGTGCAAATAGAACAATAGCAACATGGTCTACTGTAGACAGGTGAAAGGATACTTTATGTTGACTTCATTAATTAGCTGTCTAAGTTCTGAGATGTTAAGAAAGAGAGGTAGCTTGTAGATTATGGCTGCAGCTCACATCTCCTACCAAGTTCTGCAGAGGACAGCGGTGAGTAGAGGTTTAATTATTATAAAAAATCTGACTTAAGTACTGGTAGTTCCATTGTATTTTATTTATGTAAAAGTAACACTTCTCAAGAAAATACTCAAGAGTGAAAAGCATCTACTGTCAAACATTGTAGTAATTAATTGCATTTAATCACATAATCTTCTGTAGTTAACAGCAACCAAGCTTTTTTTAAAGACAGAAAAATATTTCTGTAAATAAAAATACAGTTTTTGTAAATTATGTTGGGAAGAAACCAATTACATAAAACTGTAATAGTAATTAACCACACAAACAGAAGTGAAATGGACTACATTAGATTCGTTTCTGTAGAAATCCTGGGTGGCTCCACCCAAACAGATGATTATTTTGATTTACAATTTTTGATTGGAGCATATTTCAGCAAAACTGGCTGTGCGAGAGAACAGAATGTTAGACTGAACTTAAAGCTCAACTTGGGAGAATCAACATTCTGGACAGTCCATCAACCTGTGCTCATATGCATCCATGTCAATACAAAGCCGAAGATGCCTCAAGGTTTACATGTTGGAATGTTTCTGAACTGCTAAAGGTGGCTTAAAGGATTTCTGGATAAGATCAAAACACATTTCTCTGTGTGTTTGGCTATATCTGTTCAGATGACACAGGGGTAAGAAAAGAGGTAATCATAAACAGAATAAAGTATTCACACAAAAATATTAATTAACATGTGTTATAATTTTCAAACACGTTTAAATTCATTACAGTTCAGCAATATTTACTAGCGCTTCCCTCTTGTTCGCATCAGTCTAGGAGTACATTCTGTATTCAATTGGCTGTTCAGGTTATGTCATTTGACTGCACTCGTGTATTGGAAACCTCTTGAAGATCAACATATCCTCCTGCTATAATCACAACATAACGAGACTCCAGGAATCAATGCAAAACAAATACGCTGTTCCAGGAGAATACTTATGGGCATACTATACAGAATACTTATGGGCATACTATATGAGAATACTTATGGGCATACTATACAGAATACTTATGGGCATACTATATGAGAATACTAATGGGCATACTATATGAGAATACTTATGGGCATACTATATGAGAATACTTATGGGCATACTATATGAGAATACTTATGGGCATACTATACAGAATACTTATGGGCATACTATATGAGAATACTTATGGGCATACTATATGAGAATACTTATGGGCATACTATATGAGAATACTTATGGGCATACTATACAGAATACTTATGGGCATACTATACAGAATACTTATGGGCATACTATATGAGAATACTTATGGGCATACTATATGAGAATACTTATGGGCATACTATATGAGAATACTTATGGGCATACTATATGAGAATACTTATGGGCATACTATATGAGAATACTTATGGGCATACTATATGAGAATACTTATGGGCATACTATATGAGAATACTTATGGGCATACTATATGAGAATACTTATGGGCATACTATATGAGAATACTTATGGGCATACTATACAGAATACTTATGGGCATACTATATGAGAATACTTATGGGCATACTATATGAGAATACTTATGGGCATACTATATGAGAATACTTATGGGCATACTATATGAGAATACTTATGGGCATACTATATGAGAATACTTATGGGCATACGATACATGAGAATACTTATGGGCATACTATATGAGAATACTTATGGGCATACTATACATGAGAATACTTATGGGCATACGATACATGAGAATACTTATGGGCATACTATACATGAGAATACTTATGGGCATACTATATGAGAATACTTATGTGAAATATACTTATAGTGAAATGAGAATACTTATGTGCATAATATACAGGAGAATACTTATGTGCATACTATACATGATAATACTTATGGACATGTGTTTTTTATTAGGTTGTGTGGAGATTACAAGCTCACGGTAAATAAAACTTAAATTCTACAACAGGATACGATTACACAAGTAGACGACATGTTTGTTGTGCTGGAAGCGGTTCGCACAAGTTGGATATGCAAGGGCTCCCCCCAGTGGAGAAGAATGTGAATGACATACGGGCATACTATACAGAATACTTATGGGCATACTATACAGAATACTTATGTGCATACTATATGAGAATACTTATGTGCATACTATACATGAGAATACTTATGGCCATACTATACATGAGAATACTTATGGGCATACTATACATGAGAATACTTATGGGCATACCATACATGAGAATACTTATGGGCATACTATACATGAGAATACTTATGGCCATACTATACATGAGAATACTTATGTGCATACTATACATGAGAATACTTATGTGCATACTATACAGGAGAATACTTATGGACATGTGTTTTTTATTAGGTTGTGTGGAGATTACAAGCTCACGGTAAATAAAACTTAAATTCTACAACAGGATACGATTACACAAGTAGACGACATGTTTGTTGTGCTGGAAGCGGTTCGCACAAGTTGGATATGCAAGGGCTCCCCCCAGTGGAGAAGAATGTGAATGACATTATGGTGGACCCCAACCCCACCAATGACACTGAACAAGGCTTATTTTGGGTTATTTAACCATTAGAACAGCTTTTGTTCTATTTATCCACACTGCTGGCCCGACTGTATGAACTCTTTAGGAAAGATACTTGCTGGTCACAGAAAAAGAAACAAGAGGAGACTTTTAATAATACAAAGCAATACTGCAGTTGTACTTTTCAGCCGACAGAGAACCTGTTCTTTGATGTGGAGCTTCACCCTGATATCTTGTCATGCCGCATGGACAAGAAAAGAAGAGAAACCCCACATTCATCTAAAGCTTGACAAAGGATTGGCAGGGATCTTTGAAAGTCCACAAATACTTGCATGGTAGTATGCTAGTACTACCATACACGTTTTGGAATTGTACCTCTTTTTCACTCTCGCATCAAACTAATGAAGGTTGTCTACACACCAAAAGGTTGGTGGTTCAATCCCCGGTTCCACCTGACCAAGTGTCGAAGTGTCCATGAGCAAGACACCTAACCCCACTGCTCCCGACGAGCTGGATGGCGCCTTGCATGGCTGCCGTCGCCGTCGTTGTATGAATGGGTTAGTGAATGGGAGAATTGTGAGGCAATATGTAAAGCGCTTTGGTGGCCCCTGGGCCTGTGCGCTATATAAATGCAGTCCATTTACCATTTTAATTCCGTCGCTGGCATTATCACTGCTTTTAATCACATTTCCATTTTTGCAAGCTATATATTTGTTTCAAAAGCTAAAGGTCATCACAATTCAATTGTGACCTGGATTTTGTTGTAGGAAATCTGTTTGCTGATACTGAAAATGTGAGTTCTCAGTTGTCGTTCAGACAATTTACTAGTAAGGAAGTCCTCGATGCGTTATTAGCAGTAGGCCCTTACACATCTATAGGGGCAGACAAATTGGAACATGGTATTTTGAAATGTGGAACATCCCTTATTGCCGGTGCAGGAACAATTGAACCAATATTTCTTATTTTATATTTGATCTTTATAACTCTTTCCTAAATTTTGGAAATCTGCAAATGTGTTGCCTCCCCATAAGCGGTGTGAGAGTTGGTCATCTGAACAATTACAGCCCAATTTCAAGGCTTCCTTGTCTAGCAAAGATTCAGAGTCAAATGTGCAGCTTTGCTTCTTCCTGGCTGAAAATCTTATTTCTAAGGCAAATCAATAGTTTTAGACCTCATCATAGCACTTTTACTGGCTCTACATTAGTTGTGAATGATATTGTTAATGCACTGGGTGCTAAATTGACCTGTGCTGCACTGTTTATTGACTTGTCTAAGGCCTATGATGCTGTTGAACACAGTATCTTGCTGAAGCAATTGTCATCAATAGGCTTTAATAGTCCTGTTGCATGTTCCTGGTTTTATAACTATCTTACCGACCAAACGCAACCTATTGTGCTGGATGGAGTTAGGTCTGATGTTATGGACATATGGACCGGTTTCTTTCCCTATAAACATTAATGATTCCACGTTCCACCTTTACGTTGATGATACCGTTCTTTATGCTTGTGCTCCAACAATAAATGCTGCTTTGGCCAGTCTACAGTCTGACTTTAATAATATACATGTGACATTTAAAAATTTAAAGCTTGTAGTTAACACTAGCAAAAGCAAATACATGTTTTTTTCCAAATCCCATCAGTTCATTTCAACTGACTTACAACAGTCTCACTCTTCGGATGGTTCTATAATTGAACGGGTCACCTCATACAAATACCTTAAAATTTGGATTGACAGTGACCTTTAATTTAAGAAACAAACCAATGAGCTTGTTAAAAAGCTTAAGTGAAAAGGTTTTTTTTCTACAGAAACAAGTCTTGCTTTTGGTGAACAGGAGACAAATTGTTCAGTTCAACTTCATTGCGGGTGCTGGACTATGGTGCTATATTAAACCAAAGTGCATCTGCTTCTACTCAGAAGATGCTTGTCTTTGTTTATCATAGTGCCCTGCATTTATTACTCTGGACAGTTAAATCACTCATCACTGCACTCCATTAATAGAAGATAGCCACTACACCTTTAAGGCCTGATTGATGGGTTTAAGCAGAGGTGATTCAAGATTCAAAGTTTTATTGTCAAGTATACAGAGTGACTTGCATCAGACTGTACAATGAAATTCTTAAGACATGGCAAGCAACAACTACGTAGTTAGAAGAATAATAAAAATAAGGATAAAAAAAAACAATTTACAACAATATACAGACTATACATAACTATAAAATGTGCATAATGAGTCATGTTATCTAGTGCCAGTAGTAATGTATATTCAGAATATGCTAGTTGCACTATATACATAATGGAGTGTGCATGGCCAGTATGCAGACCTTAAATACTTAAACACTGCAATAGAAGTGATCTGGTGCCGGTGGTGGAAACATGAAAACAGTGTCACTGGTTGAGGAGCCTAATAGTCTGTGGGTAGAAACTGTCCTTTAGTCTGGAAGTGCGTGAACCGATGCTACGGTAACGTCGACCAGATGGGAGTAGGGTGAACAAGTGATGGCATGGGTGGGTAATGTCTTCGATGATGTTCCTGGCTTTCCTGAGGCATCGTGCATGGTAGATGCTATGAACAGAGGGGAGGTGACAGCCAATAATGCGTTCTGCAGTCTTTACCACCCTCTGTAGGGCCTTGCGGTCAGCAGCAGTGCAGCTCCCGTACCAAGCAGTGATGCAGCCTGACAGGATACTCTCAATGGTGCACCTGTAGAAGTTGATCAGTGTCTTTTTAGCCATACCGAACTTCTTGAGTCTCCTCAGGAAGTATAGGCGTTTTTGGGCAGTTTTCACTGCCAAGTCGGCTTGCCTAGACCATGTGAGGTTATCACTGATGAACACACCGAGGAACTTGAAGACATGTACTCTCTCCACTTCAGCTCCATCGATGTGTATGGGGGCATGTTCCCCCCCTGCTGCTTCCTGAAGTCGATGATCATCTCCTTAGTTTTCCCGACGTTAAGAGAGAGATTGTTGTCCTGGCACCATGTGGCCAGGTTTTTAACCTCTTCTCTGTATTTTGACATCGTTGTTGGAGATAAGAAACAAGGATGGTGGTGTCGTCAGCAAACTTGAAGATGACGTTGGGGCTGTGTGTGGCCACGCAGTCATACGTAAACAGGGAGTACAGCAGGGGACTGAGTACGCAACCTTGCGGGGCTCCGATGCTCAGCGTCAGGGCGGAGGATGAAAGATTGCCCATTCTCACCACCTGGGGTCTGCCCGTCAGAAAGTCCAGGATCCAGTTGCACAGGGAGGTGTTGAGACCCAGGGTCCCGAGCTTGGGAATGAGCTTGGCGGGCATAATAGTGTTGAACGATGAGCTGTAGTCCACGAACAGCATCCTCACGTAGGTGTTGGCTTTTTCCAGATGGGAGAGGGCTGTGTGTGTGGTCAGGGTGATGGCATCGTCTGTAGATCTGTTGGGGCGGTATGCAAATTGAAGGGGGTCTAAGGTGTCAGGGAGGTAGGAGCAGATGTGAGTTCTGACCAGCCGCTCAAAGCACTTCATGATGATAGAGGTCAGTGCTACAGGACGGTAGTCAATCAGGCAGGTGATGGTAGGTTTCTTTGGCACAGGGACAATGGTGGTCTGCTTGAAGCAGGAGGGGACAATTGAGTGAGTCAGGGAGATGTTGAATATTGAGGTGAAAACCTCTGCCAGTTGGTCAGCGCACCCCCTGAGAACACGGCCTGGAATGCCATCTGGCCCTGGTGACTTTCGAGGGTTGACTTTTTTAAAGACTCTCCTCACATCAGCCGTGTCCAGAGACAGTGTGGAGATGTCCTGGTCCTCAGTAAGCCTCGTCGCAGGAGTTGTATAAGCCATCTCAAACCGTGCATAGAAGGTGTTGAGCTCGTCAGGGAGAGAGGCGGCGGGACAAGCATCACTACTACTACTCCCTTTGTAGTCAGTGATGTGTCGCAAGCCACACCACATGCGTCTGGGGTCAGAGCTGTGGTCGTTGGACTCCAACTTATCCCTGTAATCCCTTTTACCATCTCTGATGGCCCTCCGTAGGTCGTATCTGGATGTCCTCAAGGCCTCCGGGTCCCCAGAGCTAAAGGCAGATGACCGTGCTTTGAGCTTCGCACGGGCATTGCCATTAAACCAGGGCTTTTGGTTGGGGAGGGTCCTGACATTGACCCTTGGGACAACATCATCGATGCACTTTGTGATGTAGGCTGAAACGGAGTCGGTGTGTTCATTTATATCCCCATTTGCTGCCTCCCAAAACATCTGCCAGTCGGTGGTCTCAAAGCAGTCTTGGAGGGTCTCAATGCTTTCCTCACGCCAGCGCTGAACTGCCCTGAGAACCGGTTTTTCCTGCTTTAGCCTTTGTCTGTAGGTAGGTAGGAGAAGAATGGACGAGTGATGGTGGTTGTCCTGTCAGAGGTGGTGGTCCTGTCAGAGGTGGTGGTCCTGTCAGAGGTGGTGGTCCTGTCAGAGGTGGTGGTCCTGTCAGAGGTGGTTGTCCTGTCAGAGGTGGTGGTCCTGTCAGAGGTGGTGGTCCTGTCAGAGGTGGTGGTCCTGTCAGGGGTGGCGGTCCTGTCAGAGGCGGTTGTCCTGTCAGAGGTGGTTGTCCTGTCAGAGGTGGTTGTCCGGTAAGGGGGGTGGTCATGTCAGGGGTGGTTGTCCTGTCAGGGGTGGTGGTCCTGTCAGAGGTGGTTGTCCTGTCAGAGGTGGTTGTCCTGTTAGGGGTGGTTGTCCGGTCAGGGGTGGTTGTCCGGTCAAAGGTGGTTGTCCTGTCAGAGGTGGTTGTCCGGTCAGAGGTGGTTGTCCGGTCAGGGGTGGTTGTCCGGTCAGGGGTGGTGGTCCTGTCAGGTATGGTGGTCCTGTCAGGGGTGGTTGTCCGGTCAGGGGTGGTTGTCCGGTCAGGGGTGATTGTCCTGCCAGGGGTGGTGGTCCTGTCAGGGGTGGTTGTCCTGTCAGAGGTGGTTGTCCGGTCAGGGGTGGTTGTCCGATCAGGGGTGGTTGCCCGGTCAGGGGTGGTGGTCCTGTCAGGTATGGTGGTCCTGTCAGGGGTGGTTGTCCTGCCAGGGGTGGTTGTCCTGTCAGAGGTGGTGATCCTGTCATAAATGTCTGCAAAGAACCTCTGAAACTCTGTCAATGTTTTCGTTGGAATTTCTTTCACCTTTCTGATCAAGGCACATCTTGCCTTCCTTTGTTTGGCCAGACGGCACGTTCAAGGATGGCCATGTCATGACCTGGTTGTGCTTTGACATGCACTGTGACATGTGAGGCCTTGTAAATCATGTCCAATAAATTACATTTACCAATTTACCAAGTTTTAGGGTTCTCAAATTTGAAAAAATTAATAAAAGGCAATGGAACTTGAAAACAGGAGTTTCAATCTACAACAGAACTTTTAGTTAACATTCTAGATCAAATGTAATACATGAATACCATTGCCATTGGGATGTACCTAAGGAGATAATAAACATTATGCACTCCAGCTGTGGTGTTCTGCCCCATGTAATAACACTGTATTTGAAGTCACACTTCTGAGTATTTCTAAAATAACCACGCTTCACTTCACACTACACAGTCCGTCTTTTATTTATGGCAATATTCATAGGTCACTTAGCATATCTTGTATTACAGTGGGGTCAAAAGAGTAAGCAGGTTAAAAACTGCTACTAGATATATGATCTGCATTGCGCCAATAAATAACACAATACGCGTATTATTTGCAACCTAGTGAGTATTTCATGGTCCACTTAACATAATATAGTTGTTGTTGTTTTTATGAGACAATATATTTAAAACACCGGTCTGTATATTTAATGTTTTCATATTGTTCTTAAATATATGTTTTTTTCTAACCTTTATACTTTTTTCATTATTGCTCTGTGTATTAAATTTGGGGAAAAATGCCTTGGTAACAATCTTTAAAACGAAATATACGCATCAAACACTTTTATTTTGAAGGTTTCGTAATTGCCATATGATTCTGACGTCATCGTCAGTGCGGCTGGCAGAAGACTGATAAGTCCGATCGTCAAGTCTGACTCTCAGAACGCGACCAACAATAGCTGCGAATGCCAGCAGGAGGATTGTATACATTCTAGAACAAGAGGAGCTGACAAGGTGTTACAAATAAAAAGGGATTCTGACATGCACTGGCAGAAATGTGAGTATTTAAAAAATATGATATGACACATACGTCAATTATCTGTTGACTATCAAAAACGCTTAAGACATTCACCTCCTATTTCAACGTTGTCATATTAATTAATAATATCTACTATAGTTTGGATTGTTATTAAGTGCCGCGTAGACGTTATAGCGTGGAATTAAAAAAGGAATATGTTTTAGGTTAGGTTTAAAATCAATACATTATGTAGCACACCAAACGAATGTAAAACTATTTAAAAAGTGAACCATGCAAATGTCTTCATACAATACCAGGTTGAATATTAAAAACAGACTGCGGGGAACCCCTTTCCCCCACCCATCCTCGTCGCTGTCTCAGTTCCTCTTTGGATGATTGGTCTGAAGGGGAATCTCACTATTTTACACCAGCCAGCATAAACTTTATTTAGCGTTCGTGTTCTAATTATATCTTATTTGCGACGCAGTAACTAATTACTCTGAACTGTTGTCAATAATATCGGCAGTTATTAAGTCACTATCTCCTGCTGCTTTTCTGATGATGGTTGTTCACGAACGAACGGCCGGATTCTGTGAATATTGGGAACCGAATCTGATTCGATTAGACCGTTTCCACTACGGTAGTCAGTAAAAATACGGCAGGCAATAATACTTTTTTTTTTTTACAAATAACGTATAGCGGTTTTGTACTTTAAATTAGATACTGCGTTTTGAACTATGTTGACCGAGTGCCAAAAGAACCGGTTCACCGATGAGCTGTGGAATGCCCATCATTCATGGTGCGGCATTCTGAGAACACAAAGGTCTCCGGAATCCCCGCCGCCCACGGGCATGACTCCACGGCCAGGGGTTTCCTGTGTCTGCTATCGGGTATAGAGGGTGTCCCGGTGCTCCGTAATATGTCGCTTGACTAACTTATGTATAATTCCTGTGCCTTTCAATATGCATCATATATGTTTACATTGTAGTCATTTTCAATAAGCTGTTATACATGCATGTAACATATCACATATGCTACCAGGTTGTACTATAGGAATTGTGACCATACCTGATATGGTTGCTTCCACACAACGTTCTGAGGAAGTTATTTTTTTTTAACTGAATGATGAACTTTAGGGGCAGTTCAGGTCAAGTTGGGATGGGGTGGGATTTTATCTCTATCAAGTATTTTTTGTTAACCGTTCAATTACCAAGTAAGTAACTTGAAACAATTTCTTCATTAATTTCTTAATTTTTTCCATAAAAAATCTAATTCAAAAGCAAAACAAAAATACACTAAACAGAACAACATAAAATGATTGGTTACTATACAAAATGTATAAAAGCCAGAAAATAATCTTACAGGATTGGTTTCTACAGAAGGTCCCATGTAGGTTATAAATGTTATTGGCAGTGTTAACAGAAAGAGTGCACATTTTTCTCTCTTCAATCAATAATACAATTTCTCTGTGTATTACAGACTTCAGCAGTGTTTAGCAGATACATTGCAACCTTTACTCTATGATTTGTTTTAAACAAAACAAAACCATTCTGGCATGATGTTTGACCACAATGGGTTTTACTTTGTGGTTGTGTAGGTTACGTCTAGTAACACTTTCAAGTTAACACGAAAGTGAAAGTAAATGAATTCTGACATTTAATTGTCACTTCCTGCTCGGTGACCATAAACATCTATTGAGGACAGTTTGCTCTCTCTGTGGGAGTTTCATCACAACAAGCAGCTTTGGATTTGGACAACGGTTTTCGGCTGCCACTTAAGAAATCAATGCAGCGTACAACCAAGAGCTGTATATGAAGGGGTCTCCTTTAATTTCTCCTTCATGCACCACTAGTCAAATATTTGCATCAAAGTATTTTTGGACACGCAAACTTCTGTTTGTACCGCACCTGGTGAGGTGTTCCCTCATTAGATATTGTCCCTCCCACGCCCTGGTAAATTGTGAGTAATTATGTACGGCCATTCACAGATGACTTCAGACTACCTCATATTTAACATGTCCATTATTATAAATACCTATAAAACAGATTGTTTACGTTTGAATATAGCTGTGAAATTTTCACAAATTTTTTTTGCAGTGTAGTTAATCCAACGTATAAAATGTATTGCAACTCCTTTGGCATCTCGTTCTTATTTTTATATGTACAGAGTCTCACAAAAGTAAGTACACCCCTCACATTTTTGTATATATTTGACAACACTGAACAAATTACACATTGCTACAATGTAAAGTAGTGAGTGTACAGCTTGTATAACAGTTTACATTTGCTCTCCCCTCAAAATAACTCAACGCACAGCCATTAATGTCTGAACCGCTGGCTACAAAAGGGAGTACACCCCTAAGTGAAAATGTCCAAATTGGGCCCAAAGTGTCAATATTTTGTGTGGCCACCATTATTTTCCAGCACTGCCTTAACTCTCCCGGGCATGAAGTTCACCAGAGCTTCACAGGGTGTCACTGGAGTCCTCTTCCACTCCTCCATGATGTCATCACAGAGTTGGTGGATGTTAGAGACAGTGCACTCCTCCACCTTCCGTTTGAGGATGCCCCACAGATGCCCCACAGATGCTCAATAAGGTTTAGGTCTTGAGACATGCTTGGCCAGTCCATCACCTTTACCCTCTTCTCTTTAGCAAGGCAATAGTCATCTCGGAGGTGTGTTTGGGGTCGTTATCATGTTGGAATACTGACCTGCGACCCAGTCTCTAGAGGGAGGGGATCAAGCTCTGCTTCAGTATGTCACAGTACATGTTGGTATTCATGGTTCCCTGTTGTCACATGAAAATATTATCAAATGAGAGCAAGGGGTGTAATAACTTCTGTGAGGCACTGTATCCATGTATCCATTAACCAAGGCTGTACATTTAATCCCTGTTCAGGGTTACAATCAACTGGGGAAGGAATTACAAAAGAAATACAAACAAATGTATGATTTAAGGCCAAGAGAAGGAACAGACAAGGAGGAGAATGCTAATTATTTTATTTTTTATTTTCCAAAATTGCTCAAACAGAAGGGCAGTTCTTCCTTCGTATGCCATTAATAACGGTAAATGCACAGTTCAGTGGACTCAAGGTATACCAAACGTTTCTACCTGTATCGATATGAAACCTGCATGACTTTCAATATCATGTCAGATATTTAGCCATTTCACCAAAACAGTGTTGCCATGTACCATAGCAATCCATCCTGTTTTCACCAAACAGCCCTGGAGAATACATTGGTTAGAAGAGTCATTCTTATTATAACTACATACAAAATACATTTAAATAAAGCTCATACGCTGAGAGACTGCCCACTCCTATACAAGATCAATGAATCATCAACCTTATCGTGATAATATTCAGCTGCCAGCCCCAAAAACAAAGCACAGCTCAAGTTTAGGGTTTCTATGAGAACTTAATGGGTTGTATAAAAAAGAAAGAAAGAAAAAAAGCGTCGCAGCTCACGGCATTGGCAGGAAGGTGATGTGGTTTGCCATTGCAAGCGGAATGGAGCTAGACAGCATGACAAAGTTGTCATAGAAAATCTTTTAGAAAGCCTCCACATGGTTACGTTGGTGAATCTGTCTGCTAGATTTGACCTCACAGCCTCTTTTCCTAATGGAATAGGTACCTCAGAGCTTCTCTCAGTACCTGTTTCTGGTCCTCAGGTGGAAATATCACTTTATCTTTCACGTGTGGGGTGAAGACTTAAAGGAAAAATAACCCTGCTTTGCCATATATGAACATTAGCAAGCTGGAAACCTCAGATAGCTTGACGTTTCACCACTATTTCTTTTTCCTTGTTGCTGAATAGAAAATATAGTTTAAATTAAAAAGAATACACATGATGACATCATCGATGAATCGTATGGAATTTACAGAGATTCTTTGGCCCAGCCTTTGAATTAAATTAATCGTATGAAATTACTTCTTATGTTAAAACATTTTACCCACTGTATATTCTGTGTCACCCTTTCTAGTGACTGTCTGATAAGATATTGGATTTGTAGACTAGGAACCACTGTGGAAAAAAGCGTTGCAAAGCCGAACAAATGTCACAGTGAAATGCATGCATATCAATTAAAGCTAATTCATGACGCTAACACCACCTGTGTGTACAGCAGTGAGATGCATGCATATCAATTAAAGCTAAATCATGACGCTAACACCACCTGTGTGTCCAGCAGTGAGATGCATGCATATCAATTAAAGCTAAATCATGACGCTAACACCACCTGTGTGTCCAGCCGTGAGATGCATGCATATCAATTAAAGCTAAATCATGACGCTAACACTACCTGTGTGTACAGCAGTGAGGTGCATGCATATCAATTAAAGCTAATTCATGACGTTAACACCACCTGTGTGTCCAGCCGTGAAATGCATGCATATCAATTAAAGCTAATTCCTGACGCTAACAACACCTGTGTGTACAGCGCCAACAAAGGAGAAGCCGTGTTACACTCTGCCCACCGTGAAGAAACTCCTGGAGCAGAAGAGGAAAAGGGAGAACACCTCAACGGCAACGACCAGCACTGGTGTTCCTGGTGTTCCCGCTGCCACTGTCCTCTCCAAACAGGTTCCCGTACCAGAGCAGTGTACATCAACAGGTCAGGACTGCTTAAAGCACCAATCTGAGCCATTTGCAACCAACCAACTAGACCGGAATGCTGGATGAAATGCTATTTATTGATATGATGTTATTTTAACCCTTCCAGGCGCAGCCAGCAACTACTCAGACATGGCAGTTGTCTATGAAAGATGGGGTCCTATGGACATTCACCAACCCCCGTCGGCCATACAGGAAGGCCAATTCTCCCATATGGGGATGAATTATTTCTCCAGTCCGTCCACCTCGGTGGACTACAGCCATTCTCAGGCCTTCAGCTCTCCCATGGCACACGGCTATCATACGGAGCAGATTCCGGACTACACAAACACCATCCTGCCTCAGCTTTATGTAAGGACTTCTAGAGATTGCACAATACAATACAAGTCATTGCACAATACTTCTGTCAACTTACTGTTTGTGTGCTTTCACATGTTAACGTGCTAGTAATTTGTCGGGTTTGCTTGTATACACGTGGAATGTGGAAATCAGTTTCTTGTAAATGCCAACTCCTCAGAAATAATTTAATAGGAATTTAAATATTACATTTCATTATATTTGGGAAATGGGCAAGTGTTGTGATATTGACACGCATCAGAAGTTTATTATGAGGATATTTTGAGTCACATTTGTGCGGGTGTTTGAGTAAGTGCATTTACAAAAACTAGTATGGCGCATGGAAGTGAGCTTTTCTAAAGAAGTTCGACTGAAAGTTTGACTGAAAAGACATTCTGAAGGCGCTACAACGCTAACAGTAATTGAAATGTGCAAAATAAAAACAAAAGCCTTTTAACAATGTTTTCTAGCAGTTTTAAAAATACCAGGATTTTCCTTTAACAGACCGAGTGTCCAGCGGCAGAAGCTGTGTCTACTTTGGTCCCCATTGGGCCCTACTCCTGGCCAGGAGCCCGGGCCCTTGGCCACACAGAGGCTGTCCCCCAGGTGTTAAATGGCCAGGTGGACCACACCAAGCTGGAGGAAGCCAGGCTGTTTCTCAGAGGGATGGACTACAACGGGACGATCTGGCAGGATGATGACGGGGACACGTGAGTGTTTGTGTTTTCTAAACTTAACCGAGGTCAAAGGTCACAGCCGTTAAGGGAATCTGAGAAACTGTAAATACAATAGTTTGAGAAACAAAAAAACACCTTATCAGAATTTTGTCAAGTTAGACCGAACACATCTCGTGTACTTTTTTTCTGTCTTCTGAAATGATGTTGTTGTCAATGTATGTGTGGTCGTTATTTTAGGATTCTGCATATCTACGCGGCCAAGGGCCATAGAGAGAGTGCGCTAGCTGCAGCCGAACAATTTGCCGAGCTGGGAAGGCTAGATTTCCAGGAACACAAGGGGAAGGTACGATCCAAGATGAAACCACAATATAGGAAGAAAATGGTATCTCTGAAATAATGGTGACGAAGTTGCAAAGTGAGCCTCCGTTTATTTATTTCCTACCTGCAGACTGCTCTGCTGGTGGCGGTGACGGCTAACCATCCAGAAATCGTCCAGGATCTGTTGATTTTGGGAGCGGATGTAAATGCCCCTGATTTCAAAGGTCAAACAGCCCTTCACCTGGCGGCCATCTATGGATTTCCTAGGGTCATGCAGGTAAAAAAATATATAAAAAAGTTATCACGTGCAATCATTCAATCTAGATGACATACAGTTTCCTTAATAATCAACTGTTTTTACATTTTGGGATGTTAATTTATTAAGGTTATTCTCTCCATGGGACCTGGAGTGAACCTAGAGGCTTGCAATTTTGAAGGTAACATACAGTTCATGTCAACTATTAGATAAAGAGCTGTGAAATCACAAATGGCCATACTGCTTGGACACGCTTTGACTGCATTGCGACATAACTTGGTGTCATGAGTTAACAGAACAACACATAAGAGAATAGTACTGAGGTCACATATCTAATAACGTTAGGTTCTCCTATTCAAGTCGTTACTCCAACACTGTTCTGTTATTCTCCCGGATCTTGAGTGACAGAGACATTCTTATAGGACACAGAACAGACAGTTTGAAGTAGCGCCGTAAAGAAAACCGGAACAAAAACACACTCGGCTATTTATAACAAAACATGATGACGCCACACTCTCGGCCAAGACAGTGAAGACATCTGGCGAGTTATATAAAACAACAGAATAATAAGCAGCTGTATTTCTTTCATGTATTTATATCTTAGGTCTGACACCTTTGCATTGTGCAGCCATCTCCCATGGTGGCATCATGAAGTCCCTTACATCCCCCCAGGGAATGGAGAATGCCAGCCTCAATGCAGTGGCTGAGGAGAAGCTCCTCTGTTTGGAGATGCTACTCAACAGTGGAGCTTCCTTGACTAGCCAGGTACTCAATGCCCTGCTGACATTAAACGCACACCACAGCATTTATATTTCAGAGTCTGTGTCCCACGCACAGTGTTCAAATAGGTCCGCTTCCTTCCAGCCAACCTGACATTGACAAAAATCTGATGGAGGTTTACAAATAAAATGTCTGTCTCTAAATCTCCGTTTCGCTCTCCTTTCCAGGAAATAAAAAGTAACAAGACTGTTCTTCACCTGGCTGTGAAGGACGGGAACGTCCACCTGGTTCGCTTTCTGCTGAGTATCTCTGGGCCCAGCATGAGGGATTTTGTCAACATGAAGGTCAGTGCTGTGAGATTGTGTGCTCCTCGAATGTGTCGTAAGACGGAATGACTGGATGTTCATGGGAACGTGTTGACTTTTTGTAAATGGTGACGAGAAAGGTGGAGTGCCATGAATCCATTTACATATGGAGTTATATGAGAGGTTTGTAGTGACTCACAGCCCCACTGCTTTAGGCCCACGGTCACACCGCCCTGCACATGGCCGCTGGTCTCCATGGAAGCCCCCACCAGGAGGAGATACTGAAACTGCTTCTGCGCCAAGGGGCCGACCCCAGCATCCGTAACCTGGAGAACGATCAGCCGGCGCACCTATTGCAAAGCGGACCCCGCGGGGACCAGGTGAGGAGACAGTCAGGCCGACAGACACAGCGATGGGAGACATTTTGGTTTTTTTTGGTCGGATCTAACCTCGCCTTGCCTCTCTCGTTTCAGTTGAAGCTCATCCTGAAGAAGCAGAGTGCTTCCTCTCGTCGGCGTGTCGTGTCCTTACAGGACCAAGAGTGACCAGGACCAGTTTTTCTGTCCTCCTGTATCCCTCTGCCTTTTTAAAGGAGATAACAGAAGCTCCGGTCTGTAGGCTGAATCCAGACTTCTGTCCTCCCAAGAGGAAGGGGGTATTAGCGTATCTTCATGTGAGGATTTACAAAGAAACCAAATCTCTAATTTATTCTAGGGTATTTCACTTTGAACTATATGTTTGAACCTGTTTTTGGTCAGTATCTGAATTTAGTTGACTGCGGCATGAACTGTTATGGCTTTATGGTAGCTTTTTTCGATCTTATTTAATGGATATCTAGTTTGACCTGTTCAAATGGTTCAGTTGGTAATCCAGTTAGCTTGATTTCTATGAAATCGTTTACATTACTTTAAAAGTAGCCCAGAGTAAGCGAGTACTCCCCCCAAGAGAGGAATCACTCCAAAGACTAAGGTATTTTTGAGTAGGATTTGTCATCTATGACTCACCTTCTTGAAAACAACTTCCCACCATGGTCTGAAATCATATTGGTTTCTTGAAGGGTGGTAGTGGCTTTAGTCTGCATGGGACACAGTGTACCACTGTGCTCGTGATTTTACTTTGAATCTACGTGCCTATACCTTCTTTTTAACATACAAAAAGCACTGACATAATAACAATAGTTGGCTCCAATTATTGACACAAAAAAGGCAAATAGCAATATTGGCATTTTCCATGACATGATATGTAAGGCATGTTTTTAACGGTTTAAAGCAATCAACACCTAAAATATAATTTAAGTATCTTAGATAAGAAGAATCCCGCATAAAGTCTGTGATGCATTGTGGTTAGCATCTTAAGATCTAAATCTATTTGAATATACAGTGGATATAAAAAGTCTACACACCCCTGTCGAAAGGCCTGGTTTTTGTGTTGTAAACAATGAGACAAAGATAAATCACATAAGAATTTTTTCCAACTTTAATGTGACCAATAACGTGAACAATTAAATTTAAAAGCAAATGAAAATCTTAGAGGGGGATAAAAATTAAATAAAAATCTTACAATAACCTGTGTGCACAACCTCTTATAACTGGGGATGTGGCTGTGTTCAAAATGAACCAATCACATTTAAATGTATGTTAAATATAAGTCATTACACACCTGCAATCATTTAAAATTACTCAGATTAATCAAAAATAAAAGTCAGCGGTTCCAGTAAGATTTTCCTGACATTTTCTTAGTTGCATCTCAGAGCAAAAGCCGTGCATCTCAGAGCTCCCAAAGCATCAGAGTGATCACATTGTGGAAAGATATCAGTCAGGAGAAGAGTAGAAAATAATTTCCAAAGCATTAGATATACCATGGAACACCACAGGTTATTGTAAGGTTTTTATTTTTTATTTTTTCAAAGATCAAAGATCTTGGTTTGTTTTTCAATTTTATTTTTCACATTATAGGCCACATCAAGTCGAAAACATTCTGTCATTTTATATATATATTTTTTTCACAAAGAAATCTGCCGTTTGTAAACATTTTATATCCACTGTACATTTAACATGCTAAATTTACTGACGGCAATAAGTCCCAAAACAAGCAGGAACACTGAGGATGGCTGCAGTACCGGTCTGGCAGGGTATCACCAGGGAAGATAGCCAGCGTCTCTGCAGTACCGGCCTGGCAGGGTATCACCAGGGAAGATAGCCAGCGTCTGGTAATGCTGATGCTTCACAGACTTAATGCAGTCATTGCATGCAAAGGACATGTGACCAAATATGAACAATAGTGACTTTATTCTACATTGTTACACTGTACAATGTTTTCAGTGCCAGATAATGGGAGGTCTATGTACAAAGGGTGCTGTCATTTCTAAACGCTTCATCCAGTATGAAAATTCTGAAATTCAAGCTGTCAGTATTAGTTGACTTAAATGTATCAGCATCCAGGCAGAGGCAACCTGATTTGGGCCAAATATTTTGGCATTAAAACATTAGGAGGTTTTGGGGTTGAGTCCCATAAGTCTTTCATGAAGTACCAAATACTGCGTTACATGTGTTGGAAAATTACTCTATATTCTTTATCTCACTGTCCTATTTGTACATCCTTTATTCCGTTAATCAAATGTGTAATTTGGCTTGACTGTATGATCTCTTCTCAAACTATAATTTATGGAAATGTTTTGTTTACTCTGTATAGGGAGTATGTTATATATTTTCAGTGGGCATTATGAGAAGATTTTTTGATTTAGTGAGAATAAATCAGGTAGGTGTTTTCAAAAGAAATGTGTTAGTCATTTCAGCAGATGCTTTTATCAACTTACGTTCATATATTTTCTTACCATTCATACATGGCTCCTGCTCGAATTAAAACCCAACCCTGGGTCTGTAAGCACTATATACTCTAGCAATTTAACTAACATGACTCAAGCATGACTCACAATAGAAAATACCACCACAGGTTTTGAGATGACGATAAAGCAACTGTCGCTGTGCCCATGTGGCTTGTGAAAAGGAATTTGTCCAGTAGATAAAATGTAATATTTGATATCCCTGTACTCTAATACTTAAATAATTTGTAAGACTGTTCTCAACGTTTACTGAATGTAACTTCTGATCTAATCATTTGCCCTAGCTTAACACTGGCATTAAATCTGTTCATCCAAAACCTATTTGTCTTTCATGTTATACTTTGGTTTACTTCACAAATGTGTATTTAATAACACAATTAGACTTTTGTATATACTGCACTTTTTTATTGCAGCAGCTGTCTTGTTAATAGCTCTGGTGAGAATCACTTTGGTTAACAGTTACACCATGTATTTCAGTACAAAGCATTGGTACATTCACAAAATACGTATAGATTACCCACATTTTCTACAGCAAGTTACTGTATTACTGTAGGCGTTAAACATATTTGGATGTATCATGGCTGTTTTTACACAACATTAATAAATGGCTGCACTGCTAATCCAAAGTTATGTGTTTTTGGGGGGATTTTGTATGATTCTACTTTGAAATGGACAGCTGAAAATACAATCTGACCTGGTTGACATACTTCTAATTTAGCACACAGTCACCCATCGCAATCCATGTAATGCCATAAAACCCCCAAACAGATCCTGAGCCGAGCGTCAGTAAAACACTGTGGAATACATTTTAATTCATGCTTTAGATGATTTATAGATCCAGTGTGAATTATAGAAAGAGAGAACTATTTCACATAATGAATAATCATGTAAAACATTTCTGAAGTGCATAGCGTGGTATAAAATTTAACAGGACATGCAACTTTTTTTCACCACTGTTCACATCATGGTGGACAGTAGAGCACCTGAAAGATGGTCTTGTGCCAGGCAGGTTTTTCATTTGCTTTTAAATGCTTGTGTGCAGATCAAAGAAGTACAAACCCAAAATGAGCAGTCTATATATAAGGTAGGTCGATATCACCTAACACACAATAATTAACATATAACTAAAATATTATCTGGCATTTATATACCTTTTCTTCATATCAAGGAAAACATTACAATCATTCTTCCGGTCAGCTTGGTTTACAAGTGCACCATAGGCGATGTTCCAATGGCCGCATGTGTGTGTGTGACCCCTGAACAAGTTTGTTAGTGTGTTTGTTTGCACAAATCTAGCCACTCTCTGGCACACCTCCCATGAGGACTCCACCATGACTCCACCTGCACTTCTTCTACACCGTCTGAGGGGGCACTGCAACACATGACAGAGCGGTTTTTAAATGTAACAGTATTTCCTTTTTAAATGTAACATTATTTCCTTTCTTTTTTAAATGTAACAGTATTTCCTTTCTTTTTTAAATGTAACAGTATTTCCTTTCTTTTTTAAATGTAACAGTATTTCCTTTCTTTTTTAAATGTAACAGTATTTCCTTTCTTTTTTAAATGTAACAGCATTTCCTTTCTTTTTTAAATGTAACAGTATTTCCTTTCTTTTTTAAATGTAACAGTATGTCCTTTCTTTTTTAAATGTAACAGTATTTCCTTTCTTTTTTAAATGTAACAGTATGTCCTGTCTTTTTTAAATGTAACAGTATTTTCTTTCTTTTTTAAATGTAACAGTATTTTATTTATTTTTAAAATGTAACAGTATTTTCTTTCTTTCTTTTTTAAACACTTAACCTAACCATCTAAATGTGCTATACCAAACATAACTTTTGCCCCAAAAACCTAACCTTCACCCTAAAACTAAATCTAACTCCTAACCCTAAACTTATGTGTTACGTAACCGTAACTGCATTTGAAACCCTAACCCCAATTGTAACTTTCCCCTTTACCTTACATATAGCATAACCTTTTCAAAATGTTACCATAACATTTTAACACACACACACACACACACAAACAAACACACAGGGAGCTCACCCTCTGTCTTTGGTAACAGGGTGTCTGCTTGATTAGACCTGAGAAAAAAACAAACAAGAATGGCAGTTTACTCCAATACAGCGATGTGAATAGAAATAAAAGGACAATTCAGACAGACCAGCTCACGTCAAAGCTTTGTGGCCACAGCCACATGTACTGTGAACAAGACCATGCGTGTTTCAACCAAATAGAATGTAATATAGGTGTATTTTAATGTATGTTAGGCTTAGAGCACAGGGCATGTAGCCATCAAAGCGTTGACAGACATAGACTTTGAGTTGGGGCAAAATGCTGATTCTTCAGGGTCGTAACAATCTGTGTCCTCTCCTAAGGCATATAGGAGAGGCAGAGACTGGGTTTCCATGCCAATGGTTGTTAACGGTACACAAGACCACCCACTGACACTCCCAACCCATGCAAAAACACAGAGCCCTGTACTCCATAACACAGGAACTTTCCTTATTATTATTGGACAATATCTTAAACCATTTTTACATGGTGAGACAAACAGGCGCTTTTGAAGACAATTTACTGTTTAATGGCGTTTAATACTAAATTGTATGAATGGGTCAGCGGCGTTGGTGGATTTAGGGAGGTGGTGCAAAAGTGCAATCTTAACCAATAGCCAGCATTCAGAGAATGGAATCCACTGTGGACTGGGGAGAGAGGGGGTCAAAACAGACATGGTAACTGTAAGATAGTATGATAAAGTAATCCTGTTTGATTGGGACTCTTCTTCCAGTCTGACGCATTCCTCATGCACAGGCAGAGAAACTGCCAAGTCATGTGCAAACTCTTACTTGGATGAGGATTTGGGGCATTTTGTGATTTTTTTACCTGTTAAAAAGATACAAAGTTTACATGTTTACAACGACTCGAAATGAGCCACAGGTGAGAAGGAAATCTGGCTGTGTGTGTGTGTGTGCGTGTGTGTGTGTGTGTGTGCGTGTGTGTGTGTGTGTGCATAGCCTACTTACTAAGAGCTATTAGGATGCCAGAAACAAACAAGATCAGCCCAATGATGACCCCTGTAGTTCGAAGTGTCTCATAATCTAAAACCAAAACAAATATATGTTAGAATTCCCACACAACATTTATTTCGTTACCCAAAAAACGAATTTATTTCGATTAATCCACATACCATAATCAAAGACGCTTTGATCGGGTAACGTTGGTTCTGTATAGAAGAAACACAAACATGGTATTTTGTCTAATTAGGCTTTAAACATTATGTAGCCTAATAATAGTTACGAATGAACACAAGTATTATATAGTTTACAAAAGAGTGCAGAATATGGAAGTGGACAAGTAAAGAGCCAAAATACCAAGATGTTTAGGACTTGGATTCAGTACCATGGGTTGTACCTGAAAACATCACAATTATTCATAAAAATCGAAAATGTTTACCCTGAACTATTTTAATAATTATTATACTACTATTATTATTATTATTCCCTGATTCTGAATTAACCTAACAGGTTATCAAGTGATGGAATTATCATGTGCTAATTATGTGTGATTGACAATGGTGAAGCCACATATTGTAATCTCACATATATATTATTATTAAACTTATATCACTTTTTGACCATCCTATCTCCTCCCACAATTTTTGCACTAGATGGACAAAAAAGGTGTCAACATGTGCGTCTTGAACCCTATTTTGTAGAAGGTTCCATTATGTAGTTTACGAAATATTAACGATATTGTTGCTAATTTATACATTGGTAGAATGTTTAAAAATAGAGAGTGAGCGCCCCTCCATGTGAAAATGTTGAGAACATTTAGAAACTGCTGCTGCTGCTAGATTTTCAAGTCTATACACATAAATGGCATATCAAAACGTTCAGCTAATTGTGCTGTCACTAACAATGTCCAAATATAAGCTGTAACATGGTTATTAAGTTATGCCCTTTTGTTTCCAACTAGCGCCTCCCCATAGAGACCCATTAAAACGTTTTGAATCTGCGCTCTAACTGTCGATTTCCAGTGTTTTTTTGGTTGTTTGTAAATTGTGATAGCGCCTACATTTCTGAGGTTACAGATGCATATTATACATCAAAATGTCGGCCTGGTTCTTAGGAGTCTCATGATTGTTTAAACTGTGCAAGTAATACTTTTGTTAGTATAGCTAAAAGAATATGACCATGCCTGAATCTATTCAACTGACACAGGCATGGTTGCCAGGCAACAGCCACAAACACTAGCTGCAGCTGGTTCTGTATGTTGAATGTGTAAGCTCTGTCTGGGCAACAATCAAAACATCTAATGCTAGGGTGCCAGTTAGCACCTGCATGTAGCAAGTTAGCGCGCTAGCTAGCTAGCTCCTGTATGTGTAGGCTCACCCTCAAACAACTACTGTTAGCATGTTAGCGCGCTAGGCTAGCTAGCTAGCTACTTCTGTATGTGTATGCATACATTAAAACAACTAACATTAGCATGTTAGCGCGCTAGCTAGCTACTCCTGTATGTGTATGCATACATCCAAACAACTAATGTTAGCATGTTAGCTAGAGCTAGCGCGTTAGCTAGCTAGTTACTCTTGTATGAGTATGCTCCATCAATGGGTAGATTGTATTCAAACAACTATTGTTAGTGTGCAAACTAACTAGCTAGCCACTACTGTATGTGTAGGCTCATACTCAAACAACTAGGCAGATTACAAGGATGTTTAATAGGCAGGTTACTATGTTGGTTAAAAGGCTGGTTACCATGCTGCTTAATAGGCAGGTTACTATGTTTGTTAATAGGCTGGTTACATGCTGCTTAAAATAAAGGTTATTATGGAGTTTACTAGGCAGGTTACTATAATGTTTAATAGGCAGGTTACAATGCTAGTGAATAGGCAGGTTACATGCTGTTTAATAGGAAGGTTACATGTTGTTTAATAGGCAGATTACATGCTGTTTAATAGGCATGTTATTATTCTGGTTACTCTGCTAATTGACAGGCAGGTTACATGCTGTTTAATAGGCAGGTTATTATTCTGGTTAATTGGCAGGTTACTATGCTCACATATCGTAATCTCACATATATTATTATTATTATTAAACGTATAACTGGACATTGGCAGTTGATATCAGTACACAGTCGACTACGGGTGTCCGGCCGCAAGCACACATCACAATTTCAGCAGAAATTGTAACCTATCTAATTCACTTATTGCAGTCACATTTGGCGCACTCTTATCTTGAATGTATTATTTTTTAGAAAATACAGGCAAACAATAAACCACTGGAAATATTGCATGTGTAAATCTTCCACTTGTGCTGCTGTGCGTTTTTTTCAGACGACCACAGCAAACCGAGTTGTGCATGAATGCGGAGCGCTGATCACTGCAGGGTCTCAGTCAGCAGAAAAACGCACCGCACCAGTGGGTGTGGAAGGGATGGATACCAGTAGTGTCTTCTGATTAAATATGCTTATTGTCTTCTGATTAAATATGCTTATTGTCTTCTGATTAAATATGCTTATTGTCTTCTGATTAAATATGCTTATTGTCTTCTGATTAAATATGCATAATGTCTTCTGATTAAATATGCATGCTAATTGTCTTCTGATTAAATATGCTTATTCTCTTCTGATAAAATATGCTTATTGTCTCTTCTGAATAAATATGCTTATTGTCTTCTGATTAAATATGCTTCACACTAGCGTGCAGTTAATACGCATCCCTGGTAGGTAACTATAACAAAAACGGGTAAATAAAGGTAAATAGGCTCTACTTTAACGCGCAGCCACTTGGCAGGACAGGGGACACTGCGGCTTTCCTCCTGCTGAATAGCCCCGAATGCCTTATTACTGCGCTTTCACTTCTCCTGCAGCACAGA
This sequence comes from Dallia pectoralis, assembly GCA_029465975.1. Classification (NCBI taxonomy): domain Eukaryota; kingdom Metazoa; phylum Chordata; class Actinopteri; order Esociformes; family Umbridae; genus Dallia; species Dallia pectoralis. The sequence continues at coordinate 18,795,196 of CM055738.1, read as the reverse complement.
CGCCTCTTATTTCCCCCCAAATTGTTTTTTTACATTTTGGTATTTTAGCCTATACGCTGTTATTTTAAGCTCAGTACATTTGCACAAGATAGTAGCCACACAATAGTTGCACACTTTTTTTAATGAATAAGTATAAATGCCATCAAGAGTATTACAGAGAAAAATGTGCAACCCAACAGAAACATTCACGAATGAGAAACAAGCCGGTATATTAATTTATCATTTGCAATTCATGCAACCCATTACAAGATATTACAACATGAAAACGTGTCCATACTCATATTACATTGCACCAATTTAATATATTATTAATTATATGATTAGTCATTATTGAGACGAGCCTATGGGTTTGAAACTAAGACTGTACTGGATGCGTAAAAACGGCTCTGGCAATAATAACACATCAACAAAAAACGAACAGCACATTGACCATCCAAGCATTCATTAATATCACCATGTACATTAAACTCTAGGCTATAAAACATGCGTGGATTGCACAAACCTTTTTCAGTTGCCATGACTGCACTGGGTGGATGGGCGCAATAGGTTTTGCCTGTTGAGTCTCCCCTTAGTTTTAGGTCAGCGAGAGGTAATGGGTGAGAAGAAGCGCACAGCGTAGGTAAGAATTATGATGTGAACCTGCAGCTCAATATAAACCCTTTAAGGCAGAGGGCGCCCTCTGGTGGTGAGAATTATGATTTGAACCGGCAGCTCAATATAAACCCTTTAAGGCAGAGGGCGCTCTCTGGTGGTGAGAATTATGATTTGAACCGGCAGCTCAATATAAACCCTTTAAGGCAGAGGGCGCTCTCTGGTGGTGAGAATTATGATTTGAACCGGCAGCTCAATATAAACCCTTTAAGGCAGAGGGCGCCCTCCGGTGGTGAAGGTGCCGCACTGCATCGTGTCATAGAGCGAACCATTGCCGCAGCATTTAGTATCGTCCCGTCGAGACTAACATGTGTGACAGAAAATGCATTGCGGATAGAATGTAACTGCACTCAGAATGCCTGCTACTACCATCTGCGAGGCTTCAGGTGGAAGTTCCTAGACGACACCTCTGTTCTTAGCCTGAATATTGTCCTAAGGTGGCGTGGGAAACTGCAAAGACAGACTACTATCACAGCTCTATAGTTTTAATTCTTTGTTGCATCTCTACTGCCATTCGGCATTAGATGTCCCTAGCAACGAGTCAAGAGCATCAGCAGAAAATTCTGTATGTTTCTATATTGAAACACATCAAATACAAGTAAAATCAATGCAAGGGTTCCTGATGTCGCATACGGAATGCATTCGATCATTATATAATCATTTTCATTACAACACAAGGTGCGCTTTAGTCTCTTGGAACCACCACGTCAGTGTAACCGGATTGCTGTTGAATGTTTGCTTAGACTGTTCCCATCTCTGCTCCACCCTGCAGCAAAAAGCAACGAGACATGTTCCTAATAATATTACAGCCCTGCAGTATCATACAAATAGCTCAAACCACGGGCCCCAACATGGCAGTAAACAACAGCATTCAGCAGTTTGCATTCTGCAGCACTCGTACAGGGGATTCTTACTGCCATCTAAACAGTCAGCATGTTACATTCTGCAGCACTCGTACATGGGATGTATACTGCCATCTAAACAACAGCATGTTACATTCTGCAGCACTCGTACATGGGATGCTTACTGCCATCTAAACAGTCAGCATGTTACATTCTGCAGCACTCGTACAGGGGATGTATACTGCCATCTAAACAACAGCATGTTACATTCTGCAGCACTCGTACATGGGATGCCTACTGCCATCTAAACAGCAGCATGTTACATTCTGCAGCACTCGTACAGGGGATGTATACTGCCATCTAAACAACAGCATGTTACATTCTGCAGCACTGCCATCTAAACAACAGCATGTTACATTCTGCAGCACTCTGCCATCTAAACAACAGCATGGCAGCATGCAGGGGATGTACTGCCATCTAAACAACAGCATGTTACATTCTGCAGCACTCGTACAGGGGATGTATACTGCCATCTAAACAACAGCATGTTACATTCTGCAGCACTCGTACAGGGGATGCATACTGCCATCTAAACAACAGCATGTTACATTCTGCAGCACTGCACTGCCATCTAAACAACAGCATGTTACATTCATCTAATGGGATGCACTGCCATCTAAACAGTCAGCATGTTACATTCTGCAGCACTCGTACAGGGGATGTATACTGCCATCTAAACAACAGCATGTTACATTCTGCAGCACTCGTACAGGGGATGCATACTGCCATCTAAACAGCAGCATGTTACATTCTGCAGCACTCGTACAGGGGATGTATACTGCCATCTAAACAACAGCATGTCACATTCTGCAGCAGTCGTACAGGGGATGCATACTGCCATCTAAACAACAGCATGTTACATTCTGCAGCACTCGTACAGGGATGTATACTGCCATCTAAACAACAGCATGTTACATTCTGCAGCACTGCCCATCTAAACAGTCAGCATGTTACATTCTGCAGCACTCGTACAGGGGATGCATACTGCCATCTAAACAACAGCATGTTACATTCTGCAGCACTCGTACAGGGGATGCATACTGCCATCTAAACAACAGCATGTTACATTCTGCAGCACTCGTACAGGGGATGCATACTGCCATCTAAACAACAGCATGTTACATTCTGCAGCACTCGTACATGGGATGCTTACTGCCATCTAAACAGTCAGCATGTTACATTCTGCAGCACTCGTACAGGGGATGCATACTGCCAATTCCTCCAGGAAGGTGAAGCTTCAGCAACATTTGTGGTGCATTCCAGTAGAACTGCACTACCGGGCAAGGATGTGGCTCTAGTACCAGGGAATGAACACACAAGAGCTGTAACGTATCATACAGATTCCCATATACATGCCTTTATTCAACATCTGTGGAATTATAACACTTAAAAATAGTTTAAACTGACCAAATAAACATGTGTCACAGATTGGGTATCATAGGGTGGCCTTAAATTCAGCAATACTACGGGATCAATTGAATACTTTCTGAAAATACTGTCATTGTATATTTATAATGTAAAAGAAAAAAATACACTCGGATGAAAGGTAAGAAGGATTGTTGCAATGTCTTGGGAGGGCGATAGTTGTGATGTACTCTCCAGTGCTGCCATCTGGTGGCAAAAGTCGATATCACTGCGGATCTGAAAGCATAATAAGGTGCATGGTTTATTTTATTTTTTAATTGAATTAATACTGTTAAAACGATTGCTTATAAGAATAAAGTAAGTAAGTGTAACTGGATAATCTATATAAATTACAAAAGAACACATTGGTTTCTTTTGCATTGAAGCAGTATATATGCACAAGGTATGGCCAAAATCAGTGTTCAGTTTATGTTTCTCTGGCAGTGGCTGGTACTTTCCAAATACTATCATATTATTATTTTGTATGAATAATTTTCATGAGGCTGATGTTATAATCTAATTACTTCATCTTAAAAAGTAAAAAACATCCATGATAACCCCTTTGGTAACATGGTTTTGGTTTAGAAATGGAACCAGGACCAGCAAACAACTCAATAACTAATGAAACACATATGTTGGTGCATCTTTAATGTCATCAGGCTATTAGGCTCAATTGTATGACGAGTGACAACCCTTGAATTGACTAAATTATTGCCAAAAGGTGCAGTACCATCTATTGACGCTAGGGGTGTGTTTTGTTTACACACTACAAAAATGCATTTCTGTTGATTCTCAATAAATAAATAAAAGTATAATATCTTGTGTCAATTGAAGACTAACATCACATATGTCCAAATTTATAAAAAGTATACTCAACTAAAAATCTATCTGCATTTTTTAATCTTAGACATTGTTTATTTAAATTCAATTCACTGGAATACAGACTTTTTGTGTGGTTCATTTTTGCATTGAGAACTAGGCATTGATTTTGCCATGACATTACCCCCCAAAGCGGTTACTTGGGCATTTTGTTGACACTCAGTTTGTTTGTTCTGGATGATTGAGGCAAGATTCATGTTGAGTTCAGCGTTTTGACAGATGGCCTCACATTCACTTCATTAACTATGCTCTGATCCAATATGGAATTCATGATTCACTTAAAGCTGCTTAGTAAAACTACAATGGCACCACCTTCATGGTTGGTATGAGCTACTTCTGTTCAAAGGCAATACTTTCTTTGGCCAAACAGGGCAGCTGGCATTGCAGAATCGGTCCTCCTTTAACTCATGTGTCCAAAGCACCGTGTTCCAGTCTTTTCTGGCAAACATCAGTTATACATTGAATTTTTTTTTCTTTTTGAAAGCAAAGGCTTCTTCTTATCTGTCTCTTTCTAACAGTTGAGTCTTGCCATTTCTTTTTTTTACATTTTTCGTAGAAAAAGAGCCCTGTAGATGCCTTGATGTCACCCTTGTGGTTCTTTGATAATTCTATGAGCATCTTTGGTTCAGTTTTTGGGCTGAATTTGGAGCAAACAGTGAGACAGTGGCATTATGTACATTCAATTGCTTTGAAATGGCTTTATAACCACTCCCAGACAATTAGGCAACAAAAATCCTTACTTGTGAAGATTTTGGCCGTGTTTTACCATAGACCTACAGTAGATTTATAAAGACTACACACCTCTGTAAAACATATGTGAAAAAATTAGACAAATAAAAATAATGTCAGAACTTTTTCCACCTTTAATGTGATCTATAACTGGAACAATTCAATGGAAAAACCACCTGAAAACTTTCAGGGGTAAAAATAAAAAACCTTACAATTAAATTATTTATCTTTGTCTATTTTTACAGGGGTGTGTATACTTATATCCACTGCATATGGTTAAGACTAAACCTGACTAATTTCTAATCATTAGCGAAAGCTGAACTATCCTAAGTTACTCTTTAATGATTTTAAAATAATTTGCACCGGTTTAAGTGCACCCCATTCAAATGACAGCAAAAGACAGCAGTACGTTTACAGCATTATTGTAAGTGCATACTGTACATTGCTAAATGCTAAACCCTGTAGGAATTACAGCCTTTTCATAGGAAGCTATAAAGGCCAGCGAGTTTGATGTTTCAAGCCAAAGATTGGCGCTCTTTCGCTTACCTGACAACACTACTGAATAAGTGTCATGTTAGCAAAATATCCCAAAGAACCTATGCATGTTAATATAAAGATAGGTAAAGAAACTAAAATGTGCCATCTCATATTTTGATTAACTAGCTCTTTAAACTTAAAGCTGACCACGGTAGGATCTTGTCATTGGAAATAAAATGTTTTGTCAATATAAACATTGTGTCAAATGCGTCCCTGTGAGATGGATAGCACCGCAGACATCCGGTATGGAAATATGAAACCCACAACTAGATGGCTTCTAACCAGTGTTGTGTAAAACCAGCCATTGCATTTAGTTGGTTCTATAATGACTCATTTTCAGTTTGCCGTGTCTAAGAATTGCATCAGAATGCCTGCATGTGCACTTATGTCATTAGGAAAGAGAAACCCAGCTGTCAATCGAACCCAGGCTGGGGGGAGATGGGGAGTGCACCTTTAACTAGTCTCAGCAGTATATTCTTATTCAATAAGTGTGGTGTGGCATATTGCCAATAAACAACAGATAAAGGCCTTTAATCAGCACAGTGCAATGCAGACTACCAGGATACAGTCATTAACTGTATAGCCCTGCATGTTAGCCATTCACACACACCCAAAGCTCCCCAATTGATACAAAAACTGGTGAAACAATGAATTTATGTTATACAGTCTGATATCCCACACCGTTCCGGGCTCGAAACAATACATTATAAGACGTATTATTAATTAACTGATTAACAGGTCAATACTGATATTTGGACCATCGTGGTAATGAGGAGAATATATACCTGCCACAGCCCCTGCCTCTGCCCGTGCCGGAGAGATCCCAACAGGCCTGAGAGATAAACATTAAAACGAACCTTAACTGAAAGTAAAGGTAAAACTCGAAGGACATAATCAAATGGATTACACAGTACATAACCAATACATTTAAAAACTGTAGCACACATGATATCGTAGACATGACAATAGGAGGTTTGGTGACGCATCAACACTGCATCTTTACCTAGTACAACCTACCGTGGCCTAGGACTTGACTTGCAGCGGCATTTCCGGCCTACACAGAGTGGAGAGATGGAAAGATTAATTACTGTGCAAAGAAACTTTATTAACGGCTCCATATAGAAAAAGGAAAGAGTTGCAGATATAATCCTATAAAAATGTTGGGATAATGGCATTTTAAACCAAATATAAACTGCAGCGGTCCCTTACACTTTACCATTTATATGGAATATTTAATATTTTCTACAGGAGAGAACAGTGACGACCATCTAGGCCACATTTTGAGCCACGCCAGCGTGGCTTTGGCTACATGTTAGCAGTGTCCTGCTGGAAGACAAATTGCTTCTAAATTCCAGGTTTCATGCAGACTGCAGGTTTTCTTCCAGGATTTCGCTGTACATTGCTGTATCTACGTCGACCTCCATCGTCACAGGCTTTTCAGGCCCTAATTCAGAGGGATCCCCAAAGCATGATGCTGCCACCTCATGTTGCGTCAAGGCAGGGATTGTGTTCTCACAATGAATGGTGTTAGAACTACGCAAAACATACTGCTTAGTTTCGACCAAAAAGCTTTATTTTTGTGTAATCAGACCATATAATGTTCTTATACTCCATCTCAGTGTCTTTTACATCTGGCAAACCAAGATTTGATGCAAGTTGATTTGCTTTTGCCTCTCTCCAATCAAGACTACTTTTGTGAAGCACCCGGGCTGTTGTTACAGTATGCCCAGTGTACTCTAGCTCAGCCATGGCAGACTGAAACGCCTTTATGTTTTCCATAGACTACAGTGGCCTCCTTGTGTCCTTCTTGCCCCAAATTCAAGTATTTTCTGTTTATATTTGCAATTACAAACAGATTTAACAGAAAGTGTTAAGGGGATTAACACACTTGAGTGGCACCGTAGAGTGGATAAGGGGTGCTCTACATGTCTCCTGTAATATGACAAGTTTCTTAGTTGCATTGGGTTACTTGGAAGCGGTGTGGGGGTGGGGGCGCTATAGACGTTCAGATTCCTAAAGGATAGAGGGGTGTTGGGTGTCTGGGTTGTGCAAGGTATTGGGTAGCACCCCAGCCCCCATAAAGTACAGAACCCCAGCCCCCATAAAGTATAGCACCCCAGCCCACAGAAAGTACAGCACCCCAGCCCCCATAAAGTACAGCACCCCAGCCCCCATAAAGTATAGCACCCCAGCCCACAAAAAGTACAGAACCCCGCCCCCAGAAAGTATAGCACCCAGCCCACAGAAAGTACAGCACCCCAACCCCAAGAAAGTATAGCACTCCATGCATATTTATCAGTGCTAGAATGGTAGAGGAACTACTAACAATTCAAATGGCGTCTAAAGCATTACTGTGCGTAGGCCGACACAGTACAACAGACTTACTGACAATCAGGAAGATGCCCATGAGAAACAGAACCACAGCAAAGATCAGCCCACCGATCCTCAAAGATTGATAATCTGAAAGAGATCCGTCCATATTATTATAGATACATGTTCATCTACGGCCAACTGAATGTATTCCCCCGGTAATCTGCAGGCCACAGTGTGACCTACTGCACGTTAGCGCTACCATTTCTGCGCTACCATCTCTGCTAACATGTGTGATACCTAAATGCCACATTAGAAGCACAAGACTGTTTATGAAGTCTATCTACTTCATAAGGACATGCTGTGACCTAGAAACTGTGCTGAATGGTCTGCCCTTTGTATTTGACATATTCTTTCAGATTTTGTTCACGGACTGTTTTTAGCTCTTCACCCAGAAGATAGCAACAAAAAGGAACATAGTTGAACAAGTGACCCAAGTGGTCATAATTCCATTTCTGTATGTTGTTCCAGTTCCAGTAACATTTCCTATGGGGTCAATAATGTGGAATGGGGTATTTACTATTACAATAATCTCATTTTGGATTGAGAATTTAAGACATCATTTGAAATCGGATAATGACCAGAGCATCTTTGCTTCGGAATTCACAGCTCCCGCAGGGTGCATATTCGAGTCAATGCTCGCTCGACCTGAGTTTATGCAATTGTGAATATAATCTTTTCATAACGTGGCGTCAGAATACGCTAATAAAACCATTAAACCCTTTCTGAGACTGTCTGCTCCAACTGTAAATGCCACGATTAATACATTCTTAAGTTTTATCTATAAAACTGCAGTCTGACTGGTATTACTCCTTAAAATTAGACTACTACAGTAGAGTGGACATCACTAGAACTGAACTCTAGAACCGTGACCTGAGGGGGTTAATGTTCTATATAAAGAAAGAAGGAAAATGCAAACCCATCTTGACCTCCTGCAGATGTTTCCTGAGAACTGTCACAGATTTGCTTCCTGTGGAGTTATTTGATGCATCATCATTCACTCACCGTAATGAAAAGCAGCTTCATAGTCTGGGAGGGGAGGTAAAGAACAGACTCATTAAGCATCTTTCAGAATGTCATAATTAGTCAAAGTTATTGAATGCACATCGAAAATGTAGTTATAGAATCAGTCCACTTGTCCCCTAGGCAACCAAAGGCGAGCCCAGCCCCTGCCACTAGATTCCTACCACAGAGTGGCACAGCCCAAAATACATTTAGTCTTCGACTCCCCCATGTCCCCAAGGTCTTGTGACCTCTCCTCTCACGGTTACAGTGTCTGGGAGAAATATTCATCGGAATGTGAGACAGATTGATGCTAACGCCGCCATCTTTGGAAACTTGCTCTTAAATTCAAAGCCATATTAATTCCATATGAGTTCTCTGGGGTTATTTAAATCTGTTCTCTACTATAAATGAGTTTTTATGGACTTTTATGCACACAAACCAAACCTTCATTGTGATCTATGACCCTGCCAGAGACTTTAAGCTGGTGCAGTCTAACCCCAAATCTGACCAGGGTTAACCAACTGATATTGTCAACAGAGTTTAGTAAGCTGGTGAAAAAAGATAACTAACACAATGTAGAATTGCTCTATTATTCAGCATACAATTTAAAGTGAAATGGACTAGGTAAAGCAATGTTTGAAACAACAACATTTACCTTTTCCATCTATCGTTGACGCTGAAAAAGAGAAGATGAAAAGCATTAATGATTGACAAACCGCAGCTCTGACTGTGTGTTCAGTGTGAGCCATGAAGCCTCTGTAACTCATATCAAACTCTGTTTGTTTTGATAATTACACTGAAGTGTTCCCAACATGGACACCGATTGCTCAATAAGTCCTAATCATTTTCTGTCTCTTTAGTCCGCGGGAGAAAGGGATCCCGAGATTCCCAAAGCGCCTACAGGGATCAAATTTTTACCACGCGTTAATTCCTGTGAAGAACTGGTTAGTCAACCGAATGGTGCCTTTTCTTTTTACTTTACTTCATCACAGAAACCGCATGGTAAGGTCAAATTAAAGAAACATGCATAGTGTTCTTGCTTGTGTCATTGTTGGCGTATGAATGCTTAGAGGCCAATACATAAAACTTCGATAGAAATACAAATAGTGCTAAAACCAAGAAGTGTGCTGGTTTCTCATTTCTTAAATTTCACAAAACGTTAGCATTGTTGAATTATGAGATAGAACTTTGTAAGATAAAAGATAAAAATGTGTATGTGTGTGCATTTGTGTGTGCATGTGTGTGTGTGTGTGTGTGTAAAAGAGAGACAGTGTTTGTACATGCCTGCGCGTTTGCGTCTGCCAAATACAGGTGTGCAAATATTGGCAGATGCAGTGCAAGTAACCATTTGAAAGTCAACAAAAAGTTCATCTTCCTCAGAAATGCCATTTAGATAAACCTGCATGCATGTCATATTATCTGGATCAGCGTACACATAAAGGACTCTTACGCGAAGTACCACGTAATGAAACCACAGCTTTAAAATCCTGGAGGTAACAGTAAAATATCATTAATATGCATCGGTATTTTTTTCCTATAAATTGCTTATCTCTTCTCTGCAGAGGGGGAAATGAAATGACAAGCGAAGACGACTGAAGTATACAAGCCTGATGTCCAACAAAAACGTTACTTTGCTGTGAATCCTCACCAGCGCCAAAGTTACTCTATTGACTAGCCATTCCTGAGGAGAAAAACAACTAATGTAGGTCAAGCTGCTCCAGAACAAGCAGCACAGAAACACGACCCATTGCCATGCACAGTTTAGCGCCTGACGTCCAATCCTGGCAAGAGAATTGAAGGCGCTTTCTACCAGCAGCCTAGACTTGTTTTTATTTTAACTGTTTGTAACCAACTGGATTTAATCATATCAACGACCTTACATGTCACACATTTGTCACACATTCACGAGTACCTAGATGCTTAGTTAGTAAAGACTAAGCACACTTTTATGCATCTAACAAGCTAATTAAATTCAAGTCATCATTCCATGGCAGCCAGGCATCACGATGCTCATTCCATATTGACACACTGAGGTGTCCAATACATTACTAACTTACCTGGCACTGACCAGCCTATAGTACAAAAAAACAGAATAGAGACACCAACTGGTATAAGAAACTAAACAGTTCCCTCCACCACACGGTGAATTGCTGTACTACCGGGCAAATTACGAGTCACTAGTCCAGACAGTCGTGCATTTTCAGACTCCATTCCCGAGGCAGACAGACAAGCGGCCTATTCATTAATGACACGAATGAGGCAACCAACAAACTTTCGACTTACCTGGCATCTCCCTGCCAAATGCTGATCCTGTTAGTACAGACATACCAGAGACCGGCTCATTCTTAAGAGCCATTACAGTGCCTTCAACCACACTGATTAACCAGTCTGCTACCACACATAGCAGAAACACTGATATCAACACAATCTGTGGCAGTGAATATATTTTTCCAGGGTTCCTTGATTGAAAATGTTTAACTTTATCTTTTTTGGAAAAAGCTAAAATGAAAGTTTTTCAAAAGGTTTGAGAGGAATCTTACCCAAAGCAGGAGCCACACAGAAGCAGAATACCACCAGCACGGGGGGATCCATGGTACCTAGACTGAACAGGAAACAACCACCAGAAACATTTATCGTAGCCAAAAACATGATTGAACTAACCATCTCAAAACAGTTACATGCCTCCCCTGTTTGTTTTGATAATTACACTGAAGTGTTCCCAACATGGACACCGATTGCTCAATAAGTCCTAATAATTTTCTGTCTCTTTAGTCCGCGGGAGAAAGGGACCCCGAGATTCACAAAGCGCCTACAGGGATCAAATTTTTACCACGCGTACATTTTTGTGAAGAACTGGTTAGTCAACCGAATGGTGCCTTTTCTTTTTACTTGAACTTCATCACAGAAACCGCATGGTAAGGTCAAATTAAAGAAACAGGCATAGTGTTCTTGCTTGTGTCATTGTTGGCGTATGAATGCTTAGAGGCCAATACATAAAACTTCAATAGAAATAGTGCTAAAACCAAGAACTGTGCTGGTCTCTCATTTCTTAAATTTCACAAAAGACTGACGGTTACAGGAGGAACGTGTCACAACACTTCCGGGAATTGACTTTGGCTAAAAGAAGGTCACCTGGTTCAATGAGTCCCGTTATCTTTTACCTCACATGGATGTCCATGCACGTGCACAGAACAGCATATTAGGCATGTGGTCAGAACTCTTCGGCTCCTCAGTGTATATAGTGGATATAGAAAGTCTCAACCCCTTTAAGAAAAGTCCCCTTCTGCTGCCTCACAAACTTAATGAAAACACATAATTAGACAATTAAACGAAGTAACCCACAATAGAGTAAAGAAATAAAAATCTGAAGAAACAGCCTTTCAGATCACGAATAAAACTAACAGCTTTCATCAGTCACTAATTGTGGTAAGCTTAATTTCAGTTCAGAATTAAGACCATTCCTACAGTAAAGCACAGAAGTTGCAGCATTCTGTTTCTACAGCAGGGACTGGAGCGCTTGCCAAAATGAACAGGAAAATAGACACAGAGAGATTAACAACTTCCTGTGCAAAACACAGAGAGATTCTTGAGGAGAACCTGCAGCCCCTCTGCCAGGAAGTTGTTAATGGGTAAATTGTTCATGTTTCAACCCAAAACCCAAAGCATACCACCAAAGCAACCATACAGTGGTCCAAGCACAAGTAGGTGAATGTCCTTGAGTGGCTTAGTTAAAACCCAGACCAAAATCCCATCAAGAATGTGGAATGACTTAAAGAGTGCAGTCCATAAGGTCACCATGAAATTTAATTGATTTAATTTCCATCGTAAATCAGCGAGCTTCGGCAGCGAGCTTTGAGAAGATGTTTGGTTTTGCTTAATACAAAATAAAAGCCTCCTATGTGAAATTATAGGAAATGCGTAAAGACAGTGGAATCATATCATATTACAAAATACAATAGTGTTTCTTACCTGACAAAAAAAACATTGGTTAAAATGTGTGGGTGTATTACAATTCTGAATATAGTTAGCAGCAGACAAAATATTTCACTGTAGAGCCTTATTAACCCAAATTAAGTCATATAGAAGTGCATTTTGGCACTACTGCATGGATCTTGGCTCCAAAAAATAAGTTGTGATGCTAACGTATAAGTCTTATAAACTGTAATATATGGGTGTCAATGAGTAAAGATTCAACAACACAATAAAAAACACCAATGAATCAGGGAGGTAAATGTGACCAGTGTTTGGTTGATCAAGTAATAAACTGGAGATTTACAAAATACACTTGACTTATTGGAATGAGAGTAAAGCAGTGGCTTTTGTGGATTAGTTAGTTGATGGTGGAATGTACTCGGCTATTGCAGTCACATCAAATGCAGAAGTTAACCTGTTTATTTGTCTGTTCAGTTGTGGTTCAACGACATTCTGTAGATATTCTTATTTTCTGGTCAATAGCGCCTACAGATGGTGTGCCATAACTGTGAAAAGTGCATACTCTGAATCAGGGACAGTATTGAAATGCAATTTGGGTTTTCGTTTTCAGTTCAATATAGTCTCAAATGACACTTACATTTTATTGAAAATGATCATGGATTTGTGAAAACGCATTATTATTTGAATATAATCCTTTATGGGCTTTCACTTGTCACAACTCTGAGTGATCGGAATAATTCCATAAATGTGTTGCTCATTTGCCCACTCATTTTGGGAATGTTGTCGTCATATACATCAATTTGATTTCATGTGTAAACTTCTCTAAAAGCAGTGGGTTGTAGGCCACTCATCCCTAATTGAAATGTGCATTTTTCTTTGTGATGGCACAATATCTCTAGGTGCCAATTAACTGTCTATTTTTAAAACATTTGGAAACTAAATCTTTTGAAAAACCAGAAGCCGTGGTTTGTAGTCCACTCCCCCCCGATTCAGAGTATGCACTTTTCATGGTTATGGCACACCATCTGTATGCGCTATTGACCAGAAAAAGAATATCCACTGAATGTCCGAAATAAAACCAACTTCACCTCCCTGACGTAATCTAACATACCATAACGTGTTGAACCACAACTGAACAGACAAATAAACAAGTCAACTACAGCATTTAGTGTGACTGCAATGACTCAGTACATTCCACCATCAACAAACTAATCCACAAACTTACTCTCATCTAATAAGTCAAGTGTATTTTGTAAATCTCCAGTTTATTACATGATCAACCAAACACTGGCCACGTTTGCAATAACAAATTGCATAGACTTGATCCTTAGTAAAGTCAGCACAATGTAACACACTCTCCCCTGCATTAATGCATGATATTTAACAACACTCTAACATTGTCTATAGTTAAATGCATTACAAACACATCCGTATCATTAGTTTTAATCCACATGCAAATACACCTACTGTATTTATAGCTTCACAAGTCAGAGCACATTTCTGTCACTTTAGATGTTCGTTGTTTAGAACGAGTACAGACATTTTGTATCAGATCCTTCGCAAATAAAAACAACTTACCTGTAATTTGTTAAATTAAATAGAAATGCAATTTAGCCGAGTTTAGTGTGTTGCTGCCGAGCCTCCAGATATGTTTCCCCTATAGGCTGTAATATACAGAACAAGGCTTCATGCAAATATGATAAAACCAGTGTTAGTTAACATGCGCCTGTAATAGTTATGCATTTATCAGAAATAAAAGCTGCTCATGTGAATGTCCTCCCGAAACATCCAAAACAAACTCTAGTTGTTAACTTTGTTAGTGTCGAGCGTCTGAGACAAGCGTTGGGAATTAGGAGAGGGCGGGGTTGGGCGCCTGTTATTTGGTCCGTGTACTTTTTTGCATGTAGAGAAAATAAGCTATAGAGTTGTTTTATTTGTTTTGTAAATTTTATTTAACATTTATTTAACCAGGTAGGCTGATTGAGAACAAATTCTCATTTGCGACGGCGACCTGGCCACGATAAGGCGAAAAATGTGCAGGACAACATACCGTTATAGTTACAAGAACAAAACAGTGGAAATAGCAGTGGGACACAATTAGGCAATACAGTGTCGTTCGTTATACAGGATGCGGTATATTAAGTACAGTTGAGCAGCATAGATAAGGTTATAACAAATATATATATATATATATATATATATATATATATATATATATATAAATATATATATATAAATACACTGAGTATCTACATAGAGGATGTACAAAGATTAAAGTGCATGGGAGTATATGAGGTTATGGGGGAAGACGTTCACTTGACAAACATGGCTTGTATAGTTATAATATACGTTTAAATATATTAGGAAATCATAGTAAATTGACATTTATTAAATTTACTTCTTGAAGTACTTACATGAGTAGAAAGTGTACTTTTAAGTACTTTAATAAGTCTACTTCATAAGGTAAAAGTACACTACACAGGTTACTTTAAAGTATTCAAAAGTATACTTAAAATAAACTATAAGTGTACTCTAAAGTGTACTAAATAAACTATAAAGTGGGCCAATTTAGTTTACTTAGTGAAAATAGTATATAACCAAATACACTTCTAGTATACTTTAAGTACCTTAATAATAGTATACTTTTTAAACTTAAGTGTACTTACAAAAATAAACTTTAAGTATACTTTTTTTTCGTAAGGGACAGTGTAAACAGGTATGACAGCTGTGCAGGTGCAAATAGGGCATGGAAAAGTGAGAAGAGGTTGAAGACAGTTAACAGGTGTTCAGAGATCAGGTGTTCAGGCAGGAGTAGTTTAAATGCAGCTGGTGAGATAAGGGTTTCAAGTTTTAGGGATTTTTGTAAATCGTTCCAGTCATTGGCGGCTGCAAACTGGAAGGATTGGCGGCTGAATGTTTTGCAGGTTTTCAGGGTGACGAAGGCAATATACCTACTTGAGCGTAGACTGCGGGTGGGTAGAGCTATGGTGACTAGAGAGCTTAGGTACAGAGAGACCTTGCCAAGCAGAGACTTGTAAATAAGTTGGTACAAATTAGTTAAACGCTGAGTGATTTACGACGGCCAGCCGACCAATGCGTAAAGCATGCAGTGGGAGTTGTAAGAGGCATTGGTAACAAAATGTATGATGCTATGTTAAATCACATCCAATTTTTTCACCAGAGAGTTTGAGAAGTTAGAGCAGTTCTATAAATGATCGCCAAAGTCGAACATTGGAATTATTTAGTTTTACTAAAGATTAGGAATAACTGTAGGTTACGGAAGGAATGATTAATGGAATTAAATTTGAGAGCACAGTATTTAACGAAGGGCCTGATGTGTACATGATGATGATAATAATAATTAATTACATTTATATAGCGCCTTTCTCAAACCCAAAGTCGCTTTACATGGAAGGGGAATCTCCTCAACCACCACCAATGTGCAGCATCCACCTGGATGACACGACAGCAGCCATATTGCGCGAGAACGCACATCACACACCAGCTTACTGGTGGAGAGGAGATGGTGATGAAGCCAATTAGTACATATATATATATAGGGGGATGATTAGGTGGCCATGATGGACAGGATGCTGCGGTTACACCCCTACTCTTTATCGAAGGACATCCTGGGGTTATTAATGACCACAGAGAGTCAAGACCCCGTTTTAACATCTCATCCGAAGGACGGTGCTTTTTGACAGTATAGTGTCCCCGTCACTATACTGGGACGTTAGGACCCACACAGACCAGAGTACAGCCCCTTCTGTGTGTCCCTGTCACTATACTGGGGCGTTAGGACCCACACAGACCAGAGTGCAGCCCCTTCTGTGTGTCCCCGTCACTATACTGGGACGTTAGGACCCACACAGACCAGAGTACAGCCCCTTCTGTGTGTCCCTGTCACTATACTGGGGTGTTAGGACCCACACAGACCAGAGTACAGCCCCTTCTGTGTGTCCCCGTCACTATACTGGGGTGCTAGGACCCACACAGACCAGAGTACAGCCCCTTCTGTGTGTCCCCGTCACTATACTGGGGCGTTAGGACCCACACAGACCAGAGTACAGCCCCTTCTGTGTGTCCCTGTCACTATACTGGGGCCGTAGGACCCACACAGACCAGACACCTCTGGCCTCACTAACACCTCTTCCAGCAGCAACCAGTTTTTTTTTCCAGGCGGTCTCCCATCCAGGTACTGACCAGGCTCAGCCCTGCTTAGCTTCAGTGGGCAACCAGTGTTGGTTTTTCATTATGGCCAATGGACATGAGTTCAACATCCACAACTCTCCATGCTGAAAATAAATTACTGCAGTCCTGGCTACTTATCTAATGAGCAGAGGAACCAGATTGACTTGTGTTACTCCAGGAGTCATTTATGGAAACGTATAATTGTATAAATGTGATGCTGAAACATGATTCAAATTACAGGATATTTTGAATCTGAAAAACTTAGAATCTAATGAAACTAATCAAAGACTAACTTGAACAATGTAGCCAAAGATAGGAAAGGCTAATGGCTATAAGCAGCACGAAATAGGTGTTGTGAGGAGAGCTATGAATGAGGTGACTGTGTCCGCCTGTTTGTGTGTGTGTGTGTGTGTGTGGGGGGGCTCTGGATGTGTGTGTGTGTGTGTGTGTGGGTGGGGGTCTGGATGTGTGTGTGTGTGGGGGGGCTCTGGATGTGTGTGTGTGTGTGTGTGTGGGTGGGGGGGGTCTGGATGTGTGTGTGTGTGTGTGGGGGGGTCCTGGATGTGTGTGTGTGTGTGTGTGTGTGTGTGTGTGTGTGGGGGGTCTGGATGTGTGTGTGTGTGTGTGTGTGGGGGGGGTCTGGATGTGTGTGTGTGTGTGTGTGTGTGTGCGAGGGTGGGGGTCTGGATGTGTGTGTGTGTGTGTGGGGGGGTCTGGATGTGTGTGTGTGTGTGTGTGTGTGTGGGGGGGTCTGGATGTGTGTGTGTGTGTGTGTGGGGGGGAGACGTTCCCTATCAGGGAACTTCGAGCTGCGTGAAAACGCTATGGGAACGCCACTACCCACTTCGCCATACGAGCAAGTGTCCGCCATGTGAAGTCAGAGCGCACATTCGGACGAAAGCACCTGCGCTCCTGGCGTGGAGCTAAAGTCAAGCTGGTAAAATCTCATGAACGTGTGCGGTGAGGACCAGCCTGCCGCAACACAGACGTCATGTAGAGACACTTTACCTGACAAAAGGGCTTTTGAAGCCAACATACTCCTGGTCGAGTGGACTCGAACAGCCAAGGGTGAAGGCTGACCAGCCGACTCGTAAGCAAGTGAGATGGCCTCAACCACCCACTTGCTCATCCTCTGCTTAGACACAGGACCCCCTCTCTTGGGTGGTCCAAAGCACACGAACAACTGTTCGGACAGCCTCCACAGGGCAGTTCTGTGGACGTAGGCGTCTAAGGCCCTCATCGGGCAGAGGAGGTTATGCTTCTTCTGGTCCGACGTCAAAAAAGGAGGAGGGCAGAAGGCTTGCAGCACAATAGGCCCAACGATGTTAGTTGGGACCTTGGGGACCATGTTGGGCTTGGGTTGCCCACAACCGCAGCTCTAGGTGGTGGCTGTCGATTCACCCTCGGTCGAGGCGGTTGGCAGGCTCTTTCGATAGTTATAAGATGCTTTGCTGGAAGTCAGACATTGCATTCATCTGAACACCATAGCCGTCCTTCCATCTGCCAGAAATGTGTGAGGCCTTCTGGTGTATTAAAATTCAGTGATTCAGTGCTGCTGTTGCTTTAGTCTGAATCTCTGAGATGACCGCACCCCATTAATTAGAATATACCGGATGGAAATTCATCATTATGAAACATTAAAAAAAATAAGCCTCTTAAAAAAATACATGTTGAATTATTTAAAAAAAGTTCCAGTGAAAATAAAATAAAAGCACCTTTGTAAAACTTAATTTTGAGACAAAAGCATGTTTTTTTATTTATTGCCTAAATTATATATTTATATGTATTTACATATATTTTTGATGCATTTATTGATCTATTTTCAATGCTTTGAAATGATTAAATATATATAAAGACAGGCAACAAAGTCCTCCACAGTCTTTATGTGCAGTTGACAGATATAGATCAGGACATAACATAATGACATGTCCCATGTTAATCAAACATCTGTTCGTCTTCTGGAATGAGATGTTTCAACCAATAGGAAATGTTGGCATGTACTCTCTATGGTGGAGCTGTTGTAGTTCTTGGACCAGACGCAGAGGGAGACAATCTGCACTGAACCTGGTTCACTGGAGCATATCTCTCAGTGGTCTGCAGGTGGCGCCACAGTATTGTTGAAACAATATTTGCAAAGTGAATGATGAGAAGAAAGTGGGTGTAGACACCTTGATAACGAGTCTATATGAAATAAACACTGACAAGAATCTATGTTTATACAAAATCATAACAATTGCTCCTACAATTTTTTATTTGTAAGTATGACTCCCCAAAGTTCACATTATTGCCAACTCAATATCATCAAAAAAAATCAACAATAAAGTATTCATTATTATTCTACTAAAATGCTAATTGTAATTTTCTTTCTTTTTCTCTTTTGTAATTTAATCTTTAAGAAGTTATGTCTAATAATACTCAAAATTACTGGATGCTGATGTTTGTTTTTCCATTTAATGTTTATTTGTATCATTCTGAAAATGTATTTCAGAGTTTTTACTTACAACAATTGTAAATAAAAAAGTCTTAAATGCTTTATTAGAATTTAACATTAGGATATCTACAGGGTCTGACCTAACAAATAGATGGCTTAAAGGTGCAATTTGCGTTTTCCCTTTATAACATGCATCCTCAATGCAGCTTTGATAGTTTATAATTGTCTGTTATTACAGCTTCCCTACCTCGTAAAAATTTTTCAATACTTGGTGAATGTGTATGCTATAATCCTGAGAATTGTACATCATTAAGTTATTCCTTCTGCAATAATAGCAGCTGTTAATTATTTTGTCAATGCATTGGAAGCTTCAATATTTTGTGCTACCCTATTTGTTGATTTGTCAATATCAATTTTTATCACTACAATTTGTGTGGTAAGATGTCCATGTTAAGCTTCGATTAGGCATGCCTAAAAGAACGATTTCAGTAGCAGGACCGAGTCTATATTTGCAGACGTGGACCAGCACTGAAATGCTGTAGGCGGGTGGAGGCAGAGGCCATTCCTCCTCTGTCTCAGTCAGCTTTGGAACGTCGTTAGCGGGGACCGGCTTCGACTCATAGCTGTGGCCCGGCTCTGGCAGCTCCAGCCATACCCTCCAGCACCTCCCAGCCACCTCTGGGGGCTGGTCACCCAATCCCCCTGGGGGTCTCTGGGTCCTGGGGGTCTCTGGGCTCTGGGTGTCTCTGGGTCCTGGGGGTCTCTGGGTCCTGGGGGTCTTGGGTGTCTCTGGGTCTTTGGTGTCTCTGGGTGTCTCTGGGTCCTGGTGTCTCTGGGTCTTGGGTGTCTCTGGGTGTCTCTGGGTCCTGGGTGTCTCTGGGTCCTGGGTGTCTCTGGGTCCTGGGGGTCTCTGGGTCCTGGGTGTCTCTGGGTCCTTGGGGTCTCTGGGTCCTCCGGGTCTCTGGGTCCTGGGTGTCTCTGGGTCCTGGGGGTCTCTGGGTCCTGGGGGTCTCTGGGTCCTGGTGTCTGGAACAAATCGTGGCACAGCTGGAGCAGTGGGTGTGGCTGTGGCGCCAGGGCTCTCGCTGAAAATCACCGGAACACAGGAAGTGTGTTTGCAAATGGTTTAAATTAATTTATTTCCTAAAAACACAATGCCCCATTATGAGGGCGTGAAAAACGTTTTATTGAAATCTTTGCAAATCTATTAAAAATATATAAAACGGACAAAAAACACATGTACATGAGTATTCACAGCCTTTGCCAGGACACCTGAAATTGAGCTCAGGTGCATTGTAAAATCGGTTGGCGAAGCCCTCTCCCAATCGAGCGGTTGGCTGTTAATGCCCTCACCCGCTGCTCACTAAAACTCCTTCGGATGTTGTCTAATCCTCTACAGGTTGTCCGGTAAGAACAAGGCGGATGGTTTCAGTTTGAACATTTATTTTCCATTCTTCTCCATCACACATTAAGCCCACACACACCGTTGAGGTAGATGCTTACTTTCCTAATATGTTGTGGTTTATTTGACGCACGCACAACAGTTGGAATGTAGCGATAATGAGCCCAATGATCTGATGCTTCTACTCAGAACTAAATTCTCCAATATCCTTATACTCTGAATCAGACCGCACGAGAGTGAGTTCGGGGTTCCCGCGGTATGGTAATGAGGTGATCATGCGAGTGGTAACCATGGCAACAACACAACACTACGGCAAATGGAGAAAGCTACAGTGTTACAATATATGCTAAAAGGCATTTTAACATGCATACTGTTCAGCCTTGAGATGTTTCTACAACTTGATTGGTGTAAGGGTTTGTGTACGTGACAATTGGAGTCCACCTGTGGCATATTAAATGTTTAAGGGAGCAGTTTGCAGAGTTGTACATTACACCTGTAACACAATTACACACAGGACACTTGCAGGACAAGAACAGGGCGAATGAAGGACATTTATTTAACAAAAATATAAACTATGACCAAAAGAACACTAAACAAGACAGGACGGAAGCAAATGGTAACAAAGCCTTACGCCAAACAAAGACCAACATGGCACACTGGGGAAGATGGAACATAAATAAGGACAGTGATTAAGGAAACAAGTGTCCATGGTCCAAACGAGGTAGAGACGGTGTTGGAGTTCATGGGCACGGCCATTCAGCCATGACGTGACAACATCTAACTTTTTAGCTTTTTAGCTGAAAACCTAAAGATTATGTTGCTGTCGTTGAGCATTGACAGGCTTATCATTGTGACTAGTGTACATTAAGCAGTATGTGTGAACAATATCTTACAGCAGGCCTTTTGTTTTGATAAAAGAGGGAATATTTTGGGTCTGGGTACATTTGAAACGCGTTTCCTTGCGTCTTTGAATCAACACGATATCACAGGTTTTCGTGAAATAGACACGATTTTTGTACCGAAATTTGTGACATGCACGCGTAAAAGTTCGTTTTTTCGTGTCCTGGACACGATTAGTTTTTTTGTGTACAGGACACGTAGTATTTAGGACTCCACGGAAAATCGTCACGCACACACAAAAAAGCACAACAAACGTTTGTGGTCAACGACACGTTAAACAAATAAGTTAATCGAAATGTTAGGTATTGGTTAAGGTTAAGGTTAGGGCAAGAGTCAGAGTCAGGCTTTCCTTTAATATTTAGAGTAATAAAAAGAGTTATATTCCAGAAAGTTAAATCCGTCGCGTTTACAATTTAAGCTACTCCCACTTCCTGGTTGAAATGCAAGTTGAGTCAACCAATCACGACACTTGCTTTCAACAGCTCAAGGAAATCGTGTCCAGGACACGAAAAAACTACCCTTTTACCTGTGGATGTCACAAATGTTGGGCACAAAAATCGGGTCTATTTCACGAAATCTCATGATATCGTGTTGCTTTGAATAGCGGTGAGAACAGCTCAAGTTTGCAGAAGGAGTCTATGGCATATGTCTAGCCTTGCACCCATATAAGAACGTGCATTTGATACCAACTTTATCTAATATTAATTTGAGCCGGCTGATTAGCCTAGGAAATTGTGATTACACATTGGCATTAACTCGTTACTAGTTAATTCTCAGACTGTCATGGCAGCCCATCAGACAGTAGCAGTATGTATTTTTTAAACAGTCAAATATACACTGACATTCTATATTTTATGTAAATGTTTAAGGTAATCCAGAATTTGTATTGTACATATATTTTCGTGCCATAACATAATGACCACTCACGGATGAAGGAAGTGGGTCAGAGCATTTCTGAAATGGCAAGTGGGGTGCTCCCAGTCATCACTGGTAAGCAGCTACTGAAAGTGATCCAATGAAGTATCAAATCACAAACCTGCAACAGGGTGTTGGGCACCAAAGGCTCATCTATGTGTGAGGGCAACGAAGGCTCATCTATGTGTGAGGGCACCAAAGGCTCATCTATGTGTGAGGGCAACGAAGGCTCATCTATGTGTGAGGGCACCAAAGGCTCATCTATGTGTGAGGGCACCAAAGGCTCATCTATGTGTGAGGGTAACGAAGGCTCATCTATGTGTGAGGGCAACGAAGGCTCATCTATGTGTGAGGGCACCAAAGGCTCATCTATGTGTGAGGGCAACGAAGGCTCATCTATGTGTGAGGGCAACGAAGGCTCATCTATGTGTGAGGGCAACGAAGGCTCATCTATGTGTGAGGGTAACGAAGGTTCATCTGTGTGTGAGGGCAACGAAGGCTCATCTATGTGTGAGGGCAACGAAGGCTCATCTATGTGTGAGGGCAACGAAGGCTCATCTATGTGTGAGGGCAACGAAGGCTCATCTATGTGTGAGGGCAACGAAGGCTCATCTATGTGTGAGGGCAACGAAGGCTCATCTATGTGTGAGGGCAACGAAGGTTCATCTGTGTGTGAGGGCAACGAAGGCTCATCTATGTGTGAGGGCAACGAAGGCTCATCTATGTGTGAGGGTAACGAAGGCTCATCTATATCTGAGGGCAGCAAAGGCTCATCTATGTGTGAGGGCACCGAAGGCTCATCTATGTGTGAGGGCACCGAAGGCTCATCTATGTGTGAGGGCACCAAAGGCTCATCTATGTGTGAGGGTAACGAAGGCTCATCTATATCTGAGGGCAGCGAAGGCTCATCTATGTGTGAGGGCACCGAAGGCTCATCTATGTGTGAGGGCACCGAAGGCTCATCTATGTGTGAGGGCACCAAAGGCTCATCTATGTGTGAGGGTAACGAAGGCTCATCTATATCTGAGGGCAGCGAAGGCTCATCTATGTGTGAGGGTAACGAAGGCTCATCTATATCTGAGGGCAGCGAAGGCTCATCTATGTGTGAGGGTAACGAAGGCTCATCTATATCTGAGGGCAGCGAAGGCTCATCTATGTGTGAGGGCAACGAAGGCTCATCTATATCTGAGGGCAACGAAGGCTCATCTATGTGTGAGGGTAACGAAGGCTCATCTATATCTGAGGGCAGCGAAGGCTCATCTATGTGTGAGGGCAACGAAGGCTCATCTATGTGTGAGGGCAACGAAGGCTCATCTATGTGTGAGGGCAACGAAGGCTATCTCGTCTGGTCTAAACCGACAGAAGGTCTCCTGTAGAAACGTTAGCCTGCTGCGTATGTGGCTGCGTAGCCACAGACCGGTCAGAGTCTCCCAATTTACCCCTGTCCACCATCAAATGTGTCTACAAGGGACACCCAAGCATTGGAACAGGACCTTTGAGAACTGAAAGAATGTTGTCTGGTCCGTGTCCTCTTTTCTTTGACATCACATGGACGTGACCATAGGAAGTGATGGTAACGGGGTGCACTGTGAGAAGACAACAATCTGGTGGAGGGAGTGTGATGCTCGGGGGAGTGTTTTGTTGGGAAATTCTGGGTCCAGTCATTCACGTGGACGTCATTTTGACAGGGGCCATCTATCTCAACATTGTTGAAGACCAGGTACACCACATCATTGCAATGGTATTTCTTGCTGACAGTGGCCTTTTTTCAGCAGGAAAACCTGGAACCTGATGAGGAGTTCAAGGTGTTGCCACCTGGCCTTCATGTCCACCCAGATCCCTCAGCATCTGTTGGATGTGCTGGATCAACAAGTCCGATCCACGGCAGTTCTACCACAGGACAACTTCACGGGTTGTGTTGAGTCCATGCCTTGGCGGGTTGCCCCTGTTTTACAGGCACGTGGTGGACCAACAGCTTAACATGATATTGACAGGCGTCCCGCCTGCGGGATCGTTGCAGTACCCTATACAACCACTAGGGATACTTGCAGTACCCTATACAACCACTAGGGATACTTGCAGTACCCTATACAACCACTAGGGATACTTGCAGTACCCTATACAACCACTAGGGATACTTGCAGTACCCTATACAACCACTAGGGATACTTGCAGTACCCTATACAACCACTAAGGATACTTGCAGTACCCTATACAACCACTAAGGATACTTGCAGTACCCTATACAACCACTAGGGATACTTGCAGTACCCTATACAACCACTAAGGATACTTGCAGTACCCTATACAACCATTAAGGATACTTGCAGTACCCTATACAACCACTAGGGATACTTGCAGTACCCTATACAACCACTAAGGATACTTGCAGTACCCTATACAACCACTAAGGATACTTGCAGTACCCTATACAACCACTAAGGATACTTGCAGTACCCTATACAACCACTAAGGATACTTGCAGTACCCTATACAACCACTAAGGATACTTGCAGTACCCTATACAACCACTAAGGATACTTGCAGTACCCTATACAACCACTAGGGATACTTGCAGTACCCTATACAACCACTAAGGATACTTGCAGTACCCTATACAACCACTAGGGATACTTGCAGTACCCTATACAACCACTAAGGATACTTGCAGTACCCTATACAACAACTAAGGATACTTGCAGTACCCTATACAACCACTAAGGATACTTGCAGTACCCTATACAACCACTAAGGATACTTGCAGTACCCTATACAACCACTAAGGATACTTGCAGTACCCTATACAACCACTAAGGATACTTGCAGTACCCTATACAACCACTAAGGATACTTGCAGTAACCTATACAACCATTCCAACCTCTACACAAAGATCACGAATTCAAAAACAGCCGTTTAATAATATACTACATGCTTATATTGTGCCAAAAAACACAGACCATTTTATTAGCAATTAAAAGGACTGCTAATTGCGACGATGACATCATCCTTGTTGTAAACACTTTTTTACCATAGCGATAATATACGCTAATATTGTACTTATATCAGCAAGTCGATTGTTTTTCTTTTCCTATATTCCCAGGGATATTATTAGCATCGTTTAATAATCCATTTTCAGGCGAGACTAGACGTTTACAACATTGAAGTTGGTCTGTTTCACTCAAAACCTGCAGCCTCCATAAGGACTCACTTCCTTATCGAAGGTAAAGACTTCATTTCCCATAGGGCTTTGCTCCCTCTCCTCATAGTAATCTGAACGTGTAGGATCTTATTGCGTCACTCACTAAACTGAAGGGAAAAAAGACCAAAATAACTGTATCTCGGTCGTTGAACGAGTTAGAGACTTGAAACATATGGAATGAAATCAGTGCCACGCGACGGAGCTCCGTAAAAATCGTTTTGTGTACTTGCAGAAATGATTTGTGTACTTGTAAAAAAAGATTTGTGTACTTGTAACTAGGATTCGTGTACTTGCAGAAATTATTTGTGTACTTGCAGAAAAATATTTGTGTACTTGCAATAAAAGATTTGTATACTTGTAGAAAAGATTTGGGCACTTGTGGAAAGACTCGTGTACTTGCAAAAGATGATTAGTAACTTGCAGAAAATAGATTCGAGTACTTGTACAAAAGTTTTGTGTATCCGTCAAAAGAGGGTGGGACCAGCTCTGACACAGCCAATCAAATAATGCCATTTCTGTGTTAAATCCATGTTTGGCTCTAGTAATGAACAGGTGCTCATTAATTCAACGGAGCCGGTTAGCATCATATTTATCCTTCATAACTCTACATAAATTTGCCATGATTTTATTGTACCTTTAGCAAACTTTTGATTACTATAGCTAAATTTTATTTTGTAGCTGTTTTATTTAATAACCTTGTGTGGAAAGACCATACAGTCTATGGGAAAGACACAAAGAGCTTTAGCACATTGCAGGTTTATTTCATTAATTTGGCTTTTAATGTGTTTAGTTTATATTCCTTTGAATAAACAACCAAAATAAAGATATTTTGACTACTATAATTTAAGGTCAACAACAGCTGTCATTCTATGAAGAAACAAATACCGGTTTCATTTTTACAATAACATAACTACCACACTAATGACCGAGCATGCGCCTATTCACCAAAAATCATACACCCACGCGCACGAACACACACGCGCGCACACACACACACCGTAGGATCTCTTATTATCCATCAATAACACATTAACTAGTAAAAAGATGATTGTTCCTATTTTTAACATTAATAACAGCATCATGGTAACTTGGAGAAAAGTTAGAGAACTGCTTAACAAATCAGTGCCGATTGAAAACAGATATGGCGTTATTTGATTGGCTGTGATGGTTGTCAGCGCTGGTCCCACCCTCTTTTGACGGATACACAAAACGTTTGTACAAGTACACAAATCTATTTTCAGCAAGTTACTAATAATTTTTTGCAAGTACATGAGTCTTTCCGCAAGTGCCCAAATATTTTCTACAAGTACACAAATCTTGTTTTGCAAGTACACAAATCTTGTTTTACAAGTACACAAATCTTGTTTTACAAGTCCACAAATCTTGATTTGCAAGTACACAAATTTTTTCTACAAGTATACAAATCTTTTATTGCAAGTACACGAATATTTTTCTGCAAGTACACAAATCATTTCTGCAAGTAGGCCTACACGAATCCTCGTTACAAGTACACAAATCTTTTTTTACTAGTACACAAATAATTTCTGCAAGTACACAAAAAGATTTTTACGGAGCTCTGTCTCGTGGCACTGATTTCACTCCATAGAAACAAAGCCTGGGATAATGCTGAGACCTAGGGGAACACATAGGAAGTGTGTTGTTTTTTTGTTTTAGCTCATGCCAGATATTGTGTGATACATTATCCTTAAATAATTGAACATTTCCACAAAATTCAGACTGTTTTCTTTTAATTACCCTTTACCAAATATTTCTAAATGGTTCTGTTCCAGAGAAATATCCATTTAGATTGGGGTGGGTAATTTTAGGCGGAAATTGACGTCAGGGGCCCTGTCAAGAAGTGGTTAATAGTCAGGTATAATTTTGTGGTCATATTTATTTGTAGTGTATAAACCCACATTTCAGGACTAGTATGTACAACTTTTATAGTGACTAAAACTCAGACCTTTTCATATGCAGTTTTCTATTGACACAGAAGTAATATTTTGTGGAACTTCATGTCTTAGTGTCACGAGTGTGGTGAGTTTTGGTTCTACACAGGTCCACTTCCTGTGTTTGGTGATTGTTTTGTTGTTTGCACCGCTGGTTAGCAATCACTAGGGCTATGTATACACTGCTCCATGGGTTCCACCTTGTCAGTTTTATTTGCATCCTCAGTATTAGTGTTTTACGTTTGTTGTTTGAAGGGTTTGTATTATGTACATATAGATTAAACAGCACGAACGGTTTCGTTTCGTTCTGCCTCTATATTTTCACCGCACTACACCACCCTGGTTCGTGACAGAATAACCAACCTAAAAATGAAAATGGAGCTACCAGAGCCGGTTCCCGCCGACAGCTTGTCATAGCCGGTCCTCGCATACAACAACCTGGTGGGCATGAAGGCGGGGCCTCTTCTTCCCCTACGTGCCTGGATGACTGGCCTCTTCCTCCCCCTACGTGCCTGGATGACTGGCCTCTTCCTCCCCCTACGTGCCTGGATGACTGGCCTCTTTCTCCCCCTACGTGCCTGGATGACTGGCCTCTTCCTCCCCCTACGTGCCTGGATGACTGGCCTCTTCCTCCCCCTACGTGCCTGGATGACTGGCCTCTTCCTCCCCCTACGTGCCTGGATGACTGGCCTCTTCCTCACCCTACGTGCCTGGATGACTGGCCTCTTCCTCCCCCTACGTGTCTGGATGACTGGCCTCTTCCTCCCCCTACGTGCCTGGATGACTGGCCTCTTCCTCCCCCTGCGTGCCTGGATTACTGGCCTCTTCCTCCCCCTTCGTGCCTGGATGACTTGCCTCTTCCTCCCCCTACGTGCCTGGATGACTGGCCTCTTCCTCCCCCTACGTGCCTGGATGACTGGCCTCTTCCTCCCCCTACGTGCCTGGATGACTTGCCTCTTCCTCCCCCTACGTGCCTGGATGACTGGCCTCTTCCTCCCCCTGCGTGCCTGGATGACTGGCCTCTGCCGATCAGATGGGAGAACAATAAAACCACCTCCGTGGCGGAGAACATTGCAGTGGAGACCCTCTGCAGAACCACCTCCTTGGCAGTGTCCCGCCCTTCCTCCTTATCTGTGGTCCTTGCCTGGCCAGTCTGGGAGCCAGACCTTTAGGGTGGGGTTATGTCACAAGTGTGGTGAGTTTTGGTTCTACACAGGATGTCTAAGCGGGGTGCACTTCCTGTGTTTGGTGTTCTGTTGTTAGCACGGCTGGGGCTGGTTAGCAATCACTGGCTATTCACCACTTCTGTCTGGGTTCCACCTTGTTTTTATGCTCGTCACCGCACTACACCACCCCGGGTCGTGACAGTCGGCACTGTTTTAGCAGCATATTAGGCATATTGTTTTGGCTCATCTGTGTACACATTGGTTGCCACGGTTACACAAGTCTTATACAATCCATACAAGAATCCCTGATACCAGCAGATTTGAAAAAGCCAGACAAATGCTGGCACCGTGCCATTTCTGTATTAGCACCTTGACAACCACACTGACTAACTGCCTGCTTCAGGTGTAAACAGCCCACATCTTCGTTTCAAATGATATAACGCATGATCCGTTCACAGAATCTCCACTGTGTATTTTAGCACATGACCGAGTTTACCAACTTATAAAATGTAACACCGTATTTGACGTAGTCTCATGTAACGCCAATGCCTTATTTGAGGTCACCTACTACACAAATCTAATGGCTTAATGCTCTGCCCAAACAAATGCTGTAACTTTGGAAACATGAGTCAACTTTAAACATCAGGTGTTATTCACAGTTATGGCTTCAACAAGTTTATTTGTAAGATAATAAACCCTCTCATTAACGAAGACAAGTTATTGGTTTAGTCATGCATAGGGGCAGTGTCTCACATGCACTTAAAACAATAAGAAGACAACTGTTTTTGACTGGATTTGCAGCATTAATGTAAGCATGACACATTTTGGTCTGTAGTGTAATTCTGGCAACATGTCAGTGATTACTGCTGTCATCACAGACAATTATACAATCAGGTTAGTGAGTTCATGAGATTCAACGTGTCTTAGGTGCCGATGTGTCATAACAGGCGACGCCCTCTGACCACGCCCTCCGACTACGCCCTCCAAGACAAACACTTGTATTGGAGTAAAACAGTTGTGTGTTCAAGTCAAAGCCTGTAAAACAG
Source organism: Dallia pectoralis (assembly GCA_029465975.1). Taxonomy (NCBI): domain Eukaryota; kingdom Metazoa; phylum Chordata; class Actinopteri; order Esociformes; family Umbridae; genus Dallia; species Dallia pectoralis. The sequence continues at coordinate 18,765,586 of CM055738.1, read as the reverse complement.
GAACGAATTCCCTCAAAATTGAACAGGATTAAATGTCCAAATGTGATACATTGTTTTTGTACTGTGTGGTCAAAGACGGTTATAGTGATTCATTTCGGAGTACAGAGGTGATTTGATTTGGAAACATCTTTAATGATTGGCATCCTTGAAAAACATGTTCAGGTGTCACCTATAACTACCATATAGTTTTCAGACCGTGTGATCATTATACATTTTTTTTATAGAAACTTTTTGATCCAAGCTGGAGATTTGTCATAATGACTTAAATTGGCAGCTGAATCCAGATCATTAAACTGTGTGCCACATTTCGCTCGCCCACATTTTTGTACTGGAGTTCGGAGCATGCATTGCTGTTAGTTTAACTGGAATTTTCATCTTTCGTTCTGGCTGCTGTTTACATTCCTCCACCTGGCAACGTGAAAGAGCCACAAAGGCTGCTAGCTGAACAAATACTGGCGGACTCTCTAGTTATCGTATTTACCCGGATATACCGGGACTCTCTAGTTATCGACCTTGGAAACTTTAATAAAGGTAACCTGTGCCACAAGCTACCTAAATACAAACAATGTATTAAAATCCCGACCAGAGATGCACATATTCTAGACCACTATTACACTACTGTGAAGAATGCATACCATGTTATGGCCTGTTCTGCCCTGAGCCTCTAGGACCATGTGATGGTTCCACCTAATTCCATTATACAGGCAAACATGTAAACTCTAAGCCCGTTGTGACCATTGTGTTCAAGAACGTGGAGCAGTGAAGCCAAAGAGACTCTACGTGATTCAAAGGACTGTACTGACTGGGACTTTTTCAGGGCTGCCACAGATCATCTTGATGAATATACTAATGCTGTGACTTAATATATCAGCTTCTGTGAGGATAGTTGCATCTGGACTAAAAACAGGGTTCCCTATTATAACGACAAACCCTGGTTCAAAGCTGATCATAGACGTCTGCAGGCGATTCAGAGGCTTTCAGAAGGGGTGACACGGTTGTAGTTCGGGATGGTGAGGAAGGACGGAGTCAGACGCGACAACAGACAGCGTCACTTGGTGTTTAATATGTAAAAGTACTTAAAAAGTACAACGTACTTAGTAGTACTAATTAGTACTACAAAGTACCTAGTAGTACTAATAATTATAGAACGTGCGGAACAGCGCCACAGTCTCAAGCATATAACACCTTACAAATGAAGACATCAACTGCAGTGTGAAGATCCACTATAGACACACGCAACATAGAACACTTCCCCACACCAGGGCTCGGCCTCAACCAACCATCCCAATTGACCCCTCTCCCGAGACCGCATGGGCATCAATCACAGCCTTTCCTGAAGCTACTATGGGACACCTCTATACGGGAGAGGGACGTTAACAGATTATTCAAGAGCCAAAACCCAAGGAAGGCAGCTGGTCCTGATGGAGTTTCTGCCTCCACTTTCAAGCACTGTGCTGACCAGCTATGTGCAGTGTACACAGACATTTTCAATAAGTCATGCAGCGTCCCAGCCTGCTTCATATCGTCTACTATCATCCCAGTCACCAAGAAACCAAAGGTCAAAGGGCTAAATGACTAGAGACCAGTTGCCCTGAGCTCTGTGGTTATGAAGTCCTTTGAGCGCCTGGTGCTGTCACACCTCAAGGCCATCACTGATCCAATTCTTGGCCCATTGCAGTTTGCCTACAGAGCCAACAGGTTCTTAACATGGCTCTCCACTTCATTCACCAGCATTATGACTCCCCTGGAACCCATAATTATGTTTGTGGATGTCAGCTCTGCATTGAACACCTTCATTCCAGCCCTACTCCAGGAGAAGCTTTCCATGATGGGAATGTCTGTGTCAACATGTAAATAGATCACAGACTTTCTCTCCAACAGGAAACAGCACGTGAGGTTGGGGAAACATCCGTTGGACCCTCTGACCATGAGCACTGGCTCCCCTCAAGGTTGTGTCCTGTCCCCTTTATTTTTTATGTGCACAAACAACTCACTCGCCACTTTGTCAAACTACCCTGATTGGTCAACATCTTCTTTGAGGAAATTGACTGGCTAGTGTCCTAGTGCAGTTTCAACAACTTGGAGACTATTGCTCTAAAGACAGTGGACCTCTGTCCCATTTCTTGGAGGGCTCCCGTGTCAAGTACTTTTGCTTCCGGGGAAACACCATCGCCCAGGACCCTTCCTCCGTGGCAGACGGCAACGGTCTATTAAGACCAAAACATCTCGCCACAAGAACAGCTTCTTCCATACGGAAGGAATATGCCTCTAACACTAGACTGCCCTCAGCCCCCCCCACTCCCCACACACCAATCAGATACATATTACACATTCTATATTTACCCAGCACATACAAAAAAACAGGCAGGGTCTCTTGACTGTTCGTGTTGTATGTTTTGCTCTGTTTGCACTTTTTTGTGTATGTCATAAAATGTGTTCTAACGCTGCAGGTAGTGCTCAGATAAAAATGATTCTGCGTGTGTAAAAAGACTTGGCGAAGAACCTTGATTCTGATTCTGGATATTTCGCAGAGCAGAACGCAAACTGAGCTCAGCCTAATGCCCGGGTTAGCTCCGCGTCGAACGATTTAATGAGGGTGAGTGTAACAGGGCAAAGAAGTCACTGCAAGCTCGCTCCGCTGCTAGCTTTAGATGTCTCCGCTGAGGCTGTGCAGTTGGCAACTTTGTATAGCTCATACGGTAAAAATGGTGTCAAAGATGGTCAGTGTAAGGCGCGGAGAACGGCAGCTTAACTGGTAGCAACAGCGTGTTGACATTGGGTTCATGTGTTGAAATACCCACAAACAGTTATTATATATATATATATATTATAATGAGTAAGCACATTCTAGGGTGAGATGATTACAACAGACCTCTGGCTTCTTATTGAGCTTAATCTAATTACTGAAATGACATTTCCTCTGAAATTGATTAATCTTTGACCGTCAAAATGTTGACACTTCCTGTGTTATCATGTTTGGTTACAAAAATATGATAGAAAACACATTAACCAAAGTCTGGTCATGGCACTGCAGAGACCGTGTCATGAGAGGTGTTTTCCCAGGTTTATATCCTGGTCGCGCAACACCAGGAGTGACGGGAGCTGGCAAGGATTCTCTTGACCTATTGCACCCCAGAGCTGCTTGTTTTTCTTCCTCAGACCATCGATTTATGGCCTTTGCCCCAGGCGGGCCGCTTGTGTAACAACAATTATCAAGTATCACATTTCTTTTTATAAATAACTACATCGGAGAATTACAATTTCTCTATGACCTCTACCTTTACACATCGCATTGTCTAATCATTGTAATGTCCCATCAAGCAATTACAGTATGTTAGGACACATTGAAGCAATTGAAGAATACGCAGTCATCTCAATTTATGTGTCGATTATAGCAAATAGTATGTGCGTCTGGGTTTAGGTCCTTTGGTGTCTGACAACTAAACTTCGGTTTTTAGTCAAGGACGCATGTCCGCTAACCTACTGGTTCGGTGAGCGATAGGTAAAGAAATGCCAGAAGGCTATACCTGTATATAAAATAAACTGGGCGCTTATTGTCAGGAGTCAGGACTATGTAAAACCTACTGTATGTAGCTTAAAACAAAAGCCAGAAACACTGAGCAGTGGGAAAGATTACAAAGTACACAAATACAACTAACGCTGTCAGGGAAGGTATCAGGTTTCACCTTGGCTCAGCAGCAAATGAGCGAATTGACAACACAGTACCTAGTTCCTGACCCCAGTCTGATGTGCAACTGTGTGAACGTGTACACATTTTGAGGAAGTTCCCATGCAAGCAGGGACCGCAAAACGACAGGGGAACAAAACATAACAGTGGTCCTGAATCAACTCTGAACAGCAAGAACTGTAAGCACGACTTAAGGTGAGTGATACTTTAAAGTGTTAACTTTAAATAGAGCAGAGGACCTTAATTAAGAAATGCAATGTCAGCCTTATAGCTGAGGTTTAAATGATTCACTTTCTGCACAGTCTTCTGTATTTTAGAAGGCTGCGCTGTGAAGAAACCACTTTAGTATTTTTTGCTGTATTTGCAGTTTGAGCTGTAAAGTAACCTCTGTAATACTTGGCTAATATCTGGATCACAGAGAGTCATATAATGCGTGCATTAAGAGTTAACTACTAAAATTGCCTTGGATCCCATTGCAGACGTTTTTATACCAATATTGAATTATTACCGAGGATTAATTAAAGGGGCCATATGTAAGATTCCTACTGTATTAGTAGCACGAAAAAAACATGCATGAATGACCAGAAGACATCTGCAGTTTATGACTTCAGTTAATGTTTAAAATATTTTCTTCAAAAAATGTATTGCAAGTGACTCAGATATTTAAACTTTCTCGCAGGTCCATTAACAGTTTGCATTAACAGCCCCCTGCACTTGCTTTAGAGACTCACAGTACCCCCCCCCCCTAATCTTAACCAGTCTGGATTAGCTAATACTATACCAGTCTTATGTGGTAAGGGAAATATAGGACAAGACAAATAGTGTTGTTGTTTGAAAGCAGTCTTACAAACGCAAGAGGCAGAATTCTACACAGTGCCCCTTTAACATGTTTGTTTATCACGTTGGCAGTATTCTGACAAGCGTGTGTAAACACTTTCAAACTGGTCAAACCGGTGACACAACTTGCCTCCCCTACAAACCTTTCACTGCAATCTTTGTTTGCTTGTAGACATTATTCTACACAAATCAACATTGAAAAACAAGTTCACTGTGAAATAAACGGATTCAATTGGTTTTATGCATTTGTTGGCTGCACATCCATGACGTGAATCTCCCAGGTAGACTTTTTTGGATCTGGTGCCTGTGGAGGCCATTTCAGTAGAATGAACTCATTGCCATGTTCAAGAAACCTGTTTGAAATGTTGACATGGCACACTATCCTGCTGAATGTAGCCATTTGATGTGGTCATATAGGGAAAGACATGGTGAGCAACAATACACAGGTAGACTGTGGCGTTTAAACATTGCTCAATTGGTACAATGGGCCCGAACTGTGCCAAAATGAAAAATAACCCCCACACCTTCACACCAACACCACCACCAACAACTTGAATCATTGAGACAAGGCAGGATGGGTCCATGCACGTTGTTTACAGCAAGCTCTGACCCGACTATCTGAATGTTGCGGCTGAAATTGAGACTCATTAGACTAGGAAATGTTTTTCCCATCTTCTATTGGCCAATTTTGTTGCCGCACTGTGCAAATTGTAGCCTCAGTTTTCTGTCCTCAGCTTAGTGGCACCCGGTCTGGTCTTCTGCTGCTCTAGCCCACCTGTTTCACGGTTCAACATGTTGTGGTTTTAGTGATGCTCTCCTGCATACCTTTGTAATGACTGGTTATTTGAGTTACTTTTGCATTCATATCATCTCTAACCAGTCTGGCCATTGTTTTCTGTCATCCACTATCAACAAGGCATTTTTGCCCAGAGAACCACTGCTCACAAGATATGTTCTCTTTTATTGATCCTTCTCTGTAAACCCTGGAGATTGAAAATCCCAGTAGATCAGCACTATCTGAAATACTCAGACCTGCCTGTCTAGCACAAGCATCCCGTTCAAAGTCCCGTAAATAACCTTTTTTGTGTTATGGTGTTCTAATGCTTGGTTTAAATTTCAGCATATCATCTCGACCATGTCAATTGCTAAATACATTGGGTTGCAGCCACTTGATAGGCTGATTAGATATTTCCGTTATTGGGCAGTTGAAAAGACTGAAATAAAGAAGTGGCTGGTGAGTGTAAATATGTTGATGAACTAAAATAAAATGAGCAGCTACCAATTATGCTATTGGCCATCAATGTTCTGCTAAAACAGCGCAGACCAGAAAAGGCACGGACTTACAAGACACCTGAAGATGACCTGTGTTATCTGGCACCGAGACATTAGCAACAGATCTTTACAGTCCTGTAGGTTTCAAAATGGAGCTGCCGTGGGTCCGACCAGTTGGTCCAGCACATCCCACTGATGCCCAATTGGATTCATTGGGCCAGGCAATTTTCTTCAGCTGTTCTATTCTTGTTCTGAGAAATTATGGCTATTCCCGAGCGAGAGATTGCCCAAAAAACAGAAGATCTCGTACACTGATGTGTACTGCGCCCTACATAGATCAGCTGGTGTTCTAATGCCCATCCTTTCTTCCTATTGGCCAGATTTCTTTACCACCCTGTGTAGAAGGGTGGTAAAGCTTCACACAGTTTCCTTTTCACTTGCGGCTGTTGATACTGGTGTTTTGCAGTTACCATTAAAAGAAGCTGAGAAGTTGAGGACCTGTGAGGCATTTGTTTATCAAACTAGTGGTACACACTGTTTTATGAGATCTTAAGCGAACCAACCTCCTATATAAAACGTAAGAAAACGCAAATAAAAACAAATACCTTTGGGTGTATCTGTTTTGAGTCTTGTACTAACAGTTGTGAAATATGAGGGTCATTAGATAATTTCACTCCATAATATTTATAACGTGTGATTTTAGTGTACATTAATTTAGCCATCGGAGACAATCGAGAACCAATTCTCATTTTCAATCAGGACCTGGACAAAAGCATTAGACCATCCTGAAAAAAGTCCAACTGTTCAGGAGTTAACTAATGTATCAAGGTTTTATTACCTGAATCAAGAACACTATGTCATTGTTTCGAGTAGCCACTAGCCAACGCAGGCTCTCACTTTATCCAGGTCAACGTCCTCGTTACCTCGGGGCTGAGACACAGGTGGCCCCACCCGATGAATAACACACAACCGCACAAAACTATACAAATACAGTTACAGGAGGTCTGTTGAGACTTGAGCGGCTTAAGGGAGAAGGAGGTGCAGAGAACCTGTAATGCCGTGTGACATGTATGGATCACTGGAGATGACATGTGAGTCCTCTGACAACGGTTCATGTAGATAATGATTCGTCATGATGATTCACGCCGCGCATCCCTGCCCTGAAGTAACTCTGTGTGCATCTATTTGAAATGAACTATAACAAACTTCTGGAAGGTTTTCCCATCTCCAGACATGAACTCTGTACGTCCATCAGAGTTACCTTCGGGTTTCGGAAAACCCAAATCTTTGGCCGAAACCAGATCACATCAGCAGGGACGGGATAACTTGTAGAAATTGAGGGAACATTGAACATCAGGGATAATATTGCAATATTTCCTGTTTCCTTCCTCTTAAATACGGAAACTTGGGAAGACCTGAACGTTTCAGTAGGATATGGTCACAAGCACACAACACTAGAGTTGCTCAAGAAGAAAAAGCTCCTACAGTGGCAAAGTTCAGTGAGAGTCTGTGACGCCATTTGAAAATTGCGTTCCACAACTGAGTCCAAATTATTTTCATAACTGTTAACAGTTGACAATAAAATTAAATGTATATATTTTTCCCATATTCAAATTGCACTTCATGGCAATTAAGGACTTAAAGTCACAAGAAAGTGACAAGTCACAAGAACATCAGAATCAGAATGCTAATATATGCATTATTGTAAGTCTAAATGACTTTTATGGAGCTGAATACAGATAGTCTGTTCACAGAATCATTTAGTGAAAATGGCAAAACGGGGCGCTGAATAGCTTGTTGGCTTTCCCTGTGGGGGGACTTTTTTTAATACTGCAGATGTTGACATATGGTAGGTTATTTTGTGTCTTCCTGGCAAACATCTGTGCTGGCGTTATATGTTATTGACGTATTCTGGGTATTTTCTAATGTGGGATTAACCAGCCTTTTCGTCTCGTACGTGTTCCTGTGAATCAACGGGTCTTTCGTAGCAGCACAGGCTTCCTGCCCCCAGTACCCAAACATCTTGCAGGTTTATTTTGGTATCATAACAGCCTACTGTAACAAGCAGTGCAGACAGTCACTGTAGGTGAGTACTTTGAGAGACTCTAATATAACTACAATATAACATGTGGATTAATTTTAATATATCATTTAAATTGTTTTGTTAGTTGTTTCAATTCCCTAACGAAAGGTTTCAATGTCAGCTCATTTTCTGTTTTGGGATTAGACGTTCTTTCTCAAAAGGCTGTAATTTAAATGAACAGTTAACATATTGCACAGATGCACTCGCCGAAAGTGTTCTATACCTAAATAAGAGGATCAATTAAATATGTGATTTTATATTTCAGAGCAAATGCATAATATTTAACAGTTTTTTTTGTTCACATTGCACAATGTGACATTTCTTTGGAAGTGTTTCTTCTCTTTATCAACCAACAGCTTATGACAGATAATCACATTTTGACTTGGCGGAAACTGTGAAGCAATAACTCAGCATTCAGGACTGTTTGATAGAATAACACACAATATAAAACCATTGTTGCCACACACGTTCATTTATTTGCATCCATTAACTTTGGAACCATAGAATTAACGAATACCTGCCTCCCTTTTCCTCTGTATTCTGTGCTCAACAGAAATCCACATTTGCAATTCAAATGTGGAGACCAATCACGTAAGGAAGCAGGTTTATGGTTTGTACACGTTTGTTTTCAACCGGTTGCCTTTTACCTCAGGGTTCAGCGTCAGACAGAGATCACACTGTCAGGCTTTATGTCTAACATAATACTAAGTCAGACTGCCAGTCTTTACTCTGTTGCTCACTTCCTGTGTCGTGCACCTGTGTCTGTACATTCGTGTCTGTGTAAACGTGCGTGCAGTATATATGTTTGCATGTGTCATCAAATGTGTGTCAGTTTGACCTGAATGTTTTCTCAGCTCTTTTTTTCCCTCTAGTAAGTTTGGTTAGTAGAGGATTATCAAATTTGACCAAATTAAGGTAAAAGCAATGCCGTTCATGTTGTCCCACAATGTTTTCTGCTCTAGGAGACACATAGATACAGAGATAGATTGCCTGATAAACAGTCAAATGGTTCAGGTACTGAACGCAGGAATTTGACTACTAATGATTTAAGCGTTATGGACAATAATTTGGTGGTCCCGCTGGTGAACCAAACCCATACATAGGTCCTGCTCTGCTTACTATCTGCCATGTACACCAGACAGTGGCAGGCAACCAGCCGGGATACTGGCAATATATGCTGAGCTGCAAAGAAAAATGTCAGTGAAAAGGACAATAGACACAATCAGATGGGCAACAGACAGTCAGATTGGCAACAGATACAGTGAGCTGGGCAACAGACATACAGATGGGCAACAGACACAGTCAGATGGGAAACTGACACAGTCAGATGGGCAACATACACAGTCAGATGGGCAACAGACAAAGTGAGATGGGCACCAAACAAAGTGAGATGGGCAACAGACACAGTGAGCTGGGCAACAGACACAGTCAGATGGGCAACAGACACAGTTTGCTGGGCAACAGACACAGTGAGCTGGGCAACAGACACAGTCAGATGGGCACCAAACACAGTGAGATGGGCAACAGACACAGTGAGCTGGGCAACAGACACAGTCAGATGGGCAACAGACACAGTGAGCTGGGCAACAGACACAGTGAGCTGGGCAACAGACACAGTCAGATGGGCAACAGACACAGTGAGCTGGGCAACAGACAGTCAGATGGGCAACAGACACAGTGAGCTGGGCAACAGACACAGTGAGATAGGCAACAGACACAGTGAGCTGGGCAACAGACACAGTGAGATGGGCAACAGACACAGGCAGTGGACAGAGGAATAGCTTCTAAACTGTTGACAATGTGACTGGTGTTTTGCGTATACTATTTAATGAAGCTTTCAATTGAAAACCTGAGATATCTGATTCCCAAACTCGACACTCTAAAGCATTTGTCCTCAGTTGTACATTACTTTTCAAAAATGTTTGGGGTCACATGGAAATGTTCTTGTTTTCCACCAAAACCTTAGGAATTGATTTGGAATAGGACTTGTAGTAACAATAATGTGAAATGAAGTCATTGACACCATTTGAAGGAAGTAGTACACACATCTTCATTCTCTCGCAATTTCTCACGAAAAATAGCCTTCATTTCTCAGAACAAGTATAGACTGATGAGTTTACGAAGAAAGTGTTTTGTTTCTGGCCATTTTGAGCCTGTAGTCAAACCCACAATTGCTAATATTCAGTTGCTGAACAAGTCTAAAGAAGGACAGTTTTATTGATTCTTTCGACGGCACAACAGTTTTCAAAATAATAACCTTGGTTTGGCAAACACAATGTGCCATTGAGCCTCTATAGGCCTATAGAAATATTCTGTTAAATATCTGCCGTTCCCAGGAACAAAAGTCAATTGCAACATGGTCAATTTCTACACTGTATTTCTGATCAATTCCATGTAATTTTAATGGACAGAAAATGTGAACCCAAGCCTTTAAACGATAGCACGAGCAATGCACGAAGACTCTTCTACTGCTACAGACTGTTTACTTCTACGTCATAGTTGTTGTTTAGAACGGATGGCTAATTTTTCGTCCATTCTTACTAGATATTTATAAAAAAACAGATCTTAAAGGAGTACAAGGAGAACACACAGTTGGGATCAAAAAAGAAAATGTAATATAGAAATTACAAAAAAAGGAAAACGAAAGGACTTTGCAAGTAATAGAGCTACCACATTTTGAGGTTAAAAGCAAGTAATCACATTTCCCTGTTTTCTTGCAGTGTTCTTTCGTTGTACTTTTTGGTACTTTCTATATTCATATCTGTCTGGTAAAAATACAGAACATTCTAATAATAAATGACTAAACGAGCTTTCGGTCTCTATCTCGCCCTCCCGCACACTCGTACACACTCGCTCAATGTTTCCACTCATATCAGTGGCAACTATCGTTCTCATCTGTGATCCTTATCGCACATGTCAAGTGATGTCAGCAGATCACTGTGTGTGTTTGTGAAAGATTGAGAGAAAAAAAACCGTGCACAAGATTTAGATTTACAGAGGGTAGGCAAGGTCGGTTTTTGAATATGAAGATCTGAGGTGTGTATAAAGATAGCTATGTTTAGTTAAGTTTAGTAGTGTTTCGTTTCAGGGTTACGGACAAGGGAACACTGTTGGTCTGCTGGTCGCCACAAGTATAGAAAAAACATGAGTGTGTTCGTGCACGCGTGTGTTATTTTAGAAAATGGTTGTGCGCTCTTGATTTATAATGTCTAGAAGGACAGGACTTTTCTGTCTCTATTTCATTGTGAGACCATTGCTTATGAAGGTGTAATTTGGGGCATAGTACAAATCCTGCTTGGATGGAATTGAATCAATTTTAAAATATGCAGTTATATATTACCCAATTTAGAAAAAGATTGCATAAGCCTCACATGAGAGGATTGATTCCAAGGCAGTGAACTGCAGTGATACTTATTTTCAAATTGGATAGACCTTATCATTTTACCCTAAGCATCTCTGACTTTTATACACTACATTTTGAACAGAGGCGTATTTTATTTGGGAATGGTTTTGGTGAATTTTCTCCAGCTCTTTGTGATGTTAGAGCACAATATGATTTCTAACCCAGCAAACTGATCTCCCTCTGTAAGGTTCAATCACCTGTCAACTGACTTACCTACTGTATATTTTTTTCATCCATGATATGTGTATTCAAGTCTGGTAAAGACCGACAGACCATCTAACACTTCCTCACTTCCACGTTCTCTCACTGTGGACCTCCAGGACTGTAATTTGCTATTTTACAATTGCAGTGTTATGACATCATGAGCAGACAAATGGATTGTGGCCAAAAGACATCCCAACCTCCGGTCTTTCTCAGGCACAAAATTATCTGCTGAATGATTGAACTGATATGATGGAGCTTTAGTTACTGCTCTCTCCTTCTCCACTACCTCATATCCCTTAGTTACTGCTCTCTCCTTCTCCACTACATCATATCCCTTAGTTACTGCTCTCTCCTTCTCCACTACATCATATCCCTTAGTTACTGCTCTCTCCTTCTCCACTACATCATATCCCTTAGTTACTGCTCTCTCCTTCTCCACTACATCATATCCCTTAGTTACTGTTCTCTCTTTCTCCACTACATCATATCCCTTAGTTACTGCTCTCTCCTTCTCCACTATCATATCCCTTAGTTACTGTTCTCTCTTTCTCCACTACATCATATCCCTTAGTTACTGTTCTCTCTTTCTCCACTACATCATATCCCTTAGTTACTGCTCTCTCCTTCTCCACTACATCATATCCCTTAGTTACTGCTCTCTCCTTCTCCACTACATCATATCCCTTAGTTACTGCTCTCTCCTTCTCCACTACATCATATCCCTTAGTTACTGCTCTCTCCTTCTCCACTACATCATATCCCTTAGTTACTGTTCTCTCTTTCTCCACTACATCATATCCCTTTCCAATGTGTTTTCCTCACTCCTCTGTCCCAACTGAAAGTGTCACCATATTTCCGTAACATTATTTGGGGTAGAGGGCAGTGGGGACAGAGGGTAGAACGGGGGTTTTTAGACATCCTCTCACATTCTTATTGTACAGCCAAGAGTTAACTAGAGGAAGCAGGGTGCCTCTATACAATAGCCAACGCTGACAATAAGAGCGAGAGCAGTAACATTTGCTCTAGTTCTTAATATGGACTTAATTCTTCCATCACCCTACCCCTGGTTCCCTGGTTGGGAAGAGATCTCTGGTTGTGTGCCAGGGACACATGCTATATCCGAGCACAGAGGTGTCTTACACCCAGCCAGGCATTGACTAGGGAAGAAGTCATTCCCAAGCCTATGCCTGTTTTAAAACCCCCGCCGATTGTGTTGGGGCCGGCCAGCTGGCTTTGTTTTGCTGGGAACAGCTCTAGTCCACATCCGTGTGGGGAGATGAGCGAATAGTGGAAGGGAACAGATTCTTCTCATGGCCCCCTGCCACCAGGAAGTCGTATGCAGCTTATGGAGAAATACAAGCCAGCTATATTTAATTTGTGAGTTCGCTTAACTAGCACACAGGTACTGGCAGAAAGGTAAATATTTGTCTAGTTACAATAAAGGCTATGCCTTTTTAGGACATAAAGGGGCACAGTGTTTAATGTCGAAAACAGAGTGAATGAGTTACCTTCAAAAGTACTAATGATGAATGGAAAACTGTTTAGTCACCTCCCACTTACCACATTCACACCATGCATGGTATAAAGATACACAAGGTTACACACAAAGTACACGCAAACACACACAGACACACACTGAGTGCAGACAGACACACACAAAGTACACACAAACACATACAGACACACACTGAGTGCAGACAGACACACACAAAGTACACGCAAACACACACAGACACATACTGAGTACAGACAGACACACACAAAGTACACGCAAACACACACAGACACAGGCACATACTGAGTACAGACAGACACACACACAAAGTACACGCAAACACACACAGACACATACTGAGTACAGACAGACACACACAAAGTACACACAAACACACACAGACACATACTGAGTCCAGACAGACACACACAAAGTGCACGCAAACACACACAGACACATACTGAGTACACACAGTCACACACTCAGACACACACAGACACACACAGACAAACACTGAGTACAAACAGTCACACACAGAGTACAGACGGACACACACACAGAGTACACACAGACACACACACACACACACACACAGTCACACACAGACACACACAAAGTGCACGCAAACACACACAGACACACACAGAGTACACTCAGACACACACACAGAGTACACACAGACACACACACACACACACACACAGTCACACACAGACACACACTGAGTACACTCAGACACACACAGAGTACACACACACACACACACAGAATACACGCAGACACAAACAGACACACACAGAGTACACACAGAAACACAGACACACACACACACAGAATACACGCAGACACACGCAGACACACACATACACACACTGAGTACAAACAGTCACACACAGAGTACACAGTCACACACAGACACACACAGAGTACACAGACACACACAGAGTACACACAGACACACATACAGTCACACACAGACACACACTGAGTACACACAGTCACACACAGACACACATAGTCACACACAGTACATTATGTACCTGATAATTTCTTCATTATCACACACTGTTACACACCGTTGCCCAGGTAGGGAGGGGGGGGGATGTTGAATTGGCACATCATGCCAGCTAGCTGTGACAGAGTGCTTAGAGAAGGACAGGATTACATTCTGCTGAGCACTGTGGGAAATGTGATTTACATCCACCCCTACCTCAATGAAAAATACTCATTGTCATCAGGGCTGGTGCCATCTGAATAGAGTTGTGACCTTAAAGTCAGGTCGCTGTAGAAAACATGTCATTTGTTACCAAAACTTGTGATGTTCCATTGACTGCCTGGAGATTTAAGATAATCCTAATAGCTTGAGTAAGCCACAACTGACAAGTCCCAACAACAGAATAGAGCTCAGACTCATTCGCCCGTCCTTCACCACCGTTTTTTAAACGGATTTTCTTATGTCACACATCAATTGCAGAATATAAATGACTGGTATTTATAACTCGGTTGCTTGTCTTCTTCTCTAAAATCCAGCTCTTGAAGATGTTGCGATTGCTGTTCCTGGGTCTGATGTTGACTCTCCAAGGATCTGCCGGTAGGAATCACATCTTCTCACCTTCCCACTGCAATATCCCAGAGAACTGGATATTACCTGGACATATGTTAGAAGTGCAACGTAAAGGAAATGTAAACATGTTGTCCCAATATTCCCATCTCTATCCAGATACAGTAGACTTCGAGCCGAGTGACGGATCCGGAAACGAGCTCGGTATGTAATATATCTGGAATACAAATGGGTCTAATTTACATGCAAATCATGAGTGGCAGAAAAATGCTCTGGTTCAAAAACCAACAGATTCTAATCTGGAGCTGTTAAGGAAAAAAATCAAGACAATCTGTCGTTGTGTTGAGCTATGCAATTCACCCAGGCTCCCCAGTAACCCATTTAGGATTAGAGCCTCAATTCACCCAGGCTCCTCCTGTAACCCATTTAGGATTAGAGCCTCAATTCACCCAGGCTCCTCCTGTAACCCATTTAGGATTAGAGCTTCAATTCACACAGGCTCCCCAGTAACCCATTTAGGATTAGAGCTTCAATTCACCCAGAATCCTCATGTAACCCATTTAGGATTAGAGCCTCTGCTAAAATGTCAAAATGAAGCCTGAATGCATTGCAAATGTTACTATGTTACAATTAATGTATAGTACTACTATTTTATTGATTAGCCACTCTATATTGACAGTGATTGGGGTTTTACTCCTCTTTAATTAAAGTATAGTACTAATATATGATTGATTGGCAACTCCATATTGACAGTGATTGCTGCTTTAAACAATAGTACTATTATTTAATCGATTAGCCACTTTATATTGACACTGATTGATGTTTTACTCCTCCTTTCTGACCAGTAGATGATGATGAAGATGACCGAACCAATAAGATTGAGGAGTCCTGTGAGTATATCCCTTTAATAACGTTCCATATTAGTTACATTTAGGAGAGTGCGAGATCGCGACCAATGTTCCGCCCTGGTTTGCCTCAGCGATAACCCCAGAATAGGATCAGTTAGCTATTGGGAGAACACTCCAGGATCAACCCCAAGAGGAGCTAGACAACATGGACGTGTCGATCCACTGTCCTGCCACAATGCTAATCCACGTTGGCGTTGTCATTCTCTCGTGACACTGCTAGCAGTCACTCTTCGTTTTTGCCCATGATGTTCCTCTGATAGAATGACTAAACTGTTTAGTAAAGGGAGGGTTGCTGCCCTGACTCCCAGGTGACCTCATTGGCCGATCTGCTACATATATCCCGAACAAACACCTTATCAGAGCCAGAAGAATTGCCTGCTGCTAAAGCATACCTGCGACCTCATCTAGGCCTTCCTCAAATCCCGGGAGGATGTATTGAACGAGCGTAGGTTGGCTGCATGGCATTGATCCAATTCCAACGATCTTTTAAATCTGCTACACTGATCAGACGGGGATTCAATTACTTCAGGTGAATATTGTGACAAGATGAACGTGTGTTTGCGTTTGTACTGGAAGAATAATGTCTGTTTTTGCCTGTTTCAGCGAACGGAGTTATCTTGGGTGCCGACAAGACAACGGGAGAAACAGAAGGTACGATATGAAAAATAGGATTGTTTACAACTGTTTTACTTTCACAGGATTAGGTGATAAAACAGTAGTCCCATTGGCACAATTACAAATGTCTACGTAACGGTATAGACAAACGTATACATTATAGGGCAAAGCATTTCGGTAGATAAGTAGACTTTTTCTAGTGTGTTGCAAATGCCAACGTGTGTTGTGCGTTTTCTGATTTCAGATGGATTCACCACGATTATTATTGTCGCTGCCGTGGGTCTGGTGGCACTGTCAGTCGTAGCGATTGTAGGTAAGAAGAACTCAACGGGATAAGACGGCGAGATGCTGAGACGATGTCAAACCAAACACCTCATATTTAATATAAGAAACACACGGAAAACAAATCAATGTCAAACCAAACACCTCATATGTAATATAAATAACACACAGAAAGCAAATCAATGTCAAACCAAACACCTCATATGTAATATAAATAACACACAGAAAGCAAATCAATGTCAAACCAAACACCTCATATGTAATATAACACACAGAAAGCAAATCAATGTCAAACCAAACACCTCATATGTAATATAAAAAACACACAGAAAGCAAATCAATGTCAAACCAAAAACCTCATATGTAATATAAATAACACACAGAAAGCAAATCAATGTCAAACCAAACACCTCATATGTAATATAACACACAGAAAGCAAATCAATGTCAAACCAAACACCTCATATGTAATATAAAAAACACACAGAAAGCAAATCAATGTCAAACCAAACACCTCATATGTAATATAAATAACACACAGAAAGCAAATCAATGTCAAACCAAACACCTCATATGTAATATAACACACAGAAAGCAAATCAATGTCAAACCAAACACCTCATATGTAATATAAATAACACACAGAAAGCAAATCAATGTCAAACCAAACACCTCATATGTAATATAACACACAGAAAGAGAATCAATGTCAAACCAAACACCTCATATGTAATATAACACACAGAAAGCAAATCAATGTCAAACCAAACACCTCATATGTAATATAAATAACACATAGAAAGCAAATCAATGTCAAACCAAACACCTCATATGTAATATAAATAACACACAGAAAGCAAATCAATGTCAAACCAAACACCTCATATGTAATATAAAAAACACACAGAAAGCAAATCAATGTCAAACCAAAAACCTCATATGTAATATAAATAACACACAGAAAGCAAATCAATGTCAAACCAAACACCTCATATGTAATATAACACACAGAAAGCAAATCAATGTCAAACCAAACACCTCATATGTAATATAAAAAACACACAGAAAGCAAATCAATGTCAAACCAAACACCTCATATGTAATATAAATAACACACAGAAAGCAAATCAATGTCAAACCAAACACCTCATATGTAATATAACACACAGAAAGCAAATCAATGTCAAACCAAACACCTCATATGTAATATAAATAACACACAGAAAGCAAATCAATGTCAAACCAAACACCTCATATGTAATATAACACACAGAAAGCAAATCAATGTCAAACCAAACACCTCATATGTAATATAACACACAGAAAGCAAATCAATGTCAAACCAAACACCTCATATGTAATATAAATAACACATAGAAAGCAAATCAATGTCAAACCAAACACCTCATATGTAATATAAATAACACACAGAAAGCAAATCAATGTCAAACCAAACACCTCATATGTAATATAAATAACACACAGAAAGCAAATCAATGTCAAACCAAACACCTCATATGTAATATAAATAACACACAGAAAGCAAATCAATGTCAAACCAAACACCTCATATGTAATATAAATAACACACAGAAAGCAAATCAATGTCAAACCAAACACCTCATATGTAATATAAATAACACACAGAAAGCAAATCAATGTCAAACCAAACACCTCATATGTAATATAAATAACACACAGAAAGCAAATCAATGTCAAACCAAACACCTCATATGTAATATAAATAACACGCAGAAAGCAAATCAATGTCAAACCAAACACCTCATATGTAATATAAATAACACGCAGAAAGCAAATCAATGTCAAACCAAACACCTCATATGTAATATAAATAACACGCAGAAAGCAAATCAATGTCAAACCAAACACCTCATATGTAATATAAATAACACACAGAAAGCAAATCAATGTCAAACCAAACACCTCATATGTAATATATATAAATATATATTTTTTAAATATCATCGTCTACCAGGCCCTCAACACTCAATACTCTAAATTCAGTATTTTCCTTAAAAGCAATTAGCAATAATTTAACAATTATTAGCACCATATTAAACAAATGTAATACAAGTATCTTCCCATTGGATGATCTGTATACTGCATATAGCAACAAACACCAGTGTTCTGGCCATGAAACAGCAGAGGTTAAAGTAAAACTAAATACAAACACATTACCAGTGTTCTGGCCATGAAACAGCAGAGGTTAAAGTAAAACTAAATACAAACACATTACCAGTGTTCTGGCCATGAAACAGCAGAGGTTAAAGTAAAACTAAATACAAACACATTACCAGTGTTCTGGCCATGAAACAGCAGAGGTTAAAGTAAAACTGAATACAAACACATTACCAGTGTTCTGGCCATGAAACAGCAGAGGTTAAAGTAAAACTAAATACAAACACATTACCAGTGTTCTGGCCATGAAACAGCAGAGGTTAAAGTAAAACTAAATACAAACACATTACCAGTGTTCTGGCCATGAAACAGCAGAGGTTAAAGTAAAACTGAATACAAACACATTACCAGTGTTCTGGCCATGAAACAGCAGAGGTTAAAGTAAAACTGAATACAAACACATTACCAGTGTTCTGGCCATGAAACAGCAGAGGTTAAAGTAAAACTGAATACAAACACATTACCAGTGTTCTGGCCATGAAACAGCAGAGGTTAAAGTAAAACTGAATACAAACACATTACCAGTGTTCTGGCCATGAAACAGCAGAGGTTAAAGTAAAACTGAATACAAACACATTACCAGTGTTCTGGCCATGAAACAGCAGAGGTTAAAGTAAAACTGAATACAAACACATTACCAGTGTTCTGGCCATGAAACAGCAGAGGTTAAAGTAAAACTAAATACAAACACATTACCAGTGTTCTGGCCATGAAACAGCAGAGGTTAAAGTAAAACTGAATACAAACACATTACCAGTGTTCTGGCCATGAAACAGCAGAGGTTAAAGTAAAACTAAATACAAACACATTACCAGTGTTCTGGCCATGAAACAGCAGAGGTTAAAGTAAAACTGAATACAAACACATTACCAGTGTTCTGGCCATGAAACAGCAGAGGTTAAAGTAAAACTGAATACAAACACATTACCAGTGTTCTGGCCATGAAACAGCAGAGGTTAAAGTAAAACTGAATACAAACACATTACCAGTGTTCTGGCCATGAAACAGCAGAGGTTAAAGTAAAACTAAATACAAACACATTACCAGTGTTCTGGCCATGAAACAGCAGAGGTTAAAGTAAAACTAAATACAAACACATTACCAGTGTTCTGGCCATGAAACAGCAGAGGTTAAAGTAAAACTAAATACAAACACATTACCAGTGTTCTGGCCATGAAACAGCAGAGGTTAAAGTAAAACTGAATACAAACACATTACCAGTGTTCTGGCCATGAAACAGCAGAGGTTAAAGTAAAACTAAATACAAACACATTACCAGTGTTCTGGCCATGAAACAGCAGAGGTTAAAGTAAAACTAAATACAAACACATTACCAGTGTTCTGGGCCATGAATAGAAACAGCAGAGGTTAAAGTAAAACTGAATACAAACAGTTGGCCAGATGCTGTGTCCCACTCTTTATGCGTTCCCCTCCTGCCCATCACTAATTTCCCTGGCCTCCATTATCGTCCCACTGATGACACCTGATTGAAAGCAACTATTTGTGAATAGATGGCAGCAAAAACTGTGATCAAGGATCCAGCCGGTCAAGCAGGTCAAGGGCAGTATCTGGAGCCTCTGTGATTTTTGGGTTCAATTACAGGCTCAAAATGGCCCGAAAAAAAACATGACTTCCGTGTAACAGTGCTGTGGTGTGCTGCGTAAATGGAGGGTCCAGAACAGGAACGGATGAAATGACTGGCTAGAATCATGTCCAACAGTGGCCTTCTAAGCCATTAACAAGAACACATGGGAAAGACGGGAAAAATAACACAAGACGTTGGACAGCAGAATGGAAAGTTCCAGATACTGCTGATCCCGTTTTATTTTCTAGATGGTTATCAGTCGCCGCTATTGACATGTAACTGTAGCAGAACTCTACAGTGCCCTACAGAATTATTGGCATCCAAGCTCATTATGAACAAAAAGGCAGGGAAAATTGACATTTTCCGTTCTCTCAACTTGATGTTACGCCAAAACCAGATCATATGAATCTAACTTTTAATTGAAGGACAATTGTTAAAAGCAAACAATGATTATTTACAGTGATGGTCTCCTCATACCACAGACTCTGGTTTCAATCAAAGCTTCAGTCACATTTAAGAATCTTAGGTCCTAGGTATGTCAACTTTGACAGCAGTTATCCCAAAATGTTGTGTACAAGGAGATGCTGCATGAACGTCGTTTCAGACATTTGCAATTCTCCGACTTAGACGTTTTTGTGCACTGCTGAATACATATCTTCCATTTTGTGTTTCGTTTTAGCCACAGTGCTGATCCGACGCCACATGAACAACCGATCGCCGGGGTAAGGCCACGTTTCCATCTCCACTCTCTCACTGTGTCTGAATATCATACAACAAGTTGTGTCTATTTGCTCGAAAAGTTCACGGAAGCGCTGCAAAGTTCCCTCATTGTTGTTCCTTTCGGATTCTATTGAGTGAATCCAGTTATGGAAATCAAGCGCGAAGTGAGCTTTTAAAGCACGTCAATCTGAAAGTCAGTCGGCCTTGTCCATCCGTGTAATTCTCCGTGCAACGTCAACTTGGCCTCGGAGGAACGGGACCTTGAGTTGGCCTTCGTCCAGCGCTGGGAGATAATAGGTCGTTGCTCTGAGAGTTCTGCATGTTCCACTTGCTGTTCGGTCACCCGCCTGCTTACCATAACGGCGGTGACAGAACCTGTCGAGTGGGAAAGAGTCACGACGCGTTGGCTCTGAACCGTGTTACGAAATCCTGCCAGGATCACGTAAAACCTGATCAACTATAGCTGGGACGTTGAACCCCGACGTTGGAGGAACGGATCCAGGCCAGCCGTCGTCATCGGGCCTGCCCAGACACGTACCGTAATTACCTGCAGAGCCCGGAGCTATCCAGACCTTTCATCCCCTGAACACCCCACCTTGTTCCACTTTTTCTTGCCCATCAACAATAACCCAGAGAAGAAGTCGCCGGCCTTCCATGACCTCGGCGGGGCAAGACCCAGCCTGCTCTCAGAGCCTCGGGCGGAACGTGTCCATGGAAACCTGGAAAATAATGCACAGCGAACAGTAAATCCCTGGGCAGTTTTCATCACATGACGACACTGTCTGACAACAACAAATGCAATGCGCAGAAAACCACCTGAACCAGTTGTGCTGAGAGAGAGAGAGAGGTAGAGAGTCATAGGGCGTGTGTTTGTCAGAGGGGTGTTCCGCACAGGTGCTACCCGTTCGTTTTCTTTCTCCTGTCTTTCTCTCAGCCTGTCTCCGGGGTTGTGCAACCGAGTCGACTGGTGCGGGCCAGTGTTCTGCCGAGTAATCACTTTCCTTTGTCCCAGGCTAGCTGCTACGTGACCTAGCGAACAACACGGAGAGGTAAACGAGGTTGCAGAGTTCAGCAGGGCTGCTAGCATGTTGTCACCACAGCAATATATCTCTAATGATGCAGGCTTAGAACGCGAAGGGGTTAAATTCCTCTGTAGGATTACCGCCTGGCCCCCGGGGGCCACAGTCGGCTCTGCCCGTGTTGTGGTGTGCTTTGAGTGATGGGTGCGCTGAAAACTGGCTTATTCGCGCAGCAACCCGTGGCTTGTTGGATAAACAAGCGGGATCGCTCTGGCTTTAAGTCACGCCTAGGAAGGAGACGCGTGAATGTAAAGAGCACGCCTTGTAGCCCGTAAAATCCCTGGAGCACTAAACAGTGACATACAATTCCTGGGAGTCCGAAGGGTCTGTAGCAGAACCTGATTCTATACGTGTCTGCGCAAACAAGCCGTTCTTACTGAGGAGAAAAGTACTCAAAGAACACATTTACTTACTTTACATACACGATTAAGACAATGAAATAAGTGTGGTTAATTAATTTTTTCTCTCTCTACACCTCTCCATCTATCTCCATCTCTACATCTCTCCATCTTCTCTCCATCTCTACATCTCTCCACCTCTCCATCTCTCCACCTCTCCATCTCTCCACCTCTCCATCTTCTCTCCATCTCTACATCTCTCCATCTCTCTATCTCTCCACCTCTCCATCTCTCCATCTCCATCTGTAGGGTGTACTCTGTGCCTACGGAACAGGGCCATAAAGGAATGGCCTAGCCACGTTAGAAGCCTGCGCAGAAGAACCAATAAGCAGAGCTCTACACCATCCTGTTCGCTGATTTATGAAGATCGACACTACTCGTTTTGCCTCTACCATCTATCACAGTCACGTGTCATGGGGGTCAGTCCCCTGCAAAAAATCCAGTGTAAATACTGTATTTTGTCTAGTTTTGTGTGATTCTGCCCCGAACAGTCCAAAGTATGTGTGCACACTCGTAGAGCACCGTCTCGGTTCTCACGAAACCCTGCAGCCATTGAAACCAACAATGTCATTCGACGATAAACTAGTTCAACTTTAACTAGAACTTGAATTAAACTGATGGAAACAACCAGTCTGGCTTGTCTGAACACCCACTTGTGAAACATAGAATAAACCGACATCTGTGCTGGGATGTTCTTTTCTTTCAAACCCACCAGCACCCCGTTTCCTTTTCAGTTTTAATCACTTTGGGTAAAGAAATTAAATAACACATCGCAGATTGTAAATATCTCTTGGCTTGGATGAGGATAGACAAATTAATAGTGTCTGGAGAGTGTGGTGAACGGGTTGAAATGAAAAGAAGTGCACGGCAGAGAGAGGACTGGGCGAACACTTCTGGTGCACCCGTGTTTCTTACTGAGTGTTCAGACATTCCACAGGCTCTTCCTAACCCTGTCTATCTTTTCATTAAAATGGAAATCAATCGTGCTTAATGGATGCAGGTTTTCGGACCGAGGAGGTGGCGCCGGGCTAATTTCTTACTCTACATCGGCTTGGCATGACTGACTTTGTGAGAATTACACCAAACACGCCGGCCGCTGTAGTGAGATGTTACTGCTTGAATCACCGGATCTGTCAAAACAGAATGTGTTATTACACTCAACCTAACTGCTCAAATGTCATCAGAAGTGGGCGGGCTTGGCTGGGTTCCAGGCTAGGTTCCAGGCTGGGTTCCAGGCTAGGTTCCAGGCTGGGTCCCAGGCTTGGTTCCAGGCTGGGTTCCAGGCTGGGTTCCAGGCTAGGTTCAAGGCTTGTTTCCAGGCTGGGTTCCAGGCTAGGTTCCAGGCTAGGTTCCAGGCTAGGTTCAAGGCTTGGTTCCAGGCTGGGTTCCAGGCTGGGTTCCAGGCTGGGTTCCAGGCTAGGTTCAAGGCTGGGTTCCAGGCTGGGTTCCGGGCTGCACAGGGACCACTTTGTCTGATTAGAGCCTCAATCTGACTTACCTGGTTCCCTCCATAATAATGGTTTATTTCTCGATCTGTACTCACTGCATACATTGTTCTGCGCATGCGTTTGTTACCTGGAGGTTTTAAGGTTTGGGGAGGTTGAAGTGGTTTGGCTTTAAGACAACTAGTCTGGTCAGCCTATATAAAATAATCTAAATACCATACACTTTTTTTGTAATCTGTGTACTTATCTGCAAAGCACATCAGGCCAGTAGTCCTGCACGATAAAAATGGATTTGGGTATGAACCATTTTGTTTTTGCATTTTAAAGTACCTCATGAAGAACAATAGAGGAAGTGTTTTGAATCAACCATAAACCGAACAATGATCAGATGTAAAAGAGGTAGTCTAACCATTGTGGCGCCTCGTAACTTCACCTTTAATCACACATCTCCATAATGTCCTCAACGCTATTTGCGTATGCAACCAAAGTGGTTGTTCGCTATTTTTAGCAATGCGTTGTCTTGGATGCAGAAAGATTTTGAGTTGAGTTTTGCGATTTCTCTAGGCCTATTTCCAACCAATGTTTTTTCTGAACAATTTCTTTTAATTCGTCAAGTGAAAGCATTACTGAGTTCAGCTAATCCCTGATGTTGTATGTCGCTCTCCATGGGCCATTGCTTGTTTGCCTATATCACTGTACACAACGAAAACCAAAAATTAAATGTATTTGGTGAGGGGTTTAGATCAATGCATTTTTGTAATAGCCTATACTGTTACAGACTCGTGCATCTATGTCTTCGAAAAATACAAAAAAAACATTTTTAAATATCAATGAGCTAATTCAGTGTTTGATGATTTTCAGGAATTTCATGTCCTTGCACAGCATTGCTTAACACAAACGTGTGCGTACATGTAAAGAAAATAGTGGAGCGGCTTCGTTCATTACGTTGTGTTTTTATTAATGTCAGTGTAAACTCATTCTTTACATTATTTTTTGTAATATTTTTTCAGCACGTGTCATCTTTAACATTGGTCGGGATTATTAACGATGCTAATGTTTATTAATCTGAGTGCATTTTGTAATGACAGTATGTTTCAGGTCTGAAGGTTAACCTAAAAGCTAATCACATTGTTGCTGAACTTTCAGGAGTTTTCCACAGTTCTTTTGACCTTTTACAATTTTTCAATTTTCCTCGGAAACACTTTGTACTGCAATATGACTATTTTCACATTAAATGTGTTTTACTACACTTTGTTTCAATTCGCTTCCTTCCCAATGTCAACACTGACCGTGTACAGAACAGTACGCAACTAGAACCAGACAAGAGCTTTGTTCATTTAAATTGTAAAAGTTAAGCTTTCAACATTGCCACTGATAAAATGTGAACATTGCCATTATGTCAGTAATTTTCTTTAGAACAAAACATGCAATGACACTCTGAGTTTTACGATACAGAAAAGGGAAATAAACTGCTTTCGTTTTTACATCTTAACAGAGCTTTATATATATATATATATATATGTTTATGATGTCATGTTTTTTACATGGTCTTGTATGAGACTCCTATCTGTGGAATTAAATTAGTCTCCATGTTTTAAAAAGAAACACAACAAAGGGTTCATCATGCTTTTTAATAGATGTAAAAGTCAAACATGACTTTATCATTTTCTTATCCATCCAGACTTGCTATGCATTCATATTTTAATGGATTTTTTTTTTTAATAAAAAAAAGATTATCACAAAAAGTACGACAGTATCACTTATTTGTAAGTTTGATTAAGCTTTTTTCTTTTGTCTCTCTGTTTAAGTTAGAAATGGGAAAGTTCTCCTTTAAGACTGAACTCTTCCCGTGGGCTTGTAGGATTGGCTATCTGGTTTGTTCAGTTAGATAAAGCTGTCAGAGGAATGATGGAGCTCCAGAATATCTACGAAAAGGAAAATGAACGGGACAAATATGTAACGTATTACAGAAAATGTTTTAACGCTGGTGACACATGTACAGACAAAATATACATGATGATGTGTTAAGAATGTGTCCATGGCAACGCTCAGTAGGATTCAGGGTGCTCTTGGGGGCGCCTCAGAGCTAGTTACATCTACGTCTCTGTCACATTTCTAAATAATTTGGAAATACACTAAAAGTTTTTAAAAACCTATAGGTTTAAAAAAAGGTATACAAATCTGTTTAGAATAGTCATTGTGCGCTGTTAATGTTATGCTATATAAGTTACACAAGTCAGTGAGAAAGTCACATGAAACACAAACAAACACAAACAAACACACACAAACAAACACACACAAACAAACACACACACAGGCACAAACACTCACACACACAGGCACAATCGTCCATTGTATGAGTTCTGTTCATACCAGCTTTTGTCTTTTGCTTTGATCTTATGTCCATATGCTGATTAAGCGCACTTTTTCGAAACAGGTTAAGCTGAATAAAGAGAAATATTGTGATCAGAGTTTGAGCAGATATTTTATTGTAAGTGTACACAGATAAGATCAGCTTAAGAACTGAACACTATCACGACGCAGTGTTTTTTTTTTTCTTCAATGTCCTCGTGATTAATTCTCTTCTTGTTGTCTTAAGGTCCACTCAGATTGCTTCACACCCCCCCGTTACTACATTCTGGTCACCTGGTACGACCTGGGAAACACACATAGCGTCAACACAACGTAGATATGTGTCAATCTTTACAGGGTCACTCATTATCACATTTAATATGCGAACACAAAGTCAGCAGACAAGAAAGACACATAATTAAATACACTTTTATACAGCTCATTTGTCAGCAGCCTGTCGACAGCTGTTTCAGTTGTCTCAATATAGTCAGTCACTTCGTTAGAACGCATCTACTAGAGATACTGTCAGGCGAATAAACGCGTGTTCCGTAATGAGGTCAAAGCCAAACCAGCCTAGTTCCTGTGGTAATACGTCTAGCTGACGGTGACATGTCTTTGGCGTGTCACGTCAATATATGACAATATATGATAAAATTACCCACTTTCCTTTGCGCCTATGGCACCTGGACGACGTACAGCTTAGTTTGCCACCTGTGCGGTAGAAAAGGAGGAAGATCACAAGAAAGGCCTTCATGAAAGTAGCACTGTAATAACGCTAAAAAGATACACGATTATGTGCAGACATCATGGAAACCAGAGTCAAAACACAGACACTTACAGCAAAGGACCATGATTCCCAGGATGAAGAGGACGGCTGCGACGGACAACCCGAAAGAACGGAGGGAGTTGTAGTCTGAACGAAGACACACATGGTAATGTATCGCCCTTGTGACAGGAGGCGATGTATTGGAAAATAGATTCAGCTGATAGGTTGACCGTTGTGCGGACACTTGAGCACCATACGATTATAATTCAACCTCTTACCGTAATTGAAAGGGTCATCCCAGCTCTTATCTGTGATCAGAGAAACATAAAACAACACAAATGTAGCACTAATGTATTGGACGTCTGCAGCATTGTAAGGGTTAAGCCCGTAGTTCTGCAACAATGGCAACCTGGTAATTAATGGGATATCTCTCCTCAATTACACAGTGTTGTCTCTACCCTGCAAGCATTACTGGAATCTATGTATAGGTTTGTGTATTCTGGCACAGTTTCCAAACGCTTGCAAACATGGAAAGGGATAATATTGCTATTCTCCATTTGCCATTGCTACTGGTTTTTATTGCATGTACGTGTTTTTCCTATTATTTTTGCTTAGAATCTTCTTAAATTATTCCCGCCAAGATATTGTGTTCCATGTCACCAAAATGTAATCGTTCACAATGATCCAATGTTATTCAGAGCATTGGATAAATAAAATAAGTTCACTTTGACTTTGCCAAGATTTTGCTGCATTTAAGGAACACATCCCATTCATGTCACAGTACCAATTTGAGTATGTTTTGAGCAAACACCTTGTTTTTATTTTTATCAACTTCAGAACAGGACCACTTGGACATGATGCACAAAATATTCAAACAGCATTTTCTGGACATGGATGCTATTTTTCTGTTAATATATTTTTTCAGGAAAACGGCACACTCTAACGGGAAGCGCTTGCCAGCACCGATATGTTTGGAAGATAACAAACTCTAAATACGGCCAACAAAGATAATTGAGCTAGCTATCATCTGACCTCCAACTAGGAGTCGCTAGATCACAACAACGCAAGACGATGAACAATCAAAAAACTAACCCAGGATATTGACGAGGGAATATGAAACGCCTTATGTGAGGGCCCTAGACTTGTTTATTGCGACAGAAGATAATTGTGTTTGCTAAATCACCAAAATATTTTGATTCTGCAAGCTACGGTGTAAAATGAGAAGTGCCATGTTTCCTAATATTATCTATGTTTGCATGTCTTTGAGGTGCTTCTCTAATGTTATAAATGCACAACACATCTTCTCTTCCGCTCCATCGAAGAAACTGTATAGTTGTACAAATGTTTTACAGGGTTAAATTTCACAGTTCAACAGTTTTCCCAAGGACCCGCACCAGTGAAATGAAATAAGTTTGAAACAGGCAGATTTATCAGATACTTTTATCCACGACGACTTACACCGAATACATCTAAAGCGTTTTCCATAAACGACCACAACTGTGAAAAGGTGTTGCTTCCAGTCCCCTAAACAATATAACAAAATGTATGCAATGCAATATTCCGATCTGGTGTTATTAGGAATAGTAAAGCTGATTTTAGAAGGACCTATAATGAGGAACTTAAATATATGGTAAATATACAGCTATGTCAATACATGTAATGAATACATGCTGCAGTGAGGGTCAGAGCAATTGTGACTGATGATTGCATATGGTGTCAAAGACTACACCATTTACAGTGCTCAACCATTAAAAGATATCTGATGCCATAATGGCAAAAGTATGGTCATTATTGAATTGCTTGGCGCAAATGTATCATTGCTCACGTTCGAAACTAGAACATAAACTAGCCATCGGGTAAAATGCCCCTTTAGCTTAGTGCTTTTGTTTTTGCTGACATAAGGCACGGGCAGAAATAAATATCCTATCCTATAAATGCCTTCTTATGTTTCCGTATATCTGTTTTGTCCAGCAACGTTTTCGGAACAGACAGGGACGTGTGCGTCGACGACCACTTACTTCTAGTGACGGTTTTTCCAGATGTGGTAGGAGCTGTTGTCACTATGGCGATAATGAATGTTGAAAGACAAAGACAGACACGCAGACAGATAGACAGGGAGAGAGATTGGTTTATGAGATAACGTCTCACAGATTTATATACATTCTAACAGCACGGATCGACTCCTTGTGTGTCTAATAATAACCATTTGCATAACGCTCAACTGCACTGACTACTGCTTTCATATAATTCTTCCTGACAACGTATTGACACTCTTCCTCCATCATATGGACCCACACATAATTACATCTCATTAAAGTCCAGGTACATTTCTTTTATGTGCCAATCACTTTCTTTATTGAAAGCACTGCATATTACAGTGGTGAGACTCTCACAGGAAAATGGTTGGTTTAATGACACTCTAAAGTGTGTCTGTGGCGTTCTTGTCTGTGCCGCAAAATCCAGTAGGTTTATGTATTTCATTCGTGTCCCTGTTTGGCGTTGCAGAAGCATTCCCAGCCAGCAGTAGCCCACTTTGTCTTTCTCAACAAGGAATGGAAATTTAACGTATGCTAACCGCCAAGCTAATTAGGTTAAAAGGCGCGCACACCCTTGTTGTGAAATGCATAGAACTGGGTATTGGAAATCCTTGTTAGAACAGAAATCCATTCCTGCTTTGCCGCGCGGCGTGTTCTCGGGACTTCTAATAAGAGTGTTTATATTTCGGGAAGCCGGTCATTCCTTAAATGTCAGCGTGGGGGAAATAGATTTGTCATTTACCTGTTGTAGTTAAGGGCTTAGTCGTGGGTGCTGTTGACTTGTTTATGGGAACTGAGGAGGAAAGCAGAGCGGATGTAATCGAGTTACTCGTGTGGCTGTGGTCTCTCTGTGTTGCACAAATGTTGTGAACGCGTGACTGTGTGAAATCCCAGATGTGTCTGGGGATGCACCTGTTATATACTATGAATTGTGATTATGATATAATTATTATAATTATTAATTGAGATTTGTTTGTCTACCTGATGCAGGGACTTTTACTGTGGAGGTGGGGTTGAGGTCCCTGCCAGCCGGTGTGTTAAGAGTTTGTAGTCCGGAGGCGTTCTGGTTGGATCCGCTGGTGGATTTTCTCCCATCTTAACGACAAAGGGAGATTCTGTCAGAGGCCGACGCCTTGTCCTTGATTGTGGGAACAGTTAGTGTAAGTCTGACTGATACCACGGGCCAAAGAGTACTGTAAAATCGATCGGCAGTACTGAACTGAAGCTAGTTAGGAAGGGGGCAATTACAAACATCAGTGCCCTAACAGCCCATGGTATTTGCACATTGATTTCCCGTTCATCTCGTTGGTGTTAAAAAGATTGTAAAGCTCCTATTAAGACTGAAACCCGTGAGGTGAATGGTGAGTCATTGTGGCTGGAAAATAAAAGCTAGAGACGAGCATGAACTAACAACGTGACGTCAGCTAGAAATGACAAAGTGGACTGTACCAGTTGGGGTCGGAGAGGGCGTGGCTGACGCGTCTGCCACAAGTGTCTCTGTCACCATCACTTGGGCGTCGGGTGTGGTACTGAGGTTCTGAGAAAGGGACCCTGTTGACAGAAATCGAATGGCTTCTCAAGCATTAAGCTAAACGTGAAAATCTCATTACAAAATACAAGCAAGTCGCAGGCCCAGAACAAAAGACCTACTGATGCAATTACTCTCTACAACACTGAGTAATGTATTCGTAGCAGTAGCAAGAGGAGAAAATGTGTCCACACAGTCTGATGGAGGGAGAGACAGAAAGAGAGACAGAGGGAGAGACAGAGGGAGAGACAGAGGGAGAGACAGAAGGTGAGACAGAAGAGAGACAGAAGGTGAGACAGAAGAGAGACAGAAGAGAGACAGAAGGAGAGACAGAAGGAGAGACAGAAGGAGAGACAGAGGAGAGACAGAAGGAGAGACAGAGGGAGAGACAGAGAGAGAGACAGAGGGAGAGACAGAAGGAGAGACAGAGGAGACACAGAGGGAGAGACAGAGGAGAGAAAGGAGGAGAGACAGAGGGAGAGACAGAAGGAGAGACAGAGGAGAGACAGAGGGAAAGACAGAGGGAGAGACAGAGGGAGAGAAAGGAGGAGAGACAGAGGGAGAAACAGAGGGAGTTAGACCGCTGTAAACGTATTCAGTCTCTCATAATAATAGTATTGTGAGTAGGGAAGTGTTGTGTTGTCTTGAAGGCCAACAGAGAGGTTGATTGTCCCGGCTCTGGCAGCAACGACAGACAGGGCTTTGTTACCCACTCACTCAAAGCTCTCTATGATGAATCGCTACAGGCCCACTAAGGGCACTCAGGGCTCCCACTAGCAAATGTCATGACTAGCACTGAATCAATCGTCTATCAGGGAAATCGCTCCTGAGTCAGAACTGACTGTGTAATCGTTTTCAGCTAGAGGTTCAGCGGAGGTTATATAAAATTATGTTTGAAATGATCAGGATTCTTAAAGCACATTTTGGTTTGTCCTGTATTTTTGTGTCTTTATTTTTCTTCCCTTTGCTCTGCACTTCAAAATATGGGATTTTAAAACAAATACTGTCAGGCACAAATATATATTTATACTATATAATATACAGTCATTCAGTACTTAGCAATGGTATTGAATTTTATATGGTATATTGACATTTTCTTCTGCTATATATTTTTTTAAGGCGATAAACATAATCAGTTATTGTCAATTAAGATTTTTTTTACGTTAGGAGATATTTTTTATAAAATCAGATACTTTAATATGTTGCATTGAACCCCAGAGCTGTGGAAGCCCCTGTCACCAATGCCTTAATATATATCTGTAAACCATTTACGTTGCTGTCACATGTTCAGGTCAGGCTATGAATCTGACCTAATATCATCGCGTAGACGTTAGAGTTTAACTGAAATTCATGTTGGTCATTTAGTTGTTGAAACTTCTGTTAGAGCATGAGAATGCATTTGCTCCGGGTGGCGCTGTTAATCCCATTTTACATTTACATTAGTAATTTAATTATTTCCACCAGAATACTTTCTGTATTTTAAAATGTAAATGCCATTTGGGATTGCATTTTCATTAGAATTCAGTCCACTGTATGCTTCCATAGTAGTCAGGATGTAGAAGCTATATCAGACTATTCAAAGACTGCTAAGACAAGGCTGTTCCTCATAACTATGCACGAAAAAAGAAAGAAACTGTTGTCAAAGACACCTGAGAGAGAGATATAGAGGCCCACAATAGGTTTTGATGAAGTGTTCTGCGTCTGGATATAGAGTGAATGTGCATCTACCCAACACAGGAAGTGACATGAGTGACAATAGCCTGTGTCACAAGGTGGCAAACAAATAAGATGTTATTTAAAAACGAATGTGAAAGCAGGTCTGGTAGTGTGACAGGCGTGATGTGGCATATCTACAGTGAACTACCTGTCAGTATCATGCTGAAGGGATATTCTCTACTGCAGGGAATGGACAGCTTAATCCAAAAGACCTAAACTTGGTATTGGAGTGAAAGGAGGCTCTATTAAACATAAATAAGTAGAGTTTGAAAATAATTAACCATTTGTCTTTTGAGCTGTCAATGTGTACAGTTTAATTGTCTATTAATCTGAAGGTTGGTGGTTCGATCCCCGGTTCCTCCCGGGAAATTGTCGAGGTGTCCGAGCAAGACATCTAACCCCAGCTGCTCCTGGTCGCCTTGCATGGTAGATGCGGTCGTCAGTGTATGAATGAGTGAATGCATTGGTGAATGTGACCCAGGATCTGTAAAGCGCTATATAAAAGCGCAGCATTTACCTTTAGAATGTGCCAGCACCAGGACCAGAGAACGTTGAGAGAAAGCTTTAGGAACAGAATTAAAAAAACAACACGCTTGGGAGGTCATCGATCACAGATTTCCCAGGAGGCCTTGTAATTTCTCCTTTAGAGTGAATGATTGAAGAACGCTCACCAGAATAATGATAAGCGCAAACCACCAGTCAAGACATCCGTCAAAACCAAATGGCCCGGTTACAATTGGCTGGTGCCTATATTAAAGCACGCACCACTCTGAAGAAGCCGTTGTGAACAGATGAGGGCAAATATGATTCAAGGGCCATAGCATACAACTGTATGTGAAATAGGGTGAAGGGGGGGGGTGAGGTTTGAACATGTATCGTTGCCACTGTATCTAATGCCGTTGTCTTCATTGAAGATGTAAGTGCAGAGAAACACCTCTCTGAAGTTCAAGCGAATGCCTCCAGACTCATTACACGGGGGCTTTATCATAGAGCAAGACGACGGCCCCAAACCTGCTCCACTACCATAGCAACAAGAAATATTTTCAGGGCTACTGAAATATGCATTGTCACAGTATTGTCAGCGTTGTCACTTTGAAATCGTGAAACCGCATGTAAACAACACACTGGAATAGATATGTAGGACGTGTATTCTTACTGCGTCGTAGTGATTGGTTTAAGATGCAATGTTTCAGTATCAAACAGTAGAAGAAATGGCCGGCATACCAATAATATAAGAGGACACTGTAAATCAGCAAGTATGTATTTGAATCATATGTGTGTGTGTGTGTGTATGAGGGAAGATGTAGATTTGTGTGACAAAACAATATTTGCATTTAATCGTTGATGACTTTACCTCTTAGTGTGAAAACTAGACATACAGCCATCCACCGCTGGATCTGAAAGACGAAGCACGAGCAGAAGTGAGACACGTTAGAGTGAGAGGTACGTTAGAGTGAGAGATACGTTAGAGTGAGAGATACGTTAGAGTGAGAGATACGTTACAGTGAAAGATATGTTAGAGTGAGAGATATGTTAGTTAGAGTGAGAGATACAATAGAGTGAGAGATATGTTAGAGTGAGAGATACGTTAGAGTGAGAGACAAGTTAGAATGAGAGATAAGTTAGAGTGAGAGATACGTTAGGGTGAGAGATAAGTTAGTTAGAGTGAGAGATACATACGAGTGAGAGATATGTTAGAGGTGAGAGATACGTTAGAGTGAGAGATACGTTAGGGTGAGAGATAAGTTAGTTAGAGTGAGACATACATACGAGTGAGAGATATGTTAGAGGTGAGAGATACGTTAGAGTGAGAGATACGTTAGGGCGAGAGATAAGTTAGTTAGAGTGAGAGATACATACGAGTGAGAGATATGTTAGAGGTGAGAGATACGTTAGAGTGAGAGATACGTTAGAGTGAAACATACAATAGAGTGAGAGATACGTACGAGTGAGAGATACGTTAGAGTGAAACATACGTTATAGTGAGAGATACATTAAAGTGAGACATACATTAGGGTGAGAGATACGTCAGAGTGAGAGATACGTTAGAGTGAGAGATACGTTAGAGTGAGAGATACGTTAGAGTGAAACATATGTCAGAGTGAGAGATACGCTAGAGTGAGACACACACATTAGGGTGAGAGATACGTCAGAGTGATAGATACATTAGAGTGAGAGATACTATATTATTAAATGACCTCTAACTACTTTAGCTGGACACCTGCAAGATAAGCAATGGCCCTTAAGCAGTATATGTGACAATAAATATATATGTGACCTGACACATCACATCTATTATAAACACACTGGATTACAGCAGACCTGACACATCACATCTGTTATAAACACACTGGATTAACCTGTTATAAACACACTGGATTACAGCAGACCCGACACATCAAATCTGTTATAAACACACTGGATTAACCTGTTATAAACACACTGGATTACAGCAGACCTGACACATCACATCTGTTATAAACACACTGGATTAACCTGTTATAAACACACTGGATTACAGTAGACCCGACACATCAAATCTGTTATAAACACACTGGATTACAGCAGACCTGACACATCACATCTGTAAATCAACATCATTGCTCTGTTTGTTTGCATGCAACTGCCATTTGTAAACACACCTTAACACAGGTACGTACATCCACATATAAAAACACGCGCACACACAATAATGATCTCGCTCCATGCTAATTATGGGACTGACTAAGTTACAGGTTTAGGAATCAACTCTTGAATTTAGCTGTAATACTTTTTTAATGGTTCTCTAATGGTTTTGTAATGACACTCTACCCTACAACGCAGACCCTATAAGTGAACGCAGAGTAAATTATGTGTGCAGGTCTATGGTATGAACAGAAGAGCTGACTGGTTCAATGGGCTCACTGACATACCGTTTCGAAAACACAGGAAGTGGAACTCAAACAGGTCGGTTCAACCACTTCCTCCCCCACATGTGTAGTCAAGCACACGAACAATAACGGCCCCCGGAATATAAAACCACACAAATGCAACTACACGTGCAGCATTGATGGACACAATTTCATCTTATAACCAATGAAATGATTCCTTAGCTGTTTCCCTTTTCCCCACTGAAATCCATGATTCTAATGAATCGACTCTTATTTAACCGGAGTCATTTAGGAACTAACTCTCATGTCTAACGTTTCATTGACATTGTCGCCAGTAGAACCACGTGAACTCCTTCAACAAATGTTGTTTCAGGGAGCTGTAGCAACAAAATCAGTCTTGCGATCTGATCGGTCTGTTGTCGTCATTTCGGGAAATGCTAAGAAACGATGTACGAAGACGGGCTTCCATATATCCAATACACTTTCTCCTAGCAAACATATGGTCCTAGATTAGCTGAGGAGATATGGGGACACGTGTTAAGATGAGATCCATGAGTTTCCCTGCCAGTACCAGAACCCCTCCCACATGCTCCTAGAACTAGACTGCTTCCGTATTTACCTCGGCTATCATCCTGTCAATTAAAATCTCTCCCAACTCCCTTTTTTCACTAATTATAAAGAGAGTTGCAGAATGAGGGTGTCACAACACAGTGTGCCAACCAGGTGCTACACTCTCACAGAACGTTCTCTGAGACACGCCGCGCCATTTTAAAGACTCAGATCTGTGCCACCCTTCCTCTGCGCCAGATGGTGACGGCACACGAAGGCAAACGAGTAAAAAAAACACGCAAACGTATACATTCGAAATACACACATTCAACGGGAATCGCGACTGCCTCAGACGTTATCATTCAGATAAGGCCGGAGTGCAGAGGAAGGTTTTAATGAATTCCAACGTGGTTTCCAGAGCAACCATGAGGCGTGGTGGACGGAGGCAAGGATGGAAGAGATAGATTGAAAGCTGGAGGACTGTTTGCCTCCCCGTGACCTATTCCGCAGCATGTCCTCGGGGCAGCGGAGCCAATGACAGGTGAGCTTCTGTGGGCATCATGAGGTTTGACAGCTCAGATTAGCAGGTTGTGCCACTCTTAATTTCTTTCTTAAGCCTCTGAAGCATATGTCAAGGCTAGGGCCCGCATGCCTGGGGCTGTCCCAGTCTCTTTCCAAGCCTCTCTTTCACCCCACTAACCTGGCTGTCCGTCTCTCTCTCCCTCTCTCTCTCTCACTCTCTCGACTGTCACTGTTCGTCTGTCTCCTGCTCACTCACTGTCTGTTAACCTGCGTATCTGTCTGCGCGTCTGTGAGTCTGTCTGTCTGTATGTGTGTCCGTCCATCTCACGTATCTATCACACAGTGTTTCTACCTTTTTGTCTCTCGCCTCACACCTCTTATTCCACTTTTCAATTTGCACCAATTTCCATCTCTTCCTTTTCGAATGCCCCCCCGGAAATATCATTTAGCTCACCTTAGTGTCCATGCTGAATTGTAGAATTGTAGAGTTCCAGATCTCAGAGCAGAACATCTATGATTCAGTCACTCTGGAGTGAGAGACTGTTGAGAAGCGTTTGCGGACACACCCATCTATTCATCATTTCCTCCTACCGTTCCTCGGTCACAGACTCACTTCTCTGTTTTTCTCTGTCTTTCGGACTGTATTGTTTTCCGTCTAGCAGACTACCCAGCAACCACGTTCTGTGAATGTTCCTGGGACATTTAGTTACGTGTGCTGATTGTACAATTGTTGATGTATTCTATAAAAATGAATCCCAAGGTGTTGCAAGCGTTTAAACAACTCTTATATCCGTCTGGATATAAAGTTACACTAACATTTTAGTATAATCCATAACCCACCGTCATAAAACCCCAAATGATGTCATTTCAATATTTGAACATTGAACAACTACATCTCTATTTCGTCAGTTTTACGACCATCCTTCCTCAATTGCTGATTGGTCCATGTTTGGCACATACGCTCTCATGATTTCGGAAACACAGTTCCCCATAGACACATTGAATGATTTTGCAGTTCAGGCACAGAATATTTGACCTTGTTGGAACTCTGTTAGTTGCCTCAGGTTGCTTTGAGAACTCAAATATCAAGGTGTTAATTGTCAGACCTCTTTTGTGGCTGACAAATATGTACTGCTAATTGGCAATCAATCTAACGTGACCTCTGCAGCTGTGTTTGTAATTGTGATTTGGTTACTTCAAATGATCAGACCTTCTCCACCAGTGTTCCTGTTAGAACGGAAGACGGAACAATTGAAATCCAGATAATGACTTTCTTGATTTGCTCACTCCCAAAAGCTAGTTAAGGAGTGAAAGAAGTCAATGACATTTCACTAGCCATTGTCAAGATATCAAGGTTCTTTACTCTGATAAAATAATAAAGAACTAGCTCTGTTCATTGTGGTATCTTCATTTTCATACAGGAAGGTATTAATAATGCGTTATTACTTCTTCATTGATTTAA
This sequence comes from Dallia pectoralis, assembly GCA_029465975.1. Taxonomy (NCBI): domain Eukaryota; kingdom Metazoa; phylum Chordata; class Actinopteri; order Esociformes; family Umbridae; genus Dallia; species Dallia pectoralis. Next base: position 18,728,011 of record CM055738.1, on the reverse strand, counting down.
TGCACATTGAAATTATTCTATATAATGAAAGCGGTCAATAAACGTAATTTGCTATTTTTAATAGCACTTTCTCCAGAACACAGGTGTCAAACCGGTTCCATGGAGGTCCGAGTTTCTACATAGTTTCTGCACTCACCTTGTGCTTGATTGATAAATTAGGTCACTAATTGGTTAGGTTCTACCCTCACCTGGTGTTTAAGTCTGAACTGGGAACCCATTTAAAGGAATAGCTAAAGACCTGCATACACTAGGCCCTCCGTGGAATCAGTTTGACACCCCTGCTTTAGAGAACCGTTTGAGGCAGTGTTTGCCGCTCACTAGAAGAGCACGTCTAAGCAAATAAACGCCTACAACTGCAATGCCTCAACAGAATAGCGCAGTGTGAACTTAAAAAATGTATTTGTTACCACTTGTGAATAGAACCAACTGAAAGAGCTGAGTTGCCATTATCTGAGACAACAGAGCATATTGCTGGACATGATTACACATATCTCCCCAGTACTGTCAAGAGTTAGTGACGTAATCCCACTGATACAAATTTACAAAAATTAAAAAGATTGGAAACCGTCTGTCACAGATCGTAAGACATGTTAAACCTTTTTATGGACATACATCCATAATCACTTGTATCGAACCGTATAGAACTCACAAAATAATACCCATAAGAAACACCTTAGTAATGCGAACCGCATGGCAGTACCATGGTACGAAATGCTTTTCCAAAGGTCAGACAATTGACGCAATGGTATTGGGGCAGTTAATAAAACCCTACTACCAATATCAGGGGGATGTTGGCTCAGGTCCCAGTATAGTAAAGCAGGTCCCAGTATAGTAAAGCAGGTCCCAGTATAGTAAAGCAGGTCCCAGTATAGTAAACCAGGTCCCAGTATAGTAAAGCACGTCCCAATATAGTAAAGCACGTCCCAGTATAGTAAAGCACGTCCCAGTATAGTAAAGCAGGTCCCAGTATAGTAAAGCAGGTCCCAGTATAGTAAAGTAGGTCCCAGTTTAGTAAAGCAGGTCCCAGTATAGTAAAGCAGGTCCCAGTATAGTAAAGCAGGTCCCAGTATAGTAAAGTAGGTCCCAGTTTAGTAAAGCAGGTCCCAGTATAGTAAAGCAGGTCCCAGTATAGTAAAGCAGGTCCCAGTATAGTAAAGTAGGTCCCAGTTTAGTAAAGCAGGTTCCAGTATAGTAAAGCAGGTTCCAGTATAGTAAAGCACGTCCCAGTTTAGAATAAAACGTTACAAGAACATGAGCAATGCTCTACAACAGTTGTGAGAACAACCTCTGCAGCCACTACGACAATACAATACTGCAAGACACCGAAACCAGGCGGATCACAATAGACAAAGAGGTCAAGTGAGGTTAAGTGAGGCCCCAGAACAGAGAGGACAGTCTTCGCCTCAGTTGTCCAGCCGGCTTTTGGACCAGCCCATATAGTCACGTTTCTACTCCTTAAACGGCTTGTCTTCCTTTCACGATGTATCACTGTGGCAACATTGCAGTCGTTTGTACTTGATCAACAACATTCAAAACAATTCTCCAGCTGTAATGCAGTCACTAGCAGGTTTCATTTTTAATTGACTCACAACGACTGTAGGAACTAAACAATGAATGTAAAAAGGGTACTCTAGATAGCACACTGATTTCACTACAATACTCTCTTATCTATTTGGAGAGTTTATTCCATTCTTCTCTGCAGTTTCTCTCAAGCTTTGACAGGATTGGACACTTTGCTGCACAGTCATTTTCGGTTCTCTCCAGAGATATGTGATTGATTCAGGCAAAACACTTTAACCATTTGGGGTCTTTTTGATTATTGAGGGGAAAATGATTTCAATCAATTTAGAAATAAGGCTGTAACAAAACATATTTTAGATAAAGTGAAGCGCTGTGAACCCTTTAAAGGGTGTGTCTACAACAGTGTCTATGGGTAGGCTAATATAGACATAGGTAAACTCTCTTTTTATCACCCAAAGCCGAGATACGTAAGTATAAAATATGAGCAAAAACCCCTCCACCAGGAAACATGCCAGTTAATTTTTATTTTTCCACAATTATAATTCTCTTCCATTACTCTGGTACATGCTACTTATTGTCTCATCTGTCCACAATACCTTCTCTGCTGGCTTTTGTTATTGGCTATCTTGTGTTTTTTCACCTTGCAGTCCAGCTTCTGCAGATTGGCTTGTGAAGTCATCTGTGAATTGTAGATGCTACCATATCCATGTCTACCTCAAGGATCTGTTAGACAGCTGTTTGTGTGGTTTCTTTGTCTCAATGAGCATTTTATCGTCACTGTTTAGATCTCATTTGGTCTGCCATTACATTGCTGAGCCCACCAGTGCTTTTTCTTCTCAATGTACCAAACAGATGATTTGAAACCCCTAAAGTTTTATCTCTCTGGTTTATTCATTTAAATTGACCAGCAACTAACTTCAAAGTCTAGAATGAAGACCAGACAATGAGAGCTCACTTGTGCAAATGATGCATATCACACCTGCATTATAACGGACCTCTGTGAAGAAATGTTTACTTCTATAACCTTTAAATGGTGTACAGTTAACAACAAATGAATGAATGATCTCAAAGATCTCAAAATACACCTGGCAGTCCACTCTTTAACCTGATAGTCACGGCATCATGTCAAACGCAAAAGTTCTAGAGTACAGAGAAAAAACAACAAAACTTGAACCTGTTCAAAAAAGGATGGATTGCACTCTAACTTCAAAGGATTTCTGTGTTTAAATAAACTAACTAAGTAAATATTTGCCACCTAGAATTAAAACAGTATATTACAATTAACTCTATCAATGTGTAAAAATGCACAGAAAAGCGGTGTGTATAAACATGAAAAATTACCAAATTTTAACCCAATTAAATTCGCCATTTGTTTCTCGGTCTATTGAGAAGTGTGCTCAGCCAGAACGTGTGTTCCTTCTAGTACCACTGGGACGTTCTTCTGCACATAATACATCAAACCGCCCATGATATAAGAGAAGACAAATGGACGTTGACGTGGTGTATTGAGCTGTCAAACCTTCAATTTAGCAGATTACAGTTCCTCCCTACGCTTGGATGATGCAGCTGCGGCAACAGAGAAAAGGCTTTTATTTGAATACCATCTTGTCACTTTGACAGGAACTTAAACAATTGTTCAGTAATGAGACAAACGTGTCTTGACAGTCCATGATGGAAAATAGCACGTCTAATTGAGAGAGAGAGCACCAGCAGGCGGGTGAATCATTGGGATTAATCTTTCTCATATCTGGATAACTGGGTAGAGACGACTTCAGATGTCTGCCAGTGTGTGGGGGAACGTAGACTGTGGAGAAACAAAGATATTTGATCATTATCAATCGACGCGCGTGATCGCAAATAGTCCCCGACCGTAAATATTTTCACAACTGTGTTCACAACGGTTACGCTTTCAGGCCAATTTGGTGAGGATTTTCACAATACAGAATAGTAATGATACAGAATATCTGAGATCTCATGGGAGACCTCGGGAAATAGAAAACATCCTAAAGCAAGCACAATGATCCTCATTAAAACGGAAACCAGAGGCTTTTTATACTTTTCCCTCTGGAAAGAATAAATAAAGAGTGATTTCTGTCGGCCTGTGTTTGTGTTTGTATGGTATAGTATAGACTAACGTTCAAAAGTTTGGGGTCACTGACAAATGTTCTTGTTTACAAAAGGAAAGCACATTTGTTGTCCATTAAAATGACATAAAAATGATCAGAAATGCAGTGTAGACATGGCTAATGTTGGAAATGACTATGGAAATTATGGATATGTTATGGAAGAGAAGCAGAGCGGCGCATTATCAGCAACCATCAGTTCTCTGTCTGATGAGACGTTGTGTTTGTAAATCTAAGTGTCATTTTAAAAGGCTAATTGATCCTTAAAAAAAGCGTTTGCATTTGTGTTAGCACCGCTGAAATCTTTTGATGAATGAAGAAGCAATGCATCTAATGGACTAGTTGAGTATCTGGAGCATCAGCAATTGTGGGTTCATTTACAGGCTCAGAATATCCAGAAATGAAAAAAATTGTTCTTCAGAAACTTGTCAGTATATCCTTGTTCTGAAAAATGAATTGCCAGCGTTTCCAACAACGTTGTGTACTACTACCATTACAGAACCACACAAACTGGCTCTAACCAGAATAGAAAGAGCACCAGGACAAGTAGATTAGAGAGTCTAGTTTAAGAAACAGATGCCTCACAGGTTTTTAACTGTCAGCTTCATTAAAAACAAATCCACAAATATGCCTGTCTCCAAGTCAACAATGAAGATGCGACTTTGAGATACTGGCCATCTAGGCAGGGTTGTAACAAAAAAACAAGGAAAAATATCACTCCATTTGCAACGCCTTATCATCCCCTCTCAACATCGCATGATCGGAGGCAATTTCCTCTAACAACAGGGCAATGACCCAAAGCACAGCTCCAAACTAGGGAAGAAGCAGTCATTTGGTATTCTGTTTATAATGGAGTGGCCAGCACAGTTAGTAGAGCTCAACCCTATTGACTGTTGTGCAGCAGCTTTACTGTACGTCACATAAGAAGTGCCCATCAAGCCAATCCAACTTGTGGGAGGAGCTTCAGGAAGCGTGGAGTGAAATCTCTTCAGATTGCTTCAACAAACTGGCAACTTGAATGCCAAAGAGCTGCGTTGCTGCAATCTCTGCAAATGAAGGATCGCTGCAAATGAAATAAAATAAAATAAATTCTAACCTCGTCAATAATTGTATTTCCTATTGATTTTGCAATATTTCCCAAGCAGATTTGATGTATGTAAAATTGTAAAATAAGGACATTCTAAAAGGCACCTAACATTTGAAAGGTAGTGCAAATATAAATGCATTTTTTTAAATCTAATAATCTTTAAATATAAATGTTGGCCATTTTAAAAAATTTGAATAGTAGTGGATGTCTGACATATCAAGCTTAGGAGAAAATGAGGACGTTAGTTGCGTGTTGTGTGTTTAGAATTGTAATGAACAAACTAAACCAATATCTGCATCAACCTTACCTGGTTTGTATTTGGGTAATTATTTACATGTTGATCAATGAAATCTCAAAAAGAGACCTATATTTTTTATTATTCATCATTAGCACTGACATGACATCAGCCATCTGAAAGCACAACCAAAAAGTGTTGTTGATTAGATTGTCATCAATGTTTTTAATCAATACTTTTTGAGATTCTACAAAGGTTATTATAGGATTTCTGAAAAGCACCAGGGACGTGTAAGCCTCATCCATTCTTGAATATAAATTATTTTGTTGATTAGTTGATATGAGACCTTTTAGATTACAGTACAGTACAAGTGCATGTGTTTCTACATGTTAGGCTGATTGAATGTGTCATTTGTTTGTAAAATAGTCCATACTTTTGGCTATTAACTGAAAAACAAAAATAAGTGCTGAATATGTTTGGTTATGAATGCAGCTACATAAAAATATCATGGAGATATATGGCTGGTTTCGCCAGCATTGGTCCTCGACAACAAATCTAACTAAATTGACTGACCTAGATTTTTTAATCCAGGGCTAGGATTAATGTGTGTGATTGGAACCATAAAGTATACAATTCTTCTAAGTTTTGCACATGGCCTTTGGCAAACTCTAGCTGAGATTAAGTGCACTGCTAGCCCGGATACAACCCCCCACCAATAAGTGCACTGCTAGCCCGGATACAACCCCCACCAATAAGTGCACTGCTAGCCCGGATACAACCCCCACCAATAAGTGCGCTGCTAGCCCGGATACAACCCCCACCAATAAGTGCGCTGCTAGCCCGGATACAACCCCCACCAATAAGTGCGCTGCTAGCCCGGATACAACCCCACCAATAAGTGCACTGCTAGCCTGGATACCCCCACCCCACATTAATAAGTGCGCTGCTAGCCTGGATACCCCCCCACACTAATAAGTGTGCTGCTAGCCCGGATACCCCCACCCCACACTAATAAGTGTGCTGCTAGCCTGGATACCCCCACCCCACATTAATAAGTGCGCTGCTAGCCTGGATACCCCCCACACTAATAAGTGTGCTGCTAGCCCGGATACCCCCACCCCACACTAATAAGTGTGCTGCTAGCCCAGATACCCCCACCCCACACTAATAAGTGCACTGGTAGCCTGGATACCCCCACCCCACACTAATAATTGTGCTGCTAGCCTGGATACCCCCACCCCACACTAATAAGTGCGCTGCCAGCCTGGATACCCTCACCCCACACTAATAAGTGCGCTGCTAGCCTGGATAGGCTGTTTTTAAGACGGCCTGTACTAGACAGATTTACAGTTGTGCCATATTCCATCTGTTTAACAATCTCCATTACTTAAGACTTGATAATGAACTTTACTGTCCTCCAGGGTAAATTCAATTATATCTCAAATCGACGAGGCGTTATGCAACAAAGTGGCGCTGTGCGACCACTGATGGAGCGACCGACGGGTCTACCGTGCCAATATTTAGGGGGAGTGGCTGCTGCAGAACATATGAGAATGACAATAGTCCCTGGTCCACCCATGTTAACTGGACGTCTGCTTGCTTCTCCTTTCAAATATTTGAATCAGCCCCACCATTAATGAACAGAACACGGATCCCCGCTACCCTAGCAGAGGTCGGACAAGCCCCATGTCTTCTGAGGACAGACCTATAAATATCATCCTGGAGGTTTGGAGAATATTGCATTTTAAACACAGTTTGAATGCAGGCTCAGAGAGCTAAGCTTTATTTTAAGTCGCAAAAAAATGAATAAAGCGTCAGCTACCAATTACACACAACACTCATCAAGGAACCCTCACCCTTGGACGGCAAAATGGCCACCTAAGTAGTCTCCCTAATTTGAGGCAACTAAGGGCATCCTCCTCTAATTGGGGACAAGACAAACGGGGAGACGCCCACAGGCCTCCATAATGCATAGCGCATTGCTTTTGCTTGTATGCGTTATACGCTTGCTCGCCTCGCTTTTCGTATGCCACTCACACCTATGACATGGACCTACTCGGAAATCATTAATGGTCATTATAATTTCAGGGACAGGCAGCTTGATTGGCTAATAGGTCTCAAATTGACTGGTGAGAGTATACGTACCCCAAGCGGATATGGTTGGAGCAGTTACCCTAGTAACGGCAGCGCTCACTCTTCTAAAGGACCTTGGCTCTGGGTAACCCTGTTCGTACTTCCATCGATATAATTTATGGTGAAAGCTGTTGATTTATCGGTTGAGGAAAGCCACACCTGCATACATGTTACGGTGTAAATAATACGTAATATATGTAAATAAGGGCAGGTGCGGCGCATTTTAAAATCTGATCTATCAATCCGCGATGACATCTGCGCTCATTTCGATGAAGGGTGACAGTTTCATAAATCACACTTGGCGATGATCATATGTGTCTGCCCACTCTCGTGTCTGGGTGGGTTTTATGAATGGGGGCCAGTGTGATTTAATAGTGACTTAGCTCCAAGGACCAATTTGCTTTGGAAAGGTTGACTTCTATTGGCGATCAGGTGCTGGCAACACATTTATTTCACAAGGCGTACTCACACTTTGATGAAGCGCTGTATATGACAGACCAATGCGGGGGCTTCCCTGAGACAGCTACAGTGGATATAAAAAGTCTACACTACCTTTCTACACTTCCTTTCTGAGGGGAGAAAATGAGACAAAGAACTGGTCAGAACTTTTTCCACCTTTAATGTGACCTATAACGTGAACAATTCAATTGAATAACAAAAAATGAAAACCTTACAATAACCTGGTTGCATAAGTGTGCACACCCTATTATAACTGGGGATGTGGCTGTGTTCAGAATAAACCAATTTAAACTCAATGAAGTCATTACACACCTGCCATCATTTAAAATTACTCTGATTAATCACAAAAAAGGTCTGCTGTTCCAGTAGGATTTTCCTGACATTTTCTTAGTTGCAAAAGCTGTGGTCCGCAGAGAGCTTCCAAAGCATCAGAGGGATCTCATTGTTGAAAGACATCAGTCAGGAGGAAGGTACAAAAGAATTTCCAAAGCATGAGATATTTTTATTTATTTTTATTTTACCTTAATTTACCCAGGTAGGCTGAATGACAACAAATTTGGCGACCTGGCATATATTATAGCATATACCATGGAACACAGTTATCATCAAGTGGAGTAAATATGGCACAACAGAGACATTACCAAGAATTGGACGTCCCCCCAAAAATTATGAAAAGACGAGCAGAAAACTGGTCAGGGAGGCTCCCAAGACGCTTACAGCAACATTAAAGGAGCTGCAGGAATTTCTGGCAACTACTGACTGTGTGCTACATGTGACAACAATCTCCCGAATTCTTCACATGTATGGACTATGGGGTAGAGTAGCAAGACAGAAGCCTTTTCTTACAAAGAAAAACATCCAAGCCGGCTGAAGTTTGCAAAAACAAACATCAAGTCTTCCAAAAGCATCTGGGCAAATGTGTTATAGGCTGATGAAACCAGAGTTGAAGATTTTGGCCATAACTCCAAAAAGTATTTTTGGTGCAAAAAAAACACATCAACCTACAGTGAAGCATGATGGTGGCAACATCATGCTTTTGGGCTGTTTTTCTTTAGCTGGAACCTGGACATTATTCAGAGTGGAGGGAATTATGAACAATTCCAAATACCAGGCAATTTTGGCACAAAACCTTCAGGCCTTTCTTAGAAAGCTGCAGATGAAGTTCACTTTTCAGCACTACAACGACCCGAAGCACACATCTATATCCACAAAAGCATGGCTTCACCTGAATCCAATTTAACAACTGTTGGGTGATCTGAAGAGGGCTGTGCACGCAATCTGACAGATTTGGAGTACTTTTGCAAAGAGGTTTGGGTAAATATTGTCAATATGTTTCCATGCTAATAGACTCCTAATGAAAAAGTGCTGTAATAAAATAAAAACAAAAGGTGCTTCAACAGAGTATTAGTTTAAGGGTGTGCACACTTATGCAACCAGGTTATTGTAAGGTTTATATTGTTGTATTTCTTTGTGTGCAGACTTTCATATCCACTGTACATGATGTTTGCACTTTTATTAGTGATGTCCCCATGAAGGTTTTGCAAAGTTTCTCAAATGCATCAGAGATCATAACCAGCATCTAAAACCCTTAATGAAATGCCCAGATTACACTGCAGGCTGAAACGACCCAATTCCGTTTTTTTTGCCCCTATGCGACCTGTATCTGATCTTTTCATGACAGTCTGAACGACCCAGGTCCGATCTTTTCAAATGCGACCCAGGCCACTTGGGTATGTGGTCCAAATCCGACACGTATCCGATCTTTTTGAATGCGACTTTAATCTGAACGGCCAGGTTACATGTATCCGACCCGCACGTCATTGATACTCGACAAACGTCATAATTCTGCGTTGAAGTAGGCGGGAATGAGAAGATAAACAACTACTTTAGTTTTCTTCTAAAAACGAGAACATTGTAATTATGCTGGCTCCGTTGGGAAAATAACTTTAATATCCCTAAACGAGCTCCACTGTTGACATCCATTTTTAGCTAATGTTACTTCCGCAAACAACAAGTGACGTCGTTGACCGTTGAGTACTCTTCTGCGCATGCGGGTCACTTCTGTGTCATTTCACGTTCACACAGGAGATCACAAAAGGTCGCATTCAATTGGAAATGTGAACGGCCTTGCAAAAAAATTGTTTTTTTCCAAAAAATCGGAATTGAGCATTAAGCCCTGCAGTGTGAACGTAGCCTAAGACTGCTGTTACGCTCCAACTCCTAAGGTGTTGCTGGTTTGGAGGTGGAGGCGTAACTACCCGTGCCTGGGTGCACACTGACACAACAACGGATGCAGAAGGAAGTGTGCAGAAGAAAGTGAGCGGTGAACCAACAGGAACCAGAACACACAATGAACCGATGGTTAACCCTAACTGGGACATATACTACAGATCCCATAACATAATAGAACAAATACAAGTGTACAAATGGTAAACACATAAAAAAGCAACTAAACAGGGAAAAGCGGGAGAAGGGCGGGGCGAATGGGGTCCAATCAAATGAATAAACCGTTTAGCATATAGTATAGTAGTTCTCTAAAACCCCTCTCAAACACTAGTGACACACACCGGGACTCCAAGGGACAGGTGCCACGCCCCCACCTTCATTACCGACAGCTCCCAACACCTGCTTAAGCCAGACAGACGAAGAGGAACAGCCCTAATGAGTTACACACACACACACACGCAAACGCACACACACACACACACTATAAAGGAGAGAGGGGGAATCACACTGTCTCCACTTCAGATGTTTTCTAACTCCTTGGGTGATTATCACTGGCCAACTCCACTTTGAATAGGTACAACAGAGCCCTCTTCCTGGATTGGTACACTAGGTAGATACGAGAAAATTGGGCTCTGAAAACCAATGTCGGCGGGTCACTCGCTTGGTCTTTCGTTAAAAATATTCACTGAAATCAAATTTTCAGTCAAAATAAAATGATTGAAGAAAATGCTTGTGAAATTAAGGAATTCTCTATCAGGGCAATAATTTAAAAGTGTAAAGCAAGTGGAGATGTAAGACTCGTCCTGATGGAGGATATGTGTCTATATTAACCCCACCATACAAACAGGGGGATGGTTGCAGTTGCCAAAGAAACTCTAAGGATTGCAGCTGGAGAAGTACTGATGTTGGGTCTCGGATTTGGAAAGTACTTTAGAACTGTGATCATAAGCCACCTACGTAACCACACGATGTTTGGGAGCGTTGCCATAAAAAGCCTTTGCTGTGATCAAACAACAAACTCAAGCACCTACTGAGTTGCCAAATTTTGCTAGAACTTTTAATGGGACTGGGTTCTATGATCAGATGAAAACAAAATGTAACTTTTTGGAAACTGACACCAGAGGTGGATTTGACGTAGACCTGCATATAGCCATGCAGATAAGTACCTCATCCACATTATATAGATGCAGATAAGTACCTCATCCACATTATAGCCATGCAGATAAGTACCTCATCCACATTATATAGATGCAGATAAGTACCTCATCCACATTATAGCCATGCAGATAAGTACCTCATCCCCATTATATAGATGCAGATAAGTACCTCATCCCCATTATATAAATGCAGATAAGTACCTCATCCCCATTATATAGATTCAGATAAGTACCTCATCCCCATTATATATATTCAGATAAGTACCTCATCCCCATTATATAGATGCAGATAAGTACCTCATCCCCATTATATAGATGCTGATAAGTACTTCATCCCCATTATAAAGATTCAGATAAGTGCCTCATCCCCATTATATAGATGGAGATAAGTACCTCATCCCCATTATATAGATGCAGATAAGTACCTCATCCCCATTATATAAATGCAGATAAGTACCTCATCCCCATTATATAAATGCAGATAAGTACCTCATCCCCATTATATAGATGCAGATAAGCACCTCATCCCCATTATATAGATTCAGATAAGTACCTCATCCCCATTATATAGATCCAGATAAGTACCTTATCCCCATTATAGAAATGCAGATAATTACCTCATCCCCATTATATAGATGCTGATAAGTACCTCATCCCCATTATATAGATCCAGATAAGTACCTCATCCCCATTATATAAATGCAGATAAGTACCTCATCCCCATTATATAGATGCAGATAAGTACCTCATCCCCATTATATAGATTCAGATAAGTACCTAATAACCATTATATAGATGCAGATGATAAGTACCTCATCCCCATTATATAGATGCTGATAAGTACCTCATCCCCATTATATAGATTCAGATAAGTACCTCATCCCCATTATATAGATTCAGATAAGTACCTCATCCCCATTATATAGATGCTGATAAGTACTTCATCCCCATTATATAGATTCAGATAAGTGCCTCATCCCCATTATATAGATGGAGATAAGTACCTCATCCCCATTATATAGATGCAGATAAGTACCTCATCCCCATTATATAGATGCAGATAAGTACCTCATCCCCATTATATAGATGCAGATAAGTACCTCATCCCCATTATATAGATTCAGATAAGTACCTCATCCCCATTATATAGATGCAGATAAGTACCTCATCCCCATTATATAGATGCAGATAAGTACCTCATCCCCATTATATAGATGCAGATAAGTACCTCATCCCCATTATATAGATGCAGATAAGTACCTCATCCCCATTATATAGATTCAGATAAGTACCTCATCCCCATTATATAGATTCAGATAAGTACCTCATCCCCATTATATAGATTCAGATAAGTACCTCATCCCCATTATATAGATGCAGATAAGTACCTCATCCCCATTATATAGATGCAGATAAGTACCTCATCCCCATTATATAGATTCAGATAAGTACCTCATCCCCATTATATAGATTCAGATAAGTGCCTCATCCCCATTATATAGATACAGATAAGTACCTCATACCCCCCATTATATAGATGCAGATAAGTACCTCATCCCCATTATATAGATTCAGATAAGTACCTCATCCCCATTATATAGATGTAGATAAGTACCTCATCCCCATTATATAAATGCAGATAAGTACCTCATCCCCATTATATAGATACAGATAAGATAAGTACCTCATCCCCATTATATAGATTCAGATAAGTACCTCATCCCCATTATATAGATGTAGATAAGTACCTCATCCCCATTATATAAATGGAGATAAGTACCTCATCCCCATTATATAGATGGAGATAAGTACCTCATCCCCATTATATAGATGCAGATAAGTACCTCATCCCATTATATAGATGGAGATAAGTACCTCATCCCCATTATATAGATGCAGATAAGTACCTCATCCCCATTATATAGATTCAGATAAGTACCTCATCCCCATTATATAGATTCAGATAAGTACCTCATCCCCATTATATAGATTCAGATAAGTACCTCATCCCCATCATATAGATACAGATAAGTACCTCATCCCCATTATATAGATTCAGATAAGTGCCTCATCCCCATTATATAGATACAGATAAGTACCTCATCCCCATAATATAGATGCAGATAAGTACCTCATCCCCATTATATAGATTCAGATAAGTACCTCATCCCCAATTATATAGATTCAGATAAGTACCTCATCCCATTATATAGATGCTGATAAGTACCTCATCCCCATTATATAGATTCAGATAAGTACCTCATCCCCATTATATAGATTCAGATAAGTACCTCATCCCCATTATATAGATTCAGATAAGTACCTCATCCCCATTATATAGATGCTGATAAGTACCTCATCCCCATTATATAGATGCAGATAAGTACCTCATCCCCATTATATAGATGTAGATAAGTACCTTATTCCCATTATATAAATGCAGATAAGTACCTCATCCCCATTATATAAATACAGATAAGTACCTCATCCCCATTATATAGATTCAGATAAAGTACCTCATCCCCATTATATAGATCAGATAAGTACCTCATCCCCATTATATAAATGGAGATAAGTACCTTATCCCCATTATATAGATGGAGATAAGTACCTCATCCCCATTATATAGATACAGATAAGTACCTCATCCCAATTATATAGATGGAGATAAGATACCTCATCCCCATAATATAGATGCAGATAAGTACCTCATCCCCATTATATAGATTCAGATAAGTACCTCATCCCCATTATATAGATGCAGATAAGTACCTCATCCCCATTATATTAATTGAGATAAGTACCTCATCCCCATTATATAGATGGAGATAAGTACCTCATCCCCATTATATAGATACAGATAAGTACCTCATCCCCATTATATAGATGGAGATAAGTACCTCATCCCCATTATATAGATGCAGATAAGTACCTCATCCCTCATCCCCATTATATAGATGCAGATAAGTACCTCATCCCCATTATATAGATTCAGATAAGTACCTCATCCCCATTATATAGATGCAGATAAGTACCTCATCCCCATTATATAGATGCAGATAAGTACCTCATCCCCATTATATAGATGCAGATAAGTACCTCATCCCCATTATATAGATGCAGATAAGTACCTCATCCCCATTATATAGAATGCAGATAAGTACCTCATCCCCATTATATAGATTCAGATAAGTACCTCATCCCCATTATATAGATTCAGATAAGTACCATCCCATTATATAGATCATCCCCCCCATTATATAGATTCAGATAAGTACCTCATCCCCATTATATAGATGATAGATAAGTACCTCATCCCCATTATATAGATGCAGATAAGTACCTCATCCCCATTATATAGATGCAGATAAGTACCTCATCCCCATTATATAGATGCAGATAAGTACCTCATCCCCATTATATAGATGCAGATAAGTACCTCATCCCCATTATATAGATGCAGATAAGTACCTCATCCCCATTATATAGATGCAGATAAGTACCTCATCCCCATTATATAGATGCAGATAAGTACCTCATCCCCATAATATAGATGCAGATAAGTACCTCACCCCCATTGTATATAATTCTGATGGGGCTTTGTGGGGCTGGACAATGTGTTAGCAGTCATGGTATTGTGAACTTCTAGTATCAGCAGAAAATAAATACAATTGTATTGCTTCTGCCAAAAAGCTTAAAACAGGATGTGGTTGGATCATCCAGCAGGACAAACATCAACACACAAACTTGTTCACTTCAGAAGTATTTGCATGATCCCAGAATAAGAGTCCCCTATAATAATATTTAGGATAAGAGGAGTGCCCACAAGCATGAAAATAAATCCGCTATAATAAAATGTTGGATGCTTCTGCCAAAAAGATGTAGGATAAGAGGAGTGCCCACAAGCCTGAAAAAGAGTCCCCTAGGATGTGGATAAAAGGATCATCCAGAATAAGAGTCCGCTAGGACAAACATCAAGAATAAGAGTCCCTATAATAAAATGTAGGATAAGAGGAGTGCACAAAATCTTGTTCACTGAATCCCAGAAGTATTTGCATGATCCCAGAATAAGAGTCCCCTATAATAATATTTAGGATAAGAGGAGTGCCCACAAGCATGAATCCCAGAATAAGAGTCCCCTATAATAATATTTAGGATAAGAGGAGTGCCCACAAGCATGAATCCCAGAATAAGAGTCCCCTATAATAAAATGTAGGATAAGAGGAGTGCCCACAAGCCTGAATCCCAGAATAAGAGTCCGCTATAATAATATTTAGGATAAGAGGAGTGCCCACAAGCCTGAACCTCAGAATCTGAAGGATCTGGAGAGAATCTGTATGTAGGAATAGTCTCAGATCTCATGCCATATGTTCTCTAACCTCATTACGCATTATAAGACAAGACGCTGTTATCTTGGCAAAGGGAAGTTGCGCAAAGTATTCAATGAAGTGGTGCCAATAATTGTGGCACACAAAAAGGATATTTGAGAGACACATTTGTTTCATTATAAGTCTTTACATTTTCTTTAAATGTACATGAATTACAGGTTAGATTTTTAATAATATTTTAATTAAAAAATCTGAAGGATAAAGAACAAAGACATTTTTTTCTCAGCTTGTCAAGTCAAAGTATTTTATTGTCAAATGCACTGAATCATTCTGAACAATGAAGACACGCCACATCTACGCAGAAATAAAGATAACACAAAAACCAAACAAAATAATGTATATATTTGTATATGTATATAAAATAACATTTCAAATGCAGTTAAGGCAAATGTAAATTGAGGAATACGGACTTTACCAGAGCTATGGTCTGATTTGTCCATATTACAGGACGTCCCCTAAATCTGATTTCTGTAAACCCTAAACAAATAATCCCATTAAAGAAACGTGTAACTTGTGAAAACCATCATTATTATTTTCATGATATTCAATCTCTAGGAAGACGTTTGCTATTCAAATAAATGTACATGTTACCACAGAAATCACAGGAAGCGATACAAGGAACGCCCCTGTGTGTTTTTGTCGAGGCTGTCAGGACAATGCTCTTATTCTCAACCCTCACATGAATAATAAAAACAGGTCTTTGTAATTGCGATAGCGCCTAATCATACATCAAACTCCTCTACGCAGAGCAGGGAGCAATGAACCCTGAGCAACCCAACTGACTTAATAAAACCAATATAATGGATGGGCATTATAACTAAAGTCTAAAATGCATATTTCACCCTCTCAATGCCTTTTCTCCCATCTATCGCTCCTCGCTCCCACATCGCACAGCAGGAGTAAATGCCTGCACGGTCTCTTTAACACAGTGAGTTGAAAATGAGATGTGAAAGACAACTGGATTAGGGGGACGGAGGTCACCTGTAGATATGGTAGTTGTATCTTCTCAACACGTTACCACACTCAACTACTGCCTTCATCCAGGCCCTTCAGATGCTCACCATCAGCTAGATGGGCAATGCCTGAAGGGCCCAGGGCCGCATTCTGATGCCGGGGAGGAGGTTGGGGGAAGGGAGGAGAAAGGGGGAGGTTGGGGGAGAGGAGGGAGGTGGAGGACTTTCGGGCGACGGCTACGGGTTGCAATAACCTCCTCCCCCCACCATCACCCGCTTCATCTGCTGCTGCAAGGGACATGTGTCACGAAATAGCAGATTGTTCTAAAGGCTAAGGTGCCTCTGGCCAACAAGTGCCTTGAAGACGGTTTCCGCTTGGACGACACTGGAATCTCTGCTCCACACGTGCCAGCAGATGTCTGTCTTCCTTTACTGTGTATCTGACCCTGTCTTTCTGACTGCCTGAGAGTAGGGTCTGCAGGATATACTGGGGGGGGGGACTGAGGTAGGGAGAGGTTTCGGGGGGAGGAAGGACAACCTGCTCATCCACTCAATGCACATCCCCCCCCCCGCTTCACCACCTCTTTGAGTGAAAAAAGGATTTCCTTGGATAAATAACTTTGATATGGCGTGTATGAGTTTTTCCGAATCTAGACATGTTTGTGTCTGTTCCAGGCCGAGCCGTGGAGTATTATTGATTTTATAATCAACAGTTGACATCTAAGAAAAAACTGATGATCTTTGTGCCTAGGATAAATGTCAAGCCAGTTTATATTGTTTTCAATTTAATTAGTACTCAAAACCAGAACAGCAATTTGCAAATCGGGTCTGAAGTGCTGCCAGCGTTCTGGAATCAAGTCCTGAGCTTTCTAAACTAACTCTCCTCTTAGCTCAAAAGGTACATCATTATGGTTTTTCTGTGGACGCTGAGCAACGGCTGGATCCATCCTATTGCTGTTCTGCTGCCAAGTCGATAGGCGCCTCCCACTTCCCTGTAGGAGATAAATGATTGGTCATGAAGGTTAGGCACATGACAGCGATCTAGAGCACAGTGGCACACATCATAACTTGAACTAATTGTATGTCACTCAGATTCCCGCAACTTCCATTCATTTATTATCACTAATCGCCTGTGAAAAAACTGATAAAATGCATCTAAGCCAAGGGCTCCTCTCAGCCATGTTCTGTTTTTTTTTTTTACCTGGCGTGATCTCCACAGTTCTTTATTCTCTGGTAACCCGTAGCCCGGCTGGGATGGGGGCCGCGGGACAGACGAGCCCGCTACATCCTGGTACGTACGCCAGTCTCTCACTTCCTCATACTCGTGGTCCATGGGCTCCATTGCGTAGAGGCGGCCATCTTGAAAAAAACAAGAACTGTATTTTAGAGTTCAAGAGGACGATGTCTCCGTCTTTACTCCTGAGATGTATTCTTCGATCATGTGATGTTTTGATCTTGTTCACCTCGTCCTTCTGGGTGAGTGTAGAGGGATGGACGATATTCACTGGTAGGATAGTAATAGTGTGGGGTGTCCTGAACAAACAGAGACAGATGTTACACTGTACATATATCACACTGGGCTGTGTGGAGAGTTCACTGAACAATATGATCTGATCTGATGTGGTCTGGCCTAGATGTGTTGTTTTAGCCAACTGCAAGTATACATTCGGGGGGAGAATGTGCTTAAAATAGGGCCTATTTAAAAACATTGAAGTTTTTGATATTACAAAGGAATATTTCTCTGTAAGCCCTTTTGCGTATTTTGCATGCTAATTGTGTGCTATCGATATTCTTTTCGTAATTCAAGGAAAGTTCTAATCAATTTCCCTGGTCCCTGAACCCATAGGTTCCACAGATCTCCGTCTCCCTTTATCTTTGTCTTCTTATCTTCCCGCTTATCTATTTCTTTCTCTAATTCATTGTTCACATATATTCTTCTATAAACCCTCCCCCACTTTTATTTTGCCAAACACTTTTTCTCTTCTCTGGTTTTCTTGCTATCTTTCATTTCTATATGTATCTCCCCATCTCCCACGCTTCTCTCACCCCAGCGTAGCTCTCGTAGATGCTGCTGTCTGGCTCTGATCCGGGGTCAGTGAGGAAGGTGTGCTGGGCCGCGGGGTTCAGCTGCTCTCTGACCTCGTACCTGGTGGAGCTACTCTCAGTGGACAGAGTGGACCTGGGTATGGATAAAAAAGACAGAGGAAAGATTAACCTCCCACGTTATATTCTACTTCTGTGTCTTTCATTTCAGATCCACACTCTCACCATTCCAACTGAAAAACCACCCACATCCTTCCATCTCGCGGTCATATTTTTATATGACCATTTTTGGTCATCCCCTGCCCCCGGGATGGCGACAAACAATTATTCCCGAAATAAAGTATATACATGAATTATGTGAAAAAACAGCAAAGCAAACAGCAAAGCATCTGCATTTGACTACTAACTACAATAACATAAATGTCCACAACAATATCTCTCCAATTTATAACTGAGATTGGGTAATATGTTTCAAAACTTGTTTTAATAGTCCTTGGGGAGAATATAGAAGCTTTGACTGGCACCAGTGTAGACATATACACCAGTGTACCCATTCACACCAGTGTACCCATTTACACCAGTGTACCCATTTACACCAGTGTACCCATTTACACCAGTGTACCCATTTACACCAGTGTACCCATTTACACCAGTGTACCCATTTACACCAGTGTACCCATTTACACCAGTGTACCCATTTACACCAGTGTACCCATTTACACCAGTGTACCCATTTACACCAGTGTACCCATTTACACCAGTGTACCCATTCACACCAGTGTACCCATTTACACCAGTGTACCCATTCACACCAGTGTACCCATTTACACCAGTGTACCCATTTACACCAGTGTACCCATTTACACCAGTGTACCCATTCACACCAGTGTACCCATTTACACCAGTGTACCCATTCACACCAGTGTACCCATTCACACCAGTGTACCCATTTACACCAGTGTACCCATTTACCATTTGATGTTGACATTTTGAGCTATTTTTAAGCTGGACAGAAAGCCTCCACTATACTATTTTGGAAACCAGCAAGCCAATTTATGGTCACTTCACTCTGCTTGCACTTTTACAGCTCCAATCACACACTCTGACACATGCAGGCAGACACAAGAAAGGACCCCTTAATTAAAGATGCCAGCATTTCTCAAAATACACAGGAGCACATCACTGTGGAACCACACCCTCATCATATTATGATTCTATTATCAACTCGCAGCCCTCCCTCCCCCTAAAACTGCCCACGATATTTTGAAAACAATTTATATGCTAAAGACGAGGCAGTCTGGCACAGACAAATAAAACAAGAACAGACACAGAATATACGTTGGCGACAATATTGGCTGTTGCTGAAACATGCTGAAACTTGTGTGCATATTTCGAGATCAGCTACATTTTCTAAGCTAAATGCTAACCGAAGTCTTGTCTTGGTTGTTTGGCACCATATAATAAATAATTAAACCCTATGAAATTGTTGAGCATCATTTGTATAGTCTGGATGAATTCCCCTAACCATCCAGGTGTTTGAATTTGTTTTTGCCATCAACCAAAGCATTCTTTACCAGGCAGCACCAGTATTTTTTTCTGTCTACCTATCAGACGTTTTGCAACTGAATGTAAGTTATTTCAGAATCAGAATTAGAATCAGAATCAGATTTATTGGCCAAGTTTGCGTAAGCAAACAAGGAATTTGACTCCGGTAAACTTAACTCTCTAAGTACAACATACACTTGACAATGTACAACATTCACTTAACAAAAAATAAACAATAAAATAAAAATAAAAACAGGAATGACAGTAAGAAATATAAAAAAATATTGTAAGAAATATAGATTTGTATACAAATAATATAGCTCCCTTAAGTCCATTTCACATCAGGAGTGACGCGAATGAACAACACAAATGTTTTGCCCAGAAAATATACACATCAGTCGCGACACAGTTTTGCGGAATATTTGCGTTTCATTTAAACAAACTGGAGTCAACTTCACGCCAAGACGATTTGATGATAATTTTGCTTACAGTGAATTACACCATCTGATCCAGAAGCTCAAATTTGATCAATTATAAGAACCGAGGCCTGACAATGGAACTGTGTCAGTTACCTGTGTGGCCGTTACCTGTGTGGCCCTGCTTCAGTTAACGTGTGTGGCCCTGCTTCAGTTACCTGTGTGGCCCTGCTTCAGTTACCTGTGTGGCCCTGCTTCAGTTACCTGTGTGGCCTTGCTTCAGTTTCCTGTGTGGCCCTAAATCAGTTACCTGTGTGGCCCTGCTTCAGTTACCTGTGTGGCCCTAATTCAGTTACCTGTGTGGCCCTGCTTCAGTTACCTGTGTGGCCCTGCTTCAGTTACCTGTGTGGCCCTGCTTCAGTTACCTGTGTGGCCCTGCTTCAGTTACCTGTGTGGCCCAAATAATATCACGGCCACTTTCGCACCTATTTCAGGGTGTTCGTGGCACAGCTTGAGGTGCTCCTGGAGATGCTAGCACCACACCTGATAAACCACAGGACCAACATTATGTAGACAATTGCCTGTTAGGGCATATTTACAGGTTTTGTTATGAAGGTAATTTAAAAGAACAGTGCCGAGTTAAAATACTTTTGAATTACTTTTATATCCAAACTTGTAAACATGCCCTAATATGTATTTTCCTTTGCTATTGAGTAGCAAAAGTAAGGACGGTTATGTGTAAATACGTAGGTTAAGCAAAAAGTTTGCTGTAGAAATCCACCTTGAATCGAATAACATGAATCCAGTAGAACCACATAATGAACATATGCGTTTGATGTACAATGTACAATAGAAAACATAGTTTTGTTGTTTCGCTTATTTGTTTCGCTCCTGGTGTGTAATGGCCTTTAGTTGTGTTCAAACTTAAAGATGATGATAACGTTACACAGGTGAGATTTATTCACTTCTCAATGCTTATACACACTTTAGCTGATAGCTTATTGAGGAGCATAGCATCATTTGTAGCTAATAAGGATGTAAGCTAACCTTTACCCATTCCCTTAGAATAAGGTACCACCAGTAGCAACCATATATAACCACTTACATGTCTGTTGTATGTTAGTTATCGTAACTTAGTATTCCATGTAGCTATAGGTCATTCACTATTCAATAAGGAAAGTTTGTACTCCTGAAACTGACAATGACCTGACACAAGATCTTTGGGGTAAAGTATGTCCCCCTTGAAAACATGAACTAGTACAACATCCAGGTTCAGCCATGTTCAGCCAGGTCCAGCCATGTTCAGCCAGGTTCAGCCAGGTTCAGCCATGTTCAGCCATGTTCAGCCAGGTTCAGCCAGGTTCAGCCATGTTCAGCCATGTTCAGCCATGTTCAGCCAGGTCCAGCCATGTTCAGCCAGGTTCAGCCTTGGTGGCTCCACACCGTGGCACTTGGTCGTCACTACAGTCCCACTCTGCTGTGAGATCAGAAACAGGCTGGTTTCAACAGCCCTCAATGTGTCACTTCAATCTTTCCTACATCTGGTTCCGTTCTAACCAGAAGAGTAGCTTAATCATGAAAGGCTCAGTCAAAAAGCATAACAGGCCGTGGATGTGTAACTCATTTTGTCATCTCTTGGGTTTGGGCCACGAGGCTCACACAAGACTAACGCAATAGCGTGCAGTTTCACTATTACATCCACATCTGTTGCATAATGCCCCCTGTCAGTTGGACAGGTAAAGAGGCTGTCTCTCCCACTTCCACCTGATCCCCCACCACGATACTAGTCTCGCCCCGTTCCTCTGTCGGCCTGGGGTCGGCACCTCCAGCCTGGCTCGCACTCACGGTCGTCTCCCCGCAAACACCCGACAACCTGTATCCTCCTCCGTCGAAGTTGCCTTTACACAATTGCTTGGCCTTGACTGGCGACCTGTTCAAAGCTGCGGCTTGTGCTTATAAACCTACATCTTCTGTTCTCGTTACATTGCTTGCGCTAGCAATGGCAGCTCTTGAACTACATTTGTGTCAACACCTCCCCCGGAGCTCCACAGTCGTTGACGTGTGGTCTTCGGCGTTCATCTCCACCGGCCTTCTAGTCATCTCCATTGATGTTAACCACATAATTGTCCTGTCATGTCATCACACACACCTGGTGTCCATCCCTCATTAGAATAGTCTATATAAGTTCCCTTTGTGCATGATGTCTTTGTGTGGTATTGTTTCATGTCATTTGAACTGTAGTTAATGAGAGGTAGAGAGCTAGAGTCTCTCTGTTACACTTTGCTGCGCTGTGTCACATTGTTTCATTATTTTGTTAGTCTACTTCTGAGTACCAGTTTATTTCTGTTTAATAGTTTGTTCCTTTAATGTTTGCTTGTAAACTGTGCCTCAGTATTAAAAACCACAGACGCTATTTTCCTGCGCCTGGCTTCTATTTCCTTCTGCACCCTCACCCAGTTGTGACAATTTAAAAGGAATGAAATGTAACTCATTTTAATACCTCCTTTGCTTTCTTATTTGTGGACGATTTTTAAATCGTTACATTCTATTTTCGACTTTTTTCATATTTTTGATAGCTAGCTCAACTGTTGCTTCAAACAGTGACAACAAACACTTCGCACGAGTATTTGCACAACGAAACCCAGAATGCATTTTATTATCTTAACATGTCTTGAAAATATAAAATAATGGGAATTATACAGCAAATTACTTGGATTTTTTGTAATCAATACATTAAAAGGTCATGCTGACTTATGTAGTTTCGAAAAAAAAATGTTGTCGGTGGTACAATCAGTGGGATCATTTATAATTTAGCCTATTTTAAATGAAGCACTTTTAGTTATTGTAAATAACTAAATACCTGGGCATGGTAGGGCAGTATTCAAATGATATCCCCAGTGTTTATTTATTAGTAAAACAAAATACTACTTTATTCTCAAAGTTTTCCGAGTTCTTGAAGAGATCTGCTTTGTTTTCTTACTGTAAAAACTGTGTTCATTGGCACGGCAGAGACCAAAAACGTCCGTGTGCTTGCAAAAATGTCTAAAATTAATTCCTGACCAAGCCAAGCTACATAACTGTGTAGAGCTCAAAACAACACAGAGTGATGTGTCACTGTTGACAGCTAGCAATTAAAAAATCACGCTGATAGACACAAAGCAAACATAAATCCACTACCACGTGTGATTTTGTGTTTGTCAGTGGAAACTTCCCTGCACCATGTCAACCTGCTGCCTGATGTAATAGTCAGTACGTTCGTCTCTGAATCCCGGTAGGCTAATAGAGAATAGCCCATACTTTATTTGCTTATCTACATCTGCCTACTCTTTCAAAACAACACTGTAGTTAACTTATAAATAACTGTACGGCTCGGATCTTATTACATACCGATACAGAACTGATTGAGAGCAACGGTTCAGCTGGTGCTATATGGGTAAAACGGAAACAGTAGGGCCCAACATATTTACTGATGCCTTCCTTCCCGTGGCAGCCACTAAAACTATGTAATTCCTTTTTATTAATCCCTTTTCTAAATGGCTGAACACCCCCATCACACAGCCACACTTCAATGGCGTCCTGTCTTAATCCTCACCGGCATAAGCAGCTAAACACAGGAGATATGTCAAGAATAGTGTGCAAGAGTAGCCAAACAGCATATTATATTCAAAGTACCTTCGGATGTGACGCCCGTATCGCGCTGCTGGTTTGGCTCCATAATTGCACTCATATTGTGATCGATTGGAGTGGCGAGGTAGATTACATCACCTGTTTTCTACTCTGGCTGGGCGCTGGGTGCGGTCTCTAAGCAGGACACGGTTTCCGCGGGCAACGAGGGATTGGACAAACAACCGTTTGTCTCTTCCCACAGGACCGAAGTCACTGCCGGGTACCCGACTCACACGGATTAGGATGATGACTCACCCGTCTCTTGAACTCTTCTTCCCGTCCAAAACGCTGTCTTTGCTCCCTAGAGGAGACAGGGAGGAAGACATTGAGGGTTGAGTGTGCAGGGATTGGAAATGGAAAAGTGGAATGTTAAAGAACTGAAAGAGGCCACAGAAAGGAGAAGGCAAGAGAATGGAAAACTGGAGAGGAGAGAGAGAGAGATGTGAGGTGACGGAGATCGACCACCTGACAGAAAAATAACATTTAATGAGACAGACGGACAGAAGAATAGAGGAGGGGGAGGGTATGAGAGAAAGATGGGGAGGAAGAAAGGATATCCTCAGAGGATGGTTGCAACGGAGAGAGTTCAAGATAAGAAGGCAGATAGAGATATATTTGAAAGGAAAGGAGGAAATGAAACGAAAGAGAGACACAAAGAGAAAATATAGAAGGTGAGAGAAATGACTTTTGCATTAAGGTGCCGGTTCATCTCTTTGGTGACCAACGGGGCAGTGATGATAAAGAAACAAGGCCTGACAATGGAACTGCTTTAGTTACCTGTGTGGCCCTGCTTCAGTTTCCTGTGGGGCCCTGCTTCAGTTTTCTGTGTGGCCCTGATTCAGATACCTGTGTGGCCGTGCTTCATTTACCAGTGTGGCTGTGCTTCAGTTACCTGTGTGGCCCTGCTTCAGTTACTTGTGTGGCCCTGCTTCAGTTTCCTGTGTGGCCCTGCTTCAGTTACTTGTGTGGCCCTGCTTCAGTTTCCTGTGGGGCCCTGATTCAGTTTTCTGTGTAGCCCTGCTTTAGTTACCTGTGTGGCCGTTCTTCATTTACCAGTGTGGCTGTGCTTCAGTTACCTGTGTGGCCCTGCTTCAGTTACTTGTGTGGCCCTAATTCAGTTTCCTGTGTGGCCCTGCTTCAGTTACTTATGTGGTCCTGCTTCAGTTTCCTCTGTGGCCCTGCTTCAGTTAACTGTGTGGCCCTGCTTCAGTTACCTGTGTGGCCCTGCTTCAGTTACCTGTGTGGCCCTACTTCAGTTACCTGTGTGGCCATTACCTGTGTGGCCCTGCTTCAGTTACCTGTGTGGCCCTGCTTTAGTTACCTGTGTGGCTGTGCTTCAGTTACCAGTGTGGCTGTGCTTCAGTTACCTGTGTGGCCCTGCTTCAGTTACTTGTGTGGCCCTGCTTCAGTTCCCTGTGTGGCCCTGCTTCAGTTACTTATGTGGTCCTGCTTCAGTTTCCTGTGTGGCCCTGCTTCAGTTAACTGTGTGGCCCTTACCTGTGTGGCCCTGATTCAGTTACCTGTTTGGCCGTTACCTGTGTGGCCCTGCTTCAGTTACCTGTGTGGCCCTGCTTCAGTTACCTGTGTGGCCCTGCTTCAGTTTCCTGTGTGGCCCTGCTTCAGTTACTTATGTGGCCCTGCTTCAGTTACCTGTGTGGCCCTGCTTTTTCTTCCACCTCAAACACAGGAAGCAGCCCAGCCAGTTGAGGGCCAGGAGTGATGCCCCACCAACCACGGACAAAATGACCGTCTGATACATCGACATTCCCGTCGTCTCTGGGTTGGAAAGAGACACAATCCTGAATAGAACGCATGTTGGTCCGCAATGCAGGAAAAGGGAGGACATCTATCAGATTGAACGCTGATAAATATTCTCCATCAGTCTCTTATTTCCTTAATTGATTAAAGACTAACTAAGCAGGGAATAGCATTTATGACCACAGCTGCCATGGCCATTACTCAAAGAGTTGCGTACATTAACGAGATGTAGCCAAACGTTGGTTAATGATGGAAATATCCCTCTTAAACGTACCGTCATCGCCCACTTCATGGACTGTTTCCTTCCACACTGTGTATAATGACCATGAAAAAGAGGAAAACAATGTATTGATGTGGTTTTACAGCCATTAAAGGGTACATTTGGGATACATCAAATCACATCATTCTATACAAGCTATAGAACCAATATAATTTCTGTTTTACATTATTAGGTAATATTTTATTTTATATTTAAGAGTCCCAACCATTTAATGTCCGGCCACTGTCCATCTCATTGAACACAGAGGTCATTTTGTGAACCTGCTCTACACTGACCCTCAGTGGTGATGGTGAGTACTGTGTTGTTGTCCGCGTATCTGCCTTCTCCAAGTGAGTTGAGCGCGTTGACAGAGAAGGAATAGGCGGTGGCCGGGAACAGGCCTGTCACCGTGAAGATGTCTGCAGTCGGAGGGAACACATCCACGTAGAGAAAACTCGCAGAGCCGGTCCAGTTATACCTGTCAATCAATGGTTGCTTAGTCACTCCATGGATGGTCTCAAACTTGATTGGAGGGAAATCGAACTGATCAGAAACGTATCTTATCTTCACCCTGGGCCACATCTGCATTATGGCGGCCCTCAAAGGGTCAGATGTAATTGCAAGACTTTATAAATGTAACTACTTCTCAATAAATTGTTAAAAAAACTGTCTCTTCAATTAATCTTTTTTTTTCAAGTGTAAAAATATTGTAAATGCATTTACATGAATATTACATGTGCGTACATTGCTCTGTGTTATTAAAACATACATCCCTTTAATTTATCAGGTTTAGAAGCCCAGACGCACACGTGTACAGACGTCCATGTGATATCTTTACCTAAATATTTTGTTGTTTTCATTTTGCCTTTTCTAAATGCTTTCTAAGATCTCATTATGTTAACATTTTCTCTACACATCGCAGCAAATGGGAAACAATGGTGGAAATTTTATTTTAAATGTCACCGCAATGAATTGGGGCAACTGGAATGTTTAGCTTTCATGGTTTGGCACCCCCAAACTATATCTAACATAGGGCCCGCAATGGCCTGGGGACAGCCTTTAGGTTAACTGTTTGACAGCCATGTATTTTAAACACCATGTCCGGCCACGCTGCAGTCAATATTCAATCACCTGACACGGAATCTCTGCTCCAAGCCTCCATCAAAGCCGGGGATCCAGGTTAGAGTTACAGAGGCATGGGTGAAACTGACCACGTGGAACTTAGAGGGAGGGTCTGGGTGATCTGTGTGTTAGAAAGAGAGAGAGAGAGAGAGAGAGAGAGAGAGAGAGAAGGATAGAGAGATGAGAGAGAGAGAGGATAGAGTGAGAGAGAGAGATGAGGTAGAGAGAGAGAAGGATAGAGAGATGAGAGAGAGAGAGATGAGAGAGAGAGAGGATAGAGAGATGAGAGAGGGGGAATAAGATGTAGAGGCCAAAAGAGTGAGAGTTTGGAGGAGTAGGGGGTATAAATTATCCAGTAAACAATAAAAGAAAGAACAAAGAAGAGAAAGAGTTCACCACTAGATGAAAAAGTGAAGCTAGGCTCGGAGGCAAGCGGGCGGCTTTGCTTTGCCGAGTAAATCATTTCCATTATCAGTTCCGCTCATAAGATATGGGGGCAGAGGGGGTCAGCCTTATTTGGATCTCTGTCTCCTTAAATCCAAACCGCTGTAGCGAACAAGAGGCAAAGAAAACCCCCTCTCCCTCACCCGGCCTTCTGATGATAAGGAAGGGAAAAAAGCATTATCACAACCGCTGCGTCAGATTAATTATAAATATTCCCGGGCAGTAAAGCATAGCGAGGAGGGAAAGGAAAAATGCTGTGAATATTGGATTGTATTTCACACTTTATTGTAAACATTAAATGTGTCCAATGTGGGCCGGCGGGCAACTAGACATGCTAGCTAGCTACCCAGAGGACGAGCATGAGCGCGCAGAGGAAGAGAGCCACGATGCAGCGTTATCTGATTAATAGAGAGGATAAAGGGGATAAAAGAAAGACAGGCCTTAGTAATAAACAAGGTAAAGGATGTCTGACTCTCAGGACTCGCTCGTTCTCTAGAGGGAGATGATTTTATCTAAAAGCTGAACGTTTCGTCTAAACCACTAAAAGGCTCTTGGAGAAGGACTCGGAAAGAAATGGGCAACGGTGGACGTGCACAAACACAAGACACATTTAGCTAAATTAGAACTCCAGACGTTTTCTTTGTGGTATCTGTTTTGCGTTCATACAGAGGAATTATAAATATATTTATATATATTTTGTTTTGCAACGGTCTCTCGAAGAAAAAAATCCATAACGGAACAGTTCACAAAAGAAAAGTTGAAGAGTATGTACCTTGACAATATACAGATACAGACGCAGTCTGGAATTTGTTGATATCAGAGACTGTAACTATGTCAGAGACTGTAACTATATCAGAGACAATAAATATATCAGAGACAATAACTATATCAGTGACAATAACTATATCAGAGACTGTAACTATGTCAGAGACTGTAACTATGTCAGAGACAGTAGCTATATCAGAGACTGTAACTATATCAGAGACTGTAGCTATATCAGAGA
This sequence comes from Dallia pectoralis, assembly GCA_029465975.1. Classification (NCBI taxonomy): domain Eukaryota; kingdom Metazoa; phylum Chordata; class Actinopteri; order Esociformes; family Umbridae; genus Dallia; species Dallia pectoralis. The sequence goes on along the minus strand of CM055738.1, from coordinate 18,699,473 downwards.
CTGTAGCTATGTCAGAGACAATAACTATATCAGAGAATGTAACTATATCAGTGACAATAACTATATCAAAGACTGTAACTATGTTAGAGAATATAACTGTGTCGGAGACTATTATTATGGCAGAGACAATAACTATATCAGAGAAAATAAATATATCAGAGATTGTAACTATGTCAGAGACTGTAGCTGTTAGAGAATAAAGCTGTGTCAGAGACTATAACAATGTCAGAAACTATAAAAAAAAACATTATACTATTCTACCCTCCTCAATCTTGGGGCATGGACAAAATTGGTATTTTTGGAGTTACTGCTTGTTTCTGCCACTCTCCAACACAGACCAATTTAATGAAGTCCACTCTAAGCCTTTCCGTAGCTTCTTCACATTGTTTGCTGTCCAGTGTGGCTTCTCTTACAGCTACTTCTTGTTTGACCATTGGGTTTTAAGAGAAAACCTTTTCTTGACAGTGTCTGGTGTTGGGATGCAGCTTTCAGTACCTAATGACGGATCCAACTATATACATCCAAAATCTTTCACAATTGTTACCCGTTTCCTAATCTATGCATTTGAAATACTTTTTTTCTAACTTGTGTAAAATGTTCTTTTTTTCTACATCTCTTTTAAGGGCAATGTCCTTCTTCTGTACTAACTGGGAGCTTCCAAAACATTTAGTTAATTAAATATTTGGATTTTAAAATAAAATAACAAACAGCGTACAAAACACAAACATGCTGATACTGACACACAGAAGTACAGACACAAACATACTAGTACTGACACAGAGAAGTACAGACACAAACATACTGGTACTGACACACAGAAGTACAGACACAAACATACTGGTACTGACACACAGAAGCACAGACATAAACATACTGGTACTGACACACAGAAGTACAGACACAAATATGTGGGTACTGACACACAGAAGTACAGACACAAACATGATGGTACTGACACAGAATTACAGACACACACATACTGGTACTGACACACAGAAGTACAGGCACAAACATGATGGTACTGACACAGAGAAGTACAGACACAAACATACTGGTACTGACACACAGAAGTACAGGCACAAACATGATGGTACTGACACAGAGAAGTACAGACACAAACATGCGGTTACTGACACACAGAAGTACAGACACAAACATACTGGTACTGACACACGGAAGTACAGACACAAATATGTGGGTACTGACACACAGAAGTACAGACACAAACATGCGGTTACTGACACACAGAAGTACAGACACAAACATACTGGTACTGACACACAGAAGTACAGACACAAACATACTGGTACTGACACACAGAAGTACAGACACAAACATACTGGTAATGACACACAGACACAAACATACTGGTACTGACACAAACATGCTGGCCCTGACACAAACATACTGCTACTGACAGAAGTACAGACACAAACATACTGGTACTGACACACAGAAGTACAGACACAAACATACTGGCACTGACACACAGAAGTACAGACACAAACATACTGGCACTGACACACAGAAGTACAGACACAAACATACTGCTACTGACACACAGAAGTACAGACACACACATACTGGTACTCAGCAGTTGAATGTTGAGTGTGTCTTCTCCCAGGGAGTTGCGAGCTGTGCAGGTAAATACTGCGTAGTCCAGCGCTGCACTCACATTTACCACAGTTATGGTGCTGGTGTGTAATGGACCCATCCTCTGTGTCTTCTCCTGGTACCTGCTGTACACACACACACACACACACAGACACACACCCACACACACACACACACACACACACACACACACACACACACACACACACACATACACACACACAATCTAGAACTATAACACTGTGATGTCCCACAGAGGTGGACTAACCTATCCAATTTCACACATCAAAGCAACATTAAATATGGCATTTGCATAGTGAGAGGGTAAGCCCCAAATGAAGTTAAACTAATGCAGTGTATTAAAGCATGGACACAACTCTAATTATCCACAATCATGGTACAGTAACTTAAGTGCTAAATTGTTAGAAATGCTAGCTTAAGAGTTGTGTCTGGGTGTGGTATGAGTGTACTGGTGCACGTGTGTGTGTGTGCACGTGTGTGTGCACGTGTGAGCACGTCTGTGTAAGAGCATTGTTGTCTTTCCCCAACAGACGTAATCATGACACCCAGTCTAAGTACCATAATGAAACGTGAACTATTGCTGCTGTTGTTGTTTTCAAGTGACCAGGAAGTATACATTGGATTGTCATCTATACCTGAAATTCATAATCCTGTTTCTGTACTGGAAATTCACTTTGTGTCGTACAAAATCAGTTTTTTAATCCACAGATTAAATGGAGACCCATGTGTTTTTGTAGTACATTTATTTCAATAGTCCCTCTTTGTTTAGATCAGATTATTGAACAATGGTGTGTGTGTACTGTATGTATCTGTGTGTGTGTCTGTGTGTGCGTCTCTGTGTGTGTGTCTGCGTCTGTGTGTGTGTCTGTGTGTGTGCGTGTGTGTGTGTGTGTGTGTGTCTGTGTGCGTCAGTGTGTGTCTGTGCGTGTCTGTGTGTGCGTGTCTGTGTGTGTCTGTGTGTGTGTGTCTGTGTGTGTCTGTGTGAGTCTGTGTGTGTGTCTGTGTGTGCGTCATTGTGTGTCTGTGTGTGTCTGTGTGTGCGTCAGTGTGTGTGTCTGTGTGTGTGTCTGTGTGTGTGTGTGTGTCTGTGTGTGTGTCTGTGTGTGTGTGTCTGTGTGTGTGTCTGTGTGTGTGTGTGTCTGTGTGTGTGTCTGTGTGTGTGTGTGTGTACTGTATGTGTCTGTGTACATTCCTGTGTAACAGGTAGAATGGTAAAGCCACACATAAAGTGTTCACCTCAGGTGTGTGAAGTCCATGAGCACCCCATTCTTTGTCCAGGAGAACTCAATCTGTGGGATTCCCTCTCCCTGACACGCGACCTCAGCTGTCCTGGTACCATCACCTCTGCTCGCCACCTTATTCCACCGAGACCCCTTGTGTAGCTCTGGCTTAACTACAGAAGACAAGACCCGCACACACACACACACACACACACACACATCTGGAAATTACACTTTTCATTTAGAACACATGGTACTATAAAGGGCTCTCAGAAAAGCATTCAGACTCTTTCACCTTTTCCACAATGTTACATTAATCATTAAAATGTATCAATCTGCACACAGGCTCCGGTAAATACAAAACAATATATTTTTGTAAGTTTGCAAATGTATGAAATTATGAAATATATAACACATGTACGCACGTGCATATTCAGATCTTTTGCTATAACACTCTAAATTCAGCTTAGATTTGTCTCCTGTTTCTACAACGGTTGGAATCAACCTTATGTTCAATTGATTGGACATATTATAATAAGACATTAATCACAACTCAAAACACATCTTTTTAAAACAGCCTATTCCATATGAAGTCAATTGCTCTGCCTCCCGTTCCTGTCTTTAATGTTGTGTATTCTCTATTCGCTGGTTGTTGTTTTTTGTCCTGCTTTTAATGTAGCCCTGTACAGTGTCCTTGAGTGCAGAGAAAGACGCTTTTAAATGAAATGCATTATTATTATTAAAATCAAGATTCTCTGGTCTGGTGAAACATAAATGGAACACTTTGGCTTTGAATTCCAAGCATTACGTCGGGAGGGAACCAGCCACTACTTATCGTCTGCCCAATATCTTTTTTACAGTGAATCAAGGTGGTGGCAGCATCATGCTGTGGGGATGATTTTCAGCAGCATGTGTTGGGATGGTAGTCAGAGTCAAGTGAAAGGTGAACAGTGCAGAGTACACGGTCTGATAAGGTGTGCTAATGCTACAGATCTGTGCAGTACCCATGCATACTAGGTGCTAATGCTACAGATCTGTGCAGTAATCATGCATACCGCGTGCTTATGCTACAGATCTGTGCAGTAACCATGCGTACCGTTTGCTAATGCTACATATATTTGCAATAACCGTGCATACCGCGTGCTTATGCTACAGATCTGTGCAGTAACCATGCGTACCGTTTGCTAATGCTACATATATGTGCAATAACTATGAATACCGCGTGCTAATGCTACAGATCTGTGCAGTAACCATGCATTGAGTCACACAGAAAACAACACTAGAGGATCCCTTAGCAAACATACTCCACTCATTTGGAAGCATGATTTATTCACATCACATGACAAATACAGCTCGGTATCTTTGACTCACAGCGCACAACCAGCAGGACCTCGGTGCTGCCAGCGGGCGTTAATTTGTTGTCGGCTGTGCACTGGTATCGCCCGGCGTGAGCTCGAGTTGTATTTCGGATGGTCAAGAGTCCAGTGGCCTGATCTTGGCTCTGCTCCCCAATCTCCTCCATCCCCTCGTCGCCCTGAGGAATACAGTAAACCAGAGGAGGTCAGGGGGATCAGAAAAACAGAAGGACAGCGAGCACGCCTTTGTACGCCCACAAACCCTCATGTGCATATCCAGTAAAGACACGGTGAAGCATAATACGGATAAAGAGAAAGCGAGAGTAAAAGCGTATAAGCGTCAAGGAGAGCGAGCAGCGGGGATATACAGTAGAGTGTACATCGACCAATGGGCTCTTCATGCACCGGTCGGGAATACGTTTGGGCCGAATGTGGTGCCAGAGCATGAAGAGGCAGGGTGAAAGGGTTGTTAGAACCGAAGAAAGGGCCGTGGTAAACAGAAAGACATTATCACGGAATAAAAGATCTGGAAAATTAAAAACACAAGTAATATGCTGAGGTGGAGTCTCTCACCAGCCATTCCCAGGAAAACATTTTTCGGATGATTGGGTTGGCGTCTGCCACGCATAACAGGTCCGCAATCTCGCCCTGGTTCACGTACACCGGGTTCACCTCCATCTTCACACTGGGGGCGTCTGCAGGAGAAAAGAAAGGAAAGAAAAAAGACATAGAACTTAAGTCTCCACTCACCGAGTCTCGACTCTCCCTGGAATTATTATTATTATATTCCATGAACCGTGGTTTCCACTTCACATGAAAATGTTGCACAACAAATGAACTTTGTCTGAGTGACCCAACGTAAAATGATGCCATCAATTTGCAGCCGATACGCTTTCTCCGTGTGTTTACACCGTCCTTACTCATTGCTGATGCGCGCTCTGTCGAGCTCAGGCTGGGCGTCTGCAAAAGCACTTTGCGACAACTTTGTTGTAGAAGGGGCTTCATAGAATAAATTTGATTGATTGATACTGTTAGACATCACTGTGTCGTCCCAGTAAACTTTAAAAGCGGCCACGGCTTACTTCTCCGTACGTAATACATCCAGGATATAGCTTCACTGTGACCAACATACTGTCGTTTGCCGCCCCCTCACCTGACAGCCTCTTTATATTCTTCTCCTCCTCTGGGTATATTGTACTTACAGCTATAGCGGCACTAGCGCCACGACGCCCCAGTCTGTGTTCATACGTAACGCACTAGTGCAATCACCAGAGTCACTTAATGCCTTTTCACATATCCCTGAGTCATCTGGCATTTAACCACAGATGACACTGTTAAGTGGGCTACAGCGCCACCCATACGATGCTTTATAACCCTCCGCGCATTATGGAAGCCTCCAACTGTCAGGTTCCATCAGATCAGGAGACTCTTACTGCGCTGTGGGTTCTAGTGGAACATGCAGGCCCGCGTTCACGACTCGGATATTATTCAGTCAGTCGGTTGGTTCCAAGCTGTCACATGATTGCCGAGTACGGCGTATTGAACATTGGTTTGTAACGTTGGTGACTCTGTGAGACACGCTTGTGTGCTAAAACTGTGCCGGCGTTTTGAAGACAAGTATGGTTAAATTGTAATTGTTAAGACCAGAACTAGTTAAAATAACCGTAGGCAACAGAGTGAACAGGTTCTGGTTTCATAAATGATGTATTTTGCCAACATAGATAAGGTTTCTTCGTTGTAACCAGTCCTTATAACAGTCCTAATCACTGTCGCCTTGGGTTGGGTTGGGAGTTTTTAGTACTGAGTGGCCTTGAAAGCCCAGATTCAATTTTAGCGGATCAGACTTACACTGTACGTCTAGAGTGGTACTGGTATTTCCGGACCCCATTTCATTGGTGCACACTGCCGTGTAAACCCCAGAGTCCCTCCGTGTCACATTCCAGATCTCAAGAGCAGTATTCTCAGTGGTAAGTGATAAGTGGTAACGTGGATCTCTTTCTGGAACACACACGCCCACACAGAGACATTGTACACAGAAATCACATGTCCCAATAAACATATCATGACCTAGAAGTAACATCTAATGGTTGATTCTTGATTAGCCTGGCAGTGTTCACATGGAAACATGCAGCGTTCACACAGAAACACGCAGTGTTTACACGGAAACATGCAGAGTTCATACAGAAACACGCAGTGTTCACACAGAAACACAAAGTGTTCACATAGAAACACACACAGTGTTCACACAGAAACAGGCAGTGTTCACACAGAATCACACAGTGTTCACACAGAAACACGCAGTGTTCACACAGAAACATGCAGTGTTCACATAGAAACACGCATTGTTCACAAAGAAACACGCAGTGTTCACACAGAAACACGCAGTGTTCACACAAAAACACGCAGTTTTCACAGAGAAACACGCAGTATTTTACACAGAAACACGCAGTTTTCACACAGAAACACGCAGTGTTCACACAGAAACACACAGTGTTCACATAGAAACACACAGTGTTCACACAGAAACACGCAGTGTTCACACAAAAACACACAGTGTTCACACAGAAACACACAGTTTTCACACAGAAACACACAGTGTTCACACAGAAACACACAGTGTTCACACAGAAACAGGCAGTGTTCACACAGAATCACACAGTGTTCACACAGAAACACGCAGTGTTCACACAGAAACATGCAGTGTTCACATAGAGACACGCATTGTTCACAAAGAAACACGCAGTGTTCACACAGAAACACGCAGTGTTCACACAAAAACACGCAGTTTTCACAGAGAAACACGCAGTATTTTACACAGAAACACGCAGTTTTCACACATAAACACGCAGTGTTCACAGAGAAACACGCAGTGTTCAGACAGAAACACACAGTGTTCACACAGAAACACGCAGTGTTCACACAGAAACACACAGTGTTCACACAGAAACACGCAGTGTTCACACAGAAACACACAGTGTTCACGCAGAAACAATATCCCATACGCCACTCCAACACTGTGCTGCCACAGTGACTGGATAACCCCTCCAGAACGTTTTGGGTTGGGTGGGGGTCAAGTGAGGGTTTAGGATTGGGACTGATGGCAGTGGCCTTCAGACACACTGATCTTGTTTTGAAAATATTCAGCCAAAGTAGATAAAATAGCCATATTTAATAATAAAAGCTACATTAAGGCAGGGGTGTCTAAAAAATGCTGCCTTGAGTGTTGAGGATTTTCACATAAAAATATACGGATGTAGTCCTATTCGTAAATCCTTTCTATTTAGCAAATAGAAATATTTTAAGTTTGCAAACAAACAGCACAAACAGCATTGGCGGGCAGTCTGTTCCACACAAACCAGATTGGCTTTATACCCAATCGCAAAGTGTTATTTATTTTTTTACTTTTATATACACTGTACTCGCCAAGGTTAGCTAATGTGGACCTTGTTGTCAGATTTCTTAGTACAATGGCTCAAACTTTTTGTGTCTCTTTCACAGTTAAACATTTTGGATGGGTTCATAAATCTATACAAAAAAATCAAAAAGTTATATTTTATAGGTTTATCCCAAATAGCTCTCATTAATGTGACAACTGCCAAACGACACTACTTTGTTCTGTGGTCTAATCTGCGAACCTATTGGTCTGGAATTGTTGAGATGCTCTCGGTTGTCCTTGAGAGTTGGTTAAATAAGCAAAACAAACTGGTTCCAATATCCCCTAGCTGACTAGGTACAAACCGTGTTTCTTCTGTTCTTAAGCAAGACGGTTAACCCTAACTCCTCCCTGGTCGTTGCTTTAAAGTGTTAGCATACTTCGCATTGTTACCTGGTAAAATAAACGTAACGCATGTATTTGTTTTTGGCCTCGCTCTACAGAGTCCATATGCTGGCTATATAAAGGTTTCACCTGCGCGCAGTTCCTCCTGGTGGAACCGCCATATGCAGGAGATGTCTGCTGGATTGCCAGAGACCTGGAAGGAGAGGCTGGCAGCTTCATCCTCCACTACCTGGATATCTTGTGGCTGGTCTGGGCTGAACTCTGGGGGATCTGACACACACACACACACACACACACAAAGAGAGGAAAACACTCTCGAATCAAAGAAAACATGTCAGCCATGAAAGGCTACAGCAGTGCAAATTAAAGAGAGCATAGGATCTGTGTACTCAACATACTGACTGAACAGGCTGGGATTGGTGTGTGTGTGTGTGTGTGTGTGTGGGGGGGGGTAGAGAATGAGGCAGTTATCAAAAGGGACACACGTTAAAGCAGCGAGTGACAGTAGTGTTGTCCAACAGCAGCTGCAGATAAACACAGTGACATCCCGTCATGCTCGTTTGCAGCAGGCAGAACAGACTCACAGAATAACATGGCTGCAGCAGGCAGAACAGACTCACAGAATAACATGGCTGCAGCAGGCAGAACAGACTCACAGAATAACATGGCTGCAGCAGGCAGAACAGACTCACAGAATAACATGGCTGCAGCAGGCAGAACAGACTCACAGAATAACATGGCTGCAGCAGGCAGAACAGACTCACAGAATAACATGGCTGCAGCAGGCAGAACAGACTCACAGAATAACATGGCTGCAGCAGGCAGAACAGACTCACAGAATAACATGGCTGCAGCAGGCAGAACAGACTCACAGAATAACATGGCTGCAGCAGGCAGAACAGACTCACAGAATAACATGGCTGCAGCAGGCAGAACAGACTCACAGAATAACATGGCTGCAGCAGGCAGAACAGACTCACAGAATAACATGGCTGCAGCAGGCAGAACAGACTCACAGAATAACATGGCTGCAGCAGGCAGAACAGACTCACAGAATAACATGGCTGCAGCAGTCAGTATGTACAGATACATTCTGAATACTTTAAAAAGAGTTCACCCTAATTACAAAATGGTACATTGTTCCTGGTCAAGGTTTGACAGAAGTTTCTCTTGCATAGTTACTGAGAACTAGCATTTTAGCAATTTTAGCACATATCACCATATCTAGAGACATTCACTACCACAGTGTACATTATATAATATTATTTAATTTGGTAACGTTTATAAGTTCACTGGACAATACAGTCTGATAACATCCCAGTTAGATTGTATAGGAACGGATCAGTTTGAATTAGACAGACAACATACATGGACTGTTATTTGCAATGACTTTGGTGCCTACCATCCATTCCCAATAAGAGACAAGCTACCATCCATTTCCAATGAGAGACAAGCTACCATACATTCCCAATGAGAGACAAGCTACCAGCCATTCCCAATGAGAGATAACCTACCATCCATTCGCAATGAGAGACAAGCTATCATCCAATTCCAATGAGAGGCAAGCTACCATCCATTCCCAATGAGAGACAAGCTACCATCCATTCGCAATGAGAGACAAGCTACCATCCATTCCCAATGAGAGACAAGCTACCATCCATTCACAATGAGAGACAAGCTACCATCCATTTCCAATGAGAGGCAAGCTACCATCCATTTCCAATGAGAGACAAGCAACCATCCATTCCCAATGAAAGACAAGCTACCACCCATTTCCAATGAGAGACAAGCTACCATCCATTTCCAATGAGAGACAAGCTACCATCCATTACCAATGAGAGACAAGCTACCATCCATTTCCAATGAGAGACAAGCTACCATCCATTCCCAATGAAAGACATGCTACCATCCATTTCCAATGAGAGACAAGCTACCATCCATTTCCAATGAGAGACAAGCTACCATCCATGTCCAATAGGAGACACGCTACCATCCATTTTCAATTAGAGACAAGCTACCATCCATTTTCAATGAGAGACAAGCTACCATCCTTTTCCAATGAGAGACAAGCTACCATCCATTGCAAATGAGAGACAAGCTACCATCCATTTCCAATGAGAGACAAGCTACCATCCATTCCCAATGAGAGACAAGCTACCTCCATTTCCAATGAGAGACAAGCTACCATCCATTTTCAATGAGAGACAAGCTACCATCCATATTCAATGAGAGACAAGCTACCATCCATTTTCAATGAGAAACAAGCCACCACCCATTTCCATTGAGAGACAAGCTACCATCCGTTTCCAATGAGAGACAAGCTACCATCCATTTTCAATGAGAGACAAGCTACCATCCTTTTCCAATGAGAGACAAGCTACCATCCATTCCAAATGAGAGACAAGCTACTCATCCATTCAATCCAATGAGAGACAAGCTACCATCCATTCGCAATGAGAGACAAGCTACCAATGAATGAGAGACAAGCTACCATCCATTTCAATGAGAGACAATGAGAGGCAAGCTACCATCCATTTCCAATGAGAGACAAGCAACCATCCATTCCCAATGAAAGACAAGCTACCACCCATTTCCAATGAGAGACAAGCTACCATCCATTTCCAATGAGAGACAAGCTACCATCCATTAGCAATGAGAGACAAGCTACCATCCATTTCCAATGAGAGACAAGCTACCATCCATTCCCAATGAAAGACATGCTACCATCCATTTCCAATGAGAGACAAGCTACCATCCATTTCCAATGAGAGACAAGCTACCATCCATGTCCAATAGGAGACACGCTACCATCCATTTTCAATTAGAGACAAGCTACCATCCATTTTCAATGAGAGACAAGCTACCATCCTTTTCCAATGAGAGACAAGCTACCATCCATTGCAAATGAGAGACAAGCTACCATCCATTTCCAATGAGAGACAAGCTACCATCCATTCCCAATGAGAGACAAGCTACCTCCATTTCCAATGAGAGACAAGCTACCATCCATTTTCAATGAGAGACAAGCTACCATCCATATTCAATGAGAGACAAGCTACCATCCATTTTCAATGAGAAACAAGCCACCACCCATTTCCATTGAGAGACAAGCTACCATCCGTTTCCAATGAGAGACAAGCTACCATCCATTTTCAATGAGAGACAAGCTACCATCCTTTTCCAATGAGAGACAAGCTACCATCCATTCCAAATGAGAGACAAGCTACCATCCATTTCCAATGAGAGACAAGCTACCATCCATTTTCAATGAGAGACAAGCTACCATCCATTTCAATTGAGAGACAAGCTACCATCCATTTCCATTGAGAGACAAGGTACCATCCATTTCCAATGAGAGACAAGCTACCATCCATTCCCAATGAGAGACAAGCTACCTCCATTTCCAATGAGAGACAAGCTACCATCCATTTTCAATGAGAGACAAGCTACCATCCATATTCAATGAGAGACAAGCTACCATCCATTTTCAATGAGAGACAAGCCACCACCCATTTCCATTGAGAGACAAGCTACCATCTGTTTCCAATGAGAGACAAGCTACCATTAATTTTCAATGAGAGCCAGCTACACTCGGCAAATGTGGGTGGAGCTACGCTCAGAGAAAAAATCTCCCTGCGAGCGCGACATTTTAAAGTTGAGATCTGTTCAGCTTTATGCTAATTTCCAGCAAGTAAGCGGTGACAGAGTTCGGCGACAACCAATGGCAGGGTAGATGTTCTCTGCATTAGGAAGTACTTTCTTGTTTCCACTAACTTGCATTATACTTCCTCACTGGCAAAAAACCTGTGTGAGAGTTTGGTCATTGGATGTCCGGTTTTGCTATTATTTAAGATGTGTCTCTGGCTACGCACGGATAATTAATAAAAAAAACAGTTCCATGGAAGAATGTTTCAAAGATTGTTATGATCAAGTGTGAGTGACACATGCATAAAGTAATACAAACTAAATCTCTATTTGAAAATGAACAAACCATTGAATTGGCTTTATTTTGATATGTAATACTATTCACAAAAAACATAAATAAATGTATAATATAATCGTTTTAATAATTTGCAGAGACTAATGTTTTGGAAGACACACCTAACTGATCCGGCTCTGTGCACACCAAAGAGAGCTCAGCTACAGTTTTTTTTTAACTGAGGTAGTTGGCGGTGGGCGCGTAGGGTCAGGGTTAGTGGTTAGTTGGCTCCAGTTAGCTATTAGATTCCGTCAGCCGTTAGCTAGCTTCGGTTGGTTAATAGCTGACTCAAGTTAGCTGGCTCAAGTTAGCTGCTGGCTCCAGTCAAGTGTTTGTTAGTTTTGGGTAGCACTAGGCAATCTTGCTCAGCCATGTTCTACTAGTTAACACTCAAGGACATTGGCAATTGTGAAACATTTTGCTACATAGGTACACAAAAGCAGGCAATGGTTTAACCCAGTGTGAAGGAATACATGATGAACATGGGTTAGAATTTGGTGTGGTAATTTACATTGGTGAGCGAATATAGAGTTAAATGTAAATGTTTTTTGAGGTATAATTGTTTTAGTATTTCTTGTTTTTTAAGTGACGATGGGTTTTATCTTTTATATGATAAAAAATAATATGTCAGCTGTAAAGTGACAGATAAAAAAGAGATTTCCAATGAATTTCCAATTAAAATAAAAAGGGAAATAGACCATGTGGAGTAGTGATATAAAGATAATCATGATTGACACTCATGAATTGCGACCTGTAATATTGGCCCAACCCACACCTGCTGTATAAGCACTTTGTAAAACTGTGATTTTTTCCTGTTGAGAAAATTACATTTCATTGATTAATTGATTAATGTGAGTGTTAATTTCTTGCATTTGACTTGTCTGTTTCCACTTTCACTAAAAGGACATTACTCATCTCTTAATCTTTTAACCTGAGATCAGGTTCAGTGGTTGCCCGAAATATTGTTCGTTGTACACATTTAGTTAATCCTGTCATTCTCGAAAGGAGAAAAACGTGCTATCAATAGTAGTCTGACTATAAACTCAGCATTAATCCACAGCACAAATTCATAAGCTCATATTCTTTTGGCCTCCTGAGTTACCAGTGGGCTGGAATAAAACATGAATAACTGTAAAGTGAACCCACGTAAACAATGACAAACTTATCAACCATTGGTAGATATGACTTATCAATAACTGATAACTGATATAACAATAACTGATACCTTAGCATTAGTTAACCCTTTCCGTGTCCTCGTAAGTTAGGTGAGGACCTATTAGTTTATAATGAGCAATTAGTTGCTAAAAACAATTTGTAACTGATAGTTCTCCATTAGTGAATGTAACCGACTGATGTTAAACTATCATTATTTCATTTTATTTATAAAAAACAACAACAAAGGTATACTAACAAACTGCGAATCTAAGGCACTTGTGACCCATATACACAGCAACATTCTTGCCGGAACTAAACTTTGGGAATGTGTATATATATATATATATCCCTTGTACAGACCTTGGATAGTTTGTATTTTCCCCCTCAAAGTTTTCCGTTTGCTTTTTAATAGAATTGGTCACATTACAGGTCACATTAAAGGAGGACAACGTTACGACATGATTTATCTTTGTCTCATTTTATTTCATCACAAAAACCTGTCATACTTTTCATATCCATTGTTTGTCTGTGGATCTGGTTAGGATTTGTGAACTTCCTGTCAAACCGTGTCCATAGCTTGCGTACAGGACAACAACTCCAATGTGCCATTGTGTTACTTGGGTGTACAAGGTCTTTAACTGTATTCCCAGTGGAACAATGGTAATATTCTGAGTGAAATAATGTGTTTTTAAAAGCTGTGTACAACAGAAAGAAATATATATATACAGTATAAATACAGCCTTTACCAAACACACACATCCCAACTCACAGAGGACGTCAAGCTTGTAGAAAGTGTTAACTCCTCCAGACAGCAGTGAGCTGTGAGCCTCACACGTGACTCTCTGTCCATGGAGTTGGGAGGACAGGGGGAGGAACAGAATACTGCGCACAGACACGCCCCCATAATAGGATTTCGCTGGAGCCTGATTCACCCCCTGCAGCCTGAGGGACAAAGTAGTGGAGACAGTCTGACAGATACATTTGGAACTTCCTATAGTATGAATTCATCATCCGGGTTGCGATCAAAGCATGGAATTCTAATTAGTATGCCACACTTTCGATACTGTCTTTTGAACCAACCTTCGTTAATTTGGCTGCTAATTATTAGCATTTTTTATTTATTCAACCAGGTTGGCCGATTGGGAACAAATTCAAATTTGCTACAGCGACCTAGCCAAGAAAAAGGAGAAACCGCTAGATTTACTAGATTGACACAATAAATACACTGAATAAATGAGTGTAAATAGCAGTGGGACACAACAAGACAATACAGGATCAAGTGCAGAATCAATATACAGATAATACAGGATGAGGTACAAGTAGGTCAGTTGAGCAGTTGCATTTGATATGGCAATAACACCTATATAAATATGTGTAAACCAGATGACAGTTAACACATACAGTGGTCGGACAACAGTTAAGACGAGAGTAGTTTGAAGGCAATGGGTAATGACTAGTAATAATTTGATATCAATAAAGTAGTATACGTCATGGCATATTGAGTAAAATGGTAAGAATTAAACTGTAAAAATTGCACAAAATATATCTTTCTTGACACTCCATGATCCACAAGCCAGCTGCAGTCAATCCTGCCTTCCCCTTACCTGGTTGGGCCGATCCTCCAAGAGATGTCCACCTTGGGGTTGCTGCTCGTAGACAAACATTCCAGACTGATGTTCTGGCCACTATGAAGCACCTTCTGCTTGACTGTTATCGTCAACGCCTCCGGAGGAACTGGGCAAGTTTAGAGAAGGCCCAAGTCAGCACACCGAACCTTCTGAAGCTGGTAATGACATGTCTTTAAATCTTAGACCTTATATTTGTGTCCTCGACTATTCACGAGGAGCCTGGCATGTAAAACTTACAGTGGACCATGAGATTGACACTGGCAGAGAGGGTCTTCTCTGCTTTATTAGTGGCAGCACAGCGGAAGGTAGCCTTGTTGTCACTGGCATCGAGGACTCGGACCAGTTCCTTGGACACGCCCTTGTCAAAGAGTACCTGTTTTGGGTAGTCTGGTAATGCCTTGCCATTCTGCCGGGGGATGAGGAGAGCATGAAGGGCATGGTCATAGAGGACATGGTCATGGAGGACATGGTCATAGAGGACATGGTCATAGAGGACATGGTCATAGAGGACATGGTCATGGAGGACATGGTCATAGAGGACACGGTCATAGAGGACACGGTCATAGAGGACATGGTCATGGAGGACATGGTCATAGAGGACATGGTCATAGAGTACATGGTCATAGAGGACATGGTCATAGAGGACACGGTCATAGAGGACACGGTCATAGAGGACATGGTCATGGAGGTTGTGGTCATGAAGGACATGGTCATAGAGGACACGGTCATAGAGGACATGGTCATAGAGGACACGGTCATAGAGGACACGGTCATAGAGGACATGGTCATAGAGGACACGGTCATAGAGGACACGGTCATAGAGGACATGGTCATGGAGGACATGGTCATAGAGGACTCGGTCATAGAGGACACGGTCATAGAGGACATGGTCATGGAGGACATGGTCATAGAGGACATGGTCATAGAGTACATGGTCATAGAGGACATGGTCATAGAGGACATGGTCATGGAGGTTGTGGTCATGAAGGACATGGTCATAGAGGACACGGTCATAGAGGACACGGTCATAGAGGACATGGTCATAGAGGACATGGTCATGGAGGTTGTGGTCATGAAGGACATGGTCATAGAGGACACGGTCATAGAGGACATGGTCATGGAGGACATGGTCATAGAGGACATGGTCATAGAGGACACGGTCATAGAGTACACAGTCATGGAGGACATGGTCATAGAGGACACGGTCATAGAGGACACGGTCATAGAGGACATGGTCATAGAGGACATGAACATGGTGATGATACAGACAGAGGGTATCGGTGGTAGCGTGCCAGAGGCTCCATATCGGCCATTTGAACAATCCCCGGCGACGGAGGAGCTGGGTTTTTCGGTATCCCTTGACAACATTTCTACAACTAAAAAAAAAAACGAGTTGACATGTCCAGTTGTTGCATATTAATCCAGGATTGTACATTTGTTTCATTATTGACACAGGCACATCCGCCGGACAACTAATGGTCTGCATCTAATCGTAGCTCATATATCCAGCACCGTCTTGAAATGAACCAATTGTGAACGATACTCAAGGCGAGTGAAGCAGGAAGTAAACTTTCACGTTAGAGCGTTGGTAACCCGGCATCGTCGTCAGTGGTCGATCTGGCTTTAAATCAGCAGAGCAAGTTTATAGGTTATGTGATAACGCAATGTGGAGAACAAAACTGTTCGTACAGATGTACAGTTGTGTTTGTTCAGTGTGTGTCAATGAGTCGCTATACTACATCAGTGACACCATCAATACATTTCGATTTCTCCTCGGTTGGAAAACAAACGTCATTAGTATAATTCACCCAGTGGGCGCGTGCACAATGCATTGCTAGCAGTGTATTCAAGGCCACATGTGGATGCAATCATGGAATCAGAAAGAGTTCTATGATAGTTCTAAACAGGGTTCTAAATGGCACATTTTCTGGGTGGGAGGGATCGGCCTACACGTTGCTGCCAGCCTCGGCGCAGGAAGGTGTGTACGCATGTAGGCAGCAAACCAAACCATATAAACTGACCATTTATAGTTTGTCAAAGTTTATTCAGAGTGCATCGCAATGGCAACAACCTAACAGCAAGGAAAGCTTTCTTGTACAAAAGGCTCAAGTTAAATGCAGCTCCTCAGAACCATATGCTTGATAATGTCTGGGTTTTAGAGTGAGTGCTACAATAAACTTCACCAACACAACAAATATTGCCTGAATGTCTAAGGAATTCAGTTTTATGGCAAGACGTACATCTGTTGTCGACAGCGAATAAAAATTACTTAGTACAGATTCAGTTTTACTGTTACAATCTGTGCGCCATATATTTTATTTGTAAATTAGTTGGACTGACAGAACAAAGTAGACACGTAGTAGGAGAGTAAAAGTAGTCTTGATTAAACATATTCTATACATCACCAAGTAATGTGGCTGTTTTAGCCATTATATATTTAACATAACTTGATGTGGAATACCCTGCCCCTCTAGTCTATGTGTAAACTGTGAAGATTGTGTGTCTTTTTAACATTGAGCCATTTCACCAACCCATTTACAGTCAACTCAGACTACCAACACCAGACGGCTCAGTCTACCATCACCAGTCAGCTCAGTCTACCATCACCAGTCAGCTCAGTCTACCATCACCAGTCAGCTCAGTCTACCATCACCAGTCAGCTCAGTCTACCAACACCAGTCAGCTCAGTCTACCATCACCAGTCAGCTCAGTCTACCATCACCAGTCAGCTCAGTCTACCATCACCAGTCAGCTCAGTCTACCATCACCAGTCAGCTCAGTCTACCATCACCAGTCAGCTCAGTCTACCATCACCAGTCAGCTCAGTCTATTCAGTCAGCTCAGTCTCAGTCTACCATCAGCAGTCAGCTCAGTCTACCATCACCAGTCAGCTCAGTCTACCATCACCAGTCAGCTCAGACTACCATCTCCATTCAGCTCAGTCTTCCATCTCCAGTCAGCTCAGTCTTCACCAGACGGCTCAGTCTTCCATCTCCAGTCAGCTCAGTCTTCCATCTCCAGTCAGCTCAGTCTACCATCACCAGTCAGCTCAGTCTACCATCACCAGTCAGCTCAGTCTACCATCTCCAGTCAGCTCAGTCTACCATCACCAGTCAGCTCAGTCTACCATCACCAGTCAGCTCAGTCTACCATCACCAGTCAGCTCAGTCTACCATCAGCAGTCAGCTCAGTCTACCATTAACAGTCAGTTCAGTCTCCCATTTCCAGTCAGTTCAGTCTCCCATCAGCAGTCAGCTCAGTCTACCATCAACATTACAGGACACCCAGTGTTTATTCGTCAGTTAGATATGTCTCCACTAAACACAAAAGATAGACCCAGGACTGCTAAAACACATGCTACATATTAAGGCATATACGTTTGTGACACCTGCTACCGCCACTAGTCAAGGCATCGACACTCCTGCTACCACCACCACACATCAGCGTTCTCAATCACCACAATACTAATCTCCTGTTTCTCATTAGCACTTGTATATATAGTTCCTGTGAGGTATATTGTTAGTTCTGGCAGCATTACTGAGCCTTTGTTCTTATCCATTCGATATTTCAGTTTACTGGTTTCTGCCTGTCTGTTACGCTTCTATAACTCCATTGTACTTCTGCCTGTTTATTTGGTATTTAGAACCCTGCCTGTTTTGGACTATGATTTCGTTACTACCTGGTGCTGTCTCTTGTGTGATTGGATTCCTGGTTTTTGATCCCTGCCTGCGACACAACTACGAGTTCTGGATTGTGGTTGGACTGTATGAAACACAGCGCTCTGTGCTTGAATTCACTCCTGTCTCTTTGAAGTTCATTACAACGTTGTATGAAAACAACTCAGTAAGGATCTGATATTTCTTAGTGATTTTTGGCTATCCTGGTCCAGACCACGTACAGGCAGCTAAATCTCCAGTCCACACCAGTTTAATTCACCACCATTGATTAAAAAAGAGATAAATAAGGTAACTTAAAAACAGACCCCTGTGTGACACTAAAGGCAAATATTTAATAAATCCCAACCAATGGTCGTTAAACTATGACTAACAGTGTGGTGCCTACTGGTCCTGTTCTGAACAATAATATCAGTTAACGAGATGATACACCAGTTCTGGTTGGTCCGATACTTTAGGTAGTTGAGAAGATTGCCTGATAAAGTAGCTAACTTAAAGCTAAGCTACAGAATTGTGCACGAATTGGAATTGCCAACAATTGAAAATGTTTTAAGAAAATAAAGACGTTGCCAATATCCCAAAATCCAGCTCATGGTCATTTTGAAAACTAAAGCAGATATGTGGCCTCAGCCCACCACCACGTACAGCAGATATGTGGCCTCAGCCCACCACCATGTACAGCAGATATGTGGCCTCAGCCCACCACCATGTACAGCAGATATGTGGCCTCAGCCCACCACCACGTACAGCAGATATGTGGCCTCAGCCCACCACCATGTACAGCAGATATGTGGCCTCAGCCCACCACCATGTACAGCAGATATGTGGCCTCAGCCCACCACCATGTACAGCAGATATGTGGCCTCAGCCCACCACCATGTACAGCAGATATGTGGCCTCAGCCCACCACCACCATGTACAGCAGATATGTGGCCTCAGCCCACCACCATGTACAGCAGATATGTGGCCTCAGCCCACCACCATGTACAGCAGATATGTGGCCTCAGCCCACCACCATGTACAGCAGATATGTGGCCTCAGCCCACCACCATGTACAGCAGATATGTGGCCTCAGCCCACCACCACCATGTACAGCAGATATGTGGCCTCAGCCCACCACCATGTACAGCAGATATGTGGCCTCAGCCCACCACCATGTACAGCAGATATGTGGCCTCAGCCCACCACCATGTACAGCAGATATGTGGCCTCAGCCCACCACCATGTACAGCAGATATGTGGCCTCAGCCCACCACCATGTACAGCAGATATGTGGCCTCAGCCCACCACCACCATGTACAGCCCACCACCATGTACAGATATGTGGCCTCAGCCCACCACCATGTACAGCAGATATGTGGCCTCAGCCCACCACCATGTACAGCAGATATGTGGCCTCAGCCCACCACCATGTACAGCAGATATGTGGCCTCAGCCCACCACCATGTACAGCAGATATGTGGCCTCAGCCCACCACCATGTACAGCAGATATGTGGCCTCAGCCCACCACCATGTACAGCAGATATGTGGCCTCAGCCCACCACCATGTACAGCAGATATGTGGCCTCAGCCCACCACCATGTACAGCAGATATGTGGCCTCAGCCCACCACCACCATGTACAGCAGATATGTGGCCTCAGCCCACCACCATGTACAGCAGATATGTGGCCTCAGCCCACCACCATGTACAGCAGATATGTGGCCTCAGCCCACCACCATGTACCAGATGTACAGCAGATATGTGGCCTCAGCCCACCACCATGTACAGCAGATATGTGGCCTCAGCCCACCACCATGTACAGCAGATATGTGGCCTCAGCCCACCACCATGTACAGCAGATATGTGGCCTCAGCCCACCACCATGTACAGCAGATATGTGGCCTCAGCCCACCACCATGTACAGCAGATATGTGGCCTCAGCCCACCACCACCATGTACAGCAGATATGTGGCCTCAGCCCACCACCATGTACCCACCACCAGATATGTGGCCTCAGCCCACCACCATGTACAGCAGATATGTGGCCTCAGCCCACCACCATGTACAGCAGATATGTGGCCTCAGCCCACCACCACCAGATATGTGGCCTCAGCCCACCACCATGTACAGCAGATATGTGGCCTCAGCCCACCACCATGTACAGCAGATATGTGGCCTCAGCCCACCACCATGTACAGCAGATATGTGGCCTCAGCCCACCACCATGTACAGCAGATATGTGGCCTCAGCCCACCACCATGTACAGCAGATAGCCCACCACCATGTGGCCTCAGCCCACCACCATGTACAGCAGATATGTGGCCTCAGCCCACCACCATGTACAGCAGATATGTGGCCTCAGCCCACCACCATGTACAGCAGATATGTGGCCTCAGCCCCTCACCACCACCATGTACAGCAGATATGTGGCCTCAGCCCACCACCACCAGCAGATATGTGGCCTCAGCCCACCACCATGTACAGCAGATATGTGGCCTCAGCCCACCACCATGTACAGCAGATATGTGGCCTCAGCCCACCACCACAGTATGTGGCCTCAGCAGATATGTGGCCTCAGCCCACCACCACGTACAGCAGATATGTGGCCTCAGCCCACCACCACGTACAGGATATGTGGCCTCAGCCCACCACCATGTACAGCAGATATGTGGCCTCAGCCCACCACCATGTACAGCAGATATGTGGCCTCAGCCCACCACCATGTACAGCAGATATGTGGCCTCAGCCCACCACCATGTACAGCAGATATGTGGCCTCAGCCCACCACCATGTACAGCAGATATGTGGCCTCAGCCCACCACCATGTACAGCAGATATGTGGCCTCAGCCCACCACCATGTACAGCAGATTTGAACAATATTTATGTAGGTTGTACCTTGTACCAAGTCAGGGTTCCTTTTGGGCTTCCGCCCGTAGAAAAGCAGACGAGGCGAACAGTCGTTCCGGATCTCAAAGGAACCGTTGAAGTCTGAGGTTCCAACCAGACTTTCTGGGGGGGGTCTGGTTCGGGGTAAGAGGGTTAAATAAAGCACAGACTGATTGTTACTGTACAATGTATCTTTATGTCTGGCTGTGCAAAGGTTTATTCAAGGTGTATTCAAGGTTGTACTTGATAGCAGCTAACAATATGGTTATAAAGCTGTTTCCACTTGTTTTCTGAGCCTATCGCCTAAGGGTGAGTTCCTGATGCCGGCCTGAAAGTGGTACAATTGTTTAGAGGTCTAAATATACCCAAGACTCGAAAAACGGTTATTTAGTCAGAGAAAAATCACTTCTCTATTTATATAGCCTCCTCGAAACACCTTCATGTATTTTAATGTTCATGAGAAAATTATTTTAATAATGAACATTTAGCCCAGTATGAATATACAACAGAAAAATTATCAGCTATGTAATTCAATGCTAACTAAATGTCGTCATGCTTACAACGTTGAAATATTTTCAGGCTTTTTGAAGGGCCGTCATTTTTTGCTGGTGTGATGGTTTAAATATGACACAACCCCAGAATAACCACTAGGGTCGTAGGTTTCCTGGGGTCGTAGTTCAGAGACTTACAGAAGACAACAAGGTTGGTGGACTGGACTCTGGAGAAGCGTGTGCCCATGTTGAAGGCTTCACAGGTGAGAGGCAGGCCGTTCTCCTCCCGTGAAACCACATGGGTCAGGTTAGACGTGGTCGTCTTTCCTCCATGGTCTCCCTGAGTAAAGGACAGGAGACGCGACAATGTCAGGAAGTGAATACCGAGATAAAGACACACTGAGCTGCTCACTGGAAATACAATAATAATATCGTTTTGGGGTTGTAGTTGATGTGTGCTCTGTCAAATTCAAGCTCAGTGTTTGTAAAAGCACTTTCGTACAACTTTGTTGTAAAAAAGGCTTTATAAAATAAATGTGATTGATTGACTGATTGGTAATGAGCTCTGTGTCTATTTAACTCTAGTGCATTACTTAGTGCCTGGTCTCTGATAATAAACAAACAAATTAATCACATTCATGTGCTTCTTCCTGCTTGATAAAACCTGTTGCAAATGTAATCAAACAGCCATTTGCACGTCTCTGACACGAGTCACGCCCCCCAAGTTTAGCGAGGTCATTAACGAGATCGTAAGTGCAAATGCCTTTAGTAGATAGACGCAGACGCTCGACGGAACGCTGTAACAGAGAACCCCAGCCGACGTGTCACCCTTGATCAAGCCTCAGACGTATTCAAATACATTAAAGATGCGCGGCGTACCGGCTGTAAACTCTAGATCAAATGAAAATGCATTCTTCAAGTGAACAAAAACGCTGGGATAATTGTTTTCTCAACTCCCGTGTCAGCTTTAATTCACTTCCATCTCATTAACACGCGCAAAAGCCGAGAGGAAATAATACAGGGACACTTTTCGAGGCACCACTTAATTTCTTCGCACAATCCATTGTGTTTCTGGAAACCCTGTCTTCTCTTAACCCTATGTATCCTCATGTTTTATTTTCATAATATCTGTTCATTGCAAATGTAATTATATGCTGCTACTACAAACCTAATAGACAAACAGACTGTCCAGGTGGCATATAACCTCATATTCAGAGCATCCGAATTGTACCTAGGTTGAATCTCTGAGCTGCCACGACAAAACATCAGGTAATCTCTCCTAAAGCAAATAACCCTCATTGGAGTAGGATGCCAACACTGACATCGTTTAGGTTGTAATGCAGAAGGTAGGACATACCATATATATATATATATATATTTATATATATACATATACATATACACACTGATCAAAAAAACAAAGGGAACTCTTAAACAACACAATGTAACTCCAAGTCAATCACACTTCTGTGAAATCAAACTGTCCACTTAGGAAGCGACACTGATTGACAATCAATGTCACATGCTGTTGTGCAAATGGTATAGACAACAGGTGGAAATTATAGGCAACTAGCAAGACACCCCCAATAAAGGAGTGGTTCTGCGGGTGGTGACCACAGACCACTTCTCAGTTCCTATGCTTCCTGGCTGATGTTTTGGTCACTTTTGAATGCTGGCGGTGCTTTCACACTAGTGGTATCATGAGACGGAGTCTACAGCCCACACAAGTGGCTCAGGTAGTGCAGCTCATTCAGGATGGCACATCAATGCGAGCTGTGGCAAGAAGGTTTGCTCTGTCGGTCAGCGTAGTGTCCAAAGCATGGAGGTGCTACCAGGAGACAGGCCAGTAGATGTGGAGGAGGCCGTAGGAGGGCAACAACCCAGCAGCAGGACCGCTACCTCCGCCTTTGTGCAAGGAGGAGCAGGAGGAGCACTGCCAGAGCCCTGCAAATAGACCTCCAGCAGGCCACAGATGTGTCTGCTCAAACGGTCAGAAACAGACTCCACGAGGGTGGTATGAGGGCCCGACGTCCACAGGTGGGGGTTGTGCTTACAGCCCAACACCGTGCAGGACGTTTGGCATTTGCCAGAGAACACCAAGATTGGCAAATTCGGCACTGGCACCCTGTGCTCTTCACAGATGAAAGCAGGTTCACATTTGTGAGACCATATGCTGGAGCGGTTGGCCCTGGGTTCCTCCTAATGCAAGACAATGCCAGACCTCATGTGGCTGGAGTGTGTCAGCAGTTCCTGCAAGAGGAAGGCATTGATGCTATGGACTGGCCCGCCCGTTCCCCAGACCTGAATCCAATTGAGCTCATCTGGGACATTATGTCTCGCTCCATCCACCAACGCCACGTTGCACCACAGACTGTCCAGGAGTTGGCGGATGCTTTTGTCCAGGTCTGGGACGAGATCTCTCTGGAGACCATCCACCACCTCATCAGGAGCATGCCCAGGCGTTGTAGGAAGGTCATACAGGCACGTGGAGGCCACACACACTACTGAGACTCATTTTGACTTGTTTTAAGAACATTACATCAAAGTTGGATCAGCCTGTAGTGTGGTTTTCCACTTTAATTTTCAGTGACTCCAAATCCAGACCTCCTAACTCCCAAATATGTTTTGTGTGATTTTGTGGTCGGCACATTCTATGTAAAGAATAAAGTATTTAATAAGATTATTTCGTTCCTTCAGATCTATGATGTGTTATTTTAGTGTTACCTTAATTTATTTGAACAGTGTATGTACATTCATGTTAATATTAATGGAATATGACCGTTTGTATGAGCCTACACCATTGTATTAGTCAGGTTCCCTGGTTACTGCCTGCCCCAGGTCCAGATACAGGTCCAGATACAGGTCCAGACACAGGTCAAGACACAGGTCCAGACACAGGTCCAGAGACACATCAAGACACAGGTCCAGACACAGGTCAAGACACAGGTCAAGACACAGGTCCAGACACAGGTCCAGAGACACATCAAGACACAGGTCCAGACACAGGTCCAGACACAGGTCCAGACACAGAAACAGGTCCAGAGACACATCAAGACACAGGTCCAGACACAGGTCGAGACACAGACACAGGTCCAGACACAGGTCAAGACACAGGTCCAGATACAGGTCCAGACCCAGGTCCAGACACAGGTCCAGACACAGGTACAGACACAGGTCCCGGCACAGGTCCAGACACAGGCCCAGACACAGGTCCAGACACAGGTCCAGACACTGGTCCAGACACAGGTACAGACACAGGTACAGACACAGGTCCCGGCACAGGTCCAGACACTGGTCCAGACACAGGTACAGACACAGGTACAGACACAGGTCCCGGCACAGGTCCAGACACAGACACAGGCCCAGACACAGGTCCAGACACAGGTCAGACACAGGTCCAGACACAGGTCCAGACACAGGTCCAGACACAGGCCCAGACACAGGTCCAGACACTGGTCCAGACACAGGTACAGACACAGGTCCAGACACAGGTCCAGACACAGGTCCAGACACAGGTCCAGACACAGGTCCATGTTATTGGATATGTCCTTTCTACTTCAGGTGTAACCACTTATTTAGACAGAACCAATCCATACCAGCGAGTAACTCTGTTAAATTCCTTTTCAACTTTCCTTGTTCCATCCCTCTCAGCTACACTGTTTTTAATACTTAATCTATCCTTTAGGGATTTTGTTTCATAACAGTTGTTTTCTTCATGAATGTATGCTTATCATTAATTGCAGAAGCTACTTCATGAATGCTTTAAATACAGCTTTAGGTTGTTTCTCAATTAAAACAAAATAACTGAAGAGTCATAACAAAACCACTTATTAGTGTAAGTACCACAAATAAAATACTGATTTTCGGAAGAAATGATGTGTTACTTTAGTGTAGTATACTAAATGGTATTAAAATAGCATATGGGTACTATTTAAATACGGTAGTTATGTTAGGTTATTAGATTACAAAATGTAATTCAGCACACTTGGAATTCCCTGAAAATTAATTTGAAAAAATATATGTATATATATATATATATATTTATATACACACATTATATATGTTGAGTGTACTAAAATGCAGTTTTCAATCATGTATTATAAATCTAACAAAGGAGGAAATAAGTGAGTCTATTTCAAAGCATTTAATACTATTTCAATACTACTGAAATACTACTTTAATTCAAACCGTCATGTATCTCGGGAACAAAATTAGCTATTCCATTCAAATTCCCCTCTTTCCTGAATAATATGTAGACGGACAGATGATGAAGAGTCCCTTAGGTTAGTAGTTGTACATTACATAATCCTTGTTTCCAGGCTACATTTTGACATGGCCAAACTTTTTTCTGTGTTGCTTATTTCTTCTCAATGCTATTCATGGTGCTGGGCAAAGGTCAATCTCTCGTGGGCAGAGTCCATATGTACAGTACATACAAAACCCTGCCAGGAAATAGTGAGATGTGTTTGCAAAAAATGAAGCAGTTATTTTTTAAGGTCTATTACTGGTTATGAAGACTATAAGAATAGGACAAATGCGTTTCTTAATTGGCAACCTGTTTTACGCACAAGTTAATCGAGGGAACACAATGATAGAACAAAATGCTGTACTGTTGTATTTCTTATAGTCAAAAACATCACGCCAACACCCTAGGTTATTGATCAGCATTCTTAAGAATATCCAATCCAAATAAGTTGAGCATTTTCATATTCTTTGTCTACATTTGGTACAATAAAATGGTAAATACTGTGAATTTGACTGAAGCGTAAACCAGTCCAATCCAGTCCAATCCAGTCCAATCCGGTTCACTCCGGACCCAACTCTCACGTGTTCCAATGTTCATTAGAGATTCCTGCAGCGCTTTTTCCTTGTTTCTTATCTGAAAAACTAGTACCACCCTTATTTTGAGGAGCCGACAATAGAGGTTGGGAACAGCTAGAGCTAGTGTCTGGCTGTGGTCTTGACAGACTCAGAGAAATTAGTCCCACTGACAAAGCTACAATGTTGTGGCTGATAAGAACGCCGTTGTTCACTGGCTCTATTTAACAAGGACGACCATATCAACCAATGACGTCATGAACTTTTACGACACAAAATAAAAAATAATGGCGGAGTGCATAATTTATTTCTCTGAAACACATTGAATCACTTCTACGTAGATATCTAAGGAGGCTGAAAAATCACCTCAAATAATGTCTAACAGTGGCTTTTCGGTTTAAGGAAAAGATAATAGTGTGAAGAATGGTACTAATCCGTGCAGCAATCATGGTGTTTAATATGTTTCACCAAAGGCTAGCTATTGTAGAGTTAGAAACTAGCTAGCCAAAATTAGTTTTCATTAATTAGCCTCTTCCCACCAGCTCCTGCAACGGGCTCATTGTCAATAACAGGAACGTTCTTTTGACTTCCTACACCATCGCTCTGTTGTCCACATTTACCCACACAGCTACAAAGTGTTATCAAACTATGGTAATCAATTGGGGGTGTCTCTAGTAAACGTCTCCAATGTAACCTAGGAAGGAGTGCATGGCCAATGCAAATCTGATTGACATGTCTTGTTGACCAAATAATATTCATGAAAAACTCCAGTACGGTTTTACACCCCACTGAGACTGCACTCCTGAAGGAGGTAAATTACTTTTTATTGGCTTCGGTTAAAGTTTCCTCATCTCTTCTATTGCTTCTCAATCTTAGTGCTGCCTTTGACACTATTTATCACTCCCTTTACTTGATAAGATTGGAGACCCATGGTGGGCTACGAGGACATGTTCTCGACTGATTTAGACCTTATTTATCTGAAATACTTTAGTTCGTTTGTGTGGATGGCCTATCTATGGACAAATCCAAAGTATACTTTGGTGTTCCTCAAGGCTCGGTTTTAGGACCACTTTTGTTCTCACTATATATGCGGCCTCTGGATGATGTCATCCGAAACCAGAATGTCATTTTTCTGATGCTACCTGACAGTTTCGGCTTCCAATCTGCCAAACCCTCAACTCTCCTATTTGTCCCTTTCTGACTGTATTTGACCTGGACTATTCTATTTTATAAGACTCTCTGCATTTACTAATTATTATACAAAACTATTATAAGTTCACCTAGCACAACCAGAAGAGGAATGTACACCCCTCAGAGCCTTTAACTAAATCACGGCTGCTAGAATCAAAGGCCTTTCTCAAAGTTTGAGGAACATTACAAATCAGTTTCTGAAATCAAGAGTTTTTTCATTTTAGGTTGAATGTAGTTTTCAATTCACGGTATGAAATGTCTACACTAAATTCTTTTTGTGTGTTAGATTGTTTATAAGTTAATTGAAGTTGCCTGAAAAGTTATTTATTTCACAGAAATATATACCGGTACTGAATTTGTATTTGTCACTTTTGCATGGCAGATGTCATCCGATGTAGTAGTATGTGCGTCGCAGTAAATGTCGTACCTCTGACACAAAGACTGTGTAGTTATTGAGTTCCTTGAAGCCCAGCCACCAGCGTATTTGGACAGGCGGATTACTGGAGGACGTGTAGCAGGACAGCGTCACCTCCTCCCCTTCTTTTGCCTCAAATTTCCCCAGCACCTGGACATCCTCTGGTTCAACTGATATATGCAGACACACACACACACACAAGCACGCACAGCATAGAATGTCAATAGAATGCTCTGTGACAGGATTTGTGTTTATTGCATGAACAAAACTCCACAAACATCACTTTAAGAGTATGCCTGTCCTCTGAGGCTTTTCATTCATTCCAAGCTCATATCCAAACCATGACTGGAGCAAAGCAATACTGTGAGAGATCCGGACCAGTACTGAGGAGGTATAGCTGAGTAATTAGGCCAGGAGGAATACGGTAAGAAATACGGATGACTAAGCAGGCAGAAATGCAATCATCATACTATCACGATATTATAGAGGATTGTACATTATATTGCACACGGGAGATAGACAGGAAGGCAGAAATTAACCCTATACTCATTTTACTAAGACGGACTACGGTTCTCAAATGTTCCCTGGAGACACCCCAGCCACAAGCCTGAACCGTCTCAAAGTTTTGCTATAATCCTGAACTAGCTCACCTAACTAATGTAGTCTGGGGCTTGAATATTAAATACGTCTATTCATTTGTGCCAGATTTGTAATATATCCAACCTATAGAATGCCCTGGCGATGTTCAAGAGACACTTTGTTAGGTTACACACAGTTTAATGCAAGGCAACATATTCCGAACACCCCTGTTCAAATTCTCTCCGCTCTCCAGATTAAAAGTAAGCTGGCAGCGGGAAAATGTTTATGAAATATAGGTCGATAGACGCACTGTAACTCATTTTCAATGTGTATCGGAATAGCTGGTAAATTGGCTTTGGCAGGGGATGAGAGAAGAGAACGATTGAGATGGTTGACTGACGTCACGAGACAACAAACGTTGGTGGAAAATAATAGCTGCGTGCGGCGAAGGAAGCTTAATTCTCCGTTTGTTTTCCGTTTGGCAGAGAAAATAAATCTCCTATGCAGTGAAGTAAAAATGTATAATTTATTATTTGTTGGCATTACGATCATCACACAAAGTGCAAGTTTTATAGTCTTCAGATTGTGCAGCGAAGCGATTCTGCTAACTTAGCTCACTGTATAAAAAACCAAGTGTCAAATGTGTTTCTGTGTGAAGCGCGGGCCTGGATAATAATTGGCATTAGTTTCGTCAATAGTATTAGCCTCAGATGTGGGTTGTGGTGGCGGTTATGGTAATACCAGTGGAACAATGATAATGCCATTGTTTTAGGGATTAAATATCATTGGTAAACTGAAAGGATTTGGTTAATATTCAATGGAATTAACAAACACAAACAATCCTTTACTGAAATGCGTGTACGTCTTTGTGTCTTGTAGCATTTCAGTAATTGTACGGTACATATGAGCTCTAGGTGACTCACAGAGAACAGTGATCTTGCGGCTGTCGTATAATGGAGATGGAGACACCTGGTTGACGCCTTCACAGCGCAGCTCGGCCTGGTTATTCTTGGGTTCGATCAGCAGGTTCACGCGGCTGCTGGACCTCTGCATCATGGTCTCCACCTCCCAGGTGGTGGACAACACCGTTCCACTCTGAAAGGGAACACAATGCCAGTAGAGCAAAGCAAAAAGGACTGATAGTTTAAGCCAGAGCAGGGTATCATCTCAGGGTATCATCAGGGCATTATCAGGGTATTATGGGTATTATCTCAGAGTATCATTAGGGTATTATCAGGGTATTTTCTCAGAGCATCATTAGGGTATTATCAGGGTATCATCTCTGGGTATCATCTCAGGGTATCATCTCAGGGTATCATTAGGGTATTGTCAGGGTATCATCTCAGGGTATCATTAGGGTATTATCAGGGTATCATTAGGGCATCATTAGGGTATTATCAGGGTATCATCTCAGAGTATCATTAGGGTATTATCAGGGTAGCATCTCTGGGTATCATCTCAGGGTATCATTAGGGTATTATCAGGGTATCATCTCTGGGTATCATCTCTGGGTATCATTAGGGTATTATCAGGGTATCATCTCTGGGTATCATTAGGTTATTATCAGGGTATCATCTCAGGGTATCATCTCAGGGTATCATCTCAGGGTATCATTAGGGTATCATTAGGGCATCATTAGGGTATTATCAAGGTATAATCTCAGAGTATCATTAGGGTATTATCAGGGTATCATCTCTGGGTATCATCTCAGGGTATCATTAGGGTATTATCAGGGTATCATCTCTGGGTATCATCTCAGGGTATCATTAGGGTATTATCAGGGTATCATCTCTGGGTATCATCTCTGGGTATTATCAGGGTATCATCTCTGGGTATCATTAGGGTATTATCAGGGTATCATCTCTGGGTATCATTAGGGTATTATCAGGGTATCATCTCAGGGTATCATTAGGGTATTATCAGGGTATCTTCTCAGGGTATCATTACGGTATTATCAGGGTATCATTACGGTATTATCAGGGTATCTTCTCAGGGTATCATTAGGGTATTATCAGGGAATCATCTCTAGGTGTCATTAGGGTAGTAACAGGGCATCATATCAGGGTATCATTAGGGTATAATCTCTCTGTATCATTAGGGTATTATCAGGGTATCATCTCAGGGTATCATTAGGGTATTATCAGGGTATCATCTCAGGGTATCATTAGGGCATCATTAGGGTATTATAAGGGGAATCATTAGGGTATTATCAGGGTATCATCTCAGGGTATCATTAGTGTATTATCAGGGTATCATTAGAGTATTATCAGGGTATCTCAGGGTATCATCTCTGTACCATGGTCCACTGGAGGGTGGCCAGTGGGTTTCCTCCGTGTGACACACACACCAGCCTCAATAGGGTCCCCTTCTTCACCAAACCTTCACTGTCAAGTCCGTGGATAACTGGACGCTCAGGTGGGACTGATGAGGAGAGAAAAGTAAGAGAGAGATGAGAAGGGCGTCTCAGGAGAGGATGAAAGAAAGTGAAGAGAGAGGGTGAAAGAGAGAGGGTGAAAGAGAGAGGGTGAAAGAGAGAGAGTGAAAGGGAGAGGGTGAAAGAGAGAGAGTGAAAGAGAGGGTGAAAGAGAGAGGGTGAAAGAGAGAGGGTGATATAGAGAGTGTGATAGAGAGAGGGTGATATAGAGAGTGTGATAGAGAGAGGGTGATATAGAGAGTGTGATATAGAGAGTGTGATAGAGAGAGTGTTATATAGAGAGGGTGATATAGAGAGTGTGATAGAGAGAGTGTTATATAGAGAGTGTGATAGAGAGAGTGTTATATAGAGAGTGTGATAGAGAGAGTGTGATAGAGAGAGGGTGATATAGAGAGTGTGATAGAGAGAGGGTGATATAGAGAGTGTGATAGAGAGAGTGTTATATAGAGAGTGTGATAGAGAGAGTGTTATATAGAGAGTGTGATATAGAGAGTGTTATATAGAGAGGGTGATAGAGAGAGTGTGATAGAGAGAGGGTGATATAGAGAGTGTGATAGAGAGAGTGTTATATAGAGAGTGTGATAGAGAGAGTGTTATATAGAGAGTGTGATAGAGAGAATGTTATATAGAGAGGGTGATAGAGAGAGTGTGATAGAGAGAGGGTGATATAGAGAGTGTGATAGAGAGAGTGTTATATAGAGAGTGTGATAGAGAGAGTGTTATATAGAGAGTGTGATAGAGAGAGTGTTATATAGTGAGGGTGATAGAGAGAGTGTGAAAGGGAGAATGTGAAAGAGAGAGTGTGATACAGAAGTGAGGTGGAATAAGAGTGAACGGGATGCATTGTGATTGGTGGAAATGTGGGCTCCATACGCTTAGGAGGACCCTCTCTATTTGTCTAGACGGGGACGACACATCGGCCACACGTTTAACCCTGACCGCGTGATAAGGGCTCAGGCTCTGATGAACACATTAAGTATTAAGGAAGCAATCCGCCAGATCAACTCCATAAAGCAAAATAACAGAAGTTTAAACAGTAAGACGGTAGCGTTCGGAAATATGAATAAATTACGGCCCGCCTGAATAAAATATGTGCCGTAAAATAAACGATGGGAGGATCGGCCTTTGTTATTGCTGCAATCAATTGTGGAGCCTGGGCGGCGTGCGCGGCGGCGTGCGAGACCCCGGTCCAGCGTGACAAATTGCCATCTCGCTAACAATTTGGCTTGCTGAAAATGGCCACAATGCTCCTGGCTTTGATGGGCCGGCGTGCTGAGTAAGGACTACTGCTGCGGTGGTCCGCGGGTTCTGCTACATTAGCACTTACCGTGGATGGGACGTTGTTTACAGAGTGGATGGATATATAAAGAGGCCAACAGAGAGAGAGAGAGAGAGAGAAGCTGTACGCATTTACAGTTATGGGCGGTAGTTAAAGTGTATAGGATAGAACAGGACGCTTTCTAATAGGGACGGGGTATTGGCAGAGGCTCTATTTAATATAGGGCTCTGGAGAGTAATGGTGGCCGGGAACCTGGAGAACGGAGATGTTTAACATGGAGGTGGTCGACAGTAATAGTTAATCAGCGGCTAATCTAGACCTGGGAGAGAAGCAGATGGGAGGACGCAGGAACAATCA
Organism: Dallia pectoralis; assembly: GCA_029465975.1. NCBI lineage: Eukaryota > Metazoa > Chordata > Actinopteri > Esociformes > Umbridae > Dallia > Dallia pectoralis. The sequence goes on along the minus strand of CM055738.1, from coordinate 18,666,616 downwards.
CTAACTGAAATTCAATACCAGTTTTGAGGAAAACCTAAAACAATTGTACGAGTGACCAAATTGTTTTACAGCTTCACCGTTTCCCCATGCTGAAGGAAAAATAATAGACTTCTGCAAGAAGAAAACAGACTGCAAGCAGGGCCGGCACTTACCAATATGGTGCTCTAGGCAGGATTTTAGCTGGGGCCCCCCTAGCAACGCAGCCAATTTGTGTATTCATTTGTTTATTCGTTTGGCGCCCCCTATGGATGAACGACCATTTGCCTACACCTTCTTTCCGGCCCTGTTAGAGGCTGTTGGGATTTCAATCTTCACCGAACTATATTATCCAGGTTGTTTTTCCAATCTTCCCGACATTTATGTTTATCGGTAGACGAAACATAGCGTTTGGATTTTGGGCTTCGTTTTCACTCCCAGGCTCTTATGAATTCTTAGAGTTCGGACTACACTGATGCCAGTACGACCCAAACACTCGGGTGCAACAGAGAGGAATGAGCGGACCCCGAGATATGCCAGTGTGCCTGCAGGGAAAATCTGATTAGAATTAAGCGGAGCTGAGAATATTGCCCCTAAGGCCGGGCCCTGGGCTTGATCACAACATCTAAAGGGAGTGACTGAAGAACGGGTGACAGGAAGTTAATGACGTAAGTGATGCATGCGGCTGGAAGTCCATGAGGAAGGGAACGACCCACACTCACAGTATACGTTCATCTCATGGCTGGTCTCCAGGGCCTGAGGGAGAGCCGGGTTCTTCGCACGACACTCCAGCGTCTTCCTGTTGTCTGAACTGAAGACCATGATCCTGTAGTGGGTGTGTGTGTGTGTGTGTGTGTGTGTGTGTGTGTGTGTGTGTGTGTGTGTGTGTGTGTGTGTGTGTGTGTGTGTGTGTGTGTGTGTGTGTGTGTGTGTGTGTGTGTGTGCGTGCGTGCGTGCGTGCGTGCGTGCGTGCGTGCGTGTGCGTGTGTGTGCGTGGTGGAGGGGTGTGTGAGGAGTTTGACGAATGGTAGGATTGTTTAACGATGACGAATGTTAAATTAGGTGGTGGTTGGTGGGAAAAAGAAGTTCTGTCTTAACAATTCAACTTTGACCTGTTTACACTCTTAACTGAGTCTTTATAGCTTTAATAAAAACAGACAGACAGAAGTATAAACCCTAAATATAATAAGAAACGTCGGGATTATACTTGTGGCAAACCACCAAAGCCTAGCATATTGTAATGTAGAGGAATCTCCAGATGTAAAAGCTTTACCGTATTGTTGCAATAAAAACTACTATAACCAATACAAATAGAATAGCTACATTCCTACAACATCCACGTTATCTCCGCAGTTCACAACAGGTTTGTATCCCCGGAATAGAATATGGGAGCCGGATTAGATTCCTATGCAGTGGCATTGGATGTGTGTGTGTGTGTGCCACCAGGTGAATCAGATAGGATTACATCCGTCTGGCATCTGTAATGTAAATCTGTGTTTATGACAGAAGCTCAAGCATCGAGTTACAATCCACATTCGGGCACCAATGCATTACACTGCTCTGAGGGAGTACAGGAGTTATTTAATCAGGGATTACTCAGGAACTCTCACACACACACACACACACACACAAACACACACACACACACACACACATACACACACACACACATGGACAGGCACACACACACACACACACACATGCACACACATACACACACACACACACACACGCACAGGCACAGGAGAGAGAAAGACAGCAGCAACACATACTCCTTTGTAGCATGCGTGTTCTGAAGCTTATCCAGAGAACCAGACATGGTGAAAGACTCCACACCTGTCAGCTCAACACCGTCTGAAAGAGACAGAGAGGATGAAGAGGAGAGAGACACACAGATACAGAGAGGATGAAGACGAGGAGTTGAGAGACACACAGATACAGAGAGGATGAAGACGAGGAGGAGAGAGACACACAGATACAGAGAGGATGAAGACGAGGAGGAGAGAGACACACAGATACAAAGAGGATGAAGACGAGGAGGAGAGAGACACACAGATACAGAGAGGATGAAGACGAGGAGGAGAGAGACACACAGATACAGAGAGGATGAAGACGAGGAGGAGAGAGACACACAGATACAGAGATGATGAAGACGAGGAGGAGAGAGACACACAGATACAGAGAGGAAGAGGAGAGAGACACAGATATACAGAGAGGAAGAGGAGAGAGACACACATATACAGAGACAGAGGTGGGTGTATGTTCAAGACAAGGAGACAGTTTCTACCAGCCACTGATGCTCTAGGTGTCCCTCAACATAGTGGCGTCCTTTTCTAATTGGAAATAACAGCCTACTTATGCAGGTGTGCAGTAGGTTGATGCCGTATTCGGAAACGAACCTTTAAACAGACGGATCACCGCCTTCGGTTTGGCGTCCGACGCGACGCACGTCACCGTGGAGCTCCTCCCTGCTACCCATGGTTCTGGGGTGTCCAGCTGAAACTCGACCTTAGAGGGAGGAACTGAGAGAACAAAAGACCGTCACCATCAGCGCTGTTCTGGGTCACCGTCAGATGTACTGTGGAAAAGCATGCCGTGCTTACAGAGTTAACCATCCTCTGCTAAACGCAGACCAAACAGGCCGACGGTTGTATGAAAGTCATTTGGTTCTATATTCCTGAAACATCTGTGACTGCGCGTCATTAGCTTAGTGCACAGTAGATAAGACTGTAATGTGCATACTGAGATGGGGCGCTGATGAAATGAGGCAGATGTTAATCTGCTGTAGCACCAAACAGTTCTCAGATCAGATCCCCCCCCACCCTGCTGCTAAATACGTGCTTACGTAGAAGATCAAAGCACTTTCCAATACTTCTCTCTTCTCTCTGTCTTTCATTTCGTTGTGGTCATGTGGGGAATCCAGATGAAGAAAACTTGAAGAGAGCGAAGATTTTTCACAATGGAACTGAGGAAAACCGATGCCGCATTTGCTAATCGGCAAACGAGCGTCAGCGACAATAACGCGTGACCCGTTCACACGTGGAATCGTGTGTCAAAGACTCATTAGCAACACCGCACCCGCCATTTCCACTCACATCCGATCGGGTTTTCACCACTGCGGCAGCTTCCATCTGTGTTTGGGCTGTCCTGCATTAAGCCAAGCCAAGCCTGTTTTGCCCAGTAAAGGTTATCATAAGTAATGTCTATATTTTTATTTCCTGAACAAAAAAAGACAGTGAGCTATCCTGAAGGCTTTTGTTATTTCCCGATAAATCTTTAAAAATATTGCCTGCATTGACATTTCCTCATGATTTACACATGATCAACATCATATACTCCACCACACAAACTGTCACATGAAATGAAAAATACACAGAATGAAGGAGGGAGATGGAGGGATTAGAGGACCGAGATCTTTAACCAGTTATTTATCAAGCAGACGCCTGCTTTCTGTGAGTGGTTGAGAGCTAACAGAGCCCACGGGAGACAAAGGCTTTTTACTTTCCAACTAACATCAACTGGCAGCGTGACTCAGTGAGAAAATACAGAGAGTAGAGAATGACGAAACGTACGCAGAGAAATACACAAATGAAATGAAAGAAAGATGAGGCGAAACAAAGCCGCAGACAGGAATACAAAAGGCTGCTGTTGTTTGTTTATCGCGCGAGTCATTCAGAGCAGCACTATCTGTTACATCAAGGAATAATTCCAATCATCCGCTGCTGAATGGGGACATTAAGACAATGCTTATGCCTGGCTAAACGGAACACAAGCTAGTCAGTCAGCCAGTCAGTCAGTCAGTCGGTTAGGCAGTCAGCTAGTCAGACAGTCAGCCAGCCAGTCGGTCAACCAGTCAGCTAGTCAGGCAGTCAGACAGTCGGTCAGCCGGTTAGGCAGTCAGCTAGTCAGACAGTCAGCCAGCCAGTCGGTCAACCAGTCAGCTAGTCAGGCAGTCAGTCAGCCGGTTAGGCAGTCAGCTAGTCAGTCAGTCAGCCAGTCAGCCAGTCAGCTAGTCAGTCAGTCAGTCAGTCAGTCAGTCAGCCTGTCAGCCAGCCAGTCAGCCAGCCAGGCAGTCAGCTGATCAGCCAGTGTGCACTACTCTGACTCAGGGTAATTAATCTAGTGCCACTAGGAGGAGCTGTTGCTGTGTGAAGCAGAGTCGCCCCATTGGCTTGAGCCCTGCTATTGAGACAGATGAGATGTGGCTGCAGCTTCAAACTGATTTAAAGGAAGCAATTGGATCTGTGTGGACTGTGATGGGTTACCCAGAGCACTGCAGAGGCACACACCGAAATAATGACATGCATTTATTTGTGCCCCCCCCTGTCGTCGTCCCCACCACGCCCCCATTCCACCCTGGATGTGGAGCCGATGACTGGGTCGTGCTTTTATTGACAGGCCCCCTGCGCTCTCAATCCCATGTGATTCACGCGGCCGCGTCACTTGTTGTGCTTCAGGAGTGTCTGGTCGACTAACAGATCTCCTTAAATAAGAGTAATGATACGCGCGCAAACGAGCTGGGCAGGTGTCTCTCGTTTTCTCTCCCTCCCTTTCTCGTGGTCGCCTCCTCCTCCGATCTGCCGTTCACGCCGTCACCCCGTTAGCCCCGCTCTTCTCAGAGCCACACTCCCTCCCTCCCTCCCTGGTCTTTTCATTCTTTATCACTGCGGTTAAATCTGCAGAGGGTGGGGCAGCGTGGTGCTGGGGTCCAGTGGGATCCAGAGTGCTGTATCCAACACATCCACTCAGGCGGACCATGTGACCTCAATGAGACCCACCTGAGTTTACCCATTGTTTCTACTGACACACACACGCACGCAAATACACACACACGCCACACGGGCGCAAATCAAACACACATTGACAGCCACGCGGACTCTTCGCTCCCATCAAGGCAAGAGACAGCGAGCTGCAAAATTCGATTCCGTAGATAAATATGGGTGGATTTTATACAGCAGATAAGAGCCTGGTTAGAGCAGAGACAGTATGATATGCGCACACACACACACACTTCAACGTGTCTAAAACACAGATGGTGACCAAACCAGGACTCTACATTTCCAAGCGTTCAAGTTCTGGTTGCTGTGTATTTTATATGAACAGGCTAAGCAGGAGATCTCTATACAGTAACTTCATAGAGACCACAAGATGTCCAATGATCTGTTAAAAATGTAACAAATATAAACTGATAAACATGTATACATTATTGAGTGCCGATACTTGAACGTCATCACACACACACACACACACACACACACATGACACACACACATGACACACACACACACACATGACACACACACACACACATACATGACACACACACACACATGACACACACACACATGACACACACACACACACATACATGACACACACACATGACACACACACACACACATGACACACACACACACATACATGACACACACACATGACACAGAATGACTCTTATGAGGACATGTGCCTGTGTTAACTAGCTCAAACCAGAAATGCACAGATTTATACACGGGTATGTAAATATGAGCAAGCAACACACACACACACACACACACACACACACACACACACACACACACACACACACACACAATGGACTCAGGTGTGGGAGCATTGAGGCTGAAAGCCATTAGAGAAGTCCTCCATCATCCTCTTCCCTCGTTCCTTCTCCTCCATCATCCTCTTCCCTCGTTCCTTCTCCTCCATCATCCTCTTCCCTCGTTCCTTCTCCTCCATCATCCTCTTCCCTCGTTCCTTCTCCTCCATTATCCTCTTCCTTCGTTCCTTCTCCTCCATCATCCTCTTCCCTCGTTCCTTCTCCTCCATCATCCTCTTCCCTCGTTCCTTCTCCCCCATCATCCTCTTCCCTCGTTCCTTCTCCCCCATCACCCTCTTCCCTCGTTCCTTCTCCCCCATCATCCTCTTCCCTCGTTCCTTCTCCTCCATCATCCTCTTCCCTCGTTCCTTCTCCTCCATCATCCTCTTCCCTCGTTCTTTCTCCTCCATCATCCTCTTCCCTCGTTCCTTCTCCCCCATCATCCTCTTCCCTCGTTCCTTCTCCTCCATCATCCTCTTCCCTCGTTCCTTCTCCACCATCATCCTCTTCCCTCGTTCCTTCTCCTCCATCATCCTCTTCCCTCGTTCCTTCTCCTCCATCATCCTCATCCCTCGTTCCTTCTCCTCCATCACCCTCTTCCCTCGTTCCTTCTCCTCCATCATCCTCTTCCCTCGTTCCTTCTCCTCCATCATCCTCTTCCTCGTTCCTTCTCCTCCATCATCCTCTTCCCTCGTTCCTTCTCCTCCATCATCCTCATCCCTCGTTCCTTCTCCTCCATCACCCTCTTCCCTCGTTCCTTCTCCTCCATCATCCTCTTCCCTCGTTCCTTCTCCTCCATCATCCTCATTCCTCGTTCCTTCTCCTCCATCATCCTCTTCCCTCGTTCCTTCTTATCCATCATCCTCTTCCCTCGTTCCTTCTCCTCCATCATCCTCTTCCCTCGTTCCTTCTCCTCCATCATCCTCTTCCCTCGTTCCTTCTCCTCCATCATCCTCTTCCCTCGTTCCTTCTCCTCCATCATCCTCTTCCCTCGTTCCTTCTCCTCCATCATCCTCTTCCCTCGTTCCTTCTCCTCCATCACCCTCTTCCCTCGTTCCTTCTCCTCCATCACCCTCTTCCCTCGTTCCTTCTCCTCCATCATCCTCTTCCCTCGTTCCTTCTCCCCCATCATCCTCTTCCCTCGTTCCTTCTCCCCATCACCCTCTTCCCTCGTTCCTTCTCCCCATCACCCTCTTCCCTCGTTCCTTCTCCTCCATCATCCTCTTCCCTCGTTCCTTCTCCTCCATCATCCTCTTCCCTCTTTCCTTCTCCTCCATCACCTTCTTCCCTCGTTCCTTCTCCTCCATCATCCTCTTCCCTCGTTCCTTCTCCTCCATCATCCTCATTCCTCGTTCCTTCTCCTCCATCATCCTCTTCCCTCGTTCCTTCTTATCCATCATCCTCTTCCCTCGTTCCTTCTCCTCCATCACCCTCTTCCCTCGTTCCTTCTCCTCCATCATCCTCTTCCCTCGTTCCTTCTCCCCCATCACCCTCTTCCCTCGTTCCTTCTCCTCCATCATCCTCTTCCCTCGTTCCTTCTCCTCCATCATCCTCTTCCCTCGTTCCTTCTCCTCCATCATCCTCTTCCCTCGTTCCTTCTCCTCCATCATCCTCTTCCCTCGTTCCTTCTCCTCCATCATCCTCTTCCCTCGTTCCTTCTCCTCCATCACCCTCTTCCCTCGTTCCTTCTCCCCCATCACCCTCTTCCCTCATTCCTTCTCCTCCATCATCCTCTTCCCTCGTTCCTTCTCCTCCATCATCCTCTTCCCTCGTTCCTTCTCCTCCATCATCCTCTTCCCTCGTTCCTTCTCCTCCATCATCCTCTTCCCTCGTTCCTTCTCCTCCATCATCCTCTTCCCTCGTTCCTTCTCCTCCATCATCCTCTTCCCTCGTTCCTTCTCCTCCATCATCCTCTTCCCTCGTTCCTTCTCCTCCATCACCCTCTTCCCTCGTTCCTTCTCCTCCATCACCCTCTTCCTTCGTTCCTTCTCCTCCATCATCCTCTTCCCTCGTTCCTTCTCCTCCATCACCCTCTTCCCTCGTTCCTTCTCCTCCATCACCCTCTTCCCTCGTTCCTTCTCCCCCATCATCCTCTTCCCTCGTTCCTTCTCCCCCATCATCCTCTTCCCTCGTTCCTTCTCCTCCATCATCCTCTTCCCTCGTTCCTTCTCCTCCATCATCCTCTTCCCTCGTTCCTTCTCCTCCATCATCCTCTTCCCTCGTTCCTTCTCCTCCATCATCCTCATCCCTCGTTCCTTCTCCTCCATCATCCTCTTCCCTCGTTCCTTCTCCTCCTCTCCTCCTCTCCCCCCCAAGTGAGAGCAGGAATTGAAGCAGGTGTCCAAGACTGAAATAGTCAATCTTTCTGTCCTTCATCTTTCAGGCACATTACATAAGACAGAACATTTTACTCACCACCTCCCCCCAATCTCACACAGAAACATGAATGGCACCAGAGACATAAAACAACAACTTGGCCTAAACTCTCTCTTTCTCTCTGGTATGGCAAGTAAGTCACACTCTGTACCTAGCTAAAGCCCTACTGCCTCGGCAGACATACTCATTTGCTCACTGTGTTGACACAGATCGGCTTTCGCACAGGCAGCCAGCGCAAACTCATACCTATTGAACAAAGTCACCCTGCCCTCCATTTTGCATTTGTAATTTTCTCCATTTATGAGTTATTACATTATTCATTACAGTGTGGTAAAATACAAGGCTCATTATATATACTTTTCCGAGTCTAAACTCGTTAGCCACCAGCTAAAACCTCATCCCATTAGCGTAGCATCGGTTGCTGTGCACCTCTTTAACCTCCAAACAACTCGGATATCAAGCTAAACGACTCCCTTCACCCCCACAGAAACACCTGACTGCAGCTTATGTGTGAGTAACACCTTCTTAAAAACAAGGACACATCAAACAAACATATTTTTAATAATATTTTGCGGGATCTGGATACATGGAGGCCGGGGCTTAGAGGGAGAGAGAGAGAGAGAGAGAGGGAGGGAGAGAGAGAGAGAGAGAGAGAGAGGGAAAGAATGACTTGTTAATTAACAGGATTAAATGGTAAAACTAATAGTTTCAAACAGGAGACAGTGTCGGTGTCAGGTGTTCTGGTACCCTGACAGGAGCGTGGGATGGGTCTATACGTTCTGGGAGGAGGGTGTGTGGTTGGAGGAGAGCTTCTTATTGTGCTGCTGGATTACTAGCTGCCACTTGATCTGCCTATTGCCATAATCCTCTATTTAAAACCCGGCAGGACGGTAAAACACACAGGAGTTACATCTCCCCTGATGGAACTGTCTCAAAAGTGTCTCGTTGTTAGTAGCTGTGAGAGGACTTAATGGCATGGGTGTGATTCTCGTTCAGCTGTTATAGCTGCCTGCAGTGATCCGTCTACAATTAACCGGTCCTGATACGCACAACCACACCGTTCTGACAAGGCTTGGGTTCCCTTCTGTTTTACATTATTTTTATCTTTCCGCGTCGACTCTTCTCCACATTGTCACTGTTTTTTCTCTCTCCCTTTCACTTCCCCCTCATGAATAAGATAGTGTTATATTGTTTTGATGTGCGTTTCGATTGGATACTGTAATCCTATAGGAGCTTTGGTAGTCTGGAGAAAGCGTTAGCGCGGTGTAATGCTTATTTCACTATTGGGTTGTATAATACTGGCGATGCTTCTAATCCAGTATATGAACTGTGATTAAGTCTCAGTATTGCACTGAAACCCGACCCGAGCACACATCAACAAGTTGATAGACTTAAAAGCTCCCTGATGGATTCAGATTGGATTCAGATTGCCATCTTAACCATCTAGTGTACTTTACATTAATAAAACCCAAGAAGCCTGTCTTTAATGTAAACAATGTTGTTGATATGATCATACATATCATATATATGAGTAGTTTGTTTGGATGTCAGAGTGATGACCAATCAGACATCAGCAATAATGACCAAGACCAATCCTGAATTACTGTTGTAAAGTCAGACATCTGTCAGTCTGTCTGCCAGTCTGCCAGTCTGCCTGTCTGCCAGTCTGCCTGTCTGTCAGTCTGTCAGTCTCTCAGTCTGTCAGTTTCTCTGTATGTCTGTCTGTTTCTCTGTCAGTCTGTCAGTTTCTCTGTATGTCAGTCTGTCTTTCAGTTTCTCAGTCGGTTTGCCTTTCATTCTGTCTGTCAGTCCGTCTGGTCAGTCTGTCTGTTTGTCTGTCTGTCAGTCTGTATGTCAGTCTGTCTGTCTGTCTCTCAGTCTTTCAGTCTCTCAGTCTGTCAGTCTGTCAGTGAACAGGTGTCTGGCAGAGAGTTTCAATAAATCAATTTGTCAGGGAATGACAGGTTCTAGATACAACCCATGTTCCTGGTATATCTGCAGCGTTAGAAGCCAGGCTGTATGTGTGTGTGTTTGGATCTGAGCATGTTGGACAGACAGGAGAGCTGAAGGTCTGGATGCGTTCAATACTTCTGCAGCCAGACGACTACAAATACACATCTCTGATCCGGGCCAGGTACATCACAGGCATCTGGGTGTATTGTCTTTACACATAACTTCTAGTCACAACAGGGATACACGTGTGACCGAGTCTGGCTGTAGCTGCAGGTGAACAAAGGGAGAGATGGGCGTGAGGAGAGCGGAGGTTCAGGCTCACATCCTCGCTTTCTCAAACTATTCCACGGATGTCGGAAAAAACCTGCTCCCTTCCCAGGAGGGAGTGGGAGAACCAGCTAGAGTCACCAAGGCAACCCCCGGCCCCCCCTCGAGTAAACACACTTCTCCATGGTCGCAAAAGTGAAAGACCCACAGAGGGAGAAAATGGAGACGGGAGAAGGGGGGAAATAAATTCATTGTGGAGGGAGAAGAAAAGCTTTCAGAGTCACTGCGCTCTCCACATATGGCCAGGCTCCCACAAGCAAGAAGCCAGTGAGCCAGTGCCGAGGGAGAGAGAGAGAGGGAGGGAGAGAGAGGGAGGGAGAGGGAGGGAGGGAAAACAGAGTGACAAAGGAGAGACCAGAGAATGAGAGAGTGTGCTGTTCATCATAAAGTGACAACAAGCAGCCTGGTTCACGCGCACAATTACATCCATTCCTGCCCACGTCTGTGGGGGAACTTTTCATTCACTCCCATTCTCTTATGATTTACTTCTCCAGGAGTTACTGACACACAGCAATATTAGTGGCTGTTAGGACAAGATGTGTGTACGTGCGAATGAGCGTGGGTGTGTGTGTGTGTGTCTGTATGTTTGTGTGTGTGTGTCTGTGTGTGTGTGTGTGTCTGTGTGGTTGTGTGTGTGTCTGTGTGGTTGTGTGTGTGTCTGTGTCTGTGTGGTTGTGTGTGTGTCTGTGTCTGTGTGGTTGTGTGTGTGTGTCTGTGTCTGTGCGGTTGTGTGTGGCGCTGTGACTGGACTCATGTGTTTGTGTTCTTTTATATCTATTTTAATCTTTAATGAACACATTGTATAATAAATGAATTCATAAGAGATTATGAATTATGTATATTATATATATATATATATATATATATATACATTTACTGTAGTATGTATATGTAACACCATAAGAATATTGACTAATGGTCTCATACGTGTGAATAACCAGTTCCAAAATGCCAGTTCCATATTGAAGGACCAGTGATAGCCTGCAAACGTTCCTATATCTTTACTGGATTAAAGCTACCTATCAATAGTGAATGAATAATTAACAAATCACCTCTTTAAATGTAGATTACAGGTCAAGAGGTGTCCAGTGTGTGGCTGAGCCTCTGAACATTTGCATACATACTGTAAGATATTGGCGTGGTTTGTCTAGAGTAACATGACCCAAACCCCCCCCCCCCCAGAGGAGCGCCAGTGGTTTTGCTCACTTTGCACATTGATCCACACCGTATGGGAGACGATCGCCCGGCTGCTCTCGGACTGGCCCACTTGGCATTCGTAGGGGCCGTCGTCCTCCAGTTGGGCGTCCTTAATCTGGAGATGGTACTGTCCTGAAATAGAGAAAGAGACACAAGGACACAGTGACAAGTGTCATTCATGTAGTAATGACACATTATCTTGTAATTGCAAGGGTTTATACAATGAACTGTAATTACAATAGGATGTGGTCCATTTAGTCTCTCCGCCGTTCACTGTTCATCTGAAATTGCTCTCATTGTGCACATCCAATGCACATCTATGTACATCTACTTACTAAGCCTCTTGTATCTATGGGGCACTTAAAACCACTATGCTCTGGATTACTTTCAACTGAGAAAATATGGTTATATAAAACACTACGTTTTGTTCGTAAAATGAAAGGCTTAAATGTCTGTTATTCTGACAGATTGTGTGTGCTGTGGTGAGCTGTTAAAACTCTGAAAGGCTGTGTGTTTGGTAGTGAGCTGTTATAATTCTGACAGGCTGTGTGTTCGGTAGTGAGCTGTTATAATTCTGACAGGCTTTGTGTTTGGTAGTAAGCTGTTAAAATTCTGACAGGTTGTGTGTTTGGTAGTGAGGTGATATAATTCTGACAGGCTGTGTGTTTGGTAGTGAGCTGTTATACTTCTGACAGGCTGTGTGTTTGGTAGTGAGCTGATATAATTCTGACAAGTTGTGTGTTTGGTAGTGAGCTGATATAATTCTGACAGGCTGTGTGTTTGGTAGTGAGTTGATATAATTCTGTCAGGCTGTGTGTTTTAATGAGCTGTTATAATTCTGACAGGCTGTGTGTTTGGTAGTGAGCTGTTATAATTCTGACAGGCTGTGTGTTTTGTAGTGAGCTGTTATAATTCTGACAGGCTGTGTGTTTGGTAGTGAGCTGTTATTATTCTGACATGCTGTGTGTTTGGTAGTGAGCTGTTATAATTCTGGCAGGCTGTGTGTTTGGTCGTGAGCTGTTATTCTTCTGACGGGCTGTGTGTTTGGTAGTGAGCTGGTATAATTCTGGCAGGCTGTGTGTTTGGTCGTGAGCTGTTATACTTCTGACAGGCTGTGTGTTTGGTATTGAGCTGTTATACTTCTGACAGGCTGTGTGTTTGGTAGAGAGCCGTTATTCTTCTGACAGGCTGTGTGTTTGGTAGTGAGCTGTTATAATTCTGACAGGCTGTGTGTTTGGTAGTGAGCTGTTATACTTCTGACAGGCTGTGTGTTGTGTGTTTGGTAGTGAGCTGTTATACTTCTGACAGGCTGTGTGTTTGGTATTGAGCTGTTATGTTACTTCTGACAGGCTGTGTGTTTGGTAGTGAGCTGTTATAATTCTGACAGGCTGTGTGTTTGGTAGTGAGCTGTTATACTTCTGACAGGCTGTGTGTTTGGTAGTGAGCTGTTATAATTCTGACAGCCTGTGTGTTTGGTAGTGAGCTAGTATACTTCTGACAGGCTGTGTGTTTGGTAGTGAGCTGTTATAATTCTGACAGGCTGTGTGTTTGGTAGTGAGCTGTTATACTTCTGTCAGGCTGTGTGTTTGGTAGTGAGCTGTTATAATTCTGACAGGCTGTGTGTTTGGTAGTGAGCTGTTATAATTCTGACAGGCTGTGTGTTTGGTAGTGAGCTGTTATACTTCTGTCAGGCTGTGTGTTTGGTAGTGAGCTGTTATAATTCTGACAGGCTGTGTGTTTGGTAGTGAGCTGTTATAATTCTGACAGGCTGTGTGTTTGGTAGTGAGCTGTTATAATTCTGACAGGCTGTGTGTTTGGTAGTGAGCTGTTATAATTCTGACAGGCTGTGTGTTTGGTAGTGAGCTGTTATAATTCTGACAGGCTGTGTGTTTGGTAGTGAGCTGTTATAATTCTGACAGGCTGTGTGTTTGGTAGTGAGCTGTTATAATTCTGACAGGCTGTGTGTTTGGTAGTGAGCTGTTATAATTCTGACAGTGAGCTGTTATAATTCTGACAGGCTGTGTGTTTGTTATAATTCTGACAGTAGTGAGCTGTTAGGGCTGTGTGTTTGGTAGTGAGCTGTTATAATTCTGCAGGCTGTTATAATTTCTGAGGCAGGTTTGGTAGTGAGCTGTTATAATTCTGTGTTTTTGGTAGTGAGTGAGCTGTTATAATTCTGACAGGCTGTGTGTTTGGTAGTGAGCTGTTATAATTCTGACAGGCTGTGTGTTTGGTAGTGAGCTGTTATAATTCTGACAGGCTGTGTGTTTGGTAGTGAGCTGTTATAATTCTGACAGGACGTGTGTTTGGTAGTGAGCTGTTATAATTCTGACAGGCTGTGTGTTTGGTTTGCTCTCTGCCACACTGTTACCTTCAGAACTCTGGCTTATAGGATTGTAATTCATCTGGCATCAACACAAAACACTTATAAGAGAGATACTAGTTCTCACATCCGATTGTTATGGGAGAGCATCATATGCTGAGGAGAAGTTTAGTTACAGACCGGAATCACCTCAGTTCATAACACAAATAATACGAGAGCATTCAATTCAATTAATTAAATATTGTCTTTGGCATCGGGTAGTCGGTTCCTTTGACATTCGACTTGTTACATAAAGTGAGATCAAAATGCAAAGTAAACGTCCAAGGATTTGATTCTTGTTGCTTTATCATTAGGCCACGTGAGACTGAGAAATGTTTTCTCACACACACTAACAATGTAGAGCATTATCCTAGCCGTTGTAGTGTGTGTGTGTGTGTGTGTGTGAAGTACGGTTCCTGTACATCTGATTTATGTTGGAGGGAATATGCTGTGTATTGATTTGGACAAACAAAAGGCCTCTCCATCTGTGTTTCTCTCCTGATAGGGTCCCGCCGTCCAAGGGTTAATATGTTTGACTGATACCATAAAAAGTGGGGATAATAGGATATTCTGGGTCTGGGAGGTGGTTTTTTCCTCACACGGTGCACCAAGATTTAAAGAAAAGCCTATTGTTGCTAGAAAAGGATGTGTGAGACCGAGTCACCAGATAAAACCGAACAGCAGCGAGTTCCACGTCTATGCGATCCTTCAGTGGAACGGGCAAAGTTATTATCAAGAATTTTTGTGTTTCCTATAATGACTTGCCAGGAATGCAGCAATCAGCTACTTCTGCATGTGAGCAAGCATGAGTGACGGTGACAATCAGTGAGAAGTGTTGTCAAGTGGCGGCAAATGTTCATTATTGTATTTCTGGCATCCGTGGTTAAGTGCAAGAAACTGGTTTTATTTTCTCAGCGTGTTTGTGTGTGATTGTGCCAGTCTTTCTATCGGTGTCTGGAACTTATACCGTAAATTACGTCCGTAGATGTCTGTAATAATCACACCATTTGGCCCGGCGCTGGTTGATCACGAGCAGAATTCTTGCTCTTATTTAGGACGGACATTTTTGATTATTTTTTATAGATGCCGTGCGCAGATCTGTCCGCATGTTTTATTCCCATTCAGATGTTATCAAGCCATGTTCTCTCTTTGTTCCGTCCATTCCCCCTTTCCTTTACCTCTAAGGAGGACACTGGCAGTGCTTGGGAGCCGTATCGCGTTCCCTGCCAGGTCCCTGTTGTAAATTCATACACGCCTATCTGATGTGTCTGATGTGCATCAAGACAATAACAGTTTAAGCTACCTGTTATTATGTCTGTCGTGTTTCCGCTAGTCAGAGCTAAACGGTGAACTTATAAATCCTCATAGGAAACAACCTGTCACATGAAAACCATGGAATGAGTATACTGGTTGTAGCAGTGACACACTGTTGGTTCCTTTGACCTTTTTGTCGTGTCTGTGTGCGTTGTTTAACGCACATCCTGAATTCTGTCACCGCCATCTACTCGTGCCCGATGATGTACTCTTGTACTTTTCCGGGTGACATTTATTTTTAATAAATCTTCCATTTGTCCTGATGTGTGATGTTTTGTTCACATCTGCATTATCTATGAGTTGAATCAGTCTCATACTTCAGTCGGACGTCGCTTTGAAGACACACGGCTCACATGTTCGCATCAACGTGAGACATGAAAGTCCTAGAATCCACGTTTAAGTCATACAAGGACACTCCTCGTGTTTAAATAATCATATGAGTTATTTACCACTCAATATTTTTTACTTGATAGCTTGTTCCCATATGGTCTAACTCAGCTCATTTGTCCTTGGGCTACTACCGGTTCATTCATGAAGACGGCCCTAAACATTATTTTACTTTCTAAACAGACCTGACGTCAGCTCTAAGCATAGCTGTTTACTTCCTAGTTCAACGCTAGTTCTAAACCGCAGGACCACAGACCAATTTGTAAACCTTACCGTAAACCCTACAGTAAACTATACAGTAAACCTCGCCGTAAACCTTACAGTAAACCTAGCCATAAACCTTACAGTAAACCTAACCGTAAACCTTATTGTAAACCTTTCTGTAAACCTTATCGTAAACCTTACCGTAAGCCTTACAGTAAACCTTACAGTAAACCTTATTGTAAACTTTATCGTAAACCTTATCTTAAACCTTACCGTAAACCTTATTGTAAACCTTACAGTAAACCTTATTGTAAACCTTACCGTAAACTTTATCGTAAACCTTACCGTAAACTTTATCGTAAACCTTATCTTAAACCTTACCGTTAACCTTATTGTAAACCTTACCATAAACCTTACCGTAAACATAAACCATCCAGAGTCTCACCTCTCTCATGGTCTCCCACCATGTGATAGCGTGGATACCCCGGAAGGCTCCGCTGGGGCCCCAAAATGAGGCCGTTTTTCACCCACTGGACAGTCCCTGAGGGCCTCAGGACCTCACACCTCAGCACGAGTAATGCCCCAGCACGCACTGTTATGTTCCTGGGCTGGACCTTGAATGCCTGTTGGTCCTCCGTCTCTATCACAACTAGAGATGACACTGGTGGTGAGAAAGAAAAGTACAAGATGAGGGCAAGGATAGCTGAAACGGGAAAGACGTCGGGGTGGGTTCTGGGTAAGAGGATGCGAGTGGGAAGATGTGGAGGAAGAGGTAAAAGTTAGCAGGGCAGTGGATATGGCACACACACTCCGTAAGGACACAGCTGCACAATGTTATGACTGAGAGGCAGCTCTATAGTCAAGCCTCATTATTTATCACGGCATACGTTTTACAGATGGGAAATTGGAGAAATTCTGTCAATAGTATAATTAGCGTGAATTAAACCCCTACTCAGCCCAGGAGACAAAGATTGAAAAGAAGACATGGGTAAAAGGGAGGCGGAACAGGGGTTCACTGTAGTGTCGTCAGCTAATTCTTACAGATGAGAGTAATGTTATTTGGTTTAATCCCCTCGTTTATTACAAGTGGTGTTGGGGGGTCCACCCTTCCCCTCATGATGTAATGAGCTATGGTTTATGCCGGAGTCAGGAGGGGAACACTGGTGCCTCAGCCTGAGGAAGACTGACTGAGGTGGATTAAGACCGGATCACAAGTTAATTAGTGAAGTAATCTTATTACTACAGAGCATCTGCTAAATGCAGGTTGTCCCGCCTACATATCTGATAATGAATGCTCTAACTGGTAGAGCATCTGCTAAATGCTGGTTGTCCCGCCTACATATCTGATAATGAATGCTCTAACTGGTAGAGCATCTGCTAAATGCTGGTTGTCCCGCCTACATATCCGATAATGAATGCTCTAACTGGTAGAGCATCTGCTAAATGCTGGTTGTCCCGCCTACATATCCGATAATGAATGCTCTAACTGGTAGAGCATCTGCTAAATGCTGGTTGTCCCGCCTACATATCTGATAATGAATGCTCTAACTGGAAGAGCATCTGCTAAATGCTGGTTGTCCCGCCTACATATCTGATAATGAATGCTCTAACAGGTAGAGCATCTGCTAAATGCTGGTTGTCCCGCCTACATATCCGATAATGAATGCTCTAACAGGTAGAGCATCTGCTAAATGCTGGTTGTCCCGCCTACATATCCGATAATGAATGCTCTAACAGGTAGAGCATCTGCTAAATGCTGGTAGAGCATCTGCTAAATGCTCCCGCCTACATATCTGATAATGAATGCTCTAACAGGTAGAGCATCTGCTAAATGCTGGTTGTCCCGCCTACATATCTGATAATGAATGCTCTAACAGGTAGAGCATCTGCTAAATGCTGGTTGTCCCGCCTACATATCCGATAATGAATGCTCTAACAGGTAGAGCATCTGCTAAATGCTGGTTGTCCCGCCTACATATCCGATAATGAATGCTCTAACAGGTAGAGCATCTGCTAAATGCTGGTTGTCCCGCCTACATATCCGATAATGAATGCTCTAACAGGTAGAGCATCTGCTAAATGCTGGTTGTCCCGCCTACATATCCGATAATGAATGCTCTAACAGGTAGAGCATCTGCTAAATGCTGGTTGTCCCGCCTACATATCCGATAATGAATGCTCTAACAGGTAGAGCATCTGCTAAATGCTGGTTGTCCCGCCTACATATCCGATAATGAATGCTCTAACAGGTAGAGCATCTGCTAAATGCTGGTTGTCCCGCCTACATATCCGATAATGAATGCTCTAACAGGTAGAGCATCTGCTAAATGCTGGTTGTCCCGCCTACATATCTGATAATGAATGCTCTAACAGGTAGAGCATCTGCTAAATGCTGGTTGTCCCGCCTACATATCCGATAATGAATGCTCTAACAGGTAGAGCATCTGCTAAATGCTGGTTGTCCCGCCTACATATCCGATAATGAATGCTCTAACAGGTAGAGCATCTGCTAAATGCTGGTTGTCCCGCCTACATATCCGATAATGAATGCTCTAACAGGTAGAGCATCTACTAAATGCTGGTTGTCCCGCCTATATATCTGATAATGAATGCTCTAACAGGTAGAGCATCTGCTAAATGCTGGTTGTCCCGCCTACATATCTGATAATGAATGCTCTAACAGGTAGAGCATCTGCTAAATGCTGGTTGTCCCGCCTACATATCCGATAATGAATGCTCTAACTGGTAGAGCATCTGCTAAATGCTGGTTGTCCCGCCTACATATCCGATAATGAATGCTCTAACAGGTAGAGCATCTGCTAAATGCTGGTTGTCCCGCCTACATATCCGATAATGAATGCTCTAACAGGTAGAGCATCTGCTAAATGCTGGTTGTCCCGCCTACATATCCGATAATGAATGCTCTAACAGGTAGAGCATCTGCTAAATGCTGGTTGTCCCGCCTACATATCCGATAATGAATGCTCTAACAGGTAGAGCATCTGCTAAATGCTGGTTGTCCCGCCTACATATCTGATAATGAATGCTCTAACAGGTAGAGCATCTGCTAAATGCTGGTTGTCCCGCCTACATATCTGATAATGAATGCTCTAACAGGTAGAGCATCTGCTAAATGCTGGTTGTCCCGCCTACATATCTGATAATGAATGCTCTAACAGGTAGAGCATCTGCTAAATGCTGGTTGTCCCGCCTACATATCCGATAATGAATGCTCTAACAGGTAGAGCATCTGCTAAATGCTGGTTGTCCCGCCTACATATCCGATAATGAATGCTCTAACAGGTAGAGCATCTGCTAAATGCTGGTTGTCCCACCTACATATCCGATAATGAATGCTCTAACAGGTAGAGCATCTGCTAAATGCTGGTTGTCCCGCCTACATATCCGATAATGAATGCTCTAACAGGTAGAGCATCTGCTAAATGCTGGTTGTCCCGCCTACATATCCGATAATGAATGCTCTAACAGGTAGAGCATCTGCTAAATGCTGGTTGTCCCGCCTACATATCCGATAATGAATGCTCTAACAGGTAGAGCATCTGCTAAATGCTGGTTGTCCCGCCTACATATCCGATAATGAATGCTCTAACAGGTAGAGCATCTGCTAAATGCTGGTTGTCCCGCCTACATATCTGATAATGAATGCTCTAACAGGTAGAGCATCTGCTAAATGCTGGTTGTCCCGCCTACATATCCGATAATGAATGCTCTAACAGGTAGAGCATCTGCTAAATGCTGGTTGTCCCGCCTACATATCCGATAATGAATGCTCTAACAGGTAGAGCATCTGCTAAATGCTGGTTGTCCCGCCTACATATCCGATAATGAATGCTCTAACAGGTAGAGCATCTACTAAATGCTGGTTGTCCCGCCTATATATCTGATAATGAATGCTCTAACAGGTAGAGCATCTGCTAAATGCTGGTTGTCCCGCCTACATATCTGATAATGAATGCTCTAACAGGTAGAGCATCTGCTAAATGCTGGTTGTCCCGCCTACATATCCGATAATGAATGCTCTAACTGGTAGAGCATCTGCTAAATGCTGGTTGTCCCGCCTACATATCCGATAATGAATGCTCTAACTGGTAGAGCATCTGCTAAATGCTGGTTGTCCCGCCTACATATCTGATAATGAATGCTCTAACTGGTAGAGCATCTGCTAAATGCTGGTTGTCCCGCCTACATATCTGATAATGAATGCTCTAACTGGTAGAGCATCTGCTAAATGCTGTTTGTCCCGCCTACATATCTGATAATGAATGCTCTAACAGGTAGAGCATCTGCTAAATACTGGTTGTCCCGCCTACATATCCGATAATGAATGCTCTAACTGGTAGAGCATCTGCTAAATGCTGGTTGTCCCGCCTACATATCTGATAATGAATGCTCTAACAGGTAGAGCATCTGCTAAATGCTGGTTGTCCCGCCTACATATCCGATAATGAATGCTCTAACTGGTAGAGCATCTGCTAAATGCTGGTTGTCCCGCCTACATATCTGATAATGAATGCTCTAACTGGTAGAGCATCTGCTAGATGCTGGTTGTCCCGCCTACATATCTGATAATGAATGCTCTAATTGGTAGAGCATCTGCTAAATGCTGGTTGTCCCGCCTACATATATGATAATGAATGCTCTAACTGGTATAAAAAAAAAGTTCTACAGGGGTCCTTTGCAGAAGTATAGGGTTCTACTGAGGACTGTTTGGATTAGAGCCATTAAAGTGTTTTTTGGAGACAATGATTCTTTGTCAGGTTCTAGTAACATTAAAAAAAACTCTTTAAAAAAACCTGTTATTAATATTATGTAGGTAAAAAATGTACCATGGAAGGCAAAAAAAACGATTCTTTATTTTTTTAAATCCAGGTGGGATTTTTGCTTAATTAGGTGCTTTTACATGTACAATGAACAGTTCATTAATTTCATTTGACACAAAGATAAATCATGTTTTCAAACTAAACCCAATTGGACATTTAGTATAGGTAATTTACGTATATGTTTAAGAACCCAACCAAGAACTCATGTTTTAGACCACAGAAAGACCATAACTAATACATCTATTCTGACCAACCACCCTAGAAGTGGACATAAGTAACAGGGAATAAATCTCACCTGGCCAACCAAAGATGTTTTTGTTAAAACACAAATCTAGGAAACTCAAACATAACCATGACCTTGTTAATCTAGGATGGAACACTAATATTCCTGGAGGACTTGTAGAAGAAACAGATGTGTTTAGCATTAGCCAATCACTGGGTGGTTTTGTAAACTGAATTCAGGACAGTGCCGGTTATGAGTTGTGACGGAGCGTTCTCTAATCAAGGCAACATCAGTCACATCGTGTTAAATTTGAAAGGCAAGGCTGGCTATTATTGATGATGCAAACATACAATACGAACAACCAGCCACAAAAAAATCAATTTGCATGTCACTATCAAATAAATGAATACCCGGCTAAACATTATTTAAAAAAATACAGTTGAAAAAACCCCAATATGATTGATTCTCTTGAAGTTATATTATCTGAAGAGGTGCATTTGGGGAAAATACCGCAGTCCAGACAGGTACTCTTTAGGCCCTTGATTTGGGCTATATTTGAATTTCCTAATGGCTTAGTGTTAGGCTACGGATCTGAGGCTTCCACACAACCACATGTCCTCTGCTTAGATGAGAACAAGAGTCACAATAAACAGGTTTGGTATGAATGTTAATCAGCAATAAAATCCATCTGTAATATTTGAACGTAAAAGAAAATGATTAGCACGTTTGATAGAAGGCAGGTAGAGGATATGTGATGATGATAACTGATGCTTGCTAACTTAAGCGACTATGGGTTTCTCTGTTATGCCCTTAACGTGAGGAGAGTAAAGTCACATGCTGATGCATAAGAACTCTCTAATTTGTAATGGTTATGCCAACGGAATATTCGGATCGATTTGTCAAGGAAAACAAGTTTCTCGCTAGCATTATATCACCAGATTAGTGTAAGATGGTATTGGTTGGGATTATTTGTTATCTTGCCAATATAATGTAACTGCATAATCATAATGATTATAATTACTCTTTGTAATAAGGCCTGTGTTTTTTTTGCGGTAAGTACAGTGCCATTTCAACTTTCACCCCTATCATTCCCACACAAAATAAAATAGCATGTGTTAGCATTTTTAATATCTCTGCTTGTTGTTTTAGGTCTTCGGGTCTGACCTCACATTGAATTGTTTAGTTACATCCCAAACAACCAGGGCTATAAGTGGAGTACAGGACAAGCAGAGTTAAATAGTGGTACTCAGTAATGTTACTGACAAATGTCAATCCAAAATGAGGTCTGCCAAACAAATTGACATCAACCAAATGAAGCTAGCATCTTCTGTATTATTCTTGTTGTGTAGGTACAACTTTTTTAGACATTTTAAAATGCACACTATTGGCATTTTAGTTAGATATAGGATGTCCATACACTGCTCAGTGAGCTCCGACACGTGATTTTCCTTATAACAGATCACTGTCGCCATTTAAGTTCCTTCGTCTATCTTGTAACTAATCAGTCATTGTTTTGGATTACATTATTTTTGTAATGTGGTTTTGTTCGTGTCTTGTTTTGTTATTTTTAAAAAAAATCTTCTGTTCTCCCAGTGCCTGTGTACTGCCTGTGTACATGTATCGTGGAACAGTTTGAAGGACATCAGTACAAAGTGGAGGCAGGTTGGCACAACCAGAACCGTACAAAGATCAGAACATCTCAAGGAGAAATCTACACAGGGAGTCTACAAACTGACAAACAGCGAACTAAAAAGCAGTTTCCACAATGTGTCTGTCCGTGTAACCATTTGGGTCTGCTTCTGTTCGGCACAGGGGTCTGCTCTGGGTGGGGTGGGGGGTTATGAATGTCTTCAAATATCAGGATACTTTGTTTTGAAATCTGCCAGGAATCTGATCCAAGGGCCAATAAAACAAAAGGCTGACTTACAAAAAAGCAGATCAATGTCTGTGAATTGCCCAGTCAGAGGCGTGACCTCAAAGCTGTAGAAAAACGGTGGATTAACCTAAAGACGGTTGAGCATGGGCTATCCTCTCGCATGTTTACTGAGCTTAAAATCCTCCGCACCCAGTTGTGCTAGGCTGATAGATAGCCGGGGCAGGGGAGGGCGTGCACACTTCAGCAATCAATACATACGTGTGCCCGGGTACAGACATAGCTTGTCTTGATTTCAGCCTTCACATGAGCTGCAATTTTTTATTAAGGTGTGTACACTTCTGATTTAAAAGTACACCGCTGTCTGTGAATGCTGAGGGTTTCAATCAGGATTTAAGTCCAGGGCGCACTTTCAAATCAGTGGTACACGAGTCAGGAAATGAGCAGATGAGATGTTAGATCCTTAGGAACAAGCTATGATTGGAAATGCCATATTGGTGTGTTACTTGAAACAAAGCGTTGCAGAGTTAAAAATGGAAAAATAAGTCCAATATGGTGGTTCATCTCACCCCACAGCAGAACCAGAAGTGGACTATTGAGGCAGGTTATGGACAATAAACCCATCTCCAACTTTACACTGCTATCGTCCAGTTGTTGCTCTCCCAAAATCCTTAATGACAGAGAAGACAGATAATAAACACAATTTTTGTGAGTTAAAGGTTAGGGTTATTTCATACATTTACTGAGCAGATAAAAACTATTCATACACACCCTGGATATACATTTTGTGCTACCACCTACCATTGTTGTTAATTAAATTGTACTTTTATTAAAACATAATACATAACATAATTGAAACAAAAATCAAGGTCGCTTTTGCAGATCAGTCCTATATCATAGCATTAACCAAAACATATAGAAATACACATATATAGTGTCTTTAGAAAGTATTCAGACCTGCCATGTCTTCACCCTGCGTTACCTGGTTTTTCATACCTCCACGAACGCATCTCCTGTGCCTGTCGTTGTCTTGTCATCACTCACACCAGGGCCAAATGAGTAATTAGTGTGTGTATTTAGGTATGCCCTCTGTATCCCCTGTTTGTGAGTCATTGTTGAATGTCAATCTTCTATGTGGGTGTATGTTTTTGTTATATGAGTAAGTCGCTTGTGGCACGACTTATTTTTTTAAGTTTAGTTATATGTTTCCGCGGTTCATATAAATATTCAGACACTTTATTCAATACAGAAGTGCCTTTGGCACCGATCACAGTTGGAGTTTTCTTAGATATGCTTCTACCAGCTTTGTACAACCTGATTTTGGGCCAGATATAGCCCTTGGCATTTGTGCTTAATCATTTATAATGTTTCTCATCAAACCAGAGAATCTTTTTAGAATGGTTCAGAAGAGCGGGCATTGGAGCCTTCTATCTCTATTGGAGCCTTCTATCTCTATTGGAGCCTTCTATCTCTATTGGAGCCTTCTATCTCTATTGGAGCCTTCTATCTCTATTGGAGCCTTCTATCTCTATTGGAGCCTTCTATCTCTATTGGAGCCTTCTATCTCTATTGGAGCCTTCTATCTCTATTGGAGCCTTCTATCTCTATTGGAGCCTTCTATCTCTATTGGAGCCTTCTATCTCTATTGGAGCCTTCTATCTCTATTGGAGCCTTGTATCTCTATTGGAGCCTTGTATCTCTTGGAGCCTTGTATCTCTTGGAGCCTTGTATCTCCAATTGGAGCCTTCTAGTTCTATTGGAGCCTTCTAGTTCTATTGGAGCCTTCTATCTCTATTGGAGCCTTCTATCTCTATTGGAGCCTTCTATCTCTATTGGAGCCTTCTATCTCTATTGGAGCCTTCTATCTCTATTGGAGCCTTCTATCTCTATTGGAGCCTTCTATCTCTATTGGAGCATTGTATCTCTTGGAGCCTTGTATCTCCAATTGGAGCCTTCTAGTTCTATTGGAGCCTTGTATCTCTATTGGAGCCTTCTAGTTCTATTGGAGCCTTGTATCTCTATTGGAGCCTTGTATCTCTATTGGAGCCTTCTAGTCCTAATGGAGCCTTATATCACTATTGGAGCCTTTTAGCTCTATTAGTTTGGCCAGACAGCCAGCTATATGGAAGTGCTTTGGTGGTTCTCAGCATATTCCTTTTATTCATCTCCATTATATTTTTTTATAACCTTATATCCAGATCTATGCTTGGACATCTCTGAAGACTGCAGATGTCTCATGGACTGTACGGTTGTTTTTGGCTTCGATACACAGTGTGAAGCGTGGGGCCTTATATAGACAGGTGTTACAGAAAGTACACCAAACAAATCAATTCCATCACCTATCTACTGTTTATTCAACAATAAAAAAACGGATGCTTAGTAAAGAACAAAAAATACACAATACACTGATGAGCCAAAACAATATGACCACTCACTGACTTTACTAATGTGGAGTAAATAACGTTGATCATCTCCTAACAAGGGCACCTGTCAATGTCTGGGTGGGTGATTGGGTCAGAGCATCTGTGAAACATCTAGGCTAGTGGACCGCTCCAGGTCAGCCGTGGTGACTATCTTCAATGGGACAAACCGCAAAATGTGTTGATCAAGGCTCATCGATGCATGAAGGCAACAGCAGCTATGTCATCTGGTCCCAACCAATAGGAGGTCAACAGCGGCTATGTCATCTGGTCCCAACCAATAGGAGGTCAACAGCGGCTATGTAATCTGGTCCCAACCAATAGGAGGTCAACAGCGGCTATGTCATCTGGTCCCAACCAATAGGAGGTCAACAGCGGCTATGTCATCTGGTCCCAACCAATAGGAGGTCAACGGCGGCTATGTAATCTGGTCCCAACCAATAGGAGGTCAACAGCAGCTATGTCATCTGGTCCCAACCAATAGGAGGTCAACAGCGGCTATGTCGTCTGGTCCCAACCAATCGGAGGTCAACAGCGGCTATGTCATCTGGTCCCAACCAATAGGAGGTCAACAGCGGCTATGTCATCTGGTCCCAACCAATAGGAGGTCAACAGCGGCTATGTCATCTGGTCCCAACCAATAGGAGGTCAACAGCGGCTATGTAATCTGGTCCCAACCAATAGGAGGTCAACAGCAGCTATGTCATCTGGTCCCAACCAATAGGAGGTCAACTGTGGCACAAGTAACAGATCATTTCAATGATGTCACACCTCACCTCACCCTGCTGCGAATGGGGCTGTTGTGTAGCTGTAGACAGAGTGCCCATGATGACACCTGTGTAACCACAGACCGGTCAGAGTGCCCATGATGACACCTGTGTGACCACAGACCGGTCAGAGTGCCCATGATGACCCCTGTGTGACCACAGACCGGTCAGAGTACCCATGATGACCCCTGTGTAACCACAGACCGGTCAGAGTACCCATGATGACCCCCGTGTGACCACAGACCAGTCAGAGTGCCCATGATGACCCCTGTGTGACCACAGACCGGTCAGAGTGCCCATGATGACCCCTGTGTGACCACAGACCGGTCAGAGTGCCCATGATGACCCCTGTGTGTAACCACAGACCGGTCAGAGTGCCCATGATGACCCCTGTGTGACCACAGACCAGTCAGAGTGCCCATGATGACCCCTGTGTGTGACCACAGACCGGTCAGAGTGCCCATGATGACCCCTGTGTGACCACAGACCGGTCAGAGTACCCATGATGACCCCTGTGTGTGACCACAGAGCGGTCAGAGTGCCCATGATGACCCCTGTGTGACCACAGACCGGTCAGAGTACCCATGATGACCCCTGTGTGACCATAGACCAGTCAGAGTGCCCATGATGACCCCTGTGTGTGACCACAGATTTATCAGTGTGCCCATGATGACCCTGTGTGTGACCACAGATTTATCAGTGTGCCCATGATGACCCCTGTGTAACCGCAGACCGGTCAGAGTGCCCATGATGACCCCTGTGTGTGACCACAGACCGGTCAGAGTGCCCATGATGACCCTGTGTGTGACCACAGACCGGTCAGAGTGCCCATGATGACCCCTGTGTGACCACAGACCGGTCAGAGTGCCCATGATGACCCCTGTGTGACCACAGACCGGTCAGAGTGCCCATGATGACCCCTGTGTGACCACAGAGCGGTCAGAGTGCCCATGATGACCCCTGTGTGTGACCACAGACCGGTCAGAGTGCCCATGATGACCCCTGTGTGACCACAGACCAGTCAGAGTGCCCATGATGACCCCTGTGTGACCACAGACCAGTCAGAGTGCCCATGATGACCCCTGTGTGTGACCACAGACCGGTCAGAGTGCCCATGATGACCCCTGTGTGACCACAGACCATGATGACCCCTGTGTGACCACAGACCGGTCAGAGTGCCCATGAGACCAGACCGGTCAGAGTGCCCATGTGTGACCACAGACCAGTCAGAGTGCCCATGATGACCCCTGTGTGACCACAGACCAGTCAGAGTGATGACCCCTGTGTGACCACAGACCAGTCAGAGTGCCCATGATGACCCCTGTGTGACCACAGACCGGTCAGAGTACCCATGATGACCCCTGCCCAGACCGGTCAGAGTGATGACCCCTGTGTGTGACCACAGACCAGTCAGAGTGCCCATGATGACCCCTGTGTGACCACAGAGCGGTCAGAGTGCCCATGATGACCCCTGTGTGACCACAGACCGGTCAGAGTGCCCATGATGACCCCTGTGTGACCACAGACCAGTCAGAGTGCCCATGATGACCCCTGTGTGACCACAGACCAGTCAGAGTGCCCATGATGACCCCTGTGTGACCACAGACCAGTCAGAGTGCCCATGATGACCCCTGTGTGACCACAGACCGGTCAGAGTACCCATGATGACCCCTGTGTGACCACAGACCGGTCAGAGTACCCATGATGACCGCTGTGTGACCACAGACCGGTCAGAGTGCCCATGCATGATGACCCCTGTGTGACCACAGACCGGTCAGAGTGCCCATGCATGATGACCCCTGTGTGACCACAGACCAGTCAGAGTGCCCATGATGACCCCTGTGTGACCACAGACCGGTCAGAGTACCCATGATGACCCCTGTGTGACCACAGACCGGTCAGAGTGCCCATGATGACCCCTGTGTGTGACCACAGACCAGTCAGAGTGCCCATGATGACCCCTGTGTGACCACAGAGCGGTCAGAGTGCCCATGATGACCCCTGTGTGACCACAGACCGGTCAGAGTGCCCATAATGACCCCTGTGTGTGACCACAGACCAGTCAGAGTGCCCATGATGACCCCTGTGTAACCACAGACCAGTCAGAGTGACCATGATGACCCCTGTGTGACCACAGACCAGTCAGAGTGCCCATAATGACCCCTGTGTGACCACAGACCAGTCAGAGTGACCATGATGACCCCTGTGTGACCACAGACCAGTCAGAGTGCCCATGATGACCCCTGTCCACTGTCAAAAGTCCCTAAAATGGGCACACGTGTGTCAGAACTGGACCTTGGACCGGTCGAAGAAGGTCACCAGGTCAGATGAGTAATGTTTCCTGTCACATCCCTTGCACAGACATGTATGTGTCCGCCATTTACTGAATGCTCATATGGTTTTGCCATATCAGTGTACATTGTATGAGCTCTTGGAGTGTACATTTCGATTTCTACATCGTAACAGGTTTTGTAAACACTTATCAACTCCAAATATCTCGATATCGTACCCGGTGGCGTGGGAACAATGCAGATTAGGTGACATTTCCTGAGTTGGACGACACAAGTCGGTATTGACAACAAAAAGAAAGATCACACATTCATTAACGCCACTACATTCTCCGTCAGATAGCTCATCGTGTGCGCACAACTGTTTTCCCTGACACACATTCCAGATGACATTCCATTCTCTCAGAATCTAATGGCCGTTACTCAGTAACACGTCCAACCGGCTATATGCTGATTAAATATCCGATAGTCCTTGCTGGTCTTGACAAGTGTCAAATGTCTATGTTAAGCTGGTTTGCAATTCCTCTGAATTATCTGCGTTGGGTGGGGCGAAGAAGAGAGATTTACTTAATTGAAAACTAAAACGTTTCTCATCTGAATAAACAAAATGAATGAAAAGCGATGGCTTTTAGAGGCGTCTCCCCTTGGACGATTAGTTTCACTCCAGCGGCCTTTGATAAGAATTAGCTCACACAATTTAGTCTGGCTCCCAGAAACATTGGTGCATTTCGGAACCCCCCAACCCCCCCTCCGAAGTACACGAAACACACAAAGGCATTTCCTCCCTCGTCTCTACATCAGAGACCTTTACTGAGCCCTCAGAAAGCCCATTTTCTTTCCCCCTCAGAACGCCAGTATCTACCTACATCCGACTCTCTTCTTCTCTTCTTCTTCGCTTCTTCCTCTCTTCTTTCTCAAGCACCATACGCACAATTTGAACCTCATATCTCACGTCCCATCTCAGCCTGTGCCACAGATCTGATGGCAGTGAGACGAGTGCTGGCTGGTTGGTTTCTATTTGAGTAAATGAAAGCTCTTCATGCCTTCCTCTGTGGTAGACGCCAGCACTGGTGTGTCAAAACTGCGGGGCCTCAAATGGGATGGGAGACGGAGAGGTGAGATCTGCTAGAGGAAGGTCAGCTCGGGATACATGACTCCGCGCTTTTCTGCTGTGCGTCTTATTGAGAGGGGGCGCGGCCTACTGCCTCTGACCTGCCCTGAAAATACCACGCAGTAACACAACTCTGCCGTCCCACGCACTGACTTTAATTACTAGGGAAATACACCAAGTGTTAGAAAAATATGACCTGGTTCATATTAGGAGCGTTCACCAATAGAAGCTGTTCTTGGGCGGGGCTTATACGAGAGTGACACATCACACAGTGAGTTGTTGCTAGATGGAGCCGCCCCTGATTGGACTTGTGGTCCCGGCACCTCCAGATGCTCTATCGGATCGAGATCCGGGGTATATTGGAGGCCAAGGGCCACATCATGATCACAATTCTCAAACCATTCCCGAAACAATGTGTGCTGTTTCGGGAATACCGTCGCCATAAAGGGGTTTACATTCTATATTCTCTGTGACTTGTGCCACCGTAGAGCTTTCGTCGGTTCGGCCCAGACGAGGAGGTGTCTGGCGGTAGACGTAGTCGGGATTTGTCGCTCCACTGACAACCGTTGGAAAATACCGAACACAGTTGACCGACCGGGGGGGCAACAGCACAAGCCTTGGAATTCCAAAGGTGCTCTAAACCAATCATCTGGTCATACAGTTCTGCCCATGTAAAAGTCGCTCAGGTCATTACTCCTTTACCATCTGATCTATCCAGAGCTCGTCATGACATGTGCCCTTGTTAGAAGATGAACATTATTCGTTTAAATGTGATAACATCTCTATGTTTAGGCTTATCGGCGTGTAACACGCACGCAATCGTCAGTGTATAAATACCTGGTGGGGTCTGGGCACAGTTATTCAGGAAATAAAAGCAACACACTTGCAGAGAAGAAAACCACACAAATGCATCCACTGAGAGACACAAACATTTCAAGTTCACAATGAAGCGCAAATAGAAAGCTTTCGAGGGTCAACTAATGAAATTCTTTATTCTTCGTCATTATCAAGGACTAGAAGTATAAGGAAATTATTGCGCCACGGCACGAACGCATGTCGGCAGTACGATGGAATTCATGAGCTGTTATAACTCCATCCAGGTCTTTCACTGAAAACAGAACTCAACTTTTCTAATTGATCATGTATTTGTGATGTTTTTGTACAGTAATTCACTGACAACAATACGGTTCGTGGAGGTTAATATGACTGTATAATTCTCAACGAAAAAGCTAATCGTTGCAGTCGCTTTTCCTGTATGACAAGAACATATCGTACACTCTCAACGAAATAGTCTTTGACCTTGTAACTTTCCACAAATGCAAATGAGAAAATTTGATTTCAAATTTGATTGGCTTTCTGAGACAAGCCAGCCCTGAACGGGGGAATTGGAGAGAGCCGGGGGTACTAAGCGTGACACCGACAGGTACGTTTTTAATGGCTTCTTTCATAACATCATCAAACGACTCAATACACTCAATCCTGGAGCAATTCGACGCGAAACCCCATGAAATCACTCCATGTGCAGAAAATGAATCCTCGACCCTCGCGCGTCCGTCCAACTGGGATAGGGTGCTACATCCTAATGCCGGGCTCCCCAAACCCGCCACCTGCCTCACCATTAGCCCGCGGGCCCAATTACAGGGCCTCATACTGGAGGTCTGCCGTGAACCCGTTACACAGCCGGCGACCAGCGGCAGAACCGGTTATAGTCCCGGCCCCGACCCGGAGATGCAGATTAGGTTATCCGCATGGCTTAATCGAATCCAAATCATTAATTGTGCATGAAAACGCGGTGGTCCTCTGACAGTTTGATTAGCGTTGCCGCGTGAGCCTGTCTGCTTGTCCGGACGCAAATAGATCGAGCGAACCTCAGAGCCAAGCCAAAGACGAGCAGGCGGGCGGGCAGGCAGGCGGGCGGGCGGGGCAGATTGCATCAGGCCTCGTCCAGCAATTTACCGCGGCAGCTCGACAGCACGTCTCGGAAGCTCCCCTCGCCAGCCTGAGATACATATTTGTCTGTCTGTCCGCTTGACTTGGTTTTCTGTTTCTGCTCTGCTTCTGAGTCGTCAACTTCAACCCGCCGCGCTTCTCTCTCTCTCCGACTCCGTCACATTGCTCTCTCGCTCCCTCTCAGAGAAAGTTGAACCCCGGGAAGTGATGGAAACGGAGAGAAAAGGAAACAAAGAGACAGGAGGAGAGTAGACCTCCTTTCAAACCCGTGCACCCACTGACTCACTCCTATCTGTCAGCTGGGAGCTCGTAGAGAGGCTGAGAGGAAAGAGTTAGAGAGACAGTGCGTCTCGTAAAAAAAGCCAATAGTCTTTGAATAGGCAAAGGGATTTGCATGAGGGGGAAAGGAAAAGAACTGTGCCTACCTTTTGGGTAACGCCGAGGCTTCCGTTTCGTCTCTTCTGATCTCCAGATGCCTCTTAGAGAAGTAGAGGGCTGCGTGTATATGAAAGATGTCAATGGAACTCCCTCACTTCTTGACTCTACGTGCGTCTCCTCTTTCTTAGACAGTGAAAGACAATGGGAGAAAAGGGAGTTTAGTGTGTGTGTGTGTGTGTGTGTGGGGGGGGGGGTTCACCTTAAGGAAAAATAGATGACAAGAAAACAGCTGACAGCAAGAAAACAATGCCTTTTAGATCTCCTACTTAGGCTAGATGTTGTGTAGTAGGAAAGGGATATGAATGGGTGTCTGCCACAATATTCAGCGTTTATAATAAAACGCTTCCGTGTGTTTACACCTCATCTGTAATAAGTAGCTAAGGACGCGGCGGAGAGTGCCATTCCCACATTGCGCTTCCTATTCTGAGAAGGAGATTACAGAACTTCCAGGACGAGTCGTGGGGTACGAGGGAGCAGGAGAACCCTGGGAAGATACGGCGGCAGCGTGGATGTGTCGGCTGCTGCCGTTTTGTAACATTTATGCTCATGCATAATGAATGGAGTTGGGAGTATTCACTTTACTTTATATACTGAACACTCCTGGGGGTGTTCCACTGCGCTGCAGCACAGAGCGAGACGTTACACAGAATTTATTTTCCACTGCAGAATTGTATTTTTTTGGGTGAATATATAAGGCACATATGCTGTGTGTGTGTGTGTGTGTATGTACAGTAGTATATTGTATAGAAGTTTCTGGAAACTGGCGGTGTTGGTATTTGGAGGTATCTCAGGTCTGTCTTGTCCTGGCACAGTAGGTTTGCCAACACCTGCTCTCTCTTATTTAGTGTTATTATTTACCTCACCTGTGTTCCTGATCACTGTCCCTATGTCAGTTTCTTCTTCCCTAGTGTTTGCTGTTATTACCTCACCTGTGTTCCTGATCACTGTCCCTATGTCAGTTTCTTCTTCCCTAGTGTTCGGTGTTATTACCTCACCTGTGTTCCTGATCACTGTCCCTATGTCAGTTTCTTCTTATTTAGTGTTTGGTGTTATTACCTCACCTGTGTTCCTGATCACTGTCCCTATGTCAGTTTCTTCTTATTTAGTGTTTGCTGTTATTACCTCACCTGTGTTCCTGATCACTGTCCCTATGTCAGTTTCTTCTTCCCTAGTGTTTGGTGTTATTACCTCACCTGTGTTCCTGATCACTGTCCCTATGTCAGTTTCTTCTTCCCTAGTGTTTGGTGTTATTACCTCACCTGTGTTCCTGATCACTGTCCCTATGTCAGTTTCTTCTTCCCTAGTGTTTGGTGTTATTACCTCACCTGTGTTCCTGATCACTGTCCCTATGTCAGTTTCTTCTTATTTAGTGTTCGGTGTTATTACCTCACCTGTGTTCCTGATCACTGTACCTATGTCAGTTTCTTCTTACCAAGTGTTTGGTGTAATTTATTAACACAGTATCACAGGTTTTTGTGAAATAGACACAATTTTTGTGTACATGACACATAATATTTAGGACTTTACGGAAAATCGTCAGACACACACAAAAAAGCACAACAGAAGGGCTGGGGAGAGGGGCTGGAGAGAGGAGCTGGAGAGAGGAGCTGGAGAGAGGAGCTGGGGAGAGGAGCTGGAGAGAGGAGCTGGAGAGAGGAGCTGGAGAGAGGAGCTGGAGAGAGGAGCTGGAGAGAGGAGCTGGGGAGAGGAGCTGGAGAGAGGAGCTGGAGAGAGGAGCTGGAGAGAGGAGCTGGGGAGAGGAACTGGAGAGAGGAGCTGGAGAGAGGAGCTGGAGAGAAAGGCTGGAGAGAGGAGCTGGAGAGAGGAGCTGGAGAGAAAGGCTGGAGAGAGGAGCTGGAGAGAGGAGCTGGAGAGAGGAGCTGGGGAGAGGAGCTGGAGAGAGGAGCTGGAGAGAGGAGCTGGAGAGAGGAGCTGGGGAGAGGAACTGGAGAGAGGAGCTGGAGAGAGGAGCTGGAGAGAAAGGCTGGAGAGAGGAGCTGGAGAGAGGAGCTGGAGAGAAGGGCTGGAGAGAGGAGCTGGAGAGAGGAGCTGGAGAGAGGAGCTGGAGAGAGGAGCTGGAGAGAGGAGCTGGAGAGAGGGGCTGGGGAGAGGAGCTGGAGAGAGGAGCTGGAGAGAGGAGCTGGAGAGAGGGGCTGGAGAGAGGAGCTGGAGAGAGGAGCTGGAGAGAGGAGCTGGAGAGAGGGGCTGGAGAGAGGAGCTGGAGAGAAAGGCTGGAGAGAGGAGCTGGAGAGAGGAGCTGGGGAGAGGAGCTGGGGAGAGGAGCTGGAGAGAGGAGCTGGAGAGAGGAGCTGGAGAGAGGAGCTGGAGAGAGGAGCTGGAGAGAGGGAGAGGGGCTGGAGAGAGGAGCTGGAGAGAGGAGCTGGGGAGAGGAGCTGGGGAGAGGGAGCTGGGGAGAGGAGCTGGAGAGAGGAGCTGGAGAGAGGGGCTGGAGAGAGGAGCTGGAGAGAAAGGCTGGAGAGAGGAGCTGGAGAGAGGAGCTGGGGAGAGGAGCTGGGGAGAGGAGCTGGAGAGAGGAGCTGGAGAGAGGAGCTGGAGAGAGGAGCTGGAGAGAGGAGCTGGGGAGAGGAACTGGAGAGAGGAGCTGGAGAGAGGAGCTGGAGAGAAAGGCTGGAGAGAGGAGCTGGAGAGAGGAGCTGGAGAGAAAGGCTGGAGAGAGGAGCTGGAGAGAGGAGCTGGAGAGAGGAGCTGGGGAGAGGAGCTGGAGAGAGGAGCTGGAGAGAGGAGCTGGAGAGAGGAGCTGGGGAGAGGAACTGGAGAGAGGAGCTGGAGAGAGGAGCTGGAGAGAAAGGCTGGAGAGAGGAGCTGGAGAGAGGAGCTGGAGAGAGGAGCTGGGGAGAGGAGCTGGAGAGAGGAGCTGGAGAGAGGAGCTGGAGAGAGGAGCTGGGGAGAGGAACTGGAGAGAGGAGCTGGAGAGAGGAGCTGGAGAGAAAGGCTGGAGAGAGGAGCTGGAGAGAGGAGCTGGAGAGAAAGGCTGGAGAGAGGAGCTGGAGAGAGGAGCTGGAGAGAGGAGCTGGAGAGAGGAGCTGGAGAGAGGGGCTGGGGAGAGGAGCTGGAGAGAGGAGCTGGAGAGAGGAGCTGGAGAGAGGGGCTGGAGAGAGGAGCTGGAGAGAGGAGCTGGAGAGAGGAGCTGGAGAGAGGGGCTGGAGAGAGGAGCTGGAGAGAAAGGCTGGAGAGAGGAGCTGGAGAGAGGAGCTGGGGAGAGGAGCTGGGGAGAGGAGCTGGAGAGAGGAGCTGGAGAGAGGAGCTGGAGAGAGGAGCTGGAGAGAGGAGCTGGAGAGAGGGAGAGGGGCTGGAGAGAGGAGCTGGAGAGAGGAGCTGGGGAGAGGAGCTGGGGAGAGGAGCTGGGGAGAGGAGCTGGAGAGAGGAGCTGGAGAGAGGAGCTGGGGAGAGGAGCTGGGGAGAGGAGCTGGGGAGAGGGGCTGGAGAGAGGAGCTGGAGAGAGGGGCTGGGGAGAGGGGAGGCAGGGAGGTGAATAGAGACATAAAGCACCTCACTGCTCACACGAAAAGCACTGTCAGCAACATGGCAACTGCTGGAGTCTCCACTTGAAGACGAGGAGAAAAAGATGGATGGATAGAAAGATGGAGAGAGAGAGAGAGATATGGACTGAGAGTTAAAAATATGGAGAGGGAGTGAGATTGAGAAAGTAATAGAGATATCGGGTGAGAGATAGATGGGGAGAGAGAGAGAGATATGAACAGATAACATGGAAAAACAAAGATATATACAGAGAAACACTGAATGGCCAAAACATGATATCTAAAATGTGGTTGGTACTCCATCACGACGCTGTGTGGCACTGCCATCAGGAAATAACCCATCAGGAAATAACCCATCAGGAAATAACACATCAGGAAATAACCCATCAGGAAATAACCCATCAGGAAATAACCCATCAGGAAATAACACATCAGGAAATAACACATCAGGAAATAACACATCAGGAAATAACACATCAGGAAATAACACATCAGGAAATAACACATCAGGAAATAACACATCGGGAAATAACACATCGGGAAATAAAACATCGGGAAATAACACATCAGGAAATAACACATCGGGAAATAACACATCAGGAAATAACACATCGGGAAATAACACATCAGGAAATAACACATCGGGAAATAACACATCGGGAAATAACACATCGGGAAATAACACATCGGGAAATAACACATCGGGAAATAACACATCGGGAAATAACACATCAGGAAATAACACATCAGGAAATAACACATCAGGAAATAACACATCAGGAAATTACACATCATGAAATAACACATCAGGAAATAACACATCGGGAAATAACACATCAGGAAATAACACATCAGGAAATAACACATGAGGAAATAACACATCGGGAAATAACACATCGGGAAATAACACATCAGGAAATAACACATCAGGAAATAACACATGAGGAAATAACACTGCCATGAAGAGACCTGGCCTGCAACAATGCTTAGGTAGGTGGCACGTGGCATACTGACATCCGGATTAATGCCCGGACCCGGGGTTCCCTAGCAGAACATTGCCCAGGGCATCACACTGCCCCCACCTGCCTGTTGTCTTGTCAGACTGCATCCTGGTGCCATCACCATGTACATGGTGCACACGAACACGATCATCACACCCGACATACACGCGATGTAAAAGGTTTAGGACTCATCGGACCAGGCCACGTTCTTCCGCTGCTCCAAGGACCAGTTCATCTAGCCGTATCAATTTGGCCCTTGTCAAAGTCACTCAGGTCTTCACTGCAGCCTATTTCTCCTGCATCCCAAATCTAATCTACCAAGACCATTTCATGTGCCCTTGTTAGGAGATTCTCAATGTCTTCGATTCACCTGTGAGGCGAATAATGTTTTGGCTCATCAGCGTATGTAGCGAGAGAGGTAACTAGAGACAAATTAAGTGTGAGAGATATTGAGAGATGTCAATTAGGTGGAAAACGAGCTGTGCTTTGCGAACCTCCTCCCAAATGTACGACAAAATGCGAGATGTGACACCAAATCTTTATGTTTTTTACACTCGCTTTGGCAATGCAAACGTTCTCCCCATGCAAATAAAGCCCTTTACATTTAAACAAATGAGAAGATTGAAAGAGTAGAGTTGGTCAACTAGACATATGGATCGATGGATGGAGAGAGTGGGATAAGTGAAGACGGGGAGATAGCGATTAAACCAGCAGAGGGTTGGTCAGCGAAGAACCACAGACCATTGGAGCAAAATAAGATGGTTAAATGGGAATTGATAACAGATATATTGCAGATTTCAAAGGAACATGTTTAAATTCTGAATGGAAGACTGGTGAGAGTGAAAGAGAGTGAGTGGAAGGCAGGAAATATGAAATGGACAAATATAGAGATACAATAGCCTAAAAGGCAAAACAGAAGAGAGGAATATAAGGAGTGAAAATGTGTGAGAGTGTGCGTGAGCTGGACTGGGGTATTGTATGCATGTGCAGAAAAGATGGGGTACTAGTTTAGCACTTGTATGGCCTGGAAGAAAATTCCATTTCAATCTCATAATTTTAGTTATGTTTAGGACGTTTCTTGTTCAGATAGAAACAAATAACAATCTAACAAATTACCGGATGACATGGCAGGACTCTAGGTGAACAGAAGTTCCTGGTTGATAGAGTTAATGATGCCAGAGTGATTTAGTTATTTTGCCAGCTCTGATATTATCTCATCTCTCTGTAGCTTAGCTCGTCTGTAGCTCTGGTATCATCTTCAGCTCAGCTCGTCTGTAGCTCTGGTATCATCTTCAGCTCAGCTCGTCTGTAGCTCTGGTATCATCTTCAGCTCAGCCCGTCTGTAGCTCTGGTATCATCTTCAGCTCAGCCAGTCTGTAGCCCTGGTATCATCTTCAGCTCAGCTCGTCTGTAGCTCTGGTATCATCTTCAGCTCAGCCAGTCTGTAGCTCTGGTATCATCTTCAGCTCAGCCAGTCTTTAGCTCTGGTATCATCTTCAGCTCAGCTCGTCTGTAGCTCTGGTATCATCTTCAGCTCAGCTCGTCTGTAGCTCTGGTATCATCTTCAGCTCAGCTCGTCTGTAGCTCTGGTATCATCTTCAGCTCAGCCCGTCTGTTGCTCTGGTATCATCTTCAGCTCAGCCCGTCTGTAGCCCTGCCAGACAAGTAACACTTGTCTGGCAGCAATGGGAATCACCCATTACCAAGGTCCATGATGTTCTTCGTGGATGTTCTGCTGTATCGTGTGGAGGAAATGTCCTGGAGGGCAGAAAGCGTGCCCATAACGGGCCGTAGAACCGGGCCTTCTATAAGCAATACGATTGCGGGCTTTCACAGTTGTTTGGGCAGGCGGTTATGAACCGTGAAAGTATCATCGGTGCCTCAGCTGAAGTCCTCGGCAACAGCATTTGGATTAGTAACATTTAAACTCTAAGGGGAAATGCACTTTGATGTCTGCATTAGTTCAAATAAGTTTGACATATATGCGTTTCTGTGTGTGTTTCCGGGGTTACAGAATGGGTGACATTTGGACCAGGGTGACAGATCAAAGTGGGATACTTGTCACCAACCATAAATGCTAATCACGAAATGCAAACAGCGGCAGCTTGGGCCAATCGGCTTAGAGCGCGGAGACGCTCAGGCAGATGCCGAATGTTCAGCATCCAGTATGTCATCTCCACCAATAGCAGCACGCTAGGTCTCCGGGCATCCGGTCTCATGTAGAAATCCCTCGGTCGATCCAACGGTGTCTTCAAGGTTTTGACACAGGAGCCTCTGGGTCCCTCTGTGCACGGAGCTTCAGAATTATATCCCAACCATGTCGGGATTCCGTTTATTTCATGAGGCTAACCTCCTGAGGCGATTTCTCTGGTGATTTGTGGTGTCCCGTTTTATGTGAAATGTCAGGGCCTCGGCAACGTTTTTCCGAAATTCTAGATTGCAGGCAACAATATTAGACGGCGGTCCGAACATTAACTTGATTGAATACAAAGAGAAGAAGAAGACATGCCACTACAACAGCACAGTATAAACTAGATAAGGGAGACTGGAGTAGACAATCTGGCACAGACACTAAGTTAATCTGCAGTAGCAAAGCTTGTTGGATTCTTTTGTTGTGTTTGGAGGAGACTGAGAGTGGAATGTCGTCCCGTTTGTGCTGAAAATGAGAAATTCACTTTTTTATTTTCTGTGTGTGTGTGTGTGTGTGCGTGCGTGCGTGCGTGGTCCTGTTTTACTTTCTGAGTGAGACCCGATAGAAAAACAAGTGCAATTGTGCAAAGTGAGGATTTAAAAGACTCACTTCCACAAGAGGTTTTATCGGACTTGAGTTTACTTTTTGGAGTTAGGTTTCAGTTAAGTTTAGGTAATTCAGGTGAAGGTTAGGGTTTAGTTAAAACCGTAACTTACACAATACTAAGTACATAATGGCTTTATCTCACTATGATATTAAAAACGTTTCTGTGTATGTGTCTGGAGTTTCATTACAGATTCCTGGTGTTTACCAGCCACCTATACAGTAGTTGATGGGTCCAGTGTATTTGGCTTAGGGGGATTTGGACCGTACCCTCTCTCCAGTATTCTCCATCTCAGTCTTTCCATTCATCTCTATCCATCTCACGTCTGGCAATTAAATGGGTATCAATGAAAGAGTTTTAGAAGGAGGAGGACAAAATGGTGCAGCCTATCGGGTTGAACCCTGTTCGTTCAGCAAACGGTGGGCAAAATGTCAGCAAAAAAGAATGTGGGGTAAACTGTGATTATGTGATTTTACCCTCTGTTAGACCACTAAGGGGGAAGTGTGTGCGCGTGTGTGTGTGTGTGTGCGTGCGTGTGTGTGTGTTACAGTAGTGGTGCTACTGGTGCTAGTGGAGGCGTCGGCTGAACGAGCCAGAGGGGGAGGTCGAGAAAACCAGCTGCCGTGACCAGACTGGCAGAGGATTTATTCCCAAATCTGTCCCATTTACCACAAACTCCATAACAAGATTGTGTATTACAGCTATTTAATACATTGATATTGTCAGATGAGTCCAATGAGCTCATCAGGAAATAACAACACCATCCTCCACTCGACCAATCAGAGGGAAGGTCAACCGTTTGTTTTTCCACTCGGGCAGAACGTGTTTAAATGGAAAGAAAAGCATAAACCATTACTAGGACATTAGCATTACATGTGAGGACAGTCAGGGGCAAAGTTTTGGTGAGAGGTTAGAAAGGTTTTTTAAACATCTTGACTTTAGATATATAACGCACCGTGAAACTAAAAGAGTGTACGAAATTATAGGAACATCTACATACTGAACGGAATAACGAAGTAGCATTAGTGCGAGAGAGAAAAAAACGAGACTAAAGTGATTCTGACATTAATTATGCTTTGGCATTTAAAAGTAAAAGAACTATAAAATATCTGGCCTTTGGGGCTCTTCGGGAACTTTGTGTAGGAGGCAGTGTTGCAACATAAGACTGCATATGAATACGTGCACTTGGAAAATAGTTTTTTAACTGAACTGAGGAGTTCAGTAATATGTCCTGAGTCTGAACTTCCCAACTGTGTTTGTGATAAAACATTGGTCCGTGTTATCAGGTGAGTTTACTGAGAACACGTTCTAATTTACTGGCCTGACCTGGGCGCATTTACGGGTTAACAGCCTCGCACCTGGACAGAGCGACAGAGCGCACAAACGACCAGGCTGCCCGCCGCTCCGCGACGTCCAGGAGCGTCGAAGACAATGTAACTCCGAAGGGTACGATACAGTTACTTACTCCTATCTGGCAAATAAACCAGGCACGTCGCCACAGCGTCACTCGAAACGCCACGGACGCTTCATAATATCGGACCAGAGACTGAGGAGCTCATACAAGGTGATCTGCATCATCTCAGAGGAACTGGAACTCTACGACGGTAGCTGATTCCCATGTGATGTGAGACTGGGTCGACCACCACAATATTATCAGGTCAGTCAGACAACGGGAGGCCAGG
The DNA here is from genome assembly GCA_029465975.1 of Dallia pectoralis. Classification (NCBI taxonomy): domain Eukaryota; kingdom Metazoa; phylum Chordata; class Actinopteri; order Esociformes; family Umbridae; genus Dallia; species Dallia pectoralis. The sequence continues at coordinate 18,626,035 of CM055738.1, read as the reverse complement.
TCATGCAATAACACTCTATTCAGTTGAAGGGAAGAAAACTGCTGACACCTCTCTCTCCGTTTCTCCCTCTCTCTCCATCTCTCCCTCGCTCCCTCACTTCCCCGTGGGATCCCGGGCTCTACGCCGGTAATAATTATGCGACACAGTCGGTCCACGGGCGACAAACGTTAACATGTGCCGCTTCTGCCACCCTGTCTATCGCCACGGACGGAGAGAAAGATTGAGACAGAGGATCGTATTAAGATATGAGGTCGTGGAAGACAATGTGTTGTGCCAAGGCTTGTGTATCCAAACATTACCCCCTGATACTCGTCAATATCCAAATCAACACAAGACAGGCAATAGCCCACACACAACACAGTCTCACACAGAGAGAGAGAGAGATATTATACCACAGGCTATGACAGGGACGAGATTGGACATGGCCACACAAACCGAGTTGCTCGCCGAGACAAAACAGAAGGATTAGGGAAAGATTGAATGCAACTGAGCTAAATCCGGAAAAGCCAAAAAGAGGTATGAAAGTTAAGCTGGGGCGAGAACCCTCTTGAATGGAACCAAAAAGAGCCTTCGCATGAACAATTAAACAGTTAAGTCACGCTTTAAAACAAACACTGTTTATTAAATTCTACGTCGTCAACACGCGAACATGTTCATAGTTTACATCTATACACGACAATGACACACAAACGGATAAATACACGTGTGCGCACACACACACACACACACACACACACACACACACACACACACACCTCAACCAACAGATGGGGTTTGAGGTCTGCTGAGGTGGATCTTGCCAACTCAACGTCCCTTTTTCAGAAATCCATTTTAATTAACATATCAGAGATCCAAACGAGGCTAAACCCTTCCCCTACTCTCTCTAATCTCCACCAGTTAAAACTGACCAGGCACAGAGCCCACAGAATCAGCATGGCCAATGTTCCCACAGGGAGCCATGCATCTATCTTACTGCACAGTGCAAATGTTATATATATATATATATGCTGGACTCACGTCTCCACTACCGCCGCTATAGCTCTGATATAGGTGCCATGTCCTATGTGGAAGAATTCCCTGCATCAGGCGAAAGACTCAATGTATTCAGATCAGTTCTGTCCTATTTATTTAATGTTTATTTTGGCCACTATAAGTTGAATGTAGCTACAGTGGAATGCAAGTGGATTATAGTGACAGAATCTGGTGTTGGGCCGAAGTAAAAGCCCAATGGCTCGTATTCCTCTCAGCTTTTTGAGATCTGATGGGAACACGGCGACGGACACGTCTTCACCCAAACCTCGAGCAGCGTTCTCTTCTTCGTCATCTCTTTTATCGATCGTCTCCTCGGCCAATAAAACATCCTCCATTCTTTCATGTCTTCTCTCTTTCGATTACAACTTTATCCTTCCCGCCGCCGTTCTCTCCCTCTGCTAAAATGTAACTCTCCAACTCCACGGCATCCCGTCACACGAAATAATTGAATTCTCCATTTCCCTCACGGCCTTAGCAACCTGTTAAAACATATTCCTTCCCTCCCACTCTCCGTCATCAGTAGAGGTGTTTGAGAGGTGACTGTCAGCCCTCCACCTGCAGTCGGGGCTCAGCTCTCTCTGCCTGACGCCCCCCAGAGTCCTGTCAGGGAAAGTTAAGCTGCCTAACAGATGGAGCCTATTGTCTGGGGAGGAGAGAAAAGCAAAGGGCTGGTTGTGCAGTGGCAGCACATAGCATAGAGTGTCAGGCTAGGATATGGGAGGGCTGGGTGGGAGGGAAGTGTGTGTGTGTGTGTCTGTGTGTCTGTGTGTCTGTGTGTGTGTGTGTGTGTGTCTGTGTGTGTGTGTGTGTGTGTGTGTGTGTGTGTGTGTGTGTGTGTGTGTGTGTGTGTGTGCGTGTGTGCGTGTGCGCGTGTGCGTGCGTGCGTGTGCGTGCGTGTGTCTGTGTGTGTGTGTGTGTGCGCGCGTGTCTGTGTGTGTGCGCGCGTGTCTGTGTGTGTCTGTGTGTGTGCGCGCGTGTCTGTGTGTGTGCGCGCGTGTCTGTGTGTGTGCGCGCGTGTCCGTGCTCGTGCGTGTGTGCGTGTGTGTGTCTGTGCGTGTGTGTGTGCGCGTGTGTGTGAGGGGGTTAACCCGCGATGGTTCAAATCTCTCGGACTTGACAGCGCGTCAGGAAGAGTGTTTGGTTAATAGAGTCTCATGGAATGTTCCTCTGCTGGAGTTTTAATGAACCCCTGAGCCAAAAGGACCAATGAGGCGTGCCGTTCTTGACAAAACAAGTCCCTCATCCTGACCCCCCTGACCCTCCACCCCTCCTACGCCTTCGGTGGGAGTGTCTCCATGGAGACCGATCCAGGATTCTATAGAGCCCAAGATGTCGCATGTGCTTGCATATGTTTTTGTGAGGAGGCAGGCGGTGGGGTGGGGGGGCTTCTCTTGTCTCCCTTTCTTTTATGGTTTGTGCTGTTTCGCGTTTCTGACAGAAAAGGCTGTTGGTAAAAGATTGTGTTTATGTGGCCTTTACCAACCAATTGATCCTCAATCCAGAACAGACACATTGTCCTTTGGCCAGCCTTACTTGGCTCTTATTGTGGTTTGAAATCTCCTTTGTTCGGGACCTCACCAGTGCTTAACACAAGTATGGATCAAATGAAGCAGGAGGGGTTGTTTGTGTGGATGTATGAGTTAACGACCAATTAGGTACCGAGGAACTGATGAAGCCTTGTTTATATGTTCTACAGGATTTGGTTAAACTCTGAAGACACAACACTCCGGTATGCCAGGTCGCTAGGCTCTCATTTAAATACGTAGAAACAAAGACCTGAGGAGAAGAGCTCAAGTGCAAAAACTGTGAGAAATCAGACAAAAAAAAACATGTAGATGGAAAAGAAAGAAATAATTAAATGTGCTTCGTCAAACACACAGTCTACAGAATTATCTATCTGATTTGATCCCGGCGCCAACTGACATTTATTAGCGGACAGAAGCTGGCGATGATCCGGTTTTTCTGTAAGCTCACATCCTTAACAGTCCCCCAAAGTCATATTCCACCTTCTCTACGATGCCGTGCACATGCGCTACGGGGTTAATTCAAATAATGTATTACTCTCTAAATACTGCACTTTTCTAACGTCTATATTCAAAGAACATAGGCTTGTCGGTTTGTGTGTTAAAGTCCATAAAGGAGATGTTAGAAAAGGTCAAATTCAAGACAAGAAACTTGGATCCATCACAGAACACGCATACAGGATGTGTGCTGCAAAAACAACTGGGACCTCCAAATTTAGTTTTGGTTCACAGAACACTCATTATTAGTTATTTCTAATTGCTTTAAGGGAGGGAAAGTAATATAACTACATATTCCTTAGAGTTACATGAAAAAATATAGATGTTACCGTTTTTTTATAGCAAAATACTAACATTTGGGAGAGATCAAGGTAGTATGTGTAGCTATTTATTTTTTTATTGTATACAGAAAGCTTTAAAAAAAATTATATTACAGGGTTGAACAAGTTTAAACGTTAAACAGGAGCGAATAGGCAACGAGTGCAATTTGCCGTGTGCATTCCTGAACCGGGCGGTCTAACGGTGGCATTCATTACAAGTCTTATTAGAATAAACACAGACTTTATGATATAATAATTACCTAGCGCGCGCACACACACACACACACACAGACAGACAGACAGACAGTCACCACTGGCATGAATTAAAAGTTGGCCGGGAGACATCCACGCATATCCAAACAGAAATGAAGCAATCAAGGTTAGCTAAATGACAGTGTGGCCTGTGTAAACAGTGAATATGGTACAGACCATTAGGGGCGGAGTGTGCCTGTGAATTTCTGATTGGGGGTGGGGGGGGTATTCGTTACACTCCTGAGGAGCAGTTGAGACCATTCGTGTTGGGGGAACGCTTCAATAACACGCTCGCCCATTTCCTCATCTTCATCGGCCTGGATCAGCATTCCTCGCATGACGAGTGTTGTTGGAGACGAAGTCGACGGCTACTGGATTGGATCTAACCGGGGCCGCGGCTAATTGGACCCGTGTGTGTTTCAGGAACCGATCGATGTTTTTCGAACCTATCAGACAACACCTATGGGTTTCTGTGACTGGTCAGACGGTCCAGTGGCTCGGCGACAGCAGGAGTCCTCGTCTTCAGATCCAGACGTCTTGAGGAAAATGAATAATTTAACTCACTGAATACAGACAGACCATCAGAGAGAGAGTGTGGGACACAGAGGATGGAAGGCAGAAGTCCGGTAAACGGCGGGGTGAAGTACTATAAAGAGTTGTGCTGGTACATGATTTGCGTGAGCATGCAGGGACGACATCTGACATTCCTCCAGGAGACGATTATAGACGCCAGAGAAGAGCTTGCTGGCGGCTGATGACGAAGGAGTCCGATTGGCTCTACGGCACATACCGCTGGGGTTTCTAGGAAGGCAGCCCGTTCAGAAGTTCGAAGTCACTTAGATAGTCATGTCTTTGAAAGAAGAGCACATTTATTGTCCATTGAAATAACAACCAAACGATCAGGAATACAGTGTAGACATCGTTGATTGTGATTGACTACTGACACTGGAAACAGCTTATTTTAATAAAATATCTACGGAGGTCCATTATCAGAAATCATCAGGTCTGTCTTCCAATGGCGCGTTGTGTTGGCTAATCCAAGTGTATCATTTATCTGGCTAATTGATCATTAGAAAACCCTTTTTTTGAAATTGTGTTAGCACAGCTGAAAACTGTTATGCTAATTAAAGAAATCATGAAACTGGCTTTTACTCTAGCGCACGGGTGTCAAACCGGTTCCACGGGGGGCCTAGTGTATGCAGGTTTTGGGGTTTTCATTTAAATTAGTTCCAAGTTCAGACCTAAACAACCAGTAGAGGGTAGAACCTTACCAATTAGTGAACTAATTAATCAATCAAGAACAAGGTGAGAGCAAAAACCTGCATAAACTAGGCCCCCCGTGGAACCGGTTTGACACCCCTGCTCTAGCGGTAGTGTCTGGTGCCTCAGCAAATGTGGGTTCGATTACAGGGACAAAATGACCAAAAGCAACATAAATCTATTCTTGTTCTGAGAAATGGAGGCTATTCTCTGCCAAAAATTGTCAAGAAATTGAAGAAACGCTACGTACAACTCCCTTCACGGAACACATAAACTGTCTCTAACCAGAATAGAAAGAGGACTGGGAGGCCCTGGTGCACCACTGAGCAGGAGGGCATATTGTCTAGTTTGAGAAACTGACAACTTGAACATTTTCAACAAGCAGCTTCATTAAATAGTACCCCACAAAACACTAGTATTCACATCGATTGTGGAAAGACGACTCCAGGATGACTGCCTTCAAGGCAGAGTTGCTAAGAAAAGTCTCAGCTCTGGTGCTAAAGTGGAAGAATTGTACTGGGCGAAGGGAAATCTTAAAGGAAGGATATCACTCAGCGATTGATTGGAGCAAATGTCTTCCTACAGCAAGACAATAACCCAAAGCACAGCTCCAACCGATGCAAGAACTATTTTGTGTAAGAAGTCAGCTGGTATTCTGTCTGTAATGGACTGGCCAGCACATTTACCGGATCTCAGACCTATCGACCTATTAGCTTGACTCTATGGTATGAAAGAAGGTCCCATCATGCAATTCGGTCTTGTTGGAGGTGCTTAGGGAAGCAGAGGGTGACCTCTCTTAAGAACCCCTAATTATATTGACAACTAGAATGCCAAAGGCCGGCAAGGTTGTCATTTCTGCACAGAGAGGGATCTTTGACGAAAGCAAAGTTTAAAGAACAAACGTATGTTCTCATTTTATGCATTATTTAAAAAAAGGAAAATGAGAAAGACAGTACAGAGAATGGCAGGAGATCCAGTGAAGTGCTCGCACAAGTCCTTGCCTCATCAATAAAAGTCTACAGCAGGATGGTCGATCAATGAGCTTAATTTTATGTCACCTAATTAGCAATATTGATTGAGATGTTGCAAGAAAATGGTAATTCACCTACTACTGTAATAATTGAACTGTGTAGCCAAAGACATAATTGGCGAATGAAAAAACATCTGGATAGTGAAAACTTTATTTAAGTCAAAAGCTAAGCTCAAAATCAAAACAGAAACGCTACTACATCGCTATCCAGTAGTGGAAACTGACCTAATATTTAATTTCAGTTTCATGGCAATAGTTAATACCTTATCGAACTAAGTTATAACGGGTCTTTGTGATCTTGTCTTTATCTAACTCCTTTAATGCCGAGACCACTTGGTGTATTCGGTTGCGTTATATAATCCTCCTGATGTCTGATACGTTCATTCATCTTCAATGTTGGTAACTCTACATCTTCCGCTTCTCACTTACTCCTCTCACCTTTTATCTATCCCCTTTTACTCCCACTCTCATTTATATACTCTCTCTCTCTCTCTCCCCTTCTCCCCCTGTCCTTAGCTATCCCTAACTCTCTTGTTCATTCCATTCCACAACGTACTTTCTCCCTACTCACTGCGTTGCACATAGTTTCAAGTTGTACACCGCAGAGACCATTCAAAAGGCCTGTGTGGGGGTTGTCAGCTCTCATGAACAGACGATGTGGCAGAGTGTGTGATGTCCCCAAAACAAAAACGGACGACGCGTGCTTCTTGGAGGGTTAGGTTAGGTAATGTGTGAGGTTAGGTAATGTGTGAGGAAAGGTAGTGTGTATGGTTAGGTAATGTGTGAAGTTAGGTAATGTGTAAGGTTAGGTAATGTGTGAAGTTAGCTAATGTGTGAGGTTAGGTAATGTGTGACGTTAGGTAATGTGTGAGGTTAGGTAATGTGTGAGGTTAGGTAATGTGTATGGTTAGGTAATGTGTGAGGTTAGGTAGTGTGTGAGGTTAGGTAATGTGTGACGTTAGGTAATGTGTGAGGTTAGGTAATGTGTGAGGTTAGGTAATGTGTGAGTTAGGTAATGTGTGAGGTTAGGTAATGTATGAGGTTAGGTAATGTGTGAGGTTAGGTAATGTGTGAGGTTAGGTGTGAGGTTAGGTGTGAGGTTAGGTAATGTGTGAAGTTAGGTAATGTGTGAGGTTAGGTAATGTGTGAAGTTAGGCAATGTGCGAGGTTAGGTAATGTGTGAGGTTGGGTAATGTGTAAGGTTATCTATTGTGTGAGGTTAGGTAATGTGTTACGTTAGGTAATGTGTATGGTTAGGTAATGTGTGAGGTTAGATAATGTGTGAGGTAAGGTAATGTGTATGCTTAGGTAATGTGTGGGGTTAGGATATGTGTGAAGTTAGGTAGTGTGTGAGGTTAGGTAATGTGTGAGGTTAGGTAATGTGTGAGGTTAGGTAATGTGTGAGGTTAGGTAATGTGTGGGGTTAGGTAATGTGTGAGGTTAGGTAATGTGTGAGGTTAGGTAGTGTGTGAGGTTAGGTAATGTGTGAGGTTAGGTGTGAGGTTAGGTAATGTGTGAGGTTAGGTAATGTGTGAAGTTAGGTAATGTGTGAGGTTAGGTAATGTGTGGGGTTAGATAATGTGTGAGGTTGGGTAATGTGTGGGGTTAGGTAATGTGTAAGGTTAGGTAAAGTGTGAGGTTAGGTAATGTGTGAGGTTAGGTGTGAGGTTAGGTAATGTGTGAGGTTAGGTAATGTGTGAAGTTAGGCAATGTGTGAGGTTAGGTAATGTGTGAGGTTAGGTAATGTGTAAGGTTAGGTATTGTGTGAGGTTAGGTAATGTGTGAGGTTAGGTAATGTGTGAGGTAAGGTAATGTGTATGCTTAGGTAATGTGTGGGGTTAGGATATGTTTGAGGTTAGGTAGTGTGTTACGTTAGGTAATGTGTATGGTTAGGTAATGTGTGAGGTTAGGTAATGTGTGAGGTAAGGTAATGTGTATGCTTAGGTAATGTGTGGGTTAGGATATGTGTGAGGTTAGGTAATGTGTGAGGTTAGGTAATGAGTGAGGTTAGGTAATGTGTGAAGTTAGGTAATGTGTCAGGTTAGGTAATGTGTGAAGTTAGGTAATGTGTGAGGTAAGGTAATGTGTGAGGTTAGGTAATGTGTGAGGTTAGGTGTGAGGTTAGGTAATGTGTGAGGTTAGGTAATGTGTGAGGTTAGGTAATGTGTATGGTTAGGTAATGTGTGAGGTTAGGTAATGTGTAAGGTTAGGTAATGTGTGAAGTTAGGTGTGAGGTTAGGTAATGTGTGAAGTTAGATAATGTGTGAAGTTAGGTAATGTGTGAGGTTAGGTAATGTGTGAGGTTAGGTAATGTGTGAGGTAAGGTAATGTGTATGCTTAGGTAATGTGTGGGGTTAGGATATGTGTGAAGTTAGGTAGTGTGTGAGGTTAGGTAATGTGTGAGGTTAGGTAATGTGTGAGGTTAGGTAATGTGTGAGGTTAGGTAATGTGTGGGGTTAGGTAATGTGTGAGGTTAGGTAATGTGTGAGGTTAGGTAATGTGTGAGGTTAGGTAATGTGTGAGGTTAGGTAATGTGTGAGGTTAGGTAATGTGTTACGTTAGGTAATGTGTATGGTTAGGTAATGTGTGAAGTTAGGTAATGTGTGAGGTAAGGTAATGTGTGAGGTTAGGTAATGTGTGAGGTTAGGTGTGAGGTTAGGTAATGTGTGAGGTTAGGTAATGTGTGAGGTTAGGTAATGTGTAAGGTTAGGTAATGTGTGAGGTTAGGTAATGTGTTACGTTAGGTAATGTGTATGGTTAGGTAATGTGTGAGGTTAGGTAATGTGTGAGGTAAGTAATGTTTGAGGTTAGGTAATGTGTTACGTTAGGTAATGTGTATGGTTAGGTAATGTGTAAGGTTAGGTAATGTGTGAGGTTAGGTAATGTGTTACGTTAGGTAATGTGTATGGTTAGGTAATGTGTGAGGTTAGGTAATGTGTGAGGTAAGTAATGTTTGAGGTTAGGTAATGTGTTACGTTAGGTAATGTGTATGGTTAGGTATTGTTTGAGGTTAGGTAATGTGTGAGGTTAGGTAATGTGTATGGTTAGGTAATGTGTGAGGTTAGGTAATGTGTGAGGTTAGGTAATGTGTGAGGTTAGGATATGTGTGAGGTTAGGTAGTGTGTGAGGTTAGTTTATGTGTGGGGTTAGGTTATGTGTGAGGTTAGGTAATGTGTGAGGTTAATTAATGTGTGAGGTTAGGTAATGTGTGAGGTTAGGATATGTGTGAGGTTAGGTAGTGTGTGAGGTTAGGTTATGTGTGAGGTTAGGTAATGTGTGAGGTTAGGTAATGTGTGAGGTATGCACAGCTGATCATGCACACACTGTTGGAAATGCAGCTTATCTAACTCAATTGCCGTTCATGAATGTATTAAAAATGTGCAGCGTGGCCATTTCTCTGGTATCAAGGGAGCTAACGAGTGCCTGTAAAATATCCTCCAGCAGGCAGTACCGTTGACAGCATGCAGGCCATAGATGATATGCTGTTGTTGGACCGACCTGTTAGCTGGCACAAATCATTACATTCTGCTTCCCAAACTCTCGTATGAATCAGCTGTTAGCACCAACAGGTTTGCTTCTATCTCAATGCTTTTGCTTTGTTGCACCATTCCTGGGTCAACCATTGACACTCCTGTGTGCCCAGAGAGGTGGCTGTTTCTGGGATACATCACACGAGAATCAGACCACACTAGTTGTTGCTAGTGTTACATATCCCATCGTTGCAGTTTTTTAACAATTTCACAATCACTGACACCATTGAATTGGTATTATGAACAACATAAGCAAAACAAGCTCATCAAACTCAACAAGGACGACCATGTACCTAAACTCGCAAAATGCTGTTTTAGTACAGGCAAGAGTGGTCAAGGAAGCAGGAGGTCGATACAGGGGCTGGAGACTTAGTTACAGGTAGGTGGTAGGCAGAACTCATATTCCAAATACAAGCACGGGGTCAAGACGCAGGACAGGCACAGAACTGGTTACAGGTACAGGGAATAATGCGGGAACGCTGGGCAGAAACACACAGGACAAATTAGCAGAGATGAAACATGGACTGACAGAGCTTTAACCCTGGATGCATTTCCGGTAGGAAAGGAAGTGTTGTAACTCAATCCTGGATGTGAGGATAGACCGTCAGCCACATACACACCTTATTATGGTCCATCATAATGCTTCCGGCCTTGATGACGTCCCCCCGGAAAAGACATGGTGGAACGATGGAATTCCCACTATTCGGCTCGCACAAACAGCTGGTTCTCAAGGAGGCGCTGGATGACCAGGCGGACGCGGGAAACGTGATTCTTAGTCCGAAAAAAATAATCTAAGTAAACAAAGAGGAAGCGGTTCAACATGTCCCTGAGCACATCGTTAACCAGAGCCTGGAACGCGGCAGGGGCGTCGGTAAGACCAAATGGCATGATTAGGTATTCGTAGTGAACGCTCGCTGTGTTGAACGCCGTCTTCCATCTCCTTAATGCGCACAAGGTGGTAGGCGTTGCGCAGGTCCAGCTTAGTGAAGATTACCGGCCCCTGGCAGAGCTCGGGGGCAGAGGAGACCAGAGGAAGTGGATACCGATTCTTCACCGTAATTGCATTCAGCCCCCCATAGCCAATACCTGGTCGAAGGGTCTTGTCCTTCTATTCACACAAAGAAAAACCCAGCCCCCGCAGAAGAGGGACAGATGAGGCCTGCAGCCAGGGAAGAGGTAATATAAGTCTCCTTAGCCTTGGTCTCAGAGACAAACTGGGAATAAATACAACCCGTAGGAGGGACTTTCCAGGAAGAAGGCGTAACTGCACAGTTGTCGGGACGATGAGGGGGAAGAGACAAGACATGGGACTTACTAAACGCCTCTTGAAAGACCATGTTTTTATTTTGAACGGCCATGAGGTCAGAGCCCCCCGTGCACTACCGGACATGTCTGCCGGGGCCGGCTGTGCAGACTTCGGGCACCTGGCAAGACACTGCGAGCTCCAGCCAGCGATAACACCAGTCAGTCAATAGCAGGATTAGGACCAGGGAGCCAAGACAGACCATCGTCGCGACATCTCGGTTCTATTCCCACAACTCATATCGCTAAGTACAATTGACACCATGTTGTCATGTACAAAACACTGGCATTCAAAAGCGGAATAGAAATAAGATCGCTCTCAACAAACTGTTGTAAAAATTAACAAGCACACTTACTCAACAAGCAATCAAGATATTGAATGAATGAAAAGAACATTATTCTATAAAAAATATATTTTAATTTAAAAAATTGAGGCCCAGGAACTAGCCACTGTGATCGTGTTTTTTGTGGGATTTTTTTTATATATTTTGCCGATAACACTATACCAGTCCAAAAATACTTTTTCCATCTTGTCTTCATAGGCTGAATTTAAATTGTTGGTTAAGTGCCAAAAAACACTTATATTTTCAGGATCACCTCTACATACTGGATCAAAAAAGTTTACGTTTATGTGGGGTTATGGATTCCTTTATATAGTTTTTTTTTTATAAAAAAGTTCAATTCCTCTCACCACTGTGCAATAAGTGTTCAGTATTGTCATAATAAGCTGTGCCCTTTTGTGACTTTAAGGACCAAGATTCAGTTCTCTGGCATATAATATGTTTTTGCGTATCCTTCAGGGACTTTGTCAATACTATGAGTTCCAACCCAGATAGCATACTGTTATCGGTCCGCCAGCTATATAAGGGCGGCATGCCGCCAGTCGTTTTGTTACAAGCGGTCCACCGGCGGCTCACGGGCGGCAAACCACCCTCGTGTTTCAGCTGACGGTCCAGCGGCGGACTGCGAGCTGAACGCTCCTAAACGGCTTAAGGGCAACGGATCTAAACGAGGCTGATCGACTGACCACCCAGCCCCGCAGTTTGTCTGAGGGCTGATTGGCACATCGCCGGTAGTGTTGCCAATGGTGATTCAAAACAAACATGTACAGAAAAAATGTAATGTCATTTCGCACAAGGAACTGACTATTTCAATTCCTCTAATATAATAAATATTATAATTATTTTCCTGTGTTATTTAATCATATTAATATGTGACAATTGTGAAATATTTAGTCTCCCTGAGGATTAAATCTTTAGTCCCATCACTTTGTTATAATGAATTAATTTAAAGTTCAGATTTGTTTTTATATTGAACAGAATGCATTTGTAGGCTATATATTATGCAATTCACACAGCTATATTCACACACTTATTACTGCCCAAATTCTCTTAAGTGCTCAACTTCAGTTAGTCAAAAGACAATTGTATGTAGCTGTACTAAACAGGAAAAATATAAAGCCATCCATGATTGCTATTCAGTTATTTTTATACATATTGTTATTTATAACTTTAATAAAATTCCAACAGACATCAGCTTATGTAAAAAAAAAAAAATTTGCCAGGCAGAGTATGCAGTGCAATAGGCAGAAACAATGTATAAAAACACATGTGCAACCAATTACAATCCTTACCAACTGGGTCAAGGTACCAATTTTAAGGGTGCAGAGTTTCTCACTGTGAACATTCACTACCCTTACAGCCTAATAGGTTTATTTGTGTACCACTTTAGGAAATTGTATGGCAGAGAATACATTACTTATAACATACATGACCTACTCTACCTCTAATGATGATCAGAGAGTACATTACATATAACATACATGACCTACTCTACCTCTAATGATGATCAGAGTACATTACATATAACTAAGTGTTCTGGATAACATCTTGCTTCCCAATCGAGTACTTTCTGTGACAACTGAAAATGATCCCCAAATCTAACAACTTCAGAAGATTCCTCTCCTGTCCTTTCCTCTTGTCTCATAATACTCTTTCCGTTTGTTCCGTGTTTTTATAAGTAGATCCTTGCAGACCTAGCAGCTGTGGGCAAAGTCCCACACCTCACAAACATCTACCAGGTCCTGGTAGGCGCACCTAAAGAAAGGGAGAAAAAAATAATGTTAGAAGACATATTTTGAAAATGTGACCAGAACTCATCCTACCATAACCGCTTATTGTGCATCCATCATCTACAACATCAATTCTATAAGTCTGGAAAATGCTTGCAAGTAAACATTCCGTATACACAGGGTATAGCCAACACACCAGCAATGCAGTCAAAAAAAGTAACTGAAATGTTACTTTTTTTGAAATGTTGCCAAATACCCTAATTAGTTGTGAGATGTTCCACCATGTTCTTTTTCTGTATACTGTAATTACACAACTTATACAGTCTTTTGGTGCCCCTGACAGAGGAGTTGGTATCTCAGTGGTAGAGTGCATGTTCTGTAGGTATGATGTCCTGGGTTCCTATTGGAGGAGTTAGTATCTCAGTGGTAGAGTACATGTTCTGTATGTATGATGTCCTGGGTTCCAACAGAAGTGTGTACAATGTAAAGACACAAGATTATCATTTTGTGTGGATGAATATGCCTCTGCTATTTTAGCCTTATTTTGATGTAAAATCTGCAAGTCTTTTGGTTGGCTTAAAATTAGACACACAACAAAAGATTAATATGATGTGGACAAAAAAATCAGATCTTTACAACAGAGGATGAATAGTTCTTACCTAAAAGTGGTCTTCTGCGAAGATGAGACCACCAGAAGAGCGGATCTCTGGCAGGTAAGCATACACAATCTGTCTGACACACAGTGAATACTGTTAATTATTAATTATTTATATTAACTGTATGAGTCACACCATTGAGTTACAGTCTAATATCATTCAGAAAAAACACATCTGTATGGCAACTTACTAAATAAACAGTTTATTTAAGGACTGAATGAATGGCTTATTTAAGAGATCAGCATATGTCTCGAGCACAGTATAGTGTCTTCTTGCATACAGTGTCTCGAGCATATAGTGCCAGCTCGAGCAGAATATCCAACTGATAACCGTTTGCCTTTTACTACCGACAACCGTTAAATCATCCTCAGATCGAGAGTACTACCTCAAGAGTACTACCTAGTCTGAGACATTTTTTATTCAAATTTATGAATTTAATTAATCATTTCGTTAATATCTGTACATAGTGAATTAGTTCATGGTTCTAGATATCTTGTAGATTTTATAATCAATCGTTTTTTGCTAACTACAGTACCTGCTTGTTTTTGCAGTCTTTTTTACCAATTTCCCTCAGTTTTTCCTGTTTCTACTATAAATTACAACACGTAAGTATCCACTAATTTATTGAGAATGTTTTCAGAAAAATGTACAGTGTTAACAGAACTAACCCAACGTAATATCTAGAGTCGGGTAAACCGGCTAGCTAGTTGTATAACACAGTGCTAACTTACGTCAATGAGCTCATTCCTAACGTCAGCACTATCAGAAAGGCAGGTTTGTGTTAGCCACCAAACACCCATCTACAATGCTTCGCCAAATCATAATCTTGCAGAACTTACCTTTGAATATGAAAATAACAAGCAGATTCCCTTTAGACTGGGCAGAAACACCGTATAAAATCGGCTGGATGTTCGCAGCTACTTCAAACTTGAATAATGCTCAACATCCGGTAGGGAGAGCCATGGTGAAAAAACACCCCTAAAAATCAATGATGAATCGTTCGCGTCGAGCCTAGTAGGTGACGGTTAAGAGCCGGCTCGCATATCAGAAGAGCCGGATATATTTATAAAAAATAAGATCACCACATTATATCCTGGAAATTACATGTACTATATATTTTTTTCATTCGTCAAAAAATATACGAATGTTACCCTATCTCTTTCTGGTAATCAATTGTTTGTCTTATAATAATTTCATTCCAATATTATTTATAGAAATAATGTAAAATATAAATCAGAGGACAAGAGCGACGACGAAGAAGAGGTTGGGCGGTTTCCCAGTGCTCAAAAAGCACCGAGATTTAAAGGCCCCCAAAAAGAGCAAGTTCGTTTTTTTTTTTTTAAATGTATGACTGTACTACTATTGCTCTATGTAACATAGTGCATTTTATCCAGCAACTAATCAGCCATTTACTTTAATGATTTAAACTTCCTTATGCCCAAGCACTGAACTATATGAAAGCCACTGACCAATCTGAAGACCACTGCCAGATATCAATTTCAAATAGAAATTACCCTGCATATAAAAACACTAAAACAACCTGAACTCACTCCTGCAAGAATGCATGGTCACCTGTCTCCATAAAAGGCAAGCAAATCAAAACCTTTTTCTTTCACTGATACAGATTCTGTCCAGTTCCATGCGTCTCCACCAACACCCATGACCACTTTGGGTCACCAACCTAGAGGTAACTTTGTTCTGTCTTGTGTTTTTAACATTCAATTATTAACATTCAGCATCAAAAATATATAAATCTAATGCACATCTCTCTATAATAATTAACAGGACATGGAGGATATAGGTTCCCCACAGACCCGGCACCTCAGGGCAAGTACAGTACAAGTACTAATCAGAGCTGCTCTCTTTAATGTAATATTTGTCTTGTATCACAGCATAAAGTGTTTCTTTGTTTTTTTTAGACTTCAACAGATAAATACTCCAGCATTTGAGGGAGCTGGCCGAGGAACTTAAGGATGTGAAACAGCAAGTTTCATTAAACACAGCCCTTTTACAGAGCCTGACAGCCGGAACCAACATGGACATGTCCATCCCACCAGACCTCGTCCTTCTACTGCACAGAAACATGCTGCAGGACATTGAGAGGGGGCTTGGGCAAAATCCAGATTCAACCGAGAAATTGGTAAAAAATAAATAAATAATTATATACCCTTATACCTAATGCTGTTTGCGAAATCAATGCATCCTTCACTTTGAAGAAGCCCTTTGTCATTAGCTTATGAATCATAAAAGCCTAATTAAATAGCAAATGACAGAATTAACAGATGTTGTTTTTTATTCTACAGGTTACTTACTTAGCCTCAAGAGGAGGCAAAAACTTAAAGGACTCGGTGAAAAGAATATTTCAGAGCCTTTTCACAAACCACCTCTCCATCCAGATGAACTGGACAGGGTCGGGACAGAAGGTGCCCTTTAACAACCTCCACCTGAAGAGAGTCATCCACAGTGAGTTAAAGTTCACACTGATCTCAATCTGTGAAATCAATCATATAAATGAAGGGGGGGGGGGTGAGCAGCCCGTCGCTACTGGCAGCTTCTAACTAGTGTATCTGGAAGTATAGAAGTGAGACATTTACTAAATAGCTTAAAAGGTGGGACTACATTTAAAAGTAGGACTACATTTTTACAAATTATCAGCACTAATTTGCACTCTAAGCCACTTGACACTACTGTCCAAGAGCTTACTTCGATAATCTTCTTTCTCAGGAGCTGCAGAACCCTGCAACCAAGGAGGCAACCGAAGAGGCTCTCCAAAGAGAAGTGAGCAGATTCCTGAAGGGGGCATCCGACCGAGAGGGCGGTAGAAGACAGCGCCGGCTGGCGAAGCCCAGGGCAGAACATTGAAGTTCAAAACAGAACAATAAAAACATTTATTTTACTTTAAAAATGTTTTGCGTTATTTCTTTAAGCATATATATTTTATAACTCAATGAAATGTTTAATTTCAAAATAAACTAAAATGTGGAATTATATTATAAACTAAAATTGTATTATATTTAAAGGTCATTATAAAAAAATGTCCTAATTAGTTTAAAGTTATTTTAGTCCGTAATAAAAATCCAGAACATAAGCCTAGGCCTATATATAGGTCTAGGATATAACCTGCTGGACCGATTATAACAGCAGCGGTAGTCCGTCGGATAACCAGCGGACCTCTGTCGAAAACGCTGCTCAGCTGCCGGTGGACCGCTCGTTAAACGATGAGCAAAACGCCAGCGTACCGCCGGCTTTAACCGCCGGTGGGCCGCCAACTCTGCCGCCGCTGGTCCGCCCGTGGCCCACCAGCTTTGTGCTATCTGGGAAGACGCATGTTTAAAGTGGCTTGGCTAGATACAAGCAGTACTACGTTGTAAGGAATGCAGTTTGGCTCCATGGCGAGTTGAGGACACAGGCGCAGAGATCCAATGAAAACATAAGATTTTATTCATCTCCTAGCACTTAGGCCGATAGCATGCACAAAACAAACACTCACGAAACAAATCAAAATACAAACAAAACCATGAACCTTCAAACATGACGTAGATCCAACAGTAGAAAAAAACAGGACAGAAAGGACAGGACTTAAATACCAGACTAAGGACAGATTCACAACAGGTGTGCAGAAAATAAAAGGTGGGTCCAATGTCCCTGATTGTTCCCTCTCTCAGGAAGCGGGGGAGGTGTCAGCACCACCCTAGAGTGGGAGGACAGGACTCTGTCCCTTACAGAGACGGGGGAGGTGTCAGCACCACCATAGGGTGGGAGGACAGGACTCTGTCCCTTACAGAGACGGGGGAGATGTCAGCACCACCATAGGGTGGGAGGACAGGACTCTGTCCCTTACAGAGACGGGGGAGATGTCAGCACCACCATAGAGTGGGAGGACAGGACTCTGTCCCTCATAGAGACGGGGGAGATGTCAGCACCACCATAGAGTGGGAGGACAGGACTCTGTCCCTCATAGAGACGGGGGAGATGTCAGCACCACCATAGAGTGGGAGGACAGGACTCTGTCCCTCATAGAGACGGGGGAGATGTCAGCGCCACCATAGAGTGGGAGGACAGGACTCTGTCCCTTACAGAAACGGGGGAGGTGTCAGCACCACCATAGAGTGGGAGGACAGGACTCTGTCCCTCATAGAGACGGGGGAGGTGTCAGCACCACCATAGAGTGGGAGGACAGGACTCTGTCCCTTACAGAGACGGGGGAGGTGTCAGCACCACCATAGAGTGGGAGGACAGGACTCTGTCCCTCATAGAGACGGGGGAGATGTCAGCACCACCATAGAGTGGGAGGACAGGACTCTGTCCCTCATAGAGACGGGGGAGATGTCAGCGCCACCATCGAGTGGGAGGACAGGACTCTGTCCCTCATAGAGACGGGGGAGATGTCAGCGCCACCATAGAGTGGGAGGACAGGACTCTGTCCCTTACAGAAACGGGGGAGGTGTCAGCACCACCATAGAGTGGGAGGACAGGACTCTGTCCCTTACAGAAGCTGGGGAGGTGTCAGCACCACCATAGAGTGGGAGGACAGGACTCTGTCCCTCATAGAGACGGGGGAGATGTCAGCGCCACCATAGAGTGGGAGGACAGGACTCTGTCCCTTACAGAAACGGGGGAGGTGTCAGCACCACCATAGAGTGGGAGGACAGGACTCTGTCCCTTACAGAAACGGGGGAGGTGTCAGCACCACCATA
The DNA here is from genome assembly GCA_029465975.1 of Dallia pectoralis. Classification (NCBI taxonomy): domain Eukaryota; kingdom Metazoa; phylum Chordata; class Actinopteri; order Esociformes; family Umbridae; genus Dallia; species Dallia pectoralis. Next base: position 18,607,864 of record CM055738.1, on the reverse strand, counting down.
GAGTGGGAGGACAGGACTCTGTCCCTTACATACGTGTTACGTTGATGTGCAGGGGTACACGGTAATGTATAACTTACAAAGTGACTTTTGTCAAAGCATTTGCATTTTTTATGTCACATTTTAGTCATCTCTTTTATCCAGAGTGACTTACAGTAAGTGCATGCATTTTTAAAGAGCTAGGTGAAACAACCACACAAGTTTAGTGGTAAGTGCATTCTAATCAATTAATTACGTATTGGCTAAGAGTCAATGCTGGATAGAAGTTCATACATACAATTTAAATAAAACACAAGGTCAGAAAAGACAATTGGCAGAGGTGGTGGTTTGTTTGAAGGTAGAGACGCCTAGAGAGTAATCCTGGTCTTTAAGGGTTGTTGATTCCACAAATGATGTGCCAGGCCAACGCATATGACTACGTAGATTGGCAACTGCACCTTAAAGGTGTGGTACAGCCAAACCCCTAGATGTGGCCCCTCTGGGAGTTGTTTGCCCCTCTGGGAGTTGTTTGCCTCATCTGTGAGTTGTTTGCCTCATCTGTGAGTTGTTTGCCCCTCTGTGAGTTGTTTGCCTCATCTGTGAGTTGTTTGCCCCTCTGTGAGTTGTTTGCCTCATCTGTGAGTTGTTTGCCCCTCTGTGAGTTGTTTGCCTCATCTGTGAATTGTTTGCCCCTTTGTGAGTTGTTTGCCTCATCTGTGAGTTGTTTGCCCCTATGTGAGTTGTTTGTCTCATCTGTGAGTTGTTTGTCTCATCTGTGAGTTGTTTGCCTCATCTGTGAGTTGTTTGCCTCATCTGTGAGTTGTTTGCCTCATCTGTGAGTTGTTTGCCCCTCTGTGAGTTGTTTGCCTCATCTGTCAGTTGTTTGCCTCATCTGTGAGTTGTTTGCCTCATCTGTGAGTTGTTTGCCTCATCTGTGAGTTGTTTGCCTCATCTGTGAGTTGTTTGCCTCATCTGTGAGTTGTTTGCCCCTATGTGAGTTGTTTGCCTCATCTGTGAGTTGTTTGCCCCTCTGTGAGTTGTTTGCCTCATCTGTGAGTTGTTTGCCCCTTTGTGAGTTGTTTGCCTCATCTGTGAGTTGTTTGCCTCATCTGTGAGTTGTTTGCCTCATCTGTGAGTTGTTTGCCCCTCTGTGAGTTGTTTGCCTCATCTGTGAGTTGTTTGCCTCATCTGTATTGTTTGCTCATCTGTGAGTTGTTTGCCTCATCTGTGAGTTGTTTGCCCCTCATCTGTGAGTTGTTTGCCCCATCTGTGAGTTGTTTGCCTCATCTGTGAGTTGTTTGCCCCTCTGTAAGTTGTTTGCCTCATCTGTGAGTTGTTTGCCCCTCTGTGAGTTGTTTGCCTCATCTGTGAGTTGTTTGCCTCATCTGTGAGTTGTTTGCCTCATCTGTGAGTTGTTTGCCTCATCTGTGAGTTGTTTGCCCCTCTGTAAGTTGTTTGCCTCATCTGTGAGTTGTTTGCCCCTATGTGAGTTGTTTGCCTGATATGTGAGTTGTTTGTCTCATCTGTCAGTTGCTTCATCTGTGAGTTGTTTGCCTCATCTGTGAGTTGTTTGCCCCTCTGTGAGTTGTTTGTCTCATCTGTCAGTTGTTTGCCTCATCTGTGAGTTGTTTGCCTCATCTGTGAGTTGCAGAGCTGTAGTACTCGAGACCGGTCTCGGTCTCGAGACCGGTCTCGAGACCACTTTTTAAGGTCTCGGTCTCGTCTCGGTCTCGGACAGTAAGGACTCGTAAATTCTTCCGAGACCAGTCGAGACCAGCGTAGAAATTATCGCCCACAATGTTTTCTAGCAAAATATTTAAGTATGACATGTAGAGGCTGTATTTCCATTGGCTGTATTTCGTCCAGAGTCAGACTGTTTTTTTCTGATGTGGCTTATCCCGCCAATGGCTATCTACTTTTGAAGAAAAGCCCACCCCCAGCGTCGCTAGAGGGTGCACCCATTCACGTAAATACTTCAATCTTAAACATATGCTCGATCATGTCTGCACAATCTGCCATTATATTCGTTTTGCCTATATTCAGCACAGTGAGCACAAATAAATAATTTGTCCGAAAACACACAGCGGTTAGTAATTAAAATACATATATAATGTTGAAAAGCTACAGCCGACGTCCTTCCATCACTTTTCCTAAATACGTGCATTTTACCTTTACCGTTTTCAGAATTGCAAAATCACAAATCGAACAATATATAAAACTACTATTTACATGTTTTTGATACCTAAACTGCCTTCCTGTCGCCAGAATTCCACGCCGCTGGGCGTTGGTACCCTAATTACGGTACCCAGACACCGATCACACTTCACTGAGCCTATGATGGCAATGGTTGAATGGGCGATACACAGACAAATACTACGAGAACACATATAGACAATAGTCTGATTGGCTTGGTTGAACTACAAAAAGAGGTACGTACATAAAGAAATATGTTTCACTAAATACACAGAACGAATTCCGCCAAATACATACAGCCCCATTCATGTGTCATGCGCCTATTGCACTCAATAATTAATAACGAATGAACCACAGTGTATTCATATAGCCTACAAGAGACTTCAACAAAATATTGTTTTGTATCGAAATTAAACGAATATAAACAATAATTATTAATAGGCTTACTACAAATGGGCGATAAATGAAATTACTCATGCACACAGAAGGACGTGGGACATACATAAGCCCGGGGGCATACGGCAGAAAGAGCATAAAACTGGACCGGTTATGGTCCGATCTACATGGAACTGAACCCGTTTTGGTCCGATCTTTATTAAACTGGACGGGTTTTGGTCTGATCTATATGAACACTTGTGTCATCTGTGAGTTGTTTGCCTCATCTGTGAGTTGTTTGCCTCATCTGTGAGTTGTTTGCCTCATCTGTCATCTGAAGTAAGCCTGCAATAGTCAGTGTCTCCTACTTTTTTAAAATCCAGGGTTTTGTCTGCCACTCATTCGTTTCAAGGATTAACTGAGATTTTAGATGACTTGTTCCAAATACATTGTGTTTGATATCTTTAGGACAGGTTTATTTTTAACAACCCATTCTAAAACGGAAAACATTTGTTTGTTTATGGTTTTAGTGATTTCATTGGCCACTGACACGTGTGTAGTTGAGTCAACTGCAAATGTATGTAGATACACAGGATTTGGCTAATGTTAGTGCCAAACATTGAAAACGCAGTGGACTTAGTTCGCTCCTTTACAACTTCCCAATTGTCTGAGGAATAGTAGCAAAGACAAGCATTATATGCCAGGTTACCACTGCATCTTTTTAAATGCTTTTGTGTGCTGTACTATAATTGGCAAGGCAAGTGTATTCCTAGAACACATTTCATACACAGAGCAATTACAAGTGCTTGACATGAGAAGAAAAATCGAAATTATTTGAAATATATTATTTATTTTAATTTTTTATTTATGAGACCTTAGTCAGAAGATGAGAGAACTATATAGATATAGATCTGCAAAATGATAAGCAATTTTGTTGCATTAAATTGCTGAATAAACGAGCCCCCAGGATAGAGCTTTGAGGAACCCCTACGTCATGTATGTTCTCTCTTTTAAACATAGTTGACTACGGAGACAAATAATACTTTTGCCAATTTCTGACCGCATCACTATAACCAACCCGGGTATTCAGGCTGTCTAGCAGTATTGTGTTGTCCAATAAAACTAGTGTTGTCATTTTACCAGAATCTGGGTTCAGACGAATGTCGTTTAAAACGTTTTCAAAAGGCTGTGCTAGAGCTGTGGTGGTATCGATATCTTGATTGGTATGTGTCAAAGTAATGATTTGAGTTCCAATTTTTCGTCATGATTTTACCTACAAAAACTACATTTTATATTCAGAAGTTCTGTTGTTGCTGACTAGACAAAAGTCGAGGCTACGTTATTTTAACAAATGTTTTATGCCTGCCATTTCCAGTGCCTTTAAGCAGCCAGATACGAGGGAGCTGTAACCTATGTGTGTAGATTATCTATTGCCAGGCAGCTGAAAAATATGTAAAAACGTTTGTAGAAGAGCATCAAGGCAGCAGCTGGACAGCTTAAGATGTTGTACAGTTTCCGTGGGAGTTGTAACATCTACTGCATTTAACACATCATTTCTTTATGTGACGGTGGCAGTGGCACTGTTTTAATTGTTGTGGAGTTCATTGCATTCAAGTAATTGCATTTATTCGTATAGTAGAGTTCTGCCACGATTGGTATTCTGGGGTTTGTAAACCTATCGGCAGTAGCAAAATAATAATGTTTTTGTAAATTACAGTGGGAAAAAAATATTGTCTACCGCCTCTCAGTTCCATATTTTTAGATCTGAATATCCTATAAATCTTTATAGATGTCATTGTCCACCTGAAGTTGTGTATTTTGCGATTTGCAAAACTAAGCCTAACTCCAATATAAACACATTTAAATAACCCACCAGATTAGTTGATCTCTACTTATTACCATGTCAAGTGATTATGAAACCAGACAGCTGGTGTGTTTTTTCTACCACCACCGGCAATTAAATGTTCTGCCATATGCTGCATAAGTGTAAATTGTCAAATTATTTTAGTTTATGAGGAACGTAGAAAGAATGGTCCTAACTTTAATTAATATTGGATGTCCAATTAAAATAGGTTCATATTTGGCAATTGAAAACAACTTTATATAGATGATACTTATAAAAAGGTACGCATGTTCCAGGGAGAGGTGTTGAAGGGCAGACTGTGGCCATGTCAAAGCCGTCAAAATAGGAGATATGCACCTTGAAGTGGTGGCAGTGTTCTTTGCTTTAACACCATATCCAGATAGTGGCTTAAAGTTAATTGGGTTTATATCATATGTCTTGACAAACCCTTCTTAACTAGTCCAGCTGTTCGCACGTATGATGGAATTTGGTCTTGTCATTATGTTTGCCATCGTTCTCCTTCTGGTTGTGCTAGCAGCAGCTTTTAAAAGAAGAAATCATCAGAATCAGATGTATCAGCAGAATCAGATGAACCAGCAGAATCAGATGAATCAGCCGAATCAGATGAATCAGCCGAATCAGATGAACCAGCAGAATCAGATGAATCAGCCGAATCAGATGAACCAGCAGAATCAGATGAATCAGCAGAATCTGGGAAATCAGCAGAATCAGATGAACAAGCAGAATCAGATGAATCAGCCGAATCAGATGAATCAGCCGAATCAGATGAACCAGCAGAATCAGATGAATCAGCCGAATCAGATGAACCAGCAGAATCAGATGAATCAGCAGAATCTGGGAAATCAGCAGAATCAGATGAACCAGCAGAATCAGATGAATCAGCAGAATCTGGAAAATCAGCAGAATCTGGGAAATCAGCAGAATCAGATGAATCAGCAGAATCAGATGAATCAGCAGAATCAGGGAAATCAGTTGATATCACACATTAAGATGTTACACGTCTTTTGCATAACATGAAAAAAAAAATGAAACATAACAGTTCCTGTTATTAAATGCATTGATCTGTTTATGTTCTAATGTTTTTTAAAGAACGTATCCAAAATTGTTTTATCACTTTCTTTGGAGGTAAAAAATACTACATATTTTTTAAATGATTCAGAGAAATGAGTTGTTCATTTGCGATTAACTAAACTCTAATGTCTCCTCACATATTTTGGAACAACCATGTAAACTTTACATTGTAAAGCATCTGAATCTGGGGTAATGGATAGTGAATCTGAATCTGAATCTGGAGTAATGGATAGTGAATCTGAATCTGGAGTAATGGATAGTGAATCTGAATCTGGAGTAATGGATAGTGAATCTGAATCTCTGAATGGACTGAATCTGAATCTGTAAATGGATAGTGAATCTGAATCTGTAATCTGAATCTGGGGTAATGGATAATGGAATCTGGTGTAATGGATAGTGAATCTGAATCTGTATATTGAGTCTGAATCTGGGGTAATGGATAGTGAATCTGAATCTGAATCTGGAGTAATGGATAGTGAATCTGAATCTGTATATTGAGTCTGAATCTGGGGTAATGGATAGTGAATCTGAATCTGAATCTGAATCTGGTGTAATGGATAGTGAATCTGAATCTGAATCTGGTGTAATGGATAGTGAATCTGAATCTGGAGTAATGGATAGTGAATCTGAATCTGGAGTAATGGATAGTGAATCTGAATCTGTATATTGAGTCTGAATCTGGGGTAATGGATAGTGAATCTGAATCTGAATCTGGTGTAATGGATAGTGAATCTGAATCTGAATCTGGAGTAATGGATAGTGAATCTGAATCTGTATATTGAGTCTGAATCTGGGGTAATGGATAGTGAATCTGAATCTGAATCTGGAGTAATGGATAGTGAATCTGAATCTGTATATTGAGTCTGAATCTGGGGTAATGGATAGTGAATCTGAATCTGAATCTGGTGTAATGGATAGTGAATCTGAATCTGAATGTGGTGTAATGGATAGTGAATCTGAATCTGGAGTAATGGATAGTGAATCTGAATCTGGAGTAATGGATAGTGAATCTGAATCTGAATCTGGAGTAATGGATAGTGAATCTGAATCTGGAGTAATGGATAGTGAATCTGAATCTGAATCTGGAGTAATGGATAGTGAATCTGAATCTGAATCTGGAGTAATGGATAGCGAATCTGAATCTGAATCTGGAGTAATGGATAGTGAATCTGAATCTGGAGTAATGGATAGTGAATCTGAATCTGTATATTGAGTCTGAATCTGGGGTAATGGATAGTGAATCTGAATCTGTATAGTAAATCTGAATCAGAATCTGTATTGTGGGTCTGAATCTGAATCTGTATAGTGAGTCTGAATCTGAATCTGGGGTAATGGATAGTGAGTCTGAATCTGAATCTGTATAGTGAGTCTGAATCTGTTCAGTGAGTCTGAATCTGTATCTGGGGTAATGGAGTCTGAATCTGAATCTGTATAGTGAGTCTGAATCTGAATCTGTATTGTGAGTCTGTATCTGGGGTAATGCATAGTGAGTCTGAATCTGAATCTCAAGACATTGGGTTCAGTTTCTGTCCCATACTCTCTTTTTTTTATATGTTTTGTGTGTCCATGTGTTTTTTCAGTGACGTCATACAATAATTCCTATAAATGGAGCGTGGGACTTATATTGAACGTCATGATATGACAGCGTCGACGCACTTAGCTGGGCGACAGTACAGAACGTGTCGATTTGGGATCGAACATTTGTTTTGCTGGAAATGATGGAGAATGAGTTGGGATCCACTATTGGATTCACAACCTTCAATTCTATAAAAAAGTTTCAACCCAATCAATACGGGACGTTTCTGATTTACCTGGGCTGTACTTGTGTTGTACAAATATATGGTTACGTATAGTATTTTCGGCGTTCTTTCGAGAACCATCACAATGTTCGGTTACAGATGACGCATTACATGCCTATACGACATAAATAATAATAATATAGTTGCACCGACTTCCTGGTGCCAAACTTGTTATCTCAAATTAAATCCCCGGTGTTGAATTCGATCATCAAACGCATGTAACCGTGGCGAACGAGACAGACAGCACACAGCACCTCCACATGTCACCATAGCCCAGCGTTCCACATTGTGCAGGTGAGGGGCTGGCTCTAAAAACACAGCCGCTCTGTGTTCTGCCTGGTAACTATTGAAACCTTCTGTCTGTTCCACTGTCATGCTTGAGTGTTATATGGCCTCTCTCCAGGGGTTAGTTAAGGGGTGCAGGTGTCATTAGGTATTATTAGAGGGAAACCATCTGTGGCAGGCCACTGTGGACACCATGGGGGGGGGGTTGTGTGTTGTGTATGAGGACAGGACCGTGTGTGTGTGTGTGTTTCTATTTGTTTATAGCGTGCTTCTCTGTTTCACGCCATACACCAAGCCCCCCCCGCTAACTCTCCCCTCGACGTTGAGGGATTAGAACAGAGTCTAATATTTAACTAATGGCCGTGCCTTATCCTCGACTGTCTCTCTCGGTCTTCTCCCGACTGCCACAGCCAGTGTCATTCTCCACAGCCGACGCCACTGAAGTGTGGCTCGGTGAAACGGGACAGGGAGAGGATGGTGTGTGTGTGTGTGCTGTGACACGGGGACAGGGAAACTAGAAAAATACCCAAGGAGAGAGAGAGAGAGAGAGAGAGAATGAGATAGCAGGTATGGAATAGAGAGAGAGAGAGAGAGAGAGAGAGAAAGCAGGAGAGTAAGTGTTAGATAGAATCGGACACAACAGAATGCCTTATGCCACCTTGAGGCAAAGATAGTCTGTGAGAGCGAGCAGCGCCGGGCAATATTGGAAGTGTAGCTGCCTCTTCTGGCTCTCTTCCATCAGCACTGCCATCATATCCCTGGTCTTGTTCCTCCACTCATGCCACCCTTGGCATAAGCACTCGGATGACGGATGGACAGCGGACAGACAAGGAGAGGAAGAGAGACGGTGCTAGAATCGAAGGGAAGGCGCGGGGGGAAACGGCCGAGTTAGACAGAGAGGGAAAATACAGAGAGGGAAACGAGTGAGCGAAGGAATGATGGAGAGAAGAAGTTCAGGTACATTTGAGGAAGGGCAGAGCACCGAACAAATGAAGATGGAGTGAGAATGAGCTGTGGAGGGATGTGGAGAGAGGGAGACGGAAACACTCTGAGATGGAAAGGAAGGTGAGGACGATTGCAGCGGATGGCGTGAGAACGGCGAGTTGGCCACCGCAGAAGGAGAGAGAGAGAGAGCTGTGCTGTGCTGCCAGGCAAATGTAGTATTAGTCTGTTCAATAATGAATCACCCTGGAAGCGTGTTTAAGGAGCGCCGCCACACACTGACCCATTTCTCCAGGACCGCTCATTACACATATACGCCACCGCTTCTCTCCCCCTCCTCTTTTTTTTACGAAGGTAAAGACCACGGCCCCCGGGTTCACTGGGTCAAACCTCCTGATCTATACCCACATTCCCAGAATTAATCACGGGAGTTCACCCTCCTCTCTCTCACGTTTGGTCAACTCAAAGCCCTTCAGGAGCCATGCAGAGAGAGAGAATGGAGAATGGAGGTTCTATGACGTCCCTCAGAAGCCTCCATGCCTGGCCGCCTGCGTCGTGACCGGTGAAATATGAAGTCCCCATCTAGGGGTTTCGCTCTAAAAGGAGGGTCCCGACTGGGTTCCATTGAGGCTTTGATGCTCACCAGCACAAAAGCAGATGGGTACATCCTGGTCTTAAACCCTTGTCCCTTTATCCAGCCCTATCCGGGTCTATTAGCCCCCTGCCTGTGCACAACCAGGCTGCCTCAGCTCGGGACCTCAGGGGGCTACCGGGTCCAATGAAACCTAGCCAGGCATCCCTCATTCAAGCGGGGTCACGGCGGCTTAGTGGGCTCAAATGGAAGTCAACCGATTGTAAAGGCATGAGGCGCGGCTCAAATCTAGATGGGGGTTGGATCAATAGTACCCTGTACGTCCCTCCACTTCCTGGTAATGGGCCGCAGGGGGTCAAGAATTGTTCTGGGACACTTGTAGAAACAGAGTGTGGACATGTGTGTGTCTCCGATGGGAGCATGGTCAAATCTGAGAGAACTGTCAAATCTGAGAGAAATGTCACATCTGAGAGAAATGTCACATCTGAGAACTTCCCACCATGTGACTTCCGTATATCAATGGATCTATTTGTGCCCTGAATCAGGCTTGTGCGCAGTCACTAGCGTTCCATCCAAAGCAACTGTTACTCTTTTGGGTACAGGAGGGATATCAGTGTCTCGAAGGCAGATACAAAATGTACGTTCTCTGCAAGCACATCTGCGCTTTTATTTGGCAGGCCGTCTCACCACTCCGCCTAGTCCCTTCTTCTCTCTCTGGCACAAGCCAATTAACTGCCTGGAGTCAGAGTTGACTAATTGATTACGTGGCGATGGACTTTCAATCATCAATAAAAGCGCAGGAAGCAGCAAGAGTGGTTAGGACATTGAAGTTTGCTAAATGAGATCTGTTACAGTTTGGTAGAACAGTTGCTGTTGTATATTTGCTTATGTGAAGGTATGAGAAGCACTGGGGAGGAAGAATGGAGTGAAACGGGAGGAGAAATGAGAACGGCTGCTAGCTATTGCTGCTGCTGTAGCTCTACTGTCTGTCTGACAAATATACCTTAGAGGTGGATTTACATTACGCTCCTGAGAGAGTTCAGCGCAGGGCCAGTGGAGTCAAATAGTATTGCATGTTTTTAAAATAATTTCATTATGATATTTGGGTCAACATAACAATCTGAAACGATGGCATTTGTGTTAACTGGCTTGTTGAAATACAACTGCTTTTTTGTTGTAAAAGTACTGCTCATCCCTGCCATTGGAGCATCAATCTGCCAATCACGTCAGTGTATGGGCAGCACATTATGTAGGCATGGTCACACTTGCTAAGCAAGTATTCACACTTCACACTTGCATATTTTGAAGCTGGCTAGCACCTATAGGCCCAAGCCAAGTGCTAGCTGGTTCTGATCCAGGGCGGGGTTAGCATGTGACTTTTCAGGGCAAGCTCCAGAAACAAGGTGACAAAAACAAAATCACGGAAAGTGCATTGTCCAATCACAAACGCTGCACATTCACTTCATTTGCATACGCTCTTAATGTGCGGCTTTGCAAACAACTACTCTGTACTTCTATTTCGGTCCTTCCTCTTTTCGTCATTTCAATATACCAGTTTAATCTTAGCGAGATAGTCAATGGAGCTAGCTTTTGAAGTAAATCTAGCATATATATACTGTATATATATATATACATTCTGCCATAGCCATCACAGTCCCATGACCCAAACCCTTTTGACAACCTGTGGGCTGAGCTGAGGAGGAGAGAGTATGAGAGAGGACCAATGACCCAGGATGATCTGGAGAGGTTTTGTGGAGAGGAAAGTTCTCCGATTCCATGTCCTGTATTCTCAAACCCTATTAGATGTTACAGGAGATGACGCACTGCTGTTCATTGGCAAAGGGAGAATGTACAAGGTATTAAATACAGACGGTGGCATTAATTGCGGCACACATGTTTTTTTTTTAAATAATTATTTGTTGATTACAGGTTTTTTTGCCCTCTGAATAAATGTATTTCAATTTGACGTTGGACGTTTCTTGGTTTTAATCGAACAAATGGTGACGGTTTTTATTTTAGAAAAAGGGACTCTTCTCCACAAGGAGTGCCAATAACTGTGGAGCGCCTGTGTACAGTCAGATGTTGTTACATCGGAAAGACATCACCTCGAATGATTAAACCGTCAGAGTAGGGGATTGTTTTATTTGGTAAATAAAACACATTACGGTTAATTGTATTTCTTTAGCTCTCAAAAGGCCACTGTAAATCAACAGTAAACCAGACTGGCTCGCAGGCACTGTTTGATCAATGTGGTCTGGATTAGTCTCTCTTTCAATTTTCTTCACATTGTAAAGGTGTCCCTGTCACAGTGTTTGTGTGCATGCGTGCGTGCGTGCGTGTGTGTGCGTGTGTGTGTATTTCTGAGTATGGTTGAGGGGCATCTCCAAACAACCCCCCCCAACCGCTGTGAACTCTGTTAACAAAGAGTCCATGTGCCATGTAATTTCCCCGGGCGTACCTCACACAACCCGTCTACTAGTAAAGACTGGTGTTAATCAAAACCCCCGAACCTGTGAAACCAATAATGCCACACAGTCAATAGAATAACAGCAGCCCGACCACCAGGAACGTAATATTACTTCCCCTCTCGCACTCCTCACTCGATTCTCTTTGCTGTTGCGGTGTCTTTGTGTGTCGGCCTGTCTGAAATAAGGGTGTATCTTTCATTACGGCTCCACGCTCGTCTGCGACTGCTGAAATGATGAAAAATAAAAATGTCCCCCCGCTCGCACTCCACCTCCAGGGAGCAGTCCAACAATACCCGGGCAGGTAAACGGTGGCTAGCTGGAGGGGACGGAGAAGGGCGGTGGGGAGGGGGGTGGAGGAATTTGCAGGCTTGCCAGGGGTTGGTGACGGGGTAATAAATGAGAAAATGGCACCAAACATGTGCTAATAGAATCATCTAAGACACTGTGACAAGGCCCTCCTTGGCCCAGCATGTTCCTGTGTGGGGGGTAGAGGGGGTCTATGGGGTTCACAGGGAACGTCCAGATGGTAGCATCACAACATCAGCGGGGGGCCTGGAGAATTTATCTGTGGAAGACTGTGCAGCCCTCCCTCGCCTCCACCCCCCACCCACACAAACACTGACCAGTCACCAGCCCTAGGCCTCAGATATCCACCTCAGACCCCCACCTCAGACCCCCCACCTCAGACCTCCACCTCAGACATCCACCTCAGACCTCCACCTCAGACCTCCACCTCAGACCTCCACCTCAGACCTCCACCTCAGACCTCCACTTCAGACCTCCACCTCAGACCTCCACTTCAGATATCCTCATGGCTAAAGTTATGAGAGGAAAAGTGGTTTTCTTTCTCTATGTTTCTTTCTTTCAATCCCGCTAACACGCACACACACACTCACACACACACCCACACACACACACACACACACCCACACACACACCAATGCATCACATAGTCCATCTATCATCCAGCATAAAAAGCTAATGTGAGCAACAGATCCATCCGCTCAAAACAAATTGAAGTGAAAAAGCTTAGGAGGACTTTCTGATGGCGTATCGCCTCTCAACTAACCAACACCCTTTGTATTTGTCATCTACCTCCATAAGCCTCCAAAAGTCCAGTGTGGCTCTTTCTATCCCCATTGAAGCAGACAAAGCTAGTCTAAAAATATAGCCTTCTTGGAAGGGCCTTGGAGACAGAGTTATGCCAGAAAGCTGCTGAGATGCAATCCATTCGTAATGAAAGCTCTGCCGAGTTTCAAATCCACAAAACTCTGCCAGGCTGGGGCTTTGTAAGTGATGTGATGTACAAGGACAAACCATAGGCAGGGAGAGAGGAGCTAAGCTAGAGATGCATTGCAACTGAAGCCATGTGGCGACTGGAGTTTAGGCTAGTGTGTGTATTGACTTTCTGTATAGAAAGCTATTCATACGGATTTGCTGTCACTCAAGTCTGATTTGGTGTGGCCTAGAGTGGTCCAGTGGGCAAGAGTGGTCCAGTGGCCTAGAGTGGTCCAGTGGCCTAGAGTGGTCCAGTGGGCTAGAGTGGTCCAGTTGGCTAGAGTGGTCCAGTGGCCTAGAGTGGTCCTGTGGTCCAATGGTATGGTGGTTCTGTGGTCTAATGGTCTACTGGTCCAGTGGCCTAGAGTGATCCAGTGGTCCAGTTGTATAGTGGTCCAGTGGTATGCTGGTTCTGTGGTCTAATTGTCTACTGGTTGAGTGGTCCAGAGTGGTCCAGTGGTATGGTGGTTCTGTGGTCTAATGGTCTACTGGTCCAGTGGTCCAGAGTGGTCCAGTGGTCCAGTGGTCCAGAGTGGTCCAGTGGCATGGTGGTTCTGTGGTCTAATGGTGTAGTGGTCCAGTGGCCTAGAGTGATCCAGTGGTTCAGTGGTCCAGTTGTATAGTGGTCCAGTGGTCCAGTGGTCTAGTGGTCCAATGGTCTTAGCAGCTGTTTTCAATACTGCTGCAGCGAAAATTAAAATCTGGTTTGCTGCTCTTTCACTAATTAATACAATTATTTTCCCAAACGACTGAATGGATGTCTTATGGGGTTTCACAATAACTCAGTAAGCCATTCTGAAGGGTTATGTACCAATGTCGTATGCTTGTGCCTTTCTGTATCAGTGCCTTACTGTATCAACTGGTGTTTTTATGATTCTATTGAGGAACAGCTAGTTCAGCCAGAGAACCTGAGTGCGCTTTGGCTCAACGATCCATCAGCTGACGTTAGGATCGCTTCTACCACACAAGATGACCTAATCTAATATGGCCGTCTAAGCCGGATAAGGCAATCACTCTATCCAGCTCTGCTGGTCTTAACCCACCCACCACCCAGATATCCACCAGTTGGGTTCTGTTTTATTCTGCCAGAGGAATTGGTACTTGCCAGCTTGCTTAATGCGGTAGGTATTAATATTGATAACATTACTGCGTTAAGTATTGTATACACATGTGAATGACATTGACACAGTCTAATGTTGTTATTAGAAGTATTGTATACACATGTGAATGACATGGACACAGTCTAATGTTGTTATTAGAAGTATTGTCTACACATGTGAATTACATGGACACAGTCTAATGTTGTTATTAGAAGTATTGTCTACACATGTGAATTACATGGACACAGTCTAATGTTGTTATTAGAAGTATTGTCTACACATGTGAATTACATGGACACAGTCTAATGTTGTTATTAGAAGTATTGTCTACACATGTGAATTACATGGACACAGTCTAATGTTGTTATTAGAAGTATTGTCTACACATGTGAATTACATGGACACAGTCTAATGTTGTTATTAGAAGTATTGTCTACACATGTGAATTACATGGACACAGTCTAATGTTGTTATTAGAAGTATTGTCTACACATGTGAATTACATGGACACAGTCTAATGTTGTTATTAGAAGTATTGTCTACACATGTGAATTACATGGACACAGTCTAATGTTGTTATTAGAAGTATTGTCTACACATGTGAATTACATGGACACAGTCTAATGTTGTTATTAGAAGTATTGTCTACACATGTGAATTACATGGACACAGTCTAATGTTGTTATTAGAAGTATTGTCTACACATGTGAATTACATGGACACAGTCTAATGTTGTTATTAGAAGTATTGTCTACACATGTGAATTACATGGACACAGTCTAATGTTGTTATTAGAAGTATTGTCTACACATGTGAATTACATGGACACAGTCTAATGTTGTTATTAGAAGTATTGTCTACACATGTGAATTACATGGACACAGTCTAATGTTGTTATTAGAAGTATTGTCTACACATGTGAATTACATGGACACAGTCTAATGTTGTTATTAGAAGTATTGTCTACACATGTGAATTACATGGACACAGTCTAATGTTGTTATTAGAAGTATTGTCTACACATGTGAATTACATGGACACAGTCTAATGTTGTTATTAGAAGTATTGTCTACACATGTGAATTACATGGACACAGTCTAATGTTGTTATTAGAAGTATTGTCTACACATGTGAATTACATGGACACAGTCTAATGTTGTTATTAGAAGTATTGTCTACACATGTGAATTACATGGACACAGTCTAATGTTGTTATTAGAAGTATTGTCTACACATGTGAATTACATGGACACAGTCTAATGTTGTTATTAGAAGTATTGTCTACACATGTGAATTACATGGACACAGTCTAATGTTGTTATTAGAAGTATTGTCTAATTACACATGTGAATTACATGGACACAGTCTAATGTTGTTATTAGAAGTATTGTCTACACATGTGAATTACATGGACACAGTCTAATGTTGTTATTAGAAGTATTGTCTACACATGTGAATTACATGGACACAGTCTAATGTTGTTATTAGAAGTATTGTCTACACATGTGAATTACATGGACACAGTCTAATGTTGTTATTAGAAGTATTGTCTACACATGAATTACATGAATTAATGTTGTTATTAGAAGTATTGTCATGGACACAGTCTAATGTTGTTATTAGAAGTATTGTCTACACATGTGAATTACATGGACACAGTCTAATGTTGTTATTAGAAGTATTGTCTACACATGTGAATTACATGGACACAGTCTAATGTTGTTATTAGAAGTATTGTCTACACATGTGAATTACATGGACACAGTCTAATGTTGTTATTAGAAGTATTGTCTACACATGTGAATTACATGGACACAGTCTAATGTTGTTATTAGAAGTATTGTCTACACATGTGAATTACATGGACACAGTCTAATGTTGTTATTAGAAGTATTGTCTACACATGTGAATTACATGGACACAGTCTAATGTTGTTATTAGAAGTATTGTCTACACATGTGAATTACATGGACACAGTCTAATGTTGTTATTAGAAGTATTGTCTACACATGTGAATTACATGGACACAGTCTAATGTTGTTATTAGAAGTATTGTCTACACATGTGAATTACATGGACACAGTCTAATGTTGTTATTAGAAGTATTGTCTACACATGTGAATTACATGGACACAGTCTAATGTTGTTATTAGAAGTATTGTCTACACATGTGAATTACATGGACACAGTCTAATGTTGTTATTAGAAGTATTGTCTACACATGTGAATTACATGGACACAGTCTAATGTTGTTATTAGAAGTATTGTCTACACATGTGAATTACATGGACACAGTCTAATGTTGTTATTAGAAGTATTGTCTACACATGTGAATTACATGGACACAGTCTAATGTTGTTATTAGAAGTATTGTCTACACATGTGAATTACATGGACACAGTCTAATGTTGTTATTAGAAGTATTGTCTACACATGTGAATTACATGGACACAGTCTAATGTTGTTATTAGAAGTCTATTGTTACTACACATGTGAATTACATGGACACAGTCTAATGTTGTTATTAGAAGTATTGTCTACACATGTGAATTACATGGACACAGTCTAATGTTGTTATTAGAAGTATTGTCTACACATGTGAATTACATGGACACAGTCTAATGTTGTTATTAGAAGTATTGTCTACACATGTGTTACATGGACACAGTCTAATGTTGTTATTAGAAGTATTGTCATGTGAATTACATGGACACAGTCTAATGTTGTTATTAGAAGTATTGTCTACACATGTGAATTACATGGACACAGTCTAATGTTGTTATTAGAAGTATTGTCTACACATGTGAATTACATGGACACAGTCTAATGTTGTTATTAGAAGTATTGTCTACACATGTGAATTACATGGACACAGTCTAATGTTGTTATTAGAAGTATTGTCTACACATGTGAATTACATGGACACAGTCTAATGTTGTTATTAGAAGTATTGTCTACACATGTGAATTACATGGACACAGTCTAATGTTGTTATTAGAAGTATTGTCTACACATGTGAATTACATGGACACAGTCTAATGTTGTTATTAGAAGTATTGTCTACACATGTGAATTACATGGACACAGTCTAATGTTGTTATTAGAAGTATTGTCTACACATGTGAATTACATGGACACAGTCTAATGTTGTTATTAGAAGTATTGTCTACACATGTGAATTACATGGACACAGTCTAATGTTGTTATTAGAAGTATTGTCTACACATGTGAATTACATGGACACAGTCTAATGTTGTTATTAGAAGTATTGTCTACACATGTGAATTACATGGACACAGTCTAATGTTGTTATTAGAAGTATTGTCTAAGTATTGGACACAGTCTATTAGAAGTATTGTCACATGTGAATTACATGGACACAGTCTAATGTTGTTATTAGAAGTATTGTCTACACATGTGAATTACATGGACACAGTCTAATGTTGTTATTAGAAGTATTGTCTACACATGTGAATTACATGGACACAGTCTAATGTTGTTATTAGAAGTATTGTCTGTGAATTACACATGTGAATTACATGGACACAGTCTAATGTTGTTATTAGAAGTATTGTCTACACATGTGAATTACATGGACACAGTCTAATGTTGTTATTAGAAGTATTGTCTACACATGTGAATTACATGGACACAGTCTAATGTTGTTATTAGAAGTATTGTCTACACATGTGAATTACATGGACACAGTCTAATGTTGTTATTAGAAGTATTGTCTACACATGTGAATTACATGGACACAGTCTAATGTTGTTATTAGAAGTATTGTCTACACATGTGAATTACATGGACACAGTCTAATGTTGTTATTAGAAGTATTGTCTACACATGTGAATTACATGGACACAGTCTAATGTTGTTATTAGAAGTATTGTCTACACATGTGAATTACATGGACACAGTCTAATGTTGTTATTAGAAGTATTGTCTACACATGTGAATTACATGGACACAGTCTAATGTTGTTATTAGAAGTATTGTCTACACATGTGAATTACATGGACACAGTCTAATGTTGTTATTAGAAGTATTGTCTACATGTGAATTACATGGACACAGTCTAATGTTGTTATTAGAAGTATTGTCTACACATGTGAATTACATGGACACAGTCTAATGTTGTTATTAGAAGTATTGTCTACACATGTGAATTACATGGACACAGTCTAATGTTGTTATTAGAAGTATTGTCTACACATGTGAATTACATGGACACAGTCTAATGTTGTTATTAGAAGTATTGTCTACACATGTGAATTACATGGACACAGTCTAATGTTGTTATTAGAAGTATTGTCTACACATGTGAATTACATGGACACAGTCTAATGTTGTTATTAGAAGTATTGTCTACACATGTGAATTACATGGACACAGTCTAATGTTGTTATTAGAAGTATTGTCTACACATGTGAATTACATGGACACAGTCTAATGTTGTTATTAGAAGTATTGTATTGTCTACACATGTGAATTACATGGACACAGTCTAATGTTGTTATTAGAAGTATTGTTACACATGTGAATACATGGACACAGTCTAATGTTGTTATTAGAAGTATTGTCTACACATGTGAATTACATGGACACAGTCTAATGTTGTTATTAGAAGTATTGTCTACACATGTGAATTACATGGACACAGTCTAATGTTGTTATTAGAAGTAGTATTAGAAGTTTGTCTACATGGACACAGTCTAATGTTGTTATTAGAAGTATTGTCTACATGTGAATTACATGGACACAGTCTAATGTTGTTATTAGAAGTATTGTCTACACATGTGAATTACATGGACACAGTCTAATGTTGTTATTAGAAGTATTGTCTACACATGTGAATTACATGGACACAGTCTAATGTTGTTATTAGAAGTATTGTCTACACATGTGAATTACATGGACACAGTCTAATGTTGTTATTAGAAGTATTGTCTACACATGTGAATTACATGGACACAGTCTAATGTTGTTATTAGAAGTATTGTCTACACATGTGAATTACATGGACACAGTCTAATGTTGTTATTAGAAGTATTGTCTACACATGTGAATTACATGGACACAGTCTAATGTTGTTATTAGAAGTATTGTCTACACATGTGAATTACATGGACACAGTCTAATGTTGTTATTAGAAGTATTGTCTACACATGTGAATTACATGGACACAGTCTAATGTTGTTATTAGAAGTATTGTCTACACATGTGAATTACATGGACACAGTCTAATGTTGTTATTAGAAGTATTGTCTACACATGTGAATTACATGGACACAGTCTAATGTTGTTATTAGAAGTATTGTCTACACATGTGAATTACATGGACACAGTCTAATGTTGTTATTAGAAGTATTGTCTACTACATGTGAATTACATGGACACAGTCTAATGTTGTTATTAGAAGTATTGTCTACACATGTGAATTACATGGACACAGTCTAATGTTGTTATTAGAAGTATTGTCTACACATGTGAATTACATGGACACAGTCTAATGTTGTTATTAGAAGTATTGTCTACACATGTGAATTACATGGACACAGTCTAATGTTGTTATTAGAAGTATTGTCTACACATGTGAATTACATGGACACAGTCTAATGTTGTTATTAGAAGTATTGTCTACACATGTGAATTACATGGACACAGTCTAATGTTGTTATTAGAAGTATTGTCTACACATGTGAATTACATGGACACAGTCTAATGTTGTTATTAGAAGTATTGTCTACACATGTGAATTACATGGACACAGTCTAATGTTGTTATTAGAAGTATTGTCTACACATGTGAATTACATGGACACAGTCTAATGTTGTTATTAGAAGTATTGTCTACACATGTGAATTACATGGACACAGTCTAATGTTGTTATTAGAAGTATTGTCTACACATGTGAATTACATGGACACAGTCTAATGTTGTTATTAGAAGTATTGTCTACACATGTGAATTACATGGACACAGTCTAATGTTGTTATTAGAAGTATTGTCTACACATGTGAATTACATGGACACAGTCTAATGTTGTTATTAGAAGTATTGTCTACACATGTGAATTACATGGACACAGTCTAATGTTGTTATTAGAAGTATTGTCTACACATGTGAATTACATGGACACAGTCTAATGTTGTTATTAGAAGTATTGTCTACACATGTGAATTACATGGACACAGTCTAATGTTGTTATTAGAAGTATTGTCTACACATGTGAATTACATGGACACAGTCTAATGTTGTTATTAGAAGTATTGTCTACACATGTGAATTACATGGACACAGTCTAATGTTGTTATTAGAAGTATTGTCTACACATGTGAATTACATGGACACAGTCTAATGTTGTTATTAGAAGTATTGTCTACACATGTGAATTACATGGACACAGTCTAATGTTGTTATTAGAAGTATTGTCTACACATGTGAATTACATGGACACAGTCTAATGTTGTTATTAGAAGTATTGTCTACACATGTGAATTACATGGACACAGTCTAACACTAACACAGTCTATGTGTATTGTTGCAAATGTTTCTTTATATTCAATCGCTAAACCAAGACGTGGCATTTCCGGTCTGAAATTGTATTATAAAAATGATGGACTATGGAAATAAGATATAATCTTATTACCAGATGGGTCTGGCTATGCATGTTTATTCAAATGAGTTTCCATTTTTACCATGTATGTATGAGTGAGAACACGTTCTATTTTTCAGCTATTAACTCAGAGCATCAGGGCCTAATTGTCTTTCTCTGGGACTGGACAGGAGACATTTTTACTTGGCTGTATTTCCCTAAACCCTAATCCTAACCTTAACTCTAACCCACACTTTAATCCCCAGATCCCTTACAAAAGGAATGTAAACCTAACTCTTATTCCCAAACAGAAATGTTAATCTAACACATGTATCATAACCCTAATTATTAATGTTAAACCTCAGATTAACCCTAACCTTAAACCTAATCAAAACTATAAACCTCAGATTAACCCTAACCTTAAACCTAATCAAAACTATAAACCTCAGATTAACCCTAACCTTAACCCCAATAATAACTATAAACCTCAGATTAACCCTAACCTTAAACCTAATCAAAACTATAAACCTCAGATTAACCCTAACCTTAAACCTAATCAAAACTATAAACCTCAGATTAACCCTAACCTTAACCCCAATAATAACTATAAACCTCAGATTAACCCTAACCTTAACCCCAATAATAACTATAAACCACAGATTAACCCTAACCTTAAACCTAATCAAAACTATAAACCTCAGATTAACCCTAACCTTAAACCTAATCAAAACTATAAACCTCAGATTAACCCTAACCTTAACCCCAATAATAACTATAAACCTCAGATTAACCCTAACCTTAACCCCAATAATAACTATAAACCACAGATTAACCCTAACCTTAACCCCAAGAATAACTATAAACCTCAGATTAACCCTAACCTTAAACCTAATCAAAACTATAAACCTCAGATTAACCCTAACCTTAACCCCAATAATAACTATAAACCTCAGATTAACCCTAACCTTAAACCTAATCAAAACTATAAACCTCAGATTAACCCTAACCTTAAACCTAATCATAACTATAAACCTCAGATTAACCCTAACCTTAAACCTAATCAAAACTATAAACCTCAGATTAACCCTAACCTTAAACCTAATCATAACTATAAACCTCAGAATAACCCTAACCTTAAACCTAATCATAACTATAAACCTCAGAATAACCCTAACCTTAAACCTAATCAAAACTATAAACCTCAGATTAACCCTAACCTTAAACCTAATCAAAACTATAAACCTCAGAATAACCCTAACCTAAACCTAATCAAAACTATAAACCTCAGATTAACCCTAACCTTAAACCTAATCATAACTATAAACCTCAGATTAACCCTAACCTTAAACCTAATCAAAACTATAAACCTCAGATTAACCCTAACCTTAAACCTAATCATAACTATAAACCTCAGAATAACCCCAACCTTAACCCTAAACTTAACCCCAATCTTTCAGAAGCTATTTTTTAAACAGAAAAAAAGTTATCAGGTATTACCATAAGTGATTATACATGTGAGAACATCTGGGTCTACCTGTGTGTGTGTGTGTGTGTGTGTGTGTGTGTGTGTGTGTGTGTGTGTGTGTGTGTGTGTGTGTGTGTGTGTGTGTGTGTGTGTGTGTGTGTGCGTGTGCGTGCGTGCGTGCGTGTGTGCGTGCGTGCGTGCGCGTGCGTGTGCGCGTGCGTGTGCGCGCGCGCGCGTGCGTGCGGGGTTGTTCTTTCATCCTTTGACCTAGTTTCAGCGGAGAGGGGACATGAAAGACCGGGACCTCCCCAAGGAGGCTGGGGTCATGTGCAACCTGAACAAACAGGAACACTGTGACCGGCAGAGCCATGCACTGGAATGAACGACACATTAACTGACACACAAAAACAATCACATGCATGAATGTTCACACACATGAATGTTCACACACACACACACACACTTCAGCTTTCTTTCGTGCACATGCACACACCTTAGCAAGTCTCAGTGAACTCATAAACCCAGATGTGCACACTGTTTACTGTTTGTCAAGCATAAATAGCCCTCATGACCACAACACATTGACTGTGTGTTTGCTTTACATCAGAGCTAAAGAACAGTAAAACCAATTTTGTCCAGTTTTATATTTAAATTAATTCAGTTATACATATTACAACATGGGCCAAGGAAAAGAAGTATAGTTTTACTGCAAATTCTTAAAAATAATTGCCATGACGAGAGAGGGAAAAAATCAATTGGTGCCATTTGAATTTCAGGGCCTCAGTATTTGGCAAAAATATTACTACAATTCAGGTTAATTGTTAGCTAATCGAGTGGCAGACATAACAAGAAAAAGGTATTTTGCATTACCCCATTCTGATATTTAATTTGGCATATTCTATTCTGACTAATAATAGTATAGTTCCTATTTATATTAGTAGTCCCAGTTTATACTAAAATACATTTGTTGTTAATTCATTGAAAAACAATATTTCTGGCCAAACCATAAACCGAAGAAGAAAAACATAAAGACAAAAAACTAACAGACCATTTGAAAAATGGTTGGGAATTTCAGCTGGCCAGCCCGCAGCCTGGAGAAGGACGAGCTGGCAAAAATTGTGTTTACATGTCATTTAAATTATTTAGTGAATAGTAATTTTATGTCCTGACGTCTGTTGTTATTGTGTAAAGTCCCATAGTGGTCCAAGTCTGATAGTTTATAGTGGCATGTTGGCAACAAAGCAGAAATAAAGCTTCTTTTTATGTGGGAAGTACAGCCATTACAGGAGAGAGCCGAACCACCCTCAGGCCAGAAGTGCCATCAAACAAAAGGTTCCAGCAATTCCAGGGATATCTCACTGTTGCAATCATTCAGCCTTGTCTGTATGTCGTGCGACCGGACACAAGGATATGTGTTTTGACTTGTAAAAGTACCTTTACATTTCAATAGCGAAGAAAAGCGTTCCCGATTAAATGAAGGTTATTCAGGTAAATAACGCATAACATTCCGACGGGGGGATAAGGTGTCAGCCTCCATAGAGACAACTAGAAAACCCATGAAACCTTAGGACTGTCTATTTCCTCCTACCCTTTACCCATTTCAGTGGCTCCTCTCCTTCCCCCCCCCCTCTCTCTATTGCCCGGGTGAGGCCTGGGAGCCCGTCCATATGTGCCAGAACCAGGGCTTTTAGTGCTGCCTGGTGGGAGGCGGACTAGAAGAAGGGGGATGTAGGGAGGTCCGGAGTATAAAAGCCCCTTTCTTCTCCTCCCTTGCCTCTTCTTTTGAGGAAAGAACAGAGGGGTTGCCAAGGCGATGAGATTGGTCTGTCTCCCATTGCGTGTTATGGGAAGAGCTGCAGCTTGTTCTGACATTTACCCAGCCTGGGTTAGAGAGGGATGGATGGGGGAGGAAAAGACCGACAGAAGAGGGGGACTGATAAAAAAAAATGAAAAGTGGGGAATGGAGAAGGCGGTGGTATCTGCGAAATCAAACGGACGCTGGATTTCTATGAACGTTTTATCTAATCTCTTATCAGACTATTGCCGGGTGCACTCTTTATTCGGTCTGTCATTCAGACATGACAGAGAGTCAAAGAACAAGAAACCTAACATCTACAACACACACGGACATGCACTTAAACTGAGAAGTTTAAAAAAGCTACATCAGACCGTTGTCATGGGCAGAGTTCACTGCACTGAGTGTTGTGGTGCTTTTGTACTCCTGTTATAAAAGACAATGACAGCCCAGGAAAACGTAGAGCTGAGTAAAGTAACTCACAGATAGATGGCGAAATGCGTGTTTCTAGTTTCTTTCTTGGTTATTTTGTCGGTTAATGTTTAGATGTGTGGATAGTGCCTCACCCACGCACCAGGCATCCCACCACGGAGACAGCCCAGCCCGAATGCCCCCTAAGCCCCTAACGGTGACGTCAAAGGCCCCTGGCAACTCAAACAGCCACCACGAGTCACAAATGGCCCCTCTGTAATATCCAAGTGCATTCAAATGCAATCTGTGTTTCCGCTTAAAAGAGCCAAACAGTGCTTTTAGATGTCCTATGTATGAGCAATAGAGGCATAGAAAGAAATGTGTGGCAGAATGCACCAGTGATCAGGACAGTACTCACACTGCACTCACCCTGTACTCAAGCGGCATATACACTGCACTCACCTTGTACTCAAGCTGCATACACTGCACTCACGCCGGACTCAAGATCGCTCTCCACACTGCACTCACACTGCACGCACACTGCACTCACGCCGGACTCACGCTCGCTCTCCACACTGCACGCACACTG
Organism: Dallia pectoralis; assembly: GCA_029465975.1. Taxonomy (NCBI): domain Eukaryota; kingdom Metazoa; phylum Chordata; class Actinopteri; order Esociformes; family Umbridae; genus Dallia; species Dallia pectoralis. Next base: position 18,583,063 of record CM055738.1, on the reverse strand, counting down.
CACTCACGCCGGACTCACGCTCGCTCCACACTGCACGCACACTGCACTCACGCCGGACTTACGCTCGCTCTCCACACTGAACTCACACTGCACTCACGCCGGACTCACGCTCGCTCTCCACACTGCACGCACACTGCACTCACGCCGGACACACGCTCGCTCTCCACGCTCGCTCTCCACACTGCACTCACACTGCACTCACGCCCCACTCACGCTCGCTCCCCACAATGCACTCACACTGCACTCACGCCGGACTCACGCTCGCTCTCCACACTGCACTCACACTGCACTCACGCCCCACTCACGCTCGCTCCCCACACTGGACTTACACTGCACTCACGCCCCACTCACGCTCGCTCCCCACACTGCCCTCACACTGCACTCACGCCCCACTCACGCCGCTCCCACACTGCACTCACACTGCACTCACGCCCCACTCACGCCGCTCCCACACTGCACTCACACTGCACTCACTCACGCCGCTCTCCACTGCACGCACTCGCCGGACTCACGCTCCACACTGCACGCACACTGCACTCACGCCGGACTCACGCTCGCTCTCCACACTGCACTCACACTGCACTCACGCCGGACTCACGCTCGCTCTCCACACTGCACGCACACTGCACTCACGCCGGACTCACGCTCGCTCTCCACGCTCGCTCTCCACACTGCACTCACACTGCACTCACGCCCCACTCACGCTCGCTCCCCACACTGCACTCACACTGCACTCACGCCCCACTCACGCTCGCTCCCCACACTGCACTCACACTGCACTCACGCCGGACTCACGCTCGCTCTCCACACTGCACTCACACTGCACTCACACTGCACTCACGCCCCACTCACGCTCGCTCCCCACACTGCACTCACACTGCACTCACGCCCCACTCACGCTCGCTCCCCACACTGCACTCACACTGCACTCACGCCCCACTCACGCTCGCTCTCCACACTGCACTCACACTGCACTCACGCCGGACTCACGCTCGCTCTCCACACTGCACGCACACTGCACTCACGCCGGACTCACGCTCGCTCTCCACACTGCACTCACACTGCACTCACGCCGGACTCACGCTCGCTCTCCACACTGCACGCACACTGCACTCACGCCGGACTCACGCTCGCTCTCCACACTGCACTCACACTGCACTCACGCCCCACTCACGCTCGCTCCCCACACTGCACTCACACTGCACTCACGCCGGACTCACGCTCGCTCTCCACACTGCACTCACACTGCACTCACACTGCACTCACGCCCCACTCACGCTCGCTCCCCACACTGCACTCACACTGCACTCACGCCCCACTCACGCTCGCTCTCCACACTGCACTCACACTGCACTCACGCCGGACTCACGCTCGCTCCCCACACTGTACAACACACCTTAAATGGGCACTTTCCTATTCAAATAGTTAGTGTGCGACAACAAACACAAAGAGGAGGAGAGAATTCAATAACAATATGTCACAGTGGCTGTGGTCCGGTGTTGTTCCTTAAAGTGCCGGCGGTTATGGTGCTTTATGAACTTGAGAAAGGCTATGCTAATGTGGAGTGTTTATGGCGAGATGGAGCTAGTACGTAAGGCCCTCTGTCAGTTGCAAATGAGCGCTGTGTTTCCTCGGCGCGCAAAGAGATACTGTCTTTATCTTTTAGTCTCCCTCTGATTTTCTGTAAATCAGATGATTGGGTTCTACAGGAATGCAAATGATCAAAGCTACAGTTATCCAGCTCTCCCATGAGAGTGTGGGAGTTCACGCGCGTGAACATAAACACTGTGCACTGAACACACACACACACGCGCGCAGACACGCGGTTCCCCATCTTCTCTCACCCCTCTTCATCTCTCTACATCATATGCATATTGATTAGCTGAGTTCAACCCCGGAGTTGCAGAGCCTCATCATCTGGGCTCGTGAGATACGGACTGTGACGTTCCACACATCACAAGGAAAACAAGCAATAGGTCCAACGGTGGTGGTTATCCTAAAGTGACCAGGAGTACAGTGATTATAAGTGATCAGATGTACAGTGGTGATTATAAGTGATCAGATGTACAGTGGTGATTATAAGTGATCAGATGTACAGTGGTGATTATAAGTGATCAGATGTACAGTGGTGATTATAAGTGATCAGATGTACAGTGGTGATTATAAGTGATCAGATGTACAGTGGTGATTATAAGTGATCAGATGTACAGTGGTGATTATAAGTGGTCAGCAGTACAGTGGTGATTATAAGTGATCAGATGTACAGTGGTGATTATAAGTGATCAGATGTACAGTGGTGATTATAAGTGATCAGATGTACAGTGGTGATTATAAGTGATCAGATGTACAGTGGTGATTATAAGTGATCAGATGTACAGTGGTGATTATAAGTGATCAGATGTACAGTGGTGATTATAAGTGATCAGATGTACAGTGGTGATTATAAGTGATCAGATGTACAGTGGTGATTATAAGTGATCAGATGTACAGTGGTGATTATAAGTGATCAGATGTACAGTGGTGATTATAAGTGATCAGATGTACAGTGGTGATTATAAGTGATCAGATGTACAGTGGTGATTATAAGTGATCAGATGTACAGTGGTGATTATAAGTGATCAGATGTACAGTGTGGTGATTATAAGTGATCAGATGTACAGTGGTGATTATAAGTGATCAGATGTACAGTGGTGATTATAAGTGATCAGATGTACAGTGGTGATTATAAGTGATCAGATGTACAGTGGTGATTATAAGTGATCAGATTATAAGTGATCAGATGTACAGTGGTGATTATAAGTGATCAGATGTACAGTGGTGATTATAAGTGATCAGATGTACAGTGGTGATTATAAGTGATCAGATGTACAGTGGTGATTATAAGTGATCAGATGTACAGTGGTGATTATAAGTGATCAGATGTACAGTGGTGATTATAAGTGATCAGATGTACAGTGGTGATTATAAGTGATTATTATAAGTGATCAGATGTACAGTGGTGATTATAAGTGATCAGATGTACAGTGGTGATTATAAGTCAGATGTACAGATTATAAGTGATCAGATAGTGGTGATTATAAGTGATCAGAGTGGTGATTATAAGTGATCAGATGTACAGTGGTGATTATAAGTGATCAGATGTACAGTGGTGATTATAAGTGATCAGATGTACAGTGGTGATTATAAGTGATCAGATGTACAGTGGTGATTATAAGTGATCAGATGTACAGTGGTGATTATAAGTGATCAGATGTACAGTGGTGATTATAAGTGATCAGATGTACAGTGGTGATTATAAGTGATCAGATGTACAGTGGTGATTATAAGTGATCAGATGTACAGTGGTGATTATAAGTGATCAGATGTACAGTGGTGATTATAAGTGATCAGATGTACAGTGATTATAAGTGATCAGATGTACAGTGGTGATTATAAGTGATCAGATGTACAGTGGTGATTATAAGTGATCAGATGTACAGTGGTGATTATAAGTGATCAGATGTACAGTGGTGATTATAAGTGATCAGATGTACAGTGGTGATTATAAGTGATCAGATGTACAGTGGTGATTATAAGTGATCAGATGTACAGTGGTGATTATAAGTGATCAGATGTACAGTGGTGATTATAAGTGATCAGATGTACAGTGGTGATTATAAGTGATCAGATCAGAGATGTACAGTGGTGATTATAAGTGATCAGATGTACAGTGGTGATTATAAGTGATCAGATGTACAGTGGTGATTATAAGTGATCAGTGGTGATTATAAGTGATCAGATGTCAGATGTACAGTGGTGATTATAAGTGATCAGATGTACAGTGGTGATTATAAGTGATCAGATGTACAGTGGTGATTATAAGTGATCAGATGATGGTGATTATAAGTGATCAGTGGTGATTATAAGTGTACAGTGGTGATTATAAGTGATCAGATGTACAGTGGTGATTATAAGTGATCAGATGTACAGTGGTGATTATAAGTGATCAGATGTACAGTGGTGATTATAAGTGATCAGATGTACAGTGGTGATTATAAGTGATCAGATGTACAGTGGTGATTATAAGTGATCAGATGTATTATAAGTGATCAGTGGTGATTATAAGTGATCAGATGTACAGTGGTGATTATAAGTGATCAGATGTACAGTGGTGATTATAAGTGATCAGATGTACAGTGGTGATTATAAGTGATCAGATGTACAGTGGTGATTATAAGTGATCAGATGTACAGTGGTGATTATAAGTGATCAGATGTACAGTGGTGATTATAAGTGATCAGATGTACAGTGGTGATTATAAGTGATCAGATGTACAGTGGTGATTATAAGTGATCAGATGTACAGTGGTGATTATAAGTGATCAGATGTACAGTGGTGATTATAAGTGATCAGATGTACAGTGGTGATTATAAGTGATCAGATGTACAGTGGTGATTATAAGTGATCAGATGTACAGTGGTGATTATAAGTGATCAGATGTACAGTGGTGATTATAAGTGATCAGATGTACAGTGGTGATTATAAGTGATCAGATGTACAGTGGTGATTATAAGTGATCAGATGTACAGTGGTGATTATAAGTGATCAGATGTACAGTGGTGATTATAAGTGATCAGATGTACAGTGGTGATTATAAGTGATCAGATGTACAGTGGTGATTATAAGTGGTCAGCAGTACAGTGGTGATTATAAGTGATCAGATGTACAGTGGTGATTATAAGTGATCAGATGTACAGTGGTGATTATAAGTGATCAGATGTACAGTGGTGATTATAAGTGGTCAGCAGTACAGTGGTGATTATAAGTGATCAGATGTACAGTGGTGATTATAAGTGGTCAGCAGTACAGTGGTGGTGTTTGCTCCGCTAGTTCCCACAGGCAGCGCTAGCTACAGGATCCACAAGTCATATGGGTAATGGCAATGTGAGTCTGTGTAAATGGTTGAGTAAGGGAGTGAGTGAGTGAGTGAGGGAAGGAGGCAGAGAGTGAGGGAGTGAGTGAGGGAAGGAGTGGGTGAGGGAGTGAGTGAGTGAATGAAGGAGGCAGAGAGTGAGTGAGTGAGTGAGTGAGTGAGGGAGGGAGGGAGGGAGGGAGGGAGGGAAGGAGGGAGAGAGGGAGGGAGGGAGGGAGGGAGGGAGGGAGGGAGGGAGGGAAGGAGGAAGAGAGTGAGGGAAAGAGGCAGAGAGTGAGGGAGTGAATGAGGGAGTGAGGGAAGGAGTGAGTGAGGAAGTTATTGAGAGGGGGAAAGGGTGAGGGAGTGAGTGAGGGAGAGAATGAGTGAGTGAGGGAAGGAGGCAGAGAGTGAGGAAGTTAGTGAGAGGGGGAAAGGGTGAGGGAGTGAGGGAGAGAGTGAGTGAATGAGGGAAGGAGGCAGAGAGTGAGGGAGTGAGTGAGGGAAGGAGAGAAGGAGTGAGGAAGTTAGTGAGAGGGGGAAAGGGTGAGGGAGTGAGTGAGTGAGTGAGGGAAGGAGGCAGAGAGTGAGGGAGTGAGTGAGGGAAGGAGAGAAGGAGTGAGGGAGTGAGGGAAAGGGTGAGGGAGTGAGTGAGAGAATGAGGGAGTGAGTGACGGAGTGAGTGAGGGAGTGAGTGATGGATTGAGGGAAGGAGGCAAAGTGTGGAGTGACACGTATTCCCTCATCATCTTATCAATAGCCAGGTTCCGTACACAAACGAGGGCCCCTGGCTTGTTCTCCTCCAACAAGCGTCCCCTCCCGAGTAAAGCAGAACTCTGAGAGAATTGCGAAGCGTTAGGCGAGAGAGATGAGCCCAGAGGCGCCCTGACACCAGTGATTACTTTGCCACCATTAATATATGCTAATGCATTCGTCTCCGAAAGCGCCCGTGATTATTTAGAGTTCCTCAGCAACTGTTTTAGATTTCACTCGCTTGCCTTTTTATGCAAAATCTTTTTTTTCTTTTCTCCTCCATCGGCAGAATGTGCTCGCAGAGTTGCGGCAGATAAGGACGAGAGACGGAGTAGAAATGCAGAAGATCATTGAATACTTTGCCCTCTATGTTAATGTGCCCTTGATGTGAGAGTGGATGCAAATCCACGTCTACTTTTTGGGAACCCCCCCCCGCCAACAAAATAAAAATACGGATAGTATTCACTTGCATCTGGCAGTTTCACACAATTCTAATGGGAAGTATTGAATATATTATAACATTTCCGTCTTCTTCCGAGCCTTTTAAATGTCCTTTTTGTTTCATTTAAAAGGTGGTTGCTCTCTCTTCTCTCATCCGTAAAAGACAGTGTGTGTTCTGAAACCAAAGTCCCCGTCGATTCTGGTGTCGAGCGGAGGAGACATCATCGTGGAGCCGTGATGCTGCTGTGGCGTTCTGCTTTGGCCCTCTGAGAGGCTGGCGTTCCGGTCGGCATTCCGGATGACATTCCGGTTGGCGTTCCGGCTGGCATTCCGGACGACGTTCCTGACGGCGTTCCGGCTGGCGTTCCGACTGGCATTCCGGCTGACCTCCATCCTGGCCAAGCTGTGGCTGTGCTGTGAAGCAGCAGCGTCACGGGATTCCAGTGTAACACCAGGCTGAATATGTTAGAGCATATTCCCTCTAATCTCGATCACGTATAATCGGAAGAAGGCTCACGCTCCGACCACTCCGGAAGGCCCGTGGACACGTGGGCACCGTGAGACCCGGCCACTAGAGCCACCGTATGTGTGTTCTTGTTTAAAACCAACCTAGAACTCAGGAATTACCAGCTCCATACGCCACCAAACGAGCGGTAGGGGACCATAATATAAACATCTAGAACTACGGATCTAAACCAAAACAACATTGTGCCAATATGAAGGAATGTGTTTGTGACAGTTATATTGCAATACCCAGCTATAGCAATGATTTGCAATACGAAATATCTATTAGTATTTTAGGACTGTTTCACGAGGGGCTTATGTCAGAGGAAGAGTTATGTAAAATATCTCAAAATTAATGTTGCGTCTATATACTCATATCTAGTTTTTAATTAATACTTTAGGCTTCATTGGACTCTCATCCGTCAATTACTGGAGTTAATAGCGAAGATGCGTTAAATTAGAAGTTAGCGAGCTCTGTGCGTCGTGCTTTATTTAGTGTACGACACTGAATGGTATTTGCCTTGTTAACTGTTTGTTAATTTGTATTAATTTACGTGGTTTTGATCATTTTCCCCACCACAATAATGAGAACAAGAAAACCTTTTTTAACATAGTTTCATCCGATCCAACCTTTGGGAAAGACATTTCAGGAAGTTGTTTCTGCAACATTGGCCAGAACTTTGTAAAGACTCTCTGGTAACCTAGAAATGTCAAAACAACAAAACAATTACGTTTCCACAAGAGTACAACAATAATTGCACAACAATGTAAACGGTTTCATCCCTGTTTAAAATAGTAACGATGAAAATAAGAGAGACGCTGATGTGAGGTCCATATTGATGAGGAGAGTATACGCAGTGAGGGAACAGAGATACATCGTGAAGAAGAGCAAGACAAATGTGTGTGATGGACAAAATTAATCTTAATATTAAAAAAAGAGAAAATATACATTTCAGAGAGATAAAAAATCATCTAAATCTGAAGGGATTTGCTGAGAATTTGGAGCAGCTTTCTGAGAGTGCCTCCCAGATGTGGTGGGAAGGGCAGCGTCTGCAGCATTAATTATAATAGGACCCCCCTCCAACCCCACCAGCACAACCCCACTTCTCCACCACCTGTTTCCTTTCCAGGGTACTCGCCGTACATACGTGAGTGAAATCCAGGAATCCACGTCCGTCCACTAACCGCTAAGACTGATGCAATCAGAGACGAGAGCCCAGCAAGGGACTGCCCTGTCTCTCCCCCTCTCTCTCTCTCTACTCCCTCGCTCAACCCTTTTGTCTACATCTCTCTCAACTCCCTTGCTCAACCCTGCTGTCTCCATCTCTCTCTACTCCCTCGTTCAACCCTGCTGTCTCCATCTCTCTCAACTCCCTCGTTCAACCCTGCTGTCTCCATCTCTCTCAACTCCCTCGTTCAACCCTGCTGTCTCCATCTCTCTCAACTCCCTTGCTCAACCCTGCTGTCTCCATCTCTCTCTACTCCCTCGTTCAATCCTGCAGTCTCCATCTCTCTCAACTCCCTCGTTCAACCCTGCTGTCTCCATCTCTCTCAACTCCCTTGCTCAACCCTGCTGTCTCCATCTCTCTCTACTCCCTCGTTCAATCCTGCAGTCTCCATCTCTCTCAACTCCCTCGTTCAACCCTGCTGTCTCCATCTCTCTGAACTCCCTCGTTCAACCCTGCTGTCTACATCTCTCTCAACTCCCTCGCTCAACCCTGCTGTCTCCATCTCTCTCAACTCCCTTGCTCAACCCTGCTGTCTCCATCTCTCTCTACTCCCTCGTTCAACCCTGCTGTCTAGCTCTCTCCGTCAACCCCCAATAGATATATTGATGTCAAATCTATTACCTTTCTACTGGGACGCTTTAGCCCACTGCTGTACCTTGTTTTTGTCCTGCTGCTAATTTAGGTTCACTGACTCAGTGACAATATCACGTGGAAACAGTGCATTGACCTTTGCATGGAAAGACACAACGACCCGTTGACTGAAAAATGCTATTTGACTTAAAATCATGTAAACCAACCAGCTCTTGATTTGTGTTCACACACTAGCAGGAGAGGCTATCAACCATCATCATAGATTAAATCAAATATACAAGTTGTCACGAGTGTGGTGAGTTTTGGTTCTACGGGTGGTCTGAGTTGGGTGCACTTCCTGTGTCTGGTGATTGTCTTGTTGTTAGCACGGCTGGGGCTGGTTAGCAATCACTGGTGCTGCTTAACACTAGGTTGGTTTCCACCTTGTCGGATATTGTTTCAAAGTCACGTTAACGTATTAGGTGAGTGTTTGTTTGATTGTGTGCACTGTTAGGAATTATTGTTATGAAGCCTTGGCATTGGTTACCCTAGTAGAAACAGCTGGGATGTTATGACGACCTCACTGCTGGGTGGTTGGCATTGGTTACCCTAGTAGAAACAGCTGGGATGTTATGACGACCTCACTGCTGGGTGGTTGGCATTGGTTACCCTAGTAGAAACAGCTGGGATGTTATGACGACCTCACTGCTGGGTGGTTGGCATTGGTTACCCTAGTAGAAACAGCTGGGATGTTATGACGACCTCACTGCTGGGTGGTTGGCATTGGTTACCCTAGTAGAAACAGCTGGGATGTTATGACGACCTCACTGCTGGGTGGTTGGCATTGGTTACCCTAGTAGAAACAGCTGGGATGTTATGACGACCTCACTGCTGGGTGGTTGGCATTGGTTACCCTAGTAGAAACAGCTGGGATGTTATGACGACCTCACTGCTGGGTGGTTGGCATTGGTTACCCTAGTAGAGACAGCTGGGATGTTATGACGACCTCACTGCTGGGTGGTTGGCATTGGTTACCCTAGTAGAGACAGCTGGGATGTTATGACAACCTCACTGCTGGGTGGTTGGCATTGGTTACCCTAGTAGAAACAGCTGGGATGTTATGACGACCTCACTGCTGGGTGGTTGGCATTGGTTACCCTAGTAGAAACAGCTGGGATGTTATGACGACCTCACTGCTGGGTGGTTGGCATTGGTTACCCTAGTAGAGACAGCTGGGATGTTGACCCTGGGTAATTGAGTGGGCTGGTTCAGAAGAGCGTGGGGGTCATTTAGTAGGAACATGGACATCTGTGTTACTACATTTAATTCTCTTCTATATTATAAGGTCGGACACTGACACGTTTGTAGCTCTTATGGAGCTTTTGATTGGTGTTAAAAAAAACATATGAAGACATTGGGCCATATTCTTCAATGTTTTCCTAAGTAATTTCTTAAATTTGTTCCCAAGAAAGATCCTAAGAAAAGTATTACTCAAATGCACGAACGTGTTCGTAAATGGCGTAATTGTTCGTACCTACGTTCCTATAATGATGAATACCACGTCTTCGTAAATGGAAAGCGCGTGTCCGTTGCTCCTAATTAGCATAGGTAAACGCCCCGGTATTTCCCATAAAAGGGCATTAAACTGCAGGGCGGAGTTGAAACTCATCGTAAAAACGTGGAGAATGCAAAAATGCCTAAACCAACATGTATAGACAATATAGAGGACCAGACGCCGAAAGAAAAAAAAACTTGTTAAATATATGCAAATATTTGAAATAATTGAATATTATTCATAATGATATTCTTCTATTTACAGCAATGTACAATTGATGAAAACGCAGAGACTAATGATTTGTCACGAAATGTCAGCGTGCAAATCTGCGTAAGAGAGCTTTTCACTGTGCGTAGATTCTGTTTTTCCTAAGAACATATTCCAGATAAGTAAACATTGGTGAATGTCAGAATCTTCGTGGAAAAACTGCGTAAGTGGGTTTTAAGAACGGATTTCTTCTTAAGAACGGTTGAAGAATATGGCCCATTGCATCCAATTGTATTGTGGAAATTCAAATACTATCCATAATATCACATTGTGTTTAGGTCTCAGCATACGTAATTAATATTCTCATGAAATACGTTTATATTATAATGTGCTAATATATTCAAGGACATTTTTCATTTTTGTTAACAAAACACAGGATGAAAATAAAATACAAATATATAATCCAAGCAACACAAAATATTGGGGTATGCACGCAAGCCAAATTACTGGATCAAAGTAACCCAGCATGTTTTCTGTACACGATTTGTCCAGTACTGGTTTACTAAATAAGTTAAATTGGGTTGGTTTAAGGATAGCATTTTTTACATTGCGAGGTCCAGAGGTCAACACAGATTGCGCAATGTCCAAGGTTTTGGCAAGAAAGATTTGCAAAGAGGATTTGTGGTGGAAAAGCATGAGATCAAGTCTTAAAGTCGCCCTATTTCTCTCTAAAGTAAAACTGGTAAAGGCCTTTGGGCTTAACTGAATGGATCACATTGCAGGGTTGGGGATGGAGGGTCGGGCCAGAGGCAGTTCAGAAAGCATTTGTACAAGCCTCTTAGCACCGAAGATCTGTCCACTACAGAGCATGCTCACAATCACGCTCACACTCACAATCACTCTCACAATCTCGCTCATGCTCACAATCACACTCCTTGATCACGCTCACAATCACCCGCTCACACTCACAATCGCGCTCATAATTACGCTCACAATCACAATCGCGCTCACAATCAAACTTGTGTGATTTCTGCATTTCCCATCAGGGCTTTAATTCCAACCCTCTCCTCCTCCTCTACTCTCCCTGCTGTACACAGCCACTATAGGGCTATTTCAACAGGTCAATTAAATAATTTAAGGGCAATTTAGTAATTACTGCCAGAGGTGCTCAATCAATGGTATGGATTCCAGAAGTCAAGGCCTACCCATGTCTGTCAAGCAGATCAAAGAAAAACAGAAACAGTATTCAGCAAATGATCTTTTGTATATTCCTATGACAAACTCTTCCAGGTGTTGGCCATTTCCTGCTTTCACTTTCGTTCCTCCACCTCTGTTCTTCAACAAGTCCACATAACTAGAATGATGTGAAACGTTTAAAGTGTCCTTGGCTCAGGACAGTACAGATGGATGCAGGAGCCTGTCTATGTGAAATAGAATAATAACAGCAATTGTTGGTTTAGTTTCCTTTTTTCCTGACCTCCTGCTGAGATTCTTTAATTCTGGGATGTCAGGATTCAAACAACTACAACGACCAAACGAGATTAGCAAAATGGACATGCCAGTAAATCTTATCATATTGGAGCAGTGGGGGAGGCAGGGAAATTGGACCAAAGCAATTGTGTCAACAGAAGCCAAGACAAAGGCAGCCACGGACACAGCAAATAATCCATCCTCCAAACACATCGTGTATTTTTATTTATCTGTTTTTTTTGTCACATATAGCGATTCTATTTTCTGGCAGCAGAAATAGATGCCTTCTTCTGCTCAGATTTGAAACTTGGTAAAATCAACTTCTGGATATTTCCCTTTTGACTGAGAGATGGAGGCGTCAATTGTTCCAGATATCTCCTTCCCCGCACGAGATACAGGGTACACTGTCAAAAAGGCGAGGGAGGCTCACATAACCAGTCGATGAGGACAATGTGGGTCGGCCATGGCGAGCCGAGGATGGTATTTAAAGCCCAGATTCCAGACTAATTGTCTCGCTCAGTGTAAAAGCATACAACACAAAGTCTCTGGACGATAAGCAGCCTAGCGTCGGATTGGAGACTTAGCGGGCACCCACCATCAGGAGGGGATTTGGTCGTGAGGTACAGATGGATGACACACTTGGGCTGGGCCTGAGGAAAGCTCAGTGGCCATCTTGGACAGCTAATGACTGTGGGCAATAGTGGTGTGATGGTGTAGCTGAGAGTTAGGAAACCAGGAGCGGGAGCAGATGGGAAATCAGGAGCGAGACCGCAGTTTTTCCTGAGGTAAAATCGGGAAGCCCTCGATGCTTCGCTAGAACTCTGTAAAAAGTGAAAATCATCCGTTGTCAAGGCAAAGGTTTCGGAGATTTTTCTTTAATGCTCAAATTGGGGTTTTGACATATTGTACAATAGACTTTATCTAAACTTAAAAATACTTAAAAGTAACGAGGGCAACCGCGATAAGGATTTTGGCGTGTCAAATCGTCTGGGAATTAGTGCATGAGGGTAAAGGAACAACAATATCTTCAACATGAACACAGAAAAAGATTACGAAGAACCTTCTTAGACATGACAAAAATAAATACAAAATCTAGATGTTTTTTTCTGTGGGTGATAACAGGCGCTGATCTCTTCAAATCCCTGCGTATCTCCTGGAACATTTGCATAATGTGGATTAGTCTTGGGACAGTAAAGCATTTTTTTTTCTTTTAGTTTGATACTACAACAGTTTCGATTTGAAATTGAGCAATTACTAATAGGCTAAGTGTACCTTCTCAGCTTTTCTTTTGGAGTATTTGTTCGCATATTACTTTCACCGTTCTGAGAAGCCATTTGTAAGATTTCCATCACACAAAAGCTGTCTAATGCTAAGTTAACCCTATATATAAACGCCAGGTAGATTCTGGATTGCCGCAATCATGTTGTCTTTTATATATTGATTTAGGTTTTCAAACCGACTTCAGAACATATTACCAGTTGCCTCCACCTTTAGTTTCTTTTGAATACAGTGAAATAACTTATTGTCGTGTTCAAGAAACCTGTTTGAGATGATGTGGTATCCTGCTGAGCATAGCCACTAGACCACAAACCGGTTCCACGGAGGTCCGAGTGTCTACAAGTTCTCGCTCTCACGTTGTACTTAATTAGGTCACTAATTGGTTAGGTTCTACCCTCACCTGGTTCTTTAGGTCTGAACTGGGAACTAATATAAAGGGAAAACCAAAAACCTGCAAAAACTAAAACCAGTCCTTAGCTGACAGTATTGGCACCTGGTGTGGTCTTCTAAAGCAGACAGTTTACAGCAGCAGAAAACTAGACCAGTAATGGCACCTGGTGTGGTCTTCTAAAGCAGACAGTTTACAGTATCAGAAGACTAGACCAGTGATGGCACCTGGTGTGGGCTTCTAAAGCAGACAGTTTACAGTAGCAGAAAACTAGACCAGTAATGGCACCTGGTGTGGTCTTCTAAAGCAGACAGTTTACAGTAGCAGAAGACTAGACCAGTAATGGCACCTGGTGTGGTCTTCTAAAGCAGACAGTTTACAGTAGCAGAAGACTAGACCAGTAATGGCACCTGGTGTGGTCTTCTAAAGCAGACAGTTTACAGCAGCAGAAAACTAGACCAGTAATGGCACCTGGTGTGGTCTTCTAAAGCAGACAGTTTACAGTAGCAGAAGACTAGACCAGTAATGGCACCTGGTGTGGTCTTCTAAAGCAGACAGTTTACAGTAGCAGAAGACTAGACCAGTAATGGCACCTGGTGTGGTCTTCTAAAGCAGACAGTTTACAGTAGCAGAAGACTAGACCAGTAATGGCACCTGGTGTGGTCTTCTAAAGCAGACAGTTTACAGCATCAGAAAACTAGACCAGTAATGGCACCTGGTGTGGTCTTCTAAAGCAGACAGTTTACAGCAGCAGAAAACTAGACCAGTAATGGCACCTGGTGTGGTCTTCTAAAGCAGACAGTTTACAGCAGCAGAAAACTAGACCAGTAAGGCACCTGGTGTGGTCTTCTAAAGCAGACAGTTTACAGTAGCAGAAGACTAGACCAGTAATGGCACCCGGTGTGGTCTTCGAAAGCAGACAGTTTACAGTAGCAGAAGACTAGACCAGTAATGGCACCTGGTGTGGTCTTCTAAAGCAGACAGTTTACAGTAGCAGAAGACTAGACCAGTAATGGCACCTGGTGTGGTCTTCTAAAGCAGACAGTTTACAGTAGCAGAAGACTAGACCAGTAATAGCACCTGGTGTGGTCTTCTAAAGCAGACAGTTTACAGCATCAGAAAACTAATGGCACCTGGTGTGGTCTTCTAAAGACCAGTAATGGCACCTGGTGTGGTCTTCTAAAGCAGACAGTTTACAGTAGCAGAAGACTAGACCAGTAATGGCACCTGGTGTGGTCTTCTAAAGCAGACAGTTTACAGCATCAGAAAACTAGACCAGTAATGGCACCTGGTGTGGTCTTCTAAAGCAGACAGTTTACAGCAGCAGAAGACTAGACCAGTGATGGCACCTGGTGTGGTCTTCTAAAGCAGACAGTTTACAGTAGCAGAAGACTAGACCAGTAATGGCACCTGGTGTGGTCTTCTAAAGCAGACAGTTTACAGTAGCAGAAGACTAGACCAGTAATGGCACCTGGTGTGGTCTTCTAAAGCAGACAGTTTACAGTAGCAGAAGACTAGACCAGTGATGGCACCTGGTGTGGTCTTCTAAAGCAGACAGTTTACAGTAGCAGAAGACTAGACCAGTAATGGCACCTGGTGTGGTCTTCTAAAGCAGACAGTTTACAGTAGCAGAAGACTAGACCAGTAATGGCACCTGGTGTGGTCTTCTAAAGCAGACAGTTTACAGTAGCAGAAGACTAGACCAGTGAAACCGTCTGCATCAAGGTTCAATGTGTTGTGAGATGCTCTTCAGCATATCTTTCTTATAACGAGTGGTACTTTGAGTCACTGTAGCCTTTCTATCAGCTCGAACCAGTCTTTCCATTCTTGTCTGACATCTGTCGTCAACAAGTCATTTTCGCCGGGTGTAAACCCTTGAGATGGTTGGGCGTTGAAATCCCAGTAGATCAGCACTTACTGAAAAACCCGATCCGGCCCGTCCAACACCAACAACCAGGTCACACGAAATAGCTTGCAGATGGTCGTAACCATGTCTACGCATAAACGCATTGGGTTGCGGCCTCTGTGATTGGCTGAGTAGAAATGTATGTTAATGAGCAGTTAGAATGTTGTACTACCGGTGACTGTATATCTATAACCATATATGTATATATACACGCACATTATATAGCCAAAAGAATGGCTAGGAAAATGTGAATGCCATTCCTGTCAACGTGCATCATATTTGCCCTCACCTACAGATGCTGTATTTTAATTTGACCGTACTGTTGTTGCAGGCATCAGCAGGAAACGCTAACTTGTCATGTACTCCGGGTTTTTATTTTCACTTGATTTGCCCCAGCTTAACATCTATTAAACCAAACAGACGATTTCAATTCACTTTAATACACACCATAATTCATTCTTCCTGCTGCAGGACTCTTTTAAGGCTGTGGTGAAACTGGCTCATATTGAGATACGATCTGTTCAGCGCACACGCACGCGCGCGCACACACGTTGACACAGGAAAAATAACACACTGGCACACGTACACACACACATTCGGCGCAGGCCAGGAGCACATGGTCCCGTTTAATCCAAGCTATCTGAAGCTTGCGTCACCTCCTGTCCATTAGGGCAAGTTTTTCCTCCCAGCATGCAACCAAATCCTTTCCACTCTCGACTCATCAGTGTATAAAGAGCCACAGCTGCTCTGCTCCATCTTCCTCAGTCATGCTGTCAGGTGGTCACTATCTGTCTTTCTGGTTCCTCACGTGTTCTTTCACACACACACACACACAAACACAAACAAAAGGTGAACTCCTGTCCCCTAAGCAGAAAAACACCCCCAAAGCATAATGTTTCCACCTCCATGTTTGAAAGTGGGGATGGTGTTCTTGGGGCAGTAGGCAGCATTCTTCCTCCTCCTCCAAACACGGCGTGTTGAGTTGATGCCGAATAGCTCAATTTCACGAGGTGAGATCTTGCATGGAGCCCCAGATCGAGGGAGATTGACAGTTATTTTGTATTTCTTCCACTGTCTCACCAAGTTGCTGGGCGATGGTCTTGTAGCACATTCCAGCCTTTTATAACCCATGCCAATCGTGTCCCTGACATCCATGGACAGTGCTTTGGTCTTGGCCATGGTAGAACGTTTGGAATCTGATTGATAGATTTATTCTGTGGACAGGTGTCTTTAACACAGAGGAGTTAGTAGCTCAGTGGTAGAGTGCATGCTTTGTATGTATGATGTCCTGGGTTCAATCCCCAGCTTTTCCCCAGGTTGCTGTTGGAAATGAGAATTTGTTCTCAATTCGCCTACCTGGTTAAATAAAGGTTAAATAACAAGCTCACTACCTTTAAGAGAGTGCTTTTTATTTCAGCTTGTTACCTGTATAAGAGACACCTGGGAGCCAGAAACCTGGCTGATTGACAGGCGATAAAATACTTATTTCAAAATGCAAATGAATGTACAGTATGTATGTTTTTGAAATGAGTCATTCAGGAATGTATTTGTCTCTGTCTTTGTCTCTGTCTCTCACTGTTCAAATACACCTACCGTGAGAATTGTAGAATGACCATGTCTTTGTCAGCGGGCGAACGTACAAAATCAGCAGGGGATCAAATAACGTATTCCTTCACTGTATAAGCACACAATGATACAAACCAAAGAATAGCAGACAGCCAAACCTTGTGCACACCTTCAATAAACATTGTAACGTATACCTTCATATTACTCTACGGAAATATGTCACTGTCACTCGAATTGTGTTATTGTGAATCGTCGTCAACGTCCTTTTAGGGTGAACACTGAACGTCAAACACTTATAAGATGACTCCGCTATCAGGAGCATTCATGGATAGTTAATACGATTAAGACAAATGCACCAGCTTTAATGTACACTTAAACAGTTGTCTAATAATTGTAATTTAGTCAATATGAAGACAAAATAACACTGTATGCTTTCTGTAACATCCTCTGAAAATAAATGAAAAACACACAGATGCTTAATACATTCACTACAAGCACCGTGTTGAAGATATGTAAATAGGTTTTGCGCAGAAGATGGATAAATAAATGAGCTGTCCCGTCCCCAACTCATGTACGCGGAACACCTGCTGGATCCCAGGGATGTGTCTGTGTGCCAACCTGTGATGTTTTCATCTTAACAATAACCAGAAGCCAGGTGAAAACTGGAGCCATAGCTCATCCAGAGAGCATCTGTTGACTTTAGAAGAGCATAGGGCCTCAGCGCTGCCCAAATAATAACTGAACCCAGATCAGTGTGGGTTTACCTGTGTGAGACAATATCTGTAAATATATAACAATTGTCCCTGGTAATTCGCTAGCTCTTTGTTGTTCCATGGAAGTGTGTCTGTGTGTGTGTGTCTGTGTCTGTGTCTGTGTCTGTGTGTGTGTGTGTGTGTGTGTGTGTGTGTGTGTGTGTGTGTGTGTGTGTGAGTGTGAGTGTGAGTGTGAGTGTGAGTGTGAGTGTGTGAGTGTGTGAGTGTGTGAGTGTGTGAGTGTGTGAGTGTGTGAGTGTGTGAGTGTGTGAGTGTGTGTGTGTGTGTGTGTGTGTGTGTGTGTGTGTGTGTGTGTGTGTGTGTGTGTGTGTGTGTGTGTGTGTGTGTGTGTGTGTGTGTGTGTGTGTGTTACTGGCTACTGAGAGGACAGATGGGAAAACGAGTGCAAGTGTAAACTGTCTGCTAAATGATTATATTGACAGTGTGACTCCATATTGTTTCTAATTATAATTGATTATAAGTGACCATAGCATTATATGGTCAAGTGTTTCTCGGCATATACGAATACAGAAGTCAATTGATCGTGTATCAATCCGAAACTCACGAATGACCAGTCTGTTTGCTTGGACTTATTTACAGGTTTTACACCTGTGATGCCGGGTTCCTCATTAATATCACCAAAGGACTGTTGGACACTAGGTGTGGCCGAACTCCTCTTCATCAAGTACTCTTCCATCTCTTCCTCAACAGATATTTCTCATTACGCTACAAGTGAGTGTCTGGGAAGTGTGCAGATGTGCTCTGCTGCTGTCGCGACACACACCATGCTTTTGAATGCCGGACTTAAAACTCAATTGAGTTCATATTGCTGCCTGGAATGATAAAAACGAAATGTCTTTAGTTGCCGTTTGTGTGAACCGCGCCGTGGGATTTCATTTTCACTGTTTCCCTCGCCATGTCAGTGGCACCTTTGTCTGATTGGACCAGGAAAAAACACACTTATGCCTGACAAGCCCCAAGCTATTACAGCAGAAGGCCTGTAGGCAGAGTGACACGGTGTGTGTGCACGACCAAGTGAAAGTGTGCACGTCAGTGTGGTGTGTGTATGCCTGGGAGGATGTGTGTGTACATGATATGTCTGTGTGTTTGTGTGTGTGTGTGTGTGTGTGTGTGTGTGTGTGTGTGTGTGTGTGTGTGTGTGTGTGTGTGTGTGTGTGCGCGTGTATAACTGTGTGTGAACGTGCCCAGGGCAAAACAGGTGAAGGCGTGTGATGAATACTAAACTACAGCCCTGTCAGTCACACCAGCGCCGGCATTCTGTAGAGTTCTGAAAAGTGTATTTATGAAAAAGTCAGCCCGGCTTTATCTCCTCATTTCAGGTTAGATCAGCAGATAAAAGGACTGCAGCTCCGGGGGGAAAAACACAGTAGATAAGATATCGTCAATTTCGCTTTAAAGTCCACCGCAAATTGTCCAGCGGCGAATGGCCCCCGACGGGGTTAAATTCAACAGAGGGCCGGTGCGTAATGCGATGTGACGGCACCCTCGCCCGAATCAGAGGCCAAAACCACAGGGAGGATCACCTGGCCCCGGGGCTACAAAATGAGGCCCTTAAACCCAGCCCAGCTGCCTCCCCTTGTGGAGCCAAATCAGGCCAAGGAGAGGATAAAAGGACCCCAGGGAAGCAGGCCTAGGCAGTAGGGAGCGGATGAAGAGAAAGGAGAGATGGGAGGGCGCGCGTACGCCCCGCAGGTTTCCACTTCTCAGTTTGGTTTGCGTCGCCACTTGTAGCTAATGAACGTCATTCAGGGCCCGGGACACTTGACGATGTATCGGTTTCCTGTGTCTTTTCCCGTCGCGACGCGGCAATCCACTGTGTCAGCGTTAAGGAAATGTACACGTTTAATGTCACGCGGTAATTATTATTTAGTTTTACTTAATCAGTCCTTACAGTAGGATTAAACATCCTGGATATCTCTAGGTTTAATTATTGCACATTACCAGCGGGAATCTGTGGGGACACTCCTATGTTCTCAGAGACGGCCTGAGGATACGCGCAAATTGGCAAATATTTTCATAAATTATAATCAGTCATTTATTTTTAATTTATTACGATATTCCTATTGAATATCTTCAGTTTAAAAGAAGGATAATTATCCAAGTGGGAAAAAAACGTAAAAACCTTTTTTTGTATTTCTTGGTATAAATAATATAGCTGGACTCAACGCTCATTGGCTAGGCCCTCATGCTTTTAATTGAAGGCCCCAGCCAATGTCCTTGACATTGACTTCAATTGGAGCAGCAATTTGGAATGACAGTGGAATCAACCAATCACGAATTCCCTTGTAATAAGTGGGACAGTCGTATGATGCCTCCAGGCCCTCTAGAAGGCCTACGTATATGTCACTAATTCGAAGCCATGCGTGAGCCTTGCTTGCTGGCTACCATAGTGCAGTGAGTGTACGTAACGATGGCATCTGCAGAGTAAGAGGACGAGGTGGTGACAAAATTGTTAGCAACGCCCATTTCAAGGTGACTAAGTTTAAATGAAAAATTAAATCCTGTAGAGAACCGAGGAGATGCTAATGATGATGAGTCTGACTTGGCGCAACGTGATTTGAAACGCATTTTCCGGTAACAGTAATGAGCCAAATCAGTGTAAAAACCTTTACGCTTGTAATTGCCGACTCCACCGCACCGATCATAACTCAATCTGGACAAAAGATTTCAGAGATTTCAGGGATGTTACCTGTTCCACGATGTCAATACTTACACATCGATATCCATCTTCATACTCAGGTTACAGTGTGTTAAGAACATTGGGGAATACAAGAGTAGGCCGTCTTCTTAACGAGCAGCGGTACAATAAGACATTTGCTCACGTTGATGAAGTCGGGCAGAACAGGGAGAAGCGTCATGCGGTTGTGATTTAGGGCAGCAAGAATTAGCATTTAGAGGACATGACGAGGGTTAAGAATCAGTCAATAAGGGAAACTACCTCTTGGAAATACTCAGAATTTTTTGGCTGAGAAGGACGGCACGTTAAACTGTCATTTGGCTACGGTTACCATGTTCCCGCAAAGAAACTAAAGCACCTGACACATGAGGTCGCGATCGTAATGGCAGATGTCACGAAGGAAGAATTGGAGATAAAACCCTTTGAACCGTCAGAGTCGGTGAGACGATTGACATCAGCAACCTAGTCCAAATGTCTAATGTGTAGCGTTACACTACTGATGCCAGTGTGAAGGAAGAGTTCGGGATGATTTCTCCAAAACTGGGACGTAGTGTTTACTATTGGGCAGCAGGCACGGACTAGGGGACATACGGAGTACAAGCCAGGGGTGAAATTATCTCGCAAACTCGCTTCCTTTTATTAATATTCGAACGCTCCAAATCTGCTGATGTCCCAAGGTGCCGGTAAAATTGAAAGAATGTGTTTTTCCTCAAGATCAGTCAAATGAACAAAACCTCCGGATGAATATGCCAGCGAAGAATACCCAGTGTGGCACCACCACGTTGAAACGTCTCATGCTTAGCTTGCACTTTGTTTGAAAAAGGCAGAACTTATTGAACTCCATGTATTCCTAGTGGACAGTCACAATGACTTTGATGACGCCACTGTTCACAGTGCAAATGGATACACGATGCACCGGACAAGACGCCAGTTTCTTTCCATCTGTGTTGTATTCCATATTTACATACTCAAACATGCTGTTCGGAATATTGCAGAAAAGCAAGTCTGACGGTTCTGTGAGTCCAGCTTGGAAGACTTTTGCAACACCACAAAGAGGGAATAATGTGATTCAAACTATCGGGACCGTGTGGGCGCGATCACAGTTCCAAGGTGGAGTAGAACCCATGTGTGAGGGGAAGTCCACGGGCAGTACTGACAGATACAGAGTGTGATCATCTACAACGCTGTCACTCGGATTAGAAAAACAGGTTCAATGACCATTAAAGGCTCATATCCCCCTCCCCCCACTTTAACTCACAAAGTGTCCCAATACACAGGGAAACACCAAGTGTTGTTACGTGCTCAATGTCTGACCCGTAGGCTAAGAACCAGGCTGATCTGCTCTAAAAGTGTGCAGCTATCGTATCTTCATACCCGTCTGGTTCTGACCATCACAGTGTCCACTGCATCAGTAGATGTCTTTGGTTCTCCTCAGAAGCCTGCATACTTCTCGTTTTAAACGTGTTCTTACAAGTCCTGAGCTCTAGGAAAACACAGCCTTATTGCAATATTGATTAAATTAATCTTTTCCTAAAAATTCGATACACAATACCCCATAATGACAACTTGAAAACAATTTTTTTTTGGAAATCTTTGCAAATCTAATATTCACATCCGTTGCCATGACACTAATAATTGAGCTCAGGTGCGTACTGTTTCCGCTGATAAGCCTTGAGATGTTTCCACAACTTGATTGGAGTCCACCTGTGGTAAATTCAGTTGATTGGAGATGATTTGGGAAGACAAACATCTTTCAATATAAGGTCCTTCAGTTGAGAGTGCATGTCAGAGTACAAATAGAGCCATGAGTCCAAGTAATGTTCTGTAGACCTCTGAGACAGGATTGTGAGCACTGTGTCCCCCATCATCTGTAAATGGAAGAACTTTAAAACCACCAAAACTCTTCCTAACGTTGGCCGCTCGAAAAAACTGAATGATCGGGAGAGAAGGGACTTCTGGTCAGGAAGGTGTCCAAGAACCTGATGGTCACTCTGGCCGAGCTCCAGCCTTGCTCTGTGAACAGAGGAGAACCTCCCAGGAGCACAACCGTCCTTGCAGCTCTCCACCAATCAGGCCTATGTGGAAGTGTGGCCAGAAGAAAGCCATTTCTCGGTAAATAGCTCGTGACAGCTCGTCTGGATTTTGCCAAAAGGCACCCGAAAGACTCTCAGAACATGAGAAAACAGATTCTCTGGAAAGTCTTTGCCAAGTGTCATGTCTGGGGGAAACCAGGCACTGCTTATCACCTAGCCAAATCCATCCATACAGTGAAGCATGGTGGTGGCAAATGTTGTGGGGAGGTTTTTCAGCGGCAGGAACTTGGAGACTTGTCAGGATCGGAGGAAAGATAAATGCAGCAATGCACAAAGACAACCTTGATGAAAACCTGCTCCAGAGCGCTAAGCACACAGAAAAGATAACAAATAAGTGGCTTTGAGAAAACTCTGTGAATGTCCTTGAGTGGCCCAGCCTGAGCCCAGACTTGAACCCAATTGAACATTTCTGGAGAGATCTGAAAATGGCCGTGCACAGACCCTCCCCATCCAATCTTTTTTCACTTTGTCATTATGGGGTATTTTGTGTAGAATATTTAGAATATATATTTTTTTTAATCCAATTTGGAATTAGGTTGTAACATAACAACATGTTGTAAAAGTGAAGCACTGTCAATACTTTCCGGATACTGTATGTTGTGTCTCACCAGACCTGCAAGTCACATACTGGTTAGCCAAGTGATGAGGTACTTCTATTGGACTCAAACCATAAAGGTACCGAAATGTGGACCTACATTCAGATTGGCTGCAAGGACTCCAAATGCTGTGAGGCTTTTATCCCATCCATAATTTGTTTTTCGTAAAAAAAAGTGCGGTGTGTTCGTTCACCTTTCATACAGATGCTGATAATGATGACAGATAATGATCCCATCAGCAAACTATTTGAATGTAGTCATTTCTGTACACGGTAATCCTAAGAGGTGAAAGAGTTAGAGTTCCATTATTTGGCTTCATTTAATGTAATGGCTGCGTCACTTTCTGGAACAAATTTGGTTTGGTATTACATTTTCTGCAAAGATGAACACTAAGTATACAACTTTTTTTAGCCTTTTTAGGGCCAATATATCCATGGAATCATGAAAAACAAATGAAAGTAAATGTATGATAGACATTAAAAGGCAGCGCTTGGCAAGAAGACGGAAACTGTGACAGTATTATGTAACATGTCACTTTGTTTTGAATTCACCCAAGTGAGCGTTGTGTATTAAGATCTCAACGCCACAGCGAGTGACCTGATGTGTGAAAATGCTACCTCAGCGCCATTGCTACGTTCATACTGAGCCAAAGACAGACCTTAACCAAAATCTGCTGTTTATATTAACATGGTGTGGACCCGAAACATGTTTACTGCAGAAATACGGGGGCAAAGAGTTGCTCTCATAAAAAAAACAAATCAGCACCGTCAATTTCAGTCTCTGATAGAAGGACAAAAACTAGTTCCTGACAATGTTCAGTGATATGACAACATTCTCCTTACGGATCCCATTGGGATTATGAATGATTCTGTGTTACTATGTTTCCATTCTGTTAAGAGATTCTAGGCTAAAGTACATATATACCGCTTGCTATTTACCTCTCGCAGTTTAACCATACAAACCAATGTCGGCTGTTCGGTGGCACAAACATGTTATGGTATGCTAGGAAATATATTCACGCACAATGCCTTGAAAGTTTTTAAACCAGCTGTCTATCATTTTTTATTCCCTCGTGTGAGTCTTACTCGTGTTTCATCTGTTTTAGCATCTCTTTCTTTCACAACCTGGCAGCTTACGCTTTTCTCTCTTCCTGTCTCCTTGTTGCCTTCTATCTTGATACTCATCTCCCGTTTCTACTCGGGCAAACTGGTTCTCTGACTACAGTCTCACTCTACATCATCCTTATCTCTCTCAGTCAACATCATCCATATTAATCTCAAACCACATCATCCCTACCTCTCTAGCTCTACATCATCCCTATATCTCTCGCTCTACTTCATCCCCATCTCTCTATCTCTACATCATCCCTATTTATCTCATTCCACACATCTCTCTCACTCTACATCATCCCTACCTCTCTAGCTCTACATCATCCCTACCTCTCTAGCTCTACATCATCCCTATCTCTCTAGCTCTACATCATCCCTACCTCTCTTGCTCTACATCATCCCTATCTCTCTCAGTCAACATCATCCATATTAATCTCAAACCACAACATCCCTACCTCTCTAGCTCTACATCATCCCTATCTCTCTCGCTCTACATCATCCCTATATCTCTCTAGCTCTACATCATCCCTACCTCTCTAGCTCTACATCATCCCTACCTCTCTAGCTCTACATCATCCCTATCTCTCTAGCTCTACATCATCCCTATCTCTCTAGCTCTACATCATCCCTATCTCTCTCACTCTACATCATCCCTATCTCTCTCACTCTACATCATCCCTACCTCTCTAGCTCTACAACATCCCTATCTCTCTAGCTCTACATCATCCCTAACTCTCTAGCTCTACATCATCCCTATCCCTCTAGCTCTACATCATCCCTACCTCTCTAGATCTACATCATCCCTATATCTCTCACTCTACATCATCCCTACCTCTCTAGCTCTACATCATCCCTAACTCTCTAGCTATACTTCATCCCTACCTCTCTAGATCTACATCATCCCTATCTCTCTAGCTCTACATCATCCCTAACTCTCTAGCTTTACTTCATCCCTATCTCTCTTACTCAACATCATATTTATCTCTCCTCATCTCTCTCCACAGTGTACAGACAGCGTAAGCAGACTGGTTTGTCATCCGTGGTCTCTGGGGGAGTTGCTGATGGAAAGAGTTTGTGCGGCCTGCAGCTTCCTCCCTCCCTGAGCCGCATGCAAAATGGTCCCGCTGGGGAATGACCCGGTCCCTGTTTACCGCACAGAGGAGGCAGCCCTGTGGAATCACCAGCAGGTCTCACCAGCAGGTCTCACTAGCGGGTCTCACTAGCGGGTCTCACTAGCAGGTCTCACCAGCGGGTCTCACTAGCGGGTCTCACTAGCAGGTCTCACTATCGATTCTCACTTGCGGGTCAAACCAGCGGGTCTCACTAGCGGGTCACACTAGCGGGTCTCACTAGCTGGTCTCACCAGCGGGTCTCACCAGCGGGTCTCACCAGCGTGTTTCACTAGCGGGTCTCACTAGCGGGTCTCACTAGCGGGTCTCACTAACTGGTCTCACTAGCTGGTTTCACTAGCGGGTCTCACTAGCTGGTCTCACTAGCGGGTCTCACCAGCAGGTCTCACCAACGGGTCTCACCAGCAGGTCACACTAGCTGGTCTCACCAGCGGGTCTCACCAGCGGGTCTCACCAGCGGGTCTCACCAGCGGGTCTCACTAGCAGGTCACACTAGCAGGTCTCACTAGCGGGTCTCACTAGCGGGTCTCACTAGCGGGTCTCACTAGCTGGTCTTACCAGCGGGTCTCACCAGCGGGTCTCACCAGCGGGTCTCACCAGCGGGTCTCACCGGCGTGTCTCACCAGCGGGTCTCACTAGCGGGTCTCACTAGCGGGTCTCACTAGCTGGTTTCACTAGCGGGTCTCACTAGCTGGTCTCACCAGCGGGTCTCACCAACGGGTCTCACCAGCAGGTCTCACCAGCGGGTCTCACCAGCAGGTCACACTAGCTGGTCTCACCAGCGGGTCTTACCAGCGGGTCTCACCAGCGGGTCTCACTAGCCGGTCTCACTAACGGGTCTCACTAGCAGGTCTCACTAACGGGTCTCACTAGCGGGTCACACTAGCGGGTCTCACCAGCGGGTCTCACTAGCGGGTCTCACCAGCGGGTCTCACTAGCGGGTCTCACTAACGGGTCTCACTAACGGGTCTCACTAGCGGGTCACACTAGCAGGTCTCACCAGTGGGTCTCACCAGCGAGTCTCACCAGCGGGTCTCACTAGCGGGTCTCACTAACGGGTCTCACTAGCGGGTCTCACTAGCGGGTCTCACTAACACCCTGCCTAGATACATCCACACGATCCCCAGAGTTAAAACGTTTTGCCGCTGGATAAAGAAAGAGAAAAAACCTGCCAATGGCTAAAAGTACGCTGACGTTCACCCAGTCACGGAGGAAGTCTCCTTTTCATTCCTGTTTCATGTTCTCTGACTTGAGAATGTAATTTATGAGCATGACATTAAGAGATGCCTTTATACTCAGGCACACACACACACACATTGAAATGCAGTAGCCGCTCACAAAGCCTAGAACGGAAATACACAGCCCCCACACACGCGCACACACACACACTGCTGTCACAAATTGCTACTAATTCTCTCTGGCAGGAATAGCAGGAGATTAAATCCAGGGTAATTTGTAGTATTTTTGGGTGAGACCCATTGTTTTACCCTGGCTTCCGTTTAAAAATGCAATTTATTGATTTTCACAGTTTAGTTTTTTAGTCTTGGAGTGACCCCGACAGTAAAATATGCATAAGCCATTATAAATAAAAGATGCACATTTTGGATGTTTGACCTTTTGAAATGCATGTCACATTGAATAATCTGCTCCGTCCAATGGCCTGTCCCTCTCTGAGAGGATGTGGGCTGTTACATGAGTGGAGCAACACCATTAGAATAACACAGGCTTGCTGTTGATTAGAGCTTGATAAAAGCCACAGTTCACACTTCACATTGAAAAATATTTTAATACAGTTGTTGTTGCTGTAGGGTTTCATTTGAGCAATTTTGAATTAAGGAAATTGCCTCACATTATGGTATTTAGATATCTGTGCAGAGAAAATTAAAAATTACAACTCGGAACAGTTCTAAAACTTTAATTAGAACTAATTCTGTTCAGGAAACTGGGGAGATAAGAAATGATGAGGTATGTCTAGAAAAGCCTTTCAGGACATTCTTTTAATTGTATATGCAGAGAGAGAGAAAAAAGAACAGGTGAAACAGATACATTTGCTTTTCTCACTGGGTATTGCCAGGTTAATCCAGCCTGTCTATCTCCAGTATCAATCTTTAAAACAGATTAAACTGAAATATTAACTGCGTCGCTTTTTTTACAACGGAAACAGAGCAGCGATCTTTTGTTTATTCTCTCCGTTTCATTTCTCTGAGCAGCTATTCACGTCTGCCATTGCAGGAGATTGGGGCGAGCTGGCACTGTGTGAGTCTGCCCATCTTGAGAAATTATGCATTGGATGCGATGCTCCCTGCCGAAACCATGCTGGGAGTGAGCTGTCGACTGGGAAGTGGCCCAACTCTAATCAACTAACACAAGTTTAAAAGTAGCCATGGGTAGTTTTACAGGGCTCCAGCCAAGGGAAGACTTGGAAGGAATGGACCTCTCGGGATTTTCAGCTGAGGCAATGAGTGCGTTCTGCCAGGCCCTCGTAGGAAGTCCAGGGAAGGAGACGTGGAGAAGGAATAAGGAGGCATAGGCAACATGCGTTACAGCGGGATGGTCACTCTTAATTAGGAGCGTACTGGAGAAATACAGAGCTAAGTGTGAGTGTCTGAGTATGTCTGTGGATGTGTGGTGTCCTGCTTTTGCTGTTTATCTGGGACCCAGAAGAGACCACTGAGATGTTGTTTCATCCAGTCCCACAGGGAAAAGTCTGTTTCCATTTTAAGGTTTATATTTTAAAACGAGGCTTAGTGTTAGAATTGAAGATATGTTTTGGGGGTTAGATAATATTGAAGTTAGGGTTGAAGGGTCCCCGAACACAGTAAGAGACTGTAGAAGAGAGGGAAAGAGAGGGAAAGAGAGAGAGAGAGTGAGAGAGAGGGAAAGAGAGAGGGAAAGAGAGAGGGAGAGAGACTCGAGCGAGAACAGACAGCACTACGAGAACTGACAGAAAGCACTAGTAGATTAGACAGCACTAGTACAACAGACAGCACTACAGACAGTTAAGTCAGCACTAGCAGAACAGACAGACAGCAGTAGCAGAACAGACAGACAGCACTAGCAGAACAGACAGACAGCAGTAGCAGAACAGAGAGACAGCAGTAGCAGAACAGACAGACAGCAGTAGCAGAACAGACAGACAGCAGTAGCAGAACAGACAGACAGCAGTAGCAGAACAGACAGACAGCACTAGCAGAACAGACATACAGCAGTAGCAGAACAGACAGACAGCACTAGCAGAACAGACAGACAGCAGTAGCAGAACAGACAGACAGGAGTAGCAGAACAGACAGACAGCACTAGCAGAACAGACAGACAGCACTAGCAGAACAGACAGACAGCACTAGCAGAACAGACAAACAGCAGTAGCAGAACAGACAGACAGCACTAGCAGAACAGACAGACAGCACTAGCAGAACAGACAGACAGCACTAGCAGAACAGACAGACAGCACTAGCAGAACAGAGAGACAGCACTAGCAGAACAAACAGACAGCACTAGCAGAACAGACAGATAGCACTAGCAGAACAGACAGACAGCACTAGCAGAACAGACAGACAGCACTAGCAGAACAGACAGACAGCACTAGCAGAACAGACAGACAGCACTAGCAGAACAGACAGACAGCACTAGCAGAACAGACAGACAGCAATAGCAGAACAGACAGACAGCAGTAGCAGAACAGACAGACAGCAGTAGCAGAACAGACAGACAGGAGTAGCAGAACAGACAGACAGCAGTAGCAGAACAGACAGACAGCAGTAGCAGAACAGACAGACAGCAGCAGCAGAACAGACAGACAGCACTAGCAGAACAGACAGACAGCACTAGCAGAACAGACAGACAGCACTAGCAGAACAGACAGCACCCTTTCCCTAATCTTGCCATCAACCTTAAAATCGTACAATCTTCTCCTCATACCATCATCCGGCTATCTTCTTATCCTCCTGTCATCTCCTCCAGATCCCTGAATTATTTTGTTAAGCCTTCTCTAGTAGGATTAGCCACTAAATGCCTTGAGACTTTTTAATACCTCTCTTGAATATGCCTAATTAAAACAAAGCCGCAAAACAACTGCTATTTTGGACTACATTAAGGGCAAAAGATAAAACTACAAGAGAATAAAATATTGTTCAGCTGTTAATTGTACTTTTTTTTTAAAAAGAACTGCCAATGATTTGTACAGTAATTCTATTGCCACCATCGCCCATAAACGCTAATGCAAACAATGATATGTTAAACACAAACTTGAACATCGCTTGCAACACATGTCCTTATAGTAGTTGCAATGTATGTTATATATGTGTCATACTGTATGTAATATATGTGTCACACGGTATGTGATATATGTGTCATACTGTATGATATATAAGCCATACTGTATGTGATATATGCGTCATACTGTATGTGATATATGTGTCACACGGTATGTGGTATATGTGTCATACTGTATGTGATATATGTGTCACACGGTATGTGGTATATGTGTCATACTGTATGTGATATATGTGTCATACTGTATGTGATATATGTGTCATACTGTATGTGATATATGTGTTATACTGTATGTGATATATGTGTCATAATGTATGTGATATATGTGTCATGCTGTATGTGATATATGCGTCATACTGTATGTGATATATGTGTCACACGGTATGTGGTATATGTGTCATACTGTATGTGATATATGTGTCACACGGTATGTGGTATATGTGTCATAATGTATTTGATATATGTGTCATACTGTATGTAATATATGTGTCACACGGTATGTGATATATGTGTCATACTGTATGATATATAAGCCATACTGTATGTGATATATGCGTCATAATGTATGTGATATATGTGTCATGCTGTATGTGATATATGTGTCATACTGTATGTGATATATGTGTCACACGGTATGTGGTATATGTGTCATAGTGTATGTGATATATGTGTCATACTCTATGTGATATATGTGTCATACTGTATGTGGTATATGTGTCATACTGTATGTGATATATGTGTCATACTGTATGTGATATATGTGTCATACTGTATGTGATATATGTGTCATACTGTATGTGATATATGTGTCATACTGTATGTGATATATGTGTCATACTGTATGTGATATATGTGTCATACTGTATGTGATATATGTGTCATACTGTATGTGATATATGTGTCATACTGTATGTGATATATGTGTCATATGTGTCACACACGTATGTGATATATGTGTCATACTGTATGTGATATATGTGTCATACTGTATGTGATATATGTGTCATACTGTATGTGATATATGTGTCATACTGTATGTGATATATGTGTCATACTGTATGTGATATATGTGTCATACTGTATGTGATATATGTGTCATACTGTATATGATATATGTGTCATACTGTATGTGATATATGTGTCATACTGTATGTGATATATGTGTCATACTGTATGTGATATATGTGTCATACTGTATGTGATATATGTGTCATACTGTATGTGATATATGTGTCATACTGTATGTGATATATGTGTCATACTGTATGTGATATATGTGTCATACTGTATGTGATATATGTGTCATACTGTATGTGATATATGTGTCATACTGTATGTGATATATGTGTCATACTGTATGTGATATATGTGTCATACTGTATGTGATATATGTGTCATACTGTATGTGATATATGTGTCATACTGTATGTGATATATGTGTCATACTGTATGTGATATATGTGTCATACTGTATGTGATATATGTGTCATACTGTATGTGATATATGTGTCATACTGTATGTGATATATATGTGTCATACTGTATGTGATATATGTGTCATACTGTATGTGATATATGTGTCATACTGTATGTGATATATGTATACGTGTCATACTGTATGTGATATATATGTGTCATACTGTATGTGATATATGTGTCATACTGTATGTGATATATGTGTCATACTGTATGATATATGTGTCATACTGTATGTGATATATGTGTCATACTGTATGTGATATATGTGTCATACTGTATGTGATATATGTGTCATACTGTATGTGATATATGTGTCATACTGTATGTGATATATGTGTCATACTGTATGTGATATATATGTGTCATACTGTATGTGATATATGTGTATGTGATATATGTGTCATACTGTATGTGATATATGTGTCATACTGTATGTGATATATGTGTCATACTGTATGTGATATATGTGTCATGTATGTATGTGATATATGTATATGTCATACTGTATGTGATATATGTGTCATACTGTATGTGATATATGTGTCATACTGTATGTGATATATGTGTCATACTGTATGTGATATATGTGTCATACTGTATGTGATATATGTGTCATACTGTATGTGATATATGTGTCATACTGTATGTGATATATGTGTCATACTGTATGTGATATATGTGTCATACTGTATGTGATATATGTGTCATACTGTATGTGATATATGTGTCATACTGTATGTGATATATGTGTCATAATGTATTTGGTATATGTGTCATGCTGTATGTGATATATGTGTCATACTGTATGTGATATATGTGTCATACTGTATGTGATATATGTGTCATACTGTATGTGATATATGTGTCATAATGTATTTGATATATGTGTCATACTGTATGTGATATATGTGTCATACTGTATGTGATATATGTTTCATAATGTATGTGATATATGTGTCATACTGTATGTGATATATGTGTCATACTGTATGTGATATATGGGTCATACTGTATGTGATATATGTGTCATACTGTATGTGATATATGTGTCATAATGTATTTGGTATATGTGTCATGCTGTATGTGAAATATGTGTCATACTGTATGTGATATATGTGTCATACTGTATATGATATATGTGTCATACTGTATGTGATATATGTGTCATAATGTATTTGATATATGTGTCATACTGTATGTGATATATGTGTCATACTGTATGTGATATATGTGTCATACTGTATGTGATATATGTGTCATACTGTATGTGATATATGTGTCATGCTGTATGTGATATATGTGTCATACTGTATGTGATATATGTGTCATACTGTATGTGATATATGTGTCATACTGTATGTGCTATATGCGTCATGCTCTATGTGATATATGTGTCATACTGTATGTGATATATGTGTCATACTGTATGTGATATATGTGTCATGCTGTATGTGATATATGTGTCATACTGTATGTGATATATGTGTCATACTGTATGTGATATCTATACTAACTTGCACCCACTTTGTGTTCCACTACAGAATGTATCCATTTACCTAATCTGCCCTGTAGAGCACCTTGTCTGTCTTAGTTGTGTTCCAGAGCGTTTGATTTGTCCTGTAAAATCCTTAGTAGGATTACTCCGTGAATGCCTGGGGAATCAAGTTCAGCTCTCCTATTTACATTTAAACAGGGCTGCTGAAGAGGTAGTAACAGACACGTTTAGTGGAGAACCACATCATACAAACAAATACCAGAGGAAATAGTCTATTAGAGGCTGAGGATGAACGAGAGTTAGCACGATGGGCTGGGAGGGGTTACAAATCCATGTTCAACCAATCTGAAGTACAACATTCAACTGGCCGACAGTTTACTCATGTACTTGGATTGACTGTGGCAGGCCAGTAGGATCTTGTTGTGACTCTGGGGTTCTTTTGGTCAGACAAACCTGAATCTGGGAGGGAACACCTTTTTATGTAAATTGCTTCTGGTGTATAATGTTCCCCAACTGTCGGTCAGTTGAATGTTGTACTTCAGATTGGTTGAACATGGATTTGCAACCCATCCCCCCCCCCCCCCAGCCTCATGGGAATCAATAATAAGTATTCTGTGGGGCTTTTGATCTTTACCACATTGAGCAACTTTTCTTATCTTTATGGACAAATGCATCGACCCTCTCTAGTTATTATCTAATCATGTTCTAATCATTCACAACTGTTTCCACAACAGATTACAATTATAGACTTTTTATGTGATGGTGAATCAATGAAATTAATTAATGTGGTCGGAATAAAACAAAAAGGATTGATGTGTCCAGTTACAGTACGTAAAGCAATAGATAACTTTCCACTTTGGCCTAGATCATTTCTGAAACGATATGTCCACAGTACATCCGGTTCCGCGTATCCGTATCCCACCAGATTCTCTGTCAATAAGTGGAATCGTGACTTAAGTACGCTTACGTCATTCTGCTGCCCTCCAGATTTGCCTGGTTAGCATCATTTCATCACATTTCTGTGACAGGAGACTCGGCCAGACCACAACAACAAACCAATTAAAAAACGATCTTACCCCGAGACCGAAGCGAGTCTGGAGATGCAGCCGATATCGTGGGATTAGCGAGAGGCAGGATATGAGATTATTTTTAAACATCCCGCAACTTGTGCATTACATGCTTTTATCTGGGACATTTGATTGTATTGAATTCTGTGCTGTGAGCATGAAACTAGGAGGTTGTATGCATCTCTGAAATGGAAGCATCTGGATGCTGCTGAACGATGCTTCAGCACAACAGGAAGAAATGAAATGCTAAAACCAAAATATATAAATAAAGTTTTGTGCATTGCTACATAGCCATACTCTATATAGACAATTAGAAAAAAATCTGACGATTTTCTTTTCAGAGAAACTTGACTAAAAGAAGTTGATGGCAACTTTACACAATACAGAATGCTAAATGTGTCACGCCCTGATCTGTTTCACCTGGCTTTGTCATCCTCTCCACCCTTTTCCACCAGGTGTGTGCTGATTGGTTCCTGGGCTTTATATGTCAGTGTTTCCTGTTACCTGTTGCCAGATCGTTTGTTCATACACTCGTTTCCAGCGTTACCCTGTCCCGTGCTACCTGTTCAGGACAGTTTTTGATCCTGACCTCAAGCTCCTGACCACGAGCTTGCCTGACCCCTTGTACCTCCAGCCATCTGACCACTGTGTACTGAATTTAGCCAGTCCCCTACTACGATTCTGGATTACCTGTTTAATTAATACTGGTTTACGTTACCTGGTCTTTGCTTCTGTGTCTGCGCTTGGGTCCATTGTTTTGGTTGTGATTAAATACTTTGTTGGTCTAATTTCCCAAACTTCTCCACTTTTAAATGCATATGATTTATTTGTTGCCGTAGATTGTATAACATTGTCACTTGTTTTGGCTGTTCCACTGACTGTACTAGATCATCGAGGTGGCATAACTTTGACCTGAACCCCTGCTTTACAAAGTGTGATATGTTGTGCTGCAAGATGACATCTGACCTAGAGTTAGGTTATGTAAGTCACAGCTCACAAACAGCACTGCAACCTCTAACATAAAGAAACAGAATGTGTCATTATTCTGGATCAAGTTATAGATTCTTTAGAAAACAAACCGGCACATACAATTATTACAAGCCATATAGCAAGATTTGGAAAGGTCCCAGTCAGTTTTTGTTTTACTTTTGTAGTTTATTGCACGTTTGTAACAGACTGTAATCAAGACTTTAATAATAGGAGAAATGCCTGAGCGGTGGATAGTTTGTCTGGTATACAGTAAATACAATAAATAATAGAACAATAATATCCAATTCTGCAAGCAGTGCAGGTCTATCAACCAATATAAATTAATGTAAAGTTGCAATCTGCAGTTTAAAACATAACAAAAGGATTATCTTTGCTCCCTTTTTCTGTTAAAAGCTAAGGGATGAGACACCACAAATGAAACCTCTCTGAAAACATACAGAACTATGTATGCAAGTACTAGCCATTCATTATTAAATCAAGATTACAGTTTTACAGCTATAGTGTCCGTGTCTCAGACACGAGGTAAGCTTTTTCCCGGACAGGGCTTAATCTGTGTCTGAAAAACAAGCCTATAAAATATTTGTTTACACAAAAAGTAGACTAAGCTTTCGTGGTAGCCATATTCTTTAAGAAACAAGTTATATTCTTCACGAAACAATGGGCAAATATCATTGATTTTCCTGTCCAAAAATGATGTAGCTACTCCATATTTGTCGTTTAACACCCTACAGAAACCTGTAGCTTATGATAACCATCATAAATCAGCAGATTCTTGGAAATCTATTTATTAGGGCGACTCCATTTAGTCGACTGGTCGATTGTTTGGTCGATAGACTGTTGGTTGACCAAGATTTGTATAGTTAGCATGGGAAATGATATATCTACTGCTCAGAAATCTGATTAGAGGCTGTATAAGTGGTCTCCATCGTGCAGGTAGTTAGTGGCTTATGTCAGTACGTGTTTGAAAATGATTTAAAACATTTAATGATGTAGGTCTTTTTTAAACTTGTAGTGAAAACACTTTGAGTATCAATGCAATGTAAAAGACAGCATTAAAACACTCAAAAGGGTTTCTCCCTGAAATGAAATTGGTTAATGAAATGGGTTAAATTCAAACAGTTTGACAATATTCAATCACAAATCCAACTGTTTGTATTAGAGACAAAATATGTTACATATTACTAAAATAAATACATTGGTTATAATGTATAATACATTGATATAAATGTGAACTTTTAAGGTTTAAACCAATTTGTTGCTTTAAATACAATTGGAAGATAACAAAAAATATTAAGGGTTTTAAAACCGTCATAAGAAACAAACAAATGTTTTATCTCAAGATAAGATGTTTAAATACTCCTAAAAGTAAAGGTCTTGTCCACCTCTGGTTGCCATCAGTTCAGTTGCCACTGATTTTGGTGTTTTAAAGCTCTTTGTGTTAAACTGGCATTTTACCCTGGGGGACCTGGTTTGTATCATGTTTGTAAAATGTTGAGGTCAGTGAGATTTCTCTCACAAATAATTGGATAGAAGAAGCGTGGAAATGGGTTTTGGACGCTAAACGACACATTCTAGTATGTCAGTTTATTGAGGAGGGAGCAAGTTAAAACTGCAATTTATTTTAAAACAGTGCTTGTGGGAAATAACAATTGAGAACTCTGGCAAGCCATCTTACTCATTACATATGAGTTCACAGCATGCGAACCACAACATGTGCATATCATGATTACTAAACAGGGATCTGTCTGCCGCCCTACTGTATATTGTACCAGAGAGTGTAGAATCAGCTGTTCGTCAAAAGAAGTCAAGGATCACAGTGGCGTGATTGCATTTGTTCAGGTCGTTATGTGTTGTCTGATTCTGTTGTGTTTGTGCTCAGGTGCAATCAGGTGCAAGTCCATTGTACAGTGTTCAGCAGAGTCTTGTAAACCGGACGATTTAAACAATAATGTACAACTCCATTATGAATGTACAACCATATGTTACACAAGCTTGACTTAATATTTAACTCAATCTAAATGTGCAGACAATATTTCAATCACAAGACGTGCATAGGTTTTGACAACTAATGCGCAGTCATACCCTATCAGATTTCACACACCTTACACACCTCCATTATACAGGAAGTCCCCCCCCCCCCGTTTATACGTCATTAAGGAAACTCCTCCCTTTTTATTCAATATTATTTAAACAGACAATGATAAACTATTAGAGTTACAGTTAAGAAATACATGTGTTTGCATAGAATTACACAGATAAAATATCCTTCTTATTCATGACAACAACTAAACTCAATCAATGAATAAGGTTTACAAGGGAATAAAAAATATTCTTAACTTTAGTCTAGCATAAACACAGGAAAGCACAGTCATATAGTTTCTCCTGTTATTCTGTGTTACCAGAGATTTAATCTAAAACTTCTAATAGCATTTTTTTAGTCAGATATAAAATCAAACAATGTTTTGATTTCAAAGAGGAATAATATAGAATGAGACTTGGATTGGATTACTTTTGCTTTATGAATGTGAAATGTACCCAGTAAGCATAGTAATTTAACTATGACATCTATGAAGGAACAAACAGTATCTTCAGAAATATGTATTCATTTGTTGTGGGAAAGAGATTTCTCTCTAATAAAGCAGAAGTCTCACCCACCCACCATATGTCATACAGGAAGTTTCACCTGGTCATAACGAAAGTCTGCACCTATCATACACACAGGAAGTCGCACTCTACAACAGCAGAAGTCCCGCCCACCCACCATATGTCATACAGAAAGTTTAACCTGGTCTTAACAGATGTCTGCACCTATCATAAATACACAGGAAGTCACACTCTACAACAGCAGAAGTCCCGCCCACCCACCATATGTTATACAGGAAGTTTCACCTGGTCATAACAGAAGTCTGCACCTATCATACACACAGGAAGTCGCACTCTACAACACCAGAAGTCCCGCCAACCTTTACAATAATTTGACGCCCAACATGCTAGCAAATAATTGTGCAGAAAAGTGAATATGTCTTGGTTTTAAGCACTAAATGATAGCCATGAGTTTAACAGACTGAATTTATTCCAAGTAACTTGTTAATTTCAGTCATTGATTTAACCTGTTGGTCACAATCAGGCTAGCATGGATTTCACCCAACCAGGTGATCATATCAGGGAAAGTTGGCCTATTTTCTTACTCAGGGCCTGTAAAAGTTTGGCTTTCTGGTTTAGGAATATTTGATAACTACAGAATGTGAACTGTAAATCTTTCTTTGATTCCATTGCCTTGGCCATTTTCCACCCCTTTTAACAAGATAATTGTAAGAGTGTCACATCTGAAGCAAAATTTCTACAAAATTATAATAAAGTTATCAACTAGCCTAGAAGTATGTATCTCACCCTGTGCTTGTGAGCTAAGATATAGAATATAGATAAAAATGGTCACATATTAATCCGCTTGACTTCTCATTTATATTTTTGGTTATAGTGCTTCCATACTAGGGATCCACCGATACTGCTTTTTCAGGGCTTATAACGATATCAATTATATATTAATTTGTGGTAAAAATTTAAAGTGTAATGCTAAAGTAGCACAAAAGCCAACAAAAACGAATTTGAATGTGTTCAAAATATGTCTAGTTAAATACTAGGAAAGAGAACATTTAAACACTATATTTGGAAAATAATGTGCAGGGAGCTTGCAGCATGATTTCTAGTAAATTGCAAATACATTTTTTACAAATTTTTATTTGAATTCAGTTTTTTGATTTCATCTTTGAAATAGTTCCTGTAGTGTAGTATCATTCTCTTCTGCTAAGATTCAGTTTCTTGTTTTTTCTGTATTGACGATGCACAGTGATTAATCCTAAAATGAAAATTATGGTTTTAAGTTTTTAAGTATTTTTACAGAGCTCCTTATATACTGACATGTATCGCACATTGCATTTTCATCAATTGTTTTATTCAATCTCTGTATGAAGCCAGACATGCATGATAAATAATTGGAAAACCAGACACCGCAATGATAGGACTCACGTTTATGTTGTTTAGCTAGCGAGAGAGTTGAAAGCTAGCTTGTAGAAAAGACCATAAAATTCCTGATCACCCCTCCAAGTAAATTAGCATAAAGTTGAACATATCTCATCTCTCAAAAGTCACGGTCGCTGGTCGAATTTGTTAAAGAATGTTGACGCTGACTCTTGAAATTAACTGAAATTAATGGAAGCTTGTCTTCTTGTAGCTGTTGCCAAGTCCAGAAATAAGCGCTGACTCCACGTCCGACTTATTTTTATTGGGTAACTAGCCAAGCTAGCGAAAGCTTAGCAGCACTGGAAGCTAGCTATTCTATTCAAATATGAAGCTAAACAATGCAGATTATGATGTGAATACATTTATTTACCTGTCTAGAAGTGAATGCACTAAATCAGAGTCCAATATCATCAATTTATTTATGCCGTTCGTTTCTTCCTGGGAAATGCAGCAGAACCAATGTTTATTCTTTTTATTATTTTTTCAATCTTTATCATGGTCATTCTTACGAATACAGCTACTCTCTATAATCTTCCATCCCTTTGCAGATTTTGATGTGTATGCTATTGTGGGCAACAGAGAAATTGGCATTTGGTTGTCATCTCCAGCCACCATTGTAGCTTTGGCCTGAAAAGGTTCTTGGGTTCTTATCCCAGAAGTATGAGTTGAGGAGCTATCTGTGAAATATCTGTGAAATATCTGTGAAATTTATATGGTGCTAACCATCTTTCACAGGGCTTCATTTAACTTAAAAAAACATTCTTAAGTAGTTAAATATTAAACTATCAGCCTGACAAAACATATCTAATTTAACACTTTTTTGTACCATTATTTTTCTAGCAGTTCTGAATTATGACCCGGTCAAAATATCCTGAAACAGACTGTAGCCTAAGGATCAATCTCAATTTCAGTTAATACTGTGGATCAAAATTCAATTTCACTTAATACTGTGAGATGAATGTACACAAACGTTTGTGAGTTTCAGCAGGTGCATTGTGAGGGTAGACAGATGTGTCAGGCTCATGTTTCTTTTGTAAATTACTCCATTCATTGGCAACATCAAACTTAATTAGCCAAAGCTACATGAGAATGCCCACTATGCTATTAGTCCCCTGTGTGCTGCCAAAACAGTGCCAAACCAATCGAGGAATGGACTCCTGCAAACCCCTGACGGTGTCCTGTGGTATCTGAGACCAAGACATCAGCAGACGATAATTAAAGTCCTGTAAAATGCCAGTTGGAGTCGCAGTGGATTGGTTTGTTTGTTCAGGACAATCGGATTGAGATCTGGGAAATTTGGAAGCCAGAGCAACACCTTGAACTCTTCATCATGTTTCCGCAAACCATTTCCGGAATATGTGTGCAGCGTGGCAGTGCGCAGTATCCTGCGGAAACGAGGATTCCCATCATCTTTGGGAGCAATTTAAAAACGCCACGATCATCTGTACAAACAATAGTACGCATCTGAAAAACTATTAAAATGTACAAAATCACATTCTTTACAATGCTGTGTCTATCCTAACATTCAATAATCAATTGCATGTATTAATGTGTTAAAAATGTCAGTTCTAAATATTTCAATCTCTGATTGTGCCTACGACTTTAGTTGATTAGATTTGTACATTAAATAAATAGTTGTTGTCACCGCACTGATCTCCTGCCAGTGATCCCTCTATAGAACTTATTGATCACAGCACAAGGATCCTGCCAGTGATCCCTCTATAGATCTTATTGATCACAGCACAAGGATCCTGCCAGTGATCCCTCTATAGATCTTATTGATCACAGCACAAGGATCCTGCCAGTGATCCCTCTATAGATCTTATTGATCATAGCACAAGGATCCTGCCAGTGATCCCTCTATAGATCTTATTGATCATAGCACAAGGATCCTGCCAGTGATCCCTCTATAGATCTTATTGATCATAGCACAAGGATCCTGCCAGTGATCCCTCTATAGATCTTATTGATCATAGCACAAGGATCCTGCCAGTGATCCCTCTATAGATCTTATTGATCACAGCACAAGGATCCTGCCAGTGATCCCTCTATAGATCTTATTGATCACAGCACAAGGATCCTGCCAGTGATCCCTCTATAGATCTTATTGATCACAGCACAAGGATCCTGCCAGTGATCCCTCTATAGATCTTATTGATCACAGCACAAGGATCCTGCCAGTGATCCCTCTATAGATCTTATCGATCTTCATGCTCATCTTTGGTGAGAAAATACACTGAGGCCAACCCAGAACCAAGAAATACTGCTTCCATAACTATTATGTCTCTTCAATGTGACAGCCATCCTCTTTAATGGATGAGATTTTACCAGCGTTAGCTAATAAATGAATGCTTATATCCACACTAGAAAACAACAGTACCCTAATTCCAATTCTGATTTGATGCCATGTCTTTCCAATGTGCTGTACATGATGCAGAAGTTACAGTTCATCCAGAAATTATTCACAGCGCTTCACTTTTTAAATTATTGCAAAAATATATTAAATTCATTTTTTTTCGTCACAGAAAAATTTCACAGAAAACGTTCTACAGAATTGAATGCCTCAATGAGCACAGTGACCTACATCATCTGTAAATGGAAGAAGTTTGAAACCACCAGAACTCTAGTGTTAGCTGCCCGGCCAAACTGTTTGGCCTGAATGCCAAGCGTTGTCTGGAGGAAACCAGGCATCGCTCATCACCTAGCCAATACCATCACTACAGTGAAGCATGGTGGTGGCAGCATTATGCTGTGGGGCTTTTTTTCAGCTGCAGGAACTGGGAGACTAGGATTAAGAGAAAAATAAATACAGCAATGTACAGAGACATCTTTGATGAAAACCTGCTCCGGAGCGCTCTGGACCTCAGACTGGCATGAAGGTTCTTCTTCCAACAGAACAACGACCTTAAGCACACAGTGAAGATAACAAAGGAGTGGCTTCGGGACAACTCTGTGAATGTCCTTGATTGGCACAGCCAGAGCCCAGACGTGAACCCGATAGAACACCTCTGGAGACATCTGTAAATGCCTGTGCTCCAACGCTCCACCATCCAACCTGATGGAGCTTGAGAGGTCCTGCAAAGAAGAATGAGAGAAACTGCCCAAAAATAGCTGTGCCAAGCTTGTAGCATCATACTCAAAAAGACTTATAATTGCTTCCAAAGGTGCTTCAACAAAGTATTGTGCAAAGGCTGTGAATACGTATTTACATGTTATATTTTCATTATACATTTTTTGCAAATCTATAAAAAATATCTGTCCAACTTTTTTCACTTTGTCATTATCAGATATTGCGTAGAACTGAGGGGAAAAAAGACCTTGAAACAATTTTGGAATATGGCTGTAACATAACAAAATGTCGAAAAAGTTACGCGCTGTGAATACTTTCCCGATGGACTTTACCCATTTACGGTATATACATTTTATGTTGTATTTCTTTTACTTTGTTACTTTGATAGCGAGTTGAGTTAAAATCGGCTATATATTCAGTAAAATGTGGCTATGTTCCGGCATATTCCGGATTGTTCTCTGGGCGGTGTTGAGTTGGGTTGTGGTTGGGGAGGATCAATGACTATGTTAAAAGACTCCCGCCAGGCTGTCTCAAGGCTGGATTAGGATTGTGCATTAGCCAAATGGAATTGACATTGAGTCATGATTCCAAACAAAAGGCTTACCTGCCAAAGCTTTCTTTAAGCAATCAAACACCACAAACAGGAATTGTTTTGAATTCACAGTGCTAACTAAACCAAACTCTCACATTTGTGTGTACTTTTACACTCATAAAATGTTGGAATTTGTTTATATTTGATCAAAGTACATAATGTATATGTTTTTTTTTTTAGCTACCTAGCCAGTCTATCTAGGATGTACATTGCATTTTGGGTTTGTAGTTGGAGCTATAGTCACCAAATGTTCCGATAGTTTACTGACTTATTAGAAATGTCACAACACACCCTGCATTGTTCTTAGCTATTTGCATTATTTAGCAATGAATATCACTAGAATGTGTTTCCTTTGCTAGGGCCTTCTAAATGGAGATAAAAGCTGAACCCAATATAAGGCAAAATAATTGCTGACTGAACCTGCATGTTTTTACATTTACAAATGTACGTTGCATCCACATCTCTCGTTGTCTTGGCGATTTCTCTTGCACATAACACATGCACATGTCTGCACGATGCATGCTCTTGCGCCAAAGAAAACCAGGAATGGTGAGCTGGTGTAATCCAGCACAGACGTAAGCTGCGGTGTGTAATTGAAGCAGCGCTGACAGGAACGCAAAAAAAAACAAAGATTGGAGATTGAAGAGGCTGGTTGTGCGAGGGTGGGGGGGTGGGTAAAGAGATTGAAAAGCTCCACCAGATGGTTCATTTCCTGGGGGTTTTTTCACGACGAGGCCTGGGATCTGGTGTAGCACGTCTTCGGGTCACGTGTTTGCTTGAATATGAACGGGTAAATTGGCGTCCGTATCGGCCATGGGTGCTTAGGCTCGGTAATTTCCTCACAGACACTAGGTTTCTCTTCCCTTCTTCTTCTTCTGCTGCTGTCAAATCCCTGCGGGTATGCACGGTCTACGCCTCCCAACCTCTGAGATTCCACAGCACCTTGAGTTTGTGTCTCTCCAGGGAACGACTCTTCGGAGAAAAAGTTGAAATCAGCAGATGGGAAAAGCTGAGTATTGGGGTGAATGTGTATGTTTTTTACACATTGTTTGTATTTTGTCTTCTGCGTTGTGCGTACACGACCTGCAGCTTAAAGCTGACAGTCCCGCTAGCTGATGTGACCGGTCAAACTCACTCCTCTCCTCCTCTTCTCCTCGTCCCCCTTCACCCCGTCTCCCTTCGTCCTTTCACTGCTCTCCTCCATCCTCCCGCCTCGCATTTCCCACACCTCCTCTCGAGTCTCAACGCGCCACCCGATCCAAAATGGCAGAATTCATTTTCCATCCCATGATGAAACCTCGACATTGCCAATCTCTCTCCCGGGCATGGCAACGTCTTGGCGAACTCTTCGTTCGATAATTTTGTTTATTTGCATTTCTCTTGCTGCGAGGTGTCTTAAAATCAACTTAAGATTCCATCTAAATGATCATTATTTTGATTATTAGTGAAGGGGCGGCAATCCAAACCCGGCCGGCTCGCGAGAACTGCATGAGGTCATTTATAATGACAACGATTACGATCCATATGCTGAATAATAATGTAATAATAATTATTGTACGCGGGGCCAGAATAATAATGACGGTTATCCATAATCATTACATACAGCGGTCGCCCGGCTGGTATGTTTGTGATCATCACCGTCATTGTTCTTTATTGTCGTTCGCGGCTGTTAAGGAGCAATGAAAATCAATCGTGTGCATTCTGCTCTCCACGCGGCCTGCCGCCGCA
This sequence comes from Dallia pectoralis, assembly GCA_029465975.1. Classification (NCBI taxonomy): domain Eukaryota; kingdom Metazoa; phylum Chordata; class Actinopteri; order Esociformes; family Umbridae; genus Dallia; species Dallia pectoralis. The sequence continues at coordinate 18,539,214 of CM055738.1, read as the reverse complement.
CAACGCTCCCCTGCCGCCTCCTGTCCACGGCCGTCGAGGACGACGATGACTATTGAAGGAGCGCACCTCCTCCGTCGCATCTTTCATCTCGCCCTCCTTCTCTCCCCGACGCCGGAGCTCCTTGACGTGCGGCCCCGGGTCGAGATTGCCATCGAGGCGCGGCAGGCTTTAATTGATCTCGGTCACAGCTTAATGTGAGGCGCGGATTAGCCCTTATCGCCGCCTGAGAGTGAGAGGAGAGAGTATTTTTTCCGGGGAGAAGATGTTAAAACCCAATCGACCCCCTTGAAACGGATGCCTCAGCTCCGGGGCCACGAGCTTGGAAGCAGCAGTGTTGGTAGTGCCGTTGACTTGGTTTTTAGGGACAGGAAACATCCGAGCGGGCCCCGTTCCCAGTGTCAGTGTGAGGCGTCGGGACCGGCCCGGGCTATTTATCGGCTAGTGCAGGGCTCAAGTGGACTGCCGGAACCGGGCCCGGGACTGTTTAATCACCTACTGTAATGTTAGCGGGATTTACAGGACAACCACTTCACGCGGAGGTGAGAGATGGGGAGATATGTCCCAGGGTGAATCACCAGAGGGCCGCTGTGGACGAGGTGGCGGCCGGAGAGGATGTCTGGAAGTGGGCCATGCAATTTACCCCTCATCCCCATGCTGGCATCCATCGTCTGAATGCCCGTTCAATCATACCGCAGTCTGCGCGGTTCCCCTCGATTCAATAAACCGGCGAATAAATAAGAGCGAGGGCCGAGTGGGCCAATATGAATCAGCGTCATACACAGGTTCAAAGAACCGGCGTCTTTATCAAATGGTCCTCTGATCATCCACGGGTCCACGGGTCTTCCCTTCTGTTTTGTTTTTCAGGTGCAAATGTGTAACTGTGCCTTCACTGTAGTTTAAACGCCAGGGCCACATTTAATACAGCGGTGGAAACGTATCGCAGTGTGCCAACGGTTCTTAGAAACGGAATGAGGGCGACGCCATCACACCCAAACAGGCGCGACATCTTCCTTGTTTTGAGATCTTCTGTAGGCAGGAAGGAACTCTTCACGAACGGGGCAAGGTCGGGTTCATTCAAACGGGAAAGAAGGAGGGAAAGAACCGGAAAAGGAGTACGGTTTATCGGGAACCCGCGGTACCTCGAAGAGGGTGTGAACTGAGGGAAGTACGGGGAAAACCGGGGGTTCATCGCGGTCGGGGGTAAATCTACTTTTAACTCGCCATCCCGGTTGGATTTCAGAGGCCGCGGTGTGTGAAGAGGAACCTGGGATTGCGTTTTGGGTCCACTCGATTGCTTACGCTTGTGCGCTTGAGGGGCGTAGAAGCAGAGGATGCCACGATACCCACGGATCTCCTGCCTCCTCTCTGTCTCTCACTTCTCCTCTCGCCTCTGAGGCATCCCTCATTCAGAACGTCTCCGCTGACAGCAGACTATAGTTCAACTGCCACTTTACGGTCACGTCCCCCCCCACCCGGCCGTCCGTCGGTTCCCGAGACAACACTTAGCCCAGAGGTTGTATGGAGAATTAGGGACAGCGGGATGTTCCATTTGTTCTATGGATGGGGGGGAGACGAGGGGGAAGGGGATGGCGTATCTGTTTTCACCGGTGTCGTACATTAGATTAACGTCAAGACTAAGAACGCGAACAGTCGATAGACAATAACAGCGCGGGAGATGGAGAGCCGTACACGTGCAGCCAGTCATATTATTAATGACAACTGTCTCATTGGGAATAGATCGTTCACTAAATCCTGATCGACAAGCTATCGGTCGTCAAGTTGTATAAGCTAATTAAATTAAAACTGCTTTATGACTCCTGATATAAAGCAGCAGGGATCACGCTTTGACACACACACACACACACACACACACACAGGTTTATGAGAACACGCCCAAACGTCCCAATGACTCTCGACCCAGCGGCCATAAAACCATATTTATGAGCGCATCAGGCCAGTGAACCACAGCACTGTTTGCTTTCTTCACTGCGGTCTGTGATTCCATCTATGAATCAAGATGGAGTTGGAGGGCTTCAATTATGTCAACCTCCATTAGGAATATGTGTAATGTCCAACTGCACTGGTGTACCAGAAAGAAATGTATATATATCATACTAACACATGTATATATGATATCATATATACTAACACATCTAAATAATATATCATATATACTAACACATCTAAATAATATATCATATATACTAACACATCTAAATATTATATCATATATACTAACACATCTAAATAATATATCATATATACTAACACATCTAAATATTATATCATATATACTAACACATGTATATTGTAAGGGACAGAGCCCTGTCCTCGCACTCCATGGTGGTGATGACACCTCCCCCGCATCCGGAGAGAGGGAAAATTAGGGACTTGTTCGTTCACCTGTGTTTTTGTCCGCACCTGGGTTGTGTTTGCTCGTTAGTCCCTGTACTTAGTTCTGTCGGTTCCTGTCTTTCAGTGTCGGTCATTGTTAAGGTATGTTTCTCTTGTTTTGCGTTTGCTGGTCCTGTTATGTATTGCGTGATTATTCTGGTGTTCTGTGTTTAGTATGTTCTGTCTCACTAAGGGGAGGTTTTGTTAATTATGTTGTTCTTCTGTGTTTCTGTTAAGTGTTAAGGATTGTCTTTGTATGAAGCTACCCGTTCCTGTTTTGGGAGAATTAAACCCTGTTATTGCAAAGCACTCTGCGTTTGTGTCCTCAACCTGCTCGAAAGCCTCAATCCTGACAGAATGACCGACCCAAAAGAGAGGACACAGCAGGGTGCAGTATCGTGGGCCAGCCTACGGCTCGAAAACCCCGACGAGGGGTTAATGCACGGGCTCTACATAGAGCCCTATGAAGCAGAGGACTCCGAGCCAGAGGACGAGTCCGAGGATGAGGAGTACCTGGAGGGGGAGTTCCGGTGGGATCCCTTCACCCTCCAGCTGATTCCCGTCTCAACCTCCACGTTTCTGTCCCCACCTCACCACCCATGGCTGCCGCCCCGCAGCATGAGATGGCCGTCGCCCCGCAGCATGAGATGGCCGCCGCCCCGCAGCATGAGATGGCTGCCGCCCCGCAGCATGAGATGGCTGCCGCCCCGCAGCATGAGATGGCTGCCGCCCCGCAGCATGAGATGGCTGCCGCCCCGCAGCATGAGATGGCTGCCGCCCCGCAGCATGAGATGGCTGCCGCCCGCAGCATGAGATGGCTGCCGCCCCGCAGCATGAGATGGCTGCCGCCCCGCAGCATGAGATGGCTGCCGCCCCGCAGCATGAGATCGCTGCCGCCCCGCAGCATGAGATGGCTGCCGCCCCGCAGCATGAGATGGCTGCCGCCCCGCAGCATGAGATGGCTGCCGCCCCGCAGCATGAGATGGCTGCCGCCCCGCAGCATGAGATGGCTGCCGCCCCGCAGCATGAGATGGCTGCCGCCCCGCAGCATGAGATGGCTGCCGCCCCGCAGCATGAGATGGCTGCCGCCCCGCAGCATGAGATGGCTGCCGCCCCGCCGCTCGAAACGGGCCCCTATGAACCGGTCTATCCGGTGTCCTCCAGGCCCACGCCACCATCGGCTACCTCCCCGGCCTTGGAGAGGGCTCTACGGGAGGATCTGGGGTATTTGTCGACTTTCTGGCCTGGGTCCAGGAGGTGGCGGTGATGGACGATGAAAGGAGGTGGTGGCATCAGGAGTTCTTCGTGTGGAGGAGGGGACAAGAAGATCTCTGCCCTGAGCTCCTGGACTACCTGAGGGCACAACTTCTCCGCCGTGCACCACACCTTCGGCCAGTCACCGAGCTCCCTCCAGTTTCCTTGCCCGAGTCTGTCCCCGTGTCCTTGCCAGAGCCAGTCCCCGTGTCTTTGCCTGTCCCAGGTTCCCAGCCTGAGCCTGTCCCAGTCCCAGTTTCCCTGCCTAAGCCAGTTTCCCAGTCTGAGCCTGTCCCCGTTTCCCAGTCTGAGCCTGTCCCCGTTTCCCAGTCTGAGCCTGTCCCCGTTTCCCAGTCTGAGCCTGTCCCCGTCTCTGAGCCTGTCCCCGTCTCTGAGCCTGTCCCCGTCTCTGAGCCTGTCCCCGTCTCTGAGCCTGTCCCCGTCTCTGAGCCTGTCCCCGTCTCTGAGCCTGTCCCCGTCTCTGAGCCTGTCCCCGTCTCTGAGCCTGTCCCCGTCTCTGAGCCTGTCCCCGTCTCTGAGCCTGTCCCCGTCTCTGAGCCTGTCCCCGTGTCTGTCCCAGTCCCCGTGTCTGTCCCAGTCCCCGAGCTCACTCCAGTCCCCGAGCTCACTCCAGTCCCCGAGCTCACTCCAGTCCCCGAGCTCACTCCAGTCCCCGAGCTCACTCCAGTCCCCGAGCTCACTCCAGTCCCCGAGCTCACTCCAGTCCCCGAGCTCACTCCAGTCCCCGAGCTCACTCCAGTCCCCGAGCTCACTCCAGTCCCAGAGCTCACTCCAGACCCAGAGCTCACTCCAGACCCAGAGCTCACTCCAGACCCAGAGCTCACTCCAGACCCAGAGCTCACTCCAGACCCAGAGCTCACTCCAGACCCAGAGCTCACTCCAGACCCAGAGCTCACTCCAGACCCAGAGCTCACTCCAGACCCAGAGCTCACTCCAGACCCAGAGCTCACTCCTGTCCCAGAGCTCACTCCTGTCCCCCTGCCTGACTCCAGTCCTGTCCCCCTGCCTGACTCCAGTCCTGTCCCCCTGCCTGACTCCAGTCCTGTCCCCCTGCCTGACTCCAGTCCTGTCCCCCTGCCTGACTCCAGTCCTGTCCCCTGCCTGACTCCAGTCCTGTCCCCTGCCTGACTCCAGTCCTGTCCCCCTGCCTGACTCCAGTCCTGTCCCCCTGCCTGACTCCAGTCCTGTCCCCCTGCCTGACTCCAGTCCTGTCCCCTGCCTGACTCCAGTCCTGTCCCCTGCCTGACTCCAGTCCGGTCCCCCGTCCTGTCTTCGAGCCCCGTCCAATGCCCGAGGCCGTCATCCTGGCCGGGCCAAGGACTGTTGCCGGGCCAAGGACTGTTGCCGGGCCAAGGACTGTTGTCGGGCCAAAGCCGGTTCCCCGGCCACCTGAACCGTGTCCTCCGGCACGGCCTCCTGAACCGTGTCCTCCGGCACGGCCTCCTGAACCGTGTCCTCCGGCACGGCCTCCTGAACCGTGTCCTCCGGCACGGCCTCCTGAACCGTGTCCTCCGGCACGGCCTCCTGAACCGTGTCCTCCGGCACGGCCTCCTGAACCGGGTCCTCCGGCACGGCCTCCTGAACCGGGTCCTCCGGCACGGCCTCCTGAACCGGGTCCTCCGGCACGGCCTCCAGACCCGTCTCCCCCGGCCCTGCCTCCTGACCCGTCTCCCCCGGCACGGCCTCCTGACCCGTCTCCCCCGGCCCTGCCTCCTGACCCGTCTCCCCCGGCACTGCCTCCTGACCCGTCTCTGCCTGGTCGACCTCTAGACCTGCACCCTCCTGTCCGACCTCCAGATCTGCTCCCGCCGGGTAGACCTCCAGACACGCTCCCGCCGGGTAGACCTCCAGACACGCTCCCGCCGGGTAGACCTCCAGACACGCTCCCGCCGGGTAGACCTCCAGATCTGCTTCCGCCGGGTCGATCTCCTGACCCTCATCCGCCGGGTCGACCTCCTGACCTGTCTCCTGACCTGCATCCGCCGGGTCGATCTCCAGATCCGCTTCCGCCGGGTAGACCTCCTGACCCGCTTCCGCCGGGTAGACCTCCTGACCCGCTCCCACCGGGCAGACCGCCTGACCCGCTCCTGCCGGGTAGAACCCATGACCCGTCTCTACCTGTCCGGCCTCCAGACCTGCTCCCGCCGGGTCGACCACCTGATCCGTCGTCGCCTGTCCGGTCTCCTGACTGGCATCCACCAGACCGGGCGGCCTCCTGGCCTGTCAGCCTCTGTCCTGCCCGAGACCCGTCTCTCCGTCCTGCCCATGTCCAACTCTTGGATTATATCTGCTTCAGGAGCCGCGCCCCTTGGTGGGGGATTCTGTAAGGGACAGAGCCCTGTCCTCGCACTCCATGGTGGTGATGACACCTCCCCCGCATCCGGAGAGAGGGAAAATTAGGGACTTGTTCGTTCACCTGTGTTTTTGTCCGCACCTGGGTTGTGTTTGCTCGTTAGTCCCTGTACTTAGTTCTGTCGGTTCCTGTCTTTCAGTGTCGGTCATTGTTAAGGTATGTTTCTCTTGTTTTGCGTTTGCTGGTCCTGTTATGTATTGCGTGATTATTCTGGTGTTCTGTGTTTAGTATGTTCTGTCTCACTAAGGGGAGGTTTTGTTAATTATGTTGTTCTTCTGTGTTTCTGTTAAGTGTTAAGGATTGTCTTTGTATGAAGCTACCCGTTCCTGTTTTGGGAGAATTAAACCCTGTTATTGCAAAGCACTCTGCGTTTGTGTCCTCAACCTGCTCGAAAGCCTCAATCCTGACATATATATGATATCATATATACTAACACATCTAAATAATATATCATATATACTAACACATCTAAATAATATATCATATACACTAACACATCTAAATATTATATCATATATACTAACACATGTATATATTATATCATATATACTAACACATGTATATATGATATCATATATACTAACACATCTAAATATTATATCATATATACTAACACATGTATATATTATATCATATATACTGACACATATAAATATATCACATATACTAGCACATGTAAATATTATATCATATATACTAACACATGTATATATGATATCATATATACTAACACGTCTAAATATTATATCATATATACTAACACATGTATATATTATATCATATATACTAGCACATGTAAATATTATATCATATATACTAACACATGTATATATTATATCATATATACTAACACATGTATATATGATATCATACATACTAACACGTCTAAATATTATATCATATATACTAACACATGTATATATGATATCATATATACTAACACATCTAAATATATCATATATACTAACACATCTAAATATTATATCATATATACTAACACATCTAAATATTATATCATATATACTAACACATCTAAATATTATATCATATATACTAACACATGTATATATGATATCATATATACTAACACATCTAAATAATATATCATATATACTAACACATCTAAATAATATATCATATATACTAACACATGTATATATGATATCATATATACTAACACATCTAAATATTATATCATATATACTAACACATCTAAATATTATATCATATATACTAACACATGTATATATGATATCATATACACTAACACATCTAAATAATATATCATATATACTAACACATGTATATATTATATCATATATACTAACACATGTATATATGATATCATATATACTAACAAGTCTAAATATTATATCATATATACTAACACATGTATATATGATATCATATATACTAACACGTCTAAATATTATATCATATATACTAACACATGTATATATTATATCATATATACTGACACATATAAATATTATATCACATATACTAGCACATGTATATATGATATCATATATACTAACACGTCTAAATATTATATCATATATACTAACACATGTATATATTATATCATATATACTGACACATATAAATATTATATCACATATACTAGCACATGTATATATGATATCATATATACTAACACGTCTAAATATTATATCATATATACTAACACATGTATATATGATATCATATACACTAACACATCTAAATAATATATCATATATACTAACACATGTATATATTATATCATATATACTAACACATGTATATATGATATCATATATACTAACAAGTCTAAATATTATATCATATATACTAACACATGTATATATGATATCATATATACTAACACGTCTAAATATTATATCATATATACTAACACATGTATATATTATATCATATATACTGACACATATAAATATTATATCACATATACTAGCACATGTATATATGATATCATATATACTAACACGTCTAAATATTATATCATATATACTAACACATGTATATATGATATCATATATACTAACACGTCTAAATATTATATCATATATACTAACACATGTATATATTATATCATATATACTGACACATATAAATATTATATCACATATACTAGCACATGTAAATATTATATAATAAATACTTACACATGTATGTGTCATATAGTAAATAATCATATATACTAACACATGTATGTATTATATAGTAAATAATCATATATACTAACACATGTATGTGTCATATAGTAAATAATCATATATACTAACACATGTATATATCATATAGTAAATAATCATATATACACGCATATGTATGTGTCATATAGTAAATAATCATATTTACTAACACATGTATGTGTCATAAATTAAATAATCATATTTACTAACACATGTATGTGTCATAAATTAAATAATCATATATTCAAACATATGTAGGTGTCATATAGTAAATAATCATATTTACTAACACATGTATGTGTCATATAGTAAATAATCATATATACTAACACATGTATGTGTCATATAGTAAATAATCATATATACAAACACATGTAGGTGTCATATCATATATACTAACACATGTATATATCATAGTAAATAATCTTATAATCATATAACAAAATATAAATATATATATATTAATATATATATATATATATATATATGATCAGTACTCTCATCAATACTAACTCTTCAATTATAACACTCAGAAACAAACCTTACTGTTAAGAGATGAGGGGTGTGGGGTGAGGGGTGTGGGGTGTGGGGTGAGGGGTGTGGGGTGAGGGGTGTGGGGTGTGGGGTGAGGGGTGTGGGATGAGGGGTGTGGGGTGTGGGGTGAGAGGTGAGGGGTGTGGGGTGAGAGGTGAGGGGTGTGGGGTGTGGGGTTAGAGGTGAGGGGTGTGGGGTGTGGGGTGTGGGGTGTGGGGTGAGAGGTGTGGGATGAGGGGTGTGGGGTGAGAGGTGAGGGGTGTGGGATGAGGGGTGTGGGGTGTGGGGTGAGGGGTGTGGGGTGAGGGGTGTGGGGTGAGAGGTGAGGGGTGTGGGATGAGGGGTGTGGGGTGTGGGGTGAGGGGTGTGGGGTGTGGGGTGAGAGGTGAGGGGTGTGGGGTGTGGGGACGTGACCAACTAAGTGTTGGGCTTTCTTGTCTTTCTTCAGCACCACATACAGTCCAAACACACACAGAGAGCTCAGTGTCTTTCCACACAACAGAGTATGCAACTGACTGGCACATGGAGATGCTCTGCCAACTGCAGTATCACCAATCCCAATTCAGCCTGGCCATTTCCTTTCCGTCTGTGTTGGGCCAGATGCTCATTGAATGTGCAGGCAGTCGACACATAGAGTGGCCCAGGCTTTGTACCTCAGCCCAGTGGAGAATTCCCGGGTATCTCTCCATGCCTATTTCTGTGTACTGGTATTTCACTGTGAGTGCCTGTGTGTGGCGGGTAATGGAGTGTATTGGTATGGTAAGGGTATTTGTTTATGCGTGTGTGTGTGTGTGTGTGTGTGTGTGTGTGTGTGTGTGTTTGTGTGTGTGTGTGTGTGTGTGTGTGTGTGTGTCTGTGTGTGTGTGTGTGTGTGTGTGTGTGTGTGTGTGTGTGTGTGTGTGTGTGTGTGTGTGTGTGTGTGTGTGTGTGTGTGTGTGTGTGTGTGTGTGTGTGTGTGTGTGTGTGTGTGTGTGTGTGTGTGGTGTGTGTGTGTGTGTGTGTGTGTGTGTGACCATATGTCGCCGTGTATGTGTGTCAACTAGGGATGAGAAGTAGGAGTGCTGATGGGAGGGGTGGTTAGGCATCATGGACTTGGTGTGTGTGGGCTTGGTGTGTGTGGTGTTTGGTGTGTGTGGGCTTGGTGTGTGTGGGTTTGGTGTGTGTGAGGTTGGTGTGTGTGAGCTTGGTGTGTGTGGGCTTGGTGTGTGTGTGTGCTAGGTGTGTGTGTGGGGTTTGTTGTGTGTGGGCTTGGTGTGTGTGTGCTTGGTGTGTGTGTGCTTCAGTTCTGTCGCATTTCCTCCCTGGCAACATGGGTCTAGCTGGGCGAGGCAGGAGCACAGTAGTTCCATCCACACACTCGCACAAGCAGATGGCTAAACAGATGATCCTCGCTCGTCTCACTCATGACCGTCCATATTTATTTCAGGGTGGCTGGCCCAGAGACTACCCCTGCCTATCGCTTCTCCATGAGTGCCTTGGCAGGGGAGGACGGCTGCCACCACCCCACACGATGTGTTTGGAAACAAAACAGCCGTGAAAAGAAAGGAGAGTGAGCTGAGAGAGAGAGAGAGAGAGAGGGAGAGAGAGAGAGAGAGAGGGGGGGAGAGAGAGAGAGAGAGAGAGAGAGAGAGAGGAGAGGCTGCTGAGAGAAAGGGATCTGCGATAGTGAGAAAAAACCTCTACCTGAGAACCAAAAGATAAACAATGGCCCAGGTCTGATGATCGCCTGTCAAAGTTCCTAAATAACTTTACATTGATCAAAGACAGCAGCAAATCCATGTGTTGTTGTGGGCTTGCACTCATGACTAAGGCCCTGGTCGATGCTGGTTGACGTGATTTATACAACTCTCTGGCATGCCAATAAATGAAAGAACTGATTTTCCAGGCGTAAGAATGGAGTGAAATGGCTCTAAACTGACTCTCTTTGATCTCTACTGAGCTTTACAGAGGAAATTAGCAATCACGCTGCAGACAAATGCTTAGTGAGAGGGCCATACATTACTACCTGCTGCTACTGGAAAATGGCCAAAGCTTTAAGACCCAAATTAGTCCAAACCAATGGTGTGTAATGGAAACCAAATGACAAGGGTTGCTTTTTTGGGGACACACTTGGGTAATGTGTGATGACGCGGCGTAGCGTTTTGCTGAGGTGATAAGAAAATCTAAGTTGTCATCTGGTGCGCTAATTATCTTTATAAATACTTGTTAACTTTCTATTCTGATCTATCTATCGTTGTCATCATGTCCTACATCATATCCTACATCATATCCTTCATCATGTCCTACATTATGTCCTACATCATGTCCTACATCATATCCTACCTCATATTCTACATCATATCCTACATCATATCCTACATCATATCCTACATCATGTCCTACATCATATCCTACATAATTTCCTACATCATGTCCTACATCATATCCTACATAATTTCCTACATCATGTCCTACATCATATCCTACATCATATACTACATCATATCCTACATGACCTCCTACATCAAATCCGACATCATAATCCTACATCATTTATTACATCGTGTCCTACATCATATCCTACATCATATCCTACATCATATCCTCCATCATATTCTACATCATATCCAACAACATAACCTACATCATGTCCTATATCATATTCTACATCTTATCCTGTATCATATTCTCCATCATATTCTACATCATATCCTACATAATATTCTACATCATATCCTACATTATGTCCTACATCATATCCTACATCATATCCCACATCATATCCTACATCATATCCTACATAATGTCCTACATCATATCCTACATAATATTCTACATCATATCCTACATTATGCCCTACATCTTATCCTACATCATATCCTACATCATATCCTACATCATATCCTACATCATGTCCTACATCATATCCTACATAATTTCCTACATCATATCCTACATCATGTCCTACATCATATCCTACATCTTATCCTACATCATATCCTACATCATATCCTACATCATGTCCTACATCATGTCCTACTTCATATCCTACATCATATCCTACATAATATCCCACATAATATCCTACATCATATCCTATCATATCTTATATCTTACATCATATCTTAATATCATCATATCCTACATCATGTCCTACATAATATCCAAGATCATGTCCTACATCATATCCCACATCATATCCTATATCATATCTTACATCATATCTTACATCCTTACATCATTATCCCACATAATATCCAAGATCATGTCCTACATCATATCCCACTTCGTATCCTACATCTTATCCTACATATTATCCCACATAATATCCTACATCATATCCTACATCATATCCTACATCATGTCCTACATCATATCCTACATAATATCCAGCATCATATCCTACATCATATCCTACTTCATATCCTACATCATGTCCTACATCATATCCTACATAATTTTCTACATCATGTCCTACATAATACCCTACATCATATCCTACATAATATCCAACATCATATCCTACATCATATCCTACATCATATCCTACATCATGTCCTACATCATATCCTACATAATTTTCTACATCATGTCCTACATCATATCCTACATCATATCCTACATCATATACTACATGACCTCCTACATCATATCCTATATCATATCTTACATCATATCTTACATCATATCTTACATCATATCCTACATCATGTCCTACATAATATCCAAGATCATGTCCTACATCATATCCCACTTCGTATCCTACATCTTATCCTACATATTATCCCACATAATATCCAAGATCATGTCCTACATCATATCCCACTTCGTATCCTACATCTTATCCTACATATTATCCCACATAATATCCTACATCATATCCTACATCATATCCTACATCATGTCCTACATCATATCCTACATAATATCCAGCATCATATCCTACATCATATCCTACTTCATATCCTACATCATGTCCTAAATATTATCCCACATCATATCCTACATCTTATCCTACATATTATCCCACATAATATCCTACATCATATCCTACATAATATCCAGCGTCATATCCTACTTCATATCCTACTTCATATCCTACATCTTATCCTACATATTATCCTACATAATATCCTACATCTTATCCTACATATTATCCCACATAATATCCTACATCATGTCCTACATAATATCCAACATCATATCCTACATATTATCCCACATAATATCCTACATCATGTCCTACATAATATCCAACATCATATCCTACATATTATCCTACATCATGTCCTACATAATATCCAACATCATATCCTACATCATATCCCACTTCGTATCCTACATCTTATCCTACATATTATCCTACATAATATCCTACATCATGTCCTACATATTATCCCACATCATATCCTACATCATATCCTACATCATATCCTACATCATGTCCTACATATTATCCCACATCATATCCTACATCATATCCCACATCGTATCCTACATCTTATCCTACATATTGTCCTACATCATATCCTACATCCCACCGCACATATCGTCCTCTCCTTCCCTCCCCACTATGTGAATGTCGCCACACATACTTTGGGTCTTACCGGATCTGGCAGCGTTCCTGGCCGATGGATGATATTTAGGTTGATCATAGGAAGTGACACGCCGGGTGTCCCCCGGAGGCCAGTGGCTGAGTGAGCAACTCAATTAACAGCAAACCTCCTCAGACAGGGCCGGCCGGGCTGGATCCCTGAAGGCTCCAGGGGGGAGGAGCAGTAGGAGGGGGATCTCCGCTAAACCCTGCCTGCCCCCCCTCCACCGTCCCTGGGCACGGTCTGGATGGCGGTCCGAGTCTGACCCATTGGACAGGGTGACCGTGTGCTCCAGTTGTTCTTTATGATTCACCCTCCTATGTGTGGCTTGGGGACGGCACATGACAAACACACAGATGAGTGGACAGCAGCTTTGATCCAATATCAATGAGCCAGAGGGCGCGAGCGGGCATTAACATCGCCGTTTCCCCCGTAGAAAACCCCAAAAGGCCTAAAGAGAAACCCCATGGTGGGGTTAGAGACAAGGCCAACTTATGGCTGAGCTGCCGGGGAAGCAGACAGGACCCAGGAGTCCCAGAACAGATAGCTGGTTTTATCCGGGGTTAGAGGGTGAAGCCTAGAGTCAACGTGCAATCCTATAGCAGCGGGCAGATCAGAGCAGTAGCCACCCAAAGGCAGGGCCGACGCGGGATTAAAACCGACGTTTACTCAAAGACATCTGCCTGCTTCTCTACATCATTTCTGCTGAAGGAGACACATCAGGTTTAAAAACAATGTGGTGTGTGTGTGTGTGTGTGTGTGTGTGTGTGTGTGTGTGTGTGTGTGTGTGTGTGTGTGTGTGTGTGTGTGTGTGTGTGTGTGTGTGTGTGTGTGTGTGTGTGTGTGTGTGTGTGTGTGTGTCCCCGACACAAACACTCAAATGCAGACATCAATCACGCCGCAGCGTATCTGACTGGCTGCTGTCTCCTCCGCTCATCTCTCCTAGAGGACCTTGTCATGCTCCTCCGTCCGTTGATCTGTCCGGCACAACAGACAACCTCTACGGGTGGCTCAGGGCCACAGTGGCCCCCGTCCAATAGCATCTGAGATTGGGCCACAGTGGCCCCCGTCTAATAGCATCTGAGAAAGGGCCACAGTGGCCCCTGTCCAATAGCATCTGAGAAAGGGCCACAGTGGCCCCCGTCCAATAGCATCTGAGATTGGGCCACAGTGGCCCCCGTCCAATAGCATCTGAGATTGGGCCACAGTGGCCCCCGTCTAATAGCATCTGAGAAAGGGCCACAGTGGCCCCTGTCCAATAGCATCTGAGAAAGGGCCACAGTGGCCCCCGTCCAATAGCATCTGAGATTGGGCCACAGTGGCCCCCGTCCAATAGCATCTGAGAAAGGGCCACAGTGGCCCCCGTCCAATAGCATCTGAGATTGGGCCACAGTGGCCCCCGTCCAATAGCATCTGAGATTGGGCCACAGTGGCCCCCGTCTAATAGCATCTGAGATTGGGCCACAGTGGCCCCCGTCTAATAGCATCTGAGAAAGGGCCACAGTGGCCCCTGTCCAATAGCATCTGAGAGAGGGCCACAGTGGCCCCCGTCCAATAGCATCTGAGATTGGGCCACAGTGGCCCCCGTCCAATAGCATCTGAGAAAGGGCCACAGTGGACCCCGTCCAATAGCATCTGGGATTGGGCCACAGTGGCCCCCGTCCAATAGCATCTGAGATTGGGCCACAGTGGCCCCCGTCCAATAGCATCTGAGATAGGATTTGAAGTGAAGTTCAACCAACACCACTGCATTTATTTATTACCTTTAATTGGGCACAATGAGAAGATACATGTCAAGAGTGAGATGTCACAAGTATCACATCATGATGTGACCGTCCATCTCATCAATGCCACGTTGACTATCCACGCGGTTTTGAGCTATTATTGATTAAAAAGACAATATGTGATTATGAATTTCTATCTATCTGTTCGGTAAATGTGTTTACTCCAGATGTCATGTGTTACATGTTTAATTATTAACAGTTCTGGGTCGACGGAAATACTTTGAAGTTCCTCACAACCTTCTCAAATCCCAAAGCAGGCTTAGTTACCTGGTAGATGAAAATGATAAAAACAATATTTATATCTATAATCTGGTAGTCTAGCGGTTTATTTAAATGCAAAAGCTTGGTTGGCAAACTTGGCAATGAACAGGACATCATAGAAAACTAACTACAAATCAAAGTCTTAAACGATTCATGAGTCTGACCATCTCAAAACGACTCTGCGTTAGCTTAGAGAATTAACTCTTACGAGCCCGAGTTACAACGGAACCATAAACTCAGCAAAATAATCAGGTGAGACAATAAATGGTTTTGTTATAATTGCATTGGCGACTGCTTCATTTACCCTTTAATGCACCTTCAGGTTCGATTAGGTTGATCGGACGATTCGTATTGACTCCAATTTACAAACGGCGGAACGGATCCCTAATGGGATTGAGCTGACTTTGATTATTGTTCTGGTGAATGGTGAATAACAACCTGCCAAGCTTAGGTTTTTTGTGAAATGAAGCGGTCATTGTGCGTTTTTTTCATAGCCCTCCATCCATTCTTCATTTTCAACAAGATCTCCTGTTTCTGCCGATAAGAACTTTCCCACAGCGTGAAGCTGCCTCCGTCATGTCTTAAGGCGTGGGCTGGGTTATTTTTACGATACAGGTAGTGCTTAGATTTTTCACCAAAAAGCTCTATCTTAGTCTCATCTCACCACAAAACCTTTAGAAACATCACAGCTGGGTGACTTGCGCTTTATGGGATTTGCTTTCAGATGGTACTTCCTGCCTCCCTGAAGTCAAGCCAGTTTTATGCATAGTTCTTGATATGATTGATCGGTCCTCTTACTCACACTTCTCTCTGGGATTTCTCTCACAAGTCTTCATGTACGAGATCTAATTTTTGAGGTGCAGTTTTTTTTTGGCTGTGCCGCCATTGGATGTTATTTCGCGCCCATTTCTAATCTATGCATTTGATGTACTTAATCTCTAACTTTTGTAGAATTCTCATTGGACTTTTCCTTCAGATTTACAGCTCGTACAAATTATACTTCAAGAGTGGGGGTTTTATCCAGAAAATGGGACAGCAACTTGAACGGTTTATAGCTTGAATGGTTTATCTGTCCTCGTTCATCTGTGCCAACTGGGCGCTTCCATTGCATATTAGTTGAAAACTTATGCAACATATTTCATCGTCAATCTTAGAAATATTTACCAATAAAAACCATGTCACCCTACCATACGTGATTCAGAATGTCATTGTTTGAAAATAACATCTCAAAAAGAACAAAAGTCAGAAAAAATTGAACTTAGTGAATTAGTGAATTAGTCAAGAGGCTTAAATGGTTTTTTGAGACAATGTTCCTGTTCCTGTTGTTAAGGGTGATAATAAATACGTAATTAATGATATATATATACGATGCTATTAATAACAGCATCAGCTAGGTTGCGGTGCTGTTTATTAAGGGTGGTCAGCCCAAGGGCCAATTCACACAGAAAAATAGAGACAGCTTTTCAATTTAAATATAATTTACATATAATATGTAAATAGAATGTTCTATATGCACTCGCGACAGGAAAGTGTTGGCCCCGGCAAAGCTCAGAGGCTGAAAACATTGCCCTTCTGTTATGTTGCAGTCTTATTCTAAAATTAATTAAATAAATATACATTTTAACTCATCATGTTTTCAACATGTCTTTGAAAATGTTTGCAAATCTATGAGAAAATACAAATACCAACCCAAATATTCCCATTTACATAAGGATATCTCCAGTCCTTACTTGGTTGAAGCAGTTATTCTACATGGTGTTTACAGCCTTGAGTCTTCTGTGATATGACGCTACGGGCGATGCACATCAATATTTGTGGAATTTCTCCCATTTTTCTCTGCACTGCAGATCCTCTGAAGCCCTGTCATGTTATATGGGAGCTCCGCCGCACGGTGATATAGACCAAAATCAATCCTGGGAATATTGAAAATGACTGTGGTTTCATTGTCTTCAGGCCGGGACTAGGCTGAGCCAACACGAGCTACGCTAACCGTAATGGAGCTCAACGTTGCTTCATTGATTTTTCTTACTTGACACGTCAGATTTAGAGTGTTATTACGCGTGTTCATTTGGACATGTAAACATCTAAACGATGTTTTAAGGCAATGACGTTTTGTCGCTGTAATGAACGTATACCATGCATTAGTCATGCCTGAGCACACACAGAAGGGAATACATTGGTGACATCTGCAGCCCGCATAACGTTAAAAAGGTCCCATGGAAAGCATGCTAGCTACAGTAGAAGAGAAAGTACTCTATTCTATTTAGTTATTGCACGACAAATACAATCATAGTTGTTTATTTCGACGCAGTAGCCTATGTTAATACCGTTTTGAAGCAACCTATTGATGTGCGATTTCAATTAGTCCGATAAACCTTGTACGGTTAACTGTGCACCCATTTGCACCTAAAATAATTACTCCAATGCAAATATCCCAAGAACATTTCCAGCTACAATAATCATTAAAAACAACATGAACAACGTCTTCTCTGTATTTCTGATCAATTTGACATTGTTTAAATCGACAAATGTGCTTTTCTCTATGTTCTCAAACGGTTGCATGGTCGTGTACATATATTTCACCTCATTAATGATCCAAAAGAATGAACACACACGTTTCTCTGTGTCATTTTATTTCCCTTATTAGATTGACTTTTATTGACACCCTTGTTTTCAGTACTTTGTGAACCCTACCCGAGTTTTGGCGTTGAAATGAGAACTATTACACTCTGTTGTCATGTTGCCAGGCTGTTTGCAATTCTCAGCTTACTTTCCTCAGTAATCGGATGATTTTATGCGTGACCTTACAATGGAAATGCTAACTATAACAGAAAACCACGACAACACAAGACACATATACAACGAACGAAGACCGACAACACACACTGGGAAAGGAGGAACAGAGACAGGATGGTGATCGAGGAAAACTGACGAGGGCAATAAAACAATGAAACATTTGTGTGCGTGCGCCAAACGAAGGAAAGAGGGCGTTGGATATCACGGGCACAGCATAACACGGGCGCGGCCATCCTGCCGTGCCAATACGTGACAGACACCGGCTTTTTTATATAATCTTCACTGGTCAAATCTGGCAGCTGAGGACAAGTACAAGGATTTCAGAAATGTAAAAAAAGGAAAACCGATGAAGCTCAGCGGTGATGACCATCAGTGAGGAGCTGAGCGGATCAGAGCGGAATTGTACACGGTACAAAATGCAACACCCGCTGACATTTTGAGGTCAGTGTCACTTCCTGCTCTTCGGCTTAGTCTCCTTGGGCAATTCTGATTGGCTGTATTAGCTGGGGACACTGAGTGCCCACATTACCTTGTGGCTAATTAACAGAGACAAACAAAGCAGCAAACAAAACAACATATCCTCGTGCATAGATCCTTTCTGAAAGCTCTGAGTAGTACACGCATGCTGGCCAGACCTCCCCCTTCTGACCTCCCCCTCCTGACCCCCCCAGCCTCTGGCCCCTGGTGGCCACTGTAATAAACTGAAAGGTAGACAGAGCTGGGATTTTGGGCATCAAAAGCTTGTCATCTTCACAGAGCAGACAGGGAACAGAGGTGGCCAGGGGAGACAGCTGTTGCCACATTGTATTCAGAGAGAGAGAGCTTGTGTGTGTGCGTGTGTGTGCGTGTGTGTGTGTGTGTGTGCGTGTGTGTGTGGGTGTGTGTGTGTGAATGTGTGTGTGTGTGTGTGTGTGTGTGTGTGTGTGTGCGTGCGTGTGTGTGTGTGTGTGCGTGTGTGTGTGTGTGTGTGTGCGTGGGTGGTTGGGCGTGTGTGTGTGTGTGTGTGTGTGTGTGAGAGAGGGAGAGAGAGAGAGCTTGTGTGTGTGTTTGTGTGTCTGTGTGTGTGTGTGTACGTGCGTGGGTGTGAGTAAGTGAGTGAGTGAGTGAGTGAGTGAGTGAGTGAGAGGTAGAGAGAGGGAGGGAGAGAGGGAGGGAGAGAGAAAGCGTCTGTGCATGGGGGTGAAGGTGGAGGACTGATGGGGTAGACAGGGGCGGGCAGGACAGTCACTCACAGTAGTTGGACTTGTCAGGAGCAGACTCTGTCAAGCACGAATTTCCGTGACAGTGGTGTCACACCCGGAGTGAGCCAGCAATCCTCTGACATGGTGAAGATTACAATGATCGCCATCCTCACCGCGCGGCCCCGACGCTGGATAACAGAGGGAAGCAACGGCGGAGGACACCAGACGGGAGAGAAGTCCCCGTTCTCATTGCGATGCCTCCATTGCTTTTCTATTCAGATGGGAATTTCGGTGAGAATTCACTGATGGAGGCTGTAGACTCCAGGGAGGATGTCCTCAGGTGAATGTCTGACTGTGTTTTTAGGGACTGGGGGAGTTCACTCATGCATGCAGCGGTGTTTAGTTTACCCCCCGGGGAACGACCTCAGTCCATCTCAAAGCCCGCAAACCTACGAGGAATACCTTTCTAAGTGCAAATGATCCGTGCCCCGGAATTATGTGTGAAAAGCACCCGATAATAAGTTTCACGGACGAGACATTCTGGAGGCAGAGAACCTCCGTATGGATTCATTATAAAGAGACCGGTGGCCAGTGAGAAATGGCCGCTCGCAACCTTTGATATTATCTCCCCATCTGAATTCCAAAGAGGCCTTAGAGCGTTGTTCCACGAATTAGTGGTCAAAGGAGCAGGTGGGAACCGGGCCTGGTGACTGGAATACTGAGCCTCGGGTTCCTTCCACCCAGCGGCGTATCCAAGGCGTATCCAAGCAGATCAGAGGAGGGTCCGGGGAGGGATCTGTACCCACAGCCTCTCCGGCCTCTCAGACAGACCGATAACGACAGATCTCAGCGGGCGCTGGTTTCACCCGGGCTTTGATGCGACCGCTAACCGGCGACGACAGAGGGGGGGACGGGGCCGCGTGGCCGTATGAGGAAGGAAGCCTCCGTCCTTCCCCCGGTGTCGTCAGAGAATCAGAGGAAGAGAGGACATTATCGTCGCCGCTCAGGCCGCAATCCTGCTAGCGTTGGACACGCCCCCCTCCGCCACCAGCATCTGCGGCTTTATTTAATGTCATTAGCGGGCATCAGTGCTAATTCCACATTAGCCACTCGTGGATTAACCGGAGAGATGGATTGGGGTCTAAACCTGTTAAGGTGATCTAGCGCCCAGGTTGAAATGGCATTCTTTTTTTGTCCCGTCCCACGGGCCAAATAGTGCCATGTTCATTCATACTGTACAAACTGATGCTTAGGAACGCTCAAAGTCTGTCAGAGTGAATTACGTTGTGTGTCTCTGGCACACACACACATACACTCACAGACACACACACACACCATAAACACACTCCTCCTATTGCCGCCCCGTATCTCACGTTATGTCACTGGGTTGACGACCGGCGGAACAACCGCGGTATTTGTCATGTAACGATGGCGACAGGTTTAACCCTTCATCCTGACCAGTCAATGGAAATGGAGTTAACAGGTCGCATCTGTGGTTCGGACCCGTCAACCCAGAAGTGCGCTAATCAATCATAGTTCACCTGGAGCCCGCGCACTCTAACCACAACCCAACTGTACCCTTTCCCATCAACCAGCACTCCTTCCTTACTCATTCGTCTCAATACTTTTTCACCTTTCAGGCACTACTGTTAACAGAACAGTGAACGCTTTACTGGATCAAAACGCGGTCAGGAGAGAAAACTGCGAGAAATAGTAAATCTATGTTTGTTAAAGTATAGCTTTTCTGGGGACCGCTGCTCTACCAGTTGTCTAAACGCTCTGTTGAAACACCAAGCAGACCAGGTTCAGATAGGGGGCAGTATTGGGCGATTGACGATTGCAAATTGACCAGCAATTGCCAGCAAATGGAGACAAGGGTTTCCTGGTATCATCGAGCTGTAGCGACTCCTTCAGGCAGCTTGGGCCCCTGCAGGTTGTCAGGTGAGTGGGTGCCCTCCATTGTACCCTCTGTTGTGCCCTCTATTGTACCCTCTGTTGTGCCCTCCAGTGTACCCTCTGTTGTGCCCTCCAGTGTACCCTCTGTTGTGCCCTCCAGTGTACCCTCTGTTGTCCCCTCCAGTGTACCCTCTGTTGTGCCCTCGTTGAGTGTTCTCCTGACGAGACCTAGACACACTAGGATATGACAAAACTGGGAGAGATTGGAGAGAAGAAGCGGCATCGTTTTTTTCAGCGCTGAATATGTTCATATCATATGCAAAAAAGAATTTAGCAATATCTAGGCTTATTCGCTACAGGAGGCTTTGATGTCCTTTCAGGTTGATTGCTCAGACCCCTTCTGTGCCACTCAGGGCATTCAACTGATATAAATAAAATGTACTGCAGCTCATCAACATTCACAAGATAATTTATCAGTAAAACCACTATTTCCGGCTGACTAAGATGGCTTTCATTTGAATTCGCAGAGCCAGATTATATGAGAGCACTACTTTTAAATACAAAACATTACGTAAAATAAAATGCACGAGCAATGTACTTAACTGGCCTGAAACCTACATATATACGAACACGCTTACCAGAATTTTGTCATTTTTTAATTAATGTTTGAGACAAACGTAATGTATATCTATAATTTATAATATATATAAAATCTTTCCTGAAGTATCTGGATCTGTCTTCCCTCTTCCCCACTGTTTGACGGAAGGTCATTTTTATTAAAGGAGAGCTACATCAAGCGTGTGATTGGTAAGCCGTTTATTGGCCACTGCTTTTAGCGCTGATGCGAGGCACTTTGCAAGCGGTATCCCCGGTTCCTTATCCTCAGCACTGTGTGTAATGTAATTAAGTCAATGAAATAAGTGGGGCATCTCCCCGTGGAAACGCAGCCCGGCTGGCAGAGCCTTGTTTGGGTGCGACGAGGGCTGTGGAGTTCCTCTGGGTCACCACTCAGAACAGCCTCCGTCCTACCGAGGATGTGGCAGAGCCGCGGAGAGGAAGGAGCACGGGAATGTGCCGGATGTGGGGAGAGTCGACTCCCAGACTTGTTATTAGGCAGAAAATCAGGTCGAGAGGATGAAGGAAAGTGCAATCAGGAAATACTGGAAGGAAGGCAGCAGATAGCAGGAATTTTGGGTCAGCTAATTATAGGTCCATTGGAAGAGAGAGGAAAAATAACAATGCTGGTTGTGACGCCCAAACAATGTGCAGTCCACGTTCTGGGGGCCAAATACCTGGCCGTATGTCAGCAGTTTACATTGTTCATGTCCAGAGGTCATCGAGGATATCCTTCTCTGCAAACAGTATGGACGGTGAAACAATACATTTGTATTTACGTATCTCTTTTCCGAGGCATCAACCGCTGAGATGAATAAATAAAAAATATAAAATATTTTTTTCTGAAGCATTCATTTGGGTATTGAACATTAACACAAGTTAACGAGTTAACACAACTTGGTTATGACGATGATTTCTCCGTTTTGAAGAAAAGGAACACGCATCACTGCTGTAAACGTGGTCGTTTTTTTCAAAATGGAAAAAGTAATTCTCCGTCTTTGATCCGTTGACCCTGTCACAATATGCCCCGAATCTGCTCCTTTTCCAAAGAGTGTCCGCGAGACCTGAAGGAAGTTGACTTGATGTGTGTGTGCGCCTCTTGGAATCAAAACAACCTTAACCTAATCCTCCGAAACACAATCTGTTTTGCTGCCCTCGTCACTTAAGATGAACAGAATAGCAGATGCTCATCTTGGACTTTAACAACAGGGGACCAGTGACTCAGAGAAAACAACCACTCCTACAGATGTGCGGATCACCTTCCCACCTCCAAGTCTTCAGAAATCGATTCAGCCAGCTTCCGATTTACATGGAAACAAACACGTATCGGGAGTGTTTGGTTTTAAATTGTTTGAGGTTATGACAGAGCTGTCTTCAAAAATAATGTATTGGAGATTGTTGATCTGTCTCTGTTTATGTGCTTTGTCATTTGTGACTGTGTGTTTAGTTGAGAAGCTGGGGGTTTGTGAAATGGAAGAACCCTCTGTCTGGTCCTGGAGACAGCTGAGACAACCTTGCCAATCTTTAACTTTGCATTTCTAGGCCAGTCTGTCACACACAGAGGGAACCTTTGTGGTCAGCCCCTCCCCCCTCCCCCGGCCAATGTCAGCTTTGGGTTCAGCAGCCAATCATCGATAGAGGTGGTCCGTTTGGCAGTTATGGCTGGAGAAGTGGAGAAAGCAGCGGCGTTTGGAATTCCTCTTTTCTTCCATCGAGCACAATCCGTCTTCTGGTTTTCACAAATCTGGCGTGTCACCTGTTGAAAGCTGTCCGTGTTGCCAAGGGTTGGGGTTGTTGACAGGCCCAAGTGTGTGTTTGCTTCACTTTCCTGTCACCCAGACAGACCCTGTCTCTCCCAGGGGAGTTGGTAGAGTATAGGGGCCCAGCTAGTGTGGATGGAGGCTCCGCAGCGGTCGGTCGGGAAAAAGGAAGTTGGTGAACTAGAGTTGAATTTATTCAATTTCATAGCAGCGCCTGTTCAACTTTGAGATGGAAAATATTGTTTAGTGATCGCCTACTTACGTGGGTTTTCACATGACTGCTCAAATGGACAGTCTGAATATTGCTGTGTGTATGAGAAGTTATGATAATTACTGTGGCTGAGTCTCATAATGTGGCTAAATTAGAGGAACTACTATTGCCTGCATTGGGATCAGCTTTTAGGCTCTTTATGTAAAATATAGATAGGGGGAATTGAATGACATGTTTGTTTACTCTATATGCATGATTTATCATTGATCTGTATCCCTAAAAGAAACTGTCACTTATTTCAACCTTCAATTCGTCTACAGACTATTTTTACGTATATTTAAGTTCTCTTCAAACAGTCATTACAAACATCAACTAACTAAATATTTCCATCACTGTTGATAGTGATATTCTTTAAAGAATTCCATTTGAGGATATAAATATCTTTTTTACAGTGCGTTGTTTTGCAGGGACTTTAGAGGGATCAGCGCTCTGTGATACCTCCTGCCTCCTGCCTCCTGCCTCCTGCCTCCTGCCTCCTGCCTCCTGTCTCCTGTCTCCTGTCTCCTGTCTCCTGCCTCCTGTCTCCTGCCTCCTGCCTCCTGCCTCCGGTCTCCTGTCTCCTGTCTCCTTCCTCCTGCCTCCTGCCTCCTGTTTCCTGTCTCCTGTCTCCTTCATCCTTCCTCCTGCTTCCTGCCTCCTGCCTCCTGCCTCCTGCCTCCTGCCTCCTGCCTCCTGCCTCCTGCCTCCTGTCTCCTGTCTCCTGCCTCCTTCATCCTTCCTCCTGCCTCCTGTCTCCTGTCTCCTGCCTCCTGCCTCCTGCCTCCTGTCTCCTATCTCCTGCCTCCTTCCTCCTGCCTCCTTCATCCTTCCTCCTGCCTCCTGTCTCCTGCCTCCTGTCTCCTGTCTCCTATCTCCTGCCTCCTGCCTCCTTCCTCCTGCCTCCTGCCTCCTGCCTCCTGCCTCCTGCCTCCTGTCTCCTGCCTCCTGTCTCCTGTCTCCTGCATCATTCCTCCTGCCTCCTGTCTCCTGTTTCCTGTCTCCTGCCTCCTGCCTCCTGTCTCCTGCCTCCTGCCTCCTGTCTCCTGTCTCCTGCATTATTCCTCCTGCCTCCTGTCTCCTGTTTCCTGTCTCCTGCCTCCTGCCTCCTGTCTCCTGCCTCCTGTCTCCTGTCTCCTTCCTCCTGCCTCTTGCCTCCTTCCTCCTACCTCCTTCCTCCAGGCTCTCCCTGCCTTATGCAAACCTGCTGTGACATCCACCTTTGGCAGCTAAGAAGCCTTGACAAATAAGTGATGACCGCTAACATTTTTTATTTAGTGACTGATGAAAAATTGACCGTGGCAATGCTAGATCTTGATTTAAAAAGCCCCCCCGTCCTTAATGCTCCCCATTCCCCCTCTCTCATTCACCCCCCTCCCGTCCCTACTGCTCCCCATTCCCGACCCCCTCTCTCATTCACACCCCCCCACCTCCCGTCCCTACTGCTCCCCCATTCCCGACCCCCTCTCTCATTAACCCCCTCCCGTCCCTACTGCTCCCCCATTCCCCCTCTCTCATTCACCCCCCCCGTTTCTCTACTCAACAAATTGTTATCATGCTTCTCACATGTAACTGTGTGCCTTCCACCTCACTTAACCGACATTGCCAGGGCTAAGAGGGAAGAGGAGGGAGAGGCGATGAAGGGTTCACTCCTAAACTATCAAGTGCTGGTCGGGCGGCCCAGAACCTGCTCGTGCCGGACCCCGTTCCCTCGCCTTGTTTGTTCGCGGGCCACCTCCATTATATTCCCCAGTCATTCCCTGCTCAGCATAATGCCTCCTGAAAGGTAGCTAACTATTAATAGAGTTTCGCACAGCACTGCAGTCATACAGATCGCCCGGCAGCGCTGTGACTAAGTAGAAGTGATGTCTCCCGTGACAAGCGCTCGTGTCGCTGTCACCTAGGACGTGCAGACACTCTGCATACATTACGGACTCCCGGCTTCCCCTCCGTCCCCGCCGTACCCCCGTTCCGTTCCGGAAGGCTCCGCAGCTGGCCCCTAAGTGAATTTCAAATGAGGGGAACTGTCAGGGTTGTTTGCTCCGGGCCTTGATTTGACACTATTATTTCGCAGATTGAGATAGAGGAGACGGGAGCTCGTACCAGAGAGTCTAGCCCAGAGTGTGGAGCTGCTAGTTGATGCCACCAAGCTGGCCTCAGGTCTGCCATGGTGGACCTGACACCTTTTAACACAGAACCATACAGCAGGACTAGAATACTTTATATATCTCTCTGCACCCAGTGATTCATCAGCAACCTGTGTGTTCAAGGTGCAAAAGCCAAGCCGGTCTGACAAAACCTATTCCTCACTTTCTTAATCTCTTGTTTTTTTCCCGTTCTATCCCCTCTCACTCTCTCACTCTCTCTCTCTCTCTCCCCACTCTCTCTCTCTCTCCCTCCCCCTCTCTCTCTCTCTCTCTCTCTCTCTCTCCCCCCCCCTCTCTCTCTCTCTCTCTCTCTCTTTCTTTCCCTCTCTCTCTCTCTCTCTCTCCCTCCCTCTCTCTCTCTCTTTCTCTCCTTTCTCCCTTCCTTTCTCTGTTATCCCTCTACACATTGCCAGCTGTTCTTCATTAATTTTTCTCAAGCGCGGCTGCATATGTAAATAATCCATGGTGTGTTCTGCTTGATATTTGCGTCCCGACGGTAATGACTCTTGTGTTATCTCAACTGAAGAACTGTAAGCTGCGGTTAAAAACAAATACACTTTAATGGACTTGAAGTCTTTCTGCACGGTTTAAACTCTGATTTGCATTTTTCCAAAGGCGCCTTTTAAGTTCATTTTAGTTACCGGTGCTGTTCGTGGGTGTGTTTGCGAGGTGCAGCGATTAGCGATGAGTTCTGTCGTACGTGTATTAATGACACACCTTTCTACCGCACCTGAAGCCCACTCATTTTTTGAAAGGCATCTTGGCAACAGAGCAAAGTG
Source organism: Dallia pectoralis (assembly GCA_029465975.1). Classification (NCBI taxonomy): domain Eukaryota; kingdom Metazoa; phylum Chordata; class Actinopteri; order Esociformes; family Umbridae; genus Dallia; species Dallia pectoralis. The sequence continues at coordinate 18,512,420 of CM055738.1, read as the reverse complement.
CCTTGTTTTTCAGCAACCAACCTGTTGGAGATATTGGTTACGAACCCTTCACAATGTTTTACTGATTTTTTTTTACAGTTTTGGAGATCATGATAAATTGCGAGTAAAACTATTGTTTAAACTAATTGACAGAATCTACGACAGTGATATGATGTTAATACATAAGAATAAGAGACAAAATGCTGCATGGACATATTATTACATTGATTGAATAAAGCATCAAGGTTAGAAACAGACCGGTCAAAAGCCAAATCAAGCACGATTGGTGAAGACAATCCATTATTGCTAATATTTTAAAACTCGAATACTCTAAAACTATAATACTCAATTACTCTAAAACTCTAATACTCCAATACTCTAATACTCAAAAACTATAATACTCGAATACTCCTAAACTCTAATACTCTAATACGCTGTTACTCTTTACCTCTAATACTCTAATACTCTATAACTCTGATACTCTAATGCCCTTAAACTCTAATACTCTAAAACTCTAATACTCGTATACTCTAAAACCTTAAACTCTAATACTCTTATACTCTAATACTCTTAAACTCTAATACACTGATGCTCTTTAGCTCTAATACTCTAAACCGCTAATACTCTTAAACTAGAATACTCTAATACTCTTATACATAATACTCTTAAACTGTAATACTTTAATACTCTTATACACTAATACTCTTAAACTCTAATACTCTAATACTCTTATACTATAATACGCTCATACTCTCATACTCTAATAATCTAATACTCTCATATACTCTAAACTCTAATACTCTAGGCCTATGTTCTAGACCAGGGTATCGTAATTGTGATGGTGAAAGGTATGGCTTTCAAGAACATTCTGATTTCATACCAAGAACCCCCACTAAACTGAAAGGAAATGTATTGGGCCAAGGAACCTTAAGTAATAATAATTTCTTCCAGTGTGTATAAGCACTAAACATTCTCTTCTGGTGCCATCGACTCAGTGGAGGATCTGCTCTGAACTTTAAAGTCATGCTGCTGTTCTAATGGGCCACGGGCGACAGTAAGACAGGAAGACTTTCTTCATCTGATGGGGTCAGTCTCGTCTCTGACTCACAGGGAGCTGCAAGCGATGCTTCAGCCTCAGCCGAGCTTACGGAACGCATGCGGAAAGATGACATCTTAGCTCTAAGTGCTTAGCTACTTGTTCCAGGTCAAGGAGTGTTTTCTGCCGTTGTTTCTTATTCTGGGTCTGTACGTTAGAGCGGCCCTGTTCGAGACGTCTATGTTTTGTTCCCTCCACGGCAAGCCATCAAAACTGCTGACCCCATGAAAGACTGACAGCCGGTCAGCCTCAGAGGTGTACAGGCTAGTAGCGCAACAAAACTGGAGTCAGAAGGAGAAGTCGGGGAAGGAGCTAAGTGGGAGAAACGAGAGAGAGGAGCTCCTAATAATGGCCAGGCCGTGGCTCGACATGCTATGGAAAGCGACAGCGGACAAGTCATCCATTATTTATAGCGAAGCAGCGAAACTGGATTATTTATTTTTTCGGCATTGTGAGCAGTGACGGACTGTGGCACAAAACAAGCAGCCAGTCACGGCCCATTTTGGTGACTGTCAGCAGGGGCTGCTGGTGTGGTGGGTGGGTTAGTGGTTGGGTGAGTGGGTGGGTGGAGGTGCTAGCTGGACGGGGCTGAATAGATTTGGCACCGAGTCTTGAACACTCAAGCACTGAGAAATGAGGCAGGCTCTGATTATCTCTCCCTATCCAGTCTGGTGAATAATGTGTTCTTACAGTCTCTTATCTTCAGGCGACTCTCAAAACAACGAGCATTAGGGAAAATACGGAGGCATCTATCCCGGACTGTGGGCGAAGGTGTTCGAACAGGGCCTCCTGCGGTGCTGAACGGTACTTCCAGACACTGCTCCGGCGTGCGAAGCGTGGGCGGAACGACGGGAACGGTCATAAAGTTGGTGGAGCCAACAATCAATTGACACGTTCATCAGCGAGTGTCAGAAATGCTGATCTGAACGTGAGATTCCCATTGCCGGTAATTTATTCCTATGGATCACGGGGCTGTGTCCGATAGTTCTGTCAGAGCCGGCGGATCACTGTCACCGCCTGCCATATTTATATGAAGCGAGAGGGAGCGAATGAGAGAGAGAGAGAGAGAGAGAGAGAGAGAGAGAGAGAGAGAGCGCAGACGAGCAGGCAAACAGAGGAACACGTGGGCCCGGCCGCTCAGGAGGAGAACAGCAGATTGGACATGGCAGAGAACAGGAGCATGACTTGACAGTGTGAAATGCAGGTTACCAGATGTTGCTAATGGTCCAGTCCACGTGAGCCAAGATACCGTTGCTTTTTTTGCTAATTCGGTCAATGTTCTGCGGTGTTCTTCTGGAGAGGGACTTCCCGTACAGCCCGTTTGGGGAACTGATACCACTGTACATTCAGGGGTTGTTAAGTCGAACTCGATTCGACCACCCGAAAAATCCTGGCTAACAAGAGGACCAGGTCGAATGATCATTTCAATATAAGTCCGAAAACATTTGAGTCTTCGTCCTTCGTTGTCCCAGTTGCACATGCTCAGGAGTCATTTGATCCAGAAGCATAAATATGTCCTTGACCCCATGAGGAACCAAACCCTCGAACCTCCAACGTCCCAGGAGAGGCTCCCGTTACAACGTAAACAGTATCCGACAGGGTGGTTAGAGAGCCCCAATCACTAATGAAGATGAGCAACCAGGAGTCGAAACCTAAAAGCGGCGGAAACCCTTGACCAATAGACCCCTTCCCTCTGGGTGAGCGGTGTAACTTAAACAGCCAAACCATCGACCAATAGACCCCTTCCCTCTGGGTGAGCGGTGTAACTTAAACAGCCAAACCCTCGACCAATAGACCCCCTTCGCTCTGGGTGAGCGGTGTAACTTAAAGAGCCAAACCCTCGACCAATAGACCCCCTTCGCTCTGGGTGAGCGGTGTAACTTAAACAGCCAAACCCTCGACCAATAGACCCCCTTCGCTCTGGGTGAGCGGTATAACTTAAAGAGCCAAACCCTCGACCAATAGACCCCCTTCGCTCTGGGTGAGCGGTGTAACTTAAACAGCCACAGCGATTTTTCTTGTTAATCAAGCATAAAGAAATATGATTAATCGTGGATCTCGGCCGAGGCTGACGTCAGGTCATTGGAATTTGAGTGTGCAAGCAGGTTTTGAATTGCATGCGTGCCCGGTGGACGGATATCACGGCGCGGGGCCGCGGCGGCACTTCTTGGCAAAAGAATAAGGCATGATGGTTTATGTGCGTGTAGCTGTATTCAGAGTTATGGGCGACACAGATCAGCACTGCACTCAATATCCCAATTACAGTAAGAGCTGTTGTAATGTTGCTATGGCTAGCATGGAGAGACCCGCCGCTGGGCGTTTGTGGATCCCAACACACATCCCAGAGAGATCAGTCCTGCTCTCACTTCCTGTTTAAACGGACCACCCTTGGACTCTTTTAACACATTGATTAACGTTACAACGTTTTTTTTATATTCACTCGCCGTGTAAACGTGTTGTGTAGATCTACGGACAGCCATCTATTTGATGTGTATTTCTGTAAGAATAAACTCAAACGTTATAATCGTCTCTTGGTGACTTAGCTGGAAATATTGGTTCTGTTTTCATAGAAACCGGGCTGTCTGTTTCATAATGTTTCATATTCAGTCGAACTCAAAACATGAATACCTTTCTATTCCTCCTGAATGGGCTCGCCAACCAGAGGCAATTTCATGGCCTCACAGCAGCGGCGTTCGCCCACATTTAAGTTTCTTTTTTAATTGACCCTATAGGTCAAATGGGGACGGAGATAATATATTGTTGAATTATTCTTGTTTCCCTGGGAATTGCATTTACATATAATTTGACTTCATGCTTTATTTATAACATTTCTTACCGTTACCATGCAAATTACCGATCTTAACTGTCGCCCTTTCTATCACCGAACAGTTTAGTAAATATCAAATTGAATTAATTATTAATAAGCCCACGTCAAAAAACCTCTCAATATATGCTGTATAAACACACAGTATATATAATTTATGAACAGGAAAGCTTCGGGAGTAGGAGAGTTTCACAGTTGATACTACAGAAGTCAGCACGATTAAGAACGTAGCTATGAACGACGGCAAAACATGCTGACTGCCTCAGAACTGGCTTCGTTTCGAGATGACAGTTGCCCACACACACACACACACACACACACACACACACACACCTCACAACCCAGTGACAGATTTACACGACGGATGTTGATGTTTACTGTGACGCTACAGCTGGTGTACCCATACACACATTAATTACACAGAGAGACTACACAGGTTTACTCCGCACAGCTGCGGCCTTAAGGCAAGCTGTTTCTAACATCAACATGTGTTTGTCGGCTAGGGGACCCTAACGTTTGTCTTACAGCGCCGCAATAAACAGGGATTCGGGCCCCAGGGTTTGGAGAAGGATTGTTTGGGGGGAACCCGTTGAGCTTTAATTGTAATTATTGAGTGTTCCAACAAAATTACCTTCCAAGTCTTATCAGCGGTACGTTTTGGAAAGGACTTCAAAAAGCGGGAAAAGACCATTTCAATGTTCCTTTATTCTCACTAATGTGGTCAATCAGTCTCTCATAACGTGTCAGACTTCACACTCAACCCAGTGTTTTATGTATGATCGAGATGGCTGATCAATCAGGTAATTGATTGGCCTATTCATTACATTAATCAACTGATAATACATCGATCCAGAGTCGCCTATAAAGGACAATGCCATTGGATTTACTTCAACTGGTCTTTCATGTCCAAAAATCCATTAAAATCCGCATTATATATTTTGACAGCCTTTAAAGTGCAATGTTGCCCAGAATTGGTGCACTTTCCATTCATTCAATGAGGTAATACGTATTGATTCATTGAAAATATTTCTGGATCTATAATTATTTTGAATGTATTAACTCTTTATGTGATTTGTCGACATCATCCAATTTGAAGCCAATGTATTTATTGACAAGTATAGCATTTTCAGCCAATCAATATTTGTTTTATAACCGGGGTTAGAGGAATAAAACACCAACTCCCACCTGATACAGCAGCATAAAAAGCGTTCTTTGTTGTTTTATTGCCCACGTGTACAGAAATATTGATGACGTACAAATTTTGTTAAACATCTGTCCCCTGTTAACCAATAAGGTGGCTCGGGGCGGATACCTCTGTCCCCTGTTAACCAATAAGGTGGCCCTGGGGGCTGATACCTCTGTCCCCTGTTAACCAATAAGGTGGCCCCGGGGGCTGATACCTCTGTCCCCTTTTAACCAATAAGGTGGCTCTGGGGGCTGATACCTCTGTCCCCTGTTAACCAATAAGGTGGCCTCGGGGGGCGGATGCCACTAAACCCCTGTCCTGTTAACCAATAAGGTGGCCCCGGGGGGCGGATGCCACTAAACCCCGGTCCTGTTAACCAATAAGGTGGCCCCGGGGGCGGGTGTTACTGAACCCCGGTCCTTTTAACCAATAAGGTGGCCCCGGGGGGCGGATGCCATTAAAATCCCGGTCCTGTTAACCAATAAGGTGGCTCCGGGGGGCGGATGCCACTGAAGCCCGGTCCTGGTAACCAATAAGGTGGCCCTGGGGGGCGGATGCCACTAAAACCCCGGTCCTGTTAACCAATAAGGTGGCCCCGGGGGGCGGATGCCACTAAACCCCGGTCCTGTTAACCAATAAGGTGGCCCCGGGGGCGGGTGTTACTGAACCCCGGTCCTTTTAACCAATAAGGTGGCCCCGGGGGGCGGATGCCATTAAAATCCCGGTCCTGTTAACCAATAAGGTGGCTCCGGGGGGCGGATGCCACTGAAGCCCGGTCCTGGTAACCAATAAGGTGGCCCCGGGGGGCGGATGCCACTAAAACCCCGGTCCTGTTAACCAATAAGGTGGCCCCGGGGGGCGGATGCCACTAAACCCCGGTCCCTAGTGGGCGTGCTTGTAAAAGGAGAAAGGGGGGTTCTCAGGACGCCGCCTCTTTTGGAGCTTTTGATATGCCTGAATTCAGAAGATCATAAACAGACGAGTGTCCGCTTAGATTATCTCCACTGACAGACTGACTGAGTGTGTATGAGCTGCTGGAGATACAGAGAGAGAGAGAGAGTGAGAGAGAGGGAGAGAGACTCGAGCTGGCGCGAGCAGCAACTTCATTGATCTTCATCACTGTATGCAGCACTTCGCGAGGAGCAGCAGGACGGACGGAGCGCAACTCAGCATCAGTACCGACCCGACACAGACATACCAGCGTACTGGACACCAGCGTGGACGCACGCACGCACGCACGAACCAAACGACCGCATTTAAACGCAAGCAACTGGAGAGGAAAGAGGAAGACATAGAGATACCGCGGTCCGTCCGACCGGGGAAAAGTTCCCAACTGTGGAGTATCGTTCCTGAACAACTGATCGCAGAGCATCCCGTTAATTCTACGGAAAGACACATCTCCCGGGACATTTGAATCATCATACCGGTGATATAGTTCCTATATAGTTCCTATATGTGACCAAACCAGCAGATCAGCAGCCCGACCCGTACCTATTAACGGAATCACCGGACACTTTCTGGAAGATCACCGGGGAAAGGAGAGCAGAGGAGATGTTCACGTGTTACCTCGGTATTATTTGCCTTATGGGAGCAGGTAAGAACATCGGTCTCGTTTCATTTTTGTGCCAAATGCATAGAAATCCCCCTTATGTCCCCGTGCGCTGCGTCAAACCAGTGTGCTGGACTGGGATGATATGGGATATATATATATAGTGTTATATATGGGGGGAGATATATATATAGTGTTATATATGGGGGGATATATATATATAGTGTTATATATGGGGGGAGATATATATATAGTGTTATATATGGGGGGATATATATATATAGTGTTATATATGGGGGGAGATATATATATAGTGTTATATATGGGGGGAGATATATATATAGGATGTTATATATATATATATATATATAGTGTTATATATAGGGGAGATATATATATAGTGTTATATATGGGGGAGATATATATATATATATAGATTTAGTATTAAATATAGGGTGGATATATATATATATATATATATATAGTGTTAAATATAGGGGAGATATATATATAGTGTTATATATGGGGAGATATATATATATATATTTTTAGTATTAAATATAGGGTGGATATATATATATATATATATATATATAGTAAATATAGGGGATATATATATTAAATATATGGGGAGATATATATATATATATATTATATATTAAATATAGGGGGATATATATATATATATATTTATATATAGTATTAAATATAGGGGGATATATATATATAGTGTTATATATGGGGGGAGATATATATATATATATTTAGTATTAAATATAGGGTGGATATATATATATATATATATATATATATATATATAGTGTTAAATATAGGGGGATATATATATATAGTGTTATATATGGGGGGAGATATATATATATATATTTAGTATTAAATATAGGGTGGATATATATATATATATATATATATATATATATATATATATATATATATATATAGTGTTAAATATAGGGGGAGATATATATATAGTGTTATATATGGGGAGATATATATATATATATTTATTTAGTATTAAATATAGGGTGGATATATATATATATAGTATTAAATATAGGGTGGATATATATATATAGTGTTAAATATAGGGGGATATATATATATATATTTATAAATATAGGGGAGATATATATATATATATATATATTAGTATTAAATATAGTGTTAAATATATATATATATATATATTATATATGTTAAATATATATATATATATATATATAGTGTTAAATATAGGGGGATATATATATATATATTATATTTAGTATATAAATATATTTAGTATAAATATATGGATATATATATATATATATATATATATATAGTGTTAAATATAGGGGGATATATATATATAGTGTTATATATGGGGAGATATATATATATATATATATTAGTATTAAATATAGGGTGGATATATATATATATATATATATATATATATATATATATATATATATATAGTGTTAAATATAGGGGGGATATATATATATAGTGTTATATATGGGGGGAGATATATATATATATATTTAGTATTAAATATAGGGTGGATATATATATATATATATATATATATATATATATAGTGTTAAATATAGGGGGATATATATATATAGTGTTATATATGGGGGGATATATATATATATATATATATTTAGTATTAAATATAGGGTGGATATATATATATATATATATATATATATAGTGTTAAATATAGGGGGAGATATATATATAGTGTTATAAGGGGAGATATATAGGGGGGATATATATATAGTGTTATAAGGGGAGATATATAGGGGGATATATATATATATATTTAGTATTAAATATAGGGTGGATATATATATATATATATATATATATATATATATATATATAGTGTTAAATATAGGGGGAGATATATATATATATATATATATATATATATATATAGTGTTAAATATAGGGGGGAGATATATAGGGGGGATATATATATAGGGATATTACACAAATCTGATGGTGAACTATTGGGTGTCCAATGCTTTGACTCCGGGCACCAGTTGAATGGCACTTCGGCAGTGTTTAAATGTGCGAGTGGTTGCGGTTCTCGCTGTTTTACGCATTATTTCTGTTTTATTTATCCGGTGTGTGCGGGTATATTGGCGCTGGTATCGCGTGTAGATGGATGGGTTGGTGGTGTGGCTGTAGGCTGACAGATCGAGTATATAGTATAATGCAGACGGTTATGGTGATATCAGACATGGCTGTTGGAGTAAATGTGTGTGTGTCTGTGTGTGTTTGTGTGTCTGTGTGTGTGCGCGCGTGTCCGTGCTCGTGCGTGTGTGCGCGCGCGCGTGTGTGTGTGTGTGAGGGGTTGCATGCAAGTGTATTCTGTCCTAATTAAACACAAAGACATCACAGTGCTCGTTTAGCTGAGTCCTGCGCAGCCAATAGGAACAATCTGAGGACCGTGTCACCTAATATACAGCCAAGCAAACCTTATAATGCACCAGGGCTCGACCTCCCCCACACACTCTCACTCCCTAAATACTCTCACCCCTTTTTATTGATTTTTGAACGGCTTCCTGTTTTAATCACACAGCTGCATTTCCATTAACAGCTTTACTTTTGCATTTGGATCATATAGCATGAGGTGGTCAAGTTTGTTCATGCTTGGCAGTGTTTACACCTGCACTAAGTTTATAAGGGGGGATGGGCAGGTACTCATAGGGCAGATACTCGTAGGGCAGATAATATAATAAAAGTGCCTAAATAGGCAGGCACCAAAAGTGTTTTTTCACCTGCGACTGTTTGTGTTCAGACAATTACATGTGATGACTTCTGCCACCAGGGGGCGATCATCTGATCGGGGGTCACTGCATGTTTGGCATCAGAGTTTGCATCTGTTCTATTTATCAATCACTGCAATCACTGCGGCATTTAGGAAAGCAGAAATCAAATACACTGGTTTTAAGTGATGGGTGCCTGTCGGCTGGCAGACTGACTAGGTGTGTGTAGGGTTTACTATCCTGGTGGGGACCCAATAGCAATGAAAGAGGTTGTTTTAAATGTGAATAGTGTTTGGCGTCCCAACAAGAACCAGCTGTGAATGCTTGTTTTTTGTGTGTTAGAGGAGCAGTTCATGAGGCATTTTAATTTGGTACGCTGTATCAGCACGCAAATACAATGCCACCGCAAGTAGTGTTCTGATTTAAATAATTAAAATAAACCTCAGTATTACAGAGCAATACGTGATACCCACTTTTACGTTACTCCCTGTCCACAGTAAACAGACTTAATTGAGATAAGTCGTCTTTAGGTTAATTGGACTACTGTCAAAGAAAATTGATATTTTCAGGCTTGCCATAAATATGCCATACGCACCCTCATTGCTCTATTTATATGGATGCATAATAATGTGTTTTTGTTTACGCTTTCCATGCCTTTTAAGGAATCTTTTATTCGTTTTGGTGTATTATTAACGCTGACTTTGTTTCAGCTCTCGATAAAGGCTTCAAATCCCCAGACCCCCTTGGATTCAGAGGGTCTTACTTATTCCAATTAACATCGGGCATTCAGGAGTAAAATGCTTTCGGTCAACGCTTCAGTAAATAAATTAGCAACAAAATGTTTATTGGCTGTTAAGCTGTGTTTTCCTCCCACTGCCTTTGATGAACAGGAGCTGAGTATTGACACACGGGGACAGAGTAATTAAATTGAAATGTTGAATCAGAATACACAATTTCATCACCCGCTCTCCTCAGGTAAGGACGAGAGAGAGGAGGTGGAACGCCTCCTCGATGTGAGACGCAAGCAGAGAAAAAAACGACTACTGGGTTCTGTGGTTCTAGTGGATCCATTTCTGATGAACGCCTCAAATGGCATACAAACCAGAACCCAGCAGTCGTAGCTTTACCTTGTGTCTGTCAAACATGTGTTACTACTCAGATCGTCAAAGAGGAGGTAGATGTGTAGGAAGACTCCAGTTGAGGATGTAGGGTATTCAAACACAAAACAGACACACGGACACAGACACAGACACACACACACACACACACACACACACACACACACACACACACACACACACACACACACATATATATATAGTTCACTTCATGGCCTCTCTTCTCACGGAGCCAGAACTCCAACTTCAGTAGTACAATACGACACTGTGGCAACAACAAGAGGCAAGTACAGAAGGGACACACGCACACACCCACACCACACAGTTCCAGGAAACTTAGTTGTTAAACGCTGTTTCACCCGTCTTTATGAATGTGTGTCCTCTGTGGCCCTCCTCCTTCACAGCGCCAGCGACAACAGCCTCCACAGAAACAGCTTCCATCCATAATTCCTCCGAATGTCCCCGGGCTTCCCACAGGAATTGGATTCCACCCTGCATCAGTATTCTGAGTAATCTTCAATGAGCTCTTTTCTGGAACCTTCAGCTCTGGGTTGCTCAGTCTCATAGGGGCCCAAGTTCAAAGCCTGGCAGCTGAGATCACTAGTTTCCCTCCAAGCCCGCGCTGTTGCCACTCATGTGTACCCAGAGAAGCACCCTAGAAGTTCCTCGCCGTCTCCGCATTCTCCCAGAACTTGCCTGGGTCGGGGACTGTGAGAATGTGGGGCACCGGGATATCAATAAGTCTAGTTGAAGTCATCTAATGAGCGTGACAAGTTGACAAATAAACACAGCTGTCCGCCATTGGTACACAGTGAACGACTCCCAGACGACGCTATCAGACGAACGGATTGATTTGCCTCCACACAACCGTGTGCTGGTGGTGGTGGTGATGGTGGTGGTGGTGGTGGTGGTGTGGTGTGGATATAGAGGTGTTTTGTCCACCGCTTTACATTCCTGTGATGAGTTTAGATGTGGCAAAGTTACTGGGAGCTCTGACATTGGATGGGGGCACTCTGAAGTGTTGGTGGGGTGGGGGGCACTCTGTATTGGTGGGGGGCACTCTAACTACCGTCGTGATGATCAAGTTGACACACGCCGGGGAATACCAGCAAGCATCATTAACATCACTCCATCCCTTTGTCTCCATTCCTTCCCGTCTCTCTCCCCATTCTTCCTCGGTCGCTGTTCGGAAAAAATCAGGGGGTTTGAGAAGTGAAAGTGAAAAAGTTGAGAGGCAGAGAGAGAGAGAGAGACGGGCGTCGGTGTGGGAGCACATATTTAGGAGAGTGCCGACACAGCAGAAGAATCTGTCTTGTGCAGCATGTGTCTGTTGCATTATTTAGAAGACGAATTCGTGGCAAAGATATGGATGAGTTTTGGCCTACTTGGATTTCCACAAAGGACTTCTCATTGCAATGGGCCCATGACTCAAACTGCGGGAGATTGGATTTTCAGACGGTCCTCTTGGACTATGGAGAGGCGTGTGTTATTCAGGAGAGAAGGCACAAATCACACTTTAAAGGTCAGCTGTGTTTATGGGGGAAAACAAATGTGACACCAACTCGCGAGATTGGTTTTGTTTCAAGAGAAATTGTCGACACTCACTTGTGAGTCATTCTGCACCAGTTATTCTTTCACCAGTAGACTCAGAACCAGTTATTCCTTCCACCAGAACACTCAGAACCAGTTATTCCTTCACCAGTACACTCAGAACCAGTTATTCCTTCACCAGTAGACTCAGAACCAGTTATTCCTTCACCAGTACACTCAGAACCAGTTATTCCTGATGGGCCAAAAAACTATGACCTAATATGCGAAATATTCTGTTGGATCTCCTCGTGCTGCCAAAACAGCACTGCCATGCTGAGATAATGGACTCTACAAGGACCCTGAAGGTGTTCTGTGGTATCAGACACCAACATCACATTAGCAGCAGAACAAACAAGTTCTCCAAGTTGCGAGGTGGAGCCACGATGGATCAGACAGGTTGGTCCAGCACATCCCAGAGATGCTGAATCGGATTGAGATCTGGGAAACGCGTCGGCCATGGCAACAGCTTCATCACGTATCTCTAAGCGTTGTCATGCGACTTGTGCAGCGTGGCAGGGAGCATTATCCTGCTGATAGAGGTCGCTACCTCAAGCCTAGTGGTTTCAGAGCTGCTCTGACCCAGTCATCTGTCCCTGAAAATGTGCCGCTCAGGTCTTTAGTCGTGCACGTTTCTCCTGCCTCCACCATGTTCACTATGAGAAGAGATTGTTCACGTGCCGTCTGATCTACCCAGATCTTGACACGTGTCCCGGTTCGGAGATCATCAACAGGATTCGCTTCATCTGTGAGCGGTCGTAATGTTTCGGCTCACCGGTGTACAGTTCAACCCCCCCCGTCACCCCCCCGACGCTTTTGATTTCCCGCCAGTGTTTGAGAAATGACTCATCCGGAGATACTAGAGACAAACCAACAGACACTCCTACAGGCACGTACACACGGGCCGCGCAAAAGGAAACGGCCAGAACAATGGGTTCTGTGTTCTGCTGTCCGCAGACATGGTCACCCACACTGGCGTTGTCGTGTTACCCCGGGCCGCGCCTCCTCCACAAACCGCACAATGACCCCTGGTGTCTCCCCGTCTCCCCTCTGCCCCCCACGCACTCTCCCTCCAATCCCCGCTCTCCGTTTAGAAATCCTACCGTGTACGGTGGCGAAAAATCAGTGGGAGAAAAGTAACAACCGGGGCTTCATAAAACAAGCTCTGTCCCTCTAATCAGCTTCGCCACGCGGGTACACAGAGATAAAGAACTTGCCATTGTGTCCGGGGGCCTCGTTATCAGCTGTTAGCAACTTCACCGACGTGGTTGATGGCGCGGCTCAATACAACCGGGAGGACCGTGTGTCACGTCGACAGCGGGAGCCGCCGGAGACGCACAGAGTAGCTGGGACGCACGCGTCCACCCCCGTCACCGTCTTTATCCCCCCCCCCTCCTTTCTCTTCTCTCGCTCTATTCTGTCCTCTCTGTTCGTCCTCTTCTTCTACACCTCGTCGGCGTTTCCCTTCCTCTAGCCTTTCCGCTGTGTCTCGCTCTATTCTTACCTCAGTTTCCCTCCGAGGCCCGAGGAAGATCCAGTCAGGAAGAGACACCTAAAGACAGGGACAATGGAGGGGCTGTGTCAGCTTCCTCTATCCGCACACACGCACGCACACACACACGCACGCACACACACAGCGCCTGGCCCGCAGCTCCACACACAGCAGCTCTACAGTAGTCTGACTAGCGTTCACTGCCAACAGATTAGTGGGCTCTATTATCACCCGGTGATTAGAATACAGTAGGGGGAGAGCGCAGGCTGTTTACTCTCCGCATTCTCTCCTTCCAAACAGCGGCGGAGCGAGAGGGAACCCAGGGTTAATTCTCTGCGAATCATTAAAACAGAGGCCTCGAGGGAGAGAGCAGTGCTTTGGCACCGCCACTGTGTTCAAACAGTAGCTAGTCAGTCAGCTGTTTTAAGACAAATAACGGGGTTTCGTTTTTTTGGGGCCACCGCCTTTTCGAGAGACGCATCCCAATTTCGCAGGACCTCCGGTCAAACAAACCCAGATATGCGAGAGAGAGAGAGAGACATACTGGACCACACATTCCTTTTCATTTTTCGATCAATTCTGCCCTCCTAGACAATAATTTCATATCTTCTGCCGAGACGCGGGAACCAATAGCGAATTGTAATGTATTTTCCGTGTTACAGCAATATCTAGTCCGGTGTTTCCTCACTTGCCGTATTTCTGAACCTTCCATTAAACATGGCCCTGTTCGAGGGAGACTGGCCTCTGGGACAGAACCGAGAGGGGAAAAGCATTTGGTTCATTGTCCATTTATCTATCTTCAACTTGGTTTCAATTGGTTCTTGACAAGGTCTTTTGGTGTTTATCAAATCGTCTTAAGCAGAGGGCTGCTGATATAATGTGGCCATTGTGCCTTGTTTTGGCGAGTTATTTCTTGTGCTCGTCATACGTGACTCATGAGGAGCTTGACAAAGGAACGCCTGAAACTATGTGTTGCTCATAGTGCACACACACACACACACACACACACACTGAGACACAGGGTCAAGGGCAGGCTTCGGATGAGTGTTTGCCATCTTCAGGGATATGTGCCCTTTATGGAGAGATTATTTAAAGCCTGACTGTCTAATTAATGACAGTTTACGTATCTTCCAGGACATGACATGTCTCCGCTCAACTGGAACTAACCGGAGGTCAACAACCCTTCTGAAGGAAACAGACAATGTCCCGGCTGGGCCGAAGGGGTGCTCGGGTCCACGTCTTCCTTTCTTCTCTGTCTTTCTTGCCGCTCTTCCTGCTTCCTGCCAGTTCAAACATACCGGAATGCGAGGACAAATATTGTAGTAGTGACTCAAAACACTCAGCTTGGCGGTATAGGGAAAATAGTCTTCTTCAAATCTTCCACAGTGTCCTCCAGCTGAATAAGGGCAGCTGTTTGTCTCGGTGTTGTTTCGCGACGCAGACAACTGTGTGATGATGGGTCGTTGGGAAGTATTGAAACCATTTTCTTCTCTCCCTCTTGCTCTTCTGGGCATTGCGGCGCACGGCCTTGAAACTCTCCACGGGAGGCCACAAGGGAAGTCAGCCAGTTTGCTATCAACTGAGGGGTGTCAGTCGAAACTCATCGATCGCGACTCTGCCAACGTCCAAACATGGTCATTCTATTGAGGTCTGTTGACAAGGGTGACAGTTTGGGGCCAGTGGCTCCGGGTTTGGAGGTTAGAGGAGGGAGTCCGTGGGTTGCTGAGTTGTGTCTACGGCTACAATAGCGAGGAAACACGGAGGCTTTACAAACAGAGAGGCATCGGAGAGATCGGACTGGAGGTTTTTGGGAGAATGAGAAGTGTTTGGCTCAGGTGGGGAGAACAAAGGCGAGAGATTTAGAGACAGAGAGGGAAAGAGAGACTGGGAGGGAGGGAGAGACTGAGAGGGAGGGAGAGAGAGAGAGGGAGAGAGAGAGGGAGAGAGGGAGAGGGAGAGAGAGAGGAGAGGGAGAGAGAGACAGAGATGGAGCGAGAGGAAAAGATAAAGAAAAGAAACAGAGGGAGAGAGAGAGAGAGAATGAGATAGAGGGAGGGAGAGAGAGGGGTCAGTGTAATTTAGTGCCAGCAGCACAGCATTTAGCGTAATGGATATGCTGGTATTGGTGTAAAGCAATCCCTCTGAGTTTCTCTTCTGGAATAGAGTAGCAGCAGAGATACAACCGCAGTGAAACTCACAGGGGAGGAAGAGTCCAAAGGGATAATTTCAACGCTGTAGGGCGAAACGTTAGCCTGTGCCGCGTAGATGGACTTGAGCCACAGCCTATTGTTTCCAGTGGGGGGTTTCGTGTGTGTGTCCGTGCGTGCGTGTGCAGCGAGGTACGGCAGAAAGAGATGTTGCAGTGGTGAGGCCAATCTGCCGTACCAAAAACCACCCAGGATTATGAGCCAGTGCTAATCGATGGCCCGGAGCCGTGCCCGAGCTTGACAAGACTTCCACCCGGGTTCGGGTCGGGGCAGCTAAGTGTTTTCCGAGCTGACGGGGCGAACCCGAAACTCGCCTGCCCCGCCACCGTACATTTAGACCCTGTGACAAGACAGCGGTTCCTTCCATTGTTCCAGCACACCGCACCCATCCAACAAAGGTGTGTGTGTGTGTGTGTGTGTTTGTGTGTGTGGGTGTGTGTTGGGTGGGGGGGGGGTTGTTCCCTTCACAGATGGGGCTACACAGCTCTCCTGCTACAGGACGCTGGCTGTTTGCTTTTGAAAGTCCCTAGTGTTTACTTGGCAGCTTTGGTGCATGGAACTCCCTGGGGACTAGACAAGGGGTCCAGGGGAGACAACCGCGGAGATAAATAAGTAAAGGAGAAGGAGAACACACGGGAATAAAGGAGGCAGGAGAGGGAGACACAGTGGGGGAGGACACGGCGTAATATGATGTCAGCGGGAACACAAACGATATATAGCTCAATATTGATAGGATGGCCGGGCTGGGGGCGTAGGAGGAGGAGGAGAAGGAGAAAGTGGATACTCTGCTGGTTTGTAGGGAGTGCCCGAACAGAGACAGAGAGAGCAGGAGATAGTGGAGGAAAGGAGGGAGGGGAGGAGGTGGGGGTGAGGGAGAGTCGCCCGAACAGAGACAGAGAGAGCAGGAGATAGTGGAGGAAAGGAGGGAGGGGAGGAGGTGGGGGGGTGAGTCGCTGCTCCATGCTGCATTCATCATGTGGTTTGGTGCAGAAGCCATCTGAAGTCATTGTTCTACATAGTTTGTTTTCTCAGGGCTCCACGGACGGAGGGAGAGACTGAGGGGGTGGGGGGTGAGTAGTGTGGGGAGGGCAGAGGCAACCACCGTCGTGTGCACTGATTGGAGGAGGTGAGAGCATAAATAGACAGACAGGACAGGTAGGTACACAGAGACAGGACAGAGAGATGCTCGGGGAGGTAAAAACAGAGTAATGGGCGACAGAAGACGGCTATCGGTTTAAAGGAACCGAGACAAGAGCGAAATAGAGGGTAAAATCGGAGAGAGGGAACGGAGAAAAGACCTGCTTCACAGGCTGCACACTGAGGAATGGCCCGGTGGTGCCGGAGAAGCCAATCCATTTGATGCAGGGCGAGAGTGAAAGGAAGAGAGATTGAGAGGGAGCACGAGGGAGATGGGAAATGAGAGAGATTTACACTGTGACGCAGGAGGTGAAAGAGGCAGACAGGATGAGAGCAGGAGATGGTATCTCCTCCCGGATCAAAGGCAGTGTCTGGTCCCTGGAAGCACCAGTTATATGGGAAGGTGTGCACTGTGCACGTGTACTGACACAGGGCGCTGCTCTACTGTGCTTTGTCAGACGCTACCTAGTCAACACACACACGCGCGCGCGAGCGTGCGTTAACACACAGTTTCGGACACCTCAAACACAGCCGCCGAAACCCGGACACGGCGTCACGCGGCGTTTGGATCAGTGCTGAACATGTGGGGCGGTAAACCTCACAGACAGAGAACAAAGAGGACGGCCAGTCCTTTAGACTGTTCGATGGAAAGAGATCTGACGATGTTGCAGATAGCTCAAATGTGCTGAAACCAAATCAGAGTGAGGAGACGCAGATGCTTTGTTGAAAAGTCTCAGTTTACCCGACAGTCATTTTGGTTTTACTGATGAACAGACTGTGGTTTTGGAGTAATTGAGAACTGTTCTGTTAAAGTACACACTCACCCAAGATGCTGGTGTTGATTGTTTTGCTGTAGGCAGATTAGAAGTGTTAATTTCTCTGGGTTTCTACAAAGCATATGACCAGTCACAAACACACGCACAGAGACTAGATTTGTGACTGGTCATATGCTCTGGGTTTCTACAAAGCATATGACCAGTCACAAATCTAGTCTCTGTGCGTGTGTTTGTGTGTGTGTGTGTGTGCGAGAGGAAGACATATCCTCTGAAAAGTGTGTATAGGAGATTGCTCCAGTGTGTGTGTCAGGTGTGTGGATAACAGTGTGTATAGGAGATGGTTCCAGCGTGTGTGTGTGTGTCAGGTGTGTGGATATCTGTGTGTATAGGAGATGGCTCTAGCATGTGTGTGTGTGGGAGTGTCAGGTGTGTGGATAACAGTGTGTATAGGTGATGGTTCCAGCGTGTGTGTGTGTGTGTGTCAGGTGTGTGGATATCTGTGTGTATAGGAGATGGCTCTAGCATGTGTGTGTGTGGGAGTGTCAGGTGTGTGGATAACAGTGTGTATAGGAGATGGTTCCAGCGTGTGTGTGTGTGTGGGAGTGTCAGGTGTGTGGATATCTGTGTGTATAGAAGATGGTTCCAGTGTGTGTGTGTGTGGGAGTGTCAGGTGTGTGGATATCTGTGTGTATAGGAGATGGCTCCAGCGTGTGTGTGTGTGTGTCAGGTGTGTGGATATCAGTGTGTACACGTGCGGCCGAGTGCGTGTTTCCTCTCTCCCGTCCGTCTCTGCGTGGGTGTGTCAGCGAGTGTCATCCAGTCTTTCAGAGCTCTGGCGCAGGGGAGGAAGATAAATGGAACCTTAATGGAGACACTCAATCACAGGCTACTTAGAAAAAAGCTGACCAAAGACTGTGGGGCCGACGTGGCCAGTTCTGAGATTCATTCAGCTGAGGCTGGAAACTTGGAAGGCTAGAGGAGGGAGGCCGGGTCCTTCACACTGGATTAGGCATTTACTGCTCTATAGACCATAACCTAACTGCCGTACACTCTGTCCAACTGGCTGACTGAATACTCCTTCAGAAAGACCAGAGGGGCAGGAGGGAGTGAGCGCCTGCAAAAGCAGAGTTTGATTGTTCTTGGAGGTGAAAAAAACAACGAGGTGGTCGATTTGTCTTGTGTCCTTTGGAGTTCAAATGTTGACTGTCGAGTGAAGGATTTTAGTGCAAACTGTTTTTTTTGGGGGTGTAGTTAGGGGTGATTTGGTGTAGTTAGGCGTGATTTGGTGTAGTTAGCTGTGATTTGGTGTATTTAGGGGTGATTTGGTGTAGTTAGGCGTGATTTGGTGTATTTAGGGGTGATTTGGTGTATTTAGGGGTGATTTGGTGTAGTTAGAGGTGATTTGGTGTAGTTAGACGTGATTTGGTGTAGTTAGTGGTGATTTGGTGTAGTTAGACGTGATTTGGTGTAGTTAGATGTGGTTTGGTGTAGTTAGGGGTGACTTGGTGTAGTTAGATGTGGTTTGGTGTAGTTAGGGGTGATTTGGTGTAGTTAGATGTGGTTTGGTATAGTTAGATGTGGTTTGGTGTAGTTAGACGTGATTTGGTGTAGTTAGGGGTGATTTGGTGTAGTTAGACGTGATTTGGTGTAGTTAGTGGTGATTTGGTGTAGTTAGGGGTGATTTGGTGTAGTTAGGGGTGATTTGGTGTAGTTAGGGTGATTTGGTGTAGTTAGGGGTGATTTGGTGTAGTTAGGGGTGATTTGGTGTAGTTAGTGGTGATTTGGTGTAGTTAGGGGTGATTTGGTGTAGTTAGGGTGATTTGGTGTAGTTAGAGGTGATTTGGTGTAGTTAGTGGTGATTTGGTGTAGTTAGTGGTGATTTGGTGTAGTTAGGGGTGATTTGGTGTAGTTAGGGGTGATTTGTAGTTGGTGGTGATTTGGTTAGTGGTGATTTGGTGTAGTTAGGGTGATTTGGTGTAGTTAGATGTGGTTTGGTGAGTTAGGGGTGACTTGGTGTAGTTAGATGTGGTTTGGTGTAGTTAGGTGATTTGGTGTAGTTAGTTAGATGTGGATTTGGTGTAGTTAGTGGTGATTTGGTGTGATTTAGACGTGATTTGGTGTTTGGTGTAGTTAGATGTGGTTTGGTGTAGTTAGGGGTGACTTGGTGTAGTTAGATGTGGTTTGGTGTAGTTAGGGTGATTTGGTGTAGTTAGATGTGATTTGGTGTAGTTAGGTGATTTGGTGTAGTTGTGGATTTGGTGTAGTTAGACGTGATTTGGTGTAGTTAGTGGTGATTTGGTGTAGTTAGACGTGATTTGGTGTAGTTAGATGTGATTTGGTGTAGTTAGGGGTGATTTGGTGTTAGTTAGGGGTGATTTGGTGTAGTTAGGTGTGATTTGGTTTAGTTAGATGGTGATTTGGTGTAGTTAGTGGTGATTTGGTGTAGTTAGGGGTGATTTGGTGTAGTTAGGGGTGATTTGGTGTAGTTAGGGGTGATTTGGTGTAGTTGGTGGTGATTTGGTGTAGTTAGGGGTGATTTGGTGTAGTTGGTGGTGATTTGGTGTAGTTAGTGGTGCAGGTTTGTTTGAAGGTGAGAATACGAGCGAGTGGGAAGGGAACCAAATCAATACTTGTGTAGCTTTGCCATAGAACCGTGACGGTTAATGATTGTGGTGTGACAGGGAACCGTGGGCGCCTTGTATCCATCGATAACTCGGGGGGCCAATCAGATCTGTGGTGTACGAAGCATTAGGAGGAGGAAGTACAGCAGCTATCTCCTCTGGAACTGTCCAGGGGAACAACAACAACTTGTCATTTTCAGCAACAACCTGGGATCAATTAGGGTGACGTGTCTTGTTCAGGGACAAAATAACACATTTTCTCTGTTCTGGCTGGATTCAACCTGACAACATTTTTGTTTTGGGTCAGCTGCTCTAACCACTAGGCTAACTCAGTGTGGTATTCGTTAGGAGGCTCTGGGTCTATCTGGATGTATGTAACATGTAGTACGTCGTTATGCAGCTGCGAACCAGTTCAGATTGTTCTCTTCACAAGAAATTACGAGCGGGAAGGTAAAATCCCAGACGTATCACTCGTTCCTGATTGTGTGGGAATTAGAGTATATGGTAGTTGTTCACGTGAAATGGAAACGTACACGTGTGGACATCCCTCCCATTTACCGGATCAGGCGGTTTCATCACACATCCGTCGCTGACGCGGCCCGAATCCAATCATGCAATCTCCATAGACAAACATTGGCAGTAGAACGGGCGCTCGCTGAAACGCTGAGTGTTCCAGCATCTAGTTGAAAGCCTCACCAGACGAGTGGCGCTGTCACGGCACCAATTCCATATTCATTTGCATATTTATTTTTCAACGAGCAGGTGTCCGCATACTTTTGGCCAGGTAGTGTCTCTTATAAATGCCAAAATACGCAATCACCCACACATGCGTTCGCACGTTCAGACCTTCCTGCTTCCTCATTCACACGGGTACCGAAAATCTGGTTCTTTTCCATTTATTTATGTCTGACTTGAGTGTTTCATTTTCACACAACAATGATACCCAAGAATTTGTGCTATCGATCGGGTCAATGTGTAATTTTTTAGGTTTGTAGGTGTGCACTTTGTCGTCCTTGTTTCATGTTTGATGTAAAGAGTGACTTTATTTAACAGACCGAATTGTTTACGAGGTGATAAAACAGCATTTAGCTAACATCTGCTATAATGTGTGTGCAACCAATACAACTTTGGAATTTTTAACCCTCCTAGGAAGTGTTAATGAGCAACAGATTCCCAGAATACCCATACCATTAGTGTGTGTATTTATGTGTGTGTGTGTGTGTGTGTGTGTGTGTGTGTGTGTGTGTGTACTGTACAAACATATGTGTGTTTTCACACCAATTAACTATTGGTTTGTGGGCCTGCTGAGGTGACAATGGCATGTCTGTTTTGTGGGGGTGTGGGTGGGTTTTCTCCCCCGTTTCTCTCCCCCGTTCTCTCCCTCGTTCTCTCTCCCGTGTCAGACTGCGTGTGATAGCTGG
The DNA here is from genome assembly GCA_029465975.1 of Dallia pectoralis. NCBI lineage: Eukaryota > Metazoa > Chordata > Actinopteri > Esociformes > Umbridae > Dallia > Dallia pectoralis. The sequence goes on along the minus strand of CM055738.1, from coordinate 18,490,644 downwards.
GTCCTCTATAACATTTTACATTAATTAGCCCTCTCTGTAATTAGCACTAGTGGCTGCATACAGGCCTATTTAGAAGGCCAACGGGTTTGCCTCTTAGGTCCTTTTGTCTTTCTACTCACTTGTTTTGAGTTCGATTACCATTTATACAAAACACTCACTGAATCACTCTCTTCCATGTCTCTTTCACTCTCTTCCATGTCTCTCTCACTCTCTCCTCTGTCTCTCTCTTCCCTGTCTCTCTCACTCTCTTCAATGTCTCTCTCACTCTCTTCCCTGTCTCTCTCACTCTCTTCCCTGTCTCTCTCACTTTCTTCCCTGTCTCTCTCACTTTCTTCCCTGTCTCTCTTACTTTCTTCCCTGTCTCTCTTACTTTCTTCCCTGTCTCTCTCACACTCTTCCCTGTCTCTCTCACTTTCTTCCCTGTCTCTCTCACTTTCTTCCCTGTCTCTCTCACTTTCTTCCCTGTCTCTCTCACTTTCTTCCCTGTCTCTCTTACTTTCTTCCCTGTCTCTCTTACTTTCTTCCCTGTCTCTCTTACGTTCTTCCCTGTCTCTCTCACACTCTTCCCTGTCTCTCTCACTTTCTTCCCTGTCTCTCTCACTTTCTTCCCTGTCTCTCTCACTTTCTTCCCTGTCTCTCTTACTTTCTTCCCTGTCTCTCTTACTTTCTTCCCTGTCTCTCTTACGTTCTTCCCTGTCTCTCTCACACTCTTCCCTGTCTCTCTCACACTCTTCCCTGTCTCTCTTACTTTCTTCCCTGTCTCTCTTACGTTCTTCCCTGTCTCTCTCACTCTCTTCTCTGTCTCTCTCACTCTCTTCCCTGTCTCTCTCACTTTCTTCCCTGTCTCTATCACTCTCTTCCCTGTCTCCCTCACTCTCTTCCCTGTCTCTCTCACACTCTTCACTGTCTCTCTCACTTTCTTCCCTGTCTCTCTCACTCTCTTCTCTGTCTTTCTGACTCTATCTTCTGTCTTTCTTATTGCTTCTCTCATGCTCTCATTCGCACTTGCTTTGTCTTTCTCTTTGTCTTGTTTCCTTCTCCTAAGGTAGCTCTTCTTTCTGGGGTGTGGAGAAGCAATATTTGTCTTCCCTCCCTTTCCCGTCCAACCCTCTCGCTCTCTCACTCGGATAATTCTTTCTGTCCAATAGCAAATAATCTACCCAAATTTCTCTGCCCATTTTCACCTTATCGCTCAAACAGCCGCCTCAGGGGCGAGAGAGTATCGTTCCACCTTGTTAAAAGAGAAGAGGAGAGAAAGAGAGATAACGCGGAGAAAGGGGGATGACAAATGGTTCTCTGAGGAGGACTCGGAGAAGCTTCTGTTTGCCATTCTCCCTGGCCATATGTGAAAGAGCAGGAAAACCGATTGAGAGAAAGGTTAGCCGTTGTGAGGGAACCGGAGAGAAAAACACAGTTAGGAAAGGAAACAAGGAAGAAGATAATATTGAAATAGGGGAAGGAGGATGCTTGAGGTTCTTGTGATGATGAGGTAAATGTGACACGCCGTTCACTCCACTCTGAATTTGATCCCTGGGAACTATTAACATTACAGGAATTACATTGATATTAACAAGATTTTTTTAAAGATCAGCGCCTGTGATACGAAAAAGATATTATGCGAACTTGTAAAAATCTAAATGGTCGAACGTTAACGTCAGGGGTACCGTGCGATCCTTCGGCATTAGATATCGCCCACCAATCACGGCAGTGTGGATATATTGCATATTATAGTGATATATAAGCGAGTGCTTACGTACAATGTCTTGTGTTCAGACGTCCAAGGGCCCCTCCAGCGTTGTGTATAAATAGACAGTAGCAGAGATCCACCAGAGGGGCCACGATACCAACACGAGTTCAATAGACTGAAATAGTCCACGCGTCATAATTCCCAGAAAACCTAGAGGCGAAATGCGATGTTGGTTCATTTCACATTTCACCCTGCTTTTATCCCATATGGAATTCAAATAAGGTCTTTGTTTCATGTTGACATGACCCAGCTGCCGTTTTGATAGCTGCGGAAATCTGGTCAGGACGAGAATTTGGCTTTTATTTACCGAAAAGCTGGAATATTTTTGGTAGCTAATAAATTACCCAACGGAAGAAATGTGTTGTGTTTGATTTTACTGAGTAGTACGAGTATTTCTTTCCGTGACTCTATGTCAGTCAGTCAGTATGCGTTATGGTAATTTTATTGACATGAGACACATACTATTTGTACATTTTTTCCGCAAAGCCTTCTTGGTTGTGACAGTGGCACTTTCAACAAGTGGACAGAAACCATGCAGAGCATGGCATATTTATTAGCTAGATAGGTTAGCTAGCGAACTATACTCCTCACAGAAATGGCACACATAGCATGTTTACGTTGCCATTAAGTCACATACATGCAGATCAGCATGTTTCTCTACTCCTTTTGATGCGTTTTATGTGTCGTTTTGCAAAGAAATATTGTAGGCCAGCGAGGTACAAATTCAGTACCAGTAGCTAGCATACAACTCTCTGGTGAAACAGATTAAACACGTTTTGATGACATCATAAATACAGTTCACTGGTGCACAAAAACATTGTCTAGTGATAAAACTGTACGATATGATAACTTAATCAAAGCGCAGTTTGTTGAATATTTTTGCTTGTTGCAAACGTGAGTTTGCGTATCTGGTCCCGGTGACAATGACGCTGATTTGGTATCGTTCGGTAAGATTATGCTGTTGGCTTGTTGCTATCTTGGCCTTTTGCCGAGCTCTGTTGGCCTGATACGTTTCTGTCACAAATGTGAATAGAAAGGTTCATCTAGATATTACATAACTGGTATTTAAATTGAAATGTCATCCCGATAACTATTGGTAATGTGAAATTGGCACTGAGGTGGCCTCGTGTTGGCCTTTGTTCCCACACAGTATTTACCTCGTTCTCCCACCTGCTTTCTGCCTGATCTACAGAAGAGCGGAATATCAATAGGTCACAGGCAAGAAAACAGAGGGGGGGGCGTCTTTATTTCTCCTTCTCTCAATGTTCTCCTTCACCGTTCCGTTCTTTGGGAGGTTTTCCCTTCTCTCCAGTTCCTCTCTTTTCTTCTCACTTCTAATCTCTCCTCTTGATTGTTTTAAGCTGCTTTCAGCTGGCCTCTGGGAAAACTAGCCGTTTGGAGTCCATTTTAATTAAGATTTAAACGAAGCCTCCCTCATCGGGAGAGAGATTTCCATGCGGGCCGGGCCTGGTGAGTGAAGGAGGCTGAAAAAGGAAAGAAGAGAAGGAAGGAAGGGAGGAAGACCGGCAGCTTCAGAAAATACCATGTCTAGAAAATCCAAAATATATTTCCTCACTCTTTCTCTCTCGCGTATAAACACATACAAACGCAGGCGTCGAGGCGTTTACATCCAAATTCATTTATTTATTATCAAGTGGCACAATCTATATAGATTGATGTGAACTTGGTGTGATTCATAGCGTATCCTGTAGAGGCGATGCGATATGGGTGCTGGGCTGGGCTACTATGGGCAGGGTTATCTCCTCGCTCTGTCTAATGATTGATAATCCTCCCGGGTTGGCGTTAAGAGCCTTTACCGCTCCACTAGTTTATCAGGGCCCCAAACCAGGGCCCACAGTGGGCTGTGACCTGCAAGGATAGTTTATTATACTATTTGCAGAGCGAGAGAGAAAGAGAGAGAGAAAAAGAGAGAGAAACAGAGAGAGAGAAGAGAGAAAAGTGAGAGAGAGAGAAGAGAGATTGCCCTGTTTAGCATAAATGCCTCAGCTAAAACTTGTGATACTTTTTGACTGCGAATGTGAAGTTGCCATGTGAAGTTGACATACATAGTCTGGATAGATAGTGGATCCATTTCCCTTCACCACAGCGGTTGTACTTGGGTGGCAATGTCACCTTTGCGGAGAAGCTGAACGTCCTTGTTAGACACTTAATTAAAAGGCCTTATCGCACTGAAACACAGTGTGAGATTCTCCCAATATGTCTGGACATCAAAGATAGTGGCACCAGTGCCAAGCCTTTGTCCATTACTGCAGCCAGAGAGATAGGCAAGCTGTAGAGCAGTGTGTGTGTGTGTGTTTGTGTGTGTGTGTGTGTGTGTTTGTGTGTGTGTGTGTGTGTGTGTTTGTGTGTGTGTGTGTGTGTGTGTGTGTGTGTGTGTGTGTGTGTGTGTATGTGTGTGTGTGTGTGTGTGTGTGTGTGTGTGTGGTGTGTGTGTGTGTGTGTGTGTGTGTGTGTGTGTGTGTGCGTGTGTGCGTGCGTGTGTTTCTCTCTTTGTGTTTGTTTCTCCCTCTCTTTGTGTGTCGGTTTTTGTGTTTGCACCTCTGTGTGTGTGTGTGTGTGTGTGTGTGTTTATGTACGTGTTGACACAGTCACACATCTGTCCCTCTGCTAACAAACCAGCTTTAGACAGCCTGGAATAATCCACCCCTTCTTCAGAAAAGATAGAGTGCCACAGTGAAGTGGTTAAGTTTATCAGCCCACCAGCTTGGCTCAGGCTGGCGAGGTGTTAAGGTCGCGAGGTTAAGGGCCCTTCCCAACGCATTCTTTAATGAGAGTCCCGGCACGTCACGCAGTCACTGGCCATATGTCCAGGTCCCACGGTCAATGGGCCGGCTCGTCTAGCGGGACAAAGACCTATTCACAACCACCGGGCTCTGGTGAAATCTGCAATTCCACGCTGCCATTAGACGCGGACACATCACCAGTTAGTCAGCACCCGGGATATCAAATGATGCATTCTCATCCCAGGGAGAGATGCCGAGAGAGCGGAATGAGGATGAAGAGAGAGGGGGTTGAATGGGAGATAATGGGTGGAGCGGAGAGGAGAGAGAGAGAGGGAGAGAAAGGAAGAAGGAGGGGGTGAGGGAGAGAGGGAGAGAGAGAGAGGGGGTGAGAGAGGGAGAGAAAGGAAGAAGGAGGGGGTGAGGGAGAGAGGGAGAGAGAGAGAGGGGGTGAGAGAGGGAGGGAAAGAGAGGGAGGGAGAGGGGAGAGAGAGGGAGGGAGAGAGGGAAGGACCACAGCTAGGTGTATAAAAGACAGGCTTGTGAAAATGTCTTGTACTATATCCCCTCTTCCTCCAGAGCTGCAGGTCCGTACAGACCCCCATACAGACCCCATACAGACCCCCAAACAGACCCCATACAGACCCCATACAGACCCCCATACAGACCCCATACTGATCCCATACAGACCTCCATACAGACCCCCATACAGACCCCCATACAGACCCCAATACAGACCCCATACTGACCCCATACAGACCCCCATACAGACCCCATACAGACCCCATACAGACCCCCATACAGACCCCAATACAGACCCCATACTGACCCCATACAGACCCCCATACAGACCCAATAGAGACCCTTTACAGACCCCCATACAGACCCCCATACAGACCCCCATACAGACCCCAATACAGACCCCATACTGACCCCATACAGACCCCCATACAGACCCCATACAGACCCCAATACAGACCCCCATACAGACCTCATACAGACCCCCATACAGACCCCCATACAAACCCCCATACAGACCCCCATACAGACCCCATACACACCCCCATACAGACCCAATAGAGACCCTATACAGACCCCCATACAGACCCCATACAGACCCCATACAGACCCCCATACAGACCCCCATACAGACCCCCATACAGACCCCATACAGACCCCAATACAGACCCCATACAGACCCCCATACAGACCCCCATACAGACCCCAATACAGACCCCCATACAGACCCCATACAGACCCCCATACAGACACCATACAGACCCCATACAGACCCCCATACAGACCCCCATACAGACCCCCATACAGACCCCAATAGAGACCCTATACAGACCCCCATACAGACCCCATACAGACCCCCATACAGACCCCATACAGACCCCAATACAGACCCCATACAGACCCCCATACAGACCCCCATACAGACTCCATACAGACCCCAATACAGACCCCATACAGACCCCAATACAGACCCCCATACAGACCCCATACACACCCCCATACAGACCCAATAGAGACCCTATACAGACCCCCATACAGCCCCCATACAGACCCCATACAGACCCCCATACAGACCCCCATACAGACCCCATACAGACCCCAATACAGACCCCATACAGACCCCCATACAGACCCCCATACAGACCCCAATACAGACCCCCATACAGACCCCATACAGACCCCCATACAGACCCCCATACAGACCCCCATACAGACCCCCATACAGACCCCCATACAGACCCCCATACAGACCCCATACAGACCCCAATACAGACCCCATACAGACCCCCATACAGACCCCATACAGACCCCCATACAGACCCCAATGCAGACCCCCATACAGACCCCCATACAGACCCCCATACAGACCCCCATACAGACCCCCATACAGACCCTCATACAGACCCCATACAGACCCCCATACAGACCCCCATACAGACTCCATACAGACCCCAATACAGACCCCATACAGACCCCAATACAGACCCCCATACAGACCCCATACACACCCCCATACAGACCCAATAGAGACCCTATACAGACCCCATACAGACCCCATACAGACCCCCATACAGACCCCCATACAGACCCCATACAGACCCCAATACAGACCCCATACAGACCCCCATACAGACCCCCATACAGACCCCCATACAGACCCCAATACAGACCCCCATACAGACCCCATACAGACCCCCATACAGACCCCATACAGACCCCATACAGACCCCATACAGACCCCCATACAGACCCCATACCCCCATACAGACCCCATACAGACCCCAATACAGACCCCATACAGACCCCCATACAGACCCCCATACAGACTCCATACAGACCCCATACAGACCCCAATACAGACCCCCAGACCCCAGACCCCATACAGACCCCCATACAGACCCCATACAGACCCCATACAGACCCCCATACAGACCCCATACAGACCCCCATACAGACCCCATACAGACCCCCATACAGACCCCCATACAGACCCCCATATACAGACCCCAATACAGACCCCATACAGACCCCCACCCCCATACAGACCCCCATACAGACCCCATACAGACCCCATACAGACCCCAGACCCCCATATACAGACCCCCATACAGACCCCATACAGACCCCCAGACCCCCACAGACCCCATACAGACCCCCCCATACAGACCCCATACAGACCCCCAGACCCCATACAGACCCCATACAGACCCCCCATACAGACCCCCATACAGACCCCAGACCCCCACAGACCCCCCCCCATATACAGACCCCCATACAGACCCCATACAGACCCCATACAGACCCCATACAGACCCCATACAGACCCCATACAGACCCCCATACAGACCCCATACAGACCCCAATACAGACCCCATACAGACCCCATACAGACCCCCATACAGACCCCAGACCCCAGCCCATACAGACCCCCATACAGACCCCATACAGACCCCATACAGACCCCAGACCCCATACAGACCCCATACAGACCCCATACAGACCCCCATACCCCCCATACAGACCCCATACAGACCCCATACAGACCCCATACAGACCCCCAGACCCCCATACAGACCCCCATACAGACCCCCATACAGACCCCCATACAGACCCCCATACAGACCCCCATACAGACCCCATACAGACCCCCATACAGACCCCCATACAGACCCCATACAGACCCCAATACAGACCCCATACAGACCCCATACAGACCCCCATACAGACCCCAATGCAGACCCCATACAGACCCCCATACAGACCCCCATACAGACCCCCATACAGACCCCCATACAGACCCCATACAGACCCCCATACAGACCCCATACAGACCCCCATACAGACCCCCATACAGACCCCATACAGACCCCAATAGACCCCCATAGACCCCATACAGACCCCCATACAGACCCCATACAGACCCCCATACAGACCCCATAGAGACCCCAATACAGACCCCCATACAGACCCCCATACAGACCCTCATACAGACCCCCATACAGACCCCCATACAGACTCCATACAGACCCCATACAGACCCCATACAGACCCCCATACAGACCCCATACAGACCCCCATACAGACCCCATACAGACCCCATACAGACCCCATACAGACCCCCATACAGACCCCCATCCAGACCCCCATACAGACCCTCATACAGACCCAATACAGTTCCTCTGAGATCCCTACACACTCGGTTTCTGTCACTCACAGCTCCGTTAACAAGGCCAGCAGTAAACGTCAAAAATGACACCAAGTCGGGATGAAAGCTGCTCCTCCCTTTCCCATTATTTCAGGATGTGTTTCCTGGGAGAGCGAGGGGGGCCGGGTATAAAGGTATACTCTGGCTTCATCGAGTTATGGCGGATTTTAGTGGCCCACAGTAAAACCATCCCATCGTAAAATCATATTTTGTGTGTCACAACTTGTTGTGTGTGGGAAACCTGCCAAAGACAACCCCCCCCCCCTCCCCACACCTCCCTCCCCCCGACGAACGGTCTGGAAAGTCTTCCAGGAAGCTGGTCGAGGAGGGGGGGGTCCTCGGGGGAGGAATATATACACCGATACGATATATCTGTTTCACTGCAGAGATTAATACGGTTAAAAAAGGTCAAACTTGTCAAGACCCACATATTATACATCAAGTCCCCGTTGCGATGTCCCGCCAGCCACTGGTCACAATCGAGAGACCCAAGACGCACGTGATAAATAATTGATGGGGTGTCCTACTTAAAGACGGGGGGGGGGGTTGGTGTCATGGGGGAGACTGTGGGTTATCTCTGGTAGAGCAAAATGGGACAGGCTTTGGGGTGATGCCTGTGTGGCTAAGTGGTAGCAGTAATGGCTCACAGCGTCGCCACCCACTGCCTGCAGCCTCCTGCATTGTAGTTTTAGGTTACGTCAGACTAGCCCATTACACAAACACATGGCCTTGATGTACTGGAGAAGTTGCAGACTTTACAAGATCAGCACTTACCAGACAGTAGTAGCTGAGTCAGGAGGAAGAGACACAAGCTAAAGAAATGCTAAAGTGTAGCGTTCAGTGTTGTCTTCTAACACTGTCTCTCTCTCTCTCTCTCTCTCTCTCTCTCTCGCTTTCTCTCTCTCTTTCTGTCTATCTCGCTTTCTTTCTCTCTCTCTCCTCTCTCTCTCTCTCTCTCTCTCCCCTCTCTCCCTCTCTCTTTCTCTCTCCCATTCTCTCTCGCTCTCTCTCTCTTTCTCTCTCCCTTTTTCTCGCTCTCTCCTTCTCTCTCTCTCCATTTCTCTCGCTCTCTCCCATTCTCTCTCTCTTTCTCTCACTCTCTTTCTCTCATTCTCTCTCATTCTCTCTCTTTCTGTCTCTCTCTCTCTCTCTTTTTTTCTCTCTCTTTATCCTTCCTTACTCCCTTCAACCCTCCCATCTAAAAAATACAAAAGATGAACTCAGGGTACCTTCCCCATAAATCCCTGTCTTTCTAAAACCCCGTACCCCAACTCTTCCCTCCATCCCTTATCTGCCCTGCTGGCTGGCATCCTCCCCTACTTCTTTTTCCGAGTGCTTGTTTAATAATTAATTGATTAATTAGTTCTCTCATTAATCATTTATTCATTAATCACGGGCCGGTTTTTCTAGAGGAAGCGGTGCAATCTGAAAAAAAAGCCTGACTTCACATTTCAGTTTAATTACGTGGCTCCGCTAATCAACGCTTAATAAATAATATAATAATAATGAGTTTCAGGAAATTAGTTATTTCCCCCTTTCCCAATTTTTCCCTCATAATATGTATGGAAGTCTGCAGGTGAGGCATTTTCTCCCTTATCTTCTCTTTGTCGTGCTCGGAAAGCCTGTACGTCGTCACAGTTCTTTACGAGAATCAAGGCAGATGGAAAGTGATGAACAGAATAAAGTTCGGCACTTATTGCGTTTGCCGTTTTCCACGTTTCTCCCAGTGAAAGGGCAGACATTGATTAATAAATGGCCGTTTGAAGGCCGTTGGTAAGAGGAGACAGGCTCTGGGACGGCGGAGGGAAGGCCTCTTTTGTTTCCCCGGGATCCATGGATCTCCTGGGAGGTTGCCGAGTAATTTGTGTAATTGCCAGGAGTTATGTACCGTAGAGTTTCAGTGTCATGCACACAGAGGTGTGGGGGGAGAGTAGGCAACTAGAATTGACAAAAACACGCAGGTTAAATTCCCTTCCTGTTCGTCCCTCCCAGGTGGACACACAGTTCACATGGCGGTTATTCCCTCCTTTAGAAGCCTCCTGTCAGATCCGGGGAAGAAACAAATGTAATCTCAAATTAGAGGGAAGCTTCAACTGAGTGTGTGCCAATTCGGCAATAACCTCTGAGCCTGAAAAAGCACCGATTAAGCAGTACTAACGAGACTCTTATTGAACCAGGCTCTTTATTTTCAAACACAAACACGCACTTAGAAATTGCTTTGACTATATAACGTGCTGCCACCACCCCGTCGCTTCTTTTCATTTCGACAACACCAGCGTTCGTCACAGAAGCGTCGGTAGAGAACAATAGTATTGGTGTTTCTTTTCTCCTTTATGAGATGCACACATTTACAACATTATCACTCTCGTAAAAAATTATAATAATAAATGAAGAAAAAATGTATTAATTATGAAATGCACTACTTCCGATCATGAACAGCCACGGGGGCCTCCTCTGGGCTTAATTAGGAAGTGTAGGCCGCAAATCCCCAGACTAAATTAATTGACACCCCAGGGCATTGAGCCCAGAGTCCCAGTGGCAGAGTCTAAGTGGAGTATTCCTTTGTTTTCATTTCCTTTGCCTTTGAGAGAAAGTGTGTGTGTGTGTGTGTGTGTGTGTGTATGAGAGAAAGTGTGTGTGTGTGTGTGTGCGTGTGTGTATGAGAGAAAGTGTGTGTGTGTGCGTGTGTGTATGAGAGAAAGTGTGTGTGTGTGTGTGCGTGTGTGTATGAGAGAAAGTGAAAAGGAAACACTTTTAACATGATCTCTTCATTGGTTTATGGATTTTTAATGTGTTCTTTCCATCTTTCTGTTGTTTGCGCGTGGTTTCTACAGCTTTGGCGAGGGGGGTATTAGAAGTGGAGTAAATGTATTTACAACTCAGCTTCCTGTCACACGTAGAGACCCACGGCCGCTGTATACTTCGCGTCAGCCGTTGTGCATGATTTAAAGGCATAATGAATTACACTGAAAGCACCACCATGCAGCGCTCGAGCGAAGGAGGGGGGGGAGAGAACCGAAGCAGAGGAGGAGGAGAGGCAGGGAGAGAGAGAGAGAGAGAGAGAGAGAAAGGAGGCGGACCTGGAGCTACGAGGAGACACAGATTCAGCCAGCAGACGTCTTGTACAGAAAACCCCAGGGGGGAAAACATCAACAAAATGACAAGGCCGTCGCCTCAATCAACATCTCATCAAGACAGTTGGTTGATGTGTACAAACAGTCCCAGACCCGTTCTCTCGTTGTTGGTGGCTTCGCGTTTCCAGTCATCTGGCCAGCTAGACGATGCCTCGTTGGCCGGGCCTCGTACAGTCAGATCTTTGACAGTGGAGAGGACAGCAGCTGTGGTAAAATGCCACAGTGCTTTGGCTGTCGCTCGTACCTTCAGTCACTCCACCGACCATCTCCCTCAACGCTTACCTCGTCTGATGGGGGGGGGGGGGTGGAAAGCCTTTCAGCGGCGATAGACCTCCGGGTGACGCCTCATGAGACCGATCACAGTGTTCCGCTCTTCCCTCTTCCAGAACCCACCATTTACAATTCAGAGCTGTTATCAGAAAGCCCATGGCTCCGGTTTCCTCCTCACAGTACCTCTATTTTTGACTTTGTTATTTTTTTTACACTGAGTGGTTTCGTCGGTCGTCCCCCGCCGCCCCCGGTTTCTCCGGCACAGCGTGTTGACAGGCTGACACAAACCCCTGCGATTTTCACACCGGGATGCAGAGTGACAGAAAGAGACGGGGGAAGAAACGGAGGGACGGAAGAACAGTGAGAGAAGGTGGCGGAAAGAGCCGGGGAGACGACAAATGAACAATTAGTAACACCTTATATAACGCAGAAACGAGGCCTGCCAGGCTCCGATTTCCGGATCACGGACGACTTTGTTCGCATGAGAGACACAGTGGAAGGAAGGGGTATCGGGGAGGCTGGGGAGGCTGGGGGGGGGCGTACGGTTGGATGAGGGTTTAGGGTGGTGAGAAGAGGGAGGACAGGCAGGTGGACGGATGAGCCAGTCGTCCCTCGATATAAAGAGGTCCCGTTTAGAGCCAAGAATCCTTCCAAAGGACAAAAGGCTGAGAAGGGGAGGCTGGGAGGATTAGGGCAAAACAGCTCTTAAAAAGCCGTTAGACTGCAATTTAGAGGCAACACACAGAAGGGGGGACAAAATTGCGACTGGAATCCGAGGCGAAGAAAGACAACCGCGCGTGAGAGAGAGATGAGGAACCGATGAAGAGCGGGAAACGAAAGCGTTGTTTAGAGGAGACCTGGTTTAAAGACCAAACCACAATGTGCAGGTGGTCACGGAAATAAAGTGTCTGCGTGCGGAGATGGGGGCTATGGCTCAGGTTGTGGCTGGCGTCTCCTGCCCGCTTCGCTCCCAAGTCCCCACAGCTCCTGTAGGAGACACGGTAATGAGCTTATACAGGGAACAGCCGAATCCGATCTGAGACGGGAGCAAGGACCCCTTTTGAAACAAGTTCTTTAACTCGGCTGCCTCAGCGTAATGTGATGTCGCTCTACACACACTGCGGGATATTTACATTCTCGGCACTCACGGGCGCGCACGCGGAAACACACACGCCGTGAGACAATGAGAGGAAGACAAAGGAACCTGAGTGAAAACAAAACTATAATAATTCCACATAGATAAATGGAGCTTGCATTTTGCAGGCCTGATTTAGAGGCCTTATCTAGACACAGCACAATAGATGGCATTTAGAGAGAGGGATTGTTTATTCAGAGAGTCACTTTTTTGCCAATTGCCTTGTTTTGTGTTCTTTTTTTACCGCTTGTTTCCTCCCCCACTTAGTCTCTCTTCAGCATTTATTGTGGAATAACCATGGTGACAGCAGCACAGTGTAGAATACTGCTACTGTAGAATAACCATGGTGACAGCAGCACAGTGTAGAATACTGCTACTGTAGAATAACCATGGTGACAGCAGCACAGTGTAGAATACTGCTACTGTAGAATAACCATGGTGACAGCAGCACTACTGTAGTGTGACAGAATGTAGAAATACTGCTGCTGTGGAATAACCATGGTGACAGCAGCACAGTGTAGAATACTGCTACTGTGGAATAACCATGGTGACAGCAGCACAGTGTAGAATACTACTGTAGAATAACCATGGTGACAGCAGCACAGTGTAGAATACTGCTACTGTGGAATAACCATGGTGACAGCAGCACAGTGTAGTGTAGAATACTGGTGACTGTGTAGAATACTGCTAGAATAACCATGGTGACAGCAGCACAGTGTAGAATACTGCTACTGTGGAATAACCATGGTGACAGCAGCACAGTGTAGAATACTACTGTAGAATAACCATGGTGACAGCAGCACAGTGTAGAATACTGCTACTGTAGAATAACCATGGTGACAGCAGCACAGTGTAGAATACTGCTACTGTAGAATAACCATGGTGACAGCAGCACTGTAGAATAACCATGGTGTGTAGAGAATACTGCTACTGTAGAATAACCATGGTGACAGCAGCACAGTGTAGAATACTGCTACTGTAGAATAACCATGGTGACAGCAGCACAGTGTAGAATACTGCTACTGTAGAATAACCATGGTGACAGCAGCACCGTGTAGAATACTGCTGCTGTGGAATAACCATGGTGACAGCAGCACAGTGTAGAATACTGCTACTGTGGAATAACCATGGTGACAGCAGCACAGTGTAGAATACTACTGTAGAATAACCATGGTGACAGCAGCACAGTGTAGTAGAATAACCATGGTGACAGCAGCACAGTGTAGAATACTGCTACTGTGGAATAACCATGGTGACAGCAGCACAGTGTAGAATACTACTGTAGAATAACCATGGTGACAGCAGCACAGTGTAGAATACTGCTACTGTAGAATAACCATGGTGACAGCAGCACAGTGTAGAATACTACTGTAGAATAACCATGGTGACAGCAGCACAGTGTAGAATACTGCTACTGTAGAATAACCATGGTGACAGCAGCACAGTGTAGAATACTGCTACTGTAGAATAACCATGGTGACAGCAGCACAGTGTAGAATACTGCTACTGTAGAATAACCATGGTGATAGCAGCACAGTGTAGAATACTGCTGCTGTGGAATAACCATGGTGACAGCAGCACAGTGTAGAATACTGCTGCTGTAGAATAACCATGGTGACAGCAGCACAGTGTAGAATATTGCTACTGTAGAATACTGATATTGTCCCGGGAAATGAGTACATTTTGACATTTTGAATTATTACTGAATGGAACAAATTGCCCCGTCAAGTTAAGAGCACTCATGTTTATGGAGCCAGTTAGGTCGAGGCAGGGTTCTGCGGACGACGAGAAGGGTTCTTAAGATGCACCTAAAATAGAGATTGTAAAATAGAGATGGTGGCTGCCATGACTGAGCGCTGAACCTCTTAGTGGCCAGCAACACAGAAAAACACTCTGGAAGTGTCATTGTATAACTACAGGCCCAGGATCAGCGGGTGCGTATGTCTGTTAGGTCCGTCACTGTGAGTCCACACGGAAAGTGGAATAACATGACGACGATACATTGAATTGTTTCTGCATGTGTGAGTGTTTTTCACGGCGTCAGAAACCCCAAATAACTTTTTTTTGGGGGGGGAGGGTTCTGCTTTCCAGGTTTGGTTTATCGTGATATAGCATGATTATGTTGATATGATGCTGTCAGTAGTTATCTGGAGTGCACCCAAAGGTCACAGACACTGTTTATAGTGCACAGACAATATCGCAGGAAAGACACACACACACGCTCACACACTAAAATAAAACGGTTAGTCCGCAGTGCAGATGTTGGTTTGCAGATCGTTGGCGACATGTGTCCATCTGGTCAGGGTTCCTGCTTCCACACTCCCTCACTACGGGTTCAGACGGCAGAGAGAGAGACGCTGTTATCAGGGGACAGCAAAGTTCTTTAATATCTTATGCTCCTAGTTTTGCACTCTGACCGTGTGACGGAGAAAGCAAAGTCAACGTGCAAAAGTAACTAAATGTGCCCTCCACTCATCGACACATTAACACATTACTATTCCTTATTTATGCTGCAACAAACACCCACGTTTAGACCTCCACTGCTGTGGAATTATAGACAACTTTGAAAAATCGAGATGACAATGTACCTCGTTACGCTCATAAACACACAGACTAACTGCCTGCTTTTTCAAAGCGCCATCGTTATATTTCGGGGCTGAACCCATGAAGTTAGAGGGAACTATGCAAACCTCCAAACAGTATTTAACTAGATATGAGCAGGGAAGGACCTATTGATAAGGGAATGTGTGTGTGTGTGTGCGTGTGCGAGTGCGCGTTCCTATCCACCCCACCTTGTTTCCTATCCATCCCTCCTTGTTTCCTATCCATCCCTCCTTGTTTCCTATCCATCCCTCCTTGTTTCCTATCCCTCCCTCCTTGTTTCCTATCCCACCTTGTTTCCTATCCATCCCTCCTTGTTTCCTATCCCACCTTGTTTCCTATCCCTCCCTCCTTGTTTCCTATCCTTCCTTGTTGCCTATCCCTCCTTGTTTCCTTTCCCTCCCTCCTTGTTTCCTATCCCACCTTGTTTCCTATCCATCCCTCCTTGTTTCCTATCCCTCCTTGTTTCCTATCCATCCCTCCTTGTTTCCTATCCCACCTTGTTTCCTATCCATCCCTCCTTGTTTCCTATCCCTCCTTGTTTCCTATCCCTCCCTCCTTGTTTTCTATCCATCCTTGTTTCCTATCCCACCTTGTTTCCTATCCATCCCTCCTTGTTTCCTATCCCTCCCTCCTTGTTTCCTATGCCACCTTGTTTCCTATCCATCCCTCCTTGTTTCCTATCCCTCCTTGTTTCCTATCCCTCCCTCCTTGTTTTCTATCCATCCCTCCTTGTATCCTCTCCATCCCTCCTTGTTTCCTCTCCATCCCTCCTTGTTTCCTATCCCTCCCTCCTTGTTTCCTATCCATCCCTCCTTGTTTCCTATCCCTCCCTCCTTGTTTCCTACCCACCTCTCCTTGTTTCCTCGCCTGCCCTTTTTATCTCTCCTCTCCTATTCTCTCCCCGTCGAAAGAGGTTTTCATGTAATTAAGCCGCTAATACGCCGTCAAAGAATTGGCTAATTCAGCAAGGAAGAACTAAAGGAATCCGCGATGACTCATTAAGCCAGCCGCGATGTTTTGTCGAGAGCGCTTCTCAATAGCGCATTTGTGCAATGGATCACACCGTATTGTGAGGACATGTGTCCGTCTGTGGCACGCGAGCGTCACGTCGTACACGTGAACGTGTTCGATTCTGTTCAATCCACCTCTGTATGTCAACTGTATGTGGGAAATGTGCGTGGGTGAGCGACGGAAAAACAATTCAACGCGTGTAATCCATTTGGAACAAGCCACCAGAGCGCTAAATTATGGCCCATTGTAAACATTTAGATACTCTGGGCAGGATACTTAATTGCAATCAATGTTTATACTGCAGGCATAAAAATAAAAAAAGCCCAGAATGCATCACGCGGCACCGCGGCCTATGAAAACACTCGATATAGCTCATAAAGGCTGATGGGGAAAAAAGGCAGCCTATAAAAGAAGGGTTTCTAAAGGCATGACGGACACCACTTGAGAATGCCAGCCTTAACTAAATGCCTAATGGCTCGAAAGCGCTTCACCTCTTATTGAAAGTCTTCACAGCACAATCATACAGCTTACACGTCCAAATTGACACACAGACAGTTTGTCATGCTTTTTAAACACGTTAAAGTAAGAAGTGCGCTTGTGTCGGTGGTCGTTCCTAGTCCCATGCGCGCGCGCGCTGGAACTTAAAATTCTCCACCCTGTCACCTTCTTTTCAATCTTCTTCTTCTTCGCTCGCTTTTTTTCCCGTCGTCGTCATCGGCAAGAGAAGAAAAGAGGGAAGCGTTTGGGCAGACATTTTGGGAAAGCTGTAAGCCACTAGCCGGAGCTGTGGAGAACTCGTGTGTCCCGGTGGGCAAACTGTTTAGCTGGTCCGATTATTTGGCACGGAGGGGGGTGGGGAGGAAGAGGTTGGTGGAGGAGGAGGAGGAGGAGAGGGAGGAGAGTATGGTTCAGTGCTGCTTGTCCAGCCCTAGATGAAGAGGATAATTGAGTAGGGGACAAACAGTGCCAACCAACCTCGGAACCCTTTTGAAAAGAAAGAAAAGCTTGACAGAATAATTGAGTGAGAGAGAGAGAGAGAGAGAGAGAGGGGGGGGCGGTCTGACAGGGAGAGAGAACATCCTAGCTCCGGGGTGGGGGTGGTGGGGGGGCTGCTATTGAAAAGCTATTAAACTTGCATTTAGCAGGATTGATTGGGAATGAAGAGGCCTATTAAAAGAGAGGGACAAGAGGACAATGGCGCGTCTCTGGCCACCGTATGTTACCCTCCTTCTACCACCTTGTCTTACCCCAGGAGATGGGGAGTCCCCCCCTGCCTGTCTGTTTAAGCACACCCACCCAGGGACCCAGCAGGGGGGGGCAGTGAATAGAGCCTCTTTATCTTCCCTCTGGCCCACCATTCTCCCATTGAGAGGGGGAGACAGAAAGAGAAAAAACAAGGGAATGTTCTTTTAAGGGAATGAAAAAAGACCCCCTCCTGTCTCTCTCCCTCTCTCTCTCTCCCTCTCTCTCTCTCCCTCTCTCTCTCTCTCTCTCTCTCTCTCTCTCTCTCTCTCTCTCCCTCTCTCTCTCTCCCTCTCTCTCTCTCCCTCTCTCTCTCTCTCTCTCTCTCTCTCTTTCTCTCTCTCTCTCTCTCTCTTTCTCTCTCTCTTTCTCTCTCTCTCTCTCTCTCTCGGTGCTATATCCTCTCATCATAAACTCCAGCATCAGATCAGATGGAACTCAGGAGGGATGCCGTCTCCTTTCCTTGCTCGTGGGGTTTGTAAAACTCCATCTGAGGCATTGTGGCACAAACAGTGGGAAATGAAGAGCTGTATTCAAACTGTATGAGCGCGAGTGTGTGTGTGTGTGTGTGTGTGTGTGTGTGTGTGTGTGTGTGTGTGTGTGTGTGTGTGTGTGTGTGTGTGTGTGTGTGTGTGTGTGTGTGTGTGTGTGTGTGTGTGTGTGTGTGTGTGTGTGTGTGTGTGTGTGTGTGAGAAAGGATTGGCGAGCCAACGGTGTTGTGTGTGTGTGTGTCCCATCTTTAAACACAGCAGTGGAACAGACAGTGGCAGGTGTCTCCGTTGACATTCAGCAGTCTCAGACGAAAGCTTCCCCTGGGACACTTAATGGAGTTTTGATTGTTTAACATCCATTTTTACAAAAAGCTCCCCCAAAGAGTGGCAGATTTCTCTCCTTCGCAGTGTGCTTGTTTCATGTCACCGCGGGCACTGCCATATGGTTTGGTGAAAGAGTTAAATAAGTCATAAAGCAGCTGAGAGTCTGTTATGAGAGTCTGTTATGAGAGCCTGCTCTCAGCCACCAAAGTTCAAGGGAAAATAAATCCTTTCTAACGTCTGATTTCTCAGTCCCCTTCATATAACAAAATAACAATACAGAGTATTACTATACAATACATAGTATTACTATACAATATGTAGTATTACTATACAATATGTAGTATTACAATACAATATGTAGTATTGCTATATGTAATATTACAATAAGTAGTATTACTATATGTACTATTACAGTAGGTAGTATTACTATATGTAGTATTACAATAAGTAGTATTGCTATATGTAGTATTACAGTAGGTAGTATTACTATATGTACTATTACAGTAAGTGGTATTACTATATGTACTATTACAGTAAGTGGTATTACTATATGTAGGATTACAGTAGGTAGTATTACTATATGTAATATTACAGTACGTAGTATTACTATATGTAGTATTACTATATATAGTTTTACAGTAGGTATTATTACTATATGTAGTATTACAGTAAGTAGTATTACTAAATGTAGTATTACAGTAAGTAGTATTACTATATGTACTATTACTGTAGGTACTATTGCTATATGTAGTATTACAGTAGGTAGTATTACTATATTTACTATTACAGTAAGTAGTATTACTATATGTAGTATTACAATAAGTAGTATTACTATATGTAGTATTACTATATGTAGTATTACAGTAGGTAGTATTACTATATGTAGTATTACTGTATTACTATATGTAGTATTGCAATAAGTAGTATTACTATATGTAGTATTGCTATATGTACTATTACAGTAAGTAGTATTACTATATGTAGTATTACAATAAGTAGTATTACTATATGTAGTATTACAGTAGGTAGTATTACTATATGTAGTATTGCTATATGTACTATTACAGTAAGTAGTATTACAATACGTATGGGCTATAATGGACAGTCTGAATATGACAATTTAACTCACAATATAACATGCTGACATGTTACTCATCAACTCTTTTCTCTTCTGTCTCCAACCAGTTACCCAGGCAGCCTACTTTTCCCAGCAGCCCCAGGACCAGGTAGTGGTGTCTGGCCAATCAGTGACTCTGCCATGTGTCATTGTGGGGTACAGAGAAATGGTGCAGTGGACCAAAGATGGCCTGGCGCTTGGTGGAGAGAGAGACCTGCCAGGTAACCAGCCACACATATCGCTCTGTCTCTCTGTCCTCGTGTTTGACAATATCTCACTCTCCCTCTCTCTACCTGTTTCACTCTCATTCTTTCCCTGTTTCACTTTCTCTCTTCCCCTGTTTCACTCTCCCTATTTCACTCTCCCTCTCTCCCTGTTTCACTCTCCCTATTTCACTCTCCCTCCCCCTGTTTCACTCTCCTTGTTTCACTCTCCCTGTTTCACTCTCCCTCCCCCTGTTTCACTCTCCCTGTTTCACTCTCCCTGTTTCACTCTCCCTGTTTCACTCTCCCTGTTTCACTCTCCCTCTCTTTATTTCACTCTCCCTCCCCCTGTTTCACTCTCCCTGTTTCACTCTCCCTCTCTTTATTTCACTCTCCCTCCCCCTGTTTCACTCTCCCTGTTTCACTCTCCCTCTCTTTATTTCACTCTCCCTCCCCCTGTTTCACTCTCCCTATTTCACTCTCCCTCCCCCTGTTTCACTCTCCTTGTTTCACTCTCCCTGTTTCACTCTCCCTCCCCCTGTTTCACTCTCCCTGTTTCCCTCTCCCTGTTTCACTCTCCCTGTTTCACTCTCCCTCTCCCTGTTTCACTCTTCCTGTTTCACTCTCCCTCTCCCTGTTTCACTCTCCCTGTTTCACTCTACCTCTCCCTATTTCACTCTCCCTGTTTCACTTTCCCTGTTTCACTTTCTCTCTTCCTCTGTTTTACTCACCTCCCCCTTTCTCTCCCGCTACTTCTGATCAATGCCTGGTTTCATTAGGAAACCAAGGCTTTCTGTCTGACTGACTACTGCAGTTTCAATCAAATGAGTCGAGGTGCAAACAAACGAATACAGTACACTGCAGACACGCTCCCCACCCACCGCAGTCAGACGCAGAGCCGTTCAAATGTTCTTTTGCAATTTGAAGCTTTTGTACTAAGGTGGAAAATCAATTGGCCGTTGTCACGCGTTGACATTTTGCTGCGTTCTGGACTAGTGGAAATGCGCTGGGCTGGAGGCTGACCTTAGATACTACATCTTAATTCTGTCTGCGCTGTAAAGGACATCCAGGGGCCTCGTGGCCCTGCGTTTAGCCTCACGTGTTGCGGCTGCTTTTCCCCAGCACGTCTCCAGCTGCCCGGCCTCTGAATGGCTCAGTGCTCAACCAGACATTCTGCTGCATTCTGTTTCCATTCAACTCGCCGGCTTCTGTTGATTGAACAAGTCGACTCGTTTTTGCAGCCTGTTCTTTGTGGTTTGCAGCCTGTTTGTGTGTTGTTTTGTTCTGCTAATTGTTGGGTTTGTGTTCCTGTCCCTTTTCTAAATCACTCTCTTCCCGACGCCGGCGTCATACAGGATGGACCCGGTACTCCTTAATGGGAGACCCGCTATCAGGCGAACACAGCTTGCTGATTGATTCAGCGGAGTTGGCCGATGACGCTGTGTACGAGTGTCAGGCCACACAGGCTGGGCTGCGTTCCCACCGGGCCAAGCTCACTGTGCTAGGTAAGATACACAGCTGCCACACACAGGTGCACAGGTGCACAGGCACACAGACACAAACACATACACACACACAGGCACACACACACATGCGCACAGGCACACACACACACACACACATGCGCACAGGCACACACTTGCGCACAAGCACACACACACAGAGATACACACACACCGACACACACCGACACACACACACACAGAGACACTGATCCCTACAGCAGCTCTCCAGCTAAATCCTGCACCTATAACTCCTGAAACATGTATTTATTACTTCATATCAGCCCTTTAAACCCCCCAGATAAACTGAGTTGACAGAGCCATATAGAAATGTGTTCCCTTCGCCACAAATAATCAAGACTGTGAAAGTGTAGGATATTGTGATTGCTGGGCGCCGTCACAAAGAACGTCCACGCGTTGATGCGTAAAAGTCAAAGTCTGCACAGTTAGCAGATTTTACAGTGAGTCACAAAATGTGTCAACCGCGGGCAGCTTTTACATTAACAAAATGTGAGTGATCTACATATTTGCTAGGCGACCGGTGGCGGGGAGAGAGCAGGGTGGGGTGGCGCGGGTCGTGGGGGACAGCGGAACACTGCTGCCACCTGGTGGCCAACATAGGAACAGTCGGCAGCCAATACAGCCGTCTTTACTGAGCGTCCGGGCGAAATATCTGACAAACATCCCGACGCGGGGACTATGTAGCGTCCCCTTCACCGCGCTGCTTGTTTGTGTTCTTCTGAGTTCTTTAAGCTGCGAAACGAGCGGGGGAATTCAGGCCAGCGGATAAAAAACACGACCCTGTGAAGTTAGAAGTAATAACGAGGAACACTGCTTTAATTGGCTTGACTCAGTGTTTGGTCACGCTCGGCCCGCCATCACTTCTCCGCTTCCGCTCCTACGACCGAACGCTACTTAAAGGGGAACACACAGCGCCCAGCCCCACCTCACAACACCCACACGGGCCCGGAAGTGAGGCGGGGACCGGTTGGACTGTTAGACCAGTGAGCGTGAGCCACCTCCAGCTGTGTAGAGGATGTAGATAATGCAGGGAACAGGGGTCTGTGTGTGTGTGTATGTGTGAGTGTGTGTGTGTGTGCCTGTGCGTGTGCGAGTGCGTGTGCGAGTGCGAGTGTGAGTGTGTGTGTGTGTGTGTGCCTGTGCGTGTGCGTGTGTGAGTGCGTGTGTGTGTGAGTGTGTGTGTGCGCGTGGCGAGGGAATCAGTGCGGCCGGATGAGACCGAAGCAATCCGGCGCAGTCAAAAGAGTCAACGGCGGGAGTGCAGTCAAGGGAATCGGCATGGAAATTAAAATCACCTAGCGCTCAGATTCCATTAGTGTCCGGACTGCGACGGCGGAAAGACCTCTGACAATTCAGATACACACAGAAATTGGTTCGGCGGGAGGGAGACGGAAGGGCGGTGGCGGCGGCGGCGCTCGAGCCTGCCGATGTTTACGCCCGCCGTTATTGGCCGGGGAGATAGACGCCTTCATCTGGGGGCCACGCTCGGCTCGCCAGCGGCGCGCGCCAAACCGTGCAAATAAACGAACAAATAAGCAATTCAGATGAAACATCGCCGGGCCACAGTGGGAGTAAAAGAGGGCAACAATGCTCACTCTCAATGTGGCACAAAAAAACAAAATAGGTCTGAAGCTCTTCTGTCCCCCCGGCGCCCCCCCCCCCGCTCCCGAAAGCCAAACTGTTGTCGGTTTTCATTCCAGCCGGCGAAGTACAAACCCACCTCGTGAACCGACGCCACGGCGAAATGATGTTGTTTTCTCTCGGAGCGCCGGACGAAATGACGCGGTGAAACGCTTCGAACCAACGCGGCTAGATTTGGCCCGTGTTTAGAGAAGCCTGCACGGCGGAAACTGCAGGGTTTTCTGAATCCTTTATCACAAATCAGTCGGGGTTATTCCTCCTTTCCTGCAGTGCCACCGACAGACCCTGTGGTGGATGGAGGACCGGTGATCCGTGTGAAGGCCCACGCGCCCTACAACCTCACCTGCCGAGCTTCAGGGGCCAAACCTGCCGCAGAGATCACCTGGTACCGGGACGGAGAAGTGATGGAGACGGCCATATACTCCAAGGTACAGGAACATAAGGGGGTGAGGTGATGGAGACGGATATAAGGTACAGGAACATAAGGGGGCGAGGTGATGGAGACGGATATAAGGTACGGGAACATAAGGGGGCGAGGTGATGGAGACGGATATAAGGTACGGGAACATAAGGGGGCGAGGTGATGGAGAGGTACAGGAACATAAGGGCGAGGTGATGGAGACGGATATAAGGTACAGGAACATAAGGGGGCGAGGTGATGGAGACGGATATAAGGTACAGGAACATAAGGGGGCGAGGTGATGGAGACGGATATAAGGTACAGGAACATAAGGGGGCGAGGTGATGGAGACGGATATAAGGTACAGGAACATAAGGGGGCGAGGTGATGGAGACGGATATAAGGTACAGGAACATAAGGGGGCGAGGTGATGGAGACGGATATAAGGTACAGGAACATAAGGGGGCGAGGTGATGGAGACGGATATAAGGTACAGGAACATAAGGGGGCGAGGTGATGGAGACGGATATAAGGTACAGGAACATAAGGGGGCGAGGTGATGGAGACGGATATAAGGTACAGGAACATAAGGGGGCGAGGTGATGGAGACGGATATAAGGTACAGGAACATAAGGGGGCGAGGTGATGGAGACGGATATAAGGTACAGGAACATAAGGGGGCGAGGTGATGGAGACGGATATAAGGTACGGGAACATAAGGGGGCGAGGTGATGGAGACGGATATAAGGTATGGGAACATAAGGGGGCGAGGTGATGGAGACGGATATAAGGTACGGGAACATAAGGGGGCGAGGTGATGGAGACGGATATAAGGTACGGGAACATAAGGGGGCGAGGTGATGGAGACGGATATAAGGTACAGGAACATAAGGGGGCGAGGTGATGGAGACGGATATAAGGTACAGGAACATAACAGTAGCTCAGCAGATGACCGGAGAGAGGCATGTCCAATCTCATCACACGCACACACACACACACACACACATCAGAGCCAAGCTTACGACGGGGGGAAAGCAACCTTCTCTCAGGGCACACTCTTGTACCGACACTTTTTTGTCAATTTCTCTGTTGTTGCCCCGTTTTTCTTCTTTCTTATCTATTTCTTTCCGTCTCAGGACATGTTCTTTCTCCCGTTACATATCTCCTTTTAGTTCCCTCTGCATTTTCACTCCTCTTCTCCCCCCTTCCCCCTTTGCACTCTCACACACCGACACTACGGCATAACTGGAGCGTGGCCAAGCTCAGGCAGGCATGAGCGTTTGATACAGTAGAGTTTCTGCTGAGGAGAAATCAGCCACAACAATGCAGAAACACAATGGGTAGATGCGCTGGAGCGTGAAGCGGCCGCGGCCGGGAGAGTGTCACATTTGTCATGCTCTCTGACCACTCTAAACGACGCTAAACGGCCCATTTAAGGAGGCAGGAGCCCGCGGTAAAGAAGAGGAGAAGAGCAGGGGCGGAGCAGAGAGAGAGAGAGAGAGAGAGAAAGAGAGAGAGAGAGAGAGAGGGAGAGAATGAAAGCAGATGTAAAAGGAGGAAAGGGGTAAGAGGTACAGTGAAGTGAGAGAAAAGTCGCACGGTTGGAGAGGTGGAGAGGTGGAGAGATGGAGAGGTGGAGAGATGGAGAGATGGAGAGGTGGAGAGATGGAGAGGTGGAGAGATAGAGGTGGAGAGATGGAGAGGTGGAGAGATGGAGAGATAGAGGTGGAGAGGTGGAGAGGAGGAGAGGTGGAGGTGAAGAGATGGAGAGGTGGAGAGATAGAGGTGGAGAGATGGAGAGATGGAGAGATAGAGGTGGAGAGATGGAGAGAAGATGGAGAGGTGGAGAGATAGAGGTGGAGAGATGGAGAGGTGGAGAGATGGAGAGGTGGCTCGGGGCAGAGTGAGAGGTGGTGGCAGGGAGTGACGCAACCCCATCTACATTAGAAATGCTTTCCGCGTGTCTGGCTGTGCAAGTGAACAGCCTGTCCCATTGATTCAGCTGTCAGTCCGTTAGTCCGTGGGTCTGTCCAGGGAATGGGCTCTGCTCTGCTAGTGAGATAACCCCCCTAAACCCCCCGGTTCACTGCGACTTTCCAGAAATACAGACACAGCCACCTCTGCCATCACCGCACACCCTATAACAGGCGTATGCGTGCGCGTGTTGATATATACGTGTGAGTGTGTGTGTGTGTGTAAGTGGTTGTGTGAGTGTGTGTGAGTGGTTGTGTCAGGACACGCTGCTGTGTGTGTGTGTGTGTGTGTCTGTGAGTGGTTGTGTCAGGACACGCTTGTGTGTGTGTGTTGATATATATACGTGTGTGAGTGGTTGTGTCAGTAAAAAAGCGCCGACCGATATCTCCAGAATCTACACCTTTCCTCACTTAGCCGTATCGATTCCCCGCGAGCGATAAATAGATTTAAAAGATGATGACAAACAAGGAGGGCTGACGGGGGGGGGTGCCTCTCAGAAATGTGGGAACAGCACAATATCCCCCAGCACATAATAAAACCTGGGGTTTAACTGCCACGCCGATGGACAGGACGGCCGTTTTAACGGCTCTCGCGTCAGGAAGATCGGTCTGGCCGTGTCACACAGACTCCCGGAGGAGGACGCCACGGGGAGACCTCAGATGAAGCCGTCGTTTTTCAAAACCCACTTAAACCACTTGTTCTCCGCGGGGACACGCTTCAGATCGTCCGACCGCGACAAGGCGGAGTCCCGGAGAGAGAGCGAGACGGGCTCGTGGGCGTCTGTGTCGTCGTACGAGTTTCCTAACCACGTGGCGTCTCCCGTTAGGTGAGGATGGAGGACGGGAAGAGGGAGCTGGCTGTCAGTATGCTTCCTGTCATACCGGAGGACAAGGACTCGGGACGGACCTACACCTGCCGCGTCCTCAACCTCGCCGCCCCGGCCGGACGCCAGACCTCGGTGACCATCAATGTCCAGCGTGAGTGAGCCAGTGATGGGACACGCCCCCCGGGGAACCTCAAATACCTACGTGCTAGCTACGTGCTAGCGGTGACATTTATACGATATATACACATGTACATACATGCATTTAAAGTATTCATATATGTTATAAGATTGCTCGGGGCTTACAGTATAACTTACCAGTTACTGGGATAACCGTTAGTTCTGCCAGCCTGAACATGTACTCATCTTTTAATGATTCATACAGTCACCTCTCAGTGAGGCTGCCTTCTGTAGGCCCTCTCCAAGTGACACACACACTCACATACACACACACACACTCACATACACACACACACCGCTCCATATAGCCCCTCTCCAAGTGACACACACACACACACACTGCTCCATATAGCCCCTCTCCCAGTGACACACACACACACACACACACACACACACACACACACACACACACATACACACTGCTCCATATAGCCCCTGTCCAAGTGACACACACTCACACACACACACACACACATACACACTGCTCCATATAGCCCCTGTCCAAGTGACACACACACACACACACTCACACACACACACACATTCACACCGCTCCATATAGCCCCTCTCCCACTCACACACACACACACACACACACATTCACACCGCTCCATATGGCCCCTCTCCAAGTGACACACACACACACACACACCGCTCCATATAGCCCCTCTCCAAGTGACACACACACACACACACCGCTCCATATAGCCCCTCTCCCACTCACACACACACACACACACACACACACATTCACACCGCTCCATATAGCCCCTCTCCAAGTGACACACACACACACACACCGCTCCATATAGCCCCTCTCCAAGTGACACACACACACACACACCGCTCCATATAGCCCCTCTCCAAGTGACACACACACACACAGAGTGACAGATGCAGTCAGCCTGACACCAAACATTCAACTTATAGTAAAGTCGTGTTCCCTTTACATCCCTCAGATCCTCCGTCAGTCACACTGTCCGTCCAGCCTCAGACTGCAATGGAAGGAGCCAAGGTCCTGTTCATCTGCTCAGCCTCGGCCAACCCTGAGATTACAGGTTACAGGTAAACATTCATCTGCTCATTCATCTGCCAACCCTGAGATTACAGGTTACAGGTAAACATTCATCTGCTCATTCATCTGCCAACCAGGAGATTACAGGTTACAGGTAACCAGACCGTATTTCCTTTCTGTCATGGATTCCTGTATCACATTAGAATGGGTCACTTTTGACCATGTGATCAGGAAACCCAAAGTGACGTGTCAGGTAAGTTTATCTTCTAACGTTTTGTGTCGTGGTGACCTGGTGATACAGGTGGTCCAAGGGAGGAGTCCCGATCTCAGAGGCCAATGGGGACAGCCTGGAGGTGACTGTAGACCACACCTACTTCACAGATCCCGTCTCATGTGAAGTGTCCAACTCAGTGGGCAGTACCAACGTCAGCACCCTGGTAGATGTGCAATGTGAGTAAAATACATCACTGTAACAGATCACTGTGAACCTACACTGTAATACATTACTGTAAGACATCACTGTGAACCTACACTGGAAAACATTACTGTAAGACATCACTGTGAACCTACACTGTAATACATTACTGTACGACTACACTTTGAACCTACACTGTAATACATTACTGTAAGACTACACTGTGAACCTACACTGTAACACATCACTGTAACACATCACTGTAACACATCACTCTAACACTACACTCTAACACTACACTCTAACACTACACTCTAACACTACTCTCTAACACTACACTCTAACACATCACTGTAAACCTACACTCTAACACCACACTCTAACACTACACTGTAACACTACACTGTAACACTACACTGTAACACTACACTGTAACACTACACTGTAACACTACACTCTAACACTACACTCTAACACTACACTGTAACACTACACTCTAACACTACACTCTAACACTACACTGTAACACTACACTGTAACACTACACTGTAACACTACACTCTAACACTACACTGTAACACTACACTGTAACACTACACTGTAACACTACACTCTAACACTACACTGTAACACTACACTCTAACACTACACTCTAACACTACACTGTAACACTACACTGTAACACTACACTGTAACACTACACTCTGACACTACACTCTAACACTACACTGTAACACTACACTGTAACACTACACTCTAACACTACACTGTAACACTACACTCTAACACTACACTGTAACACTACACTGTAACACTACACTGTAACACTACACTCTAACACTACACTGTAACACTACACTGTAACACTACACTGTAACACTACACTGTAACACTACACTGTAACACTACACTGTAACACTACACTCTAACACTACACTCTAACACTACACTGTAACACTACACTGTAACACTACACTCTAACACTACACTCTAACACTACACTGTAACACTACACTCTAACACTACACTCTAACACTACACTGTAACACTACACTGTAACACTACACTCTAACACTACACTCTAACACTACACTGTAACACTACACTGTAACACTACACTGTAACACTACACTGTAACACTACACTGTAACACTACACTCTAACACTACTCTCTAACACTACACTCTAACACATCACTGTAAACCTACACTCTAACACCACACTCTAACACTACACTGTAACACTACACTGTAACACTACACTGTAACACTACACTGTAACACTACACTGTAACACTACACTCTAACACTACACTCTAACACTACACTGTAACACTACACTCTAACACTACACTCTAACACTACACTGTAACACTACACTGTAACACTACACTGTAACACTACACTCTAACACTACACTGTAACACTACACTGTAACACTACACTGTAACACTACACTCTAACACTACACTGTAACACTACACTCTAACACTACACTCTAACACTACACTGTAACACTACACTGTAACACTACACTGTAACACTACACTCTAACACTACACTCTAACACTACACTGTAACACTACACTGTAACACTACACTCTAACACTACACTGTAACACTACACTCTAACACTACACTCTAACACTACACTGTAACACTACACTCTAACACTACACTCTAACACTACACTGTAACACTACACTGTAACACTACACTGTAACACTACACTCTAACACTACACTCTAACACTACACTGTAACACTACACTCTAACACTACACTCTAACACTACACTGTAACACTACACTCTAACACTACACTCTAACACTACACTGTAACACTACACTGTAACACTACACTCTAACACTACACTCTAACACTACACTGTAACACTACACTGTAACACTACACTGTAACACTACACTGTAACACTACACACTAACACTACTCTCTAACACTACACTCTAACACATCACTGTAAACCTACACTCTAACACCACACTCTAACACTACACTGTAACACTACACTCTAACACTACACTCTAACACTACACTGTAACACTACACTGTAACACTACACTGTAACACTACACTGTAACACTACACACTAACACTACTCTCTAACACTACACTCTAACACATCACTGTAAACCTACACTCTAACACTACACTGTAACACTACACTCTAACACTACACTGTAACACTACACTCTAACACTACACTCTAACACTACACTGTAACACTACACTCTAACGCTCGTGGTGTATGAGGTAATTGATAACGCCCTATTGAACAGTGAACATTGTTAACGATTCCAGTTGTGACTGACTGGTTGTTTGTCTTACAGTCGGCCCCAGGCTGCTGTCAGAGCCGTTACCCATGAAGGTGGACGTTGGGATGGACGCAGCCTTCACCTGTACCTGGACAGGCAACCCCCCACTGACCCTGGCTTGGACCAAGCAGGGCTCTAACGTGGTCAGTAGCTCAGTCACTGGATCACGTGTGTGTGTGTGTGTGTGTGTACACACTTGCATGCGTGCTATTGTCTTAGCGTGTGCGGTCACAGTGTGCTTATGTTCCCGGCGCGGAAGCCCTCAGACATCAGAGCTGATGCTTCAGAGCCAGTCACCGTGACGACTGTCATGTCGACAAAGCTGACGGCGAGAGAGGTGACACTCTGTCACAACAACGTGACCGACAGATCAATCACATCAACAGCTCAGACACACTAGTTAAAAACCAACCGACACACAATTCGCGTCTAAAGGCAGATTCTCGAACGGCTCCTCGCTGCCGAACAAACGGCCAAGACAAAGGACATCCGAGGCGGCCGGCAAATGGGTCAGTTCCGCCCTTAGTTTGCATCATCCTGGCAGAAAGTCTCCCCCTCCCGAGCAGACACCACACCATCAGCTCTGGCTCCGTCTCCGGGGAGACTTTCTCTCCGTGCTTAATAGGATTTCAGGCAGCTTTAGCCAAAAATTTCCACCATTAAAGAGGAGAGAGCTGCCGGACGACGGGGGGACGCTGTAAAAGCCATTCTGTCATCTCAATCTCTCTCCGAGTGTAACGCCGTTGTCAGGAAGAAAAACACAGGCAGCGCTCTCTAATCCGCACACACCGGGCCACCAGCCACCACATAGCTACCGCTAATGGATTTATTGTGGCTCTGTACGGGTGGCTGAATAAAAAACGGAGAGCCGGAGTGAAGGGAGGGAGGGAGTAAATGGATTAATCACAGCTTGGAATGGTGAGATCAATGAGCTAATGAGTGAGCGAGTATGGAGCCGAGATATGGCTGCCTCTGAGGGTTCAGGTCCACTCACACCGCGGTT
Organism: Dallia pectoralis; assembly: GCA_029465975.1. Classification (NCBI taxonomy): domain Eukaryota; kingdom Metazoa; phylum Chordata; class Actinopteri; order Esociformes; family Umbridae; genus Dallia; species Dallia pectoralis. Next base: position 18,459,593 of record CM055738.1, on the reverse strand, counting down.
ACACTGTTCTGGTTACACTGTTCTGGTTACACTGTTCTGGGTACACTGTTCTGCCCACCAAACTGTTCTGCCCACCACACTGTTCTGGTTACACTGTTCTGCCCACCACACTGTTCTGCCCACCACACTGTTCTGCCCACCACACTGTTCTGGTTACACTGTTCTGCCCACCACACTGTTCTGCCCACCACACTGCTCTGCCCACCACACTGTTCTGCCCACCACACTGTTCTGCCCACCACACTGTTCTGGTTACCCTGTTCTGCCCACCACACTGTTCTGGTTACCCTGTTCTGCCCACCACACTGTTCTGGTTACCCTGTTCTGCCCACCACACTGTTCTGCCCACCACACTGTTCTGGTTACCCTGTTCTGCCCACCACACTGTTCTGCCCACCACACTGTTCTGGTTACCCTGTTCTGCCCACCACACTGTTCTGGTTACCCTGTTCTGCCCACCACACTGTTCTGGTTACCCTGTTCTGCCCACCACACTGTTCTGGTTACCCTGTTCTGCCCACCACACTGTTCTGCCCACCACACTGTTCTGGTTACCCTGTTCTGCCCACCACACTGTTCTGGTTACCCTGTTCTGCCCACCACACTGTTCTGGTTACCCTGTTCTGCCCACCACACTGTTCTGCCCACCACACTGTTCTGGTTACCCTGTTCTGCCCACCACACTGTTCTGGTTACCCTGTTCTGCCCACCACACTGTTCTGGTTACGCTGTTCTGACCACCACACTGTTCTGCCCACCACACTGTTCTGGTTACCCTGTTCTGACCACCACACTGTTCTGCCGAACACGGTTTAATTAGGACCATCTCCTCAGAAGCGCGTTCACTCCAGAGGTGGCCGGTCAGTGAACTGCTGTTAGAGCTGCTGTTAGAGCTGCTGTTAGATCTGCTGTTAGATCTGCTGTTAGAGCTGCTGTTGGAGCTGCTGTTGGAGCTGCTGTTGGAGCTGCTGTTGGAGCTGCTGTTAGAGCTGCTGTTAGAGCTGCTGTGAGAACTGCTGTGAGAACTGCTGTTAGAGCTGCTGTTAGAGCTGCTGTTAGAGCTGCTGTTAGAGCTGCTGTTTGAGCTGCTGTTTGAGCTGCTGTTAGAGCTGCTGTTTGAGCTGTAATGAATGGGTAGCATACTGTCTGTGATTAAAACCACTGCGTCGCTATTCCAATTAAATGAAAGTGAGTGTTGGAGCTGGAGAGAGGGGGAGTGACCACACATACAGCAGCGAGAGGGGGAGTGACCACACATACAGCAGCGAGAGGGGGAGTGACCACACATACAGCAGCGAGAGGGGGAGTGACCACACATACAGCAGCGAGAGGGGGAGTGACCACACATACAGCAGCGAGAGGGGGAGTGACCACACATACAGCAGCGAGAGGGGGAGTGACCACACATACAGCAGCGAGAGGGGGAGTGACCACACATACAGCAGCGAGAGGGGGAGTGACCACACATACAGCAGCGAGAGGGGGAGTGACAGCAGCGAGAGGGGAGTGACCACACATACAGCAGCGAGAGGGGGAGTGACCACACATACAGCAGCGAGAGGGGGAGTGACCACACATACAGCAGCGCAGAGGGGGAGTGACCACACATACAGCAGCCACACATACAGCAGCGAGAGGGGAGTGACCACACATACAGCAGCGACCACACATACACATACAGCAGCAGCGAGAGGGGGAGTGACCACACATACAGCAGCGAGAGGGGGAGTGACCACACATACAGCAGCGAGAGGGGGAGTGACCACACATACAGCAGCGAGAGGGGGAGTGACCACACATACAGCAGCGAGAGGGGGTGACCACACATACAGCAGCGAGAGGGGGAGTGACCACACATACAGCAGCGAGAGGGGGAGTGACCACACATACAGCAGCGAGAGGGGGAGTGACCACACATACAGCAGCGAGAGGGGGAGTGACCACACATACAGCAGCGAGAGGGGGAGTGACCACACATACAGCAGCGAGAGGGGAGTGACCACACATACAGCAGCGGAGGGGGAGTGACCACACATACAGCAGCGAGAGGGGGAGTGACCACACATACAGCAGCGAGGGGGAGTGACCACACATACAGCAGCGAGAGGGGGAGTGACCACACATACAGCAGCGAGAGGGGTGACCACACATACAGCAGCGAGAGGGGAGTGACCACACATACAGCAGCGAGAGGGGGAGTGACCACACATACAGCAGCGAGGGGGAGGGGCGAGAGGGGAGTGACCACACATACAGCAGCGAGAGGGGAGTGACCACACATACAGCAGCGAGAGGGGGAGTGACACATACAGCAGCGAGAGGGGGAGTGACCACACATACAGCAGCGAGAGGGGGAGTGACCACACATACAGCAGCGAGAGGGGGCAGCGAGAGGGGGAGTGACCACACATACAGCAGCGAGAGGGGGAGGGGGAGTGACCACACATACAGCAGCGAGAGGGGGAGTGACCACACATACAGCAGCGAGAGGGGGAGTGACCACACAGCGAGAGGGGGAGTACAGCAGCGAGAGGGGGAGTGACCACACATACAGCAGCGAGAGGGGGAGTGACCACACATACAGCAGCGAGAGGGGGAGTGACCACACATACAGCAGCGAGAGGGGGAGTGACCACACATACAGCAGCGAGAGGGGGAGTGACCACACATACAGCAGCGAGAGGGGGAGTGACCACACATACAGCAGCGAGAGGGGGAGTGACCACACATACAGCAGCGAGAGGGGGAGTGACCACACATACAGCAGCGAGAGGGGAGTGACCACACATACAGCAGCGAGAGGGGGAGTGACCACACATACAGCAGCGAGAGGGGGAGTGACCACACATACAGCAGCGAGAGGGGGAGTGACCACACATACAGCAGCGAGAGGGGGAGTGACCACACATACAGCAGCGAGAGGGGGAGTGACCACACATACAGCAGCGAGAGGGTAATAAACATACAGCAGCGGAGAGTGACATACATACAGCAGCGAGAGGGGGAGTGACCACACCGAGAGGGGGAGTCTCACTACCTCTCTCACACAGCGAGAGGGGGAGTGACCACACATACAGCAGCGTAGCTATGGTAATAAACTGCTGCTGAGACATACATCTCTCTCACACTGCCTCTCTCTCTCTCTCTCTCTCTCTCTCACACTACCTCTCTCACACTCTCTCACACTACCTCTCTCTCACACTGCCTCTCTCTCTCTCTCTCTCTCTCTCTCTCTCTCTCACACCACCTCTCTCACACCTCTCTCTCTCTCCACACTGCCTCTCTCTCTCTCTCTCTCTCTCTCTCTCTCACACTACCTCTCTCTCTCCTCTCTCTCTCTCTCTCACACTACCTCTCTCACACCACCTCTCTCTCTCACACTACCTCTCTCACACCACCTCTCTCTCTCACACTGCCTCTCTCACACTACCTCTCTCACACCACCTCTCTCTCTCACACTGCCTCTCTCTCTCTCTCTCTCTCTCTCTCTCTCTCTCTCTCACACCACCTCTCTCTCTCACACTACCTCTCTCACACCACCTCTCTCTCTCACACTGCCTCTCTCTCTCTCTCTCTCTCTCTCTCTCACACCACCTCTCTCACACCACCTCTCTCTCTCACACTGCCTCTCTCTCTCTCTCTCACACTGCCTCTCTCTCTCTTATCCTCCAGGTACTCAGCAACGGCAACACCCTGCAGTTGAAGGCTGTAACCCAGGAGGATTCTGGGACGTATACCTGTAAGGCCATTGTCCCGCACGTTGGGGTGGCCGAGCGAGAAGTCACCCTCACTGTCAACGGTAAATAAAGCAGACATGTCGGAAATGGCATGTTACCCATAAAACCCGTGGCCCCACACAGGCTGTCCACATTAGTTACTCTAGTAGCCCAGTGTGGACAGCCCATTTCTGGGGAGAATTCACTTGAAATGAGCCCTCGTTTTCCCAGCTAACATGTTTACATTGGCTCTGCCATAATGTAGACCCACCTTCAGGTTTAAAAACTAACCTGATGTAGACTGGACCGATGTAGACCGGACCAATAAAGACTGGACGCATATAAACTGGACTGACTAGATCTATGTAGACTGTGCGATGTAGACTGGACACGTCAGTGTCAGACGCTCTGAATATCTCTGTGAATATCTCTGTGAATATCTCTGTGAATATCCCTGTGAATATCTCTGTGAATATCTCTGTGAATATCCCTGTGAATATCTCAGTGAATATCTCTGTGAATATCTCTGTGAATATCTCTGTGAATATCTCTGTGAATATCCCTGTGAATATCCCTGTGAATATCCCTGTGAATATCTCTGTGAATATCTCTGTGAATATCCCTGTGAATATCCCTGTGAATATCTCTGTGAATATCTCTGTGAATATCTCTGTGAATATCCCTGTGAATATCTCAGTGAATATCTCTGTGAATATCTCTGTGAATATCTCTGTGAATATCCCTGTGAATATCTCTGTGAATATCTCAGTGAATATCCCTGTGAATATCTCTGTGAATATCTCAGTGAATATCTCTGTGAATATCTCAGTGAATATCTCTGTGAATATCTCAGTGAATATCTCTGTGAATATCTCTGTGAATATCTCAGTGAATATCTCAGTGAATATCCCTGTGAATATCTCTGTGAATATCTCTGTGAATATCTCTGTGAATATCCCTGTGAATATCTCTGTGAATATCTCAGTGAATATCCCTGTGAATATCTCAGTGAATATCTCTGTGAATATCTCAGTGAATATCTCTGTGAATATCTCTGTGAATATCCCTGTGAATATCTCTCTGTGAATATCTCAGTGAATATCTCTGTGAATATCTCAGTGAATATCCCTGTGAATATCTCTGTGAATATCTCTGTGAATATCTCAGTGAATATCTCTGTGAATATCTCTGTGAATATCTCTGTGAATATCTCAGTGTGAATATCTCTGTGAATATCTCTGAATATCTCTGTATCCCTGAATATCTCTGTGAATATCTCAGTGAATATCCCTGTGAATATCTCAGTGAATATCTCTGTGAATATCTCTGTGAATATCTCAGTGAATATCTCTGTGAATATCCCTGTGAATATCCCTGTGAATATCTCTGTGAATATCTCTGTGAATATCTCTGTGAATATCTCAGTGAATATCCCTGTGAATATCTCTGTGAATATCTCTGTGAATATCTCTGTGAATATCTCTGTGAATATCTCTGTGAATATCTCTGTGAATATCTCTGTGAATATCTCAGTGAATATCCCTGTGAATATCTCTGTGAATATCTCTGTGAATATCTCTGTGAATATCTCTGTGAATATCTCTGTGAATATCCTGTGAATATCTCCCTGTGAATATCTCTGTGAATATCTCTGTGAATATCTCTGTGAATATCTCTGTGAATATCTCTGTGAATATCTCAGTGAATATCTCTGTGAATATCTCAGTGAATATCCCTGTGAATATCTCTGTGAATATCTCTGTGAATATCTCTGTGAATATCCCTGTGAATATCCCTGTGAATATCTCTGTGAATATCCCTGTGAATATCTCTGTGAATATCTCTGTGAATATCTCTGTGAATATCTCTGTGAATATCTCTGTGAATATCTCTGTGAATATCTCAGTAAATATCTCTGTGAATATCTCTGTGAATATCTCAGTGAATATCTCCCCACTTCTCTCTCACACACACTGTCTCTCTCCAGGCCCGCCCATCATCACAGCAGACACCACGCAGCACGCTGTCAAACACTCTAAGGGCAAGATAGAGTGTCTGGTGGGAAGCAGTCCCCCGCCTGACAACATTGTAAGCGTGTGTGTGTGTGTGTGTGTGTGTGTGTGTGTGTGTGTGTGTGGTTCGTGGGTGTGTCTAGGGCTGGAGAGAGGCATCAGTTCTGATGACCAGAACTGATCAGAGGAACCAAACAAGTTTGAATATCTGCGTTTTAAAGGAACTCTAGTTGCAGCCACAACCAACCTCTGTATGACACAGAGTGTAACCCTGCCTGCTTATCAGATGGTGATCAGAGCAGTCAGTGCCGATCGTAAAAACAATAAACGGCAGCCAGATCATGCGATGAACATAGGCTGACAGTGGTATGTTCTGATTTCATAAGGACATAAAGATGTGTCTACACACCACAGTTAAATAGTACATTTATCATGGAGAAGGGAATAGTGACATGGATTGAAGAACTTCTTCAGGTTTTTCATTATTGAAATGGTCCATTATGGCCAGTTCAGGAGGCCCTTAATGAAATGACACCTGATGCAGTTTCTCCTGCCAAATGTCTTCATATCACAGGAAACATCTTAAAAGCGTGAACCTCTGTGGTGCCAGACAGGTTAAAGGGGTCTGCATTCAATATCAAACCCACTCACTTATACCAAACACACTCACCTATATCAAACACACTCACCTATACCAAACCCACTCACCTATATCAAACCCACTCACCTATATCAAACACACTCAACTATATCAAACACACTCACCTATACCAAACCCACTCACCTATATCAAACCCACTCACCTATATCAAACACACTCACCTCAAAAACCCACCTCAAACCACTACCTATCAAACCCACACCTCAAACCCACTCACCTATATCAAACCCAAACAAACACTCACCTATATCAAACACACTCACCTATACCAAACCCACTCACCTATATCAAACCCACTCACCTATATCAAACACACTCACCTATACCAAACACACTCACCTATATCAAACACACTCACCTATACCAAACCCACTCACCTATATCAAACCCACTCACCTATATCAAACCCACTCACCTATACCAAACACACTCACCTATACCAAACCCACTCACCTATATCAAACCCACTCACCTATATCAAACACACTCACCTATACCAAACACACTCACCTATATCAAACACACTCACCTATATCAAACACACTCATCTATATCAAACCCACTCACCCATATCAAACCCACTCACCTATATCAAACCCACTCACCTATATCAAACCCACTCACCTATATCAAACCCACTCACCTATATCAAACCCACTCACCTATATCAAACACAGTCACCTATATCAAACACACTCACCTATATCAAACACTCAACTATAACAAACACACTCACCGGTTGTCTGCCTGTTTCTGTGTCCAGGTGTGGACGTTTGGAGACGTTACCCTGTCGTCAGGCTCCTCCGGACGGTTCACGGTCCAGACGGTGACCAGTGATCAGGGGGTGCTGTCCTCCCTGGTTCTGTCTGAGACTCTGACCCAGGACTTCCAGCTACGCTACAACTGCACGGCGTGGAACCGTTTTGGGACGGGCACCGCTCTGATTACCCTGAACGAGCAAGGTACGGGTCGGACCGGGGTGTACCTGTTACTTCACTACCTCACACGCAGCTCATTCACCTCACTACCTCACTACCTCACACGCAGCTACTTCACCTCACTACTTCACCTCACTACTTCACCTCACTACCCCACACGCAGCTACTTCACCTCACTACTTCAACTCACTACTTCACCTCACTACTTCACCTCACTACCTCACACGCAGCTAATTTACCTCACTACTTCACCTCAGTACTTCACCTCACTACCTCACACGCAGCTACTTCACCTCACTACCTCACACTCAGCTACTTCACCTCAGTACTTCACCTCACTACTTCACTTCACTACTTCATCTCACTACCTCACACGCAGCTACTTCACCTCACTACTTCACCTCACTACTTCACCTCTCTACCTCACACGCAGCTACTTCACCTCACTACTTCACCTCACTACTTCACCTCTCTACCTCACACGCAGCTACTTCACCTCACTACTTCACCTCACTACTTCACCTCTCTACCTCACACGCAGCTACGTCACCTCACTACTTCATCTCACTACTTCACCTCACTACCTCACACGCAGCTACTTCACCTCACTACCTCACACGCTGCCAGCACAAACAATCCAACTGAGTCCATGTGAAATGGCGGCTGGTTTAGGGTCGGGTCCAATCAGAACTCCAATTGTGTGCTTATCTTAATTCCATTATTTAAATCAATATAATTTAATCAGCAGATGGGGACCTTAATGAATGCTTTGGGCCCATAACGTAGATATCGACCGGAGATTAAAGTCAATTAGATCAGACCACAGGTGTCTTGGGGCTGAGAGCCACGCGGGCTCTGTTAGCTCCATGTCCTTCTCTCTAAGTGTGTGAGAGCTGCCCTCTTCAAATGCATTTAAATAAGGCTGAAGAGCTCACAGACAAACACACAGAGACAGACACACACACACACACACACTCACACACAGAGACAGACACACACACACACACAGAGACAGACACACACACACTCACACAGAGACAGACACACACACACTGACACAGAGACATCTTCACATCTGGTACTGTCCCTTTAACTGTCTGACACTTCCATCTTCACATCTGGTACTGTCCCTTTAACTGTCTGACACTTCTCTTCTCACATCAGGTACTGTCCCTTTAACTGTCTGACACTTCTCTTCTCACATCTGGTACTGTCCCTTTAACTGTCTGACACTTCTCTTCTCACATCTGGTACTGTCCCTTTAACAGTGTGACACTTCCATATTCACATCTGGTACTGTCCCTTTAACTGTCTGACACTTCCATCTTCACATCTGGTACTGTCTCTTTAACTGTCTGACACTTCTCTTCTCACATCTGGTACTGCCCCTTTAACTGTCTGACACTTCACTTCTCACATCTGGTACTGTCCCTTTAACTGTCTGACACTTCACTTCTCACATCTGGTACTGTCCCTTTAACTGTCTGACACTTCACTTCTCACATCTGGTACTGTCCCTTTAACTGTCTGACACTTCACTTATCACATCTGGTACTGTCCCTTTAACTGTCTGACACTTCACTTCTCACATCTGGTACTGTCCCTTTAACTGTCTGACACTTCACTTCTCACATCTGGTACTGTCCCTTTAACTGTCTGACACTTCACTTCTCACATCTGGTACTGTCCCTTTAACTGTCTGACACTTCTTTTCCATCCTCACAGAGGCTGTGTCCATGCTGATCATCGTCGGGGCATCGGTCGGTGGAGGGTGTGTCCTGCTCATCTGTGTAATCGCACTGGTCTCCCTTTGCTGTAGACACACAGGGAAAGGTGAGGTCAAAGGTCAAATATGGCCCAGGGGGCGTGACGGTTCAATACGGTTTGAACTCATTCACAGGGATGAGAAGAAATTCACCGAATGCGATAAACAGTGCACTCATTGATCGAACGAACTGAATGGAAACCGAGCCCGACTCTTTGCAGAACACGGTTATGATAGATGTCTTTGAAGGTTCACAGACACGATCAAATACATTTGTATAAAAGCAGGAGGTATTAAACATTTCACGTCTTTCTTTCAACCCTCCAGGTAAAAAGTGCACGCGCCTCTCCAAGAGTGACATCCGAGTTCAGATTGTGCACAGCGACCACAATGCAACCCGCGGCAACGATGACGAGGAGGACGTCAAGGAGCCCATGGTAAACGCCTCCGTTCAGTCGCTATCAGTACGTTTTCAAAATAAAGGTTTTCTTATCCATGTATATATATATATTCATGTTAAGGGAGGTATCCCAGTGATAATAACCTGCGTATGCTGATGTTTCACTTTTGTAATTGTAGGGACTGTTGTTTCCTTCCCAGGCCCCCAACAGCAGTGAGTCCCCTGGGACGTCCCGGACCGAACATAGTGACCTGCTGGAGGAGGAGGAGGACGAGAGGTCCGACATAAAGGTAAAACCGCTAAGGACCAAGACTTGGACGATAACTCACGCGAGGGTAACGAGAAGCCTCTTGCATACCGAACGTTTGTTGTGCGAGGGCCGTTTTGGCGAGTGTTCTGAACGTGCACATCTCCACAGACACACATCTCCACAGACACACATCTCACGCACGTTTTTTATTCCCCTCAGGACCCCACCAACGGCTACTACAACGTGCGCGCCCACGAGGACCGGGTGGTCCGCAGCGGTTTCGCCGAGTACGTTCCCAACGCCCGGCCCGTCTACACCCCGTCCCAGCTGCCCTCCCCCAGCCCGCTGTACGGCCAGCACACGGTGACCGGCGCCACGCAGCCCCGCGTCTACGACTTCTCCCACCGCTACGCCACCACCACCGGGGCCCGGTCCACCTACGAGCAGCAGCAGGCGGCGGCCCAGCAGGCGGCGGCCCAGCAGGCAGCGGCGGCCCAGCCCGGGGCCATCTACCCCACGGACCCCCTCTACAGCGGCTCCGCCTACCTGCCCACCGCAGCCACCTACGGCCGGGCCTTCACCAGCTACGTCAAGCCGGCCTCCTACGAGAAGGTGGACGGCTACGACCAATCGGACCAAGCCAGCAAGGTGTCGGGCTCCTCACGTTTCTCCTACGCGTCGTCGCAGGTCTCCTCCCAGCAGTCCGACTACGGGCGGCCGTCACAGCGCATGCAGACTCACGTCTGATTGGACAGTGATACCGGAGGGGGGGTGGGGGCGTAGGGGTGGAGCATGGATGGCTGTTATGGAGAGAGGTCCCCTGTATACAAGGTGTGACCTGACTAACACGAGGCGATCAGTTGACTCTTTCCCTGGACGTGTTTCGGAGGAGGATTGACGTGACTGGAATCGCCTTCCTTATTTATTATTCAGCTGTCGTTCCGGGGTTTAATGGTCCCAAAGAGTTCCAATGGAGTGGACGACTGTGACAATGCGTCACTCACAACTTCAATCAAGAAACGAACCACTACCGTGTGGTACTTGGATCCTATCGTTCGTTCACGGCACTGGTTTCGTTTTGCCAGTAAAGGCATGGTTGCACGGCAAAATGGAAATCCCCAGAACCACGTCCTGGCCTGAACGGAAGCGAGTCGTGGCCTAAACTACCTCGATCCTGAGCCTTGCTAACAAGAACGGAATGCTAAGTCTAATAAAACATGACAGACTGTGAACGCGGAATAAAACGACAAGTCATTTAAAGTCATACATTGTCCTCATTTGGTGTTTGTTGGCATGAAAACGGAAATCTAAGCACATTGGTGTATCTCCATTCATTGAAAGAAGCCTGAGATCCAGAACGGCTGTGATAAAACCTTCTGCACAGCAGGCCAGAACAGCCGAGGGACTTCTCTTGGCGCTCCATGGGTGGTCAAAGCAGCGAAGAAATCCAACTGGCTGAACGCTTCGAAGAAAGCGTTTACTCATAATGACTTGATGGACTAGTCAGTGTGGGTTTCTGGGTAGTAAAAGCAGGAGATGATTGTGTATTCTAGCCACTATTGCTTATTGAAGAGCCAGCGTGTTGTTGTTCTACCCTGGTGGTAGAGTTGGTGAACTACACCAAACTGTATAGCCATTTACTAAAAGAGCTAGGGAACTCGAGATGAATTCCGATACGAATCCCAAAATGTGGATTGTGAAACGTAGGCATGTCTTTAGGTCGAATGAACCCAAGGTGCCATCTTAAATTTTAAAAGGCTAATATGGTCGGCGTGGAACCGTTTTTCTCCACGCACCACCGCCTTTACGACACAATCAAGAATCTTGGATATGTTTACAAACACACAACACTACCCCGGCATACTGGCTAGACGAACTGTACAAATGGGCGAAGAGAAGCTCTGTTCTTCTGTGTTGCATGCCGATGACGTGTCTAGTGAAACTCTTCCGTATTCGTTTTCCATGACCATTCCACTGGCTCGAGAGATCGCCCACTGCCCCCGGATCAGTCGCATTTCGACTCGTAAAAGGACCCGGTGCTGCCATTTTGTTTTGAGCTGCGCAAATGGTCAGTCGGCCCGATTGGAGAAAACCGTGATCAACAGAGTGATACAAATAAAAATCGATCATTGCTTGTCTTTATTTTTATATTTTATATAAGCCTTAATGTACAGCTTTTAAGCAGCTCTATTGTAAAGTATCTTTATATTATATATAAATATATATCTTTGTTGATTTTATTTGGATCACAGTTTCTTTTTTACCCTGTTCATCAATCACTGAATGCAGAAAAACTAACTATGCTTTTTGGAACACAACTAATTGCCATTTGTTTATTTTCTTAATGTATTAATGATTTGAGTTGCTAAAAAGGAGCCATTGTTGCTTGTAACTTTGTACACATATTTATATTTAAATAAAGCCATTTCAGATAAACCAGTGTGTTTGCAGATCAGTTGTAGTGTCTCAGGGGAAAACAGTAACCAAGATGCCAATTTAGTCCAGTTGATGAACACATAAATTAGCATCTGTCTGTTATTTCTGATATTTGCATGCTCGTTCCATCAACAGCTTGTCTCCTGGTTAACATGGTGAAAACAGTATATTATGGCAAAGGTTTGCTTGTAAAAACACATGACTTAGACATAGATTACACTAGACACAGTTAGCATTATAGGTGTTAGCGAATGACAAATGATCCATGTGCTGATGACTCAACAAGGAATGTTTATTAAAAAACCAGAAGCAAACAGAGACGAACATATGCCAGTGAAATATTGGTCTATACTTAGTTTATATTGTGCAACACCTCACATAGAACATTTTGGGTTATCAAGTGAGAGACTGTACAAAGAAAACCAATAGAAACTAAAAAGATAAAAATGTTGTTTTTTTTTAAAACGTCCACTGTTTGACGGGTGAGAAAAGCTAATTGTGTCTTTCTAATCCTAACTGATCTGTTTGAGCTAACGTGCAAAAGAGTCAATACCCTCATATCACAAATGGAAAATGGGCACCAGTGGAATATGCTAACGGCGTTAAACATTCATATTCGCTAGTCTGTAAAGAGTTCTCTGGCTGCAAATTATTTCAAAAGATGCTCAGAAAATGACTGTAGCATTTGAACTCCAGTGAGATGGATCATGTTTAGAACTAATTGTTGTTGTCTTCTAAGATGTTGCAGTGAGGTTGACGAATTAAAAGGTGTGTTTGTTTGGTTGCTGTTTGATTCACAGTTAAAAGGACGGTATGCAAAAACAGGTCCAAGGTTGATCGAAACAGATACGAGTTATCTTTTACACAGAATGCCCTCAACTTGATCCAACTACTTCTATATCTACGTCAGAGAGGCATATTGCAATAACTGAGCACTTTCAGGTCATATTTTATGACTCAGAATCTCATTTGGGTAACAACTCCAAATTCAAGTGTTGCGATATTTGACCCCTGATGCTTTTCAATAAAAACTGTGAAACAGCACTGAACATCCTCTGCATCTCAAGCATATAAATACAATATTCCAGGTAACAAATTAGCAGGTGAACTCGGCAGGTACAGTGAGTTCTCTACCTCTATCTGATATGTCGTTATGTTTTTTATTTCCCTGAGATAATTTCTCACGTCGTTCTGTACACAAGCACCAGATATGAGTCCTCAAAATATACATACTCCGTCATCTACATTCGGAGATTATTCTAAAAAAACAGTGGCGTTGGTCCACGATTGATGGAGGAACAGGAGTCTTGCTGCTTCCTGGAGCCTTTGAAGAGCCGATCCCAACCCATGTGAAGTCATTCATCTGAGCCCCATGCCGGCCTTCTGTTGGTGTCTGGGGACGCTTGGATGGATCGCTGTGTTTTTCATCTGAGGAACTCATTTTCAATCAGACTCAATGTTCCGTGTTCTTCATATTTCCCTCCTCCCTCTTTTTTCCCTCCTTTCCTTCCTCCCTCCCTCTTTCCTCGTCCTCAAACCCCTGACGTCTTGCGGATCCAGTCTCTCAGCTTGGTGACACGCGAGTAGACACCAGGCTTGTTCCGACGGGCGCAGCCCTCACCCCAGCTTACAATGCCCGCCTGAAACCATTTGCCACCCTCCTCGAAGCACACCAGAGGACCCCCTGAATCTCCCTGGGGACGAGAAAAAAATTGCATTTTGTGCTGGAAGGAAATGCATTGAATTAGACACAATAAAAGAGATTTGCATGTTAGTGTGACATATACACGGATGAGCCAAAACATTATGACCACCTGTCTAATATGCTGCTGGTCCTTCATGTACCGCCAAAACATGCCGACCCACTGAGACATGGACTCTATAAGACCCCTGAAGGTGTCCTGTGGTATCTGACACTAACACATTATGTCTAATATGAAGGTGTCCTGTGGTATCTGACACTAACACATTATGTCTAATATGAAGGTGTCCTGTGGTATCTGGCACTAACACATTATGTCTAATATGAAGGTGTCCGATGGTATCTGGCACCAAGACATTATGTCTAATATGAAGGTTTCCGGTGGTATCTGACACTAACACATTATGTCTAATATGAAGGTGTCCGGTGGTATCTGGCACCAAGACATTATGTCTTATATGAAGGTGTCCTGTGGTATCTGACACTAACACATTATGTCTAATATGAAGGTGTCCTGTAGTATCTGACACTAACACATTATGTCTAATATGAAGGTGTCCGGTGGTATCTGGCACCAAGACATTATGTCTAATATGAAGGTGTCCGATGGTATCTGGCACCAAGACATTATGTCTAATATGAAGGTTTCCGGTGGTATCTGACACTAACACATTATGTCTAATATGAAGGTGTCCGGTGGTATCTGGCACCAAGACATTATGTCTTATATGAAGGTGTCCTGTGGTATCTGACACTAACACATTATGTCTAATATGAAGGTGTCCTGTAGTATCTGACACTAACACATTATGTCTAATATGAAGGTGTCCGGTGGTATCTGGCACCAAGACATTATGTCTAATATGAAGGTGTCCTATGGTTTCTGACACCACGACATTATGTCTTATATGAAGGTGTCCTGTGGTATCTGACACCACGACATTATGTCTAATATAAAGGTGTCCTGTGGTATCTGACACTAACACATTATGTCTAATATGAAGGTGTCCTGTGGTATCTGACACTAACACATTATGTCTAATATGAAGGTGTCCTGTGGTATCTGACATTAACACATTATGTCTAATATGAAGGTGTCCTGTGGTATCTGACACCACGACATTATGTCTAATATAAAGGTGTCCTGTAGTATCTGACACTAACACATTATGTCTAATATGAAGGTGTCCGGTGGTATCTGACACTAACACATTATGTCTAATATGAAGGTGTCCTGTGGTATCTGACACTAACACATTATGTCTAATATGAAGGTGTCCTGTGGTATCTGACACTAACAAATTATGTCTAATATGAAGGTGTCCGTTTGCCCACCCCTGCCATAAATGCTTAATCAAATTGGCAAAGTAAACACCTTTAAAACGTCATCATGTTCCACAAACTATTCCCGACCAATGAGTGCAGAAAGGGGTGTACCAGCACTGCAATGCTGTTTAGGTGGGTGGGACGTGTCGTATTGACATTCACATTAACCGGTCTGTGGTCACACGGGGGTCATCATGGGCACTCTGACCGGTCTGTGGCTACACACAGGGGTCATCATGGGCACTCTGACCGGTCTGTGGTCACACACAGGGGTCATCATGGGCACTCTGACCGGTCTGTGGTCACACACAGGGGTCATCTTGGGCACTCTGACCGCTCTGTGGTTACACACAGGGGTCATCATGGGTACTCTGACCGGTCTGTGGTTACACAGCCCCATACTCAGCAGGGTGCCATGCACAGTGTTATGTGACACATTCCTCCCGTAACCATGATTACCATTTCCTGTCATTGTGCCACAGTGGACCTTATTATGCCGGTTCATACCAGAGGGGATAGCTTTCTTTGCCCTCACGCATCCCCACAAGGCTCGTTGTTTCTGAGATGTTCTGGCCCAGTTGTCAATTTGGGACTCAGGTCTACACACCTTCACGTTTCTCGACATCCAAACTGATGACTATGAGAACTGATCGTTCACTCACCATCTAATCTTCTCAGACCTGTGACATGTGGCCTCGTTAGGAGATGATAAGAGATCATAATGTTTTGGCACATCAGTGCATTGATGCATGTAAATGTATGTGCATATTAGCTATACTATACACACAGTATTAGTGTGCGTGATGCGTGTGTGTGTGATGTACGCGCGAGTGTGTGTGTGTGTGTGTGTGTGTGCACGTTTGATGTACGCGTGTGTGTAATGTGTGCGTGTGTTTGTGTGTGTGTGTGAGGTGCATAAGTGTGTGTGTGAGGTGCATGTGTATGTGTGTGTTTGTGTGTGTGAGGCGCGTGCGTGTGTGTGTGTGTGTGATGTGCGCGTGTGTGTGTGTGATGCATGTGCAAGTGTGCGTGTGTGCATGCGTGTGCGGTGTGTGTGCGTGTGCGGTGTGTTTGTGAGGTGCATTTCCTGGCTACCTGACAAGCGTCGACTCCACCAGCCAGAAACCCGGAGCAAAGCATCCTGGATGTGACTTGTCCCTCTGTGACCACGTTGCACACCGTGTCGTTAATGATCTTCACCTCGGCCTTCTGCAGCAGCCGCGCTGAGGCACCTGACCGCCACCAGACACAGAACACCTGTAATGTAACTCAGAGGAGACGACCTTCATGTACACCAGCTACTGCCAGCGCCGCCGCTAATGCTAATGGCCTGGCTTCACCTCAACTAATAGGGAATTAAGAGGCCGCCCGCTCACAAGAGAGGGAGTCCCGGTATGAAATATGGATGTAAAAGAGAGGAAGGATTAGACGAGAGATGAGAGAGATGAATGGAGTGACATGATGACAGACGGGGAAGGAAGAAAGGGACATTATG
The DNA here is from genome assembly GCA_029465975.1 of Dallia pectoralis. Classification (NCBI taxonomy): domain Eukaryota; kingdom Metazoa; phylum Chordata; class Actinopteri; order Esociformes; family Umbridae; genus Dallia; species Dallia pectoralis. The sequence continues at coordinate 18,442,892 of CM055738.1, read as the reverse complement.
AAAGAAGGGATTAAGAAACAAAGGGGACGCCATGAATGAAAGACAAATTAGGTGATATAAGTGATGGAAGAAATGGTAGCCGCAGAAGAAGAGAGAATAAGTAATTCATTCAAATTCGAAGACTTTTGGAATCCGTCGTAATAAGACTCCCAATGGTGGTGGTGGTAGTACTAATGGTGATGGTGGTAGTACTAATGGTGGTGGTGGTAGTACTAATGGTGGTGGTGGTAGTACTAATGGTGGTGGTGGTAGTACTAATGGTGGTGGTGGTGGTAGTACTAATGGTGGTGGTGGTGGTAGTACAAATGGTGGTGGTGGTGGTAGTACTAATGGTGGTGGGTGGTGGTGGTGGTAGTACTAATGGTGGTGGTGGTAGGTGGTGGTGGTAGTACTAATGGTGGTGGTGGTAGTACTAATGGTGGTGGTGGTAGTACTAATGGTGGTGGTGGTGGTAGTACTAATGGTGGTGGTGGTGGTAGTACTAATGGTGGTGGTGGTGGTAGTACTAATGGTGGTGGTGGTGGTAGTACTAATGGTGGTGGTGGTGGTAGTAGTAATGGTGGTGGTGGTGGGTAGTAGTAATGGTGGTGGTGGTGGTAGTACTAATGGTGGTGGTGGTGGTAGTACTAATGGTGGTGGTGGTGGTAGTACTAATGGTGGTGGTGGTTGTACTAATGGTGGTGGTGGGTGTACTAATGGTGGTGGTGGTAGTACTAATGGTGGTGGTGGTGGTAGTACTAATGGTGGTGGTGGTGGTAGTACTAATGGTGGTGGTGGTGGTAGTACTAATGGTGGTGGTGGTAGTACTACTAATGGTGGTGGTGGTAGTACTAATGGTGGTGGTGGTAGTACTAATGGTGGTGGTGGTAGTACAAATGGTGGTGGTGGGTGTACTAATGGTGGTGGTGGTAGTGTACTAATGGTGGTGGTGGTAGTACTAATGTTGGTGGTGGGTGTACTAATGGTGGTGGTGGTAGTACTAATGGTGGTGGTGGTAGTACTAATGGTGGTGGTGGTAGTACTAATGGTGGTGGTGGTAGTACTAATGGTGGTGGTGGGTGTACTAATGGTGGTGGTGGGTGTACTAATGGTGGTGGTGGTAGTACTAATGGTGGTGGTGGGTGTACTAATGGTGGTGGTGGGTGTACTAATGGTGGTGGTGGTAGTACTAATGGTGGTGGTGGTGGTAGTACTAATGGTGGTGGTGGTAGTACTAATGGTGGTGGTGGTGGGTGGTGGTGGTGTACTAATGGTGGTGGTGGTGGTGGTGGTGGTGTACTAATGGTGGTGGTGGTGGTGGTAGTACTAATGGTGGTGGTGGTAGTACTAATGGTGGTGGTGGTAGTACTAATGGTGGTGGTGGTGTACTAATGGTGGTGGTGGTAGTACTAATGGTGGTGGTGGTGGTAGTACTAATGGTGGTGGTGGTGGGTGGTGGTGGTAGTACTAATGGTGGTGGTGGTGGTGTAGTACTAATGGTGGTGGTGGGTGGTGGTGGTAGTACTAATGGTGGTGGTGGTGTACTAATGGTGGTGGTGGTAGTACTAATGGTGGTGGTGGTGGTAGTACTAATGGTGGTGGTGGTGGTGGTGGTGGTAGTACTAATGGTGGTGGTGGTGGTAGTACTAATGGTGGTGGTGGTAGTACTAATGGGTGGTGGTGGTAGTACTAATGGTGGTGGTGGTAGTACTGGTAGTACTAATGGTGGTGGTGGTACTAATGGTACTAATGGTGGTGGTGGTAGTACTAATGGTGGTGGTGGTAGTACTAATGGTGGTGGTGGTGTACTAATGGTGGTGGTGGTAGTACTAATGGTGGTGGTGGTGTACTAATGGTGGTGGTGGTAGTACTAATGGTGGTGGTGGTAGTACTAATGGTGGTGGTGGTGGTGGGTGTGGTGGGTGTACTAATGGTGGTGGTGTACTAATGGTGGTGGTGGGTGTACTAATGTACTAATGGTGGTGGTGGGTGGGGTACTAATGGTGGTGGTGGTGTACTAATGGTGGTGGTGGTAGGTGGTGGTGGTGTACTAATGGTGGTGGTGGTAGTACTAATGGTGGTGGTGGTAGTACTAATGGTGGTGGTGGTAGTACTAATGGTGGTGGTGGTGGTAGTACTAATGGTGGTGGTGGTAGTACTAATGGTGGTGGTGGTAGTACTAATGGTGGTGGTGGTAGTACTAATGGTGGTGGTGGTAGTACTAATGGTGGTGGTGGTAGTACTAATGGTGGTGGTGGGTGGTGGTGGTGGGTGTACTAATGGTGGTGGTGGTAGTACTAATGGTGGTGGTGGTAGTAGTACTAATGGTGGTGGTGGTGGTAGTACTAGTGGTGGTGGTGGTGGTAGTACTAATGGTGGTGGTGGTGGTAGTACTAATGGTGGTGGTGGTAGTACTAATGGTGGTGGTGGTAGTACTAATGGTGGTGGTGGTAGTACTAATGGTGGTGGTGGTAGTACTAATGGTGGTGGTGGTAGTACTAATGGTGGTGGTGGTGGTGGTGGTAGTACTAATGGTGGTGGTGGTAGTACTAATGGTGGTGGTGGTAGTACTAATGGTGGTGGTGGTGGTAGTACTAATGGTGGTGGTGGTGGTAGTGGTGGTGGTAGTACTAATGGTGGTGGTGGTGGTAGTACTAATGGTGGTGGTGGTGGTAGTACTAATGGTGGTGGTGGTGGTAGTACTAATGGTGGTGGTGGTGGTAGTACTAATGGTGGTGGTGGTAGTACTAATGGTGGTGGTGGTAGTACTAATGGTGGTGGTGGTGTAGTACTAATGGTGGTGGTGGGTGTGGTGGTGGTGTACTAATGGTGGTGGTACTAATGGGTGTACTAATGGTGGTGGTGTACTAATGGTGGTGGTGGTGGTGTACTAATGGTGGTGGTGGTGTACTAATGGTGGTGTACTAATGGTGGTGGTGGTAGTAATGGTGTGTACTAATGGTGGTAATAGTACTAATGGTGGTGGTGGTAGTACTAATGGTGGTGGTGGGTAGTACTAATGGTGGTGGTGGTAGTACTAATGGTGGTGGTGGTAGTACTAATGGTGGTGGTGGTAGTACTAATGGTGGTGGTGGGTAGTACTAATGGTGGTGGTGGTGGTAGTACTAATGGTGGTGGGTGTACTAATGGTGGTTGTGGGTGTACTAATGGTGGTGGGTGTACTAATGGTGGTGGTGGTAGTACTGGTGGGTGGTGGTGGTGGTAGTACTAATGGTGGTGGGTGGGTACTAATGGTGGTGGGTGTACTAATGGTGGTGGTGGTAGTACTAATGGTGGTGGTGGTGGTAGTACAAATGGTGGTGGTGGTGGTAGTACAAATGGTGGTGGTGGTAGTGGTGGTGGTGGTAGTACTAATGGTGGTGGTGGTAGTACTAATGGTGGTGGTGGGTAGTACTAATGGTGGTGGTGGTAGTACTAATGGTGGTGGTGGTAGTACTAATGGTGGTGGTGGTGGTAGTACTAATGGTGGTGGTGGTGGTAGTACTAATGGTGGTGGTGGTGGTAGTACTAATGGTGGTGGTGGTGGTAGTACTAATGGTGGTGGTGGTGGTAGTACTAATGGTGGTGGTGGTGGTAGTACTAATGGTGGTGGTGGTGTAGTACTAATGGTGGTGGTGGTGGTAATACTAATGGTGGTGGTGGTGGTAGTACTAATGGTGGTGGTGGTAGTACTAATGGTGGTGGTGGGTGTACTAATGGTGGTGGTGGTAGTACTAATGGTGGTGAGGGGTGTACTAATGGTGGTGAGGGGTGTACTAATGGTGGTGAGGGGTGTACTAATGGTGGTGAGGGGTGTACTAATGGTGGTGGTCGGTGTACTAATGGTGGTGAGGGGTGTACTAATGGTGGTAGTACTAATGGTGGTAATAGTACTAATGGTGGTGGTGGTAGTACTAATGGTGGTGGTGGTAGTACTAATGGTAGTGGTGGTAGTACTAATGGTGGTGGTAGTAGTACTAATGTTGGTGGTGGTAGTACTAATGGTGTTGCTTTAACAGTGGTGGTAGAGGTAGCAATAGCAGTAGTAATGACGTTAGCAGTAGTAAAGTCATGCTGTTAGTAGTAGCAGTGTATTAATTGAATGACGTTTATTTTTTATGTAAATCACTGCATTGCTAGGTTTGTCTAATGTTTTAAGGTGGAAAATAAAGAGAGGGGTAAGAGGAAAATATTAATGGTTTGATGAGAAAGATAAGCGTATTACAGAGTACAAAATAACATCAAGGTTAAAAACAATTATTAAAGGAGTGTCCATTTTGCCCGTGTCCTTTTTCCTTTCAAAATCAAGTGATGGTCAAGCATATGAGAGCATTTGACATAATGAACATTAGCATTTAGAAGTATTCAATATATGTGTTGTAAATGGTCCATGTTCTTAAAAGCATGAACACATCGGTCATTACGTGAGTGATAATGTTGCCTGGTCTCGACAGTTGGGATATTACCAAAAACTAATCTAGACAAAAACGTTACTTCAGAACACACTTTAAAGACGTATGGACATTTAGATAGCTTGCTGCTACTGACACAATTACATTTGTCAGGGCCATGTAGAAGTATTTACCAGTATCGGCATTGTCACACATGTTTTAGATTGAATAGTGTTAGATCTTTCTGTGGATTGTAATTATATAGAATAATATAGATTAAAAAATTGGGCCAAGTGCCCGTTTGATTTGATTGGTGTGGTAATTTAGGGGTTTCCAATTTAAAAACAAAAAAGGGGTGCTTACAATTCCTAAAAGGACCATGGGTCAAGATTTCTTAATAGTTATTATAAAAGTCATGTCGTGTGTATTTACATTAATTATTTTATCGTTAGTAATATAATAAGCCCCGTTAAGAAATATCTAACTACTAACGCAAGCTTAAAATATGTATCCTAAATTTCATCCCGCTTTGTGGAAGGTACCAGAACTACAGCAATACATCGCTTATAGACCCGCTTGCTGTTCTCACTTTCCATTTTTATCGACCAACTTACAAAAGCTTCAAAACCAAACGGTCTTGTACTTTTAAAACCTAACAGATAAATGTGGATCGCACATGTATTCCCCAAAATGTACATCCGTTGTACGGGTCATATCTGCATCCTCTGGTTGGACTGAAAATAGTCAAAATAGAATTAAAGCACTGACTTAGTTTATATAACTAGAAGTATAGCTTTTAAACCCTTTAAAGGTAGTAACTTCAAGCAGGGAATACTTTCTTCACGTAGACATTGGGTGCTGCATAACTTTAATAAATATGAGTAGGGACTGGAGTTTCTTCTCTCGTGTCGCTTCTCGTTAAGGTTAGGGTTAACGACCTGATAACATTCAGTGCAAACAACACAACAACAAAACCTCTCAGATAGATCTGATTCATTTTTCTGGAATGTTCCCCCGGAGTCATAGAGATAAATCTCCATGCTCCTCTCACGAGAGATAGAATGCTTGTGAGAAGACGAGAGAGAGAAAGAGCTTTGCAGTGCGTCTGGCGTGCTAGCAGCTTGGACAAAACGACAGAATGTAACGTGTGTTTACATTCTGCATGCGACACGTCCGATCTAGTCGGGACCTAAGAACCATGGAGTAAACATTTGACCCCCACCTCCTTCGCGGAGCGTTCCCCAGCCCGTGACCCAACAGGGAATGCCTGCGGGGAAGAGGTGCGAGCTGGCAGGCAGGCAGATGGGCTGAATGGTGTTGGTGAAGTCCAGGGGCTGGCTCAGCTCCAGCAGGGCCACGTCGTAATCATAGGTCATATGGCTGTAGTCCTCGTGGGTGATGATGGTCTTCAGCGTGCGTTTCTGGGCACTGTCGAACTTGTACTGGTCCTGCAAGCCGCTGTACGTCAGCCAGTTGGAGGGGATGTGGTTCCTAAGGAGAACATGGGGTGAGGGAACGCGCGCAGGAGGGTTATTCAGGTTATTCTGCTGCCCTTTGACATGTTTATTTTACCATTTTTTATTTTCAAGAACACATTATCTGTGATGTCTTCACAGATTTGTGTATTTAATAGCGTGCAATATAAACTAATTCAGTATATTAATTAAATATATGCACCATATTATCTGTTGTTGACACGTGACTAGAGAGAAAACATTAGCCAATAATAATAAAATAGGTGAGTATGATCTAGGACATAGCTAGTGCTCCACCTAATGGCAGCCCAGAGAATTACATCAGACACACAGAATAGAGACAATAACGTGAGATCTATATGGTTTATGTGTGTGAATCAGTGGGATCTATATGATTTATGTGTGTGAATCAGTGGGATCTATATGGTTTATGTGTGTGAATCAGTGGGATCTATATGGTTTATGTCTGTGAATCAGTGGGATCTATATGGTTTATGTGTGTGAATCAGTGGGATCTATATGGTTTATGTGTGTGAATCAGTGGGATCTATATGGTTTATGTGTGTGAATCAGTGGGATCTATATGATTTATGTGTGTGAATCAGTGGGATCTATATGGTTTATGTGTGTGAATCAGTGGGATCTATATGGTTTATGTGTGTGAATCAGTGGGATCTATATGGTCTATGTGTGTGAATCAGTGGGATCTATATGGTTTATGTGTGTGAATCAGTGGGATCTATATGGTTTATGTGTGTGAATCAGTGGGATCTATATAGTTTGTGTGTGAATCAGTGGGATCTATATGGTTTATGTGTGTGAATCAGTGGGATCTATATGGTTTATGTGTGTGAATCAGTGGGATCTATATAGTTTATGTGTGTGAATCAGTGGGATCTATATGGTTTATGTGTGTGAATCAGTGGGACCTATATGGTTTATGTGTTTGAATCAGTGGGACCTATATGGTTTATGTGTGTGAATCAGTGGGACCTATATGGTTTATGTGTGTGAATCAGTGGGATCTATATGGTTTATGTGTGTGAATCAGTGGGATCTATATGGTTTATGTGTGTGAATCAGTGGGATCTATATGGTTTATGTGTGTGAATCAGTGGGATCTATATGGTCTATGTGTGTGAATCAGTGGGATCTATATGGTTTATGTGTGTGAATCAGTGGGATCTATATGGTTTATGTGTGTGAATCAGTGGGATCTATATGGTTTATGTGTGTGAATCAGTGGGATCTATATGGTTTATGTGTGTGAATCAGTGGGATCTATATGGTTTATGTGTGTGAATCAGTGGGATCTATATGGTTTATGTGTGAATCAGTGGGATCTATATGGTTTATGTGTGTGAATCAGTGGGATCTATATGGTTTATGTGTGTGAATCAGTGGGATCTATATGGTTTATGTGTGTGAATCAGTGGGATCTATATGGTTTATGTGTGTGAATCAGTGGGGTTTATGTGTGAATCAGTGGGATCTATATGGTTTATGTGTGTGAATCAGTGGGATCTATATGGTTTATGTGTGAATCAGTGGGATCTATATGGTTTATGTGTGTGAATCAGTGGGATCTATATGGTTTATGTGTGTGAATCAGTGGGATCTATATGGTTTATGTGTGTGAATCAGTGGGATCTATATGGTCTATGTGTGTGAATCAGTGGGATCTATATGGTTTATGTGTGTGAATCAGTGGGATCTATATGGTTTATGTGTGTGAATCAGTGGGATCTATATGGTTTATGTGTGTGAATCAGTGGGATCTATATGGTTTATGTGTGTGAATCAGTGGGATCTATATGGTTTATGTGTGAATCAGTGGGATCTATATGGTTTATGTGTGTGAATCAGTGGGATCTATATGGTTTATGTGTGTGAATCAGTGGGATCTATATGGTTTATGTGTGTGAATCAGTGGGATCTATATGGTTTATGTGTGTGAATCAGTGGGATCTATATGGTTTATGTCTGTGAATCAGTGGGATCTATATGGTTTATGTGTGTGAATCAGTGGGATCTATATGGTTTATGTGTGTGAATCAGTGGGATCTATATGGTTTATGTGTGTGAATCAGTGGGATCTATATGGTTTATGTGTGTGAATCAGTGGGATCTATATGGTTTATGTGTGTGAATCAGTGGGATCTATATGGTTTATGTGTGTGAATCAGTGGGATCTATATGGTTTATGTGTGTGAATCAGTGGGATCTATATGGTTTATGTGTGTGAATCAGTGGGATCTATATGGTTTATGTCTGTCTGTGAATCAGTGGGATCTATATGGTTTATGTGTGTGAATCAGTGGGATCTATATGGTTTATGTGTGTGAATCAGTGGGATCTATATGGTGGAATCTGTCCGTAGGGGAGGAGCAGGGGGGCAGGAGGAGCAGGGGGGCAGGAGGAGCAGGGGGCAGGAGGAGCAGGGGGCAGGAGGAAGGAGCAGAAAGGAGCAGAAAGGAGCAGGGTGCAGAACTCACTCAGGGCTGGTAGTACTGAAGCAGTGGGCGGCAGACAGGAGCCACTTGTTGGAGATGATTGATGCTCCACAGGCGTGACCACTGGACATGAAGTGCAAGCTGACCTGCCAGGGCCACTCCCCCACCTGGGCGTTCTCCCCCCCAACAATACGGTTTAGCTTGTAGGGCCGTTTGCCACAGTCTGTAGAGAGGTGAGACGTGGGGGAGTGGGGGGAGGACGGGGGAGATACAAATATAAGAAGGGGAGCAGATTACTGGCCTTCACAAAGCGAACATGGCTCTGAACCGTGTGGCTGTTTAAAATCGCTATACAGAAACAAGTCATATTAGTTGATCAAAAACCATAGCAGATCCTGAGGCTTGGACAGGGAGGAAAACACTCAAATATTCACAGATGTCAAAGAGTTCTCAAAAGAAGAATCAAATATAGAACAGTGCAGGATGGAGGCCCGCAGACAGACAGACAGCAAGACAGACAGGGCTCTGCAGACAGACCGACAAACACGGGCCAGGGATCTGTAGACAGACAGACAGACAGACAGACAGAGGCCAGGGATCTGTAGACAGACAGACAGAGAGACAGACAAACAGAGGCCAGGGATCTGTAGACAGACAGACAGACAGACAGACAGAGGCCAGGGATCTGTAGACAGACAGACAGACAGACAGACAGACAGAGGCCAGGGATCTGTAGACAGACAGACAGACAGACAGAGGCCAGGGATCTGTAGACAGACAGACAGACAGACAGACAGAGGCCAGGGATCTGTAGACAGACAGACAGACAGAGGCCAGCGATCTGTAGACAGACAGACAGACAGACAGAGGCCAGGGATCTGTAGACAGACAGACAGACAGACAGACAGAGGCCAGGGATCTGTAGACAGACAGACAGACAGACAGAGGCCAGGGATCTGTAGACAGACAGACAGACAGACAGAGGCCAGGGATCTGTAGACAGACAGACAGACAGACAGACAGAGGCCAGGGATCTGTAGACAGACAGACAGACAGACAGACAGAGGCCAGGGATCTGTAGACAGACAGACAGACAGACAGAGGCCAGGGATCTGTAGACAGACAGACAGACAGACAGAGGCCAGGGATCTGTAGACAGACAGACAGACGACAGAGGCCAGGGATCTGTAGACAGACAGACAGACAGACAGAGGCCAGGGATCTGTAGACAGACAGACAGACAGAGGCCAGGGATCTGTAGACAGACAGACAGACAGAGGCCAGGGATCTGTAGACAGACAGACAGACAGAGGCCAGGGATCTGTAGACAGACAGACAGACAGACAGAGGCAGTCTACACCTCATAGCACTACACAGCTATTCTGCTCCACCATTATGTTAGACAAGGCAAGTCATGGTTTTGCAAAACCATTTTGTCACTCATCTTTACAAGCACAGAAACGTCAAGGGAGAAAGAGTGGCCCATAGTGGGGTAAATAAGAGGAATAATTCAGGGTTCAGAGAGCCTCATCTTACCACAGCCTTGCTCGTCTGATTGGTCAGTGCAGTCTTGGACCTGGTCACACTCAGCATTCACCTTGTTCACACAAGTCTCATCCTTACACTTATAGCTATATTCAGAGCAGATACTACGGGAAGATACTAAAAGAGAGAGGGAGGGAGGGAGACACAGTGGGAGGGAGGGAGAGAGAGAGAGAGAGAGAGAGAGAGAGGAGGGAGGGAGGAGGGAGGGAGGGAGGGAGGGAGGGAGAGGGGGAGGGAGGGAGGAGAGGGAGGGAGTGAGAGGGAGAGAGAGGGAGGGAGGGAGAGAGAGGGAGGGAGTGAGAGGGAGGGAGAGAGAGGGAGAGGGAGAGAGAGAGGGAGGGAGGGAAACACAGTGGAGAGGGAGGGAGAGAGAGGGAGGGAGGGAAACACAGTGGGAGAGAGGGAGAGGGAGAGAGAGGGAGGGAGTGAGAGGGAGAGAGAGAGAGAGGGAGGGAGGGAAACACAGTGGGAGTGAGGGAGAGAGAGGGGGAGGGCAAATTAATTGTTTCCAAATCAAAACCCATCCAAAGATAGAAACACAGAGCACATTTCTGATCAAAACAATCAGATGTTTCATGAAGCCATGTCAGAGCTGGGCCAGGTGTGATGAAAAACACTCTCTCCAATCAGGTGTGATGAAAAACACCCCGTCCAATCAGGTGTGATAAAAAAACACCCCGTCCAATCAGCTAGTCATAGGAGAGCGATACCCACAGTGGAGGTGCTGTACTCTACATCGATCGGCTGTATTGATCGTGAGGCTGTCTAGTCTCACATCCCACTTTATCCAGAAAACCGAGATTGGAGAGGAGTGAGATGGTTTCCACGTGAATTTGAGATGGGTGTGTGTGTGTGTGTGTGTGTGTGTGTGTGTGCGTGTGTGTGTGTGTGTGCTAGTTTAACTACACTAGTGAGACACTGTGTTCTTACTTGTATAGTCAAACAAATCAACAAAAGGACATATGTCCGCTTCACAGTGAAAAGAGTTATTTTAGGTGTATGTTAAAGATGAGATAACAAACACTAGCTATCCCAGGTGTAGTGGAATGCTTGTCTTATCTGCTCCTTAACGATGCAGTCAGCAAAAAGAAAGCTAGTATTTAACATAAAAGATTTGGCATAAAAAGATAATAAAGGATAAAGTAATACAACAACAAAAAAAATAAATTGGACAGTGACGAGTGTTGAAAATGTACAGCATGAACTGAATTTGTGTAGTATGTGCAGGTGAATGAGTCAGTACGTGCAGGTGAATGAGTCAGTACGTGCAGGTGAATGAGTCAGTACGTGCAGGTGAATGAGTCAGTACGTGCAGGTGAATGAGTCAGTACGTGCAGGTGAATGAGTCAGTACGTGCAGGTGAATGAGTCAGTACGTGCAGGTGAATGAGTCAGTACGTGCAGGTGAATGAGTCAGTACGTGCAGGTGAATGAGTCAGTATGTGCAGGTGAATGAGTCAGAATGTGCAGGTGAATGAGTCAGTACGTGCAGGTGAATGAGTCAGTACGTGCAGGTGAATGAGTCAGTACGTGCAGGTGAATGAGTCAGTACGTGCAGGTGAATGAGTCAGTACGTGCAGGTGAATGAGTCAGTACATGCAGGTGAATGAGTCAGTACGTGCAGGTGAATGAGTCCGTACAAATGTGTCTGGGTAAAGGGGAGGTTGCATATGATATGGTTGCATATGATTAAACAACCCCACTAGTTTATCTGTGCCTCCTTTGAGGACCAGAACAGGAATGCCATTATGTCTGAAAGCCTACTTAGATGACCTACTACTGTCTATCAAAGGGCACTTGAGCCCGTTGTCCAAATTAGAACCGGGTCTCACCCTCACTGTGTTGTATTCGTCAAGTTAGTTAGCATGTCTGGGAGTGAGTTCTCTGTGTCCACGACACAATTGCTTTTCCCTCAGATATCCAACAACAGGGGTCTTTAATCCCTGACACTTTTTCCTCACGTTGACCTATTCACTTAATTACATTCTTCTCATATTGACCTTTTGCCAGTTTGTCTGTGGGCAGCGTGTCAGTGGGCAGCGTGTCAGTGGGCAGCGTGTCTGTGGGCAGCGCGTCTGTGGGCAGCGCGTCTGTGGGCAGCGCGTCTGTGGGCAGCGCGTCTGTGGGCAGCGCGTCTGTGGGCAGCGCGTCTGTGGGCAGCGCGTCTGTGGGCAGCGCGTCTGTGGGCAGCGCGTCTGTGGGCAGCGCGTCTGTGGGCAGCGCGTCTGTGGGCAGCGCGTCTGTGGGCAGCGCGTCTGTGGGCAGCGCGTCAGTGGGCAGCGTGTCAGTGGGCAGCGTGTCTGTGGGCAGCGCGTCTGTGGGCAGCGCGTCTGTGGGCAGCGCGTCTGTGGGCAGCGCGTCTGTGGGCAGCGCGTCTGTGGGCAGCGTCTGTGGGCAGCGTGTCTATGGGCAGCGTGTCAGTGGGCAGCGTGTCAGTGGGCAGCGTGTCTGTGGGCAGCGTGTCTGTGGGCAGCGTGTCTGTCATCGCGTCTGTGGGCAGCGTGTCTGTGGGCAGCGTGTCTGTGGGCATCGCGTCTGTGGGCAGCGTGTCTGTGGGCAGCGTGTCTGTGGGCAGCGCGTCTGTGGGCAGCGCGTCTGTGGGCAGCGTGTCTGTGGGCAGCGTGTCTGTGGGCAGCGTGTCTATGGGCAGCGTGTCTATGGGCAGCGTGTCTGTGGGCAGCGTGTCTGTGGGCAGCGTGTCTGTGGGCAGCGTGTCTGTGGGCAGCGTGTCTGTGGGCAGCGTGTCTGTGGGCAGCGTGTCTATGGGCAGCGTGTCTGTGGGCAGCGTGTCTGTGGGCAGCGTGTCTATGGGCAGCGTGTCCACTTACAGCTATTACAGGAGGCCTCGTCACTCCCGTTGAAACAGTCCATTTTCGAGTCACACACCACATCGCGAGGCAAACACGCCCCGTCATCACACCTCCACTCAGTCTCTACACAGCCTGGAATACAGAGGGGAGGGGGGGGGCTGTTTATGCTGCTGGATAATGGATGCTTCATCTTAAGTGATATCCTCCATTTATAAAGGTCAGAGTGCATTATGGGTTATTAAGAGGCTAAAGCTAAACAGGCCACATTACTGATGGAGTAACGGCAGCACACGGCCAAGTGAGGAGTCAGTAGAGATGTTAATGATAGCACACAATTAGCTCAGCATTAGCTATTGACCAGGACTCACTGCAGTGCTTCTCATCGCTGCCATCCCCGCAGTCGTCCACCCGGTCACACACCCAGTACTGTGGCTTACACACCCCGTTGGCACAGGCAAATTGGTCTTTCTCACATTCTGGGGGAAAAAAACAAAGAAAATGCACAGGATCAGAGGCGTATTTCACACTAAGAAACCAAACCGAATGGTTTAAGCCAGGCCTGCTAATAATGTGCCTGTGTTATTATTTGGATGTATTTTAGAAGTTGAGAATCTGTTTGTACTAATGATGCACTGATAAGAAAATGATTGACCTATATAAATGGCGAATATTCAACTAACGCGATCGGCCGACGCTGAAACTAATTCTGATTTTGTCATTTCTGTACCCTGGAAATAAAATAAATAGTGGTCGCTTCTGATAGTAGTTCTAGTTTTAGACATTAATAACAAAACACAATCACAGATTGTATCCAATCATTTCCATACAGACACTGAAACATGCATATGACTTGACCAATTGTATTTCTATATGGCTTGACCAATAGTATTTCTATATGACATAGCAGAGATTTTCATCTAACTGAAACAGAACAGTACCAACTCTCAAATAGCATCATGCTATAGGGCTGCTTCTGTCCAGTGGGGACCAGGCTCAGGTTGGGATAAGGGCACCATGTCAAATCACAAGGTCAAATCTGGCAATAGTTTAGTTTCTCTCTCAACACAACAACAATCCAAGGCACACAGCCAAATCAACTAGCAAATGACCTGAAAGACAATTATATATTATATATAGACAAAAGATGCATGTTCAGTAAGCGTGTTTACACGTGTTGACACAGAACTAGTGGACATTGCAAAGAATACATACATTTTCAAAAGATTTAATATCTGCGAACCATATGGCTACTTTTTCACAGGTTTCGATTATCATTTTCGAACCTTTATTTCTCAATATAATAAAAAATCGAATTAAACGTGCCTTGCAAGACAACGTGGTTCACGTGTTACATATCAAAGATGTTTTACATTAACCTGAACTGAAATCCCAAACAGATGTGTAGAATTTAATGACACAATGGTGTATTTGGCAAAATGGAGTGAATATTTGACAGTGTTTTCTCAGGTAGTAGGACCTCTAACAATGTATTATTGTTAAGGACTGATGACAGGGGTTCTAAGAGGTTTCTGACAACATAAGTGAGGTGGCTAAACAGAGTGATGTGGAGGGACCAGACAAGGCCACAGTACACTTACTACAATTCATTTCATCGCTCCTGTCCCCGCAGTCGTTCCAGCCATCACAGTGCAGCTCTCTCTTTATGCAGATCCCAGTGGCACAAGCAAATTCGTTGGGGCAAGCTATATACGGTGAGAAGGGGTGGAGAAAGTGTAGAGAGAGAGAGAGACAGAGAGAGAGACAGAGAGAGAGGGGGTGGAGAAAAAGAGGAAGGAGAGAGACAGAGAGAGAGAGAGAGACAGAGAGATAGAGAGAGAGAGAGAGAGAGAGAGAGAGACAGAGAGAGAGAGAGACAGACAGAGAGAGAGAGAGAGACTTGAATTGAATTGAGAGAGAATGAGAGAGAGGGAGAGAGAGAGGGAAAAAAGCAAGAGGATAGAAACAACGAGAGGGAGACCGAGAGAGGGGGGGTGGGGCGAGGGAGGTGAGGGATGAGATTGATAGGGGGAAAAAACAAGAAATAGTGGGTGACAGGAGTGTGAGGGCAGGACAGAGTACATTCAGACCATCACTCATGTGGCCATCTGCACGCCCCCATTGATCAAAGCAATTAGAAATCCATTAAGGCCCGTCTCAGAGACGGCGGCACTATGACTGTGAAGAGAGACGAGACTGAGATTGACAGGGACAAATAAAACAGACAATAAACAAGCTCCCATGGTGATTAGTGGGCTTGTGATATGTCAGAGAGGCGCTGTGCAAATCTCCATCAATAAACTGTCTCTGTCCGAGTGTCAGCCACCGTGTGCTAGTGACACTGGCTCAGACGGCGCACGGATTGGACTCACGGTTGGACGGATCATACGCGTTGTAAGCGGCCCGGAAGCCTTTGTCTGTGTAGGACTGGTCGGAGTGGAAGGTCACATCCAGAGTGTTGGAGGTACTGGTCAGGGCTAGAGACGGCATCTCACCGCAATACCTGACAGGAAGCACAAGGCATTGGTACAAGCATCGGACCACAGCTAATGTGAGAAAGGGTTAATGATATAAACCTGACACAGTTGCTTCATTCGGTTCTGAGATTATGTTATACTGGATGTACACCGATGAGCCAGATTATTACGATCACTTGCCTAATATGCCGTCTTTAAACCCAGTTGCCCATTTCTTTTGTGTCGAACGCGTTGGCAATGATAACTGATTTCACGCTTAACGTCAAATCTTGCCAGACCTTGACAGGTGCCCTTGTTAGGAGATTATCAACGTTAAAATGTCTGTATTACATGTTGCAGCCAGGGGTCAGAATAAACCCTGTGTGTGTGCGTGTGCGTGTGCGTGTTACATTTTGCAGCCAGGGGTCAGAACAAATCCTGTGTGTGTGTGTGTGTGTGTGTGTGCGTGTGTGTGTACCTATAGCGCTGAATAATAAGTTGACTCATCAGTGTACACCTTCCATTTGCCTCTATGGATTATTAACAGTCAGCAGTGTGGCAGTCTTACTTAGTGCCCATGACTTCTATGTAATCCTTGTGACACACATGGATGTCCACGCCCGGTTCCTTCATACGGAACATGGCAAACGTAACACGCAGCAGCTTCCCTGCAGGGACCTGCAACACAGAACATGGAGTGCTATATTACTCCAGATAACCAGGGCTCTATTCACGTGAATGCTTACTGTATACTACACCAAACATACAGAGTCATATTCCTCCAGTGAACACTACAAAATACTGGCGTTTAAAATATAAAACAATCTCGTTCAACATTGATTAAATCAAATCAGTGATTTCAAATCTACAAGGGGATGTTCGCAAGTTGAAGAAAGAGAGCACCAGAGTGATGGTAGAGAGAGCAGTTGGCATCACAGAGAGAGGAGGGGCTTCAGAAAGAGAGGTGGGGCTTCACAGAGAGGTGTGGCTTCAGAAAGATGGGGCTTCACAAAGAGAAAGGTGGGGCTTCACAAAGAGAAAGGTGGGGCTTCACAAAGAGAAAGGTGGGGCTTCACAAAGAGAAAGGTGGGGCTTCACAAAGAGAAAGGTGGGGCTTCACAAAGAGAGGTGGGGCTTCACAAAGAGAGGTGGGGCTTCACAAAGGGAGGTGGGGCTTCACAAAGGAGGTGGGGATGGGGCTTCACAAAGGATGGGGCTTCAGGTGGGGCTTCACAAAGGGAGGTGGGGCTTCACAAAGGGAGGTGGGGCTTCACAAAGAGAGGTGGGGCTTCACAAAGAGAGATGGGGCCTCACAGAGAGAGATGGGGCCTCACAGAGAGAGATGGGGCCTCACAGAGAGAGATGGGGCCTCACAGAGAGAGATGGGGCCTCACAGAGAGAGATGGGGCCTCACAGAGAGAGATGGGGCCTCACAGAGAGCAACTACCTTGATGGTCCACTTGCAGTCCAGGGTTGGGGGGTAGAAGCCGGGGTAATTGGGGGAGCTGAAGTTGCCTTTAATCTCAGTCAGGACGCCGCCACAGGTTTTGGCTTAAAGGGAAACACATGGGTCATGATGATAACGCTGTAAAAGCTGTGTTGTTTGGCATTGATGCTGTACCCGTTGTTACAGGTGAGAGGGCAAACGTCCCACGCAAGCTCACATGTTGTTAGCGGGATGACGGAGTAGAAGGCCTTAAAACCAGGCCTCTGGACAGAGCTGTCTGTGATCAGGTTGACGAGCATCAGGTTACCAGATGACAACACCTCCAGGGGATTGGATGGAGGCCTCTGACCACATTTCCTGTTGGATGAGATGCATGCAGGAATTAGAGATGGCAGCGGTCTACTATCAGCAGTCTACTATCAGCGGTCTACTATCAGCAGTCTACTGGCGGCAGTCTACTATCAGCAGTCTACTGGCGGCAGTCTACTGGCAGCGGTCTACTATCAGCAGTCTACTGGCGGCAGTCTACTATCAGCGGTCTACTATCAGCAGTCTACTGGCGGCAGTCTACTGGCAGCGGTCTACTCTCAGCAGTCTACTGGCGGCAGTCTACTGGCGGCAGTCTACTGGCGGCAGTCTACTGGCGGCAGTCTACTGGCGGCAGTCTACTGGCGGCTGTCTGCTATCGGCTGTCTGCTATCGGCTGTCTGCTATCGGCTGTCTACTAGCAGCAGTGTAACATCGTAATAAACTATTGTATTATGGCTCTCATAAACCTGGTGTCACCTTGAATAAAGCTGATGGGCTGAGCAGCAATAGAAAAAACCTTATGCAACGACTGGCAACCCAAATTTGCTTTGGAGCCTGAAATTGTCTCCAGTGCGGCCACAGCTGATTGGCCGTCAGGTGGCAACAGAAGGAGATTGAGTCTGGCCCCCCACGGAGCCCGCCAGAGACCAGCATCATATCTATATAGGAGCCAAACAATACAATGTTGAAAACGCTCTGAAAAGTACTCATTTCCTGCTTCCTTTAGTCCCCACTGTTAGAATATATTTAGTTTGGAAAGAAAACTACACATTAGCTGCACAACAGTCTATCGATTCCCCTAAGCAGAGACACCGGCTTCGATCCAACACAGCAAATGTGTCTCCTACAAACATGCAAACCTAAAATCCAATTCAGTTGTCTGTACGCGATGCAATCTCCAGATCTCCTTGTGCTGGGAAAAACATGTGAATAGTGACAAACACTGCCTCCATTCTGCTTTTCTCAACACCATATCTGCACAACAGCATTGGAGTTGATGAGAAGCACCATTATATAATTGATCAGTATCACCTTACTAGTTCTGGTAACGAGTAAACTCACTGAGTGATGGCCTGTGTCTCATCTGAGATCAGGGAATCGTAGATGAACACGTAGTCATTGGAGCAGTCGTCCTCGATATGGAAGTCGGAGAAGCGGGCCGAGATGACGTTCTGCTGCGAGGTTCTGATCTGCCACTGGCAGCGGGTCTGGGACGGGTACCGATTGGGAAAACCAGGAGACTGGAAACTCTGGACTGATGTGTTGGCCTCCAAACGGATAAAACATTCATCTGAAGAGCGGGCAGAACATGGCAGATATGACATCCGTAGTAAAGACATCCAAGCAGATAGCACATGCTCAGGCAACCCTGTGTCTGGTGCAAACACCAAGGACCATAGTAGAGAGAGAAGAATGCTGTGTTCAATAGCATCAAGCCCAAATTAAGTTCTGCTGTCCATAATGCAGTGGTATCTGTTGATGCATTTTAGATTAAATGAAACCAATGTGAAATGACAGTTTACTTCAGTGGTTTGTGCATGTCATTTATAGCCAGGGCTTCCAATCTCTTTATAAAGTGGCAGGAACAGGACCAGCAGCATATATCAACCGCCGCAGGCTTTTGTTAGACAGGAAGCAGCCATTTGAACATCCAGTAGGAAATGAGTGGCATGTGATTGGTACAGGGGTTTACTCACCCGCCCTGGGGCTCCTGGCCATCCTAGGGTCTGTGCCTGGAGAAACATATGGGGGGGGAGGGAGGGGGGAGAGGTTGACAAGAGAAGAAGAAAAGGACCAATGAGATGCAGGGATGTAGAGTGGGTGGGTTAGGACCAATGAGATGCAGGGATGTAGTGTGGGTGGGTAAGAACCAATGAGATGCAGGGATGTAGAGTGGGTGGGTAAGGACCAATGAGATGCAGGGATGTAGAGTGGGTGGGTAAGGACCAATGAGATGCAGGGATGTAGAGTGGGTGGGTAAGGACCAATGAGATGCAGGGATGTAGTGTGGGTGGGTAAGGACCAATGAGATGCAGGGATGTAGAGTGGGTGGGTAAGGACCAATGAGATGCAGGGATGTAGAGTCGGTGGGTAAGGACCAATGAGATGCAGGGATGTAGAGTGGGTGGGTAAGGACCAATGAGATGCAGGGATGTAGAGTGGGTGGGTAAGGACCAATGAGATGCAGGGATGTAGAGTGGGTGGGTAAGGACCAATGAGATGCAGGGATGTAGATGTAGAGTGGGGGATGTAGAGGGGTGGGTACCAATGAGATGCAGGGATGTAGAGTCGGTGGGTAAGGACCAATGAGATGCAGGGATGTAGAGTGGGTGGGTAGGAGTGAGATGCAGGGATGTAGAGTGGGTGGGTAAGGACCAATGAGATGCAGGGATGTAGAGTGGGTGGGTAAGGACCAATGAGATGCAGGGATGTAGAGTGGGTGGGTAAGGACCAATGAGATGCAGGGATGTAGAGTGGGTGGGTAAGGACCAATGAGATGCAGGGATGTATGGGTAGACCAATGTGCAGGGATGTAGAGTGGGTGGGTAAGGACCAATGAGATGCAGGGATGTAGAGTGGGTGGGTAAGGACCAATGAGATGCAGGGATGTAGAGTGGGTGGGTAAGGACCAATGAGATGCAGGGATGTAGAGTGGGTGGGTAAGGACCAATGAGATGCAGGGATGTAGAGTGGGTGGGTAAGGACCAATGAGATGCAGGGATGTAGAGTGGGTGGGTAAGGACCAATGAGATGCAGGGATGTAGAGTGGGTGGGTAAGGACCAATGAGATGCAGGGATGTAGAGTCGGTGGGTAAGGACCAATGAGATGCAGGGATGTAGAGTGGGTGGGTAAGGACCAATGAGATGCAGGGATGTAGAGTGGGTGGGTAAGGACCAATGAGATGCAGGGATGTAGAGTGGGTGGGTAAGGACCAATGAGATGCAGGGATGTAGAGTCGGTGGGTAAGGACCAATGAGATGCAGGGATGTAGAGTCGGTGGGTAAGGACCAATGAGATGCAGGGATGTAGAGTGGGTGGGTAAGGACCAATGAGATGCAGGGATGTAGAGTGGGTGGGTAAGGACCAATGAGATGCAGGGATGTAGAGTGGGTGGGTAAGGACCAATGAGATGCAGGGATGTAGAGTGGGTGGGTAAGGACCAATGAGATGCAGGGATGTAGAGTGGGTGGGTAAGGACCAATGAGATGCAGGGATGTAGAGTGGGTGGGTAAGGACCAATGAGATGCAGGGATGTAGAGTGGGTGGGTAAGGACCAATGAGATGCAGGGATGTAGGTAAGGACCAATGAGATGCAGGGATGTAGAGTGGGTGGGTAAGGACCAATGAGATGCAGGGATGTAGAGTGGGTGGGTAAGGACCAATGAGATGCAGGGATGTAGAGTGGGTGGGTAAGGACCAATGAGATGCAGGGATGTAGTGTCGGTGGGTAAGGACCAATGAGATGCAGGGATGTAGAGTGGGTGGGTAAGGACCAATGAGATGCAGGGATGTAGAGTGGGTGGGTGAGAGGACCAATGAGATGCAGGGATGTAGACCAATGAGATGCAGGGATGTAGAGTGGGTGGGTAAGGACCAATGAGATGCAGGGATGTAGAGTGGTGGGTGGGTAAGGACCAATGAGATGCAGGGATGTAGAGTGGGTGGGTAAGGACCAATGAGATGCCAATGGGATGTAGAGTGGGGTATGAGATGCCAATGAGATGCAGGGATGTAGAGTGGGTGGGTAAGGACCAATGAGATGGACCAATGAGATGCAGGGATGTAGAGTGGGTGGGTAAGGACCAATGAGATGCAGGGATGTAGTGTCGGTGGGTAAGGACCAATGAGATGCAGGGATGTAGAGTGGGTGGGTAAGGACCAATGAGATGCAGGGATGTAGAGTGGTGGGTAAGGACCAATGAGATGCAGGGATGTAGAGTGGGTGGGTAAGGACCAATGAGATGCAGGGATGTAGAGTGGGTGGGTAAGGACCAATGAGATGCAGGGATGTAGTGTGGGTGGGTAAGGACCAATGAGATGCAGGGATGGATGTGGGGATGTAGAGTGAGATGCAGGTGGGTAAGGACCAATGAGATGCAGGGATGTAGTGAGTGAGATGCAGGGATGGGTGGATGCAGGGATGTAGAGTAAGGACCAATGAGATGCAGGGATGTAGAGTCCAATGGATGCAGGGATGGGTAAGGACCAATGAGATGCAGGGATGTAGAGTCGGTGGGTAAGGACCAATGAGATGCAGGGATGTAGAGTGGGTGGGTAAGGACCAATGAGATGCAGGGATGTAGAGTGGGTGGGTAAGGACCAATGAGATGCAGGGATGTAGTGTGGGTGGGTAAGGACCAATGAGATGCAGGGATGTAGTGTCGGTGGGTAAGGACCAATGAGATGCAGGGATGTAGAGTGGGTGGGTAAGGACCAATGAGATGCAGGGATGTAGTGTCGGTGGGTAAGGACCAATGAGATGCAGGGATGTAGAGTCGGTGGGTAGAGGGGTGGGTACCAATGAGATGCAGGGATGTAGAGTGGGTGGGTAAGGACCAATGAGATGCAGGGATGTAGTGTCGGTGGGTAAGGACCAATGAGATGCAGGGATGTAGTGTCGGTGGGTAAGGACCAATGAGATGCAGGGATGTAGAGTGGGTGGGTAAGGACCAATGAGATGCAGGGATGTAGAGTGGGTGGGTAAGGACCAATGAGATGCAGGGATGTAGAGTGGGTGGGTAAGGACCAATGAGATGCAGGGATGTAGTGTCGGTGGGTAAGGACCAATGAGATGCAGGGATGTAGAGTGGGTGGGTAAGGACCAATGAGATGCAGGGATGTAGAGTGGGTGGGTAAGGACCAAAGAGATGCAGGGATGTAGTGTCGGTGGGTAAGGACCAATGAGATGCAGGGATGTAGAGTGGGTGGGTAAGGACCAATGAGATGCAGGGATGTAGAGTGGGTGGGTAAGGACCAATGAGATGCAGGGATGTAGTGTCGGTGGGTAAGGGATAATGTACACTAAGGACGAAAGTATTTGATCCCCTGCTTATCTTGTATGGTTGTCCGCTGATAAAGGCATGATCAGTCTATCATTTTAATGGTAGGTTAATTTTAACAAAACAATCCTGAATAACGCATTTCTAGAAATTGATTGATTCATTTTACTCAGTGACATAAGTATTTGACTCCTTTGCAAAACATGACTTGGTGGCGATCACAGGGGTCAGGCGTTTCTTATAGTTGGCCACCAGGTTTGGTTCACTCACAGGGGTCAGGCGTTTCTTATAGTTGGCCACCAGGTTTGGTTCACTCACAGGGGTCAGGCGTTTCTTATAGTTGGCCACCAGGTTTGCACACAGCTCAGCAGGGATTCTGTCCGACTCCTCTTTGCAGATCCTCCCCAAGTCATTAATGTTTCAAGGCTGACGTTTGGCAACTCGAACCTTCGGCTCCCTACACTGATTTTCTATGGGATTATGGTCTGGAGACTGGCTAGGCCACTCCAGGACCTTAATGTGCTTCTTCTTGAGCCACTCCTTGGCCACTCAATATTCAAAGCCCTGGCTGAGGGATGGTGGTTCTCAACCTAGATTTGACGTTACATGGCCCCATCCATGGTTTCTTTAATGCGTTGAAGTTGTTCTGTCCACTTAGCAGAAAAACACCCCCAAAGCATAATGTTTCCACCCCTATGTTTGACGGTGGGGATGGTGTTCTTTGGGTCAGAGGCCTCCTCTTCCAAACACAGTGAGTGGAGGTGATGACAAATAGCTAGATTTTGGTCTCATCTGACCACAACACTTTCACCCAGTTCTCTTCTGAATCATTCAGATGTTCGTTGGCAAACGTTGTTATGTTGTTATTCTGTCTCTCAAATGATCATGTCTTTGTCATTGGGCAGACGTGCAAAATCAGATGTGGATCAAATTCTTTCTTCCTTCACTCTCAGGTGACTGGGTTAAGTACTTTCAGTTCGGTGAAACAGTTTGGGTTTCACTTTTTTATGTTCCATTTCCATCCACTGTTTGCAATGCCGGTAAAGTGTCGTTTTTCATATCTCGTCTCATCAAGCCCCGTGGAGCACAGTGATACAGTCATGTCTGACAGACTGAAACAGCCTCACCGAATCAAACTGAAAGAATTTCCAGAGCAAAACCACTGTCACATACAGTACAGGCAGCCTATTGAATGATGGCCATTAAAGGATTTTAGTGTAGACGAGAGAAACGAGAGTGGCCAGAGAGAGACAGGCAAGTAGCTAGAAGGCAGCCCGTGGGGGAAGCTTCTGGAATTTCATTTAAATCCAACTTAAAGCAGAAACCTCCCTAATACTGCCATGTTTCTCTGGGTACGTCAGAGACATTTAGCTAGGATAAAACGGTCGTAAATGGCAGAAATCTGATCAAAGAAGAATGCTTAGGGAGGATGACAGAGGATGGGCTTGCTTCAGACAGTACATTGCTCTTCTAAAATTATATTCTTTTTCAGGTGAGCCATCCTTCAGAAAAGCTAATGGGGTACGCAGGCTTTTACTTTAACCCAATAAAACCACATGGTGCTAATTAAGGTACCTCGGAGCAGCTTATCAAACAAAATGTGGAATGGAAGATTTAGTTTGAAACATGGGGAACTCTTGAACAGGAGGAACGGTCACTGCTGTCTTAGTCTAAATCCCAAGTCTATAAGAAGTGCCATTTTCACTCAGATATTCCGTCCCTGGTTTCACCTTGACTTGGTGGTACAAACTGTTAACTTACGCGTGGCTGTAACCCTGCTGATCTGGAGGTGCTGGCCGGAGCGCATTCCCGGTTCTTTTAAGTTTTTCTTCATCACATCCAGGATCCGATACTCTGAGAACTGTGGCAGGATCTCCAGGTCCTTCGCTGGGATGTCAAACATGATCCAGTAGTATGCCAGCACTCCTTCACTGGAGTAAAAAACAAACTGTGATCAAACTGTCAAAGAGGCTATGATACAATATCTTTATCGTTGTTCCAACAAAATATTTGCGTTTATCAATCAATCAAATGTATGTTTATAAACCCCTTTTTACAACAAAGTGCTTTACAAACACCCAGCCTGAATCAGACACAAATCAACAAGCTGAATATAATAAAAACAGGTAGCAAGCTACATTGTATTTTCCCCATAGATGGAATATGCTGTACTGAATTTATGATTATAATGGATCAACTCAATTGACAATTACTGTATTATACAAATATTACCCAAAACAACAAGTGTCAAGTATTGACAGCCCAGTCTGTCTGTAGTGTGAAGTATGTTAACCTGCATAATTCAAATACTGTAGACAAATATACTAAGTTCAAGACTCCAGCCAGGCTAAACAGAAAAGCATGTACATTTATAGTAATACAGCGGGTTACACATACATAATATTACAATGCAATGATAAAATGCTAAATTATATTGTCACCTGTCAATGGAGGTGTAAGGCTCATTCATTTAATTAATGAATCAACAGTGACTACAGCAAATTACTAAACACTCTGAAAGTCCACATCCCAGAGTACCCTCTCACCTAAAAGCGGTCACCACAGATTTGGTGTAGTACTTGGAAAGGCGTTCAACTTCTTTGTAGTTGGTATCAAGCTAGAGAAAATGTACAACATAAAAGTAAGAATTCAACAGGTTACAGGTGCAGTCCAGGTCTTTGGCAAACAGTCTCCATATATGTAAACTCCCATGTAGGGTAGGATGTATGACATGTGCATTATCTATAAATCCAATAACAGATACATCTCTGTTTGGCATGACAAGTAAGAACCCACACGGTGTTGATGACATCAGGCACGTACCGACACATACATGACAAAGTGAAACATTTTTGGAGAACTGCCATGGCAACAGTGCCACTCCAGGTATCGTTAAATGAGTGTGCATTTGGTGGTGCTTTAGAAATAAAATGAAGACACAACTCTGCACAGATCCTGACAACGGAGTTCTGAAGAGAGACGTTTTAAAACCAAATTAGTATCAACTATGACAATACCACAGTTAGTATGGAAACACGTGGGCAGGAACCGTTGTGAAGGATTCACATGGAGACAGGGTTGGGGGAGCGTGTGAAACTAATTCATATTGTTTGCTTCTGTCTCAAATGTGTCTTACTTTAGAATGGTGCAGAATCTCCAATGTAACTTTCAATTTGAATTGGTTTGATTAGCTGATTTCCTCATCAATAGAAGTACACCAAAATAATGTCAGGTTTCTGTTCCCATTGACATTAATACATCATATGAACACTAGTAATATGGATACTTGGAATGGGTCAATTGCGATCAATCAATTAATTTGCTTGTAGGATCCCAAATAGCCCTGAATAAATGTCTTGCGTTAAACAGATTGGCGTCTCTGGCTATTAAATAATTCCTAGGCGGACTCCTTCCTCTGTCCAGCGTCTGGGTTCTTTTGTCCATCATAATAATTTATTTTTATTGATGTCTTGATCTACTTAAAGACATGACTTCCTCTTTGCAACTCTGCGTAGAAGGCATTCCAGAGTGGCCTATTCACTGTTGACATTGAAACTGGTGTTTTGCATGTACGTCTGGCATCGGTTTCTGAAACTAAACACTAATGTATTTGTCTTCTGTTCTGTTGTGCATCGCGGCCTCCCAGTAGACTTTGTATTCTGGTTAGAGTCAGTTTGCAATCTTCTGTGAAGGGAGTAGTACACAGTGTGTACAAGATCTAAAGTTTATTGTCAGTTTCCTGCGTGGAACAGCCTTTATTTCCCAGAACACGTATAAAAGTTATTTCTTTGTCGCCATTTTGAGCCTGCAATCAAACCCACAATAGCAGATGCTCCAGATACTCAGTTAATTCGAATGAAGGCCAGTTTTATTTATTCTTTGATCAACACAACGTTTTTTCTCTGTGCTAAGCAAACAGCACATTCTTTTGGAATACAGGACTGATGGTTGCTGATAACCAGGTTAGTGTTTATATGACCCCGCAGAACAAACCCAGAGTCAGTTTAGTGTTTATATGACCCCCGCAGAACAAACCCAGAGTCAGTTTAGTGTTTATATGACCCCCGCAGAACAAACCCAGAGTCAGTTTAGTGTTTATATGACCCCCGCAGAACAAACCCAGAGTCAGTTTAGTGTTTATATGACCCCCGCAGAACAAACCCAGAGTCAGTTTAGTGTTTATATGACCCCCGCAGAACAAACCCAGAGTCAGTTTAGTGTTTATATGACCCCCGCAGAACAAACCCAGAGTCAGTTTAGTGTTTATATGACCCCCGCAGAACAAACACATAGTCAGTTTAGTGTTTATATGACCCCCGCAGAAAAAACCTAGAGTCAGTTTAGTGTTTATATGACCCCCGCAGAACAAACCTAGAGTCAGTTTAGTGTTTATATGACCCCCGCAGAACAAACCTAGAGTCAGTTTAGTGTTTATATGACCCCCGCAGAACAAATCTAGAGTCAGTTTAGTGTTTATATGACCCCGCAGAAAAAACCTAGAGTCAGTTTAGTGTTTATATGACCCCCGCAGAACAAACCTACAGTCAGTTTAGTGTTTATATGACCCCCGCAGAACAAACCTAGAGTCAGTTTAGTGTTTATATGACCCCCGCAGAACAAACCTACAGTCAGTTTAGTGTTTATATGACCCCCGCAGAACAAACCTAGAGTCAGTTTAGTGTTTATATGACCCCCGCAGAACAAACCTACAGTCAGTTTAGTGTTTATATGACCCCCGCAGAACAAACCTAGAGTCAGTTTAGTGTTTATATGACCCCCGCAGAACAAACCTACAGTCAGTTTAGTGTTTATATGACCCCCGCAGAACAAACCTAGAGTCAGTTTAGTGTTTATATGACCCCCGCAGAACAAACCTAGAGTCAGCTATTGAACAGAACATTGCCAGGGCATCCCAACCAAACTCACAATATGTTCCAGGTCACCGGCGAGGTCTTTAAACTCTTTGGTGTTCGGGTCCTCCAGCATCGGGTCATACAGCATGTTATCTAGCTTCATGACCCCACTAAACATGCGCTGTGCTGGGAGATGCTCTCTGCTTAGCGTTGCAAAGGACTCCTTGCCTTTGACTAGGAGAGAGAGAGAGAGACACGGGAAGAAAGTCATTCAACACAATTCTATAAGAAAAACCAATAACTATTAAACCTTCAAAAAGAAGGTTAATAAGCGCCTCTATGCCAGTGTGATTAATCGAGAACAAAAGTGATTTCGGAGCATTAGTAGTTTGTTTATCTGATTGGGCTGTCGAGTCAGTGTGTTTGTCTGCTCTTCTTTCAGGGTGTTCTGTTTATTCCTCAACGGTGTTACTTTAATGAATTATTAATGACAGCCAAATGGAGACTTGTTGTGACAGGAAAATGTCAGTGGCAAATTAGACGTGAAAAATGTTCCACTCATTGCAGATGTTTATATCAAACAATTAGGCTTTCAAAGATTTTCTTTTTTTCATGTTTCTTGTGCTCCACTTGAAATATGAAATCTGCCGGCTGTGCTCTGTAGAAGGAAGGTTTAGATTGTCTGTTCGCAATGGGGAACTATTGTCAACATTTATCCGTGTTGCTATGATAATAGAAAAGCTATTTTACCGTGTCTACATGTAATCAATAAAAAAAAAAAATTGCAACATGGCAATTAAACTAATTCAGGTTTCTCTGTTAGAGCCTCAGTTTTGTACATTTAAATAAGGTCTTTATTATCACTTATCTACAGATCACACTCTACACCCAATAGTACATGTCATCAAATTATTATCTAATCAAGTATGTTTACAAACGTATCATACCTGAAGGAGTCCCCACAAGTTTATATTTGTTGGAAGCAACTTTGTTAGTAATTACCATTGTTGGGATCTCTACAAACTTTGCACGCATTCGTGACATTAAAGAAGTTGACCGTTTCTATTTATAAAACTGTCAAAGTTTGTTAGGGAACGACGATGGACAGTCTTCTAGTAATGCCACACATATTGGATTTAGGTCCGGGCTCTGACCTATAGGGGTATGTCAGAAAGCAGGGTAAACATACTCAGAGTTGAAATCATAACTCTGGGTTGACAGACTCTGAGCAGTCAAACTCAGGCGTACATGGCTTCAAAACAGGTGGCAACAATTATCTCAGTCAACTCTGAGTGTAATTAACCCTAAGTAAAGTGCGAGCATGAGGATATATAAAACCCTCATTAATGGAACGCAGATAACACTATTCGTCATGGCGACAGGAGAAGACTTGAACTGCAAATTCTTCCCCACTGGAATTAGAAATTTTAATGACTGCTTATGGTGATAATTAACCTGATATTTAACAAAAACAGGCACGCCGTAGCAGCAGCAAGAACATGTGAGCTTGCGTGGCAGTACATTGCAGACCGGGGCAATGCGAGAGTAATATTTGGAAAAACAGCTTTTATCTTGAGTGTTCACACTTATCCCACATTTATATGTGTGTGCACGCGCTCACATATTTATATTTATTATGATGCACCAAGCTGCAACTAAGGAAGAAATACTAAAATATACTTCAAACCGGTAGGGTCGAACGGCAATACGAGCAACTGTGATGTTGTTAAGCCTCATTAAACCACATTTAGTGTCTGCATTTTCGGAGCAAATCTTTTTTTAATTGTCATCTTCACACTGCTGATATTTAATTTGTATTAGGAAGAGAAAAAAAATGTGATGTGGCTTTTCTGGGTAGATTTCTAACTTAACTATTAAAACGGAATATATTTAGCAGGGAATGATAAAGAGTCCAATCAGGATGGGATCACCCTCTCCCTACTGAGATTTCTGCAAAGTATTTGTGGTTTCAAAATCAAATGGCTCTTTGGGAAAGGGACACAGCGATGTGACACATTCAGATGGTGGGTTTGAGTAAAAGAGTAGCTGAAAAAACCCTGCCAGTGAGCAGGTTAGCTTCACGGAGTATGTTGCTGTGGTGACGGACTCAGATAAACGCTGAACTGGCTGTTTAAAAACGTTAACCCAGAGTTTCCTGCATGGGTTTACAGGTAAACTGAGATTTCACTAAAGCTGCTTTCTGAGATACCCTCAGGGCACTCAATACACCTGTTTATTCATTAGCCACTTTTGTTTGGCTGTGTGCTTGAGATCATTGCCATGCTGAAATGTGAACTTTGAACACAGTTTCAGCTTTCCTGCATAGAGCAGCAGGTTTGTCCATAACTTTGTCATTTGGTTCTTTAGGCAGAGTCTTAGTGGCTTCTGTTGAGAGTGTTTCCTTTGCAATTTCCCCAACAGAGAGAAGCTACAGAAACTGCTCCATTTATCTTAATGCCACGTGAATCACAGTGACTTATTACAGATGAGGGCCAGTAAACTATGTGATTTGTAGGAGCTGAGATGATTTAGGAATGCTATTACAAGGATGATGAATTTATCAATTATGATGTTTCAGTTTGTTTGTGTGCAGAATAGGGCAAAATGTTCTAATTCAAATACATTAAACTCAGAGGCCTAGACAAGACAAACTGTGAATACGTTTCCATTGGCGAAGACGCTGACTGTAATGTATCGTTTCAAACTGTCTGGTTACTTACTCTACAGTTGGAGTAATTGAGCCAATTCTCCAAAGCCTTAGCCTTAAGCCTTTACCTCAGAGGAACATCACAGACATCATGATTATTAGACTCAGAGAAAAAACAGAGAATGTTTACTCACTAACAAATAACCAGATTAGAAATCCTGTCAGGGCTGCCAGAAGAAGCAGAGCGATGACGACCCCGACTATGACTCCAGTCCTCTTCTTCGATGAAACCTTCTCTTTGTTATCCAGAAAGGTGACCTGCTCATGTTTCGTGTTTGGGCCCTAGTTAGGTAGAGGTGGAGAGAGCCAGACAGACATCCACCGGATAGGTAGAGATCAATGTCAAGTTTATTTATATAGCACATATAAAACTACTATGTTGAAGAGGTGGAGAGCCAGACAGACATCCACAGGATAGGTAGAGCTCAATGTCAAGTTTATTTATATAGCACATATAAAACTACTATGTTGAAGAGGTGGAGAGAGCCAGACAGACATCCACAGGATAGGTAGAGCTCAATCTCAAGTTTATTTATATAGCACATATAAAACTACTATGTTGAAGAGGTGGAGAGAGCCAGACAGACATCCACAGGATAGGTAGAGCTCAATGTCAAGTTTATTTATATAGCACATATAAAACAACTATGGTGGACCAAAGTGCTGAACAGGATATCAAATACATAAAAAAGCAAATGCTAAAAGTTGTAGCAAAATAAAAGGGAAAAAACAAACACCAGCACATTAATGGAGATCGTATTCGTACGTCAAGCCCAGATGGGATAAAAGCCAAAGAGAAAAGGTGTGTCTTTAGCAGTGACTGAGTCGGGTCGGCGCAGCTGGAGCCTGAATAGGTAAAGCGTTCTGGTGGATAGGGGTAACCACCACAAAGGCTCTGTCACCACTATTATTGGGCCTGGATCATGGGACATCCACACACATCAGGTCTGTCAATCTCAGAGCTTTGTTAGGGTTGTATGGTGTGGGGGTTCTGCCAAATAAGGAGGAACTAACACATTTAAAACCCTTTAAGCAGCAATAAGATCTAAAAAAAAACTAAATCAGACAGGAAGCCAGCAGAGAGAGGACCGGGCAGGTGTCATATGTTCAGAACTTCCTTTATCCAGTTGGAAGACGAGCTGCTGCGTTTTGTATTAACTGCAAGCGACGAAGGGATGACTGTTCAATACCCACAAACAACAAATTAGAGTAATCAAGAGGTGGAGAGCAAAACAGACATACACAGAATAGAAAGATGAGCC
This sequence comes from Dallia pectoralis, assembly GCA_029465975.1. Taxonomy (NCBI): domain Eukaryota; kingdom Metazoa; phylum Chordata; class Actinopteri; order Esociformes; family Umbridae; genus Dallia; species Dallia pectoralis. The sequence goes on along the minus strand of CM055738.1, from coordinate 18,412,208 downwards.
AGACAGACATACACAGAATAGAAAGAGGTAGAGAGCCAGACTGACATACACAAAAAAACAAGGTGAACTAACAAACGTAACATTTAGCCCGAGCAAAATGTAAAAGACACAGCCGTTAAACATCGCCCACTGCCATCGTCTAATGTCAGTTATTTACCAATAGGCCAATGTCAGTCAACAGGGGAAACATCAGCTGATACCAATGCACAGCCGAAGCATCCCAAATAGAACGGTGTAGTTTCCTATGTATCAAGATTAAAGTATAGCCAGCATAACCAACGTGTGTTTTGATATGTAGTAACCTACAATGCATGCACTTGACTTGATTAGAATTGCTAAATTAACTGGCAATTAAGCTAACAATAGCAGTAAATCCTATAAGCACTCCATCTGCTAATCCTTCTCCTTGTTTTAATTTTGATTCTGTATCTTTGGTCCAACTGTCGGCTTCTGCATATCCTACTTCTTTCACAGTTCCCTTTTCTCCAGGCCAGCCGTCCATTCCCCTACAGCTGTCAAATTGAGTCCCTTCATGCTTATATTACACAGAAAGCCGAGCAAAATAAGATAAAAACTAAACATCTAGTTGCCAACTCACCATCCTCACGATACATTGCGAGTGCCACAAACACTTACATTTCAAGTTTCTTCCTGTAAACTCTCTCTAATGCCACGTCTATATCTCCTTAAACCTTCACCTTTTACCATCTCACTCTGGGCATCACTTTGTCAACTCAATTCACTCTGGATATTGAGGCCTCGGGTCCCTCACACACTAAGATTGTCTATACATTTACTTTCTCCCCATGAGATCCAGCAGATACTGATGTCATTCCCAGTCTACCCAATCCTCTTTCCTGTATTTCCAGAGATCCTCTTTCCTGTATTTCCAGAGATCCTCTTTGCCTTATTTCCAGAGATCCTCTGCCTTATTTCCAGAGATCCTCTTTGCCTTATTTCCAGAGATCCTCTTTGCCTTATTTCCAGAGATCCTCTTTGCCTTATTTCCAGAGATCCTCTTTGCCTTATTTCCAGAGATCCTCTTTGCCTTATTTCCAGAGATACTCTGCCTTATTTCCAGAGATCCTCTTTGCCTTATTTCCAGAGATCCTCATACCCTTATTTATACAATTACAATTTTGAAACGGGCTCCAAGCGCCTAGATAATGTACGGTATACATAATGACTTTTATTTGGTAGTACTGGGAGTGCATTGTGGGTACTAGGGGACATCTTTTTCAGGAAGCTATAAAGCTCATTGCGTTGCTTAGCATTGTTAACGCTCTGACTAAATGAACAGATTGAGACCTGGTGTGTATAGTGATTTAATAACGAGTTTATAGTAATTCGAAACTAATAATCACCATTTTATTCTTAACAGCCAATATCAACTATGTTTCCCCTTCGTGTACGTAGGTGGTTATATGTTTAAGTAATCTCTGAATTAACGCTGGATCATTTCAAGCGTAACTCTGACAAGGGAGAGCTAGTCTTTTCCACGAAAGCAAAACACATGAGACATATTTCAAATACAACTGTCAAACCCTCCAAGAAGGCGTGGTGAGATTTGGAGGTGCGGCATTGCAAACCAAATTCCAACGATAGCACTTTGTGCAATAACAATTATCCACATAGAAAGTTTTGAGAAACTTTGAGAAACTGACGCCTCACAGGTTTCTCAACTGACAGTTTAATTAAATTGGTATCCACGAAACACAAGTCTCAAAGTCAACCGTGAAGATGCAACCCCACGATGCAGAACTTCTAGGCAGAGTTGCAAAGAATAAGCCATATCAGACTGGCCAATAAAAATAAAAGATTAAGATGGACGAAGGAACACATACAGCGAACAGAGGAAGAACTCTGCCTAGAAGGTACAGGGACTTGTGAGTCGTCTGATTCTCAAACTAGACACTCTAATGTATTAGTCCTCTTGCTTTGCACTGTTTAATGGCCAGTCTTGGATATGGCGAAGATACCCCAGCATCACAGAGTCGCCACACATCTCATATCGCTGTTATTTCAATTTCCATACGTGACTTTTAACTCAGAAATCTTTAGAATTGCTGACATTTATGTTTATTGTAGATGCTTTTTTATGGTATCGATTTCCACAACAGTACACAGTTACACAAAACGATACACCTTGGTGGAATATTTCGCCTGCTGAAGCAGGCACAGAGTGAATCATGTCCCAACTGGCCCGACTGGTTCAGTGGCCTGAGAGAACACACACACACACACACACACACACACACACACATCCATGCTGCTGCGGGTTACATGCTCCGCCTGTTCTAAGAAACAGGAAACCTGAGCCGGTAATAGATGATATAACCAACGTTACCATCAGGCCACTGTTGATAGGGACTAACAGGTATCTATTATACTGACATACTAGCACCAATCCCTCTCTCTCTCCCCCTCTCTCTCCCTGTCTCTCTCTCTAGTGTGAAGGGTAAAGCTTAGGGCACACCTGGAGCATAGATAGATCGATGGGCCCGGTCTAAGTCCTCCTCTGAAGGTTAGGAATCACCACACACACACACACACACACACACGCACGTCTCTCTCTACGCCTGTGGCCCAGCATAGAAAGGGCTCCGGTCCAGCATTAGGAATGGGGTAATTGCTTTGGTATTAAATCAATTTGTCAGATGTGGCACCCTTAAGACGAGCGCTCAATTACACCGGTCCAGATGATAACTCATGGCAATTAGGATCCATTCTAGCCATTCTCCCACTTTCACACACGCCTCCTAATTGGAGTTTCCAACAGCAATCATCGCCTGGAATGAAGGGAATCATTAGAGGCCGGGTCAGGGAGTGCTCAGGGGTCTCTATCAGTCACTCTTATCACGGCCTAATAAAACTATTACATGTTCTTTGTCAATGCCGTCCACCACCCCCACCCCACCCCATCTCTCTCTGTGCTAAAACAGAAATGCCACTCTCTCCTGATCTATCCATTTGTAAACAGTGAGATGGATGTTATTTCCAATGACAGGCATCGGTGTGTACTCAGGAAATGGCATCGGTGTACTCAGGAAATGGCGTTGAATGCAAGGGACACACACACACACACGAATCAAACACTGTCACTGTATTCTACCTGGAAAACACCACAACGGTAACATTTGTTACAGTTAAGAAACAGGCGTAACACCTTAACACCTGGTGGTGTTAAACATGCAGTAGAAAACACAGATGTGACACCTTTACACCTGGTGGTGTTAAATATGCAGTAGAAAACAGAGACGTGACACCTTAACACCTGGTGGTGTTAAACATGCAGTAGAAAACACAGACGTGACACCTTATCACCTGGTGGTGTTAAACATGCAGTAGAAAACACAGATGTGACACCTTAACACCTGGTGGTGTTAAAAATGCAGTAGAAAACACAGACGTGACACCTTTACACCTGGTGGTGTTAAACATGCAGTAAAAAAACACAGACGTGACACCTTTACACCTGGTGGTGTTAAACATGCAGTAGAAAACAGAGACGTGACACCTTAACACCTGGTGGTGTTAAACATGCAGTAGAAAACACAGACGTGACACCTTAACACCTGGTGGTGTTAAACATGCAGTAGAAAACACAGACGTGACACCTTAACACCTGGTGGTGTTAAAAATGCAGTAGAAAACACAGACGTGACACCTTTACACCTGGTGGTGTTAAACATGCAGTAAAAAAACACAGACGTGACACCTTTACACCTGGTGGTGTTAAACATGCAGTAGAAAACAGAGACGTGACACCTTAACACCTGGTGGTGTTAAACATGCAGTAGAAAACACAGACGTGACACCTTAACACCTGGTGGTGTTAAACATGCAGTAGAAAACACAGACGTGACACCTTAACACCTGGTGGTGTTAAACATGCAGTAGAAAACACAGACGTGACACCTTTACACCTGGTGGTGTTAAACATGCAGTAAAAAAACACAGACGTGACACCTTTACACCTGGTGGTGTTAAACATGCAGTAGAAAACAGAGACGTGACACCTTAACACCTGGTGGTGTTAAACATGCAGTAGAAAACACAGACGTGACACCTTAACACCTGGTGGTGTTAAACATGCAGTAGAAAACACAGACGTGACACCTTAACACCTGGTGGTGTTAAACATGCAGTAGAAAACACAGACGTGACACCTTTACACCTGGTGGTGTTAAACATGCACTGTGAGCTAACATTTGGTCAAACCGGTTTGACTGGTGTATAATGAGCCGTAGATTCATATCAAACAAGCGCCTTTTCACATAACCATGTGTTCACATGTGTTTTCATATCAGTTATACCAGAATGTCTACTAGTCATGTCAGTTTCTTTCAAAACAAGCTAATGCAAGTGGAAATGGGAACACCTGCAAAAGTATTGGAATGTTTCATAATCAGTGTCAACACAATGAATGTGCCATTTAAGAAAAAAGGGACTGGCTACAGGGACTGGCTACAGGGACTAGCTACAGAAACTGGCTACAGGGACTAGCTACAGAAACTGGCTACAGGGACTGGCTACAGGGACTGCCTACAGGGACTGGCCATGGCTCTTATCCAGAGTTTTAAACAGTAGGCCAACGGGCAAGTGTGACTATTAAAGAATGAAGTATTACATGGAAAAGGCCATATCAACAAAGACAATTTAGCAAATCCCATAACGCTGCAATTGTGAAAATAACTTTTGATTTGTGTAATTGTCTGCAGCCTATAAGGGCTTTAATTCTGTCAAAGGTCTGTCTGCTCAGGAGCTAAAAACCTTAGAGGGCTCCGTTTGGTGACCGTCCACATTCAATAGAATTCTACTGCCATGAGCTCCGGCTCTTCATTTAACACAGTCGAACTCAATCTAGCACGGTTAGATTGTTTTCAGTTAAATGGAACAAAATCAGACACATATCTCTCATTTACTCCAGTCATTTAGCCGACACTCATATACAGCGGCTCTAGAACTAGAACTAACTTCAGCAACGACCCAACGCTGTTGACCATTAGATCATCTGCAGGGACCCGGTATTTCTCCCATTTCCCCATCATTCTGTGGGACTCTCATTGGTTAACACAAACCACTTCCAGCATTATTTCTGTCGTGAAACCCTTTGGCGAACAACCTGAAAGTGTTTTTCAGAAGACCCACTAGGAAAACAGCTGAAAAAACTGATCCTGGTATTCTATTATCTCCATAGCAGAAAACAGTTCAGTGAAAACTAAGCTTGAAGCAAAAACAAAATTGCTGAAGCCAGATAATATTAGTTGGCAGTTACTTTATCTGTAAAACTGTATAAAAGTCATTCAGAACCACTGCTTAGATAAAGTAAAGAAATAACACAAGGGTGCACAGTGTAACTACAAAGTGAATACGATGCTGTTGAAATAAAATAGCACAAAACAAGTAGTGTGAATCACTGATTTATGAGCTGAAAGTGTAACATCTACATAACAGAAACAATGTACCAGTCAAATGCTTACAGGCATACAGCCTTACTCAGGTCCAGATAAGCCAGTATTGCCTTTGAAATGCCTCCAAATTAGGCTCAGATGTATCTTGTATCCTTTCATCATCCTTGAGATGTTCTAAACGTGATTGGAGTCCCATTTAAGTAGGGTTCACCCATGTTCTTGCAATAGAAGTAAAACAAAGGTGTAGTTCCCTGAAGTTGCCTTGGGATATTGTTTTGAATGGGATAGCCTTTCTGTACACTTGTAACTGTTTTCCAGCTAACTTCATGGAAAACAAATAGTCAGTTTTTCAAGCTGTTTTATACACAGAACATCTTTTTTCGGGGGGGGGGGAGAATGTCACCCACAGCTACATGTACTTCTACATAGTGCATAACAAAACAATGTTAAGTTTCAGTAACGCAGCAAAATGTGTTGATAATCTGATTTTCATTTTCATCAGGTACTGCTGTATGCAGAATCCACATAACAATATATGTTGGGACTCAACCCTGCCTGTCTTTAGTTTGGAACCGATAACCAGAACTACACCAACACCTAATATTATGTTATTTCAATTAGCTAGATATCCACTTTAATAACAAATAACCTCATGCACAAGCAACTCCCAATTCTACACTAACTTTGCTGCCCCTGTTACAATATAACAATTTGTAATTGGGTTGGCTGTTCTTTCAAAACTTCTGCACATTTTATACTAGATTAAACGATCTTTGTGCCCTATGTATTCAAACAGTTCCGGTATGCTGGTTTACCGCTGCACTGCAGGTATGTGAAGGGATCAGGTCCTGTATGTCAGGTAACAATTATTAGTATCACAATAGACTAATACATAATGTCTGGTGAAATGACTGCTTCATAACACATATAATCAGAGCGTTATTATGGTGGTGGGAAGCATACATGGTACATATTCACTGATCTGTGTTCAACCAATACAATATAAAGGACCCAGACGCATGAGTTACATTCCGGAGTTTCTCATTTGTTTGGTTTTAAAATGTGTTGGACAAAACTTACCTTGTTTTCATACCGCGCAGAACTCATATTGAGACAAATCCAGTTGGTAGACTTTTCAAATCAGGCAAAAACGATTAAGAAAGAGTCACATATCCAGGAGGATCAGGTCCCAGATAAAAGCAGCAAGGGAATTATTGCATTTTGTTTAGTTGAAAGCGGTGAACTGTTGTAAAAGCTTTGGAAACGTTTAGACTTTTGCATGCGTTGCCGTTGCTTGAATAAAAACTCCACCGTGCACCTGAAGCAGGTCCTTTCCGTACACACCCACGGTCCTGAATCGGTTCCTTTCCGTACACACCCACGGTCCTGAATCGGTTCCTTTCCGTACACAACCACGGTCCTGAATCGGTTCCTTTCCGTACACACCCACGGTCCTGAATCGGTTCCTTTCCGTACACAACCACGGTCCTGAATCGGTTCCTTTCCGTACACACCCACGGTCCTGAATCGGTTCCTTTCCGTACACACCCACGGTCCTGAATCGGTTCCTTTCCGTACACAACCACGGTCCTGAATCGGTTCCTTTCCGTACACACCCACGGTCCTGAATCGGTTCCTTTCCGTACACACCCACGGTCCTGAATCGCACGAGCGCATCAGAAAAAAACGTGCACGGGATTGCGTCCCAGAATGTGCCAAACGTTACACAAAACCACAAGTTGCGTCATGCTGTGACACGTGACCATGCTGTTTTATATGGACAACACGAAAGTTGTATAATATGGGATGTGGTAGGTAATGGTTTTACCTGGAGGACCTACTGGTGTAACAGCAGTACTACATCACATGCAGTGAACAAGATGTAGCAGGTAATGGTTTTACCTGGAGGACCTACTGGTGTTACAGCAGTACTACATCACATGCAGTGAACAAGATGTAGCAGGTAATGGTTTTACATGGATGACCTACTGGTGTTACAGTAGTACTACATCACATGCAGTGAACAAGATGTAGCAGGTAATGGTTTTACCTGGAGGAACTACTGGTGTTACAGTAGTACTACATCACATGCAGTGAACAAGATGTGGCAGGTAATGGTTTCACCTGGAGGACCTACTGGTGTTACAGCAGTACTACATCACATGCAGTGAACAAGATGTAGCAGGTAATGGTTTTACCTGGAGGAACTACTGGTGTTACAGTAGTACTACATCACATGCAGTGAACAAGATGTAGCAGGTAATGGTTTTACCTGGAGGACCTACTGGTGTTACAGCAGTACTACATCACATGCAGTGAACAAGATGTAGCAGGTAATGGTTTTACATGGAGGACCTACTGGTGTTACAGCAGTACTACATCACATGCAGTGAACAAGATGTAGCAGGTAATGGTTTTACATGGAGGACCTACTGGTGTTACAGCAGTACTACATCACATGCAGTGAACAAGATGTAGCAGGTAATGGTTTTACATGGAGGACCTACTGGTGTAACAGCAGTACTACATCACATGCAGTGAACAAGATGTAGCAGGTAATGGTTTCACCTGGAGGAACTACTGGTGTTACAGTAGTACTACATCACATGCAGTGAACAAGATGTAGCAGGTAATGGTTTCACCTGGAGGAACTACTGGTGTTACAGTAGTACTACATCACATGCAGTGAACAAGATGTAGCAGGTAATGGTTTTACATGGAGGACCTACTGGTGTTACAGCAGTACTACATCACATGCAGTGAACAAGATGTAGCAGGTAATGGTTTTACCTGGAGGAACTACTGGTGTTACAGTAGTACTACATCACATGCAGTGAACAAGATGTAGCAGGTAATGGTTTTACATGGAGGACCTACTGGTGTTACAGCAGTACTACATCACATGCAGTGAACAAGATGTAGCAGGTAATGGTTTTACATGGAGGACCTACTGGTGTTACAGCAGTACTACATCACATGCAGTGAACAAGATGTAGCAGGTAATGGTTTTACCTGGAGGACCTACTGGTGTTACAGCAGTACTACATCACATGCAGTGAACAAGATGTAGCAGGTAATGGTTTTACCTGGAGGACCTACTGGTGTAACAGCAGTACTACATCACATGCAGTGAACAAGATGTAGCAGGTAATGGTTTTACATGGAGGACCTACTGGTGTAACAGCAGTACTACATCACATGCAGTGAACAAGATGTAGCAGGTAATGGTTTTACATGGAGGACCTACTGGTGTTACAGCAGTACTACATCACATGCAGTGAACAAGATGTAGCAGGTAATGGTTTTACATGGAGGACCTACTGGTGTAACAGCAGTACTACATCACATGCAGTGAACAAGATGTAGCAGGTAATGGTTTTACATGGAGGACCTACTGGTGTAACAGCAGTACTACATCACATGCAGTGAACAAGATGTAGCAGGTAATGGTTTTACATGGAGGACCTACTGGTGTTACAGCAGTACTACATCACATGCAGTGAACAAGATGTAGCAGGTAATGGTTTTACATGGAGGACCTACTGGTGTTACAGCAGTACTACATCACATGCAGTGAACAAGATGTAGCAGGTAATGGTTTTACATGGAGGACCTACTGGTGTAACAGCAGTACTACATCACATGCAGTGAACAAGATGTAGCAGGTAATGGTTTTACATGGAGGACCTACTGGTGTTACAGTAGTACTACATCACATGCAGTGAACAAGATGTAGCAGGTAATGGTTTTACATGGAGGACCTACTGGTGTTACAACAGTACTACATCACATGCAGTGAACAAGATGTAGCAGGTAATGGTTTTACATGGAGGACCTACTGGTGTAACAGCAGTACTACATCACATGCAGTGAACAAGTGTTGATGTCACATTTTACTATATTCCTAAATGTTTGAATAATAAAGTGTATAAAGTAAAATAGGATACATGTTGGCATTGAAGTAGAACTTCTCTACTCGCAAATACCCTAATGACTTTAAACGTATACTACAGGAACAGACACAGTTGCGCAGGTCCAGGAAAAAGGTCAAGAGGTCATTGACCGCTCAAAAACCTCCCTAAATGTCTGAGGTCTAGTGTGTAGGCTACACGTTGGGATGTAAAAGCTCCACAACAACAGTAAAACACACGTGATGTTTAGGCAGGTCCCCTCTAGGGACAATTTAATTTTCAGCTTAAAGTTAGGTTTTGGGAAAACGTCTAATTGGGTAAAGTGTTAGCATTTGAATTACTTCCAGGTTAAATCATTCCTGGTTATGGCTATGTGACATTTAGGCAAATATGTATAGGATATTGATGTTATGACTGCGGGTGCACAGTGAGCTTGTATTAGTAACTTTTGTTTTATTTTCTGAATATATTCAGCGAGAGCGAACATTCAAACTCTCGGGTTCCTGCCACTAGTGCAGCAGCAAGAGTAAAACACTATGAAAATAGCTCCCCCTAGGGGACACTGCTCCACACATAGAAATGGAGTTACACGTTTCATCCTGATTTATGAACACATCCAAAGCAGTCTTCTGCTGTTAACTGCTAAGCTCCTATATATTTTCAAAGATCCAAACTATTCACATTTCAATTTGACAATGTATGTGTCTGTGGTTCTGAATATAAGGTCAGCAAACAAAGAAAACGATAGCTAGCCTTTTAGTGTTTATGTTAGTTCCTATAATATCTATAAAATTGCAAATGCAGATTTAAAAATCAGTATTGAATTCAATAATTCACATATACACATGACACAATGTCTGGTTTATTCAATAAATGCCTGTCATACTTTTACCACCATTGGTTTTAGTAGAAACTCCATTTAGGATTTAGTGGAAGTTCCAGAAATCGGTAAAACACATTAACAGCATTAAAAATCCAAAACAAATTAATCTATTGCCATATACACCGGAGCAGGACGTGGCACAGAGGAATGTGGAGGCTCAACTGGTCCTCAACTGGCAGCTTCATTAAATAGCACCTACAAAAACACTAGTCTCAACGTCAATAGTGAAGAGGCGACGCCGAGAGGCTGACCTGGGCAGAGAGAGGCAGAGGTAAACATCAAGACAACAAAAATAAAAGATTGAGATGGGCAAAAGAACACAGACAGAGGACACATCACACACAGTTTGAGGCGTTTGGATCACAAAGAACATCTGTGAGATGCAGAGGAAAGGGAAAGGGTGTTGGAAAAGTGCTTGACGTCATCAGGCAAGCATGGTGGAGGCAATGGGATGGTTTTTCTGTGTTTGGTGAGGGCGGTTTGTACTGGATAAACAGAGGGATTTAGAAGGAGGGGGGCTATCACTCAACACCATGTCATACCATGTGGATGGCACGTGGCTGGAGCCAATTTCCTCCAACAACAGGACCCAAAGCAGTCAGCTGGTATTCTGACTATAACGGAGTGGCCAGCTCTGTTACCTAGATCTCAACTAGATTGTGCTGTTGTGGGAACAGCTTTAGGAGAAAGGAAAGCAGGGCCTTTAACGCCATTTTATGATTATGGTGACATTGCTTGCGTACACAGCATCTTACCATGTTTTACACAAAGCTCTATTAAGATCCACATATCAACATACTTTATTTATTGGCAGTTTTATGTTTGACCTCTCCAACATGAGGAGTCATTTGTCTGAAGCTGACAGGTTTTTTAAGGTAGTAGTTTACAATATATACTGGCACTGTTAGAATGTCGTCCAAAGATGCTACATACCGATTTATTTACAAATCAGATTATTCCATCCCAGAGCAACAGGCATGTTTAGAAGTTTGCACCAAATGTTACAATTCTTGTTGTAGCACCACCATTGGATGTGACGCTGTATTCCAGTGCCATTTACAAATCTGACAAGGATTACTTTTTTAGTACCTTACCAATTAAAGTGCAAAGGAAAATGCACTTTAATTTTAAACTGTGCGTACTGATAAATACTAATTGTTGTCTGCTGAAACCCTAATTATAGCTCTGTTCAGCTCTGCTTGTGTAACGACCCGTTTCCTGCTATCTCTTCCATGTTGTTGAAACTGTACTGGGTGACAAAGCAAACCATCTAGCGACGGCTTGTATGGATAAGCCATCCTGGTGGAGCGGAAGCTAAATTAGAGAAGGATGAGGAGAGATCTATTGTCTGTGGCCACCACCTGCAAAACCATTGCCTTCATGGGGGTTGTCTTTCTATGGCATCTCCACTGCACCTGTGGTCACTTTCGTTTTCACCCCACCAAGTGACATTGATTCACAATCGCAGATGCTTCCTAAATGGCTAACTTTATATCCCTAAAGATTAATTGACTTGGTGTTATGCTGTGATAATTACGTGTTCCCGTCATGTTTTTATTTTTTTAAGCAATGTAGTTTACAAAGGAAAATAAAGTGGAAACATATTGAAAGATATATATTGATATCACACCCGATCAATGTATTGGTCTTAATTGCGAACGGCATAGAAAGTTCAGTGATTGATTGTGAGTTAATTTGTCTTTACTGAATTTACTGTTGGACATGTCTGAGGGTTCTGGGTTTAGCTTAGCTTGGTGGGTGGTGGCAGTGTGCTATTCCATGGTTAGGATGTCTAAATAGTGGTAGATCCTTTCAAAAGATTGTTAAGACCATCCGACAGATAAAACCATTCTTTCAGAATAGCATTCTGTAATAGCATTCTGTAATAGCATTCTGTCATAGCATGCTGTAATAGCATTCTGTCATAGCATTCTGTCATAGCATTCCGTCATAGCATTTTGTAATAGCATTCTGTAATAGCATTCTGTAAAAGCATTCCATCTTAGCATTCTGTCATAGCATTCTGTCGTAGCATTCTGTAATATCATTCTGTCATAGCATTCTGTCATATCATTCTGTAATAGCATTCTGTAATAGCATTTTGTCATAGAATTCTGTAATAGCATTCTGTCATAGCATTCTGTAATAGCATTCTGTCATAGCATTCTGTAATAGCATTCCATCTTAGCATTCCGTCATAGCATTCTGTAATATCATTCTGTCATAGCATTCTGTCATAGCATTCTGTCATATCATTCTGTAATAGCATTCTGTAATAGCAATCTGTAATAGCATTCTGTAATAGCATTCTGTAATAGCATTCTGTAATAGCATTCTGTAATAGCAATCTGTAATAGCATTCTGTAATAGCATTCTGTAAAAGCATTCCATCTTAGCATTCTGTCATAGCATTTTGTCATAGCATTCTGTAATAGCATTCTGTAATAGCATTATGTAATAACATTCTGTAATAGCATTCTGTAATAGCATTCTGTAATAGCATTCTGTCATAGTATTCTGTAATAGCAATCTGTAATAGCATTCTGTAATAGCATTCTGTAATAACATTCTGTAATAGCATTCTGTAATAACATTCTGTAATAGCATTCTGTAATAGCATTCTGTAATAACATTCTGTAATAGCATTCTGTAATAGCATTCTGTAATAGCATTCTGTAATAGCATTCTGTCATAGTATTCTGTAATAGCAATCTGTAATAGCATTCTGTAATAGCATTCTGTAATAACATTCTGTAATAGCATTCTGTAATAGCAATCTGTAATAGCATTCTGTAATAGCATTCTGTAATAACATTCTGTAATAGCATTCTGTAATAACATTCTGTAATAGCATTCTGTAATATCATTCTGTCATAGTATTCTGTAATAGCAATCTGTAATAGCAATCTGTAATAGCATTCTGTAATAGCATTCTGTAATAACATTCTGTCATAGTATTCTGTAATAGCAATCTGTAATAGCATTCTGTAATAACATTCTGTCATAGCAATCTGTAATAGCATTCTGTAATAACATTCTGTCATAGCATTCTGTAAGTGGACGCTATAACTAGGTAGACATTTTTAGAGTTTAAAATGATAACGGAAGCTCATCGAATTATGAGGCCAGGACATTCTGACCCATACTTTCAAGAGCTCACAAATTATGGACAGGGCAAAGGTCTGATTCTGTTGGTTCTTCCCAGAACATGTGGATATGTGAAAGGGCCATCTGCTATTTGTGGAAAATGCCAGACAGGCTGCTCTATTTTCAGCCTGATGAGCCTTTCTGATCTGGGGTTGTTTTGCGCAAAATGATAATTCACTGGCTAAGAGAAGGACCCTCAGGGAAAATCTTAAATGCTTGTGTGTGAATTTCCATTAGCATTAGATTTTTTTTCCCATTTCACCTCTGGATATACACCAGCACATGTAGACCAATTGTATCATTACACAAATTGAGAAGATACGTAGTCATTTAGCACCTTTGTTAATGCTGAAGGGCTATACTCCAGAGCACTGTGGCTCCGGATAATTAGGGAGATTTTTTTACATCGGTTGGCAGGATATAGCAATTTATTCAAAACCATTGTTTTATATGTCAAAACACAAGATTGTAGTTATAAGGCTATACTCTGAACCAGAGTTTGATTTTTTTAGTCCAGTATTAGGCTTTTTTATGCACCCAAGATATTTCTGGTGAGTAAATATTGTGAAACACTTTCATTCTTATATTACTGCTGACATATTCTGGACCTTCATATTTGAACATGTGAAAACAATGCAAACTCTTTTACATACTGCCAGGGGCAGAAATCCCGAGGGGGGGGGGCGAATAAATCACTGTAAACATAACTACGTAACTATGGTGTCCCCAATAAATCACTGTAAACATAACTATGTAACTATGGTGTCCCCAATAAATCACTGTAAACATAACTATGTAACTATGGTGTCCCCAATAAATCACTGTAAACATAACTATGTAACCCCAATAAATCTCTGTAAACATAACTATGTCACTATGGTGTCCCCAATAAATCACTGGTGTCCCCAATAAATCACTGTAAACATAACTACGTAACTATGGTGTCCCCAATAAATCACTGTAAACATAACTATGTAACTATGGTGTCCCCAATAAATCACTGTAAACATAACTATGTAACTATGGTGTCCCCAATAAATCTCTGTAAACATAACTATGTAACTATGGTGTCCCCAATAAATCTCTGTAAACATAACTATGTAACTATGGTGTCCCCAATAAATCTCTGTAAACATAACTATGTAACTATGGTGTCCCCCTCAGGATTTGCTCTTGATAGAATGTCATACAATTGTCCCCTACTAAGTTGATAGCAGATTTTTGCCACTGATATTGCACCTAAGATGTTTAATTTCCCCTGACTCTCAACACACTGAACATCTTCAGACACACATTAACTGTACAACTGTGAATAGAATATTTTGGATTGAAATGGCCCTTTATATTATTAATAAATATTACATTGATTAACACACAGTCAGGCACACTACCCAATACACAAAATGCTAGTAGCTCTTTTGGCTGAGCGAGTAACGAGCCTACCGAGGTCGCTACAGAATGTCAGGTTATATTTGGTGTTGTAGGATACAAATGTATTAATACATTCCAGCATACATTACGGAGTCAAAGGTGAAATCGATGTTGTTACCTGAAATGTATTTTCAATTAAGTGAAATGTATTCAACATACACACATTATACGTTGCAAAAATATATTTATTAATGGTTATGCTAACTAACAACATGCCTTAGGCATTAGGCCAATTATATGGTGGCTGTTTCTAAATTAGTTATTGTGCCCGTAGGTAGGTCTTGAAGAGCTGCCCTAATGCTAGCTGCAACCGCTCATATGGTTATCTGGGCTAAATTTGCCTGAACCTGCCATTTTGAGATGACTACCCGATGTGCCTAAGAGGGATCTTCTCCATGAGAGAAACAGGCGTTACACACAGGGGCGTGGCCAATTACTGTAGATTGTGACGACCTGTATGACTAGTCGTCCTCTTTTGGTTCTTTTTGTGTTGTTCTCACCTTTTCCTTCAGGTTAGTTTGAGTTAATTATGCCCACCTGGTTTGAGTTTGATAATTAGTAAGTCACTGGGTGTGTTTGCACTCTGCTTCTCATTATTTCAATGTCACTGACATTGTGGAATTGTTATAAGTTGCCGTCTATTTGATGTCATGCACAGTTTTATGTTTTCCGTTTGTAGTCGTGTTTGTTTTAATATAAAAATCCATCGAACGTGATACACTCTTCGCCTGGTTTATTCTCCTGCACATCACCCTAGTTTGTGACATAGATTCTGTAATACTCGGTTTCCATGTCTTACATTGAGATTTAACATTTAGCATTTAGATTTAAACTTAAGATTTAACATTAAAATGTATTTATAACATTTTGATTTTAATTTAATATTTAGATTAAACATTTTAATTTATATATAACATTTAGATGTACCACTTATATTTATACAATATTGTCACGATGGTGTGGTGGCGTTGCTGCACTGTTTGTATTTCGGTGAAGCACTTCCTGGTTTCTGGTTAATTAGTCACGGCTGTTTTCATTCAGTCATTAGTCTGGGCTATAATGGGGATCTAGGATTATTCAGAGCATTGTTTGATGTCACATGGTAATAGCGGTTAGTGGTTGTGTTACCTGTTACCTGTTGTTCGTGAACGTTTTTGTCGCTATATGCGCATCTTTGATTTAAGTTCAACAGTTTCGTGTGTTTTCGCCGTACTCGGTTTGTTTTACTTTGAATTGTATTAAATAAAACCTGAGAAACGGATCATACGTCTCTGCAGATGGCTCTCACCACACTACGCCGCTCCATTCACGGTTAGGTTAGGGATGCTGAACTCCTTCAAAATATTTATAAAAACGAATGTGCTCTAAGCGCAGTTAGTATTATATATTACCAAATCTAAATATTATTACAATGTTAGGTGTTCACTCACTTGCGTTTACACATTAATAATCTGTACACTTTGGTTTCCGGCCTCGAGGTTGTTTTTGAACTATGGTTGCCATGTGATGACCTAGACTAGAGCACTAAAATCAAAACGTTTGCCCTCGCCATACCTAGAGGGTGCTATAAACATGGATGAGTCTACTGTCTGTTTGTTTCCCTATTGTGTGTGTGCTGAAACCAAAGACACAATTTCACACACAACGTTTTTTCAAATTTTTAAAGTAACTCTTAACATTTAATGACGTCATGCGATGCGTAGTTGCACGTATTTCCGGACGTTCTGGCGTATCCCTGCCACTTTGGACACAGCTGCGCTTATAATGTGAATACACATCTCAATCATTTCCGTAACATGAACATTTAGATATGTTACATTTAGTCTTGTTGATGGTGCGTATAGCTCTACTGTGTGCACGTTGATGCATGTTTATTGATAGGCATTCAATTACATAGCCTATACCTGGTCTACTTTCAACTGCCTGCACTTCACATTCAAATCCACTGTGTGTCTCCCTCCATCAAGTCTAACATCTTATTCGCCAATTGTTTGAGAAAAGGTGCTTTTGACAATAGATAAGTTGGCCTAACTCATTACAGTAGATCAGTAGGCCTAATTCATTACAGTAGATCAGTAGGCTAACTCATTACAGTAGATCAGTAGGCTAACTCATTACAGTAGATCAGTAGGCCTAACTCATTACAGTAGATCAGTAGGCTAATTCATTACAGTAGATCAGTAGGCTAACTCATTACAGTAGATCAGTAGGCCTAACTCATTACAGTAGATCAGTAGAGATCAGTAGGCCTAACTCATTACAGTAGATCAGTAGGCTAACTCATTACAGTAGATCAGTAGGCTAACTCATTACAACTCATTACAGTAGATCAGTAGGCTAACTCATTACAGTAGATCAGTAGGCTAACTCATTACAGTAGATCAGTAGGCCTAACTCATTACAGTAGATCAGTAGGCTAACTCATTACAGTAGATCAGTAGGTCTAACTCATTACAGTAGATCAGTAGGCTAACTCATTACAGTAGATCAGTAGGCCTAACTCATTACAGTAGATCAGTAGGCTAACTCATTACAGTAGATCAGTAGGCCCTAACTCATTACAGTAGATCAGTAGGCTAACTCATTACAGTAGATCAGTAGGCCTAACTCATTACAGTAGATCAGTAGGCTAACTCATTACAGTAGATCAGTAGGCTAACTCATTACAGTAGATCAGTAGGTCTAATTCATTACAGTAGATCAGTAGGCCTAACTCATTACAGTAGATCAGTAGGCCTAACTCATTACAGTAGATCAGTAGGTCTAACTCATTACAGTAGATCAGTAGGCTAACTCATTACAGTAGATCAGTAGGCTAACTCATTACAGTAGATCAGTAGGCCTAACTCATTACAGTAGATCAGTAGGCTAACTCATTACAGTAGATCAGTAGGCTAACTCATTACAGTAGATCAGTAGGCTAACTCATTACAGATAGATAACTCAGTAGGCCTAACTCATTACAGTAGATCAGTAGGCTAACTCATTACAGTAGATCAGTAGGCCTAACTCATTACAGTAGATCAGTAGGCTAACTCATTACAGTAGATCAGTAGGCTAACTCATTACAGTAGATCAGTAGGTAACTAATTCATTACAGTAGATCAGTAGGTCTAATTCATTACAGTAGATCAGTAGGCCTAAATTCATTACAGTAGATCAGTAGGCTCATTACAGTAGATCAGTAGGCTAACTCATTACAGTAGATCAGTAGGCAGTAACTCATTACAGTAGATCAGTAGGCTAACTCATTACAGTAGATCAGTAGGCCTAACTCATTACAGTAGATCAGTAGGCTAGAGTAGATCAGTAGGCTAACTCATTACAGTAGATCAGTAGGCTAACTCATTACAGTAGATCAGTAGGCTAACTCATTACAGTAGATCAGTAGGCTAACTAACTCATTACAGTAGATCAGTAGGCCTAACTCATTACAGTAGATCAGTAGGCTAACTCATTACAGTAGATCAGTAGGCTAACTCATTACAGTAGATCAGTAGGCTAACTCAGTCAGTAGGTAGATCAGTAGGTCCTAACTCATTACAGTAGATCAGTAGGCCTAACTCATTACAGTAGATCAGTAGGCCTAACTCATTACAGTAGATCAGTAGGCCTAACTCATTACAGTAGATCAGTAGGCCTAACTCATTACAGTAGATCAGTAGGCTAACTCATTACAGTAGATCAGTAGGCCTAACTCATTACAGTAGATCAGTAGGCTAACTCATTACAGTAGATCAGTAGGCTAACTCATTACAGTAGATCAGTAGGTCTAATTCATTACAGTAGATCAGTAGGTCTAATTCATTACAGTAGATCAGTAGGCTAACTCATTACAGTAGATCAGTAGGCTAACTCATTACAGTAGATCAGTAGGCTAACTCATTACAGTAGATCAGTAGGTCTAACTCATTACAGTAGATCAGTAGGTCTAATTCATTACAGTAGATCAGTAGGTCTAATTCATTACAGTAGATCAGTAGGCCTAATTCATTACAGTAGATCAGTAGGCCTAATTCATTACAGTAGGTCTAATTCATTACAGTAGATCAGTAGGTCTAATTCATTACAGTAGATAAGTAGGCCTAATTCATTACAGTAGATCAGTAGGTCTAATTCATTACAGTAGATCAGTAGGCCTAATTTATTACAGTAGATCAGTAGGTCTAATTCATTACAGTAGGTCTAATTCATTACAGTAGATCAGTAGACCTAACTTGTTGCTCAATCATGTTGTAAATTTCTTCATTTTAGTTTGTCTTTGGGAAGGCAGCGTGGGCAGGCAGCGAATGAGTTTGCGCCGAAATCAATTAAACATGTGCAAACACCTGCGCATCACTCCACACGCTAATTGCGTCAGTTACATTAATGAGCCGAATTCGCCCATCCGTTAGAACTTGGCACCTGGCACAGGCTGGTTGCATAATAATACCCCTACAGAAATAATACCCCGACAGCGGATGAATAACTCGGAAAAACTCCCTACATTGCGAGCGCGTGTAATTGGGCGGTGTTGAGACCCGATTGGAGGTTTCTTTCTTCTAGTAATGCATCGACAAACGATTCATACGAACGAACGGTTCTTTTTGGTGAACGTTGGGAACCGAACGTTGGGAACTGAATGTTTGGAACCGAACGTTGGGAACCGACCTGAGTAGATGAAATGAGCTCCTTAATCCTTAAGGTCAAACCACGATAGTTTGCAAATAAGCTATAAACCTATTCACTGAGATTGTCTATCCGTACAGCAGAATGACAAAATAGTCACTATGTCGTGTCTTCGTCTTGGTCTTTTTGACTTGAACTTTTTCAGCAGGGTAACATCAATTAAAATAACAATAGAACATAATTGTAGCATATCACCTTTACATTTAAGATGTGTATATTTTTATTATTATCTGGTATTTTTAAGCATGTAAAAACGACAGATGATAGGGAGCCAAGTCAGTTGGCTCATTCAGATGATAGGGAGCCAAGTCAGCTGGCTCATTCAGATGATTGGGAGCCAGACGAGCCGACTCACCAAAACGACTCGGAATTCCCATCCATTTTTTTCCAGTACTAGCTACTTGATTGGAGAGAGCGGAGGCACAGGAAGTGCGCACGGACGCACGGACGCATACGCAGGAGATATCGCAGACAGGCACCCAGCAGAACAAAGCTCATCAGCTGCCTATGTTACTGCACTTTGCATTGGAATCAGTTCAGAGTCAAATCAAACCTCAAGTCTAATTGAGAAACGGAGGAAGCAGTGAGAATGGGACCCACTCTGTTACCCATATTGATGGTCGTACTGTCCTATTGCGACTGGGGATCTGTCGAGGTAAGCTGCAAGACAAATGCATTTTATTTGACACAAAATAACGCTTTTTCGGGGATTTGTCGACTCTGCTGGTTTACGTGTTTATTTCGTAGTCATGCATGACGCTTCTATCTATAACTGGAAGGTCTGATCATTAATTTTTGTTGACGCACATTTTATTGTTGGACAGATTGATAAATGAATGTGTCAACCAGAATAAACGCGCGGTAGCCTGTCCATACTGATGCTCTAGTTAGATTCACCGGGGTGTATTCTCAATATGCATAAATTATCAGATGAACGGGGTCATGCCTGCAAATATTAAAGAATAGCACGATTGCATATTAACCTGCCCTATTCGATTCTCCCCGATGTGAGTGCTGGAGAGACCGTTTATAACCTGGGTCCTTAGTCTTGATATGATGAGAATGTGATGGTCCTCATGAGTAGGAATGCTTATGTGATACATTCCCAATGAGTGATGAAGAAACACACGTACAACCTTACCTATTTAATCACCATATCAGTAGACCATTGGCTATTATGGTCTGAATAGTCTAGTCCTACAAGTTAATACTGTCCATATTCAATCCATATTATTTATATATATATATATATATATATATATATATATGTATATATCCATATATTTCCCTATCATTTATATATATATATTTCCTTATTATTTATATATATATATATATATATATATTTCCATCAGTATTCCAGATAGAGAGAATGTAGAGAGCGTAGAGGAATCCTGGTGCCTGCTATGTCATAAGGAACAGTATAAGAATGCCTCTGGCATCACACCTGCTGATTAAAATGCACTGCCTTCTCCCAGACAGGCTCTTGAATGTGGAATGCTCATTGAAAGCATGAGATAAATCAGCAATGAAGGCATGCACGCTTGAGTCTTCCAACATTCGCCTGCTATGTGGCTCATTACGAATTATTATAAGGAGGTTGCCATGTTTTGTTTTCTAGACAATCGACTGTTAAAATTATTTACTCGATACAAACGGCATCGTTGCCAGTGGTGGCATTATGAAATGGGTGATACTGCGTTATTGCATGGGTTGGCTATTTCTGAACGGGGTCAGGTTCGGATTTACTTTCAGACGAAGTGAAATTCATTCCGCCCCGACTGGGGAAATGTACTTGTGGTGCATCAGCAGAAATATGTCACATTACTTCTGATCCACTGTCGCCATAGATGCATGTTTACGTTGTACCTAAGAAGACTGTCTAGTGTTTTATATGCACTTGTGTATTAATCGATGATATGCCCTTGCTGCCTTTTGTTTTACACAATTGGTAATTTGCTTCACCACAGCACGTGGTATTTCCTTAAGCGTACATCACAATGGTCGATATGGGGTCATTGGTTACGTGGATGTTATTCAGTATAACTACTCTAACTCTATGTTCAACAGCTGATTGTAAAATAAAACACGCCTCACGAGCAATATACCTGTAATACTGAATTGTAGAAATCAGATTATTTATCAAGTCAGTTAAGGAAGATCTGTTTCCCACTCTGTGCTGTAGTTAATATTGTCTGACACAAATACTATTCTGAGGCCAGATCAATGTACTGACCGGGCAGCTATAAGTCACTCTGGCCTTCTCATGTCCATCAATAACGGTGGACTCAATCAGGATTTAACAATCTCTACACAGCATGGTGTAGAACAGAACTCTGAAAACGTACGCGGTGTTTCTCTCAGTAGGTTAGACCAATTATGTACATTTTTAAATCTTGTCCACAGGATCGAAGTCACTAAGGCTGGAAATCCATAGCACATATGTATCATTCTCGCACATCTATAGGCCGAGATCTCAGGTGAATATGTCCCATCATGGGCCTTATAAGCTCCTGCTATGTGTCCCCATTACTGAGCCCATGAAGCGGAGGTGACCTCCAGGGCACCAGGCTAGTTGGGGTGGAGGTCGAAATGACACAGTGGGGTGGGGTGCTGTTAGAAGGCAGAGAAGAGTGGGATGAGAGCAATGACTCCTGTGGTTTCAGCTGGAGAGGGATGAGGGCAATGACTCATGTGGTTTCAGCTGGAGAGGGATGAGGGCAATGACTCATGGGGTATCAGATCAGAGGGATGAGAGTAATGACTCATGGGGTATCAGATCAGAGGGATGAGAGTAATGACTCATGGGGTATCAGATCAGAGGGATGAGAGTAATGACTCATGGAGTCTCAGATTCAGAGGGATGAGAGTAATGACTCATGGAGTCTCAGATTCAGAGGGGTGAGAGTAATGACTCATGGAGTCTCAGATTCAGAGGGATGAGAGTAATGACTCATGGAGTCTCAGATTCAGAGGGATGAGAGTAATGACTCATGGAGTCTCAGATTCAGAGGGATGAGAGTAATGACTTTCAATGCAGTAATGAGTTTCAATGCATTTCAAGCACACTTTCTTCCTGGAATAATAATATTGTATGTTGCAGAGAATCAATATGTTTCTATCTCTCATCTGTCTACCTTGTGTACAAAATGGCAGATGTTATTAGGGACCTCTGTTCTATAGAGAACCTGTCACAATCGTAGTGGCGTGTATGGAATCATTCTCAAGATGGTAAGAGGTTTATCTTGTGCATTTATTAACCATCACGCACTATTTTAAGTGCGTTTATTAGCCATAAGCCTGCTCCCCTCATTGTGTAATTATTCTTCAGCTGTAAGAGCATTACTGAGATTACTGCTGTATGCTCAGAAATCGTGCTTAGCTTCACACGAGGAGACCTGCAGGTTTACAGTCCAGATTACACCCTGAAGAGGGCTGGCTTAACACTGTGGTATTAGTAGTACTTAGGATGTTTATGCATATGGAGACATTTTCAAGATGAACGTTGAATACGGGCAAATTTGCGTTTGTTCCGGGTTGATCTTATTTCACTTTCTGCATTGTTGCTAGACGACTCGTAAGTGTGCATTTCTGTACAGTTTAATAATGCATATTAAGGTGATGGTGGCATGAAATGGCTATCTTTAGATTGCAGTAGGGCACGGTATGTTTACAAGGAACGGAAGCATTACAAAGTTAAAGGGCCAAGTGGATATTCCTCCAGCTCCGTCTGATCTGCTCTTATGTCCTCCTTGTGTTCCATTCGTATCGCCATTCACATAACAGCTTTTTCGCACAGATTTCGACCCACAGATCCCAAAATGGTGGCACCTTTCTGGCTCGGTCAGCAGGCTTTGGCACCATCTTGAGTGTGTGAGGAGAAGATAGAGGACCCCCCCCAAGACTCCCAGCCCCCCACGCTTTACGCTGAGACAGTCAACTTGTAGGAGGAGATGGTTTAATGACACACTCGTCAGGCAAGACCTGGGACATATTTCCGAATAAACAAACGGAGGGGCGTTCTTGGGAGGGACTCGTATGGAGCACACGCTCCCTCTCCTCTGGGCAAATGTGAAGGTCTTCGGATGCATCACCAAACACGGGCGTTTACATAAATTGTCCCGTCTGAGAGGCCCCACCTTAAAGGCTCAGTTTGGTGCCGCTGCTGTCAAAGGGCTGTTCTCAGAAGCGGCTTCAGTCGTTTGGGAGGGACGGAGAATGATGTCAGCAGAAGCACGGACCATCGTGAGACCTTAGGAGAAGGTGTGGCAAACTGGAGGCGTTAGCCGCTAACCACTCAGTCTGATAACCCTTCAAGATTACGCACATTTGGGTTTTTGGCTTGGTGGGTAATTCGTCAGGGCTTCATGACGTTCTGGAATAAATGTGTCTTACTTTTATCTCCCCGGAGACCCATATGTGCTGTTGTCGGCGGGAAAGCTAACCGTCTGGCCCGACAAAGTGGGTACATTCAAAATCCAAATTAAGTGAATTCCAGTGATAAGCAGAGGTCCAATGTTGATCAATGGCAATAATTCACAAGCTACGAAAAGCCCGGTTTAAGGCAAATTGCTAACATAAGCAGGTTCAAGTTAGCCTAATATGGCTCTGGGTACTTTGACAATAGTACATTGAGGGTATTTCCTATTTAAAAATCAATAAATGCATTGATCAAAAGTTTATGGGAAACAGATAGCGACCGCAACCTCGTTAATGAGTCTTTGAAACTACCGTAGAAAACACATCCAAATTGTTGGCCGATTTTTGTATTTAACAACCTGGCATGACTCACCTTGCCGGAGATGGACATCTATAAAAAATGTATATCTTGAACATTGATTGTGTGAAAAGTTCACCTATCGATTATAGCACTTATTACGGCTTGCTGAAAATGGATGAGAAAAGTAACCGTAAATATGTTCTCTCGGACATAGCTCGAACTTATCGAGACAAGTGAAGAAATGATGAGGAATAACTTTGTTTTTTCTGACATTGTATGTGTATATTGGCCAATGTCTGAGAGCAAGGTGAACGTAGACAACTTAATGGAGTTCTGTTTAATTATGTAAACACAACATGTGAAGAGCACATGTCATTCTGACATGGCATCCATTTTCTACTGTACAAAAACACCTTACTTCAGCCGTTCCTTTAAAAGAGTGCAGGAAGGAAGATATTTGAATTGATGCCGAAGACAAGCTCTAGGGGAAATGCACGAAACTGTGTTTAGTTAGTCGCGTTACTTTAGCGATGTCCAATGGGGTCCAGATCTGTTTCGGTAGCACTCGGTTATTGGGAGGTCTGTGAAGCACTGCTTGCAAGGTCTCGTAAATAAACTCTGGTTAATGAGGGGAAGTGGGTGAAGTGAAACGATGTCAGGGAGGTTTAGAAGAGGAATTAATTATACACGGTAAAGGGAAGTGTTGTGTTGCTGTGCGTGTTCGTCTCTTAACCTCCAGTCTTTATGTTGGAACACAAGCAGAATCTCACCGCACATCCTGGTCCCTGCTTGTCTGTCCTCCTGGTCTCTGCTTGTCTGTCCTCCTGGTCCCTGCTTGTCTGTCCTCCTGGCCCCTGCTTGTCTGTCCTCCTGGCCCCTGCTTGTCTGTCCTCCTGGCCCCTGCTTGTCTGTCCTCCTGGCCCCTGCTTGTCTGTCCTCCTGGCCCCTGCTTGTCTGTCCTCCTGGCCCCTGCTTGTCTGTCCTCCTGGTCCCTGCTTGTCTGTCCTCCTGGTCCCTGCTTGTCTGTCCTCCTGGTCCCTGCTTGTCTGTCCTCCTGGTCCCTGCTTGTCTGTCCTCCTGGTCTCTGCTTGTCTGTCCTCCTGGTCCCTGCTTGTCTGTCCTGGTCTCTGCTTGTCTGTCCTCCTGGTCCCTGCTTGTCTGTCCTCCTGGTCCCTGCTTGTCTGTCCTCCTGGTCCCTGCTTGTCTGTCCTCCTGGCCCCTGCTTGTCTGTCCTCCTGGCCCCTGCTTGTCTGTCCTCCTGGCCCCTGCTTGTCTGTCCTCCTGGTCCCTGCTCGTACAGTGCTGTTAGTTAGTTTGAATAAATACTATTGGGCACTGGGGGATTCTCTCCATGTCTGTATTTCCTTCTAATTTAATAGATTTTCGAGCCAGGAGATAATCAGGTTTTGCTAATGGTTTTCCATGTTCTTTAGCTCTGGTGTTCGCATGTGCCAGAGGGGGGCATGAAATGTACAGTTTTATTGTATCCCGTTGTTTTTTTACTTTATTTCCATTGTGTCCTTTTTCGTCCTCTGAAGTGTAAAACACATTGCACAGACTTGGACTGCAAATATTCAATATAGGGGAAACTTGGGCACAATCTAAAATAACACCTAATAATCTGCCTGAGCAAGTGACTGACGCGGCCTGCGCAGTTATATAAGCTGTACATCCAGATTGAACAGTCATAAAACAAAGGATAAATAAATAAATGAAGTTCGAGGAGAGTTGCGCAGAAAGAACGAGGTTTACACGCTAATCGATGGCCATTCTGATCACGTCTGGCTCCAGTGCCTGCCTCCATGTCCGGACGCCTGTCAGGCTTGAGATATTATTCCAATCCAAGATCCACATCCCAAACCCCAGACCTGGGTAAGCCTAATTTGCCATTTTACTGGCGTTGAAGGATGAAGAAAACGGGAGCGCTGTCCCTGGCTGGTTTCTGCCCAACGCCAGCGGGTGGTTTTAGAAGAGCTCTCGTAGAGAGCGATACGTTTTGTCATCTATTACGGATGGAGGTGCGGAGCTTTGGGAGATGTCGTGGAGAGAGGAGATAGAGAGCATGGCAGGTATAGACTGAGATATAGGTTTGTTGGATCAGGGGGAGAAGGTGGCAGGTTGCAGGAGCTCAGGGGAGAAACCGTACGCCCACACAGGGCTCTGTGGCCCTGGTGTCTGGAATGGCTGAGATTAATCTCTGTCATGTGTAGGTATTCACAGGTGGAGTAAGGAGAGCGGAGGAAGGACAATGGTCTGGTCATTACCCATTCACATGCGGCAGTCACACGCACGCGCCGCAGTCACACGCACGCGCCGCAGTCACACGCACAAGAGGAGTGCAGCACAACAGCTCAATATTGGGACAGTTATTTGGTTTTGTGGCGGTGGAAGCTGGCTAAAAGGATGTGGGGAGTTTAAAGGCTGTTCTGGAGGAATGGATGTGAATGTCCTGTGAGGCTTATCAGCAGTGCATTATGGTCTTTTCATAAAGCCACCAATCGGTGTTGTTAGTTACAATGTCTAAGTGGTTATATTTTACAGGTGAGCAGTATGAGACATGATTTCAGTATTAAACGAAAGTTTGAGTACATCGGGGATTTTTGAAAGCTATTTATCTGGTCAGTCTTTCATTTGCCTGGAAACACATTGTGTTTCTTACAGGCAATTCTCAAAGAAATTTGTATACATGTTTTAATGTTGTTTTTTTGTGAGACAACCGTGCAATTAATTCTCACTCACACTTGTTCAAATCTCTTCGGCCGGTGACAGAATCCGATGCACATTGCTCCATATAAACACCTTCGACTAAACAACATTAGAAATACACTTCTAGTCCAGGGAAGAAAGAATGCAGCTCTGGCATTAAACCCAGTAGGAGAGGACCTTGCTGGACAGCCGGGTGTTGGTAGATTGATGACAGTTGGAGATGTGGTCACATTACCGCACTTCAGACGAAGTCCAAAGCACTCTTGTCCGATTATAATTAAAAAAAAAACGTTATTGCAATGTCGTGTAAATATAAATGGGTGCCTTTTCTTCTCGTTATTACTTCGGAAACAGCAGCTTTATGTGCTGGAACTTGATGAGTCCTGTTGATTCATTGAGAGGTTAATCAGGAAAGTGAGAGGCGAGAACACAATATGCCTTATTTGACATTTTCTACTGCCTGGTGCTGACTGTGCGTTCTACAATTTGCATAGTTCCGCCTGCATTAGGTTAATAGTCTTATTACCGCAAATGCGCTGAACATAAAGTCTGACAGATATAGAACAGGACAGTTGACACATGGCCCTGTTAATGGGGCAGTTTGATACACAGGTTTACAAAAGGCTACAATTTGTTTGGTTTATTCATTCTGATTAGGAACCCTGGAAATGTTTATTTATAAATATGGCTATTGGTTATTATTGATTTCCTACAGCTTTCTGATGGGCAGCCAGTATTCTATCAATACTTGGAATTGTAAGAAGTGATTGATTGTCACACTGGCAGCATCTTTAGTGACATCTGTCGATGTTCTTCAAGTCATGTCCGCTCTAGTTAGTAGCAGCCAGCTTGGTAGCAGCAAGAGATTGACCAGCTCCTAGCCTGGATAATGCAGACCAGCTCCTAGCCTGGATAATGTAGCCCAGCTCCTAGCCTGGATAATGCAGACCAGCTCCTAGCCTGGATAATGTAGCCCAGCTCCTAGCCTGGATAATGTAGCCCAGCTCCTAGCCTGGATAATGCAGACCAGCTCCTAGCCTGGATAATGTAGCCCAGCTCCTAGCCTGGATAATGCAGACCAGCTCCTAGCCTGGATAATGCAGACCAGCTCCTAGCCTGGATAATGTAGCCCAGCTCCTAGCCTGGATAATGCAGACCAGCTCCTAGCCTGGATAATGCAGACCAGCTCCTAGCCTGGATAATGCAGACCAGCTCCTAGCCTGGATAATGCAGACCAGCTCCTAGCCTGGATAATGCAGACCAGCTCCTAGCCTGGATAATGCAGCCCAGCTCCTAGCCTGGATAATGCAGACCAGCTCCTAGCCTGGATAATGCAGACCAGCTCCTAGCCTGGATAATGCAGACCAGCTCCTAGCCTGGATAATGCAGACCAGCTCCTAGCCTGGATAATGCAGACCAGCTCCTAGCCTGGATAATGCAGACCAGCTCCTAGCCTGGATAATGCAGACCAGCTCCTAGCCTGGATAATGCAGACCAGCTCCTAGCCTGGATAATGCAGACCAGCTCCTAGCCTGGATAATGCAGACCAGCTCCTAGCCTGGATAATGCAGCCCAGCTCCTAGCCTGGATAATGTAGCCCAGCTCCTAGCCTGGATAATGCAGACCAGCTCCTAGCCTGGATAATGCAGACCAGCTCCTAGCCTGGATAATGCAGACCAGCTCCTAGCCTGGATAATGCAGACCAGCTCCTAGCCTGGATAATGCAGACCAGCTCCTAGCCTGGATAATGTAGACCAGCTCCTAGCCTGGATAATGTAGCCCAGCTCCTAGCCTGGATAATGCAGACCAGCTCCTAGCCTGGATAATGCAGACCAGCTCCTAGCCTGGATAATGCAGACCAGCTCCTAGCCTGGATAATGCAGACCAGCTCCTAGCCTGGATAATGCAGACCAGCTCCTAGCCTGGATAATGCAGACCAGCTCCTAGCCTGGATAATGCAGCCCAGCTCCTAGCCTGGATAATGTAGACCAGCTCCTAGCCTGGATAATGCAGACCAGCTCCTAGCCTGGATAATGCAGACCAGCTCCTAGCCTGGATAATGCAGACCAGCTCCTAGCCTGGATAATGCAGACCAGCTCCTAGCCTGGATAATGCAGACCAGCTCCTAGCCTGGATATTGTAGACCAGCTCCTAGCCTGGATAATGCAGACCAGCTCCTAGCCTGGATAATGCAGACCAGCTCCTAGCCTGGATAATGCAGACCAGCTCCTAGCCTGGATAATGCAGACCAGCTCCTAGCCTGGATAATGCAGACCAGCTCCTAGCCTGGATAATGCAGACCAGCTCCTAGCCTGGATAATGCAGACCAGCTCCTAGCCTGGATAATGTAGACCAGCTACCAGTCACACCATCCACAGATAATGTAGCCCAGCTACCAGTCACACCATCCACAGATAATGTAGACCAGCTACCAGTCACACCATCCACAGATAATGTAGACCAGCTACCAGTCACACCATCCACAGATGACTCATCTTGCTCTTCTGCAGTGAGATCAACTTGTCCTGTTAAATATAAACTATGCTATTGGGACAAGATTGCAGCCAATTCTCGTACACTCAAAAACAATTGGACAGTATATAGACAGTATCTGAGTTAACTTTGGTCAGAGGGACTGGGTAACTGGACAATCCATTCTGACTTCGTCCGCTTTCTATGCCATACACAATGTGAAATTGTTAATATTCTTTAAGTGTAGGCTGCTTCAATTATGTAAGAGTTTTTAATTGAGCCTTTCAGTTATCAAATTTGCGTAATAGATTTTGGAGGAGAGATTGCACTTTAGCTTTTAAAAAGCATGACTTGTGCATTCTGTGCACTTGAACGGTCAAGACAGGCACAGAGAAGGCAGTAGTGCTCCAATGTGAAGGAAAGAACGCTGGCATATTTCTCTTGATTCTGTGCTTTGGCCTTTCTAATGCTTTTTCAGCACTTTTTGTTGAGATTCTAGAGGAAGGTTTTCTTCTTTCAGGCAGAGTTCTTGTACAATATCTTCAGTTTCTTGGCATGTTTTTAGTTTCAGGTCATGTTGAGCCTGTAATCGAAAACCGCAAAGATCGAGATACTAAACTGTTCTAAAGATGGACGGTTTTATAGCTTTTTAATTAATCTCAAACAGTCTTAAGATGTTGTAACCGAATCGCAAAAGGGTTTTTTCGAATGATCAACTGGCCTTTTGAAATGACAAACTTGCTTTTAATTGACCCCTTAACAACCCCTGAATGGTAATGTAAATTATGACCTATAAAATACCTTAATTATTTGTCACAAATCCATTCCCAGTGTACGTATAGATTTGGATTGGACTGATGCCTCCTAAATATGTTTCCTTTTTAATACATTTATTCATTCCTGTCGAAATATAGACGCTACCACAATCTAAAAGAGATTCCACAAGGAATGCTGGTACCCTAGGTGATACGGAGACAGATTAGTGTTCCCCACGCCGTTCGATCTGTGGCCAGGATTGGCTTGTAGGGAGATGCGTGTCAGTGCTCTGCTCTTTGCTGTCTCTAGCAGCAGCGGGATTACAGGGCAGCCGGTGGCAGGGAGTACAGGGCACACACAGCAGGGAGTACAGGGCACACACAGCAGGGAGTACTGGGCACACACAGCAGGGAGTACAGGGCAGCCGGTGGCAGGGAGTACTGTGCACACACAGCAGGGAGTACTGGGCACACACAGCAGGGAGTACAGGGCACACACAGCATGGAGTACTGGGCACACACAGCAGGGAGTACAGGGCACACACAGCAGGGAGTACTGGGCACATACAGCAGGGAGTACTGGGCACACACAGCAGGGAGTACAGGGCACACACAGGGAGTACAGGGCACACACAGCAGGGAGTACTGGGCACACACAGCAGGGAGTACAGGGCACACACAGCAGGCAGTACAGGGCACACACAGCAGGGAGTACTGGGCACACACAGCAGGGAGTACTGGGCACACACAGCAGGGAGTACTGGGCACACACAGCAGGGAGTACTGGGCACACACAGCAGGGAGTACAGGGCACACACAGCAGGGAGTACTGGGCACACACAGCAGGGAGTACAGGGCACACACAGCAGGGAGTACAGGGCACACACAGCAGGGAGTACAGGGCACACACAGCAGGGAGTACTGGGCACACACAGCAGCCGGTGGCAGGTAGTGATCTGGTGAGCAGCAGGCAAAGCTGGCCATCTCCTTCACACGCTCACATAAATACATAAAGGCTACTGGGTACAAACTTGATGGATCAACCTTGGTGACATCCGCACATAATCTGTAGAAACACCATGACTGACAACACAGCCCCGATACGGCAGGTATCATACACACACACTTACCCTGTACTCACACACACGCACACTATCTATGCATACACACACACTTACACTCTACTCACACACACACACACACGCACACTATCTATGCATACACACACACTTACACTTTACTCACACACACGCACACTATCTATGCATACACACACACTTACACTTTACTCACACACACGCACACTATCTATGCATACACACACACTTACACTGTACTCACACACACACAGACACGCACACTATCTATGCATACACACACACTTACACTCTACACACAGACACGCACACTATCTATGCATACACACACAGACACGCACACTATCTATGCATACACACACACTTACACTCTACTCACACACACACAGACACGCACACTATCTATGCATACACACACACTTACCCTGTACTCACACACACACAGACACGCACACTATCTATGCATACACACACACTCACACTATCTATGCATACACACAGAAACTATCTATGCATACACACACACTTACACTGTCTATGCATACACACACACTTACCCTGTACTCACACACACACAGACACGCACACTATCTATGCATACACACACACTCACACTATCTATGCATACACACAGAAACTATCTATGCATACACACACACTTACACTGTCTATGCATACACACACACTTACACTGTCTATGCATACACACACACTTACACTGTCTATGCATACACACACACTTACACTGTCTATGCATACACACACACTTACACTGTCTATGCATACACACACACTTACACTGTCTATGCATACACACACACTTACACTCTACTCACACAAGCACACGCTGCTTTAAATATGTCACGTTGCTGCAGCTGCATGAATTATTGAAGGCCTTTGGAAAGGTCCGGGCTCTGGCTGGTTGGCTTGTGCCCTTGTCACACACTGGCTCCTCCCTGAAATCAACTCCAACACTGTCTTCATCATATTTGATCTCATCATTCACATATACATTGATAAGACAAATCATCCAGACCACTAACAGGTATTCGAGTAAATATGGATCATCTTCTAACAAGGGAACATGCCAGGGTCTGGGTAGATGGTGCCAGGGTCTGGGTAGATGGTGCCAGGGTCTGGGTAAATGGTGCCAGGGTCTGGGTAGATCAGATGGTAGCTGAATAATAATCTTATAACCTCATAATGTTTTGGCTCAACAGTTTATAATGTCATAATGTTTTGGCTCATCAGCTTATAACGTCATAATGTTTTGGCTCATCAGCTTATAACCTCATAATAATTTGGCTCAACAGCGTATCAGAATTTTAGTAAGGAAAAATACTAATAAAGTTACTACGCTAACTGCCCAGCACAGTACTGTACCAATAAAGTTACTACGCTAACTGCCTAGCACAGTACTGTATGTACAATAAAGTTACTCCTCTAACTGCTCACCACAGTACTGTATGTATCAATAAAGTTACTACGCTAACTGCTCATCACAGTAAAGTTACTACGCTAACTGCTCACCACAGTACTGTAATGTATCAATAAAGTTACTACGCTAACTGCTCACCACAGTAAAGTTACTACGCTAACTGCTCACCACAGTACTGTAATGTATCAATAAAGTTACTACGCTAACTGCTCACCACAGTAAAGTTACTACACTAACTGCTCACCACAGTACTGTATGTATTATTAAAGTTACTACTCTAACTGCTCAGCACAGTACTGTATGTATTATTAAAGTTACTCCTCTAACTGCTCAGCACAGTACTGTGTGTACCAATACAGGAGATGAGCATTGGGTTGTAAATATACCTACCTACCTTGTTTTAAGTTGCAGTCTGCAAGCTAACTTCCTCTGGAGTGTGGAACGGACATGTAAATGAAACAATGAAGGTATTCCTGTATCCTTGACTCAGCCCAGGCCATAAACAGCTCTATATTTAATTAATCTCCATCTCCCAGCCCACCCAGGGCAGTACAATGTCAAAGGTCAACATCCCCCTGGCTGCCCACGTCTACCCATATTCCAGCCGGCTCCACTGACAACTTGAATATTTCAGGGAAGGCTGCCTCAGTCGGAAAACAAAATGAATCAAGGACAAATAGCCCAATTTGACTCTTCAGTGCCTGGCCAGCGATGGATCTTTCCCAGATTGTTTGAATGATTAAACCATTCCTTAACCCCATCTGGCGGCCTCTTGGGGCAGGATGGCCTGTGGAAATGAGATAATACTAATGTTTAATCTACTTTCTGGTGCAATCTGTACTAAGGCATTCTGGCCGCACACACACCCATTTCTACAACACTGGTTTAAAGAGGGGGAATAATAGGGGCGCACTGTTGTTCTGACCTTACATTGCACACGCACACACAGGAGCACACACACATGCACAGCCAGCAGACAGACTCCACTCAGGGGGAATACAGACTGCTGGCACCCTGGGCTGAACACATTTTTCCATCTTCACCAGAGCTCGGCACCCATTTCTACAACACTGGCTGATGTTGTTCTGAAGAAGCACATGGCCTGGGAGTGACACTCAGGCACACGCGCACGCACGCACACGCACACACAGGAGCACACACACATACAAATGCGTCAACAGCCATGCACACACAAGCACAGACTCTCACTCAGGGGGGAATACAAGACAGGACAAGTAGTTCTGGCATTGTTTCAAATTGCTATTCCAGGGCTGATACCTGCAGTGCCTATTTTTCCATCTCGCGTCACGGCAGTACACCAGCTCGACCCATTTCTACAACACTGGTTTAAAGAGGGGGAATAATAGGGACGCAGATAGACAAGGAACTGTTGTTCTGAAGAAGCCTTACATTGTGCCTGGGAGTGACAGGGCTCAGGCAGACCAGTTGGACCGGGAGATGTGGTCTGGGGTCTTATTGTCTCTGCAATCAGGATCTGTCTCTGGACACACACCATACACGCTATCTCAGATACCACTGCATGATGTTCTAAAGCAGCATTTACAAAATAATTGGACACTATAACAAAGAAATTATAAAGCTAACTTCGCACGGCTACATCCTCCACCCTGTTTGACTTACGGTGACGGATTTCGGTACATATCGTGTGTCCCTCATCTCAGAAAGATGACATTTGCCTCAGGGACCTATTAGGGTTCTCTGTCATGCATTTTTTAATATTTAGCATTTTGCAAAAAATGCTACATGGGTCATTAACCATGATTCTTCGGATTGGTTGCCACCAATTGACCCGATGGGCTGGTTCTTCGTAATTTAGAGCGATTGTTTATCCTATCACAGTAAGCGAAAATAGAGAGTTCTGAAACGGCACGCAATGTGTCGGAGTCAGGGGGAATCGAAGCAATGCCGAAACACAATTTGAGGATTGTGTCATTTAATGGGTCGTCCCAAGTCACTTTGACTAGTGCTTTATGTCTTTCTCTCATTTTTATCTGAGGCTCAGCCATTCCGCTTGATAAATGTGCTGTTGTGTATTAGTAGTGTTGGTAAAACGCCCAGCCGTTCAGCTTGATATAGGTGCTGTTGTGTATTAGTAGTGTTGGTAAAACAATCAGCCGTTCAGCTTGATATAGGTGCTGTTGTGTATTAGTAGTGTTGGTAAAACGCTCAGCTTGATATAGGTGCTATTGTGTATTAGTAGTGTTGGTAAAACAGGGGCTCTATACAGATCTATTCCATTCTCTGTTAGCGTTCCCTAACTCATTAGATTTTGCCCCGAGGCTTGAATCATTTATGTGTTTCCTGTTAACATGACTCTCAACCATGCAGAACACTGATAGGCTGTTAGGATGGTATGGCATTTTTCTGTTTCAGAGATTGATGATATCTTAATTAGTCCATTAAATATAACGTTGGTAATTGTTTTTTATACACTTGGCTAAAAAAATAAGCCTGTATCTTACAAGCTGGCTTTAAGGATTTGCATTATGTTTTGGTTGTTTCAGATTATTGTGTGCCAAAAGGAAATGTATGATAAATAATTGTATATTTGATCTTTAAGTCACTATTATTGTAAATAGAATCACAGTTTTGTGTATAATGATCAATGAGAAAGTTGAGTGAAACGTCACACCAACACGAAATGCTAATCTCTCATCTTTAACCTCTCAGACATTATTTCAAACTCATATATAATGTCCCCATTCCTTATTTTCAGGATTCATTCAGGATTTAAAATTGTTTCAACATTACAATCTGGTAATAGGTAACTCTCTGTTAAACCTGTAT
The DNA here is from genome assembly GCA_029465975.1 of Dallia pectoralis. Classification (NCBI taxonomy): domain Eukaryota; kingdom Metazoa; phylum Chordata; class Actinopteri; order Esociformes; family Umbridae; genus Dallia; species Dallia pectoralis. The sequence goes on along the minus strand of CM055738.1, from coordinate 18,376,758 downwards.
ATAACGATCATTATGTAATACCCTCAGTTATTGGTGTAACAAGTGTCTGAAAAGACATGGAAATCATAACCAAAGAAAGCATATTAACTTTGGGGTTGTTTAATAACAAGTGGTGTCTGTTCAATAGCTTCATGTAGGTACGAATACAATGTGTATTAACGTTGTTATAAAACTCAGCACTCAATCGAGTAGAAGACTTACAGTTGACTCAATCGAGTAGAAGAACTAAACAATCACTTGAAGGAGATACAGAGGTCCTTACACTGCACATGTCTCACTTCACACTAGGGGTGCACGATATTGACAAAATGTGATATTGCGATATTGATCATGAATATTGCGATATCGATATTAATTTAGATATTCTTAAATATATGTAAAAACACAAGTTATGGGAAAATGCCTCATAATAGATTAATATCTATATATATACACACACATCTCAAAATCGATTGTGGCGTTTGCACTCATCCTATAGTGGCTTGTGGTGGTTTTTAAGATGGGGGAAAAAAGGTTGGTTCTATTTCCTCTTGCCCGGTGTATCACCATACCGCAGGTTTTGCAGAGTACAACAGATTGAGCGACATAAGTTTGCTTAAACTTTTCTTTAGCTTCGCTAACTCGACTTTTCTCGCTTTGTCCGAGAAAAGTCTCTATTTCTCTTCACTCGCGTTTTGAGAAGCGCATATTTGGAGGTTTTCGGACTTCACGCATACGTCACGTGTTCCATAGGGTCTGTTCGTTTAGTGGACCCGTTCGCTCACACTTGCATGTGACAGGGCAACTGGCCAATGACACGTGTTCATTATATATAGTTTTCAAGCGTGCGCTTAAAAATCGAACACAACTAAGCCACAAAGCCAACCGCCGCGTCTCTCCGCAAAATACATGTATAAATAAATATCGCACTTCTCGCGACATTTTCGATATTGATATCACGCAACGTGATGTCACAATAAAGGTATTAAGTCGATATATCGTGCACCCCTAGTTCACACCACCCTTCGAATGAAGGATGGTGGTGGCAGATCAATGCTCTCTGGGATGCGTCTAACCAGAAGAAACTAGGTCCATTTAGAAATACTCAGTGCGTAATTATAAAGACCCTTGTAATAGTTCACCTGACTAATTCAGTACACAATGTATACAGGATAATTCATTTTGATTTAATACGCAAGGGGGAACACATTTGTCTATCAAAGAATATTGTAATGTGTAATAGGAAATAGCACGACATTGCAGTGTTTAACAGTTCTAAACTGGGTTTGAACACATTGATAATTATGTAGCAACATTGAACATTGTCCATCCTGTTTTGTTCTTGCATAATAATAAAATGTTCTCAGCCAGATTTACCACCGGAGGAAACTGGATAACAATTTAGGACCCCTTCCACTCAGAAAACCTGGGTCAACATTAACGACTACCCCTCACCCGATCAGCAGTATGTGACTTTAAACACTTTTCTCGAAACTGGGATTTAATTAGAAAGAAAACCCAACCATATTAATAGATAACATAGAATTCAGTTATATTGCAGACACTCTGAAATAATAAATAAAAGCATATTCTTTAACGTCAGCTCAACAAATCCCATAAACACAGTTCAATTTCCAGCTCACACTCTCAAACACCTGTTCACACACCTGTGTGTCGTCAACACACACTGTCGGGTTCATCCCACCCTTTATTTGTGTGATATTGTTTGTATTAAAAATCTTAAGAACGATACCCAGTTCAACAGTACATGTGGTTTATGTATTTGCTCGTACGGGTAAGATGATACAGTAATATCCAATACATGTTTCTGATATCATAAAGCTAGAAAAGGATACTGACCATGAAAGAAAAAAACAACTATGCCTCTTATAAAACCTGATCCCTGCCACACTTCTAAAATCCACACTTTAGAAGATGGACAAAACGTAGACCCAAGGATAACAAGGAAATTAAGGAATTGTGTTTAATTTTTTTATTTAGATGGATAGAGAGCGAGCAAGAGAGCGAGGAAAGTGAATCCTGCAGGGAGCCAGTTGCTACAGTAACAGGGAAGGTAGCCGGGTCCTGTGGGAGGTGTTTCCACGGCAACAGGCCTCAGTGGCCAAGTGATGCTGCTGAGAGGGAGAAAGAAAATGAGACGAGGGCGGGGTGGGTGGGAAATGTATGGATAAGTGTGTGTGATGTGAGAGGAGTAGCTGGAATGGGAGATGTGAAAAAAGTTGAAGGGAGAAGCTGATGACAAACGTGTGTCATCGAAGTCTGTTGTGACGCAGTGTCGTTAATTAGGCCTTCAGTGGAGCCTACGTTCCTCATGGAAATGTCTTCCCCTGGCTCTCACAGCGAGGGTAAGTGAGAGGGAGGGAGGGAGGGAGGGAGAGAGAGGGAATACTAGGATCACTTGGCCCCCTCAGCAGAGCACACCCAGGACCCCCAGCTCCTCCCATGTTCTCGCTCACGGAGCCCCAGCTGCTTGGCCTCCTGTTCATTAAAAGTACATTAGCACCCCCTTCATTACAAGGAACAATGTGCCAAACATGCTAGGGTGGCAAGGACAGGGGAGTCGCGGAGAGACCATGTGGTATGGTGGAGATGTCGTGTGCACTCACTCAGCAGACACGACAAGGAGCTGAGTCCTCAGGGTGCCTCCTCTGGATAGTGTGTAGACGTCCCATGTCAACATTTAAATGATGCAGCAAATCTTAGAATGGAACTGGGCAATAGTGTGAGGGTGTGTGTGGGTGTGTGAGGTTGCGTGTGCCACAAACACGGGCGAAATAGTCAGTCACACATTGGGGGGGACAGCTTTGGGACTTTCTGTGTTGGGGCATTCAAACATTTTTTTAATCAAAAGAAAAGTCAGAGTTCGAATGTTTGCGAAATGCTGCTAGCCTGTAATATAGGTAGTACTGCCACACACTGGCCGACCCGCCACCCGCCACACACGCAGTCATCACCTGTTTTTTTCCCCAATGATCTGTTTTAACTGTAATTAAATCAAACTGCGCAGTCGCGATTTATAACAAATAGCTGCTACCCGCCCCTCCAATTGGGATATACCGGTTTAGAGTAGTGGTTAGTCCGCCTGGCTGCAGAGCCAGAGGGCGCTGGTTCAATTCCCCCCACCAGATGCCACAATATATTCTTTGCAATAGTTTTTAAGCTTTTATTTTCTGAATTCTATTTTTGCCCACGTATCAGCTGGCTTTTTTAAAGTCCCATTCATTAAAGCTGTATAGTATTGCAATCGAAGTTCGCACTTATTCTACAATTCGAAATTCTAGTAAAATGCACCTAGTCATTATCCAAGGGATAATGTTCGACAAATACTGAATATTTACCATCCATGTGCCAAATGTCTGTCTCATTCCGCGCTCACAAGAGCACAAAGGTATAGGGAAAACATGACATGGATTTCAGGAGAAATAACCTTCGTTAATGTAAAGTGTAAGGCAAGGCAAATGGATTTGGGAAATGGACCGGCCGGGATTTGATATTTTCGGTGCTGAAAAGAAAGCCGTTATGTTTTAGCAGTCACATCAATATTGCCCGCATAGTCATACAGTATGATCAAATATTGGGGGGACAAATTGTCCTTCTTTGAATATTGGGGGGGACGTGTCTCCCTGTCCCCCCATAGGATAACGCCTATGGCCACAAACTGTGACGTCTCGGCAATATATCTGGTGTTTTTAGTTTAGCCACAGGGTTGGAGGCATTACTAATTTCAATCTGCCGTAGCACCTCTTATTGTACACCCCCTCTCCGTCACCATCCCTCGGTCTGAAATATTAGAGCTGCGTTTCCATGGATCTGCCAGTCAGGCTCCCCGGAGAACCTCAGGGTCATGAACTGAATGCTAATGTAATTAATCTGTGTTTGAACAGAATAGGCGATAAAGAAACAATGAAGAGAACAGGGCGAGGCAGACGACGGAAGAGCCAGAAGTGTGGTGCTGAAAAAAGGATTTGGTGCCACAAATAAAAATGGGTGCTCACAAATCCCACAGCCGACTCAGGATCAAATACAATAGATTCATGTACCGCTGGTTACCTCCTGCTCCTCCCCCCAGTGCCTCTCTCCCTTCTCACCTCCCCCAGTGCCTCTCTCCCCTTCTCACCTCCCCCCAGTGCCTCTCTCCCCTTCTCACCTCCCCCCAGTACCTCTTTCATATTCTCACTCCCCCCAGTGCCTCCCTCCCCCTTCCCCCAGGGCCTCTCCCATACTCTCACTCTAACCCTCCCTCTCTGAGGCACCCCTCCATCTTAACAGCCGGTGGTATAGGAGTCAGTCTGTGTGTTTGTGTCATGGCCGCGCTACAGGGACAGAGAGATCAACAAGAGGAATATTATGAAGCCACCAGCATTTATTAAATATGCACGCAGACACAGGCCCCACGGGACCCTCCGCGCCAAATAGCCTGGCTGATGAAAACCTCCTGCATACAGAGGGGATGTGGGGAACTACTCACGAAACAATTTACAGAGAAAATATGTGGGCAGTCGAGTAGTGAGGGGAAGAAAATGACATGGATCCATTTTAAGAGAGAGAGAAGAAGCAGAAGACGTCTCCTGGGAGAGGGCAGAGTGACTTCAATAAAGATAGCATCAAAGAAAAGTGCACGAGGTAGAGCAGAGCTAAAGATGCAGTAAACAAGGCCTGGAGCAAGATAAGAGATGTGATGAGAGGAGGGGTGGGGGAGAAGGAGGGTAGGGAGGGGGTGGGTAGGGGAGGAGGTGGGGTGGGGGAGAAGGAGGGTGGGGTGGGGGAGAAGGAGGGTGGGGGGGGGAGAAGGAGGGTAGGGGAGGAGGTGGGGTGGGGGAGAAGGAGGTGGGGGAGGAGGAGGTGGGGTGGGGGAGAAGGAGGTGGGGGAGGAGGTGGTGGGGTGGGGGAGAAGGAGGTGGGGAGGAGGAGGTGGGGTGGGGGAGAAGGAGGGTAGGGGAGGAGGTGGGGTGGGGGAGAAGGAGGTGGGGGAGGAGGAGGTGGGGTGGGGGAGAAGGAGGGATAGGGGAGGAGGAGGTGGGGTGGGGGAGAAGGAGGGATAGGGGAGAAGGAGGTGGGGTGGGGGAGGAGGTGGGGTGGGGGAGAAGGAGGGTAGGGGAGGAGGTGGGGTGGGGGAGAAGGAGGTGGGGGAGGAGGAGGTGGGGTGGGGGAGAAGGAGGGATAGGGGAGGAGGAGGTGGGGTGGGGGAGAAGGAGGGATAGGGGAGAAGGAGGTGGGGTGGGGGAGGAGGTGGGGTGGGGGAGAAGGAGGGATAGGGGAGGAGGTGGGTGGGGGAGGAGGTGGGGAGGGGTGGGGAGAAGGAGGGGTGGGGAGAAGGAGGGATAGGGGAGGAGGAGGTGTGGTGGGGGAGAAGGAGGGATAGGGGAGAAGGAGGTGGGGTGGGGGAGGAGGTGGGGTGGGGGAGAAGGAGGTGGGGGAGGAGGAGGTGGGGTGGGGGAGAAGGAGGGATAGGGGAGGAGGAGGTGGGGTGGGGGAGGAGGTGGGGTGGGGGAGAAGGTGGGGTGGGGGAGGAGGTGGGGTGGGGGAGGAGGTGGGGATGGGGGAGGAGGTGGGTGGGGGAGAAGGAGGGATAGGGGAGGAGGAGGTGTGGTGGGGGAGGAGGTGGGGTGGGGGAGCCAGGGAGGGAGCTCACGGGATTCTGGGATTGTGTCTGCCATCACCATGGGAGGAGCACACATTAACGCATCAAATGTTTATCCAGATCGATGAATTCATCCGTTTAACCCAAACGCGCGCCGTTTTAAACCCGTGGAGGTCCCTTGAAATCCTCTTAATGTCCATCGTGACGTCGGGTTAATACCTCCTCGCCTGCGTTTGCTCTAGGAGTGTAACGTTACATATTCATGCATAGGGTTTTTGATACGGGGCTTTCTGGGTATTTTTAAATACAATAACACTGGGCCTATAGGCTAGCTGGGCTACGCTGTTCGTAAGCCAATTCTTCTACATAAATCTATATAACTATATCCTATATGGATATTGTGAACAAGTTAAATACAGGCAGGGCAAAGGATTAGACCAGAAACCGGAGTTAAAGATCCTCAATCATTGTTCAAATCTTAACGCTGGCCACATTTTGTCCTTCCCAATAGATGTCTATGGTGACATGCGTACATGAGACATAGATAAGGCACCATGACAGTATGTGAGTTTCACCCACACTATAGAAATAACATGAATTAGCGCCCTGTTTTGCGCGTACATCACAGTGACAGCTCTTCACTTTTACTTCTCGTGTCACACCAGGGGAGGGAGTGAGGGAGGTTGCTGCTGACGCACGCCTCTGGTAGTCACAAGTGTCAAAGAACTAGAAGTCACCAGAACCTTCACCCTGAGCCGCCACGTGAGCGTAAACTCTGACGTCCGCTATTCAGCGAGTCTCCTGTGTAAAATATGTTTCTGCCGATACACGCAGCAACAACACGTCAATTACCGGAAGTATCAGTTGGATTTTTATTGTTATGTTATTTTGCTACAATTTCTAAACGGTTCATCCAATATTCATGAAAATACCCTGGAATTAAAGCTTCCAGGCTACACGGCCATTTTATTATTTTAAACTCAAAGTGCTAGAGTAAAGAACCAAAATAACAAAAACCTGGTCACAGACCATTGAAGTATGTGCTGCTCACTGTATTTATTAAGCCTGATAGCTGTTATGGCAACTGGCATGGTACAGCATGGTAGGGTACACATACAGTATGGTAGGGTACACATACAGCATGGTAGGGTACACATACAGCATGGTAGGGTACACATACAGTATGGTAGGGTACACATACAGCATGGTAGGGTACACATACAGCATGGTAGGGTACACATACAGCATGGTAGGGTAAACATACAGCATGGTAGGGTACACATACAGCATGGTAGGGTACACATACAGCGTGGTAGGGTACACATACAGCATGGTAGGGTACACATACAGTATGGTAGGGTACACATACAGCATGGTAGGGTACACATACAGCATGGTAGGGTACACATACAGCATGGTAGGGTACACATACAGCATGGTGGGGTACACATACAGCGTGGTAGGGTACACATACAGCATGGTAGGGTACACATACAGCATGGTAGGGTACACATACAGCATGGTAGGGTAAACATACAGCATGGTAGGGTACACATACAGTGTGGTAGGGTATGGTAGGGTACACATACAGCGTGGTAGGGTACACATACAGCATGGTAGGGTACACATACAGTATGGTAGGGTACACATACAGCATGCATGGTAGGGTACACATACAGCATGGTAGGGTACACATACAGCATGGTAGGGTACACATACAGCATGGCATGGTAGGGTACACATACAGCATGGTAGGGTACACATACAGCATGGTGGGGTACACATACAGCGTGGTAGGGTACACATACAGCATGGTAGGGTACACATACAGCATGGTAGGGTACACAATATTCCAATAAAAAGTCTGAGTTAATGTACCAATAAGGCGGTTATTTATGGAATAACTTGTCATTGTAGAGAACAACTCTACTTGACTCACTTTAGAAAGGAAACAAACAAATTATTGCCGTTGTTGTATAATGTAAATACAGCCTCCTCCATTCCGTAGGTGTCCTTACAAATGTTACGTTATTAATTTAAAGACTCTTACTCCAATCAGTCTCAAGATAGCATTTGATGTTATTCTGAAACCATTCCAGGTTGTTTTTCTTGTCTGTGTTCTCCTCCACCTGCCAACCCCTTTTTTCTATGCCTCCAAACTGAATGGACTGGTCACGGAGATCCTCATCTTCAAGAAGTCACTGATTGGCACTGAATTATTTGTGAGGGATGACAGGTGTACTGGTGTATTGTTTTATTTAAATCCAGACAGAAAGGGAAGAAATGGAAGCATTGTATCACCTGTATTGCTCTTTAAATCCCATCACACACATGTCCCCCTATATCCAGTAACCTGGAAAGAAAATAGCCCTGATTCACAAGTGCCTTAACATTTTTACACTAGTAATATTCCACATCCCTGTCTATTCCAAATAAACAGCATGTATATGGAAATGTAATAAGTTGCTTGCACAACTGTGTATGTTTCTCCCAGTGCTTATTTTCTAAGCAAGGACACATTTCCTTGGGCTTCTTCCCTCCTCTTTTTGTTATGTGATTATGTCTGGATGTGTGTATGCGTGTTTTCAATTATTTAATTTGTTCAAATGCCACCGCACACAGCAAGGAAGATCATTTCGAGGGCGTAGTGAAGAATACAAATCTACTGTTGCAGCGTTAGATACTTTTAATCCATCATGGAGTCAGAAGTTTCCAGAATGTGTAAATGTGCTGAAAGACATTGGCACTGGTATTGGCATTAGGCGCTTTGGACATGTCAACAAAGAGCTCATTGGTCAAGCAGAGCAGATCTGGCGTCAAAAGAACAGGGCAATCCACAAACACGGACCTAAGGATCTCCAAGTTCTGCAAAGTCTGTGTGGAGGAATTATCTAAGATCCCTTTGACTGTGTTCTCATTGCTTAGCATCGTTGCTACATTTTCTGAGAAATGTAGAATTTTGGTTGATTGCTTTGAATAATTAAGTCATTCTAACGTTCCACATTGGAAAAGTGAATCTAGTAAATTACCTGTGTATTTTTTATATGGTATACCAATTTAAAGTTCACTCTGGACTATTTACTACTTGCCTTTTTTTAGGGTGTTGTTGGTGACACTTTAATATTTCCTGAGTGCGTTTATTATGTGACTGTTCGGTCACAATATTGAACCAACACATTTAGAGAACCCCCCCCCCCTCCATGTATGCGCACGCATGTGAGTAAATATAAACATTTGTTTTTCATATAAAAAACAACAGCATTTTACACCAGCATTTTTTCTTAGCAGGCACGGCAAAAAAGACCAGAGTGCTTGTTGCAAACATTCCACCCTTCCAAAATGCTTTAATAACGTTCCGACAATGCCACATTCCACCCCATTAAAGTGACAGCGGTGCAATCTGACGGCTATATCTGCGGTACAGGCTGTCTGAAATGGGATCAAAACATTGTATTGAGCTGAGCTTTTGATTCCTTGAGCCTCTGGTCAACTCATTCTCTAGGAAACGTTCATAAAAACCTGGAAGAGTTACACACAAAATGTTGCATTTACATTGTGACATTTCCAGATTGATAATGACCGTAATGGGAAACGATATGTTTAATGGAAATGTCATTTCATAAGGTTTGTCCATTAAACTGTTATCTAACCGTTAGATCGGTGGACGGGTTTGGCGTCTTGCAGGGATTGGCTTCCTGTTGAACTTCCTTGGTAGAACAGCTCAGATGAAGTTAGCTGTAGTTAGTCAGACTTTAGCACAGCAGGATACACTGGGCAGCCATCTTGTTATGTTGTGTTTAAAGAGCAGAACGGTCTCTGTATGCACGCCGGTTCCTATTTGCATAGTGTGTGACAAAGATCCATGACTCAGAGAACGCATCTGTGTTGTTGTGGGTGTGAGAGACGGAGAGAATTAATGGAGATGGCCTCTTCAAGCGAACGCCAGAACTGTCCGTGTAACAGGCCCGCTCGTTATCGCATCTCAACGACTAACCCGATGATCGTTTCAGAGCAGGTGACTCGTTTTTCCGTCGATGGGTTTATTTAATGACGTTCATTGTCAGGATGACTTCTGCTGGCCTACAGCTTTAGCTTCGACACCATGGTGACTTAAATCTGCCTCATTACCCCTGGACAAAAGGAATACCTATGTGAGAATGTTTGACAGTGGCACCAGCCTGGCCTTCAGCAGTACAGTCTAGTGCCAACGGGCCCTGTTCATATTGGTCGACCCCTGGTAGTGAGAGCAGCGAACATCACATCCGCCGCACGGATCCTAAACATATGCCCAACCCCCGAGGGTAGTGCTCTCTGTTCTGACATGACCGTGTTTTAGTGCTCTCTGTTCTGACATGACCGTGTTTAGTGCTCTCTGTTCTGACATGACTGTGTTTAGTGCTCTCTGTTCTGACATGACCGTGTTTTAGTGCTCTCTGTTCTGACATGACCGTGTTTAGTGCTCTCTGTTCTGACATGACCGTGTTTAGTGCTCTCTGTTCTGACATGACCGTGTTTAGTGCTCTCTGTTCTGACATGACCGTGTTTAGTGCTCTCTGTTCTGACATGACCGTGTTTAGTGCTCTTTGTTCAGACATGACCGTGTTTAGTGCTCTCTGTTCAGACATGACCGTGGCTGCATCCATTAGTGCTCTGTTCAGACATGACCGTGTTTAGTGCTCTCTGTTCAGACATGACCGTGTTTAGTGCTCTCTGTTCTGACATGACCGTGTTTAGTGCTCTCTGTTCAGACATGACCGTGTTTAGTGCTCTCTGTTCTGACATGACCGTGTTTAGTGCTCTCTGTTCAGACATGACCGTGTTTAGTGCTCTCTGTTCAGACATGACCGTGTTTAGTGCTCTCTGTTCTGACATGACCGTGTTTTAGTGCTCTCTGTTCTGACATGACCGTGTTTAGTGCTCTCTGTTCTGACATGACCGTGTTTAGTGCTCTCTGTTCTGACATGACCGTGTTTAGTGCTCTCTGTTCTGACATGACCGTGTTTAGTGCTCTCTGTTCTGACATGACCGTGTTTAGTGCTCTCTGTTCTGACATGACCGTGTTTAGTGCTCTCTATTCTGACATGACCGTGTTTAGTGCTCTTTGTTCAGACATGACCGTGTTTAGTGCTCTCTGTTCAGACATGACCGTGGCTGCATCCATTAGTGCTCTGTTCAGACATGACCGTGTTTAGTGCTCTCTGTTCAGACATGACCGTGTTTAGTGCTCTCTGTTCTGACATGACCGTGTTTAGTGCTCTCTGTTCACATGACCGTGTTTAGTGCTCTCTGTTCTGACATGACCGTGTTTAGTGCTCTCTGTTCAGACATGACCGTGTTTAGTGCTCTCTGTTCAGACATGACCGTGTTTAGTGCTCTCTGTTCTGACATGACCGTGTTTAGTGCTCTCTGTTCTGACATGACCGTGTTTAGTGCTCTCTGTTCTGACATGACCGTGTTTAGTGCTCTCTGTTCTGACATGACCGTGTTTAGTGCTCTCTGTTCTGACATGACCGTGTTTAGTGCTCTCTGTTCTGACATGACCGTGTTTAGTGCTCTCTGTTCTGACATGACCGTGTTTAGTGCTCTCTGTTCTGACATGACCGTGTTTAGTGCTCTCTGTTCAGACATGACCGTGTTTAGTGCTCTCTGTTCTGACATGACCGTGTTTAGTGCTCTCTGTTCTGACATGACCGTGTTTAGTGCTCTCTGTTCTGACATGACCGTGTTTAGTGCTCTCTGTTCTGACATGACCGTGTTTAGTGCTCTCTGTTCAGACATGACCGTGTTTAGTGCTCTCTGTTTAGACATGACCGTGTTTAGTGCTCTCTGTTCAGACATGACCGTGTTTAGTGCTCTCTGTTCAGACATGACCGTGGCTGCATCCATTAGTGCTCTGTTCAGACATGACCGTGTTTAGTGCTCTCTGTCCAGACATGACCGTGGCTGCATCCATTAGTGCTCTGTTCAGACATGACCGTGTTTAGTGCTCTCTGTCCAGACATGACCGTGTTTAGTGCTCTCTGTTCAGACATGACCGTGGCTGCATCCATTAGTGCTCTGTTCAGACATGACCGTGTTTAGTGCTCTCTGTCCAGACATGACCGTGGCTGCATCCATTAGTGCTCTGTTCAGACATGACCGTGTTTAGTGCTCTCTGTTCAGACATGACCGTGTTTAGTGCTCTCTGTTCTGACATGACCGTGTTTAGTGCTCTCTGTTCAGACATGACCGTGTTTAGTGCTCTCTGTTCTGACATGACCGTGTTTAGTGCTCTCTGTTCAGACATGACCGTGTTTAGTGCTCTCTGTTCAGACATGACCGTGTTTAGTGCTCTCTGTTCTGACATGACCGTGTTTTAGTGCTCTCTGTTCTGACATGACCGTGTTTAGTGCTCTCTGTTCTGACATGACCGTGTTTAGTGCTCTCTGTTCTGACATGACCGTGTTTAGTGCTCTCTGTTCTGACATGACCGTGTTTAGTGCTCTCTGTTCTGACATGACCGTGTTTAGTGCTCTCTGTTCTGACATGACCGTGTTTAGTGCTCTCTGTTCTGACATGACCTGTTCTGACATGACCGTGTTTAGTGCTCTCTGTTCTGACATGACCGTGTTTAGTGCTCTCTGTTCTGAGACATGACCGTGTTTAGTGCTCTCTGTTCTGACATGACCGTGTTTAGTGCTCTCTGTTCTGACATGACCGTGTTTAGTGCTCTCTGTTCTGACATGACCGTGTTTAGTGCTCTCTGTTCTGACATGACCGTGTTTAGTGCTCTCTGTTCAGACATGACCGTGTTTAGTGCTCTCTGTTTAGACATGACCGTGTTTAGTGCTCTCTGTTCAGACATGACCGTGTTTAGTGCTCTCTGTTCAGACATGACCGACTGCATCCATTAGTGCTCTGTTCAGACATGACCGTGTTTAGTGCTCTCTGTCCAGACATGACCGTGGCTGCATCCATTAGTGCTCTGTTCAGACATGACCGTGTTTAGTGCTCTCTGTCCAGACATGACCGTGGCTGCATCCATTAGTGCTCTGTTCAGACATGACCGTGTTTAGTGCTCTCTGTCCAGACATGACCGTGGCTGCATCCATTAGTGCTCTGTTCAGACATGACCGTGTTTAGTGCTCTCTGTCCAGACATGACCGTGGCTGCATCCATTAGTGCTCTCTGTTCAGACATAAACAGAGATCATTATAATCATTTTGATATGTAGTTGTAGGATCTATGAATATCCTCCTTGATGGAGGACAATGGTTTAATGAATGTGCCTTCAAATGTCTCAGTGACTCCAGTGAGCCGGATATCACATGTTCAGTTGTTCTGTGAGTTATTATGACTGGTGCTGCTGTCCTAGTTGACTGGTGTGGTGATCAGTGTGATTGCAGACCATCTGTGACCAGTGGACCAGCCCAGCTGGACAGGCTACTGCTGTAATCAGGGGAAGTCGGACGGAAACGATGTCACAGTATCACCATAAATGAGACCCTCCACTAGGAAGATCTAAAGCCGAGTTTCATTCGATTTGTTTTGAAGAAAGATGCAAAAAAGACAAAAACACTATTCGATGTGTGTGTCCGGTTTTGCACATTACCGCTGGTTGTGCACATTCATTAATCATCATTCGTTCACATAAAAACATGTTTTATTTCAGTGCTAATTAATATTTAGTAACTAAGTCATTATCTTCTCTTTGTCCTGTAGGCAGACACCGCTAGCCAGACCTCCACCAGTCAGAAAATATTGAATGCTTAAATCTTGTCTTTCATTGATTAGCTAAGTTCGCCAAACTAGCTAGAGTATCAGGCTAGCTTGTGGCTACTGGTTACCTGGATGTTGCTATGCCAGATTTTACACCTGAGCATTCTGAAGTTTAGCTAGTTTTCAGTTCTTTATATTAAATAAGACATTTTCTTTCAGTAGTCGAGTTATTTGTACTATAGCTGTTTTCTAGTGCCATTCTTTTTGTTAAACTACCATTTATACACTGCAATTTTAGAACATAAAATAAATAAATGCTGAAGACCCGGAATCAGTCAACAACCCTGCCTCCAAAAGTTTATATTTTCACGTGCCAAAAAAAGCAAGTTAAAACTGCCTATCTTGTGTACAATTGTAATCAATGCCCAATCATTTCAGCACAGGGAGGTAATATTTACTGACAACGCCTTAATTTCTTGTTGTACAGAATCAAGTCTTAAGTCATGCAGACATAAGACTGAAGAAGTCCTTGTTATACAGACAATTATCCAGCACAATTAGCATGATGTTGTTGTTGACTTTCTGTATTTACATTTACATTCATACAATGTTTTCTTAATCAAATCTAAGTTAATCGGTTTGGCGAGACGGTGAGACGTGTTTCTGTTTATTTATAAAGAGAGGACTAAACACCCACCCGATAATTGAGGGTGAGCAAAGCAGTTGTGATTCTGGCTTAAATTAAAAATTAAAACAAATCTATAATGCAAAGAAATTGCATGAGAATAGGAGCAGAGAACCACAGAAAGATATGTACATATACAAGAGAAGGTTTACAATGCAATATTCAAGGGAAATAAAATAATCATGTAATTGGCATGTAATGTACAACTTCATGGATTCTGTTAATGGTTTATAAGTAATTTATATTACTTTCAGTTACGTTTATATTTCTTGAATATTACTTGAATATTAAGAGACATTGGAAGAAATTTAAATAATTTTACATTTTCGCTTTCTACACATTTTGTTGTGTTTGGTACATTATGTATAATTTATTAAATAAATACAGGGTGCCTTCAATTTGGAATTTGAAAAATCTAATACCAGATAAAGCCTGTTATTGTTTGAAGAGATGAATTGGTAGTAAATTACTTAACGAGACTAGGCTAACGTTAATGTAGGCATACTGTTTTTACCAGCCTAAACCGAATATATATTTACAAGTGCTTCATTAGCGGTCGCTAATCTGGTTATATGTACCCACGTAAGCACGCCTGTTGATCAAACACCTTAGGCGCCCAAGTGTCCAAGCCTGTTTACACACACAAGGAATTTGTTCTGACCCATAGCTGCAGCGTTGTGGACAAACATTTTTAAACGTACATGAACAGTGCAAATAGAGCAAAAGACACACAACACCAACAGTGCGACAGGAGACCCTGTCTAGCTTTAGTAATGGATACATATAGTGTGTGTGATATTTATCCGAGTAGTGCAAAGAATCAATGTATAGATGTGAGAGCAGATTTCAGAATGTGCCAATAATTTCTAAATCATGGCTGTGTGCAGTGCGGTGAACTTTGCTCTAATTCATTCCAGGATCCTTATCACTAGTGACTCGCGTCTGTCTGAGGCTCTTAGGAGGAATCGGGGTACATGAAAAACGTTTCAATTTTACCCATTCATAATACGTCCAAGCAAATGTGTGAAAATGCAAGAATCCACAAAATAATTACCATTTCCATTATCAGCGCTGGGATTTTAATTAGTACGCAGCGATGTTCGAGGTCCGCAGGCCCTCAGATGTGAGCTCTGCATCTACACAGGCTCCACTGATCTCATATAGTTCTCACTAATTGGTCTTTTGGCCAATCAGATCAGGTCTGAAAAAGATGTGATTAGTTAAGACCAATTAGTCCGAAATAGACAGGAATTGTGCTGTCCGGGTGAATACGCAGATGATCCAGATCCCAAATGGCCTTCACCTCCCTCCATGTTCTGCCAGACCATCTCTCTCTCTTGGATGCTCTCATCTTGAGCTCAGCCTGGCTGCGGAGCGGATGAGGAAGAGGCCCTGTCAAACCAATTAATAATTAAACACTGGGATAACTATGATGAATGCTCCCAAATCTATTTGACCATTTAGCAAGGAACTTGGGACACGATGGAACAACAGCAGTGTGTGAAGCAGAGTGGAGGTGGAGGGGGGGAGAGCCAGTGGGGCTGACTGGATGTAGAGAGCCCAGAAAAGCAGTCAGTTGCTGGTGGGTGGAGGCTGGTGGGTGGAGGCTGGTGGGTGGAGGCTGGTGGGTGGAGGATGAAAGGGAGGAGGAGGGGGATAGGAGAGAGGGATGGAGTGATGAGAGAGAGAGGGTGAGAGGACACAAACAGAGAGAGGTTGGGAGGGGCATCCTCCATGCTAGCCTACCATCTGGGTTTCAGAGACAAAGACACAGCAATATGCCTGTGTGTGTGTGTGTGTGTGCGCGTTATATGTATCAGGGTGTTTCCACATACATGTGCTGGTGTGTCTGTCTAGCTCCTGAGGTAATATCCGACCAGCCAGTTCACATGGTGGATGGGGATTAACACCCATCAGGTCCCATGTCTCTGGGTCACCCCCCACCGTGACTGAACACCCATCAGGTGTCTCTGGGTCACCCCCCACCGTGACTGAACACCCATCAGGTGTCTCTGGGGCACCCCCCACCGTGACTGAACACCCATCAGGTCCCATGTCTCTGGGTCACCCCCCACCGTGACTGAACACCCATCAGGTGTCTCTGGGGCACCCCCCACTGTGACTGAACACCCATCAGGTGTCTCTGGGTCACCCCCCACCGTGACTGAACACCCATCAGGTCCCATGTCTCTGGGGCACCCCCCACCGTGACTGAACACACATTAAGGGAAACTAACCATGGCTCTAACAAGAGTACTCTCAATGTGCAAACCTCAGCCATACAGTGAATTTACAGCAGCTGATGGATTAAAGGAGGCCTCTAGTGAAAGGTGACAGGTGATGGAGTGGCTTCTTCCCTCCTCCTCGCCTTGTAGGGCAGAGAGATTGCATCATTACAGAGGATGAAGTCATCCTGCAACAAAATGCTGGGATGAGGGAACAGGTGCTGCATATTTAATTAGACAAGGGGGCGGGTCAGGATGTGAAAGGAATATGTAAATGCACGGGTGGCACCAGCCCGGCCTGAGCTCGGCCCAACTGATATTGTATGCAGATATTTATGGGTAACATTATGATCTTGGATTGTTTCTTAACATTAGATGTTTTTAACCGTAGTCCTTGGCATTGCCAGCAGCGCTGGTCTATAGATACATTTAGGTCATTCAAAATGTAATTATGACGACTGAAAGGGCCAGTTGTCCTCATTTCGTTCGTGTTGAAACGCACCCCAGGTTGTTTCTTTATTGTTCTCACCGGCTCCTCGTTTTTGGTCATTAGTGTTTGTATTTAGTTCGTTATTGTTGTATTTCATTTTACATCCGTTATGCGTGTGAGTGTCTTACGTGTAGCTTTTTTAATGGTTTTGTCGTCGCTACTTTTAGATTTTAAATTTGATTTAAAACACGTTTACAAGTTTTCGCCGTTCGCGGTTTGTTTTCATTTAACGAAACCTTGAAAGTGATTAAGGTCTGCGTTTGGTTCATGTCGTAATGGATGTAAAATTACATTTCAGATATTGTATAAGGGAGTCCGAACACAGTGACGGATTGGCTGTGTAGTTTGTTGGGCGGGGCTTAATAGGTAAAGAATAGCGGCATGTATTTACATCGACGTACGTTGCAGTACATTAAAGCAGTTATTATCGCTCAAAGAAAATAACGTTTTCTAATATTTAATTCTCATACATGGCAAGGAGAGGATAGCACGGTAACAATGACAGATACATATACTGTTCAGACACGGTTGACTGGAAATACAACCAGAGTGATAGAACCACAGTGACTACACTACTAGTTTGGAGAAATGAGAGAAACACAAGTAACCATAAACATATAGCGGTAATCAAAAGTTTAAAATAACCCAAATCCCCAAAATGTTTTCGGATGTTGCCTGGCAACAATACAGTGTAGTATTTGTAATAATAGCGTCATTTCCGAAGTGTGCAGACGCACATCGATGCTTTCTCCTCTATTCCAGTGACAAGTGTAGTTGTCCATGTTACGAGGATGTTACATTCTTCTGTCCCCTGGAATTTGATGCTCCATCTTGTTTGATGCAGGTATACTGTTTAACTGGTCTAGTTTCTCTTCTCCCAGCCCCTTTGGCATGGTTACTTAGGGAATATATTGCTTGTTCTGTTATATTGCTTGCTCTTTGGCGTCATCTAGGCAATACTGGATACAGAGGACTGTGTTCAAAAATACATTAAGAGCCAGTTGTTCATTTCAATGCCCCAAAACAGTCCGTTAACACTTTGCTGTACGAGTCATGTGATGATATCCCTGGTTTCTCATTGGTGCAGCCCTCCCCATTGGCAGGCAATTGACATGCAGTCAGAGAGCTGGGCGTCCCGCCGATGGCATAGAGATGATGCTGACAGAGTTGTAGGCAACAGGAAAGATGTTTTTGACAATACATGTTTAACTAATAATATGTGAACATGTACCATAAGAATGTGTAAGGTACCACTACTGAAGACCAGGGTTACATGCTACCACTGTTGAGGTAATCATCTAGTCACCTCTCGCATGTTCTTTTTGATAGACAAGGACAGGAACACGTTCAAGCAAATGAATGATCTCTTTCAAACAGTGGGCAGCACTATATTGTTTTATGTTCATGCATCATCAGGGAACGATTGACGAGCTACAATTGTGTTTTTAGGGCGATCAGTGGACAAACGTTTTTTTATCAAATAATGATTGTTCTGCAGATTATCTTATTAAGACTAAATAAACAACCAAACTGATATGGATTTTATAGAAGGTTATGTTATCTGCTTTGGCAAGAGCTGGATATTATATAGACCTCCAACAACTGTTTTACAAATCCCTTTTTTGCGTGTGAAGCAGATGTGACGGTACGGTTCTGTCTCTGTGTTGCGTATTATGGGAATGACCAGCCAGCTTTACCAGTTGATGAAGGATAATTCTCAGATATTGCAGCAGATAAGATACAGCACTTCAGCTGTGCATGGCTCTCTGAAGATGGCTGAAGATTATAGTACGCTTCTGACTCGCTAAAAAAACATGGGGAATAAATAAGATATACTCTGATCTCCAAAGTCCACAAAATGTACAAAAATTCGATATGTAATTTTGCCAAAAATAGTAATCAAAATGTATTGTTGATATCAGGTCCATTTAGCGTCAGACATTATGGATTACTGTAACATGATTGTGTAAAAACAATAGAATATGTTCCAAT
Organism: Dallia pectoralis; assembly: GCA_029465975.1. Taxonomy (NCBI): domain Eukaryota; kingdom Metazoa; phylum Chordata; class Actinopteri; order Esociformes; family Umbridae; genus Dallia; species Dallia pectoralis. Next base: position 18,358,087 of record CM055738.1, on the reverse strand, counting down.
CAAAATACCTCTTCTTATTGATTAAAAAAATGATACCTAATAAAATGCATGCCTAATATGTTAAACTGTTTAATAATCAGAAAAGAGGTCTGACAGATATAAAAACATTTATATGCATTTTGAAAAATCACTGCATGCATTGTAGCCCACGTGCACCCACGTGTGCACGCTAATGCTGAAAAATTATGATCTCAATTTGAATTGTTGAGGACAAAAACATGTAGGAATTAATCTAATACATTTTTAACATACCTACAGTTTAAGCTACCTATTGTTTTAGCTATCTAATGTTTGAGCTTCCTAAAGTTGGTGGTCTAGCGAAAAGCCTATTTTTGACTGTCAGGACATCATCTCATTTTGTTTTGAGAAATCCTATAAAATGACAAATCACGTTGTTCTATTTATTGGTCAGTATCATTTGTAAGTGGAAAGTCAAAGCAATCTTGTAACCCCAATACTTTCATTACCACTGGCCAGAGTGATGGACGTTGCCTGACCCACAGCCTCTGCAAAGAATGACTCCTGATTCAGATAAATCAGATATGATTCAGATAAGAATCAAATAAGAATCGTATAAGAATCACAAAGGGGAAAAAATGCGAGCCAACAATCAACCAGTTAACTAAATGCGGTCAGCTCTTGGATGTCTCCAGGACCAAGAAACCTCTAATTAGGGTTAGGGTCCGGTATCCACTTGATCAGCCCAGTTAATACTTGATCGGTACGGTGTGTCCACTTGATCATCCCAGTTAATACTTGATCGGTCCGGTATCCACTTGATCATCCCAGTTAATACTTGATCGGTACGGTGTGTCCACTTGATCAGCCCAGTTAATACTTGATCGGTACGGTGTGTCCACTTGATCATCCCAGTTAATACTTGATCGGTACGGTGAACACTTGATCAGCCCAGTTAATACTTGATCGGTACGGTGTGTCCACTTGATCATCCCAGTTAATACTTGATCGGTACGGTGTGTCCACTTGATCATCCCAGTTAATACTTGATCGGTACGGTGAACACTTGATCAGCCCAGTTAATACTTGATCGGTACGGTGTGTCCACTTGATCATCCCAGTTAATACTTGATCGGTACGGTGTGTCCACTTGATCATCCCAGTTAATACTTGATCGGTACGGTGAACACTTGATCAGCCCAGTTAATACTTGATCGGTCCGGTGTGTCCGCTTGACCTAAATAAGTTCTCGAAACCATTTAATGGTTTATGGACAGATTAAAGACAGATTATGGACAGTCCTTGTTTGTTTATGAAAAGTAATCTCCTGAATCAAGGCCTAAACCATTTGGATGTTCAAGACAGATTTACATTGTAAATTAATTCAAATTTCATATGAAATCTTGTAATGTGTCATTTATGCAATTCAGTTACTACATGTAAATGAAGGACAGTGTTTCTGACAACAGATTTCACTAGGACATTCCAAACTATCTCTTAAACCTAAGGTGAATATGTTGCTAAACAGCTAGACAATTTAGAGAATTTATGTTGTATTCTTTTTTTCCATCGTAATTTGGCACAAAATAAATCTGTGCATTAAATGACCAACAACTAAAACAAAATAACAAAATATGAATAACTAGTGAAAACCTGCAGTTTTTTGTATCCAGTTCAGCTTCCAACAAGCAACTGCAAAATGTAGCTAATTCACTTGCTGTAGTGCACGCTCACTAATTCACTTGCTGTAGTGCACGCTCACTAATTCACTTGCTGTAGTGCACGCTCACTAATTCACTTGCTGTAGTGCACGCTCACTAATTCACTTGCTGTAGTGCACGCTCACTAATTCACTTGCTGTAGTGCACGCTCACTAATTCACTTGCTGTAGTGCACGCTCACTAATTCACTTGCTGTAGTGCACGCTCACTAATTCACTTGCTGTAGTGCACGCTCACTAATTCACTTGCTGTAGTGCACGCTCACTAATTCACTTGCTGTAGTGCACGCTCACTAATTCACTTGCTGTAGTGCACGCTCACTAATTCACTTGCTGTAGTGCACGCTCACTAATTCACTTGCTGTAGTGCACGCTCACTAATTCACTTGCTGTAGTGCACGCTCACTGTTTCACTTGCTGTAGTGCACGCTCACTGTTTCACTTGCTGTAGTGCACGCTCACTGTTTCACTTGCTGTAGTGCACGCTCACTGTTTCACTTGCTGTAGTGCACGCTCACTGTTTCACTTGCTGTAGTGCACGCTCACTGTTTCACTTGCGGTAGTGCACGCTCACTGTTTCACGAAACTATTCTGCAATTGAACACAATGGAACTGTAATAATTTTGAATTTAACTTTGACTACTATGACCTTCGCTAATTACACACAGTTACTGCTAGTATACTGCTTTATTACATCAGAAATAATATTCTCTTAGGAGTGAGGGAAAGAGGGCAGGAAGAAGATGGAGAAGCCAAACACTTGTCCATGGAGGGAACACAGACAGTGTGTTTGTGGTTAGTGTTTATCATGGCTGGCCCATCTAATCTGCTGATGGATCAGAGAGAGCAGGGATTGGCTGCGGTGCGACAGAGCCACACCTTCACCCTGGAGGTCAAGCCCTCTGGCTCCAGAAGGGCTCCTATTGATCTGAGGGAACGTGGCGATCCAGTTGCAGGCGAGCTCTATTGATTTTCTCCTGAGGTGCTGGAGTGCAGAGAGCAGACTGCAGACTGCAAGAAGTGGGGCACCGTGAAGCTGCCAGGTTATGTTCTCAAATATCCAGAACGACTGAGTCCAAGTGACACCCATGTAGCCACCGCCTGAGCAGGCACTGTAGACTGACTGACTGAAGTGTGTCCCTAACACACACACACACACACGTAGACCTCCAAACAAACACAGACCATTGACACTCTTCTTACCTTATCAATAACCGGCTCAGAGAACACTCATAACTGAGCAAAAATAAACATTTCAAAGCAACTGATATAAAAAAATCCAAGTAACTGATATAACATCACATTTGGTGTAAAACAGCTTGTCTACTAATGCCTTCTACTGCACCTGGAGTCAGAGACTTGAATGAATAAATCACTCTATCTACAATATTGCTGTGGGATCAGAGTGAACTCAACAATCTGGCTAACTCTGCACTGTTCCAAAAAACAAATCATTAATCCTATGAATTATTTCTGTGCCACACCCATATGGCTTTAGTTGCAATGTGATCCAATTCACCGGTTATCATGGGTTCCCTTTGTATCTAAGCTCGGCTTATGCCGACTCCTTAGAGACTATTACATTTATTGTTTATGCATATATATATATATATATATATGCATAAAAAATAAATGTAATATATATATAAGTTAAATCTACTGTATTTTATACAAATTTCCGTTACAACTTCACTTTGATCTGGCGTCACTTGCCAGGATTCCCTCCATTAATTATTTTTCATAGTTTAATAAATGGCCCCCGGGGCTTTTTACCCACAAACCCACAATCTCGTCCAATGTTATTTGTGAAGAAGACATCCTAAGGAAGCCGTACATACTAAATGTATGTTACAGGAAGCCGTACATACTAAATGTATGTTACAGGAAGCCGTACATACTAAATGTATGTTACAGGAAGCAGTACATACTAAATGTATGTTACAGGAAGCAGTACATACTAAATGTATGTTACAGGAAGCAGTACATACTAAATGTATGTTACAGGAAGCAGTACATACTAAATGTATGTTACAGGAAGCAGTACATACTAAATGTATGTTACAGGAAGCAGTACATACTAAATGTACGTTACAGGATCTAGAAAAGAAACACAGCGAATAGACATTAATATATTGGTATTGGCCTTTGGGCACCCATTAACCCCTGTTACCCCCCCCACCCTTCCCCGGTCATGTTCCTCCTCCCCGGTCATGTTCCTCCTCCCCGGTCATGTTACCCCTCCCCGGTCCTGTCCCCCCTCCCGGTCCTGTCCCCCCCTCCCGGTCCTGTTCCCCCCCTCCCGGTCCTGTTCCCCCCTCCCGGTCCTGTTCCCCCCCCCCGGTCCTGTTCCCCCCCTCCCCGGTCCTGTTCCCCCCCCCCGTCCTGTTCCCCCTCCCCGGTCCTGTTCCCCCCCCCCGGTCCTGTTCCCCCCCCCCCCGGTCCTGTTCCCCCCCCCGGTCCTGTTCCCCCTCCCCGGTCCTGTTCCCCCCCCTCCCCGGTCCTGTTCCCCCCCCCCTGGTCCTGTTCCCCCCCCCCGGTCCTGTTCCCCCTCCCCCGGTCATGTTACCCCCCTCCCGGTCATGTTACCCCCCCCAGTCCTGTTTCCCTTCCCGGTCATGTTCCTCCTCCCCAGTCATGTTACCCCCCTCCCGGTCCTGTTCCTCCCCCTCCCCAGTCATGTTACCCCCCTCCCCAGTCATGTTACCCCCTCCCGGTCCTGTTTCCCTTCCCCGGTCATGTTCCTCCCCCTCCCGGTCATGTTACCCCCCCTCCCCGGTCCTGTTTCCCTTCCCCGGTCCTGTTTCCCTTCCCCGGTCCTGTTCCTCCTCCCCGGTCCTGTTTCCCTTCCCGGTCCTGTTCCTCCTCCCCGGTCATGTTACCCCACCTCCTCCCCGGTCATGTTCCTCCTCCCCAGTCATGTTTCCCCCTCCCCGGTCATGTTTCCCCTCCCCGGTCATGTTCCTCCCCCTCTCTCCCGTGTCTTAATGTACTTGAAGTGGCACAGCGGTCAATGATCTTGTATTAACAGCTGACTTGGAGCAGCAGGGTTAGTGTTCCTCCTGGTACCTCCCCAGGGCCCAAACCCCAGGCTGCAGGCAGATGGAAAGGACCCTAGAATCAATAACAGCATCTAAGATCCAGCAGGCTTCTGTGGCATGTTAGGAGAGAGACAAGAGACGAGAAAGAAAAGTGGGAAACTTGGGGGATGGTGGAGGGGAAATGGAGAGAGCACTACAGTATGGTGGAGATGGTAGGAGATGGAAAATTAAGTCTAGATTACATTCGTTAGATGCGGTACACTGTGTACCCCTTCATTCTACCTACGTTTTCCAAGCTGTTAACAACCCTCACTAAACCAGGTCCTTCAGTCAATAAGTCTGACTTTTTATTGACTAATGGGTTCACTCAATTCGAGGCTACAATCACGACGTGTGTCTGGTATGGATCTTTCCTGACCGTTTGTTCGGCCAACATTCTCTTAACAATGTAGGAAACGGTTCAGGCATTAGCTTTCACTTTCTCGCTTGCCCTCACCCTGTCTTTCCTCGTCTGTCTTCCTGGCTCTCTCTCCAGGCCTTGGCCATGGCTGAGGTGACCGGACAGGGCGCTCTGGTGGCCGAACCACAGATTGCCATGTTCTGCGGGCGCCAGATGCTACACATGAACCCCGAAAGCGGCCGCTGGGAGCCGGACCCCGAGGGACGCCAGGGGTGCTTTACTGAACCCAACCAGATCCTGACCTACTGCCAAGAGGTAGGAGACATGAACACTGTGGTGACATCTCCTACTGTAGTGGTACTGCACTGTACAGATCACCCCGACGTTAAACTGCATTTGTATAACAATGCTTTAGTTAGACGGATACTGTAGATCAATACATTATCCTTTAGATAAATGTGTGCGATTGACAGACTAAATAGATACATTAAATATAGTGTATAGATTCGCCGGATGTTATATTAACAGGAGTGGAACGATGGATTGATAATATCGACTGATAGGTTTGTACTGTGCATGGCAGGATCGATGCTATAGGCTTGTACTAAAGATAGATGGATAGACTCTATATAAAGACTTCACAGCACTTTGGATTGTAAACATAGGATGACTAGGGGATATTTGGAGATCAGATTTCAGATTTGTACGTATTCTCCTAATTTCAAGTTAAATATATATATATATATATATATATATATATTTTATTATATTACTCTGCAAAAACTGTAAATGATAGCTAGACAGAAAGACAAATGCATCAGTATTGCAGTATGTCATCGTTATCCATCTTTATCAAATAACTTTATCTCCCCTCGATCTATCCAACTTGGTTTGTCTTGTCTTCTAAAATCTATATATAGTCTGGTATATATAGTTAAATGATGGTGGTTAGGAGGAAATATTTATAAATCAGAAATATTCATAAATCTTTCCTCAATTTCAATGCTACCATCCATCTCCCCTCCTATTTTTACCTGCCATGTGTATTCTTCTACCCCGTGAGTCTACTGTATGTCAAACAATAGCATGAAATATAATGGCATATAACAAGCCTGTCCACAGACACAACAGCCTCAAAAATAAAAAGCAGCCTTTTTTAAATGAAGGACACTTTGGTTGGTTGGTTCGGTTGGTGAAAGTAAGGCACTGCAGGCACATAAAACCGCAGTCTACAGTTGAAATGGCTGTAATGTGATTATCCAGCTCATTATGCGTCTGTGATTGGTTTTCCTCAGAAGTTTTCCTTTTTCTTCAACGTCAGTGGATCAGGCATTTACAGAGCGTGACAAATACATTTCTCAATTCATTAAACCACATTATGGCACTGCGCTAATGCCATTGCCCTATATTTTAATTGAAAACAGTCTGATGTGAAATTGGGATTATTGAAAGTATTGGAAGTGGAGTCATAGGTCAAACTGTTCAGACTAGAAGTTTCCACATAACATAGGCGACAGTCAGTATATTGACAGTAGGGGCTTTAGTGTGTAACAGGAGACAGTCAGGATATTAACAGTAAGGGCTTAAGTGTGTAACATAGGAGACAGTCAGGATATTAACAGTAAGGGCTTAAGTGTATGGCGTTATATTTGTGACACATTCCTGAGCGCGTAATTGTAAGTTTTGAGCACAGAGTAGCCTACTATATTGTGCGCGCTCAAGTCGCTCAACTTCAACAGAGCGTTACAAATGTGCCACAAAACCAACCAATCAGAGGATTAAACACAAGGTCAATTGTGATTGGCTGTTGTTCTCCAATTGAATCGCTAGTAGAACTACAGCATCCTGGTGGCTGAAAAAAAATAACTGACCACAGCGAGTGGTTCAACTACTGCAGGGCAGTGGCGTATCGAGGACATTTTTACAGGGGTGGCCAAGATGGGACACAACGCTAGTGTGGGGTGGCCATATGTTCAATAAAGTAATGTTATGTAAACTGGTGGCCATATGTTCAATAAAGTAATGTTATGTAAACTGGTGGCCATATGTTCAATAAAGTAATGTTATGTAAACTGGTGGCCATATGTTCAATAAAGTAATGTTATGTAAACTGGTGGCCATATGTTCAATAAAGTAATGTTATGTAAACTGGTGGCCATATGTTCAATAAAGTAATGTTATGTAAACTGGTGGCCCATATGTTCAATAAAGTAATGTTATGTAAACTGGTGGCCATATGTTCAATAAAGTAATGTTATGTAAACTGGTGGCCATATGTTCAATAAAGTAATGTTATGTAAACTGGTGGCCCATATGTTCAATAAAGTAATGTTATGTAAACTGGTGGCCATATGTTCAATAAAGTAATGTTATGTAAACTTTCAATCTCAACTTTCATGAACAATAGCAGATTCTAATAATAGTGAAACGTGCAATAGAGGTAGCTAGTTCTTGCATTTGCTCATTCTCCTATTACAAAATGCTTTCACATAGGCCATAAGAGTACAAGACAAGAGTTAAAGTCCAATGATGTCAACAGACCAAATATAACTTAGGGTTAAGGTGCTTCTTTATAATGTAACTTGTGAAAATTATACATAAACAGTTGTAACACAAACCAAACAAAACTTAACTACAAAAAAACAAGCCCATTAGACAAATTCTCTTCTTACATCAGATGGATTCTTCTGTTTTGGTGATTAGTAGGAAAAAGTTTAAGAAACTTGTCCATGTCAAGTGACTTTGCTCTTCTAGCCTCAATGCTGAGAACACCCAGGTTGCTCAGTCTGTCATCTGACATTGTTGTGCGCAAATGGGTCTTGATGAGTTTAAGAGCTGAGAAGCTGGTCTCACATGCTGCACTGCTTACCGGGAGGGCTATGGCTATCTTGTACAGACGAAAAAGCTCGTGAAAAACATCCTTATGAGGTTCAAGGAACACTGCAAGTTCAACAATACTCGAAAAGTTTGGCATTCCACTTTGCTGCTTCCTTTGCAAAAGGTATATGTATACATATGCATATATATTTTTTACACTCACACAATCATACATATGTACATACATACATACACACACATCTGTGCACATTTTGTTATTCTTCTTCTGTTTTTTTACAACTAAATATTGTTCTTGTGCGGTGATGTTTCAGACAGTTGTAAATGTATAACTGGAGTGACAAACAACTTGAATGTGAGCCTACATGGTGAATTCAAACTATCTAAGCATGACTTGCCACACTGTGCAGGAGGAGCTGACTGCTCTTCATCACTACTGCTGTTGTACCTAGTCTTCTGACTTGACTGAGCCTTTTCACTGCTGCTGGTGAAATCTGTGGCTTGCTCTGACTCTTTTCTCTTTTTTTTGAAGAAGCTCTGATTATCTCTGCTTCTCTTCATAACTATGCTTTTACCCTAACCCTGGAGGAAATGTAATTTAATCACTCAATCAGTCAGTCAATTTTGAAGTAATAGCTATAACTACAAACGTCAAACAGGATCATCGTCAAATTGGGTTCGAATCAGTGTGCAAAATACAGGTATTAGTGGGGCTCTGGAACTGGAACCCCTGTGTAATATTTAACACACTGGTTGGCCAACAATATGACATTTTTAAGCTCAATTGAACACACACATCTGCAAAAAAATCACCCTCAGTCTTCACTTCAGATAATAGCCTTTCATATTTCATGCCATGGCGGTATCCAAATAACAATTAAAAACGAAATACTAACGTTCAATGCTTAACTTGGTTTGCAGGCTGCTAAGCTAGCTAGTGCTGTGTAGTTCGACTTTTAGCTGCTACTTAAGTGCGAGATAAAGTGTACCTATACATTAAGAGGGAGCACTGATATAACTAAAAAATAAATTACCATACCTCTCAATCGACAGAGTCCAGCGTTTTTATCGTTGTTGCTGTTGTAATTGTGTGACTGACTATTGCCGTCCTCGTTTCGGCTCGCGTACGGTGTTTCACGGAGTCCGACCCGCAGAAGGTGCAGCCGTGCTCATCTCATGGGTGGGTCACCTGACCTGCATGGCCAAACGCTCGCTGGCGCTGAGCAGAAATCAGCTCTAACATCCTCAGTACGACCTTTACTGTGTTAGTTAAAAATGTAAAACTGTCCCTAAATCAGTGTGATTAGCTGTGAGCTGTCATCATTGATTGACAGCATTTCTTGTGTTTTACGAACTTGACCAACTACCTATCAGATCTGGGGGGGTGGCCACAGGGGTGGCCAATGAGCTTTCAGGGGTGGCCCCGGCCACCCCAGGCCACCCCCTAAAATCGCCACTGCTGCAGGGGCCAACCAGTCAGAGAAAGAGAGACATTTTTTACTGTGTTACCGCAAAGAGCTACGTCATACACATGGGCAAAAAAAATTATGTAAATAAAAGCTTAAAATAAAAACGATTTCAAAAGACATATTACGCCATCTGGTGGTGAGAATCGAACTACTGCTCCAAATAGGAATTTATTTCAGTTTGTTGAAATAAATGGTGTGTTGGATTTAAATGGTATTTAATATAAACACCACAAACGTATATACTGGCTCTGCAAATGGCTTTTGACTGCACTACACCCCTAGTTTATGACACATGTTTGACGGAAACTATTTTATTGAATTCAAGCGAAGCGAACACGGACATTAAAAAACACAAACTTCTATATGAACGTAAGAGCCGCATGAAACAGGATAAGAGCCACATGCGGCACGGAGAGGCCTGAATGACTGGATTAAAACACATGCTGTTTTTTTAAGTAGTTTTCATTATTAATTTAGAAGTGGCTTGTGTGGGTGGCTAGACAACAACTAATATCAATAAAATCCCTATATTTTTTCGTCTTTTTGGCAAGCGTTGAAATTGGAGAACAACAGCCAATCACAATTGACCTTGTGTTTAATCCTCTGATTGGTTGGTTTTGTGGCACATTTGTAACGCTCTGTTGAAGTTGAGCGAGCGTGTGTCTCAAGACTTGAGCGCGCACAGAGTGATGAGGTTGAGCGCGCGGGGGGACATGACACTTGTGCGCAGAGAACGAGTTTTTGAGCGCGCACCTGCAAGTTGAGCGAGCGTGTATCTAGACTTGAGCGGGCACAATATAGTACTCTGTGCTCAACTTACAATTACGCGCTCAGGAATGTGTCACAAATATAACGCCATACTTAAGTGTTTCAGAATGTTGCATGATGCTCCCGGTACCCTTTCTCCCTATTGATTGTATTCTCCTCCTTCCCTATTTCCCGTCCTCCTCTCTCCCTCTTTCTGCACTTAACCTCTCCTATTATGTCTAATCTCTCCCCTCTCCTCCCTAACGTCTCTCCTCCTCCCTAATGTCTCTCCTCCTCCCTAACGTCTCTCCTCCTCCCTAATGTATCTCCTCTCCTCCTCCCTAACATCTCTCCTCTCCTCCTCCCTAATGTCTCTCCTCCCCTCCTCCCTAACATCTCTCCTCCCCTCCTCCCTAACGTCTCTCCTCCTCCCTAATGTATCTCCTCTCCTCCTCCCTAATGTCTCTCCTCTCCTCCTCCCTAATGTCTCTCCTCCCCTCCTCCCTAATGTCTTTCCTCCCCTCCTCCCTAATGTCTCTCCTCCCCTCCTCCCTAACGTCTCTCTCCTCCTCCCTAATGTCTCTCCTCCTCCCTAACATCTCTCCTCTCCTCCTCCTGTCTCTCCTCCCTAACATCTTTCCTCTCCTCCTCCCTAACATCTCTCCTCTCCTCCTCCCTAACATCTCTCCTCCCCTCCTCCCTAACATCTCTCCTCCCCTCCTCCCTAACATCTCTCCTCCCCTCCTCCCTAACATCTCTCCTCCCCTCCTCCCTAACATCTCTCCTCCCCTGCCTGATGTCCTGTCTGTACTCTGTCTCTCCCTCCTCCTGTCTCGTTCGTTGGTGTTTCCAGATGTACCCCGCTCTGCAGATCTCCCATGTGGAGGAGTCCTCTGAGCCCGTTACCATCCCAGCCTGGTGTAAGAAGGGCTGGGGTCACTGCCAGACACGCACGTTTATTGTCATGCCCTACCGCTGCCAGGGTAAGAGCTGCCACACAGTTACCACGGTTTTCAACACAGTGTTTAACACGGTGTCATCGTTCTAATGTTCAGTTCGTGCACAAACATGTATTACCACTTATTAACACAACTCCTTTATGAGCACCTGCCTTTTATCTTAGGATAACTTGTGTAAATAAATAATGTTGTATCATTCTTACAAAGCTTGCCATTGAACGTGCTAGAGTGTTTATATTAGGCTTCAGAGAAGTAATGTAATGTCCATTGTCAAAGCTTGTGTGGGAAACAAGTTTGTTGATTTTTTTTTATTTTTTTATATTTCAATAAATAATATTTTACATTGTAGAGTGCCTGATTAACTGACAGACCAGAGATTATTGAAAGAACAAGCCCTAGTACCTTGGGAATTTCCCGTTCAATCTCTGCTGTTCACCTCCCCGCTCAGATAAAGCCAACCCTTTACAGTGCCTCTGCATTAGCTAGTTATTAATGAATCTTTTAGGTTTAAAGCTCTGTGTCTCTCTCTCTCTCTCTCTCTCTCTCTCTCTGTGTCTCTCTCTCTCTCTCTCTCGTTCTCTCTCTCTCTCTCTCTCTCTCTCTCTCTCTCTCTCTCTCTCTCTAGTTGTTGCGCTCTTTCTCTCTCTCTCTCTCTCTCTCTCGTTTCTCTCTCTCTCTCTCTCTCTCTCTAGTTGTTGCTCTCTCTCTCTCTCTCTCTCTCTCTCTCTCTCTCTCTCTCTCTCTCTCTCTGTGTCTCTCCGTGTCTCTCTCTTTCTCTGTATCTCTCTCTCTCTCTGTGTCTCTCTCTCTCTGTGTCTCTCTCTGTGTTTTTCCGTATCTCTCTCTCTGTGTCTCTCTCTCTGTGTCTCTCCGTGTCTCTCTCTTTTTCTGTATCTCTCTCTCTCTCTCTCTCTGTGTCTCTCCGTGTCTCTCTCCGTCTCTGTCTCTCTCTCTGTGTCACCGGGCACATGTATATACAGCAGCAGTCAATCTCTGTCTGTCTGTCTGCGTCTTCTCGCTCACTCTTTGTCCACTCTTGGGTTTATTAACATGAAAATGTTCGATGTTCAATTAACAACCGAGGCACGTTAGGATCTCCTGTGATTTAACCGTGCTTTACTTTGACACCTCCGCGCCTCCTCTCTATGCAGTTGGGGAGTTTGTGAGTGAGGCCCTACTGGTTCCTGACAGGTGCCGGTTTCTGCACCAGGAGCAGATGGATGTCTGTGAGAGCTACGTCTACTGGCACAACATTGCCAAAGAGGTAAATATGTACATTAACTTCGGTTATAGATCATGAAAGAACAATGTGCATTAGACGGGAAAAATGCAGTGTTGGGTCAAATTGAACTGAATGCAGTCATTTCAGGGAGTGATTTCACTTTGAACAAAAACACACAGATGAAATATGTTTTTACAGTTCATTGATGTCAGTTTACTTTCAAAATGACTGACTTGAATGTAATTGAGCCCAACCCTGCTAATCAAGGACTATTTGATATGACCACATGAACGAGTGCAGGCAGTTGGACCTGCAGTGCAGAACGGGCCGAGCCAGGAGCTAACTGGAACCAGACAGGTGTTATAAAACATGTCCAACTGCATCGTATCGAGGCCAACTAGAATGGTTTATTACAGGCCGGGTGGTGAGATGGTTGGAACTGTTTATATCTCACCCTGATTGAGGTCACCTCCTGTAGTTCTCTGTCACTCTCGCCCCGTTCTCACTAGTCGGTAACATTTGGAAACACTCTGGCGTGTCAGTTCTACACTTCGGATCTCTCTTATATTCAGTCTTTTACAGTGTCCGTCCATGTTTCTGACGGGCTTCCTTCATCCTCCTCTTCCTGTTTCAGGCCTGCACAGCAGACAACCTGGAGCTGCATAGTTACGGTATGCTAATACCGTGCGCTGATAATTTCCGTGGAGTGGAGTATGTGTGCTGCCCAGGGAGGGGCGGGTCCAGTGGCAGGGGAGAGACAGAGGGAGGAGACATTCTCCCAGTAGGACCCCAGGCCCTCACTCCTCAAGCCAAAGTCAACACAAGGTCAGTACAGTAACACTATGGTGGTGGTGGTGATGGTGGTGGTGGTTGTGATGGTGGTGGTGTTGGTGGTGGTGATGGTGGTGGTGGTGATGGTGGTGATGGTGGTGGTGGTGGTGGTGGTGGTGGTGGTGGTGGTGGTGGTGATGGTGATGGTGATGGGTGGTGGTGGTGGTGGTGGTGGTGGTGGTGGTGGTGGTGATGGTGATGGTGATGATGGTGGTGGTGGTGGTGGTGGTGGTGGTGGTGGTGGTGGTGATGGTGATGGTGGTGGTGGTGGTGGTGATGGTGGTGATGGGGATGGTGGTGATGGGGATGGTGATGGTGATGGTGGTGGTGGTGGTGGTGGTGGTGGTGATGGTGGTGGTGGTGGTGGTGGTGGTGGTGATGGGGATGGTGGTGGTGGTGGTGGTGGTGGTGGTGGTGGTGGTGATGGTGATGGTGATGGTGATGATGGTGGTGGTGGTGGTGGTGGTGGTGGTGGTGGTGGTGGTGATGGGGATGGTGGTGGTGGTGGTGGTGGTGATGGTGATGGTGGTGGTGATGGTGGTGGTGATGGTGGTGATGGGGATGGTGGTGATGGGGATGGTGATGGTGATGATGGTGGTGGTGGTGGTGGTGGTGGTGATGGTGGTGGTGGTGATGGGGATGGTGGTGGTGGTGGTGGTGGTGATGGTGATGGTGGTGGTGATGGTGGTGGTGATGGTGGTGATGGGGATGGTGGTGATGGGGATGGTGGTGATGGTGATGATGGTGGTGGTGATGGTGGTTTTGATAGTGGTGGTGATGGTGGTGGTGATGGTGGTGGTGATGGTGGTGGTGATGGTGGTGATGGTGGTGATGGTGGTGGTGGTGGTGGTGGTGATGGTGGTGGTGATGGTGGTGGTGGTGGTGGTGATGGTGGTGGTGGTGGTGGTTTTGATGGTGGTGGTGATGGTGGTGGTGGTGGTGGTGATGGGGATGGTGGTGATGGGGATGGTGGTGATGGGGATGATGGTGGTGGTGATGGTGGTTTTGATGGTGGTGGTGGGGATGGTGGTGGGGGATGGTGGTGATGGTGATGGTGGTGGTGGTGATGGTGGTGATGGTGATGGTGGTGGTGATGGTGGTGATGGGGATGGTGGTGATGGGGATGGTGGTGATGGGGATGATGGTGGTGGTGATGGTGGTTTTGATAGTGGTGGTGATGGTGGTGATGATGATGATGATGGTGGTGGTGATGGTGGTGATGGTGGTGATGGTGGTGGTGATGGTGGTGGTGGTGGTGATGATGATGATGATGGTGGTGGTGATGGTGGTGATGGTGGTGATGGTGGTGGTGATGGTGGTGATAGTGGTCTTGATGATGATGATGTTGGTGGTTGTGGTTTTTATAGTGGTGGTGGTGGGGGTGATGATGATGATGGTGGTGATAGTGGTGGTGATGATGGTTGTGGTTGTGATGTTTGACCTTGTCACATCTCCAGAGTCAAAGTAACACCCCCCACTCCAACTTCCTCACTCGACACTGACGCGGACGAGGCAGACATGGAGGAGGAAGACGACGAGGAGGTTGTTGAGGAGGATGAGGAAGAGGAGGTGGAGGAGGCGGCAGATGATGAGGGAGCTGATGAGGAGAATGATGAAGGGCAGCAGGTGGTTGCAGCAGCAGCAGCGGTGAAAGACCCAGAGGAGTACGAGTACTCTATTGACTCTGGTCCATACCAGGCTTCTGACTACACAGACTCCTTCTACTACGAGAAAGACCACGGCCAGGGAGGTCGTAAACCTTCTACATCTCCACCTCAAACCAGAGGAGACAGCCGTGAGGAACCTTCTGTTTTTATATGTTTACCCTGTCCGGATAAAAACATGTAGCCCCTACCTTTCACTTCTCAAGTATGCGTTTGCAATTATTGCCCGGGAATTCATCTGTTTTCATTAACACATGTATTTATAAATATATACAAATAGTTATTTCAAATATTCCTCTTTCTAAAACTAGATAAAAGACAATCCAGAAACACAAATATAATGTCATTTTACATATGTAGAAAGAGGTTTCCTAACAGTTAATCGTAATTACTTAAACGGTCATTAGTGCACCAAAAGGAATTTTGTTTGTGTACTGTAGGGAAAGTACAGTTATTGTTTGTGTTGTAGGGGAAGAGAGACCAGTTATTGTTTGTGTTGTAGGGAAAGAGAGACCAGTTATTGTTTGTGTTGTAGGGAAAGAGAGACCAGTTATTGTTTGTGTTGTAGGGAAAGAGAGACCAGTTATTGTTTGTGTTGTAGGGAAAAAGAGACCAGTTATTGTTTGTGTTGTAGGGAAAGAGAGTCCAGTTATTGTTTGTGTTGTAGGGAAAGAGAGACCAGTTATTGTTTGTGTTGTAGGGAAAGAGAGACCAGTTATTGTTTGTGTTGTAGGGAAAGAGGGTCCATTTATTGTTTGTGTACTGTAGGGAAAAAGAGACCAGTTATTGTTTGTGTTGTGGGGAAAGTACAGTTATTGTTTGTGTTGTAGGGAAAGAGAGACCAGTTATTGTTTGTGTTGTAGGGAAAGAGAGACCAGTTATTGTTTGTGTTGTAGGGAAAGAGGGTCCATTTATTGTTTGTGTACTGTAGGGAAAAAGAGACCAGTTATTGTTTGTGTTGTAGGGAAAGAGGGTCCATTTATTGTTTGTGTTGTAGGGAAAAAGAGTCCAGTTATTGTTTGTGTTGTAGGGAAAGAGAGTCCAGTTATTGTTTGTTGTAGGGAAAAAGAGACCAGTTATTGTTTGTGTTGTAGGAAAAGAGAGACCAGTTATTGTTTGTGTTGTAGGGAAAGAGAGACCAGTTATTGTTTGTGTTGTAGGGAAAGAGAGACCAGTTATTGTTTGTGTTGTAGGGAAAGAGAGACCAGTTATTGTTTGTGTTGTTTGCAAAGAGAGTCCAGTCTAACACTTGTTTTGCTAGATTGGACATTGTAATCCTGTGTAACAACCTCATCTGTGGTAATCAATCTGATAGTGAGGCAGAGTCTATTAGAAGCTCTGACTGGCTGTAGTTGTACTAGTAATAATATGTTGCTTTATTGGTTGACAGAATATAATGATTGACAGCATTGATTGACAGTGAGGGCGACTACAGGACAACATATTCCTCTACTGGAGAATATTAAATTAATTCAATATGGCCTGTGAGCCAACCATTCAATTTGTACAAATGCCACTTATGCTAGAAGGAAATTTATAAATGTACCTCTTTATTGCTACTGGTTTGGAGCATTACTTGTAAAGCCCAGTAATGGAATGATTTATTGATTGATTTATTGATTTATTGCTACTGGTTTGCTACTGGTTGGCGTGTTGTTGTTGCTGTCCTTACAGTGGTCAAAAGGGCAGTTAAGAGTCTGAGCCAAAAGCTGACAACATCACTCTCCAATCTCCCACTTACTTACTAACTAATGAACGGTGGTGTTTTGTCAGCATGTCCAATACTTTCTCTCTTTTCCTCTATATTTTTGAATAGAAGGACACACACACACACACACACACACACACACACACACACACACACACATGCCTATCTGCCTGGATATATGAGTGAGATAGGAGTGTCTGGCTGCTGTATTTGTGCCAATATTGGTCTCCATCTGATAACAAATGCTAACTGCCAGGCCTATCTGGATGAAGTCTCTCCTATTCTCTCCTCCCTCACCCACTTCCTCCCCCTCTCTCTCTCTTCCTCGGTCTATCTCCCTCCCTCTCTCTCTCCCCTCTCTCTCTCTCTCTCTCTCTCCCTACCCCCTCCCCCCTCTCTCTCTCTCTCTCTCTCTCTCTCTCTCCCCCCCTCCCTCTCCCCCTCTCTCGCTCTCTCTGCATAATAGCAATGATTGTTATCTCTTTCTCTCTCCCTCATCCTCCCCCGTCTCTTATTCCGTTGTGTTCTCTACACTCCATCTCTGTTGTTGTTCTGCCTTACATATTCTTTCTGCTGACTCCACTCTTCATCTTTCCCTCCTTCCCAACTTTACTGCCCTCCTCCCTTTCCTTTCTCCTCTCCAGTGCCCACCCCTCGGCCCACAGATGGCGTGGATGTTTACTTTGAGATGCCAGGGGACGACAGCGAGCATGCCAACTTCCTGCGTGCCAAGATGGACCTGGAGGAGCGGCGAATGAAACGCATCAATGAGGTGAACAAGGCGGGGCAGTGTGTTTGCTGATTGGCTGGAAGTGGGGAGTAGACAAACAAGTATCCAATAGCATGCGGCCAGAGCTGCTGGGTTGTTCAGTAGACCCTGTTGACAGACAGGAGCAAATTGCTCTGGGATGTGAAGTCTTTATGCAATATTAATACATTGTTTGCTTTGAGTGAATCAGCCCCTGAGTGAATACCCAAGATCAGACAGGGCTTTTTAGCAGCTGAAACAGATATGGAGCATTTTAAACATCCCAATAGTCCTCAGTGGATTTGTATCAGTGAGGAAATTCTGTACTTGTGTGTGTGTGTGTGTGTGTGTGCGTGTGCGTGTGCGGGTGCGGGTGCGTGGGCGGGCGGGTGGGCCTGTGCGTGCGTGTGTGCGTGTGTGCATGTGTGCATATGTGCGTGTGCATGTTTGTGTGTGCCTGTTTGTAAACGGATAATAACTCCACTTGTTTAGATCATGAAGGAATGGGCCGAGGCTGACAACCAGTCCAAGAACCTGCCCAAGTCCGACCGCCAAGCCCTCAACGAGGTAAGCGGGAACGAAACGAGGATGAAAGAATGGAGGACGGGATTACGGATGAAAAGATGCCCGCTAACCTAATTGTTTTCCATTCCTCCTTATCTGCTCCGCCCAGCATTTCCAATCGGTGCTGCAAACTCTGGAGGAGCAGGTGGCGGGGGAAAGACAGAGGCTTGTGGAGACCCACCTGGCCCGGGTGGTGGCCACCCTGAATAACAACCGCAGGCTGGCCCTGGAGAGCTATCTGACAGCCGTGCAGAGTGAAACCCCACAGGTGAGCCCACAGCAGGGCTGGAGAAAAGGAATTCAAGGATTTGATTTGCATTCAAGATATTGCTGCGATTGAACAGCCAGAGAGTGTGTGTGTTTTGACTGTCCTGTACCCTTTTAACCAGAGTGTGTGTGTGTGTGTGTGTGTGTGTGTGTGTGTGATTTGACTGTCCTGTACCCTTCTAACCAGAGAGTGTGTGTGTTTTGACTGTCCTGTACCCTTCTAACCAGAGTGTGTGTTTTGACTGTCCTGTACCTTTCTAACCAGAGTGTGTGTGTTTTGACTGTCCTGTACCCTTCTCACCAGAGTGTGTGTGTTATTTGACTGTCCTGTACCCTTCTCACCAGAGTGTGTGTGTTATTTGACTGTCCTGTACCCTTCTAACCAGAGTGTGTGTGTGTTTTTCAACTGTACCCTTCTAACCACAGCCAGAGCGGGTGCTCCAGGCTCTAAAGCGTTACATGGCAGCGGAGCAGAAGGACCGCAGACACACGCTGAGACACTACCAGCATATTGAGGCTGTTGACCCGCAGAAAGCTGAACAGATGAAGTTCCAGGTGTTTGTCAAATGAAAATACCATTCTATAGACTTCTAATATGTACTAATATAAACACAGTCCTTACAGCGAGTGATGCCAACGTGAAATACAGATGCTCACGCCGTACAACATCTGTTAGGTTCTCTTGATAGTGCCAACACATTAGAGGGTTGTCTTCTGATGAATCTAACAAGCATCGATCTGTTGGTGTTTCAGGTGTACACCCATCTGCATGTGATTGAAGAGAGGATGAACCAGAGCTTAGCGTTGCTCTACAAGATCCCTGCTTTAGCTGAGGAGCTGCATATTGATATCCGTGAGCTGCTATTTATCTCTACACTGTAGACCAGGATATGGGGTCATCTCCACGTGCTGGGGTCATGTCCACGTGCTGGGGTCATGTCCACGTGCTGTGGTCATGTCCACGTGCTGGGGTCATGTCCACGTCCTGGGGTCATGTCCACGTGCTGGGGTCATCTCCACGTGCTGGGGTCATGTCCACGTGCTGGGATCATGTCCACGTGCTGGGGTCATGTCCACGTGCTGGGGTCATGTCCACGTGCTGTGGTCATGTCCACGTCCTGGGGTCATGTCCACGTGCTGGGGTCATGTCCACGTGCTGGGGTCATGTCCTCGTCCTGGGGTCATGTCCACGTCCTGGGGTCATGTCCACGTGCTGGGGTCATGTCCACGTGCTGTGGTCATGTCCACGTGCCTGGGGTCATGTCCACGTGCTGGGGTCATGTCCACGTGCTGGGGTCATGTCCACGTGCTGGGATCATGTCCACGTGCTGGGGTCATGTCCACGTGCTGGGGTCATGTCCACGTGCTGTGGTCATGTCCACGTCCTGGGGTCATGTCCACGTCCTGGGGTCATGTCCACGTGCTGGGGTCATGTCCTCGGGGTCCTGGGGTCATGTCCACGTGCTGTGGTCATGTCCTCGTCCTGGGGTCCTGGGGTCATGTCCACGTCCTGGGGTCATGTCCACGTGCCTGTCGGGGTCATGTCCACGTCCCTGGGGTCATGTCCACGTGCTGGGGTCATGTCTCGGGTCATGTCCTGGGGTCATGTCCACGTCCTGGGGTCATGTCCTCGTCCTGGGGTCATGTCCACGTGCTGGGGTCATGTCCTCGTCCTGGGGTCATGTCCACGTCCTGGGGTCATGTCCACGTCCTGGGGTCATGTCCACGTGCTGGGGTGCAAGACAGACTAAACAAGTTTTCTTACTGGAGATACCTCAGGAGATACCTCAGGAGATACCTCAGGAGATACCTCAGGAGATACCTCAGGAGATACCTCAGGAGATACTCCAAGAGATACCTCAGGAGATACCTCAGGAGATACCTCAGGAGATACCTCAGGAGATACCTCAGGAGATACTCCAAGAGATACCTCAGGAGATACCTCAGGAGATACCTCAGGAGATACCTCAGGAGATACCTCAGGAGATACCTTTCTCGTCAAGCTCATCCAAGTATCCAAAATCCTTGACTGTTATTAAGATGAGCGTGTTTCTCTCTGCTTCCCTGCAGAGGAGCTGGTGAAGGCAGAGCGAGGAGACATCAGCGAGCTCATGACCACTTCCTTTTCTGAGACGCGCACCACAGAGGAGCTGCTTCCTGCTGAGAGTGAAGAGGAAAAAGATGACGAGGAAGAGGAGGAGAGAGCCTTCCAGAACAGGCCCTACCCGCCTCGCGTCGGTATGACTTGGCACACATTTTCAAAGCCAGACTGGTTCACGAATATACTGTGAGCAAATCCAAGTTCACTCTACAACAGATCCACTCCAACAACCCACAACGGCTAACCAAAACGCTTTCACCGCATGTAAACAATGCAGTGGTGACGGATACATAACTGATATCTTAGTTCATATCATATTGCGGTCATGGCCATTCACATCCTATAGGTGGCACTAAACGGCAGTGCATGGACAGAAAATAGGTGCATAAATGACCCAGTCATTGTGAGTTTTAAACAAACAAGCTAGCCAAACACATTATATTGTTAACACATAGCTAGCTAACTACACTATATGCTAAATAACAGATGTAATGTATTCAACAGTGTGGCACTTGTGTGACTGCGTTCAGAATGCTAATATTGAAGCCTGATTAAATTGATGCAAACTCATCTGGCCGTTGTCACTTAACAGCTAAACAGCACTTAAGATGTAATTATATTTGATAAAAAATCCCCTCCAAAATGATTGCCTCCCTTGATAACAACAAAAAAGAATCATAAAAAACTTCTGTATTCAAACTTGTACAGTTCATTATTCTACAGTTTATTTTTATACATTATATATTTTCTTTAAAATGGGTGTCATCTCTAATATATATTACGTTTGTGAAGATATGGTCTTTATGTCTTATCTCCCAAACTGGAAGGTTCGTTTAAAACAGGGTATGACATCACATCCACTTCATTTTTCATTGAATCCCACCACTCAGGGAGTTAATGGTAATGGCTAGCCTGTTACAGTTAAAGCTCGCGTACACTATAAAACCATGGTGCTTAACAAGAATCTATGTATTTTCATTTTGTTTTTAAGCACGCTCTGACTGCAAATCACTGACAAACACACACACACACACTCACTGATTTGCAAGTACACAATGTTTTTTAAAATGTCTTCCTCTTGTTTTTTTTTTCATTTCTAGAAACTCAACCCAACCCAAAGAAAAGTGAGTTAAAAGGAAGGGAGAAGAAAATCATGTATTCCAGGCCTATTTGTTTATCACAGTCTACCTAAATGTAATTCCTAAATTGAGTTTAGGTTTATCTTGTCTGCATCAGTCTGTATTCTCTGTCTCTGCACTCAGCCTCTACAGACGAGTATGACTATGCGACATCTGAGCGGGGACCAACATATGAATACGAGGAGAAGGTAATAATATATATATACTGTATTTAAATATATGAATATGAGGAGAATGTAATAAAATATATATATATACTGTATTTAAATATAGGAATATGAGGAGAATGTAATAATATATATATATATATACTGTATTTAAATATATGAATATGAGGAGAAGGTTATAATATATATACTGTATTTAAATATATGAATATGAGGAGAAGATAATATATATATATATATATACTGTATTTAAATATATGAATATGAGGAGAAGGTAATAATATATATACTGTGTATATATACTGTGTATATACTGTATGTGTGTATATATACTGTATGTGTATATATATATATATATATATATACTGTATGTGTATGTGTATATACTGTATGTGTATGTGTATATACTGTATGTGTATGTGTATATACTGTATGTGTATATATACTGTATGTGTATATATACTGTATGTGTATATATATATATATATACTGTATGTGTACTGTATATTAATATTCTTCAATATATGAATATGTGTAGAAGGTAATACAGAAATAATTATACACAGAAACAAGTTCTGTTATTCCGGATGTTTACTGAAGTACATTTAATTTACAGTTAAATAATGACTATGGGTATTCTCATGTCAGTAATGTAATTTCACCCCCACCCCAGATTAACACCTCTGTGGAGCTCAAGCAAGTGGTCTACAAGTCTCCTGGGATCCAGAGAGATGAACTGGTGAGTAGATGACTTCTGTCATGACATTAATTTATACTATTCTGTGTCATTTCTGAGCCATTCCCAGTATGTTATCGTCTCCCTCCATTTGAGTTCTTCTGTTATTCTGCCTCTGTCCCTAGCAACCAGACGCCCTGGAGACATTTAACCGCGGTGCTATGGTCGGGTTGTTGGTGGTGGCCGTGGCCATCGCCATGGTGATGGTGATCAGTCTGTTGCTGGTGCGTAGGAAGCCATACGGGACCATCAGCCACGGAATAGTGGAGGTACGATCCCTAGCGGGAATCAGACACAACACACTATGTGTTCACTTCCACATGTTCATACTTTATATGTATTGTATTCATATCTATGAATATTAATAGTTGTCCTTTGTGGAAATGTTTGGGGTCACTTAAATCTGTCGGTGGTTAGAAAGCGAAAAATGTGTCCATTAAAATAATTTATAAAATTGATCAGAAATACAGAACAAACATTGCTGTGAGGAAGAAGCTTCTGTGGGGAAGAAGCTGTTTTTGCCTTCTGCCAGAGGGGAGAGTTCATTCTTGTCTGTACCCTGGATGGGAGGGGTCTGCCTTAATCTTTGCTGCCCGCCTCTGTGATTTGGCTTTGAACAGTTCTTTGAGGGACGGCAGCTTGCATCCATCCAACGGTCCGCTTGCTGAGCGGATGATGCGTTGCATTCTGTCCTTGTTTTTGACAGTGGCTTTTGCAGAGGCAACGGTCAGGATGACACAATTATTATTTCAGTTTAACATTGGTATTACATTCAGTACCTTTATATTGATTTAGCCATATTATCTATTCAAACTCATTGGATGTCAAGGACATTTCCAAGTAAGGAGGAGGATTTGGAGAATATGAAGCCTGATTAAAGCCTTATTGATTTCACTGTATTAAGTCTAAGTCAGTGGTTCCCAAGCTTTTTCAGTTACTGTACCACAACATATGGGTGAGTGACCCCAAACGCTGTGGAATTCATTATTAAGGTGCCATGTAGTGAAAATATATTGTTTACTAATAATAGAGTACATTTTCCCTCATTCCTGCATGTAGAACTTCCTTGTACTGTTGTATCTGTACTGTGACTATCAGTATAACCTTTGACCCTTTGTGTCTCACAGCAGGTTGACCCCATGCTAACCCCAGAGGAGCGCCAGCTCAACAAAATGCAGAACCACGGCTATGAAAACCCCACCTACAAATTCTTTGAGCAAATGAACTGAGGCAGTGGGTGTGGCCTCTTGGCTATGCCCAACCACACAATGCACTCCCCCCAGTCACACTGGCTAGGATGTATTAAGATGTTTAATTAGGACCAGTACTTAATATGCCCCAAAACTGCTGACCAACAATGTCTTCACATCAATTTTTGGAATGTAAACCAGTAAAAACAGACAAATTAACAGCCCATCCTTTTTTGGTCTATAACCAAGGGGTGGACATTTATGGCACATATTAACAATCATCTCCTTTCAGGAGATTCACTTGTGTCCACTTTCGTAGAAATACCACTGGAACGTTTTGAAATAACCTCATAAATAATTAACGTGTGGATACTTAACATTGAACAGTGCATTCGCTTTGTCGGATTTTATTTTCCTCTGGTTTGTCTCTGTTGAATTCTGTTAGAGATCAGATTCATTCCGTCAGATACATAAGTGTCAATGTTAACTAACGTTATAGGAGAACTGTAGTGTAAACGAGGTAAACCTCCACACATACCAGTTCTCTGTCGAAGGCTAAAATGACGTCATGACCGCTTAACCAATCACATTTTCATTAGTCAGTGTAAGCCGACCGCTTAACCAATCAAACCTTCATGAGTCAGTGTAAGCTGACAGCTTAACCAATCAAACCTTCATGAGTCAGTGTAAGCTGACCGCTTAACCAATCAAACCTTCATGAGTCAGTGTAAGCTGACCGCTTAACCAATCAAACCTTCATGAGTCAGTGTAAGCTGACCGCTTAACCAATCAAACCTTCATGAGTCAGTGTAAGCTGACCGCTTAACCAATCAAACCTTCATGAGTCAGTGTAAGCTGACCGCTTAACCAATCACATCTTCAAGCTATGCACAGTTATGAAGGGATGAGGAGGAGATGAGGTTGGGGATGTGATATATTGAAGCTTGATTGACCTAATCATAATTCAGTTACACTAGTGGTTCCCGACCTTTTTCAGATACTGTACCCACAACAGAATGTTGTCGTGCTCTGAGCACCTCTGATGTACCCCCTCATGTTAATGTCACTAGTAGGTCTATGGCGTCATTGGTGTTACAGTACCCCCCTGTGGAGAGGCCAAGTACCATCAGGGGACCTAGCACCCCAGGTTGGGAACCACTGAGTTACACCAC
This sequence comes from Dallia pectoralis, assembly GCA_029465975.1. Classification (NCBI taxonomy): domain Eukaryota; kingdom Metazoa; phylum Chordata; class Actinopteri; order Esociformes; family Umbridae; genus Dallia; species Dallia pectoralis. The sequence goes on along the minus strand of CM055738.1, from coordinate 18,333,452 downwards.
TGACTTACACCAACATTTAATTTCAATCCATAGTCAAATGGGTTGGTGGGCTTTTGATATTTCGCCCGACCTTCATCATTTTAAGCCTTTAGCATGTTTAGACACATTCACCATTGAAATTCAGAGCCTATTCCATATGACGTGAACTATTCAATTCAACCGATTTACCAAATGTACAATAAGAAGTTAAGTTAATCAGTGAATGATAGCTTCTCATTTTCTTGTACCGCTACCTAAAAAAAGTAATCAGAAATCCGCTATTTTACTGAAAGCATGCAGATTTGGTGTATGACGCTACCGTCTTCTGTGTTGTTCCTGTTTTTTTATGCTTTTGACAAGGTGGAAATGTCACGGATTAAATTGGTCAGTGTAAATATCTTTAGAAAAAAAAAACATGACTTGAATAGATATTTGTGTAATTAATTTGCATTAGTGTAATAAAGTAAAAAAATAAAATAAGAATACCTTGTGCTGTTCAAGAAAGAGAGAACATTAAACATGGCTGATTGAAAACGGACTGTTGTAAAAACCAGCACAAGATGACAGTTAACTTTGGACTTTTAGGTAGTCATTCAGAATCCTTGCCTTTTCAATAGCACATCAATCCCCGAACCCCAAGGAGTAGCATGTATTCAGTAGACAAGCTATGTCCAATATACCGTGGTTATCCCACAGCAGTTCACCACTGGAAGTCTCTAATTCAACTATATGCAGGTTTGAATGAGAACAGTGGCATTATCATTTATTATCATGTTGACGTGGAATTCAGCGGTGAGATGCACAGTGATCTCGGTGAAACTTAGATCGCAGCAGTTGGACCTATAGTGAAGGACTAGTTGCTCGGATGATTTTTCCAGCCCACCACAGAGACGGGACTGACATCAAAGTCTTTCGCATACAATTTCAGTCAATCTTTTATCTTTAGGGACATATCAGGTTTGCAGGTAAAATAAACATTTGAAGGAACGTGAATACACTGTATAAAAGCCAGTTTGTTAGTCCAGTATTGAGCTTCTGCTTTTACTGTTTCCAATTCCGACCAACAGTGATGAGGAGTCTTTGGTCCACTAGGCTGATATTCCTGGACAGACAGTTTATTTATTTTGTTTTTATTTTTCACTACATGATAAAGCTAAATAGTAGAAATAGTACTTTTTGGAAAACAACGCTAGTCGTGAGACGTTCTTATATGTATAATAATTTATTTATAACTCACGGCTCGGGTTTATTTGTCTGCTGTGCGGTTGTTGAACCCACAAGCAGTCACGTGTAAGTAAATAATTGAGAGCATCGCGATAGATGTGGCTCGCTCATCACGTTAAAGTATATCTGTATTCGTATTGAAATACTGCTTTATTTATGAGTGAGATTAGTTGAAATTCGGCAGCTCTGAGATTGGATTTTCCATGAGATGCGTTTGACAAGTGTGAATCACAGGTTGTGGTCGTCGCATCAAGGACAGTAGAGAGCCCTAGTGGGTGTTTATGTTGTACAGCTCTCTTTAGTGGATGTTAGTGGAACCCTGGATCAATACTACTGAAAAAACATGGAAGAGAACAAGCTTGTCCATGTGGCCCCGAAGCCTATGTTTCCTACCGGCGTTTAGCAAACATAGAATGGTATATACTATAGAGGCCGAACACACATTTGTGCATCCTCCATTAATTAATTAATTGATGCGTTAATTGGCCTCCATTCCTCCCGTCAATGAAATTGCAAACGGTGATATGGAGATTTTAAACTGCTGCATTATTGTCTTTTACAACGCTGTGTTTTGGATGTAATTATACGTATTTTTTATTTGTATGTAATATTTGATTGGACTGAGGGTCATGCTTTTTCGCTCTATGAAAGATTAGTAGCTCGTGTAAGAATTCCTAATGGCGCCCGATAGAGGTTGATTTCTGTCTGTCCTGCAGTCCTGATACAATTGACAGACCTCCACTGAAGGCTTGTCACTAAATGTACCAGGTGAGGCGCCGAGCACAACTTTAAGCAAAGGATTGCTTTATAGTAGACCATTAAATGCCATACATACACCATGGCTGTGTGTATCAGTTGATTTGGACTATACTCTGATATAAATACGACAGATGACGTCACAGAGACATCAGAAAACTAAGAGTAATTTGATCAAATGTTTCTGAGATGGGTTGAGTGTAGGGCTAATTGTATGTGCAAGAAAAATGTGCAAATGGATATCTTATCAAGCTAATTGAACTGTAATTAAATGACAAATGACCCAACACATTTTGTCTGTCTGTGTCTTGTTTTACTGTACTTCACCTGTGAATTGAGGATGGGAGATACTTGCTGTCCAGTGAGCATAATGTCTGGTTCCCCCAGAAATAGGCATTTAGTTGACATGGAAACCTTTGCTAACACTTTAGCATTTAAATCAAATGTTTTACCTTTAATGTGACCAGAGTATTCAATAACAGATTATGTGAACCGATAAAACTCCTTAAAATTAAATGTCTGAAATGAATATGAACCTCTGGAGTAATCGGCCCAAAATGTCTTTAAATATTACAGTGTAATATATGATTTAATTTTGTTTTGCTTGCTATGACAAAATCAAGCACATACTCTAACTCTACACACTTCTTAGCTCTGTGGTTAGATATCATGTCTTGACAACAATAGAGGTCGTCCAAATTAGCTTGTTGAAATGGAGGTTGCATCTTATTTTAGGGTTTACTACTTATCGACCGCAATGTTCAAGCAACTTTTGATTTTGCATTTTGAACAGATTTAAATCCGGTTCGAGACCAAGGCACAGTAATATCACAGCAACTACGCTGGTTGTGAATAACAATGTCAAAGCCTTATGTGAGAAGAGAAGATGTGTGCTCTGTTTGTTGACATGTCAAAGGCGTTTGTTACAGTAGATAACTCGTTCTAATTTTATCTGTTCTGGTTTCAAAATGACCTTAGTGACAAAATACAGGCTATACTACATTACAGTGTACACTAATGAGCAGGGGTGTGGCGATACGCTTCGGTCACGATATTGGGTCTACAAGATCGAGACAAGACTATATTTTAACACTTTTAAGAAATCTTCAATGGCCAAATATATGACTGGATAATTAGTATTTTATTTGACTGAAGGTCACAAAATGCAAACAATGCATGTGCATACTTGAGTATGAATTAGTATATGCAGTAAACGACAGAACAATATGATCCACTGTAAATGTATTTGACACAACTCAACTGGCTTCTCTCCTGTATAGTTTTCATTACGAGTCTGTTCTGACCGTATATATCTGCGCATCCTTTTTACAAATTGAACATATATCATCTATATGTTTAGCTGTCCTGTCTGACAATTTCTGGACTTTCCAGGATCAGAAGATGCTTAAAGTCAAAAGTTCAGCCTTCTAAATAAGAATTTAATTCTCAACTTAAACCAACTACATCTGTGTAATGTTGAAGCTATGTCATAGGTGTGACTAACTGCTAACAGGAAGTGAAGAAGTTAAGGTCAAGTGAGTCTAGAGAGGTCATGTAGGACGTGGTGTTGGAGAGCACGTGGCAGTAAGGAAAAACAAGACAGGGTTAAAGAAACCCTGAGATCAAAACTGACAGCCTGAGGGTTTCAATTGCATTATTGGCAGTTTCCAAAGAAACCAAGATGTGCTGGGACTTAAGCCTATGGTGATTAGTGCATGTGTGTGTGTGTGTGAACCACATGCCTGACACAAGTTAATACAGAAGACTTTCCATAACACCTCTCGGTTTTCAGAGAAGCTAACAGTGGCATAACCCAATTGACCGGAGACATACACGTGTGGTTCTGTGGTTTAGGTTTCACTAAATCTAATGTGAGTTTGTCATGTAAGTTTCAATTTCCTTAGAAAAGCACAGCAAGTTTCCCAAAGCACCTGCCAAATTAATCTTATTTAGAATTGCACTCTGAGATTCAGTCAAATGACTCCCCAACTCAACAAGATGACACAATCAACACACAAAAGTACACAACACCACACTACGTTACAGTACTACATTACAGTACTACGTTACAGCACTACGTTACAGTACTATGTTACAGTAGTACATTACAATACTATGTTACAGTACTACGTTACAGCACTACGTTACAGTACTATGTTACAGTAGTACATTACAATACTATGTTACAGTACTACTTTACAGTACTACATTACAGTACTACGTTACAGTACTACATTACAGTACTATGTTACAGTACTACTTTACAGTACTATGTTACAGTACTACATTACAGTACTATGTTACAGTACTATGTTACAGTACTGTACTGTAACATAGTACTGTAACATAGTACTATGTTACAGTACTACATTACAGTACTATGTTACAGTACTACTTTACAGTACTACATTACAGTACTACATTACAGTACTATGTTACAGTACTACATTACAGTGTACACTGATGAGCCAAAACATTAAAACTACTCACAGGCTTGGAAAATGACGTTGATCGTTTCCAAACAAGGGCACATGTCATGGTCTGGTTAGACGAGAAGATGAGCGACCAATGAGGTGCTTAAGAAATGGACAGGAGTGAAGACCTGAGCAACTTTGATAAGGGCTAAATGTTTGGTTCATACCACTTGTGAGAGATGCAGAAGGGATTGAACAGGAAGAATCACCTGACCGTTATCTACTGTGTGTTCTACTCTTCCTGTGTAAAAGAAATGTGGTGATGTACACAAGTGCAAAATCAAGCTTGAATTATTGAGATGTGGTTCTCTCACTAGCACTTCACGTTGTTGTCGAACTTGCAGGAAACATTTTCTGAATGAGTGAAGTAGTCAAAAAAGAATGAGGCTTTTTTAAGGGCCATCTCAGTCTGCTTCGTTTAAAGCGGACTGATATGGGCTGAAGAACAGTGAGAACCAAAGACTGCAGAATCTGCAACATGTTTCCATAGATTGCCTTTGTCTTCATAAATATCCTCTTTATTTTTATACTAATACGATATTTCTTATTACATTTAATATGCTTTTTGAAGGTTTTGCAAAACGGTTACTGAACGTTTCAATAAAACTTCAAATAACACATATCCATATATAACATATATTCATCTCTGGAAGCTATTAGAAACATTTGGCTTTCTGAACATGTGCTAGCTGGAAATCAGTGACACAGGCAAAATGCTAAACATCTGCGTCACTTCCTCCCCTACACGGCACAGTAGCTAATAAGGTCAACCTTAGCCAAGAACAGTGACAATACGTTTAAACGGTTCCTGACAGTTCGCAGGCTACAAATGCTCACGTCTTCATTATCTCATAGAATCCTAATTAACCACAAATGTGAGAATTGTAGAGACTCCGAATTGAAACGCAGCTTCGCGTCTTCCAAACCACAATTCCTCGGCCCGGCTAGGCCCGGGTGGGCCCGTTTACACAGATCACTCTGAACGTCGCTGACAGTTTGCCATTCATACGTCTAATGTGTGTTACAGTCATCTTGGTAGTGGTTCTTCTGAAGTGCTATACGCAGACTTCTGCCTTCGCCGCGGTGTAAAGAACCTATATAAACATATATGTTTTAATATAGGTTTTGATATATGTTTTTAATATATGTGACATATATAAAATTGGCCGTTTTCCTATATTATATGTACATATATGTGCATATATGCACCTATATGTGCATATATGCACCTATATGTTAGGTGCATATATGCACCTATATGCACCTAACATATATGCACCTAACATATATGCACCTATATGTTAAATTATTGAAATCCATAGCTACTATGCAACATAAATAAAAGCCCAAAATGTAGAAATGTACATTATTTATTTACTTAAGAACAATCAAATAGAACAAAAACAAGACAAAAAAACTGAACATTAAAAAAACGATTTAACTTGTTAATCCTCTCAGCTGCGTGAGCTTCGAATTATAGATGTGCCTATCTGCCCACGGCTGGCTGCCGGCCACTTCTTCAATGTAGACAAACATACTAAGACAGTGTTGAACTTATGTTGCGCTCAACGGTAAATGCGTGAATTGGAAATAAACAGGCTATCTTTATTTTCAGAATCATTCGGAACAACTCAAACGTGCTCACAGATCAGCTGCTGCAGTCGACTAGGTCACTACGTCAAACACGTATTACACTTAATACACAAACACCAAAACAAATCTGTTACCGTACCTTACGAAACAAAAGTATACTTTAAGTTCATTTTTGTGAGTATACTTAAGTTTAAAAAGTATACTATTATTAAGGTACTAAAGTACTTATTTATATACTATTTTTATACTAAGTAGACTAAATTGGCCCACTTTTTAGTTTATTTAGTACACTTTAGAGTACACTTAGTTTATTTTAAGTATACTTTTAAATACTTTAAAGTAACCCGTGTAGTGTACTTTTAGTTTATGAAGTAGACTTCTTAAAGTACTTAAAAGTATACTTTTGTATACTTTAAAGTAACCCGTGTAGTGTACTTTTAGTTTATGATGTCTTAAAGTACTTAAAAGTATACTTTTGTATACTTAAAAGTAACCTGTGTAGTGCACTTTCAGTTCATGAAGTACACTTCTTGAAGTACTTAAGTATACATTTGAATACTTTCAAGTGCACTTTCAACTCATGTAAGTACTTCAAGAAGTAAACCTAATAAATGTTAATTTACTATGATTTACTAATAGATTTAAACACATAGTATAACTGTACAAGCCATGTTTGTCAAGTGAACCTTAAACAATACTCTAACAATCAGTGCCATGTGTCTGGTAGGAGTTCCACTTGAAACTTTAGAATATACTTTTGTCTTCAAGTGTAATTAACATCTTTAAAATAAAGGAAATACAGTACATATTCAAAATACCTAAATAAATCTTGAGGCAAGACACACAACGTGTGTGTTTTCATAAATATTTTCATGAGATAATATTGTCAAAGCTACATTAAAGGGGGATAAACCAGCTATGAACACTTAAAATGTTTTACATTGTAGAACTATTTTGAACTCTAAATGTTAAAATAAACATGGTTATTTTATTTAACAATATGCTTCATTTTTGTACATGAAATGCATGCTCACATCTTTTCTGCCTTTACTTGTCTGAAGCATTCATTGTTGCACTTCTTGTGCAAGATCCTCTGGACATCTTGCACTGTTATTTCTTCAAATTTCTCCCTAGCATGCCCTGTAAAAAAACACAAGACAACAAGCAAACATGGTTAATATATTTAACCTTTTATCTGAATTTGTGAAATTGCGCAATATTAAATTAGGATTCCAAATACACGCTTGCGTGAAACATACCAAGGCAGATGAATTGTCGCCCCATTCACTGTTTGTATTGTGTACGTCTTCCTCTTCACTGCTGGGATCAGTTACGTCTTCCTCTTCACTGCTGGGATCGGGTACATTGTCCTCCATGCTGTTGGGATTGTGTATGTCATCATCCTCTTCATTACTGAGATTGGGTATGTCTCCCTCTTTGCTGTTGGGATCAGATACAGAGTATTCTGCATTGACATTAACTTCCTCTGAAGCCTGAAGAAATGAGAAAGGGTAAGGTACATCGTTTAATTTATACTATAGCCGTTAAATGCAACATCTTATAAACACCCAGCGTGTTAGAATTTATAACACACAGCATCAAGAAAGAAAAATTATCAGCAAACTAGTGGCTACATGGCTTATTAGGATAAAGTACATGTTCATGTTTTGTTCCCTGCCTTTTACAAACAAGCTACCTAGCAACCTTGCCTAATTAGTAACTGTAGCTACCAGTTACCTGAAAAACAAAAGATGCAGATAAAAGATAAGTAATTGTTAACAAGGGCTAGTTACGTGTTGTCTTCTTACATGGCTCAGACGTAAATAGCGATCTAGCTAATGTTGATGTGAGAATTAACCATAGCCAAGTAGCTAGTTAGCTGTTATCTCATATAGGCATAGATAAAGTTAGAATTTAGCTCAAACTCACCTGTTCATTCCATCTGTACTTGGTCCTTTTTGGAATCCTTACACCTGATTCTCCAGTTTAAAGCGTAGTTTATGGCGACTGAAACACGCTGAAATATCTCCGGTTCAACATATGATATTTTGCTCGCGCGCAAGGAACAGGAAGTGACGTCGCTAATCAGCTCCGCCTACATCCGCCTTCTTCTGATGCTTCATTGGACATTTTTCTCAGTTAATGCATGTAAAATATGTTCAAATATATGTTAATGTCCTGTCTGTCCGGGGCTTTCATTCATATCAGACTTATAAATGTTCCTCAAAATACATACAGCAAAGGCGGAATTAGTTCATAGACATTTTTATTAATACTCCAATTGATTATTATTAGTATAGTATATGAATATAGGGCTTCAAAATGTTTGGCAGTAATTATGATTTCAGCTTCAGTAACAAAAAATATTTAACGTGCAATGCATTTCATAGACATGAGTATTAGAATATACAAGATGGATCTAAAAAAATTACTTGTAATCTACTTAAAAAATATTTAGACTGTTTTTGCTCTATAATAAAAGAAAACGTACATCTCCAGAAGAAATGTGTAAAAACGTTTTTCGATTTGGTAGTGTACTTAAAAGTTCAAGTAAGTTAACTATTTTCTAAATGTACTTTTTGAAAGTATATCATAAGTAAACTAAAAGTGTACTACCCATTTTGTAGTATACTTATAGTATACTTGAATATACTTTTTTCTAAGCATACTTCTTAAAAGTATATCAAAAGTGAACTAAAAGTGTACTATCCATTTTGTAGTATACATAGTATACTTTAATATACTTTTTTTTCGTAAGGGATATATGCACATATATGCACCTCCATTTTGACGATATGTGGCATATATGCGCATATATGCAGCATATATTATCATATATGGGTGATTCTCACGAAATCCAGATTTAGAAGGTGTCCAGCATCAGAATTTTTAAAATGCCCTTGAAGCCAATTTTCTTTTTGCACATATAAGATTAAGGTCGGAACTTACTAAGACCATTATTTTTAGGAGATTAAAAAAATATTTCCTATATAATTATTTACATTTTTCAGATGAAGTCCATAAAAAATTATCATTACCGCAACATGACATTACATTAAATATATGGTTAGAAACTTGTATTTTTGGCTAATGTTAAAGTAGACTTTTATTTCTCATGCTCAAAGCTATGTAAAACTCTGGAGAGATTACTTTTTCATATTTATTATGTTTTGTAATTTCCTTATTTTCTCTCATTACCGAAACATACGTGATGATTTACAATTTCTTTTATTTAATTGTTTTACTAATAGATAACATACACTTTTGTTATGTAGCAGACCTTAAATAAGTAGTGTTGTATAAAACATATATACATTTTAAAACAAAATATGATTATCTTATTATCACTTAATTGATAAAAAAGATACATGTTGCGGTAATGAAAATGCCATTTCGGTAATGAGGATCATTGTTTCGGAAATGAGATTTAGCTCACACATTCACTGTTGACAAAGGGGTTTTATGCCTACATATTTAAAACGCATACAATTTTTTAAAGAACATTTATTTCCCTCGTCATTATTCACAACCCAATAAAAACAAACCAAGCCACCCCCCCCCATGCTATCTGCTATCCCAACTTGGCTGAAGCGTTGTCAATGATTGTGTGTGTGTGTGTGTCTGTGTGAGTGTGTGTCTGTGTGTGTCTGTGTGTGCAAGTGATGGTCAAAACAATGAATCCAAGTTATATTTCTCCCTATTATCACCCTGACCCCTGACCTCTCTTTCCCTATTATCACCCTGACCCCTGACCTCTCTTTCCCTATTATCACCCTGTCCCCTGATCTCTCTCTCCTTTCTTTCCCTATTATCACCCTGTCCCCTGACCTCTCTCTCCTTTCCCTATTATCACCCTGCCCTTGACCTCTCTCTCTCCTTTCCCTATTATCACCCTGTCCCCTGACCTCTCTCTCCTTTCCCTATTATCACCCTGACCCCTGACCTCTCTCTCCTTTCCCTATTATCACCCTGCCCCTGACCTCTCTCTCTCTCTTTTCCTATTATCACCCTGCCCCTGACCTCTCTCTCTTTTCCCCATTATCACCCTGTCCCCTGACCTCTCTCTCTCCATTCTTCTGTAATCCTCAAGTAACACTGGATTACTGTGTATTTTCTCCCTATGCTTTGCCAGACTGTTTTTCGCTGATGCCCTTTTCTTTTCAACTGTCTGTAACAAAATACACAATTGCCATCTTGAATGTAAAATTTTGTAAAAAAGAAAAGAAATACATTGTTTCACAGTAAAACTATGAAATAGTAAATAATATTGCATTAATAATAGGTGGCCTATACTGCGTTCATACTGCTTTTTGTGGAAGCATTTAAAAAAAATTAATAATAATTAGTGACCCCTGCTTGGGGGGTTGTAATAGCTATTTTGTTTACGCAATCTGTTCAAGAAGCGTTTAAGGAAACTATCAAGTTATATTAAAATGAGCAACAGTTATAGTGCACGTGCCTCCTTCATAAGTCTGTTTCTCACTACCAAAACATTGAGTATCTCCACCGCAACAGGCCTTCAATTGTTGCGGTGAATGATAATGGTGTTGCGGAGGATGAGCGACCTTAAACATTCTTGCTAACTGTGGAAGCTAAATGAGAGTTAGCTAAACATTCCCTATCTTTTTATATTTAGACCATAATGGGGTATATAGTAATAAAAAAAAATTAACTGCAACATTTTTTATAACTTCACAAACACATGTTTCAGTAATGAGAACTAAAAAGTCGTGTAGGTACTATGACACGCGAAATTTTTACTTTTATCTGGAGAGAAAAAATTATAACTGGTTACTTGATAGCCATCTTGAGTGTCACAGTCATTTATGTCCCTTACAACAAATTCCTTAAAAAATGATAGTTCCTTGAGCACTTAAACAATGATTGAAAATTGTTGCGGAGGATGAGAAAATTGGTCTTGGACACATTTTTATTCCTTATTATTGTCACTACATTTACCAATGATCACCAAATACCACATGTTTCTTTACTGTAAATGTTTATATTATAATATGCACTGAAGCTTTTTATTTTTTATATTTTTTAAATATGAATAATTCCATCTCAAAGGACCAAAATCCAGTCATGGACACGTTGCGGTAATGAGAAATTTCCCTTTAAATGTTGAAAAAAACCAAAATTCGTATTCATGATTTCATTTGAAATCATGTGCAAAATCGTACATAAAGAGATGTTTATAACGGTATCCTTCTTATTTTGATAGCATTTACTTTTATCATCAAAATGTTTTATGACACCTCATAAGTCTAATTTCGCGAGAATCACCCATATGTGCATATATGTGGCATATATGCGCATATATGCAGCATATATATTATCATATATGTGCATATATGCAGCATATATATTATCATATATGTGCATATATGCAGCATATATGTGCATATAGGTAACATATAGGTTACATATATGCACATATATCCTCATATAGGTTTTTTCCATGTGGGTAATGTTGCACTGCTGCAGTGGTGACCTTGCTGCTGCTGTTCACATCTCACCTGCTGCTTCGTCCTCTTTTGATTCATTCACTCTGATTCATTGAGAGACGATACGAAACTACTTTGTTAAACACAAACAAATATGTGTGTCAGGGGAATGAGATCAAAGTAAGGATCGTTGGTCTCGCCGGAACGCCGAGTGACAGGTTAGTTGTCTGTCGGCGCGATGAAACAATATGTAGCCGCGTGGCAGATGTAATAGTTAGATGACCATGTAAGCAACCATAACGACGTCCCAGCTACCATAGTTTGGTTGATAACATCTTAACGAACACACACACACTAAGGTGACACGCCAGTGAGTCAGCACTGACACAGGGCAGGGGGTTTGTAGTCCATGTTAAACTGACACAGTAGTGGGTCTTGCAGGTGTCAAGGGGACGGAATATTGGGGGTTGATGTAGTTTTGATATTACTGTATAAGCTAAAGCACAGTTTACCAGTACAACCATTTACACACGCCGTCTCGGCGCGGTATCGGTGACATTTCAGAGGCGGGTCTGAGGTACCACTTATCATCAGTCACAACCATAGAGACGCTCTGGTGGTTTGAGTTCATTTTAACACAGAACAGTGGTTTAGACGATCACAAACAAGCTCGAACCGTTTTCCTCAGGCTGTCTGTTTCGCTGTCTCTCGCTCTTACAAAAACTTTGTATTTTTATCCACAGTTTGTTTGTCTGAATGGTTATCTTTGGAAAGGGTGAACTGTTTCCAGTGACAAGATGCAACCTCCGTCATGTGGAATTAGTCATGAAAATAATATATTCAACGTCTGGTTAACAGCAGCAAAAGGAGATCTTAATAATAAGTGACAGAGAGGTGGTGGTATGGTTGCCATGGTTGGCATGGTTGCCTAAAAAACCTCTATCATTTCAAAGGAGTTGCCCATTCTACTGCATCAGGGCATTTTGTTGGGTTTGTTTAAAACAGTTCCACCGCTGCTTTTGAACATGGCCGAATTAAGACGTAGATTGGATAAGGAACCCCAGAAACAGTTTTGTCACACCAATGTCTATGGTTTCCCACCATATGTGTCATCTTAAATGTCTGTGTCTGAAATCAGTTGGGGAGATATGCAAAACTCGGGTTAGGGGCTTAGGGGAACCACTGGTCCATTCTACTGGTGTCCTCTCACCTACCCACTCTATCATTTCCAAACATGAGACATAGCATGGAACAAATGATTGATAAGACTTCTCAGGTATTGTTTATTTCATCAACATTAACATTTTTTAAAGTAGGGCCTTCATTTTCTGCTACTACTGCAACGAATCAACACGTCAATTATATTTTATAAAGCCCTTTTTTACAACAAGTGTTGTCACTGAAGTGCTTTGACAAACAGCTAGCCTGAAACAAGACAGACATCTGCATGTTGATACGCAGCGACTAGGAAAAACTCCCTGATGGGGTTTTTCTCCCATAGGAAGAAACCTTGTGAGGTACCAGGCTCCGACGGGTTGCCTGTGCTCTTCTTGCTGAAATCAGTACAACGTCATATCTGTGACCTAGATACACCGTATATATATATATATATATAACTAGTGGTAATGGTTTTATAAAAGCTAACTTCTTCAGTATCGGAGAAGTTGACACTGGGCACTCACCCTGATGTGTGCTATTTCAGGTTCACAGGTTTGAGTTCAGTTGCTACAGCCTCTCGCTTCTCTAGCCTTTATCTTTTTGCCGAATAGAGTAACTGCAGCTCTGATGTAAAAACAAATGTGTCTTCAGATAAAATCTAGATAACGTTTTTTTTTTACGAATACTGTTACACAACTGGTGCCTACAGTAACTACATTTGAAACTGTCACTTCCAGCATGTAACATTATTTAAAACAAAAATCCACAACTTAACATGTTCTTATCTAATTCCAAATCAAATCTCACAGTACTCATCTCTGTGCTCCACTAACCAATCAGTCTCCACTAACCAATCAGTGTCTCACCGATTACAGGCGCACCAATCCGGGCCAGTCGAGGTGAAGGGGAGGGGCCGAGAAGCCAAAAGAGACGGCGTGTCCCTTCACCTAAACGGAGAGCAGCCAACCATGTCATTCAACAGCCAGGCCACAATGTGTGTAGGACTGGCTCTCTCGACAGGGAGTGGGTTGAGTCACTCGTGAATCGGTGAGTTTCTCCAGCGAACTAACCCCCGGCTTCACATGGCTGTCTGCCCCTGCTGCACCGTCTCCCAAGCAGCATCGCTAAATCAGCCTTTTCTTCTCTCTCTATCTCCTCTGATGTCTTCCTTTCTCTGTCTTCCATTCTACTCAGACACCTTTGCTCTGTCGTCTCTCTCGGTGTGTGTTGATCTTGTCATGTCGTCGCCTCTGTGGTTTTTAGACCAGATCTTCAAAAAAAGGTTCCTTGCGTGCAGCTCCAGCCTTTATGTGTGAGCAGAGGAGAGGCCCTTTGGTTCTTCATGTGTTGTCAGAGGATGTTCAAGTGCACAGCCGGTTTTCCCCTTAGCTGTATGTGGTACTGAGGACATGCAGATTTGCTTCAGGTTTGGAGGCCTGCATAAAGGCCTACCGCGGCGGGCCAACTGTCTATCTTTAGGTAGGTAAGAGTATCGCTCTCGGGACCTGATTTCTGATGGCACCACAGGTATGCAAATACCCATAGAGAGCGTACTCGTTCCACTTGACAGGTGGATCTCTTTGTTTACATGGTTGCATTTACAAATGAAGTTGTTGGCAAAGTTGCAACGCAACATTCCTACAGGTATTTTTTATTTATTTTTTATATCTAGTTGAATACATTAACAGATTATACAAAACTGCAGCAGGGGAATATACACGCGTGAGGAAATGTTGGTAATTGAATCAGGCGAGAAATGTTTTTTTGAATTGAATAAATGAAACATGCACTCAAGGAAAACATAGTCATTGGGTTGCTATGTGTTCGGTGTCGCTACACGAGCCTGCGCCTTGTAAAGAATTATTCCACTGAGAGAAATAGGGAAGAGCGAATGTTGGGTTTCACTCCCAATACAAATTGTAAAAAATTATTCCACTGAGAGAAATAGGGAAGAGCAGATGTTGGGTTTCTCTCCCAATACAAATTGGTGCAAATTAGTTCTATTCAAGCGGTTCAAAAAAAAGACATGTAAATATGATGTCCCACATGTGAGACATTTTGTAATTATATGCGGACAATGTAAATCTACTATTCGGTGCGAACCAAAGACAACAGAGTAACATTCAGGGGTATTGCCACTGTTGTTCCAGGCTAAACAGACAAGAGAGGCATCGTATGAATTATGTGTAGTCAAAGTGTGGAGCAGTGACCAGACGGAGTGCATTGGGGCCAATGAGCACTGAGGGCCATGCTTGATTCAAATCCAACATTCATATGCGGCCGCTCGATAGCTTTGGACACACTCCTGCGCGCGGTTTCAGCCCCGTCGCGTCCACAACTGTTCACCTTTTGCATAGTGAGCTCATTCTTCCCACAGCTCCGCTAGCTGAAAGCACAGGTTGATTTTAGTGTGGGAGAAAATAAAGCTGTGTATCTTCTATCCTCATATGGACACACAGAACAATTAGCAGAATAAATTCTCCGTTGTGTGTATAGACATTGTGTAATGCATTAACATGGAAGGGAGAACTACATTATAGATTTTAAAGCACATCTTTCCTTTCTTTAATTTCAAAATGTATCTGTACAGTAGGCCTGTATAGGACTATGGATATAAAGTTAATATGAACACTGTGTACATTCGTGATATTGTCAGCTAAAATTGTGCTAATGTATTTCTCTTTTATATTATTTGTATACTTTTACACCTGCACAGTTCTTGTATGTCTTATGATTAGAGCATTATGTCATGTGCAGTGTTCTCAACAGCAGGGATTGGGGAATTCTTTAGGAAGAAAAGAAAAATCAAAAGAGCTAAACCTGTGCAAACATTTTCTGTAAAGTAAAAATGCAAATGTAAGAAGGCTACATTAAAACAAAACACTTTCATGTATACTGTTTACTTTAGACAATAATCATAAAAAATATATATACTTTATATACTGGAAATATATATATATATATATATCTCATTATTGATGTAATGTGATCTTATCTATATTCTGTAATCTGTCATATATTCAGTTCAATGTGGACGCGCCAGGTGAAGTTGCCGCTGCATAAGAAAACAACAGATGTGCATCCTATCAAATGGGACGAAGTGGTCCTCAGTATATTAACGTTGAATATTTTTTGAGATTCGAGTTCCATCATTTTTTGTCCACACCCATCAAACAATAGATGTTCCAAAGACATTGAGGGCATCATGACCCAACATCCTGAACTTCTGTAGGGTAGAAGTATTAAACAAACAAACCACATGTTTCATATATATGGCTCATCATGTAGTAAGTACCGTCATTTTCATTTAACAGCCTGAGTTCATACTTCAACCTCCGCTGTGTTAGACTGAAGGTTGTTGGAGAAGGTTAAGCGATCAGTTCCAGTAACGATGACAATCGTCTACTGTCTACTTTCTTATCGAGTTTCTGCGTCGGCGACCTGAAATTAGGTTTATTGTACGGAACCGATCTCACCGCCCCAAGTTGTGATGTCCGTATTTATTTTTATTTCAATAGCAATTTCTTCACAATATAGGACGTATGTAGCTGTGGGTTGTCGGCTGTAAATGAACGTAACCCATTGTAATTGTCCTGACAACTTGACTTCTACCACATAATGCGCACACTACAACACTGTAGATGTTATCTGAACCAAATTACAGTACAATGGTTGTTTTTGTTGATCATACAAACATCTCGTGTGCAAGGCCTGTGCGTACTGGCATTAGTCACAGTTTCATATTCTTAGGAGGTTTGTGGCTGCTGAGCATAAAACATAATGATGAATTTCAAAGCTGACATGAAACATGAAACATTTCCATATTTAAACCAGACAGACGGCCCACGCCAATCGTTTTTACTAGAGGTCAGGTATAGGAAACAAATGAAATACACAGTAGTTCATTTACCATGGTATTTACATAGACATTATCTTCTCCGGTATGTTCCTTAGGTATGTCAGGGGAAATTAACACAAATTAATATATCTCTATATAACACATATTATTATCCAAGTCAGTGCAAACTTTGAAATGCCACCATGCTGATCGTGTGGAAATTCTTAAATTATTATTGCAATTTGTCAGTCTATTTGAAATCTATTTATTATTCCTAAAATGTACTAACTGAACTGCATGCTATCAAGTTAACTTACGTCAGCATGTGATATTATCAAACCTCAGTTTCCAACCCCATCTTGTTTAAGTCCTGTTAGTTTAAAAACACCCTGACAGTCTGGCATCAATGGAAAAACCCCACTAAGAACCAGAGCTGTGGTAGATAATAATAATTCATTACATTTATATAGCGCTTTTCTAGGTACTCTTTTGCTCTTTTTGCGCTTTACATGGAGGGGGAAATCTCCTCACAATCACAACCCAATTCTGCAATTCGCCTATTTTTACAAATACATGTCCAACTTTCATTTAGACTTTTGACAAACAAAACATGTAGTTAATTCCTCTATTTTTGTTTATTTCTCATCTAGGTTGAATGGCGTTGTGTCAAAAGTCTCACATGGAACTGGCCATCACCCCTCTTCGTTCCTCTAAGATGATTCGTGTCCACAACACCCAGTACTCCTTCTTCCTGCGCCAGGCTGATGTAATGCGTCGCTCGGGAAAGATGTGCGATGCCATCATTTCAGTCGAAAGCCAGGTCTTTAAGGCCCACCGGTTAGTTTTGGCCTGCGTTAGCAAAACCCTGGAGAACCAGCTTATCTCGCAGGCTTCAGACTCAGACGGGCCTGATGGCATTGGCCAGCCTCACCATTGCAGTCTGAAGCTTCTCACCCCGCACACATTCCAACAGGTCCTGGACTTTGCTTACACAGAATGCCTCGAGGTCCCTGTGGACGACCTGCCCCAGCTGTTGAGGGCCGCTAAACTCTTAGAGATGCATCCTCTAGAAGAGCAGTGTCACAGTCAGCTAAAGGCCCTGGGAAGCCCGACGAGAGAGACAAGAGAGTCAACGGAGAGACAAGAGAAAGACCCAGGCGAGACCGAAGAAACCGAAGAAGTTACAGGGACAGAAATGACTGAATCCCAGATCACTAAGATGAATGCTGGGATGGAATCACTGAAAAGTAGTCCCATTCCAGGACCGGGGTTTTCTCTGGGAATTCCGTTAACTGGTGAGAAGACCCCGAGCGGCCCATTCACAGTGGACCCTGCTTTTTCAGACACTACAGAGGACGCCTCAAGTGCATTACCCCGACAGAGGACAAAGACTCTCACAGCCACGCCAGTGGAAAACGCACTGCCTGCCGCCAGACACAGTGTCATCGCCACCACAGCCGTCAGCAGCCAGCCCCCTCCCCCCCATTCTCCGTCTTCGAGGTTGATGTGGCACCAGATGAACGCCCTGAGGAGGATGGCCCTGAGCTATAACGACCTCCTGGCAGTCCAGTCCTCGTCCTTACACCACCCCTCGCCCCATCACGTGGTGACGTACCCTGTTTCCAACGTGTTCCCCCTGCTGACGTCTTCCCTCCCGCCCCATGTTCAGAGCTCCGTCCTGGGCTACCCAGGTGTCCAGCACCCCTACCACCGGCCCTTTCTCTCAGGCTCCCGGGAGCTAGGGGGAATCCTCAAACAAGGACTGCAGGGAAATAGGGACCCGACGGAGAAGCCAGCAGAAGGACGAAGGTGAGACATCTCTTTAGGGGAGACTACGGACATTTCCTTCTCCCTGTTTTTCCTATTACCTCAGAATGCCCCTAATTTGCTTACACCAAGTGGCACATTCAAACACCAAGACACATTCACACACATCTGACTCATGGTTGTCTGGGTGGATATGAGTGAACGTTTAGCCTCCTAATCTTTCCTATGTGCAGTTTCCCGTTTTCAGTTAACCACGTTTCTGTCTGACACTGTACGCCGTCATGCAAAAGGTCATTTTGACCGAGTCCAGTCAATGACGAGAGTGATGTGGTCTGTCCTTTAACGGTGACATCACACTGCCTCTGGTTTTCTCCGGTTTTACAATGAGCGTACTTCCTCTTCTGTAGTAGAGAGAGACATACTGTACAGTGTACATTGTGTACTGTACGGCGCAACTGAAACGCTCTTAAAAGCGAGTTTTCAGATAGTAAGAAAAGGGAAGCCCCCTGCTTTTTTCCCCATCCTTACAAATATCAACCATGAAAGAGATTAAGACCGTCCTACACGTTCGGATCTTTCCTTTTCTTATACGATGTAGTCTATAGGTTACCATATTACACACACACACACACACACCAGGATAAAAAGTCCCTGAAATACCCCCGTGACTCCCAGGCCAACACTAACATCAGATCGGATCACTGCACAGTACTCAATAAAACTGTGCTCACGTAATCCTGTTTCAATGTGGAAACTATCAGTCGTCACCATCTCTCTGACTTCCTCCCTCCTCCCTCCTGTTGCTGATTTCAGAGGTTTTTCATAACGTGTGCGACTATTTCATTTCTGAGGCAAAGTAAACTGTGTAGCACAATAAGTAGCGTGATGTGTTGTGCCTTTGTTTATTCGGGATATTGTGGGACCGCCTTAGGAGCAATACCATGCTCTCTTCGATGGTTCCAAAAGCACTCATCTGTCCATTATCAGTGCAGCCTACCAAACCTGTCAAAAGTTGTATAACGGAAAGTCCCTCTGTAACTTTTTTTTTTACGCTTGGCTTTTTTTCTCAGAACCACAATCTATGAGAGCTGAACGTCTAAACACCCCCCCTCCCCCTCCGACCAATTTTGCTTCCTCGATTTTGGAACACAGAGTGGTGACATTGAATCATGCACTGAATTTACACCTCACTGTAGGGGGCATCGTTAGCAAATTGGTGTTAATCATCCTTATAACACAGTAGAAGTAGCTAGCTGGCTACTGGTTGCCAAAAGCCTCAACGATACGATTGGCCAAAAGCCACGACGATACGATTGGCCAAAAGCCACGACGATACGATTGGCCAAAAGCCACAACAAAACGTGAGACACAACACAATGGAAGTGAAGCACAACAGATGGGATGAAAACAGACACTTTTATTGATTTTTATAAATATAAATTACAACTGCAAAGTACCATTACTTGTGTGTTCCATGTGGGTCGGAAAAAGTGCCAGGAAATGGAGGTGAAAATATATTTCATACACATATAATTTCATATAATTTTATTTTGTGTAACGTCAGATTCACACACTCATAACTTATAATAGGGCCTAATAAAGAAAGGAATCATTCAACAAATACTTGACATATAATTCACCTACTGCCAGTTATTCCATAATTTGTTTGGTATCAATTGTAGGTCAAACATTTTATTGGGGAATTTGATTATTTTCCCTAAATAATTTTGGTCATTATATTTGCTTTTGTAAAGCAAATCCTGAATTTTGATTTATTACAAACTCGTATTGATATTTTCGGTTGGGTCTATTAACATAAAACCAATACAAAAAGTGGCCTTTTGTTAATGCTAGCTAAATGGCCTTTTGCAAATCGTAGACACTTCTCAGGGACCGGCCCGTTTTATAAATCTAACCCAGATCATGTGGGCTACATCTGTCCCGAGAACCTCAGATTCTTTGATTCTGGATAAAAATACAATTAGTATAATTTAAATGAGCACTATTCAGATATCTGCCTCTATATGCCTTAACATTCCTTGTTTTTTCGTCATCCAGTTTGGTTTTATGGAGAAACCGATTGTACTGATAGTGTCTAAAATTAGTATAACAAGACAATAGAAACTGACAGACAAACCCACAAGAAAGTTAAAATGAGGAATATCTTGGGCAGAAATTTAATAGAAAAATATATGATTGCAAACATAACTGTAGCTGTGTATGCTACTGCTGGTGATTTTTGCTAAATCCCCATCAGTTAAATCCCCCTCAATGCATCTTAAATAAAGCATTAGTTTTTTATTCTTTGTGGTTTGCTATTCCAAATTAAATGACATTTGTTGGTGTATAGATGGTTAAAAATAGGGGAAGATTATGAATCACTTGAGGTGTATTCATTTAAACACATTGTTCCGTCCAACTAAATATAAGGGCTAACAATTCCACCTGAGAAAGTCAAACTTGAGAATTAAAGGTAAGCAAAAAAATAAAGGAGAAACTTGCAATCAAAAGTATTTTCAACCAACTGTGGAAATCCAAACGAGTTCTTCAGATTGACAAATGTAAAAAACAAAGGCCTGATTGGGTTTTGACCGAGTTTACCTTCTATCCAAATAAAATGCAAAATAAAAAAGAATAGTATTTTAGGGAAATATTAAGGATCTGTAACATAAAACAGAAGCTTGTATGAATAGAGCGATATTTGATCGAGCAACACATTCCAGAATAGACAAGATATTCAATAGTGAAGTAGGAAGGACTTAAAGGGCATCCTTGGTGTGTTCCAGTAACAGAGGTAATGTAAGGATTCAGATATAAAGTAATTTGCGCAAATACAGGTCAGAGGGGAAGATGTAAATAATTATAAAACATCTTACCAAGTAGCTTGTTCGTTCTTTTGAAAGGATCGCAGAAAGAGACTGAATACTTTTCCGCCTTTAGAAAGTATTCAGTCCTCCTTACTTTTTACACAATTTGGGGTTAAAGACATAGTTAAGAATGTATATAAAAATTGCATTTATCCACAGACAATGCCCCCTATAGACTAGGCAAAAGCATGTTCTTTACTAAATATGTGCACTGTCATTGAAAATGTAAACGTTATCACCACAAATGCTCAGTGCTCAGACCCAATGCAATGCTACTCCGTAATCAATTTGAATGCATTCTGTGCATTGAATGCATTCTGTGCAGTTATCCTTGAGATGTCTCTAAAACAGAATTGGAGTGAACCTGTTTCAAATTCACTTGTGTGGACATGATTAAATAGATCTAGGTTTTTACACTTACTAATGCATCTCAGAGCAAACACCAAGTCATGAATGCCAACGTAATCTCTGTAGACCACTGACGATCTGACGAGGGTTATTATAAAAATGCTAAAGCATTGGGAGTTCTCTAGAGTATAGTGGGACTGCGCACTATGAAACTAAGATTTTTGGAACCAACCACAAGTCTTTCTAGAGCAGGCTGTCTAGCCAAACTGAGTAAACAGGCAACACGGGTGTGGGGAAGCCAGGTGACCAAGATCCAAATGACCCCTCTAGACTAAATGAATACGGTTTCCCTATTCAGAGAGCTGTGTTTGTTTTATCATTAGTCTGATATAAAATGCCTTTAGTTTCTATTTATTACAGTGTAGGCTATACATGTTTTTCTCTACTTAAACATTTATGATATTACAGTGAAGACACAATGGGGAATATCTGTCTCTCAGATAAAAAAAAAACTGTCCTGTTAGAAAAACATTGTTTTTATAATTTCAAAACAATTTCAAAGAACTAATTTAATTAATTCGATTGGTTATTAGTGCTGAAAGCCTAATGTGACCGATACATTTCCCAAATGTCCTGAGACACATTTTACTAACAGGAAGCCCTATTTTACATGTGTATTGTGCTCAGAAATCACCATATGAATTGATATTTACATAAAAACTAAAATAAAACTAAAATAACTCATAAATACAGTGGTTGAGATGCTCTGCAAATGATGAGAAAGCTGCCCATACAGTGTGGTACTGAACGAATAATGCTTGAGGAGTGTGCTCTCAGATCGTCCATTTGCAAGTGACACCGGCAGCAAAGAACTTAAAAATAACGATGGCCAAAAGAGGTGTTAGGTGTGAACAGTTTGAGGTTTCTACCAGAACGAAGCATCCGCTTTGGTAGAATGACATTGAGGAATAAGGTGATGTACAGAGAGGATTTGCCCTAGAGACACTCGCCTCTTACTTTTGTGTCTGGCATCATTTTTGCTGCAAGGGCCAGTTTACCAGCGTTTAAAGTTCACAGGGATCGGTTCTGTGTAGGGCACCGGTGACAAAGCAGTTGTAAACGACGTAGTTGCTTTATAACAACTATAAGAAAGCAATTCTGGATTTAGATTTTAGACCGGAGGTGGCTGAAGTGGGCCTGGAAAGAGAGTGAGCAAATCAATCGAATTCCAATAAGCTTTTAGGAATCAACAAATTGTAACTCAGACTCTTCTGAGGTGAGAATGTTTGCAGGGATTACTTTAATGCCTTCAGACGTAACGGAGAAAGCTTGTCATAGACATTCTCATGGAATAAGCAGGATTTGCAATTAGAGGACTGTATCAGTATTTAGGAATTCAATAATCTAGATATAGACAGAGCATTTAGGTTGAGAGATGAGTACAACCAACGTTTCGTTTCGGGGCTGACAAAGAAGCATTTTGCATGCCTTTGATGCATTAAATTAAACAAAAACTTGTGCTGACTCTAATTTGATGGCCTAATAGTTAATTGGCCCTGCCATTGCCATTATTTTGGGGTGTTACAACAAGAATCTACAAAAAGTCCTAAATTGATAATAAATACAAAAAAGAATTGATTGCAAAATGATTCACCCTTGTAATACGTCAAATAGTAGTCGACTGAGGTATGCAGGGAAGCGGTTTTAGATTGTTTCAGATTAAAAACACATCCGGGACTTCCTGCAGTTGGTTAAGCTGATTATCTTTAGAAAAAGCATTTTGTGAAATCCATGGACGAGTGCCACCATTCGATTTAGTAAATGAGAAAAAAAGCCTCTGGAAACCCTCAAATATTAAAATTGTGTTCTATGGTGTACGGCCTGACTGCGGGTCCATGCCTGTTAATATCTCCCAGTAAGATGGTTGCCTCTTAACACATGGTCAAAAACCCAGATGTATTCACCCACCTCATCAACCATTTGTGGTGTAGTGGCAGGAATCAAACTCTTTTTTTAAAAATCTGAGTAAAACACTGAACGGTAAAACACACAGAACGAAAAGAGCACTGCCCTTAACAAAGCGACGACTGACTTTGAACCTAGAGCTCTAACACAAACACACACACACCAAATGTTTTTGTACAGTTATAATACACGTTGTGATAAATCAACGGTCTTACAGTTCAGCGACCATTAAACTTTTGTCACGACTGAAACATGAAGAGTACGACTGACCTTGTGTGTAAATAAAGCATATTTTTATTCATGAGATTGTTTCTTGCTTTTTTTCTCCAGATATTCCCAAGAGCATCCAGAACGAACCCTGGACTGTCAGAACCACAACAAGGCCATGTTGGGGAGCTCATGGTTGCAGTCATCAGCGACCAACACCTCAGGTAGCTAATGTGGCGTCATTTACAAACACAATACCTCAAGTAGCTAGTGTGGCGTCATTTACTAACACAATACCTCAGGTAGCTAATGTGATGTCATTTACTAACACAATACCTCAGGTAACTAGTGTGGCGTCATTTACTAACACAATCCCTCAGGTAGCTAATGTGGCATCATTTACAAACACAATACCTCAAGTAGCTAGTGTGGCGTCATTTACTAACACAATACCTCAGGTAGCTAATGTGATGTCATTTACTAACACAATACCTCAGGTAGCTAGTGTGGCGTCATTTACTAACACAATACCTCAGGTAGCTAATGTGATGTCATTTACTAACACAATACCTCAGGTAGCTAATGTGATGTCATTTACTAACACAATACCTCAGGTAGTTAGTGTGGCGTCATTTACTTACACAACACCTCAGGTAGCTAGTGTGGCGTCATTTTCTAACACAATCTCTCAGGTAGCGACTAGTGTCGCATCATTTACTAACACAATACCTCAGGTAGCTAGTGTGGCGTCATTTACAAACACAATACCTCAGTTAGCTAGTGTGGCGTCTTTTACTAACACAATCCCTCAGGTAACTAGTGTGGCGTCATTTACTAACACAATCCCTAAGGTAGCTAGTGTGGAGTCATTTACAAACACAATACCTCAGTTAGCTACTAGTGTGGCGTCATTTACTAACACAATACCTCAGGTAGCTAGTGTGGAGTCATTTACTAACACAATACCTCAGGTAGCTAGTGTGGAGTCATTTACAAACACAATACCTCAGTTAGCTAGTGTGGCTTCATTTACTAACACAATCCCTCAGGTAGCTAGTGTGGTGTCATTTACTAACACAATACCTCAGGTAGCTAGTGTGGCGTCATTTACTAACACAATACCTCAGGTAGCTAGTGTGGCGTCATTTACTAACACAACACCTCAGGTAGCTATGTGGCGTCATTTTCTAACACAATCTCTCAGGTAGCGACTAGTGTCGCATCATTTACTAACACAATACCTCAGGTAGCTAGTGTGGCGTCATTTACTAACACAATACCTCAGGTAGCTAGTGTGGCGTCATTTACTAACACAACACCTCAGGTAGCTATGTGGCGTCATTTACTAACACAATACCTCAGGTAGCTAGTGTGGCGTCATTTACTAACACAACACCTCAGGTAGCTAATGTGGCGTCATTTACAAACACAATACCTCAAGTAGCTAGTGTGGCGTCATTTATTAACACAATACCTCAGGTAGCTAGTGTGGCGTCATTTACTAACACAATACCTCAGGTAGCTAATGTGATGTCATTTACTAACATAATACCTCAGGTAGCTAGTGTGGTGTCATTTACTAACACAATACCTCAGGTAGCTAATGTGATGTCATTTACTAACACAATACCTCAGGTAGTTAGTGTGGCGTCATTTACTTACACAACACCTCAGGTAGCTAGTGTGGCGTCATTTTCTAACACAATCTCTCAGGTAGCGACTAGTGTCGCATCATTTACTAACACAATACCTCAGGTAGCTAGTGTGGCGTCATTTACTAACACAATACCTCAGGTAGCTAGTGTGGCGTCATTTACTAACACAATACCTCAGGTAGCTAGTGTGGCGTCATTTACAAACACAATACCTCAGGTAGCTACTAGTGTGGCGTCATTTACTAACTTAATACCTCAGGTAGCTAGTGTGGCGTCATTTACTAACACAATCCCTCAGGTAACTAGTGTGGCGTCATTTACTAACACAATACCTCAGGTAGCTACTAGTGTGGCGTCATTTACTAACACAATCCCTCAGGTAACTAGTGTGGCGTCATTTACTAACACAATCCCTCAGGTAGCTAGTGTGGTGTCATTTACTAACACAATCCCTCAGGTAGCTAGTGTGGCGTCATTTACTAGCAGAATCCCTCAGGTAGCTAGTGTGGCGTCATTTACTAACACAATCCCTCAGGTAACTAGTGTGGCGTCATTTACTAAGACAATACCTCAGGTAGCTACTAGTGTGGCGTCATTTACTAACACAATCCCTCAGGTAGCTAGTGTGGCGTCATTTACTAACACAATACCTCAGGTAGCTAGTGTGGTGTCATTTATTAACACAATCCCTCAGGTAGCTAGTGTGGCGTCATTTACTAACACAATCCCTCAGGTAGCTAGTGTGGCGTCATTTACTAACACAATACCTCAGGTAGCTAGTGTGGCGTCATTTACTAACACAATACCTCAGGTAGCTAGTGTGGTGTCATTTACTAACACAATCCCTCAGGTAGCTAGTGTGGCGTCATTTACTAACACAATCCCTAAGGTAGCTAGTGTGGCGTCATTTACTAACACAATACCTCAGGTAACTAGTGTGGCGTCATTTACTAACACAATCCCTCAGGTAGCTAATGTGATGTCATTTACTAACACAATACCTCAGGTAGCTAGTGTGGCGTCATTTACTAACACAATCCCTAAGGTAGCTAGTGTGGCGTCATTTACTAACACAATCCCTCAGGTAGCTAATGTGATGTCATTTACTAACACAACACCGCAGGTACATAGCTACTAATGTGGCATCATTTACTAACACACACTGTGACTTCCACATTACTGTGGGGTCCTAATACTTTACGAATCCCCCCCATAATCAATACAGCATCAATGTTAACTCCTTATATGGACTGGGCATATATAACCAAAATGTATGTAAGAGGGTGAGAGAGAAAGAGAAATAAGACATGAGAGCGTAGTGGCTTTGTGATGGTGGTGCAGTAGTGTGGTTAACTGGCTGTTCGAACAGCATGTTCTGCAGTGTGCTGGTGGTTTTGATACAGTGCCAAAGGGGAGAAAGCTTACATCTTATTTTCAGTCTATTTTGGTTTAAAATCCGCCCGACAATTTGAGTCTTCATGCGTGATGTGATTAGACTATCGCAGTCGCTTGGTCTTCAGTGTGATCAACTCAGTGCTCACTCCAAATTGGCTTCAATTACATCTAACCCTGTCCATCATACTAAGAAGAAAAATGCATTAACATCTAGTTTTCAAATGTAGTGAATCATTGACCTCGAACTTACAATCCCAAAAGTAGCACGTTTATTTGAATAATCGATTCATCCCGATTATCAGCTTTGATTGGTTTGGTCACGCTCATATATTTGAGGTGCGTGTGCGTGTCCTATGTTTACTGCCCCAGGTAGGTTTGATACGGAAGCTGATTTACACTAGGCAGAACTGTGGTGAGAAAGTAGAGGGGTTAACACACTTGTTGTGGTCTGGCTATTTTTCTTTCTCTCACTCTCTTACCACAATTCGGCCTAGTGTCAATCAGCTTCCTGCTGAAGCCTTTTTTGGGCCCCATCATATTTCTTTTCGTCCGCCACCCCTGTCCAGTATCCTGTGTGTGTTCTGCAGGGGCCCCATGGTGACGTGGTGTCACAGGTTAAGGGTACAGGCCACACACACACACACACACACACACTCAAGGACCTGGCAGCTCAAATTCAGAATCACACCTCTGACAGATTCTACAGAAACACACTGAATAGAAACAATGGTTGTTTGTGTCAATTACTGCTGAGTTTGAAAGGATGTGGTGTGAGTATAGGACTATATCTGTAGAGCTCTTTGCAATTTCTGTGTGCCAACCTGGACAGATGGTCTACAGGTTCAATCGGCCTGGTCTGTTCGTCAAACTAGGTTTCTGCACGATTTGGAGATCTGACACATGTAAGCTAATAGATACGAGATAATCCCAATTGAATGTGCACTAAACCAGAACACTGTTAACACACACACACGTAATGTGGTGGCGTAATGTGGTAGATGTAGGGGGAAGGTCACGGGGAAATAACCATCTAAGTGGAGAGATGCTTTGTGGAAAACTAACACTTTATGTCATGTTGGGGATTCAATGACAACACAATTGTGAAAATGTGTGTAAAGAAACATTTGTGAAGAGGAGCATTTGCTTGATGAAGGTAGCTACAGATGTTTAAACACAATCTCTTGTTGTGATACGTTTTATACTTTATTTTAATTACACATTTAACTAAACTGCTACAATTTTAATAACTCAAACTAAATAAGGGCTTGTATCCGCAAAAGTGTGTAAAGGACGGTCCAGCAGTCTAATCGGATACACCCTGTGCACTTACACCGCTGCAATATCGGTTAAATGTATGGTTAATTATGACAGAGGTTTTGGTTTTTGAACAAAGAAACGTGACCAAGTATTATTTATTGGCATATCGTTTATAGGAGTGGGTCCATTATGCCTCATCTGAAATTATTATCAATGACACTATTCCAGGCCCAGATTATTAAGTGGTTGAAAATATAGAACACTTTATTTTTACAACTTTAAAGCAATTGCATGCCAATGTGCTTGACTCGCTGACTTGTTCTGTTATACTGCCACCTACAGGTAGCTTTGTATCCGTTGACTAGGTGGAAATCTCATGACTATAAAGATCTCATGTATTTCTTATACATTTCCCATTAAGAGGACATACCGTTTCTTTTCAGAGTATTGAACACCAACAATTTTTCGGTACTGCAGATAAAATATTGCGATGATTCTCATTAAATATGAAATAATTATGAAACATCACCAGTTCTGAACTTCAGACAACCAGGGTGATTGAGAAAGCAAGATTCATGATATCACGCAATTATAAAGAGTTAATGTATTCTTAATTATTGTCTAATATGTTGGAAAGCTTCTGCTGGGCCGAACCTTATATAACCAATAATAATGCTAATATTTATATATACACTGGAGCCAACTGGCCAGAAGGGGGAGCTGGTGCAAAGGGAAACATGACAAGTAGGTTAGTGGTTTGGCCTTCCTCGGACCACATTAAATACCACGTTGACTAACTGATAACTGTTCGTGTCATGTCATCTACACAGACCTTTTCATGTGCCATTGTTAGGTGACAAACATTATTCGCTTCACTTGTGGTTGGTCATAATGTTTTGGCTCAGTGTATGTTGTCTACCATGCATTCAGAAACAGCCCAAATTATTTCATCAGATATACCTAAGGTAAAAGATGGTCAACAAATGAAGGAGCATCCAGCAAATGTTCAATTTGTCTTGTAATGTTACAACCCAGCTGTATAATATTACAAAGAACAGACATCATACCTAATAAAAATATTGATAATGTTGTGTTTGAAATGCATGCAAAGGTTAAGCTATTGGCTACGTTTAATAAAAAGTATTTGGTACCATTTAGATAACACATTTTCTGTTTTTTTACTACAGTTGTTTTGGCGTCCTTTAAGCAACATTAAAACAAGGCATTTAGATGTTTGTTACACAAAAAAAATGTGTCTTAATGGTGATACATGGATGAGTGTGTGCACCATCAATTAGGCTTTTCCTAACAATTTAACGCATTCACCAACTAATGTTAATAAAGGAACAAAAGTTAAGAGATTAAACAAAGTAATAACATATTGAAAATAACAAAAAAAAAAAATACTAATAACAGGTGAAATGGTGGAAACACAGCTGCTTAATTAATGCTGGCCCTGTCACCCTGACTGACAATATTCAGTTTTACATAACAGGTAACCACAGCAACAGTCGTTACGATTGAGAATATGAAATGTTTTGGCTCTACCAACAGTAGAAAAGAGGGCAGAGAAGGCTGACAAGGACATCCTTGCTTTACATTATTTCTCCCAGCAAACAGTTTACTATTTGAGAGGTTGAGCACCACCTGATGGACACGTGATGAATGGACATTATGTTAGTCATTGTCACGCATTGCAGGAGGTGTAGTGCAAAAAGCCATATGTGCAGAGCCAGATATTCTGTATAAGACTGGTTTATTAATTACACCAAAGTAAAACAAACCGAGTACGACGAAAAATCCTAACTGTTGGAATGAAATAATAGTGCGCTACACAGCGACTTATAAAACCCATTCACCAAACAGCACGTCTTCAAATACAAACACTCACCTCGAATATAATCGGGACTTGAAAAAATGCTAAGCACTGGTCAATACTCCTGACAAACCTTTATAGGCCACACTAATGATTAAAATGCTAACAGCTGTGCAGAAACGTTAACAAGGATGCGGTGCACCACCAATTACCGTACGTGTGGAAACAAAACCTCACCATTCGTGACAGTCAATGAGACGTTGAGTCTGAGATTATAATATAAACAACAAACTTTCCCTGCCATTTAAATATCAAATTAGTTAGTAAATTCATTTTACATTTCCTGCATTGGAAAAAAGGTTCATAATTGTCTTTCTTCCAGCCCTGTCATTGGCCAACAATTCATCATAATCACTTACTACTATGTACAGTGGATATAAAAATTATACACAACCCGTTAAAAGGACATGTTTTTGTGATGTGAAAAATTGGACTACGATAAAACCCTTTAATGTGACCTATAATGTGAACAATTAAATTGAAAAAAACGTACAATAACCTGGTGGCATAAATGTGCACACCCTCTTATGGGTGGCTTTGTTCAGATTTAACCAATCACATTCAAACTCATGTTAAATAGAAATCATACCTGAAATCATTTAAATTGACTTTGATTAATCACAAATAAAAGTCTGCTGTTCCAGTAGGATTTTTCGGACATTTTCTTAGTTGCAAAAGCCGTGGTCGGCAGAGAGCTTCCAAAGCATCAGAGGGATCTCATTGTTGAAAGAAATCAATCAGGAGGAAAGTACAAAATAATTTTTAAAGCATTAGATATAGCATGGAACACAGTGAAGACAGTCATCATCAAGTGGAGAAAATATGGCACAAAAGAGACATTACCAAGAACTGGACGTCTCTCCAAAATTGATGGAAAGATAAAAAAACAGGCCAGGGAGGCTTCCAAGAGGCTTACAGCAACATTAAAGGAGCTGCAGGAATTTCTGGCAACTACTGACTGTGTGCTACATGTGACAACAATCTCCTGTATTATTCATATAAAAGGGGTATGGGGTAGGGTGGCAATACAGAAGCCTTTTCTTACAAAGAAAAACATCCAAGCCCACCTGAAGTTTGCAAAAACAAACATCAAGTCTCCCAAAATCATGTGGGCAAATGTGTTATGGTCTGATGAAACCAAGGTTGTACTTTTTGGCCTTAACTCCCAAAGGTATGTTTGGCTCAAAAACAACACTGCACATCACCCAAAGAACACCATAACCACAGTGAAGCATGCTGGGTGCATCTTGATTTAGGGATGTTTTTCTTCAGCTGGAACCGGGGCCTTAGTCAGGCTGGAGGGAATTCTGAACATTTTAAATGGCCCAGCCAGAGCCCAGACCTGAACCCAATTGGACATCTGTGGGGTGATCTGAAGAGCGCTGTGCACAGGAGATGTCCTCACAAGCTGACAGATCTGGAGCGCTTTTGCAAAGAAGAGTCAAGATGTGCCATGCTAATAGACTCCTGCCCAAAAAGACTGAACGCTATAATACAATCAAAAGGTTTAAGGGTGTGCACACTTATGCAAAATAAGTTATTGTAAGCTTTTTATTTCCCCCCTCAAAGATTTAAATTTTTTATTGAATTGTTCACGTTATAGTTCACATTAAAGGTGGAAAAAGTTCAGAATTTTTTTTCACATTACAAAAACCTGCCATTTTAACAGGGGTGTGTGGATTTTCAGATCTGTAGATCTGAAGTTGCGTGCTTGATCCACCTATATCTTCCTGAATGTCTCTGGATATCAGCAACAGCAAAATGACTCACATGAAAATGAAGATACCACACCTGTAACCTAAAAGCAAGGAAATAATTACGACATTGAAAGTCAGGATTTAAGTTCATCCCATGTCTTCTCTGTTCTCCCCAGGCACTGGAGAGGCCTCTTTGGGCTATAAGTATTGTGAGTGTGGCTTCAGAGTGGAGAGGCCAATGCGGCCTCATCGGAGAGGTCAGGGTGGGGAGAAGCCCTACCAGTGTAAATGCTGCTCCAAGAGGTTTAGCCTCAAACACCAACTGGATACACATCATCGGGTACACACAGGTAACGTAAACGTGTACTTAAATAAAGGCAGTGCCGTCCATATTCATTTCCTGTCCTTCTGGTGCCCCTACATATAAATAACGTGCGATCCCGAACCGCCTCCAGGAGAGAAGCCGTTTGAGTGTCGTCTCTGTGGCCAGCGGTCGAGGGACTACTCGGCCATGATCAAGCACCTGCGGACCCACGGAGGCGCCACGCCCTACCAATGTACTGCCTGCCTGGAGTTCTGTAGCAGCCTGGCAGCCATGCAGAAACACCTGAAGAGCCACCCGCTCCAGGACTTCCCCCCGGACTGGACCATCAGCCGCACCTACCTGTACACCTGCCACAGCTGAGCTAGCGCCGTGCTAACGTTACACGCGTGTGAATGTGACACGGCTACATCTCAGGAAATCCTTCGGGAAAACGGAATTCATTGTACAAGAATGGAAACGTCCGTTTTTTGAACGGTTATGCACGTATTGAATGTACATCAATTCAAATGTTTATCACTAGAGAAAGGCTCTCTCAAAGCAGAATGTAAAGCAGGTATTGTTCTGGCAGCATTATCATCAAGCACAGTAATATAATCATTGGACAACAGCTACATGTAAAGACTCTACAGGGGGTTCAGGCCCTCAACCCATTCAACCCCTCTTTCCTGATTCTCCACTAAACACGAAACACAGAATAGGTACAACCAAAGTGTAATTATATATGGGTGTTTTACACGCTAGTCCAAAATGCAATGGTCTCCCAAAATGTTTGGTTTAGTTATGATGACAAAATATATCAAACAACGGCAAACGAGTAACAACTACAACAAACACAGAAGTCGTAAAAAAGGCCATATGTAAATATGAACTGCAGATTGCAACTGTGTGTGGTCTTTTACTGGGTAGACGTTTCAGACTTTTCCACAGAAAATGGTTTTAAACCATCTTCAAAGTATACGTTTATTTGTGTGGCAATCAAGATGTGTTTACTAGTGAGATCTAGGGAGGTGTAGCTGCCAAAGCCACTGCTCTGGGTGCACATACTGCAGATACAGAGGTACAGTCTCAGAGTACTGTTTCCGCACACTTGCTCACGCTCATCTATCAATTATACTGTACATTGTACATTTCAGTAGTTCTGAAAAGATTGAGAAATAACACAGTACTTGTCCATCAATACTTTCTATAAAATATTTACAAAGACAGAGAAACAGTAACTGATTAATACTTCATGACATTTGGTTATTCCCTCTAAACATTTGTGTTGTAGCTGGCATGATACGTGTATTTGCAAATAATATTTAAAAGCATATTTGACAGAGGGTCGGTGTTAAATAATTAACTCTCATAACTATTGTAAAAGAAATCAAGTGATCAACATTCCTTAACATTTTCAATAACATATTATTTACCGGGTGGAAAAAAAGCAATACTATTTAACAATCAACAGTCCATTTTGTTTTAGAGTTTCTAGAGTAATAAAATACAATTAATTAGGACGTACACTTAACAAACAAGCTACAGTGATTATGTTTGATAGTGCTTTACTCTATTGGCCGTCTGTGATGGCTTTCCCATTCCCATTGGACAACCCAGCGTGTACAAATTGCAGGACAATTGAAGCAATTATTTATGAAATAAGACCAAGACTCACTTAAAGTTAGAATCAACTAGCCCACGTTAAATGTTTTGTCTTTGAGTTTGTGTGCATCGAGTGTTCATGGTGTTATATATGGGTGTTGTGTCCAAATGTCGCCAACTGCACGCTTAACAAAAATATAAACTAACGCCATGCCTGCTTATTTGTTGTGTTTGTCTTGATATTCCAAGGTTTAAGTTTCACTATAAAAGCAACATTTATAGGTAACATTGGTAAAACGATTATTCCCAATTTAGGAGAGATTTTCTCTTCAAGTGCAACGTTCATGATGACAATAAATTGGGAAAAACAATTTGCAAATGTTATCTACTAGTTGCTATAAGGTAATAATAAAGTAAACATGGTCATGTTTACTTTATCCAAGATTGTATTCCTTTCATCTCACTTCTTTTGTGATTAAATGCTGCTTTGTCAATATTGTCTCATCTCATCTCATCATCTCATATATATATATATATATATATATATATATATATATATATATATATGTAAAAATGTTCTACTCCTCTATTATATAAAATAGACATTTTGTGTAAGAATGCTGTTAGATGGGGGTACTGACTGGTCTCCCCCGCTGTTAGATGGGGGTACTGACTGGTCTCCCCCGCTGTTAGATGGGGGTACTGACTGGTCTCCCTCGCTGTTAGATGGGGGTACTGACTGGTCTCCCCCGCTGTTAGATGGGGGTACTGACTGGTCTCCCCCGCTGTTAGATGGGGGTACTGACTGGTCTCCCTCGCTGTTAGATGGGGGTACTGACTGGTCTCCCCCGCTGTTAGATGGGGGTACTGATTGGTCTCCCGCTGTCAGATGGGAGATAATGTCATGTCTCTCGCTGTCAGATGGGGCTAATGACTGGTCTCCCCCGCTTTCAGATGGGAGATAATGTCACGTGTCTTGCTCTCAGATGGGGGTACTGTAACGTCTCCCGGTTGACCAGCTCTTCCCTCTTCAGGTGATGTTAAGATTTGGAGACAACGGGTCAGATCTAGCCACCGGTCACCTATACAGTTCACCCGGAAAGTATTCACAGCATTTTTTCCACATTTTGTTATGTTACAGTCTTATTGCGAAATCTATCAAAAATAAAAACCGATGTACATAAGTGTTCACAGCTTTTGCCATGTGACTTAAAATTGAGGTCAGGTGCGTACTGTGTCAACTAGGTGTAGGACGAAATGAATACGATGCTTCGAAGCACCGTTTAGATTTCAGAGCTCTACTGTTTCGATGCAGTGTGCCAGAAGCTCGCTTCAAACTACTAAACCACGTGACCAATGACGTTCGAAGCTTCGGACATCACAAAATCACCTTCAAAAGAAAACAGAGAAGGAATTGTTAAAAAAGATTCCAAAAGCTAACAGGATTTTTTAAACCTGCAAATGAAGGTGAGTCGAGCTCATTAAGCGGAGCACTGATGAACAGTGGAGAGGACAAGCAAACAGGCGGGCAGTGTTAATGTCGTTATAGTTTTCGTAATTATTTTCGTCAACTAAATTTTTTGACAGACGAAAACAAGACGATAGACAGGCACCGCGCGAGGACTGAATTGAGCTTTATTTCGCGTCTGAATGGACAAATAAACACAACATTATGTCTAAATGTCCAGTTTGGAGAGTATTCACGTAAACACAGTCGGTTATGTCTTTACAGAACGTACAGTTTTGAGAATATCGGATGTGCATCAGTGCAATTGGATCACACTCGGTCTTAAAGTGACAGTGCGTAATAAACCTAATGCCGTCTGTACACTTAATATTAATCAAACAAATATCATTAATCAAAGAAATACCACTGTGATTTGGAAGCGGACTTTGTGGAGGAAGTGTTGCAGTTCAGGGAGTTTGTACAGAATGACAAGTTGGGCAGCACGTCGGCAGTGTTACAGAAAGTATTAAGAAGTATAGAAAACTCCATACAGTGTTTCCCAACACAGATATAGCTCTACGGCTATTCCTGACCATGCCAGTGACCAACATGCTTTCTGCTTTTGTTTTATATAGACAAACGTGATCATTAGACTTTTTTTTAATTGTGGGCCTACAAAACCTCTCAGCCCCAGGGCCTAACGGCAGGTTAATGCGGTCCTGGCTGCGAGGTGTACAATCTAAATCAAACATGTAATATGACATTTTGTCCAGCAGATGTCCCTCCTGTGCACTGTGTTGGAAAGCTCTTAGCAATAATGCATCTACCACTGTAGACCTCTGAGACAGTATTGTATCGAAGCACAGATCTGGTAAAGAGTACAGAAACATTTCTGCAGCATTGAAGGTCTAATGAGCACAGTAGCCTCCATCATCTGCAAATAAAAGTGGAACCACCTGGATTCTTCCTAAAGTTGTCCGTCCGGCCAAGCTGAGTGATCATGGGAGAAGTGCCTTAGTCAGGGAGGTGTCCAAGAACCTGATGGTCACTCTGATAGAGCTCCAGCATTGCTCTTTGAAGAGAGGAGAACTATCTAGAAAGACAACCATCTCTGCAAAACACTATCAATCAGGCCTGTATGGTAGAGTGGCCAAACAGAAGACATTTCTCAGTACAAGGCACAAAGCAGACCGCCTAGAGATTGCCAAAAGGCATCTGAAGGACTCACAGACCATGAGAAACAAAGACTGAATTATTTGGCCTGAATGCAAAGCGTCATTTTCTGGAGGAAACCAGGCACCTAGCCAATACGATTGGTGGTGGCAGATGTTGTGCAGAGGTTTTTCAGCATCAGGAACTGGGAGACTAGCCAGGACAGAGGGAAAGATGAATGCAGCAATGTACAGAGAAATCCTTTATAAAAACCTGCTCCAGAGCGATCTGGCCCTCAGGCTGGGGCAAAGATTCTTCCAACAGGACAACGACCCTAAGCACACGGCGAAGATAACAAAGAAGTGGCTTCAGGACAACTCTGTGAATGTCCTTGAGTGGCCCAGCCAGAGCCCAGGCGTGAACCCGATTCAGAGGTACAGTTTTCTACTTCACACAGTGCATGCCAATGTATGACAAAAAAATATCCTCATGTCTGATAAAACAAAAATAGAACTGTTTGGCCATAACAACAAGGGAAAGTCTGCAAACCCCCCAAGAAAACATGGCAGCAAGGAAAATGATCTGTATTGACGAAACATCTCAAGACATCAGTCAAATTGTTAAAGCTTGGTCGCAAAAAACTTTTCCAAATGGACAATGACCACAAACATTAAGCAATGGCTTAAGGATACCAAAATTATCTGAGTGGCCATCACAAAGACCTCAATCCTATAGAAAACATGTGGCAGAACTGAAACCCCCTGTGTGAGCAAGGAGGCCTACAAGCAAGACTCATTAAGTCTGTTCTGTCTGGAGGATTTGGCCCAACATCCACCCAACTCATTTTGGGAAGCTTGTAAAAGCCGACCCAAAACGTTTGACACAGGTTAAATAAAAATCTAAAGCCATTGCTACCAAATACAAGTGTATGTAAACTTCTGACCCACTCAGAAGGTGATGAAAGCAGTAGAAGCTAAAATTTATAATTACCTCTATCTGATATCTGATATCAATTGTATTCGGATAAGAAGAAGATGTTAACTTGCGACTTTTGACCCAAATTCTTGCACTCGGAACGCTCACATATGTAGGTACAGACCTGCCGCAGCGTTACCATTTTGACCCAGGCCTAGTGAGTAGTGAATGATTTTCATTTTATCAATTTGTCCAATAAGCAGGAGGAAAGCGAGGAAAGCTTTGCGTTTCTACAAATTTGTGCGCCCGCGCAGAATGCAAAACCATGCGCGCAGATTGCAAAACCGTGCGCGCTGATTGCAAAACCGTGCGCGCTGATTGCAAAACCGTGCGCACAGTTTATAAAACCGAGGGAACAGTTTACTTTTTTTTATTAGCTGACACCAGGGGGGCTCCGTAGCAATGCAATTGTCGTCTAGCAGTAAAAAATACATTAGTTGTGCACTTTTGACACGCTCCCTTAACTGAGAACACACGGAGAATCTGCCTTAGACATAACTGTAGAGTCGCCTTTTCACAACTGAACGCAGAAGAGAAAACAAGGAGTGTTGATTGTTCTCTATCGACAGCAGATTCAGAATATGTAATTTATTTTCTTCCAGCAGGTTTCGTTTATGCGGTGTTGAAGATCAAAGTCCGAATCTTGAATATAAAGCAAACTTCACTGCAGTGTATAATAGTTCATTCTACTCCTCACACAATATGAGCCACTATTCGGATAAATGCTCATCTCATTTGGATACATACTATGATAAATCGAGTTCCACATGTGTGCCATGTGTTCAGACCTATCCGATCCGACCAGGTTAGTGCAAAAGTGTTTTTATATATCGATCCTACATGGTTGGTGCAAAAGTGGTTTTATATATCGGTCCAATACCAGGTTAGTGCAAAAGTGGTTTTATATATCTATCCGACCAGGTTAGTGCAAAAGTGTTTTTATATAGCCCTATCGTTCTGACCTGGTTAGTCAAAAAGTGTTTTTATATATCGATCCGACCAGGTTAGTGCATTTTCTTTTTTATAAATCGATCCGACCTGGTTAGTGCAAAAGTGTTTTTTATATATTGATCCGACCTGGTTAGTGCAAAAGTGTTTTTATATTGCCGCAAATTCAGCGCTCAACAGACCTGGATCTCGATGTAGATTCGCCCGTGTAGCCTAAGCAAGAGTAAAACAAAATAAATAGTTTAAATTAAAAATGTTTTTTATTTTTTGTTAAATTTTTTACGTGTTTCCGTTGGCACTAGACTATGAAAGTCTCTTGTTTTTGATCAGGACACGAACACAGTCCAAACTGTGGCCGGAATGATGATGGGGGTGAATCTGAATTCCAATATAGAGTGTGCCTCAACAACGCGAGTTTCCTGAGCTGTCATCCATGTACTTATTGTCCTGAAAATTATCAAAGGCCGTCGGACTGCAACCCATCAGAAGACAAAGAGTGCTGTAAAGCAAAGTAAGAGATGTGCCATTTTCACTGTAATGCTTGGCCAATGTTTTTATTCTCAGTTTCTTATATGCTTTAGAAAAAGGTCACGTTTGACTATCAGAAACACATACCGGTCCAACTTAGGCACTTACATTAATTAATATGTATGACAGATTCTTGAGAGTCATATGTTATTTGAATACACCATTTTATGCATGTAGATAGAGGTCCTGGCTAAAAGGAAAATGTTTTTTATTTTATTTTAACACTTCTAAAGAAATCATAATTCAAATAGGCCCATTAACTTGATCCATGTTAACTCTGTCAACAATAGTAATCATTTTTTTAATCTTAATTAGCTCTGTCCAATATACGTTTGAATTCCTCAAGTACTTAAATATGATATTCATTTAGCCTACTTTAATATGTTATTTAATGATCCATGCACATTTTTATTACTAGAATATTGTTTAAACAGGCCTATATGTTTAGAACAGAAAATAAACACGTAGTACAGTTTTACAACACGGACCAATTGTCTCAACCTTTTAATAAGAGATAACTTTCTGAAAAACTGTATAGAATAAACATTTTATCGGACGAAATATTACAAAAGGAATTTGAAAGTTACAGTTCACTGCCTGAAAAATAAAGTGCCTTAAAAGACAATTTATTGGAATATGGTCCAGACACTGACACACGTTATGTTATTTTAGCTCTTTACCCAAAATAATTGACAGTATGCATTATGGAAATAAATGGTAAATAAAATAAAGTTTGTTTGAGCAAGCCCAGAATATGCCACACACTCTCTGCAGACAGCGCTTGTGCTTTAGGTCTTTGATGACGGTGAGCTGAACACCAATGATGTGGTGGTTCTCACCCCCGCTACATGGATGTCCGGTCGGCTGCAGAGCAACCATTGTACCAAAATGTGGCACAGTTGGTCAGAATGCTCTCGACAGTGTAGCGGTAGCACAAAGTGCTTTAACAGACACCCAGCCTGAACCCGACATTTTGATACACAGCGGCTAGGGTTGAACTCCCTGGGTTGAATTTAGGAATAAACCTAGAGGAACCAGGCTCTGGCTGTGCTGGGTGAACCTTAAATAGTTTATTGTAATTATCATTAAATATTATTAGAGACTTATAAAATAGTCCAGGTCAAATACAGTCGGAAAAGGACAATCTGAAGTGTTGAGGCCTTGAGGGTTTGGCAGATTGGAATCTGAATCTGTTCCAAGACAACCAGAGGGCCCCAGGAGGGTTCAGCCACATGTTTCCAGGGTTGATCGTTTCCAGGCACGGCCCTCAAAGGAAGCGGAAACAAGGCACAAAGAAAGGTTAGACACCCTAGTTTCCTATGTCCCTGGCAAAATAGTAGAGCAGCAGAAATCTTGAAAGTTCTGATAACAACCGTGCAAAGCAAGCAAGGACTAACAGACGAACAGAAATTAACCAGCTAAATTCTGTCTAACATTTCCCCAGTAGTTGCAGCCTCATTGACTGGAAGCTAACCTTCTAGGCTTCCTCCTAAAATGTTTTTGTAAAATTCCTTTCAAACCCCGGTTGGATAAAATATGGTTCTCAGGGTTTTAAATTATTATTAATTTTTAATCCAATCATACGGCGCTGGATTAACTAAGGTTTAACTAACGCTGTTCATCATGTCCCCTTTTCCATGCTAGCTAACGATGAGTGTTTTTTATTTATTGGAAAATACTCTGTCAAGTACAGGTTTACAGAAAACCTACACAATTATAGTAAACCATTTTTTTGTTATTTGTTACAAGGCACTGATAATTAATGCATGAACAGTCATTACTTAAATGCAGGAAATAAAGGATTATCCCATGGGCACAGATACTGTTTGTGACATGCTTTCCTGTGATCCCCATTTCCAGGAGCAAAAAAGACTGTGTGAAAGTAGTCCAGACGACCACGGTGAGTAGGTTTTGTAGACTATGTGTAAAGGATGTTTTTTCTTAACCTCATCATGGCGGTTGTCTTATCTAGACCCCAATGACAGCAACTGCAACAGCAACAACAACCAAAACTGCAACTGCTACAGCAACAGCAACCACAAAAGCGACAGTAACAGTGACTCAGGTAAGCAATTTATTCACTCTTACTTAATCTTTTCTCAATATGGCACAGAAACCAAAACTGCTTATATTAGGAAGACTTCAAATGTTGATATTGTATGAATTTCAGATTCAGGAAGTCCAACCGTCAACAAGGATTCAAGCATCAACATTAAATCCCACCACAGAAAATGAAACAACGTATCTAAAATCTAATGGCAACCATCTAACTACATGTAAGATAATCCAACCCCAAAAAACGGTTTAATCCCGAAAACAATTTCAAAAGCAAATACGCAATTTCCAGAGATGCAAATTTATATGAGGTGTTTGTAAAATGTCCCATAGTCCTGCTCAGTTTTTGCACGTATAGTATAAATGTAAAAAAATGATTACGAACTGTCACTTTTTCAAACATCTATAGAAGGACTCATGTAAATTCATGCAATAACTTTACAAGAATAATTGTCACAGAACCTTGTGGGGTGAAGTCACGTTGGTGGGTTTTATTATTGAAATAAAACAAAACAAAACAACAACGAACATACACTACATACAAACATATACTAAATACGTACCAAACTAGTGGAACGTAACAAACAACTATGAACAGCAGCTCTGAAAACAGAGGTGCAAACTTTAATACACATACGAATTAATGAAATGACAACCTGGTGTGAGTAATTAAACACCACTGAATGATTGAAGTCTGGGGATGCGTATATGAAATGCCTGGGGCCTGTACCATGATGGTAGTTGAACAAACTCAGGGTTCCAGGATTGGTTCAGAATTGACAAAATCAAACCGACGCAATCAGGCTTTATTGGTACCATGACGCAGCTCATCAACTTACTTTGTCAACCCAGGCTTTGATCCTTAAACTCCGCGCGCGTGTGCACATAAAAGAGTAACGTCGGCACCGAACAACCAATCACGTTCGATATGGATAGGGCGAGAGCAATATATTTTGTCCGCGGAGGAGCAAGAAATTATTCTTCAGAAATATGAAGAATATAGAAATGTTTTTCAAGCACGCAGTAACACCGTCTCTGCTGCCAAAGCAAGAGAACAATCTTGGAGGAACATTGCTGATTGTTAATGCGTAATTTAATGAAATAACTATTATAGGCGATTAATGTAAAATAATGATTTCAGACTAATTATATTGAAAATGTATTAAATGAAAAGAAAATGTGTGTATTAATATATATCTGTGTATATATATATATATATATATGTGCAGCGTGAGATACCATGGCAACGAATACCGGTTGAAGCCGAGCTACTTACATGGTACCTAAAACCCAGGGTTAGGGGAAACTAAACTGAAACATAGCTGGCTAGCCACCAAAACCAGCTTCATGGTACAGGCCCCTGGGGCCCGTTTCAGAAAGGAGGTTTACTGAAAACTGAGTTTGTTTACCCTGAGATGAGGGAAACTCTTTGTTTTCTGTTTCAGAAAGGGAGGTAACTTAACCTCAGAGTCAGTTACTATGGTAACTCAGTCTATGAACCTAACCTGGTCGGGAGCAGTTTTTCTTCAATAAACCTGGAGTTTCTCTCAGTCTCCTCCCTCTGACACAGCGCTCTTTCATTTCATTTTTAATTAATTCAATCTGTATCAGCCGCATTTTAGCGCAGTGTTGTCATCTGCATGAATAAAATAGGATTGTTTTATTTACTTACTTAGGTGACGTTATAGATTAAAGGTTTTTTTCTCGAACATGACATGTCCTTTTACACGATCCAGATGAAGAAGCTGTATTACTTCACAGGGAGTTAATAATAGTAATATTGAGGAAACCCGACTAGATATATTTTAATTTCCAGATAACTTCCTATCTGATATTGAGGAAACCCGACTAGATGTATTTTAATTTCCAGATAACTTCCTATCTGATATTGAGGAAACCCGACTAGATGTATTTTAATTTCCAGATAACTTCCTATCTGATATTGAGGAAACCCGACTAGATGTATTTTAATTTCCAGATAACTTCCTATCTGATATTGAGGAAACCCGACTAGATGTATTTTAATTTCCAGATAACTTCCTATCTGATATTGAGGAAACCCGACTAGATGTATTTTAATTTCCAGATAACTTCCTATCTGATATTGAGGAAACCCGACTTGATGTATTTTAATTTCCAGATAACTTCCTATCTGAGCGGTATCATTTTTCTCCACAGTCTATCAGATATGTACATATTCTTATCCATCCTCATATCACTAATGTAACCCATCGTGGACATGCTCTTACATCCGAGCAGATTATTTGTGTCGCATTACGTTTTTTGCAAACGTCAGTTTTAGGGCAGTATTAGTACAGCCACTGTATGCAGAGCCGTTATATTTAACGTGTTTGTCATGTTCCCTGGACACAAACCAGTGAGAGACATTAAAGAAGAGGTCCATAGCATTGCAGGTGAATACTGCAAAACCCTTTACAATGAATAGCTATTAATTATAATTTGGTTAATGACATGGTGCTGCAAGATCAGACTGGTATAAATTATTTGAATTTATTTTAGGATTTCCTAATGCGATTGGCTGCATTTATGGCACACAAATGTGTTTTTCACCCGCAGGATTGCACCTAAATGAAATAGATGATTGCGTCAATACCATTCTAACAGTTTTTACCAGTAATAACACTTGTGATAAAATATGAGCATGGGTGTGTATTTCAGGCATGTGTATAGTTTCTTTTAACAGTGTCAAAAAATAATTTCCCAACTGGGAAATAAAAAGTAGAAATTAAAATGTTTGTGTAAATTAAAAATCAAATAAAAACACTATATTGGAACTTACGCGTTGACCCGAGCAGCATTTCTTTCCTAAATACGTGTTCATAGTCGCGGTAAGCCTGCATCAGT
Source organism: Dallia pectoralis (assembly GCA_029465975.1). Taxonomy (NCBI): domain Eukaryota; kingdom Metazoa; phylum Chordata; class Actinopteri; order Esociformes; family Umbridae; genus Dallia; species Dallia pectoralis. The sequence goes on along the minus strand of CM055738.1, from coordinate 18,290,073 downwards.
ATTTCAAGCTTGGGATGACCTATGCGGTAGTAATGCTGGTTGCCATGGTGAATCGTAGAATCGCGGCTACATTCATGCTGCCTTTTTATTCCGGTGGTGCACGCGCGTAACTCTGAGGGAACCTACCCTGGGTTGATTGAACCAACTCAGGGTAAATCAACTCCGAGGTCAGGGTTAGATTTAGAGTTTGTTAAACCTCCTTCTTGAAACGGACCCCTGAAGGCTTCGCCTACCATGAAAAAATGATATTACTTCAATAAATATAAGTGTTAAATGTTAAAAGTAACATATAAATTATATATATATATTTGTAAAAAATTTAGAAATTTAAACTAAACTTTTTGTATCATTTGTCAGGGACAGAATCAAACCAGCGACCTATTGCCCCTCTGTCGCATGCGCTACCCTCTCATTAGCAAGGCTAAATGTGCAAAAACTGAGCAGATATTGAACATGCAACATTTCACAAATGGCACCCCATTAATTTAACCATTTGTTCACAAATATTTTGAACTGCCTTTCTAAAGATGATTTAGAGTAGATCATGTCTTAAACTTCTAATTGCCACAGTTCTCTCTTTTATTTCAGGGGTAATAGTGCTTACTGTCATATTGGTTCTTTCTCTACTTACATTTCTCTATTACATCATTAAAAGGAAAAGCTTTAGAGGTGAGCATTAAGGACAGTTGCGCTGACACTCATATTCAGTTATAAAAGCAAAATTTCAGAGTTGTTGGAACGTGTCATTGTATGGAGGAATTTCAGGGACTGTATTGAATAAATATATATACAATGAAATAAATAAATACAAAGGGAAATAAATCATTAAATAAATAAATACACCATTAAATAATTACTTAAATGTGTCATTAATGAATAAAAATTTGAATTAAATACATAAATGTGTTATTAAATGTGTCAATAATTTATTCAAATACCAATTCATTTTATGTAAAATACATATATAATTATTTCACTATTTACATTTCATGATCCTGCGTCGCAGTGCTTCATGAATTACTTAAAACTGTCAAACTGACCCATCACATTTCAGTGGGTGGGGCTAACGCGAATCTAGTCTGATCCATTGCTTTGGTCTGAAGTAGAGTACCTGGATAGAGACAATGGAGGACCTCTATGAAGTTACATTTGCCTCAAAAAGAACAAACAAAATTATTACTATTGCAACCAAAAAATATGTATTGCAAACAAAAAAATAAATATTGAATGCAAAATATCTATGAAAAAAGGTATCGAGATCCGCAAGAAATCAAAACGTTTTAAATGCAAAGGCAAATGTATGGCAGTTTTTTTCTATCTGAAAAGAGCAAAAACCTGAACTCGCAACAGCAAAAAAAGACAGAGAGCAAAAACCATGTCAACATAAGCAGAGATAGAAAAAAAACTGCAATACATTTGTCTTTGCATTTAAAACGTTTTGATTTCTTGCGGATCTCGATACCTTTTCGTGGATGTTTTGCATTCAATATTTATTTTTTTGTTTGCAATGCATAATTTTTGGTTGCAATAGTAATATATATATTTCTTTTTAGACAAATGTAACTCCATAGTCTTTTCCTTGATTTTTAGCCGTTGCAATGAAAGTTCTGTTTAACAGAGTACCTAAACCAACGTAGAGGTGAATAGCGTCACCCAGTGTATTGGAATGTGTTCTGTAGCTCTGTATCAATCCATTATCTGGAATTGATTTGTCTTGGCTTGATGCACAGGATAACCAATCAGGCGTTAGGTTCTGCCTACCAACTTTTGATGGGTCAGTTTGAAAGTTAAGTAATTCATGAAGCACTGCGACGCAGGATCATGAAATGTAAATGTAAATAGTGAAATAATTATATATGTTTTATGCACCAAACAGCAGTTTGGAGTATTCTGCCTTCTTGGAGACCCTGAAGGGAGTCCTATATAGGGCTCCAGTAGGGGACTCCATCATTCTGCTGGGAGACTTCAACGCACATGTGGGCATCGATGGAGACACCTGGAGAGGCGTGATTGGGAGGAACGGCCTCCCTGATCTAAACCCGAGCGGTCGTTTGTTATTGGACTTCTGTGCTAGTCATGGATTGTCTATAACAAACACCATGTTCGAACATAAGGAGGCGCATAAGTGTACATGGTACCAGAGCACCCTAGGCCGAAGGTCAATGATCGATTTTGTGATCGTATCGGCTGATCTAAGGCCGCATGTTTTGGACACTCGGGTGAAGAGAGGGGCAGAGCTGTCAACTGATCACCATCTGGTAGTGAGTTGGATCAGAGGGTGGGGAAAGACTTTGGACAGACCAGGTAAGCCCAAACGGGTAGTGCGGGTGAACTGGGAACGTCTGGAGGAGGCCCCTGTCCGAAAGATCTTCGACTCACACCTCCGGCGGAGCTTTTCAGGCATCCCTGTGGAGGTTGGGGGCATTGAAACTGAGTGGGCAATGTTCAAAGCTTCTATTGCTGAAGCTGCGGCGGTGAGCTGTGGTCTCAAGGTCCTAGGTGCCTCAAGGGCTGGTAACCCTAGGACACCGCGGTGGACCACGGTGGTCAGGGAAGCTGTCCGACTGAAGAAGGAGGCCTTCAGGGATATGCTATCCCTGGGGACTCCGGAGGCAGTTGCAGGGTACCGACAGGCCCGAAGGGCTGCAGCCGCTGCCGTGTCAGAGGCAAAGCAGCGGGTGTGGAAGAAGTTTGGAGAAGCTATGGAGAAGGACTTTCGGTCGGCACCAAAATGCTTCTGGAAAACCGTTCGGCACCTCAGAAGGGGAAAACGGGGAACCATCCAAGCTGTGTACAGTAAGGATGGGACACTGTTGACCTCAACTGATGATGTGATCGGGCGCAGGAAAGAGCATTTTGAGGAGCTCCTGAATCCGACCTACACGCCCTCTAGTACAGAGGCAGAGCTGGAGGCTGATGGAGGGTCATCGTCAGTTTCCCTGGGGGAAGTCGCTGAGGTAGTCAAACAACTCCACAGTGGCAAAGCCCCAGGGACTGATGAGATTCGTCCAGAAATGCTAAAAGCTTTGGGTGGGGAAGGGCTGTCTTGGTTGACACGCCTCTTCAACATTGCATGGAAGTCTGGGACAGTGCCAGAGGAGTGGCAGACCGGGGTGGTGGTTCCCCTCTTCAAAAAGGGGGACCAAAGAGTGTGTGCCAATTACAGAGGTATCACACTCCTCAGCCTCCCTGGTAAAGTGTACTCCAAAGTGCTGGAAAGGAGGGTTCGGCCAATAGTCGAACCTCAGATTGAATAGGAACAATGCGGTTTTCGTCCTGGCCGGGGAACCACGGACCAGCTCTTTACTCTCGCAAGGATCCTGGAGGGGGCCTGGGAGTATGCCCATCCAGTCTACATGTGTTTTGTGGATCTGGAGAAGGCGTATGACCGGGTACCCCGGGATCTTTTGTGGGAGGTGCTGCGGGAGTATGGGGTGAGGGGGTCTCTTCTCAGGGCCATCCAATCTACGCTCAAAGCATGAGCTGTGTCCGTGTCCTCGGCAGTAAGTCGGATTCGTTCCCGGTGGGGGTTGGCCTCCGCCAGGGCTGCGCTTTGTCACCAATCCTGTTTGTAATATTCATGGACAGGATATCAAGGCGTAGTCATGGGGGGAGGGGTTCCCGTTCGGTGGGCTGGTGGTCACATCACTGCTTTTTGCGGATGATGTGGTCCTGATGGCCTCATCGGTCGGTGACCTTCAGCACTCACTGGATCGGTTCGCAGCCGAGTGTGAAGCGGCTGGGATGAGGGTTAGCACCTCTAAATCTGAGGCCATGACTCTCAGCAGGAAACCGGTGGAGTGCCTACTCCGGGTAGGGAATGAGTCCTTACTCCAAGTGAAGGAGTTCAAGTACCTCGGGGTCTTGTTCGCGAGTGAGGGAACAATGGAGCGGGAGATTGGTCGGAGGAGCGGAGCAGCGGGGGCGGTGTTGCATTCGCTTCACCGCACCGTTGTGACAAAAAGAGAGCTGAGCCGAAAGGCAAAGCTCTCGATCTACCGGTCAATCTTTGTTCCTACCCTCACCTATGGTCATGAAAGCTGGGTCATGACCGAAAGAACGAGATCGCGGGTACAAGCGGCCGAAATGGGTTTTTCTCAGAAAGGTGGCTGGCCTCTCCCTTAGGGATAGGGTGAGAAGCTCAGTCATCCGAGAGGAACTCGGGGTAGAGCCGCTGCTCCTTTGCATAGAAAGGAGCCAGTTGAGGTGGTTCGGGCATCTTGTACGAATGCCACCTGGGCGCCTCCCTAGAGAGGTGTTCCAGGCACGTCCAGCTGGGAGGAGACCTCGGGGAAGACCCAGGACTAGGTGGAGAGATTATATCTCCACACTGGCCTGGGAACGCCTCGGGATTCCCCAGTCAGAGCTGGCTAATGTTGCCCGGGAAAGGGAAGTTTGGGGTCCCCTGCTAGAGCTGCTACCCCCGCGACCGGACCCCGGATAAGCGGTTGAAGATGAGATGAGAGACATTTAATAACACATTTATGTATTTAATTCACATTTTTATTAATTAATGACACATTTAAGTAATTATTTAATGGTGTATTTATTTATTTAATGATGTATTTCCCTTTGTATTTATTTAATGGTATATATATTTATTTAATAAAGTCCCTGAAATTCCTCCATATCATTGACATCTTTAATCTATTATAACATACAGCACCATCCGATTATTTATATTCACACAAAACTGCTTAATTTCATTCATCTTTCTGTAGAATTCCTTTCCCTAGTCTTTTTTCTAACACTCCTCTACATGTTGGTGCTTTGTCACAGGTATGGAGAGGCCACGCTTAAAGCTCAGCGTCAAATGTTGCGTCCCGTCACACAACATCCTTTACCCACACACACAGCCACAGAGCTGCAAGACAGGAACCACCATGGATGTGGCTGCTCTCTTACCCCAAGACACCAAGAGCCTGGAAGACCATTTGGGTGAGTTAGCAAGTGCTATTACCGGCAGACCTGTTAGTTACAATAGGCTTTTCGTTGGTATTGCTAGTAGCTCAACTTAACTATCGGTCCATAAGTTGCTCTAGGTTTTAGTAGACAACTCAAATTTCGGTTGCCACCCCAGGTCCTGACCTCCAGTCGGCACCGTTGCAGATGGTTCTGAACAACCTGGATGTTCTGGAGGAGCTGGTGATATTACTGGACCCAGAGAGCCCTGGGGTGAAGAACACGAGCCACCTGGCTTCCCGCTGCTCATTCCCAGCCACCTGGATCACCTACACCTACTCCCTGAGGGACAGCAAGAGCCCCCTGAGGGCTGTGCTGGAAGGGGTCACCACTAAGAACCCAGAGTGGACCGTGGGACACCTGGCCAGGCTGCTGAGGGATATGGACCGGAATGATGCTGTAGCCGTGCTCAGCAAGCTCAGTTTTCCTAAGGAGATCATCTAGTATGCCCCTGGTGTGCTGCACAAATTATCTAACCTGGACCTGACAATCATGGCCGATGAATCACCATTCGGTATGCATTATCACCAAGCAATGATATTATTCACATAATCATGTTTTATTATACAGTGAACATTTAATAAACATTTATAGTTTCTCAAGTTTTTCCAAAAGATCAAATCTGATTTGTTCAAACTTTTTAACATCTTTATTAAGCAAATAACATTATAAATAAAAAAGTGCATAGAAAAATTAAACAGGTTTAGAAATATGTATACAATTATTTACAAACTCAGGGTTTATTTGTACATGGTAACAAAGACAAATCCACACATTTTGTTGTCTATTACACTTTTTTATACATTAAAATAACCCCACCATATAGAACATACAGCGTTCTGAACAAGTTCTGGGAGAGATTGTTGTGGTAACGTTAGGTTTCCAAATAGTGCTTTGCATCCTTCATCTCATACACACGCACACACACACACACACGCACACACGCACACACACAGGCCAGCTCTGCAGGACCTTAAAACCAAGTTACACTTATTATATTATCATCCTCTTTTTGCATTAGTATTCTTTAACGTCTGTCAGAACAACTGAGGTAGAATCCTTGCAAGAGGTTGGGGAGTGGAGAGGACATGGAGAAACGTTCTGCTTCCACCCTATCAGTTAGACGACTAGACAAATGGGACTGCACTGCGTGACTGACCATGCAAGCAAGTGGGCGGGGCTTAAGCACTTCTAAAGACCAGAGCTCATTTCCTTATGACAACACACTCTCTAGCTTGAACGGGTCTATGCAGCGCACAAATGGACAGAACAGCTTGGACGTGTAGCTTGCTATTCCCCTGGTGGGTGAAACACGAAGGCCAGCCGTACTCTCAATGGATATTTTACCAGAACATAAAAAACCTTATCAAAAACTATTTTAAAAAGACCTGCTTCGGAACAATGTCTTTTCTTCAAAGGCTGAAATGTAGTTCACAACTGTCCACAAAAATCAAGGTTCAAGTAAAAGACTGAAAAGGAAATCGAGTGTAAACAGAAAGGAGAAACAATGGGAGGAAGATTTCCCACAAAACCACCACCACAAGACTAGTCCGAAATTTGAACAGAAACATTAATAAATACAACTATTCTAGAGCTCGAGCAATCTCTTCTTGTAAATACGTGAACAACAGTGTGTAGCTTTACTATCTTTATGTCTGACTGAGTTGACAGCATTGTCTAAAATTTTACAACAGCAAACGCCAAGGTGCTGAATGCATTCTCTCCATATCTGGCATTTGCACTACGACAGGATTCCCTCCTCCAACCATCCTAGTGAACAACATACAGTTCTGACCTAAAGCTATGCTTGAGGTCTCCAGTGTACAGGGGTCACTGTCAGTCTGGTGGAGTTCACAATGCATCTCAGACAGTTTTACATCCTTTACGGATTGCCAAAAAAGTCAGTACTGTGTTAATACCACTGAATGCTGAAAAATATGTAGCACAGCAAAGTAGTAACATTATTGCAAAGATAGGTTATTCAGGGTTCGGCATTATATATATATATATGTATATATATTCATTGGATAAATATACATATATATAAGACACACTGAGATTTCCAGCTATACTCTTTACACTTGGCGTGGGTAGTGCTTGCTACATGAAAACTAAATTATTGGGTGAAAGAAAAGTTCTCAAACGCATGATTTTGCTGCGGCAAACGAACTGTGTACTAACCGTTTGAACTAAACATAATGGAGGTCCCTCCCCCTGTTTAGGAGGAGATTCGAACTAAACGTAAAGTCTGTGAGCCATTATGTCTTAACAGCACCATGGTTCTCAGAGCGTTCAGGGCAACTATGTACAACATGACTCATGATGATAATAAAATAAATTAAACAATGATTGAAAGATCAAAGAAAGGTGGCGATATGGCTAAGAAATTTACTTGAGAATGGAACCAACATGATTATGGTTTCCAAAATAAAAAGTATCCTAAATCAAATTAAATTAAGGAGAAAAGGAATCTCTTGAGGCTAGCTTTACCGCTCGCTTAAACTGAAAGGGTTTATAATATAATGCAAAGACAAAAAGCTTGGAGCAACATAGATATACCATAACCACAAAGGATGTCTGCAGCTGTCAGTATCCTGTCTTCTAGGTAAACCACCCTACAACAGTGACTTCCTTCCTACCTCTGGTGGTGAGCGTTCCCCGTTTCTGGCATGACTACAAAATAAAAGTTTGAGGCTTGGCTTCACGTCCAGATGTGATCAACTGTTTTGCAGTTTACAGAGCAACTCCCATCCTGCTCCACACTCCTCTGGCCCCATTCCCAGGGTCTCCATGGCAACACATGTTCCCCAACCACAAAACAACCCCCAACCCAGTAAACCTTAATGTAAGGCTTTAAACATCTTGCATCTGCTCTCCTGTAAGGGCCATGAAACACCCCCGGGGCCCCCGTTCAGCCTTCTAAACCTAGTTAAGGAAGCGTCGGCATTTCCGCGCCCCACAGTTGCAGTTCAGTTTGCTCGCGGGGTCTTCGATCGGAAACTTGTAGTCGTAGGTGAGCTCTTCTCCCCGGTAGATTTTCCGCAGAGCAAAGATGACGATGTGCTTCTGGCCCTCGACGTTGATGACGCGCGAGTAGCAGTTGGGTTCACACGAGTGATTGATGAAGCGTGCGGCGTTGCCGTGCATGGTGGCGTCCACCACATCAAAGTCATCGATCCGGAACATGTAGCAGCCGATACCCTGCGTAAGGGAGAGAAGACACCTCATTCACCTTTCATTGATCCATCATTCAAGCTCACTATTAGTTACTCAAACACAAGGGGCTTGCGCTTTATTAAGTATTGCGCTTTATTAAGTATTGCGCTTTATTAAGTATTGCGCTTTATTAAGTATTGCGCTTTATTAAGTATTGCGCTTTATTAAGTATTGCGCTTTATTAAGTATTGCGCTTTATTAGTATTGCGCTTTATTAAGTATTGCGCTTTATTAAGTATTGCACTTTATTAAGTATTTCTTTTTCACACTCAACCTATTGCTCTCACCTTTCCATCATAGTACTTCTCCCGCTTGTCTGTTAGCACTGAGCGAATAACGATGCCAGCATACTCAATGACCATCTCCTGGCAATCAATGTTCCTCTTGCAGAACAGCCCTCGCCCATGGATAGCAGACCTACGTTCGAAGATCAAAAGTCAGGAAAAAATTTATGTACGAAAAACAGTTTCTACAGCTCATCTCCACTACCAAGGAAATATGCAATACAATATGGTTTCAGATATTTTTCTTCTGAATCGTCCCCGTTTATCTATTTAGTAAATTCCTACTAGTCATTTGTCACTAGAATCAAAGGGGAGACGGTTGTGTTTGTTGTGTGCTGACCTGTACACGCCAACGGCCTCCTTAGAAGTCCTCTCCAGATGCCTAAACCGCATGGCCATGGGAAGCTCCAAGCTGGTGGCACGCCTATATTAAAAGGAAAGAGAAGAAACTCAGAATGTAGTTCTCATCCATGAACTGTGTACAACTGTGTTGATGAAGACGTGCACAGTGGCGTCCATGGGACTGAGTTAAAAAAATCAAACCTTCATCCGGATATATTAAAGTGGATGAAAGTGGATGACAGAAAACACTCTGCTCTTAAATTCAGGAAAAAAATATTCGTTTTAGGACGCAAGAAAGACTTGTTGACAGACCTCACGTTGAACTTAATAAAATGTACGGTCGTATCACAAAAAAGTGAGAAACCTTGGCGTGACCCTCAATCCGGATCTCTCTTTCGACAAACATTTAAGATATATTTTAAGGACAGCATTTTTCCATCTTCAGAATATTGCAAAAAATCTGAAACTATTTATCAAAAAATGGATGCGGAAAAATGGATCCATGCTTTTGTTACCTCGAGATTAGATTACTGCAATGTTCTGTTCTCTGGTATTCCTGATAAATCACTAACCAAACTCCGTTCTGTACTTAAAATGGCTGCTAGAGTCTCAACTAGAAAGAAATTTGATCACATTACCCCGTTATTGGCCTCTTTATATTGGCTGCCTGTTTTTGAACCTTTATTTAACCAGATAGGCCGAGAACAAACTCGTAATTAACATTACGGAGTAAAAACATAAAGCAGCATATACTTTAGTAGTTTGGGGAAAACATTTTCTAGCGCCTATAATAATCAGTTACATGTTTTTCTCCAAGATAATTTCTAGGATGTTCTTATACATGGTTTGTCGCAATTAACGACACAAACACTCCCAATCGTTTCCATAAATCTCAAAACCTCCACATATCCGGGCCTGGGAAAAGTGAACATAATTCTGACCTCGTGGATTTAAGTGTGACTTCATCCTCCTCCTCATCATACGGGTTGATGTCAGGCAGCTGCCGGTGCTGGGATGCAAGGAAGTTGAACATGTCAAACGTGGACTTCCTGTAAGAAAGGACAAACGCACGAGGTTGCATAAACTGATCAGTGGTGATAGAACCCGTACTCTTCTAATGTCAAAACCCTTCATAGTCTGAGCAATACACAGGATGAAAAGGACATGACCGGGACACAGCGGGAGGATGTGCACATCAATGCAATTAACTAAATGTAAACTACATTTGCGTAGCATTTTTTTACAACTGTAAATAGAGGGACAATCACAACACGTATCTATTTCACTCTCAAATCTTTATTGCCAACGAAATGAGGACATCAAATAAATTGCTTAACATTATTCACAGAATTTCGACAAATTTCATGACGTGTAATAACTAGGGCTGGGTCAGTTAACGCGTTATTCTGAGCCGTTAATTTGAAATGTTTAACGCGGTAAAATAATTTAGCGCAATTAACGCAACACTTTATAAGTTTCGGTTAAACCACATCCTGTTGAGGCGGCTGGTTGTTGGGAAGAGCCAAGTGACGTGTACCATTTGCAAAGCCAAATTCAAACACCATAGAAGCAAATCGTCTTTAGTTTATCATATAAAAGCAAAACACCCGGGCATTATTGACGTTAGTGAGGCTACATGACAGCCCTGCCAATCCGCCTCACCAATCCATGTTACTGCAGTACAGTACGCTAATCGGGACGGTCCATTGACTAAACAAATAACCGGAGAGTTAACCGATGTTTCAGTTAAATAGATAGCTAGACACTGCCACCCAATAAACACAGTAGAAGACGAGGGACTGAAATAAATCATTCAAATTGCATCGGGATACCCATCTTACAATCTACCCTCTAGAAAAACGATTGTTATGAGAATACACAATCTGTATGACAGCGAGAGGAGGATGGACCTGCTGGAGGAAGAAGAGGATGTCACTCTCACTGGAGACCCTAACTAACCCCACATCTGTGAGCAATGACAACTATTCACCCGACATCTGTGAGCAATGAAAACTATTCACCTGACATCTGTGAGCAATGACAACTATTCACCCGACATCTGTGAGCAATGACAACTATTCACCCGACATCTGTGAGCAATGACAACTATTCACAACTATTCACCCGACATCTGTGAGCAATGACAACTATTCACCCGACATCTGTGAGCTATTCACCCGACATCTGTGAGCAATGACAACTATTCACCCGACATCTGTGAGCAATGACAATTCACCCGACATCTGTGATTCACCCGACATCTGTGAGCAATAACAACTATTCACCCGACATCTGTGAGCAATGACAACTATTCACCCGACATCTGTGAGCAATGACTACTATTCACCCAACATCTGTGAGCAATGACAACTATTCACCCAACATCTGTGAGCAATGACAACTATCTGGGCGTCACACCAAACTTCATTTCACTTCATTCTTTTTGTCATTCATACAAAGGCTGTTATAGACTTCTTTCAAATGAATCTGCCAACTTTACATATAATGCAATTATTTGGGCCTATAGGGTTAACTTCTAAAATAATCTAGCTTTGACATTGATGGTTTCACCTCGCACTTTGTCATTTTGTTTTTGAAAAAAATGTCTTTCATTTGGACTATTGCCTGAAGTTCTAATTTGATCCAGTATTTTTGATAACCTTCAGGGTTTAAATATATAACTTGCACTTCAACACTTTGTTGTTTATAAAGTTGCTGCATATATTTGATAATGACTATTCTGTAGTTCCCAGGTGACCGTCATAAAATAATGTACTTAAAATACATTGTCCTTAAAATACAATTGATTTATTTCAGTGTTTTACATGATGATAACAAGCATGGGGAAAATGCGATTAATCACAGCGTATTGTGCGATTAATTTGTAAAAAAATATATATCGATTCCCGGCCCTAGTAATAACTAGTTCCTACATTGCGCAACTGTGGAGAAGCCTCATTTTATACTTTTTACATTATGTTCACAGGTTTTTAAATTGCAGTAACACTGGGAAATCTGACAGAGATGACTGCTATGATTTAAGCAGAAAAACAAAGTGTGCTTGCCCAAGTTTCTCCACAGAGCGAGTGTTTTGAATTTTCAAGTGTCATCAGTACCAGATTTGGTTATAAAAAAGCAAAATGTAAAACACACATGAATTATGTTTGGAAATAGTCAGTTGAACAGTCTTCACATTCAGTGTAACATTCTCCAAATGCCCCCATAGAATGGATTACTTTGTTTGTGCATTTTGTGAGTGGGTGAATAAATAATGCAGAATTGATGTCATACATGCATTACACATACTTTGTTACAGTCTAATCAGCATGTAGTCAAAATACACGCAGACACTTTGCAGTTGCAAAGAACAGACAAAGGGAAGTTCCAAGATTCTCTCAAGCTGTGACTCTTACTCCAACTCATACACGAGTAGAATTATTGTTTGACTCAATCGCATGCGACCAACTACTTCTCTAGTGTGAACCTGAACAGCTTTTGCTGTGTAGCAATAATAAAAACACACACATTTGGCATATGAGGAAAGAATACTCATTCTTTTCGATAGAGTGCTACAATTAGCAAAGCCATTTAAAATGTGTGTCTCGAAACGAGGACCAATTTGGAATGAATGAAAATTAAGTAGCTGGGAACTGCATTTTTGTCTAAAGTCATTGATGTAATTTTAGGGTAAATATAGCATAAACAATATTTTTCCAGACTGTATTTTAGCCACTGATATATTAAGTTGGGGACAACATTTTGGTCCTGTGGCCAAAACCAGGTGTGAACCCTTTGCTAGACATGTACACCTTTTACTACAATTTCACAAATGATATACGATTACCATAAATCAAGGTTTGGACTTGAATTACAAGATATCAATGCACAACAAACACGTCGCCAATTGTCCGACAAGAGCCCTTTCTAGTATACACACTCCTTTTCCAGACAACACATTACAGAGTGACTTCCACAGCCAACATCTGATTTCAATACGTCTGCAGTGCTCATTCTGCCATAAATTGATGATGCATGTGTTGAATGTTTATCTGCCATTTCAATCTGGACTACTCATGGTTACGAAAACTCATTCCTAAGGAAGTTTGAGTTACAAGTTATTTGTAAGACGTCGCCAAATGACCTCATGAGTTCAAAACCACTGCCATGGTGTCTGTAAAGACCTTGAAAAGGCCCGGCTGTGCATGTTGAGCAACATTCCTGCAAATGTACAGATTTTTGCATTTAAATAAAACGGGTCCCCTATAGGTCATCCTAGTCAAAAACTAAATTTTAAATACATTTGCACTCAAAATACAGTAATTGCAAATTCATTGAAGCAAAGTAAAAACGAATATGCCATCACAGAATGCAACCAAATAACAATTACATTGAGGCCCATGTAGAAAGAGTGATCTAAGGATGTGGACTCAGTGAGGTGACGTTAGCCACGTTATTCTTCTAGGCCTTCATGCATTTATAGTACTTCACCTTAAAAGTACTCTGCTGTTTTTCAGGTGATTTAACAAGGTAGTTGAGTTGCTGTTCGGCACAGAGACACAATTCTAAAGCAACCTGTGCATACGATTTGTTCTTGCTTAACATCACGTACTAATAGCCCAACATACTTACAAACAACAGATAATAATCAGTTTCTAGGGACAAACATTAGATTTTCGTTTCGCCAGTCTGGACAGATGTATATTACTTAAGGCACATGAAGTTGGGCCCAAGCTGTTCTCTGCATCAGTAAGTCCCATCTTGTTTCTACAAGCTAGCTGAGAACTTCCTCACTAGCTAAAAACATGAATGAGAGACTTATCATGCAATGTCCAGATCCTGCTATTATTTACAACGTGTCTCTGGATTTGTGAGCATATCTAATTTAAAAAGATGAATGCATTAAATAATGTTTCAGAGATCGTGGGGCTCATGTGTGAGTGAAACATGTCATGCATAAAGTAATACGAACGAAAACGATATTTGAAAATTATGTTGGTACGCAACCTATTTGTGTTAGATATTTTTGGCTTAGGAGGTTCAGGAAGCTCATGATTTGATATGCAGCAGGGTTTTCTATGAGCAAAACATGAATATTTAAAGTCAACATCGCAGTCGATCATGTTCATTTAGTTGTGGGGAGCCAAACTCGTAATCACGACCATTATTCGCCAAAACGTGCAGCACTACTGCATATAGTATGCTAAACATAAGCTGACCCAAACATAAGACACACTGACCTGAGGTAAACCTCGGAGCGGGCACAGCCAGTGGGATTGACCGGTAGGTCGTCCTCGTGGCTGACCTGTTTGAAGAAGCGGAAGGCGTGGCTGTGACAGCGCCGTGCCCCCTGGAGCTGCTCGACAAGGAAAACCACGGCATCGTGGAGCAGACCGAGCATACGGGCACCGGTCACCCCAGAGAAGGCCAGCTGCTTCAGCCTCGCCCCGGCTCGCGCCTCCTGAACACCATCCATCACCATCCTCCAGGCGACTGGGGAAGGAAATAAGGGACGGAAGGGTGTAGGGCGTGGGGGGAAAATGTCAAAATAAAGTCAAGGCACACACTGATTTAAGACCTTGTTAAACAGTTACATGTATTTATTTTATGATCCACCAAAGATCAGACACATGAGGTTTATTTGTCCTCATCACCCGGGAAACCTCACCTTCAATGCTGTCCGCCTCCACACTGAAGCCATCGTCGCTTTTGATCTCAAAGCGGAGGTGTGGCTGGTCTTGTTTGGGAGGATATTCATCGTCATCTGAGGAGGGCAGCTCATCATCTGAGCATGATACAGCACCTGATAGGAAAGGAGGCAACACAGTGGATTTACATCGAGGGGTTTTGGATTGAGTAAAGATGTAAAAAGTATGACTCGTTACAATCGAGTTAACATCTGACTGACAGTGTACACACACAATTCCTTAGAGAAATATTTGAGAAATATTTTTTTGTACAAACAAAAGCACATAACGACGAGACCTTTCTTTTGACATTTATGCTAATAAATGGTTAAAACACCCCGAAATATCTCTTGTATAAGCGTATTCAGACTCCTGACGTAAAACTCTGAATAATGCTTAGATGCTTTCTGTGTCCACTCACCGCCCTTGAGTAGCTTTCAAAAACCAAGCCAAGGAACTCGGTAGGACAATAGAATTGTGTTGAAGCACACATCTAGCAAATGGCACATCAAGCAGAACCATTAAGACCTTTCTAAGAGCAAGCTGTCCAGCCAAAATAAGTCACCCAGCAACAGAGGCCATGAAGGTGACCTAGAACCCAACGGCTAAGGGAGCTTCAGAGTTTCTTTGTAGACACAAGAGAGCCTACCAGCAGGAAACCCATCTATGCAGCAGTCCATCAGAAAGGTTGAATCAGGAAAGAAAAAAAGCAACTCCTGGATAAAAGGCATACGTCACCTGGAACTAAGGGACTCTAAAAACTGTTCAGAAACTGTTCCAAATGTCCTTTTATTGTTTTCCATGAAACGATTTTGAAATAACATATATATACCCTTCCAAACATGCTTTTGTCAAAGTATCCTCCATTTGCAGCAGTTACAGCCGTGCAGACCTTTGGCCTTATAGTTGACAAAGAAGAATTTGAAGAGATTTCACTACATGCTTCCTGAAGTATCTGAATTGGCAGTAAAGCTGCTCCCACAAGAGGTCAATAGGGATGAGATCTAGGGAATGTGCTGGAAACTCCATTATAGACAGAATACAAACTGACTGTTTATTCCCTAAATATTTATTGCATAATTAGGAGCTGTGTTTTGGGTCATTGCCCTGTTGTAACAGAAATTTGACTTCAATCAACCCACTTCCAGAGGGCATGGAAGGGCCTTCCTTCAAAATCCCCTTTAGCCTGTACAAATCTCCCACGTTACCAGCACCATCTCTGAAATGTTCATTATTTTGATCCAAACATCTCAAACTTCGATTGTCAGTCAATAACACTTCCAATCTTCCTCTGTCCAGGGTTTGTTTGCTCATCTTAATGTTTTCTTCATTGCCCAGTCTGGCTTTTTCTGCCAGTTCAGGATCGGTGGGGTGTCTGTTTCTCAAAGTAAACACTAATGTATTTTTCCTCTTTCTCAGTTGTGCACCGGGGCCTCCCACTCCTCTATTCTGGTTCGATCCAGTTTGTACTCCATATGTACTTTTGAACGGCAGTGTATATAAACAAAAATATGCTTTTTAAATTTGAATAAATTAGCACACATCATAAATTAGCACACATAGTTTTACTTTGTTACGTGGTATTTTTTGTTGATTGAAGGCAAAAAAGCAACACATTACACACCCACTGAAAAAGATTCTCGGCAGCCTCTGAATGAAACCATTACCTGAGTATTTATTCCAGTCAGTCAGGGCACTGTGGCCCACTGTGTCCCAGTTCTGTTGTTTCCCCATGTCACCCCCTCCACGAGGTATTAAAAGGCGGTCCCAAGGTCCTGGTCTGTTAAAAAAACAGAGTACATGTAAATATAACATGAGGACAAGATTGCAGGGATGACAAAACTAGAGCATCCTGAAAAATAAGAAATGTACTCTAAATTATAAGGAGAAAATCAGTAACTAAAGTGATGTAGTAAATGCTGCTTCGAGTCTGTTATAAAAGTAAACGTGTACATGTTCATACTTATATCGAACAGGCCAGCAGGAATAAAACCTGCAGGTGTAACCACCATGCTTAACACAGGGCATTTGTATTTCAGGAATGGAAGACGCGGCTCCATTTGTCATAACACACCAGTGGCTACATGACAGCCAAGGAAGTGGAACATTTAACGCTGATATCAAAAATAGCCAGACCTGAAGAAACCACAACGGAAATATGAATGACGTGCCGACAGAGGGGTGGGTAGGAGTTGTAAAAACAAAACTGATCGTGGGTAAATTGTGAGAAACATAGAGCACAAAAAAGTAGTCTCAGGTTCAGATGAATCGTTACAGTTTGAAGCTCAAAACATCCCAATGGAATAAAGACCAGGCCCTGTTCTCCTGTAAAGTCAAATAGTTGGATTATTGATTGCAATTTTCTGACCTGCCGATTCTGATCTTGGCGAATTTCGATTTCCTTTCTAAAAACTCTAATTGACAGCATACATAACATTTTGTAACTTTTCTTTTGTGGGAAATGTATGTTAAATTGCATGTTCATAATAAAACTTTATTTGTTAAATAACCTACATTTTCCACCATAACTGCACATGGTTACATGAACTCTCACCTCACTCAAAACAAATCTCAAAATAAAAAAGTGCTGCAGTTTACCGTTTCCTATATTTTACAAACCACAAACTAAAAATAAAGTGCAGTATTGGTACTTCCCCAAATGAAAATAGATGCAACGGGTAATAAAAACAAAATAATAAAACAAGGCACCTCGAAGTTTTTGACATTGGCGACAGGAGTGTTTGTAATAATATATTTAATTGTATTATAATTGTTCTACTTTTGTTGGTAACTTGTCCAATATCTTTGAGTGCCCCCTTTCGCGTAAAATGGTTCAGTCCCGGCCTCCACCTGCCCCTATCACGGTGCTGCCACTTCCGGTTAAAACACCAGTCAGGTCTAGGCAATGGCGCTGCCAGAAAGGTACTGCTGCACATTTTTACAAAATATATATCAGAAATATATCTAAGTCTCAATCAGTCAATCATTACAGTCAAGACAGTTCCAAATAACTCACCTGGTGCCTTCAGAGTCACTTATATGCTCCTCCTTCAGCTTGTCCAGGTCCAGAACACCTTTGACTGTGGGGGTTTTAATGCGAACGCCACCAGCCCTGCTGGACACTGCAGCGCAGCTAGCTTTCGGTACCGGAGGGTCCTCCTTAGCACTAGGGGGCTCTGGTTCTAGGAAGTCCGTCTTGGCCTTCTTCGTGGCACCGACACGGTCTGAGAAAGAGGACACCCTCTTCATACGGACATGGGAGCGAAGAGAGCGAGGCAACGGACCAGGCGATACGGCGGCTACGGGCTCAGGATCAATTAGTAGTCCAGTGGGCAGGACCACAGATTTCAGCGAAGGGTTGTTCCGGAATGTGGAGGGGCTCAGTATCCGGGGACCAGTCCGGTTCGGGGTGTAGTTGCTGGCCATTGCTTGGTTGATGATGGCTTGGGCGCTCTCAGCCTTGGTCATGGAAGAACTCCCATCCTGCCCAGCAAACTCAAACTGGTCCGTAGCCTTGTTGGACTCCATTTTCCTAGCAGCCGTAGAGGGTTCTTTCTTTTTCCTGGGTTTCTTCGTTTCTGCTACAGCTCCGTCTGCAGACGCTTTTGGGGTTTTCCTCGGCTTCTCGACTGCAGTTAGTGCAACCGTCCCGTTGTTGTTGTGAGTGAGGAGCTGAGTGATGGTTGCTGGATTCTGAACCACAGGTGTTATTATCCTAGAGACATGGGTTGGCATGGCGCTCCCTGGAGCCGTGCCGGACATGGTGCCAGCCGCTGCCAAGGTGGCCGACAAGGCGTTGCTTTGAAGGAGGCTGGCAATCTGCGTGACACAGTTATACGAGGGACAGCTCTGACTGGGCAGCTGGAAAGTGTTGCTCTCCGGGTTCTTCACAAAGATCTGTCCCAGGCGGTTGACCAGCAGCACGTGAGGCGTAGGGTCCACGTTGGGACCGCCTACTTCCTTCACAGTGAGGATGGCATGGCCGGGTAATGCCTGAGGCAACAGCGGATGTTGGGGCTCCAGCGCTGGCCGTGGCGTGGAAAAGTTGATGGAGATGGTGTGTCCTGTGCCGGCCTCCTTCGGCAGGGAGGAGGTGTAACCGTTAACCATCAAGGGGGCTGAGGACGGCTGTAGCGATGTGAGCATGGGCTGACACTGTGTGGACAGAGCATCAGAAAGGGAGGATATTGAGGGACACGATGAGACGATAGTGATCGCTGTCGAGACCACGGCCTGAGATTGGGTGGAGAAAATGGGCAGAGAGACCGTTCCGAAAGACGGGAGACCGACACTTGATGTGGCGGACAAAATCGGGTCAATTTGAGAGGCTAAATTCGAGGGCAAATGTGGCATGGCGACGCCTGGAACCGGAGCTGAGAGTTTGCTACAAAAGGACTCCATGGGCGGCAGGATGAGAGGCCCGGGGGATGTCAGGGGCTGCAAGGACACGCTAGCGAGAGGTGGCATTGGAGGGTTGAAGACGGGCAAAGATGACTGGACAGGCTGGCTAACGCGCAACGCGTCCGAGGGAGCTACACATGGGTTAGGGACGTCAGAGGAGATCAGCGCAGATGGTTGCAGAAGCTCTACACGAGTATCCGGATTACTGCTCGCCGAGTCCGTCACCGAGGGACCTCCGTAACGTTCTGTCGAGTGGTTCATGTAAATGTCAGGGACGTCTGTGGGCGATACAAAATGCCCACTGTTGGAATCCAAGAAAAGCTCTTTTGGGGCTTGACTCTGCTGGGTCTCAATGGGGGCGTCCTCCTGGACAGGGACGAGGTCAGTGAAACAGGCGTTCGGGGAGGGAGGCTCACATCTTTCCAGAACGAGCGGAGACTCGGAGGGAAAGTCAAAAGCAGAGCCAGAGTGGAATAAATCCTCTGAGGGGGCTACAACGGGCGCCTTCGTATCACCAATGTCTGGCAGTGTTCCTTGAACGGGTGCAGTGAGAACTGGTTCCGGCTCTTCAAAGTAGGGGGCTGAGTTCGCCTGTTGTCGGGATGAAATTGGGAAGTTGTAGAACTGCTGGGGCGCAGGATTCCTGTCCGTGGGTATGCATGTTGGGGACGGGCCCACTTCACCTGGTCTGTGAGCTTCTGGTGAGACCTCAGCTGGTTCCTGGGAAACATAGCTTGGATGAGGTTTGGTGAGAGAGACATCTCTACCTGAATGTTTTGCTGTGTGGCTCTGGGGCAAAGCTTCCTGGACCGGGCTTTCGAAGACCGTACTTAGACCATTCGTAGTCATTTCAATCTCAGGCAAAACATCGAGCAATTGCACTGGTTTCTGAGCAGAAGCCGCATTCTTCCGCTTTGAAGCGCCATCCGTGGTGGTCACACTGGCATCACTCTCTGTCCCGTCGTCCACACCGTCCAGCTGAGGGATCTGACGCGAGGAGGGAGACGAGGGAGCCTGCGCAACTGAGCGGCTGACCACAGTGCGTGAAAAGTCAAAGTAGTGCTCCATGTCCTCGTCCGAGGAAGTGTTCCCCCAGTCTTGCCTGGCGGACAGTGCAGAGCGGGCCACGGCTGAACGGGTCCTCCTCCTGCCAACCTCCCTGCCCCAGAACTCCTCCTGGTTGTCTTCGCCCTCTACGTCTATCTGAGCGCCGCAGTTCATGGCCACTCCCTCGTTTACTAACGTCTCCTCGATCTCAAGCTCTGTCTTCAGGTCAGAGCCCAGGGGCAAGTCCGAGTACTCATGAATTGCGGTGAATGGGAACTGGCTCTTCGGTGGCCCCGCGGCGTCCCTGAGGGGTGAGCTGCCGTTGGCCGCGGCGTTGTCCTCCGGCTCGGGTGACGCCAGGAAGTTGTGTGGTACCTCGACCGAGTCAGACTGGTTCAAGTCAAAAGACAGCCGGGGTCTTGGAGAGTGCTGAATGGTGGGTGACAGGGACAGGCCGGAGACAGGAAAGCCGCCCACACTGTCTTCCCACGGGGTATGAGGAAAGAGTCCTGAGGTAGTGTGGGTCATTATGTTCCCGGGACATCGAGCAGAGGAAGCACTACGACCTCCGACTGAGCGGATAGAGGGCGAGTTAAGCAGGTTGTCAGTAGCACCGTGTGGGAACAACGGAGAGCTGGGCACTGAGGCCTTGGGGTGCATAGAGCACCCAGCACGAAGGGTGATTGGTCCAAGTCCTGTGGGAGACCCCAAGGGTGAAGAGGACATGTCCCTGCGGGTTAGAGATTGGGGGCTGTGGCGACGGGGCCGGCGGGTCTCCTCCAGGTCGCTAATAGTCAGGATGTGGTGGGGTTTGGACTTGGCAGCACCTAAAATGAGAAAGCGAAACTGATTAACGGCCAATGGCGTATGCATAATCTACGAATCACCCAAAGACTTTAACTCAATAGTGTTCAAAAACAGAGAATCATAACTTCAGGCTTCGGGATCAAGTGTCCAGCTTGTATTTATTATAGCCCGCAAACATGGGATGTAAATGGACACGGGACAGCGGTGATAAACGACAACATGAACCAATCACAGAACATTTACCTGGGGAAGGCAGAGGACGAGACATTCCTCCAGCTGGTCTTCTGATCTTGGGCCTTGCCCCGTGGTCTAGTTTCGGAAGTGGAGCAGGGAAGACGGGTGTGGTGGGTCGAGACTGGGCAATATCAACATTCTGGGCTTCAGATTCTTGAGGGAAAGCAGAATAAACAATAACTGTTTATGCTGGGCAAGTCCTGTAAATATTTGCCAACGGAGGAAATTGCCAAACAAGTTCAAGTTATGACTTCAGTAGTGAACGTTTGATGCAGTTGTGTATTTTCAGACTTCTAACCTGACTGGGGACAGAGGCTGTGAGCTATAGTGCTATTCTGTCCCTGGTCAGGCATCTCTTCAGCAGGTTTCTCTGGGACCGGTGGCCGTACTTCTCGGATTGTACATGTGTATTTGCATCGCCGTAGTGGGTTCACCGTACTCCAGTACCAGCGAGAACACCTGGAACAGAGATGGTATCATTTTGGTAAATAAGAAATTAAGTCACAATTTCGACAATTCTCGATTTGATTCAGCATCGTCTCTTGGTCCATCCAACATTCTCATGTCTTTGAGCCAATCCAATGGTACTATTTGAATGATGGTACCACTGCCCTTGAAACAAAGAAAAATTGCGCTGCTATTTTTATTGACCTTCCAAAAGCTTTGACACAGTATATGCTGCCTTTGGCTTGGTTTGCCAACTACCGATATCAGATTCCAACAAGTAATGTTGTAACATATTCTGTCACAGACACTAACTGTCACTAATGGAGTACCATAAGGATAGATTTTAGACCTCACACATTTTCCAGAGATACAAATAACAGAGCAGCAAGTAGGAACAGATGTGGCTGTTACGATAATGACAATTTAGGTGCAGACCTTTCTGGGTGGGTGGTGAACCAACTAGTTAATCATAGGCTGTGAGTAGCAAGCTCTCTTCTCCACGCATATGTAAACGATCAAGTGCTATATTGGAAGAGGTGTTAGTGAGGCCTGAAGGGGCTGCACTCTGGTCTGTGTGGGTCCTAGCACCCCAGTATAGTGACAGGGACACACAGAAGGGGCTGCACTCTGGTCTGTGTGGGTCCTAACGCCCCAGTATAGTGACAGGGACACACAGTAGGGGCTGTACTCTGGTCTGTGTGGGTCCTAACGCCCCAGTATAGTGACGGGGACACACAGAAGGGGCTGCACTCTGGTCTGTGTGGGTCCTAACGCCCCAGTATAGTGCCGGGGACATACAGAAGGGGCTGTACTCTGGTCTGTGTGGGTCCTACGGCCCCAGTATAGTGACAGGGACACACAGAAGGGGCTGTACTCTGGTTTGTGTGGGTCCTAACGCCCCAGTATAGTGACAGGGACACACAGAAGGGGCTGCACTCTGGTCTGTGTGGGTCCTAGCACCCCAGTATAGTGACAGGGACACACAGAAGGGGCTGTACTCTGGTCTGTGTGGGTCCTAGCACCCCAGTATAGTGACAGGGACACTATACTGTCAAAAAGCACCGTCCTTCGGATGAGACGTTAAAACCGAGGTCTTGACTCTCTGTGGTCACTAAAAACCCCCAGGATGTCCTTTGATAAAGAGAACGGGTGTAACCCGGCATCCTGGACAAGTGTGCCCCTTGTCCTCTGTCCATCATGGCCACCTAATCATCCCCATAAATATACTAATTGGCTTCATCATCACCAAAAAAAAAGCCAGTCATTAGGCAGAGGAAAAAAAGAGTTCCATCTTGGAGTTTTGAATTGTGACTTAGTGCTACTTACTGGTAACCCACAGGGAACAGTTTTCCACTCTTGGCAGACAACTCAGTCAGCATACCTAGCTTCTCAATCAGCAAAGAACCTAAAGAAAATTAAACGCATTCAGAAAAGAAAAAACAACAACGACCAAATCTTATTACCACATAAACGTGTAGGGGGGGGGAATGAGGGGAGAAAACATACCAATCATCAAATTGATGTTTTCTGGCTCAAGCCCAGTCAAGAACTTCCTGCGAAGACTGATCCCTTCAAAGTCCACATACACCCTGCGGTTCACCTCAAACCCCTGGCCAGTGATTATCTGCAATAGGATGAGGACCACAGGTTAGAAAACCCGAACAAACAACACAACTACCAGCCAAGCTATTGAGTAGCCCAGGACTTCACCTTGCCACTGATGAGGTATCTGTGCTTGTAGCAGTAGACCTTCTTGTCATCCTGGAACACACAGTTGCGGGAGCGTGCACACATGAAGTGATAGTTGCTCTGGCATGAGGTCAGACAGCAGCCCACCGTGGCACCAGTGTGGTTACAGCGCTCACAGCGCTGTGTAGAAACAAGACAACGAGTGGGATGAATACAACCACATGATGAGTTCAGCAAATGGACAGAGAACCAAAGAGAATCGCCGTATGACTCTAGTTTAAATGTTTTAGACTCACCATGAAGCGGCCCCTACCGACAGCACTGTGCACGTGCATTAAGGAGCCGTTGTCCTCCTCAAACACCTCAGCAGACCACATGGCGCAGTTGACGTGAGCCCACTCATTCTGGCCCAGGTACAGAAGCCGGCCTGCCTCCTGGAGGACAGACATTTGTGGTTATAATCGCACGGTGGGTCCCAACTAGGGGTATAAGAACCCAGACATGGTCGATCCATAGGGGGGTTCTCCAGAAGACTCAGCAGCCCTTAGGCCCAATGGGGAGGGGGTACGTTAGGGGCAGAGGGGGTGGTAAGGTCGGGTAACTGGATCCTACGTGAACTAAACTAAGTAAACAGCTATTTAGAAACAGCAGATTAAAGGACATGGAAACAAACAAATTGCAGTCTAGAGAAATTCTAAACCTCCCATTAGTGTTAAGTTGTTTCCCAGCAACTCACTGGCTATGTATAAACAAATAATATTTATGGAACACTCTTCATGAGATTTATACCTCAGACTCTAGTCTGTAGACAGAACAAAGATGTGAAATGACAGTTTGAATTAGAGATCCAGTGATTGTGAAACGTTTTTATATTATATTGCTTTGGTTGTCATTTATTCCAAATAAATCATTCAGCAAACATTAAACTCAACCATGCTCTGGGCAAAATTTATGAGATGTAACCGTTAAAAACCGGCCACTCCCATTGGCTAATGTCTTCTTATTTGCAGACGGGCCGATATCAGTGAACAAGGCAAACATGGGCCGATGCCAATGTGCATTGGTGCATCCCTAGTGTGAATGCTGTCAGACAAAGTATCGGCGCACGCATTTCTCGACATTAGTCATCCCTCGGAAAGACAGAAAACCCATATTGCTCCATGTCTAGTCTGGTATCATTTTGATATCCGATCTATCTGAATGATACCAGTCTGTGTGTGTGGATGGTCTGCATGAGAAAGGAAAGAC
This sequence comes from Dallia pectoralis, assembly GCA_029465975.1. Taxonomy (NCBI): domain Eukaryota; kingdom Metazoa; phylum Chordata; class Actinopteri; order Esociformes; family Umbridae; genus Dallia; species Dallia pectoralis. Next base: position 18,265,712 of record CM055738.1, on the reverse strand, counting down.
AGAAAACCCATATTGCTCCATGTCTAGTCTGGTATCATTTTGATATCCGATCTATCTGAATGATACCAGTCTGTGTGTGTGGATGGTCTGCATGAGAAAGGAAAGACAGAAAACCCATATTGCTCCATGTCTAGTCGGTTTTAAATCCGATCCATCTGAATGATACCAGTCTGTGTGTGTGGATGGTCTGCATGAGAAAGGAAAGACAGAAAACCCATATTGCTCCATGTCTAGTCGGTTTTAAATCCGATCTGCATGAGAAAGGAAAGATACACAAACACATCTGTTCCTCAGGGCACGATTCTGGGAACAATTTGGTTTTTATGCGCATGCCGCCTCGCAGTGATGTCATCTAAAACCACATTATTAACATTCACTGCTATGCAGATGACACACAGTCGTACATGTCAATGATTTACAAAGGATGTACTAAAACTGCCTAAGATGAAAATTGCATTTTAGACATAAGAAAGTGTATGTTTTTTTATTTTCACAAAACAGACCCAGACTTCTCTTTCGAAAAGCACATAAGTACTATTTTAGGAGCATCTTCGCACCAATGGAAAACTATGATTTATTATTTCAAAAAATTAGGCAGAAAAGCTAATCCCGTGCTCTTCTCTGTCATAATTTTTTTTTCATGTGACAAAGTAAATGCATAGGAGAGAATTATCTTTAGCTCCACAAACATTGTGCAGTATTCACTATAAACGTCGAAACTAAGACATCCTGAAGAACTTCAGGTAACCAGATTCTTACTCACATTGGACTTGGCGTCGCCATACTTTTGGCACAAGGAGCATTGCCTCCCGTCATCCTTGGACCACCCCGTGTCTACGTCAGCCTTGGACTGGCGACCTTCAGATTTGGATGACTGTCTCTTAGACCTGGATGGCGTCCCTGTCCTTCCCTTTTTCCCTAAAGGACCACAACCAGACATCAACCCAACCCATCAACCCAACAAACGATTTTGTCTATTTAATGTCTGCGTTCATATTTGTCCTGAGTCAATTCCTGATAGAGAAAGTATAGATTTTGCTCTGTCCAGCAAAGTACCTTTGCGTTTATTGAGCCTGAGAGCCCTGTTCTTCCTGAAATGAAGGCCTCTGCTGAGCTCAGATGTCAGCGGGGTGGTGGGATAAGGAATCTCTTCCTGCTTCACCTCCAGACGAGGCACATTCCCAGTCTGCAGGGTTGCCAAGGCTGCCCTGGAACGCAGCTCTTCCCTCTCATGCCATTGTGCGTACACGTGCTCAGTGTTAGGAGGCCTGATCGCATGGGAGAGCATCCCACTGGAGAGGTGGAGAGGACGGTAATGACAGGGTAAAGAGAAGAGTAAGAAAAACACACACATAGTGAGGGGTGAATGTCATGCTGAGCAGATGGGAACACGTCAACATGTAATCACTCCAAAGACGTTTACACACATATGGTAATCATTACCGTAGGAAATAACACTGGAAACCTGTGACTGTTCACATAGTTCATTACGATCACTTTATACAAGTAACTACCAGGGTCAGCGTGTTACTCACATGGGCAGGTCTTTATAATACAGGTAACTACCAGGGTCAGCGTGTTACTCACATGGGCAGGTCTTTATAATACAGGTAACTACCAGGGTCAGCGTGTTACTCACATGGGCAGGTCTTTATAATACAGGTAACTACCAGGGTCAGTGTGTTACTCACATGGGCAGGTCTTTATAATACAGGTAACTACCAGGGTCAGTGTGTTACTCACATGGGCAGGTCTTTATAATACAGGTAACTACCAGGGTCAGCGTGTTACTCACATGGGCAGGTCTTTATAATACAGGTAACTACCAGGGTCAGTGTGTTACTCACATGGGCAGGTCTTTATAATACAGGTAACTACCAGGGTCAGCGTGTTACTCACATGGGCAGGTCTTTATAATACAGGTAACTACCAGGGTCAGTGTGTTACTCACATGGGCAGGTCTTTATAATACAGGTAACTACCAGGGTCAGTTGTTACTCACATGGGCAGGTCTTTATAATACAGGTAACTACCAGGGTCAGCGTGTTACTCACATGGGCAGGTCTTTATAATACAGGTAACTACCAGGGTCAGTGTGTTACTCACATGGGCAGGTCTTTATAATACAGGTAACTACCAGGGTCAGTGTGTTACTCACATGGGCAGGTCTTTATAATACAGGTAACTACCAGGGTAACTACCAGGGGTAACTACCAGGGTCGTGTTACTCACATGGGCAGGTCTTTATAATACAGGTAACTACCAGGGTCAGCGTGTTACTCACATGGGCAGGTCTTTATAATACAGGTAACTACCAGGGTCAGCGTGTTACTCACATGGGCAGGTCTTTATAATACAGGTAACTACCAGGGTCAGCGTGTTACTCACATGGGCAGGTCTTTATAATACAGGTAACTACCAGGGTCAGCGTGTTACTCACATGGGCAGGTCTTTATAATACAGGTAACTACCAGGGTCAGCGTGTTACTCACATGGGCAGGTCTTTATAATACAGGTAACTACCAGGGTCAGTGTGTTACTCACATGGGCAGGTCTTTATAATACAGGTAACTACCAGGGTCAGTGTGTTACTCACATGGGCAGGTCTTTATAATACAGGTAACTACCAGGGTCAGTGTGTTACTCACATGGGCAGGTCTTTATAATACAGGTAACTACCAGGGTCAGTGTGTTACTCACATGGGCAGGTCTTTATAATACAGGTAACTACCAGGGTCAGCGTGTTACTCACATGGGCAGGTCTTTATAATACAGGTAACTACCAGGGTCAGTGTGTTACTCACATGGGCAGGTCTTTATAATACAGGTAACTACCAGGGTCAGTGTGTTACTCACATGGGCAGGTCTTTATACAGGTAACTACCAGGGTCAGTGTGTTACTCACATGGGCAGGTCTTTATACAGGGGGTCCCACACTTTGGGATCCTGGCTGTTGAACCAGTTGAAGACTTCCTCTAGAAGCTGCAGAGAAAACAGTAACAGAACGGCGTGAACCCTGAGTGAAAATATAATCACAAAACACATGAAAGAACTCCGACAAGGGAAGACTTGGGTGATCTGTGCCTGATTTTCCATCTCATTTCTAGGGCTGTCAACTTTAGTCGTTTAGTCGACTAATCAGTCGAAGCCGTCTTGGTCGACTGACATTCTCATTGGTCGACCAGTTGCATATTTTTTTTTTACACCAATAAAGAAATTTTCATTGATTTACTCCTTGATATTTATTCCTTTATAAGCAGTTATATATCACTGTATTCTAATTATAATTAGCCCGTTTTATCCCCAACTTTAAATGCTTTAATTTAGGCTGTTTTGTAACAGCGCCAAGGTTTAGCGCACCACGTAGAACACTCGGGAACCGTACGTGGCTGGCTGCACTGCTGCTTTATGTAGCGTGTGGTGTAGAGGTCTGCACGGGCTTTAAACTGAAGCCCAAACCCGGCCCGTACCCGCGATCATTTAACCCGACCAGACAGTTACATTTACATGTTAAGCCCGAACCCGACCAGATCCCGACCTGACCCCGAGGTCCACTCTGTTTCTTACATCAAGAAACATTTTTGCAATATGTTCTATTTAATGATTGCTTGAAACGGTAAACAAATAACGTTACATAGAAAGAGAGAGAGAGGGAGGGAGCGCCTGTGTCTGTGTGTAGCCTATGGCACGCAGTGCACATTGCACATCTGCGCACGCATGTACTTTCTCTGTCTCGTCTCACATGCCGGTCACCACAACACACAGCAAACAGGCAAAGCACACGGTGACGGCACGCAAACTATATATAGCCTTTTTAGTTTTTCTTACTTACAAACCCGAACCGAAAACCAGGCTGTTCATTAAAACATTAACCCGAACCCAACCTGAAACCCGAACATTTTTCGGGACCCGTCGGGCTCGGGTCGGGTAGCAGACCTCTAGTGTGGTGTGGTCAGGTGCGCGATTGTGACTGTCTCTATAGAGCTAGGACAGACCTCTAGTGTGGTGTGGTCAGGTGCGCGATTGGCACTGTCACTATAGAGCTAGGACAGACCTCTAGTGTGGTGTGGTCAGGTGCGCGATTGGCACTGTCACTATAGAGCTAGGACAGACCTCTAGTGTGGTGTGGTCAGGTGCGCGATTGGCACTGTCACTATAGAGCTAGGACAGACCTCTAGTGTGGTGTGGTCAGGTGCGCGATTGGCACTGTCTCTATAGAGCTAGGACAGACCTCTAGTGTGGTGTGGTCAGGTGCGCGATTGGCACTGTCACTATAGAGCTAGGACAGACCTCTAGTGTGGTGTGGTCAGGTGCGCGATTGGCACTGTCACTATAGAGCTAGGACAGACCTCTAGTGTGGTGTGGTCAGGTGCGCGATTGGCACTGTCACTATAGAGCTAGGACAGACCTCTAGTGTGGTGTGGTCAGGTGCGCGATTGGCACTGTCACTATAGAGCTAGGACAGACCTCTAGTGTGGTGTGGTCAGGTGCGTGATTGGCACTGTCACTATAGAGCTAGGACAGACCTCTAGTGTGGTGTGGTCAGGTGCGTGATTGGCACTGTCACTATAGAGCTAGGACAGACCTCTAGTGTGGTGTGGTCAGGTGCGTGATTGTGACTGTCACTATAGAGCTAGGACAGACCTCTAGTGTGGTGTGGTCAGGTGCGTGGCACTGTCACTATAGAGCTAGGACAGACCTCTAGTGTGGTGTGGTCAGGTGCGTGATTGAGCTGACTGTCACTACTAGAGCTAGGACAGACCTCTAGTGTGGTGTGGTCAGGTGCGTGATTGGACTGTCACTATAGAGCTAGGACAGACCTCTAGTGTGGTGTGGTCAGGTGCGCGATTGGCACTGTCACTATAGAGCTAGGACAGACCTCTAGTGTGGTGTGGTCAGGTGCGCGATTGGCACTGTCACTATAGAGCTAGGACAGACCTCTAGTGTGGTGTGGTCAGGTGCGTGATTGTGGCACTGTCACTATAGAGCTAGGACAGACCTCTAGTGTGGTGTGGTCAGGTGCGCGATTGGCACTGTCACTATAGAGCTAGGACAGACCTCTAGTGTGGTGTGGTCAGGTGCGCGATTGGCACTGTCACTATAGAGCTAGGACAGACCTCTAGTGTGGTGTGGTCAGGTGCGTGATTGGCACTGTCACTATAGAGCTAGGACAGACCTCTAGTGTGGTGTGGTCAGGTGCGCGATTGGCACTGTCACTATAGAGCTAGGACAGACCTCTAGTGTGGTGTGGTCAGGTGCGCGATTGGCACTGTCACTATAGAGCTAGGACAGACCTCTAGTGTGGTGTGGTCAGGTGCGCGATTGGCACTGTCACTATAGAGCTAGGACAGACCTCTAGTGTGGTGTGGTCAGGTGCGTGATTGGCACTGTCACTATAGAGCTAGGACAGACCTCTAGTGTGGTGTGGTCAGGTGCGTGATTGGCACTGTCACTATAGAGCTAGGACAGACCTCTAGTGTGGTGTGGTCAGGTGCGTGATTGTGACTGTCACTATAGACCTAGGACAGACCTCTAGTGTGGTGTGGTCAGGTGCGTGATTGTGACTGTCACTATAGACCTAGGACAGACCTCTAGTGTGGTGTGGTCAGGTGCGTGATTGGCACTGTCACTATAGACCTAGGACAGACCTCTAGTGTGGTGTGGTCAGGTGCGTGATTGTGACTGTCACTATAGACCTAGGACAGACCTCTAGTGTGGTGTGGTCAGGTGCGCGATTGGCACTGTCACTATAGACCTAGGACAGACCTCTAGTGTGGTGTGGTCAGGTGCGCGATTGGCACTGTCACTATAGACCTAGGACAGACCTCTAGTGTGGTGTGGTCAGGTGCGTGATTGGCACTGTCACTATAGACCTAGGACAGACCTCTAGTGTGGTGTGGTCAGGTGCGCGATTGGCACTGTCACTATAGAGCTAGGACAGACCTCTAGTGTGGTGTGGTCAGGTGCGCGATTGGCACTGTCACTATAGAGCTAGGAGGACAGCAATCTCACTTTGCAGTTACTAACAATCACTAATTTTCAAAAATGTTTATTATTATTATAGTTTTATGTGTTATTGATGTTTTTTTAATGTTGTTTCATAAAAGCTCTATGACAATTGTTTAATAAATGTTCAATCAAAATGCAAAACTTCACGACCTTTTTTTATTTTTAGTCGACTAATCGTTGCACAGGACAAGACTTTGGTCGACTAAGCATTTCTTTGGTTGACTACAGCCCTACAAGCTACAACAGCTGCACTAACAAAGTGGAGCCAAGTGTAGTAATAGAAAAGACATTTGTAATTATAGTAAGCACATTGATGTTTATGCATTACAAATAAGTCAATATTTTGAAAGGAGCACGTACAAGACTTTCCATATAACTAATGACTAATGCATGCAACTAAAACATTTCCCAGCAGAAAAAGTAGTCACTGGTCAAGGATCAATGACCTTTAGTTTGACATGAATACAAATGAGTAACTTAGACCCCAGTAGCTTTGTTCCCTCTTGACTAAATGGAACATTTACAATTCTATTGACTGTCTGCTAATATATATATAATATACATGTAATATATATATATATATATATACCCTATTGTATAGCTAGATTATCACGCAATTTTTATACATTGTTATATTTTTATATATTTGTCCTTAACAAAACAGGTGGTTGGCATCGTATCAGATGCAATGTAATGTAGCTTGACAGCAAATAGAGGTCTGGTCCAATGAGCAACAGGTTGAACACTTGTGGTGACATGGGCGTCAAATTGATCCGAGGTCATAAACTTTTTACAGCCTTCAGGCCGACACCCTTCCTTATCAAAACAGGACCATTTCACACATTGAGGTCAGCAACACTTCAACAACACAAACTCAACTGGCATAGTACAACTTTTAGGCGATTAGTTAATGTTAAGTGTGTTCATATCAGTTTGGCTTCATTGCATGGTCTTTGAAGTGGGACACCGTTCACCTTGAAGACATAGGCAACGCTGGCAACAGCAAAAGCCTGAGGCCTACTTCTGCATGCAAGTCCAAATGCATCACCAGTCAATCAATTTATTCTGATTGGGATGTAGCCCGTGCTATAATATGCAGAGATAAACACATGTCCCCGATTTCTCTGTAGCCCTAATATGACGAAATACAAATAAACTAAGAACACTGACGTACGGATGAATAAGAAAGCAATCTATGAAACAGCAATTTGAAGTGGTTAAAAATAAGCACTCCATGTCAGATTGTACGTTTTTCTTCGACATAATGAACAATTGGTTTCCAGTGATCGATGGACTAAGGAATTATAAATAGCTGTTAGTAGTAGCCCAAAGTGTCATTTTAAATAGCGTGTGTGCAATTTAACACAATGTGTAAAATGACACGCAATGTTTTCAATATCAGCGTTGTGTTTTAACAGTAATCCTCAACGATTTTCATCAAGTGGTTTGAATGACGCCAGAAAGACGTCAGAGAACAACAAATGCCTTGAAGTGGGCCCAAAAAAGGGTCTGTTTTGCTGGGCTTAAGTACACGCGACCTTGGGGCCAGAACATTCCATCACTACAAAAACAAGAAAACTCCCAATGAGTTTTCAGAGAGTTTCACAGAAAGCTCCACGTTTATCATACTGTAAGAACACTGCAGCAGCCATTAGCTTGTTTAGGGGGTTTTCCACTGCGATTCCCCATTACCTTGAGGTAGTAGGAGCGAGCCAGGGCCGTGGGCCTCTCTTTCTCTGCTCCAGTCTCCTCCTGCTCCAAACGCCTCCGCACCACCTGTACCACGTCCTCATGGAAAGATTTCTACACAAGAAATACCAATACAAGCGGGTGTTCAGATGACATTTTGTAACTCTGACTTCATCTAAGCGCTTGATAAGAGAACATCCGCAGACCAGTCAGTCGACACCATGTAATATAAATACCCACTGACCAGGGATATCTATACCAGTCACTCTACACCATGTAATATAATTACCCACTGACCAGGGATATCTATACCAGTCACTCTACACCATGTAATATAAATATCCACTGACCAGGGTGGTGTAGAGTCCTTTGTCAAACTTTTTGCCTACAGCTCGAAGGTCACATGCCGGCTGTCCCTCCACTCCACTGTCTGGGTCAACCTGGTTCACACACTGAGGGAAAACAGGGACATATTAAGTATAACACACACACACACACAAGCAGGTTTAAGCTGTTTGTGGGGTGGCATCTCACCTGTGAGCAGGCAACAAGGTGCTGGGTGAGGGTAGAGGTGAGCAAGCAGGCCAGCACCTTCTCCATCCCAGCCCTCAGCTCCATGTGGAGCAGCTCCCTCCAGGCACTAGGCTGTGACTGGCTGCAGGGTCGGCAGGAATACACAACGCTCTCCGGCAGGCTGGACAGGATCTCATACAGGTCATCTGGATAAGCAAGGGAGAGAGCGAGAGTGTGTGGAGAGAGAGAGCGAGAGTGTGTGGAGAGAGAGAGCGAGAGTGTGTGGAGAGAGAGAGCGAGAGTGTGTGGAGAGAGAGAGCGAGAGTGTGTGGAGAGAGAGAGCGAGAGTGTGTGAGAGAGAGAGCGAGAGTGTGTCGAGAGAGAGAGCGAGAGTGTGTCGAGAGAGAGAGCGAGAGTGTGTCGAGAGAGAGAGCGAGAGTGTGTCGAGAGAGAGAGCGAGAGTGTGTCGAGAGAGAGAGCGAGAGTGTGTCGAGAGAGAGAGCGAGAGTGTGTCGAGAGAGAGAGCGAGAGTGTGTCGAGAGAGAGAGAGAGAGCGAGAGTGTGTCGAGAGAGAGAGCGAGAGTGTGTCGAGAGAGAGAGCGAGAGTGTGTCGAGAGAGAGCGGAGAGCGAGAGCGTGTGTCGAGAGAGAGAGCGAGAGCGTGTGTCGAGAGAGAGAGAGCGAGAGCGTGTGTCGAGAGAGAGAGCGAGAGCGTGTGTCGAGAGAGAGAGAGCGAGAGCGTGTGTCGAGAGAGAGAGAGCGAGAGCGTGTGTCGAGAGAGAGAGCGAGAGCGTGTGTCGAGTCGAGAGAGAGCGAGAGCGTGTGTCGAGAGAGAGAGCGAGAGCGTGTGTCGAGAGAGAGAGCGAGAGCGTGTGTCGAGAGAGAGAGCGAGTGCGTGTGTCGAGAGAGAGAGCGAGCGCGTGTGTCGAGAGAGAGAGCGAGCGCGTGTGTCGAGAGAGAGAGCGAGCGCGTGTGTCGAGAGAGAGAGCGAGCGCGTGTGTCGAGAGAGAGAGCGAGCGCGTGTGTCGAGAGAGAGAGCGAGCGCGTGTGTCGAGAGAGAGAGAGCGCGTGTGTCGAGAGAGAGAGAGAGCGCGTGTGTCGAGAGAGAGAGAGCGCGTGTGTCGAGAGAGAGAGAGAGCGCGTGTGTCGAGAGAGAGAGAGAGCGCGTGTGTCGAGAGAGAGAGAGAGCGCGTGTGTCGAGAGAGAGAGAGAGCGCGTGTGTCGAGAGAGAGAGAGAGAGAGCGCGTGTGTCGAGAGAGAGAGAGAGTGCGTGTCGAGAGAGAGAGCGCGTGTGTCGAGAGAGAGAGCGCGTGTGTCGAGAGAGAGAGCGCGTGTGTCGAGAGAGAGAGCGCGTGTGTCGAGAGAGAGAGCGCGTGTGTCGAGAGAGAGAGCGAGTGAGTCGAGAGAGAGCGAGTGAGTCGAGAGAGAGAGCGAGTGCGTGAGTCGAGAGAGAGAGCGAGTGCGTGAGTCGAGAGAGAGAGCGAGTGCGTGTGTCGAGAGAGAGAGCGAGTGTGTGTGTCGAGAGAGAGCGCGCGTGTGTCGAGAGAGAGCGCGCGTGTGTCGAGAGAGAGCGAGTGTGGAGAGAGAGAGAGAGAGAGCGAGGGTGGAGAGAGAGAGAGAGCGAGTGTGGAGAGAGAGAGAGCGAGTGTGGAGAGAGAGAGAGCGAGTGTGGAGAGAGAGAGAGCGAGTGTGGAGAGAGAGAGAGCGAGTGTGGAGAGAGAGAGAGCGAGTGTGGAGAGAGAGAGAGCGAGTGTGGAGAGAGAGAGAGCGAGTGTGGAGAGAGAGAGAGCGAGTGTGGAGAGAGAGAGTGTGGAGAGAGAGAGAGCGAGTGTGGAGAGAAAGAGAGCGAGTGTGGAGAGAGGCAGACAAACATCAGAAGGGAACAACAAATCAAACCGTAATGCCAAGACAAACACATCACTAACAGCATGTTAATATGTGATTGACGGCATGAAACGACTGTTTAATGCCATTGGAAAACAGAAAACACAGTGGTGGTGCCTAGGGTATAGATAGAACCGCATTAACTTAAGGCTGAGGAACCGACATGAAACCGTGTTTTGTGAGATTTGTCCATTTATGGCATTCTATGCCAGTGCCAAAGGGCATTGTGGGTATGGCTGAACCCCTGGCCATGTTAAAAAAGTAACCCTTAAAGACATCAATCAAGGAATCACAAAGCTGGCATTGAGTCGTACTGCTCCTTTAGGCAAAACACTGTGAAGACGTCTCACCTGTTAGGTCTTCACACTTGGCGTGGACCCAGTGGTTACAGGTGGCACACTGCATCATCTGGCTGTCATAGTCGTTGTCCTCGTAGCACTTGAAGCAGATCGGACAGTAGTTGCCTTTTGAGAGAGATATGGTCAATACCATGTTATTCAAAGACAAACATTGCAATCCATCATTAATAAACTTTATAGTGTCAGCAAAAAGAGTCCCGTCATCTCACCTTGGTCATGGAGCTTAGTGCAGTCTGGACAGAGTCCTTTCTCATGGTTCCACTCAGTATCCCAACTTTTCCCAGGTGTCACTCCACAGCTTTTACACCTGATGCATGTCATACACACCCAGGCCTTCTTCCTCTTGTTGGGTTTGGGATAGTTAGGTCCCAGACAGGGAGGATGATAACAGTTCTGACATCGGTCACACTCAAGCAGAGGCTGAGGAAGACCAGAAAGTAAGTGGGTGAGAGCTGAGGTCTGCAGTGACCTAATAACCACCAGGTGATCAGCATTAGGGTGGGGGGGTAGGCCTAATGACCACCAGGTGATCAGCAGTAGGGTGAGGGGGTAGACCTAATAACCACCAGGTGATCAGCAGTAGGGTGAGGGTGTAGAGCTAATGACCACCAGGTGATCAGCAGTAGGGTGAGGGGGTAGACCTAATAACCACCAGGTGATCAGCAGTAGGGTGAGGGGGTAGACCTAATGACCACCAGGTGATCAGCAGTAGGTGATGTAGAGCAGACCACCAGTGAGGGGGTGAGGGGGTAGACCTAATAACCACCAGGTGATCAGCAGTAGGGTGAGGGGGTAGACCTAATGACCACCAGGTGATCAGCAGTAGGGTGAGGGGTAGAGCTAATGACCACCAGGTGATCAGCAGTAATGACCACCAGGTGATCAGCAGTAGGGTGAGGGTAGACCTAATGACCACCAGGTGATCAGCAGTAGGGTGAGGGGGTAGACCTAATGACCACCAGGTGATCAGCAGTAGGGTGAGGGGGTAGACCTAATAACCACCAGGTGATCAGCAGTAGGGTGAGGGTGTAGACCTAATGACCACCAGGTGATCAGCAGTAGGGTGAGGGGGTGACCACCACAGGTGATCAGCAGTAGGGTGAGGGGGTAGACCTAATGACCACCAGGTGATCAGCAGTAGGGTGAGGGGGTAGACCTGAATAGGGTGACCACCAGGTGATCAGCAGTAGGGTGAGGGGTAGACCTAATGACCACCAGGTGAGCCTAATGACCACCAGGTGATCAGCAGTAGGGTGAGGGGGTAGACCTAATGACCACCAGGTGATCAGCAGTAGGGTGACCTAATGACCACCAGGTGATCAGCAGTAGGGTGAGGGGGTAGACCTAATGACCACCAGGTGATCAGCAGTAGGGTGATAGACAGGTGATCAGTAGGGTGAGGGTGTAGAGCTAATGACCACCAGGTGATCAGCAGTAGGGTGAGGGGGTAGACCTAATGACCACCAGGTGATCAGCAGTAGGGTGAGGGGGTAGACCTAATGACCACCAGGTGATCAGCAGTAGGGTGAGGGGGTAGACCTAATGACCACCAGGTGATCAGCAGTAGGGTGAGGGGGTAGACCTAATAACCACCAGGTGATCAGCAGTAGGGTGAGGGGGTAGACCTAATGACCACCAGGTGATCAGCAGTAGGGTGAGGGGGTAGACCTAATGACCACCAGGTGATCAGCAGTAGGGTGAGGGGGTAGACCTAATGACCACCAGGTGATCAGCAGTAGGGTGAGGGGGTAGGCCACAGGGCCTGCGTGGATACCTTGGACTGCTTGTTCTTTCTGCCACACACGTGGCAGCATTTGCATCGGCGACAGCACCAGTTCTCCTTGTTCTCATCAGAGGGCTGCTCCGTTGGATCAAGACAGAACCGGTGAAAGGGCTCACAGCACACTTGGCAGTACAGCATTTGCTAGAACAGGAACACACAAATAAGCCCAGGGATGACACTTTAAATAACGGCTTTGACAGACAGCACACGCCAAACAAACCGAACACATGAGAGAGGAGCAAATAAGTAGTGTTGAAAACAAAGCCACCCCACTAATGGGCTGCAGTAACCTGACAGAGACCCAGTCATTACCTCATGTTGTCCTTTACTGGCACACAGCAAGCAAACACAGGGTGGCATGAGAGGCACAGACGTCAGGATACTCAGGCCACCCATCAACCACACGTTCTGGAAAGTGCAGTCCTCCTGCGGGGAGACATGAAAGGGTTAACACAGAACAAACAGTGATTGGCTAGTGAATCGATGACATGTGTTGAAAGCATCTGCCATCAATAATAAAAAAACGGTGTTTGAGTTTATTCAAGAAGACATAAAGCTGAAGTGTTTACAAATCCAATGCACAAAAAAACAATTGAAAACCAACAAAAGTACCAACCAAAGTAACAAATAAGCCTCGTACAATTTTAGAGTGTGAACCCATCTTACACCTCTGTCTATTAAATACCAGTTAACCACTGAATATCACAAATGGACCCAGTTGACTTGATAGACGAACACTGCCATCTAGTGGATGGATGATGGCATGACAGAAGTGAACACAATCTGATTACATTCGACCTAAAGGTGCGAGTTGCACATCCTACCCAATAAACACCTCCATCAAATTAAATGGTTTGAGGTTGGATTAAAAAAACTAAAAGGTTCAACAGTTAAGTGCAGTAACGCGAGTTGGCCATCTGTTAAATTTGGCCCAATAATCGACATGTTCTTGTCACGCCAGGCTGCTCTGGAGTCTAATGGTTAGGGCAACTGTGAAACTCAGAAACACCTAAACACATTTCCATAAAACTGACTGGCAGCAGTAGTTAGGAATGCATTATGGGTAAAATGGCAAGTGGACATCACCATGTCAATGAAGTATTTTTATTTCTTAATCAATGATGACAGTGTGTAAAGCTGAACATTCATATACATCTGGAATTTTACGAGTCAATACTGAAAGTCAGTTATAAGTCAGTTATAAGTCAGTTATAAGTCAGTTATAAGTCAGTTATAAGTCAGTTATAAGTCAGTTATAAGTCAGTTATAAGTCAGTTATAAGTCAGTTATAAGTCAGTTATAGCCAGTTTTAAGTCGTTTTAAGTCAGTTTTAAGTCAGTTTTAGGATTTTAGGTCAGTTTTAGGTCATTTTAGGTCAGTTTTAGGTCAACAACATTGAAGCCACTGCATGTCAATCAGTACAATATAAACTGTCAGTTATAAGGTTATAAGTCACCCCCGTGAATACCACACAATGGAATAATACACACTGGAATACACACACACACCTCGCTTTAATAAGTAGTAAACAGTGAATAAGACACGGAAAACCATAGCTACAATAGCCAGAGAAAGTGATCCAACCTTAAAGTCCACTCTGATCTTGTGAGTAGGTTCTGACGGCTCTCTCTCTCTCTGGTCAAACCCATTGGCCAGGGCGGCCAGGACGCTGGGTGGCGTCTGCTCCAGAGGATTCTGGGAAACATATGACAGAGCATAAACACAGGCTCAGCCCCAACCATATCCATCTACATATTTCCCCTCTCACCCCCTACCCTCAGCCACCCCATGAGGCCCCCAGGGCAGGTTAGCTGGCCCCAAGGGTGCGGGGGCCCCTGGTCCTCGTGGTAGGAGGAGGAAAGCTCCTGGTCAGACAGTGGTTGCGGGGGGAACTGCATCATCTGCAGCAGCAGCTGCTGCTCTGCCGTAAGCCCGTGGGACTCTCCCTGGTCATCATCATCCAGCCAGCTGTCAACACCACCACTCCACAGGCCTGTCTGCCTCCACTGGGCCTGTGTAGGGTGGGAGCGCTGGGGCCAATGCAAAAGACCAGCCTTATCTGCCATGACCACCTACAATATAAGCAACCAGCCAGTTAGGAGTGGAAGTGAAGAACGGAAAGTCCCACCATAAGGTGCAGCAGAAAAGACTGAGTGAAAAGATCCAGGAGACAAGAGATTAAAGGTGGAGATGGGGACTGGGTTGTGTAGATCCTGTGTGTACTCCTCCTAGGAGACCCAGACAGGTTATTGGTTCTGACACCGCAGGCCCAGTGACCGTGTAGAGCAGCAACCCAGACAGGTTATTGGTTCTGACACCGCAGGCCCAGTGACCGTGTAGAGCAGCAACCCAGACAGGTTATTGGTTCTGACACCGCAGGCCCAGTGACCGTGTAGAGCAGCAACCCAGACAGGTTATTGGTTCTGACACTGCAGGCCCAGTGACCGTGTAGAGCAGCAACCCTGAACCAGACAGGTTATTGGTTCTGACACCGCAGGCCCAGTGACCGTGTAGAGCAGCAACCCTGACCCAGACAGGTTATTGGTTCTGACACCGCAGGCCCAGTGACCGTGTAGAGCAGCAACCCAGACAGGTTATTGGTTCTGACACTGCAGGCCCAGTGACCGTGTAGAGCAGCAACCCTGACCCAGACAGGTTATTGGTTCTGACACCGCAGGCCCAGTGACCGTGTAGAGCAGCAACCCTGACCCAGACAGGTTATTGGTTCTGACACCAGAGGCCCAGTGACTGTGTGGAGCAGCAACCCTGGAGTGAATCTTCACCTTTTCAGTTTTACGGCGAGGAGGAGGAACTCTGTGATGCATCCTGCGTTGTCTAATGCCGTCGTCTGATAAGTCTCCAAGGAATCCATCCAACGGCACAAAGTCTGCAAACAAGACAAAAGAAAACATGCCATTCAAGAATGAGACAGATTTATTAAAGAATGGATGTATCATTTACCCAAGTTGGTGAGACTCATATCTCAGAGTGTGGGTCAATTCAGTTTATATATAAGTTAGTGAGACTCGTATCCCGGAGTCTGGGTCAATTCAGTTTATATATGTTAGTGAGACTCGTATCTCAAGAGTGTGGGTCAATTCAGTTTATATAAGTTAGTGAGACTCATATCTCAGCTTAATCGGCCATGGCGTATAACCTTTCACCCTAGACATTCTGTGCATTCATAACAGTGGGCGCTTCACTGACGCAATGGACAAAGAAGCAGCTATGTTTATCATTCACATTTCAGAGTAATAAGTGCATTCCCCGGACAAGGATCTGCTTAAAGATCTGCCCATACGAAGTAGAGGCAACTGCCGAGGTACGATCACTTGTCACTAATGTTCATGTCTTTACCGTGGCTGCGTGGCCCAGGGCCTCTTCTCCTGCCGGGTGAAGAGAAGTTGGAGCCAACCGTGATCTCCACGTCAGTGTCGTAGTCCATCAGGTCCAAGTACGAGCGTGGCTTTACACAACGGCGTGGCTGCTTCCTCACAGACGGGCTCTCACCGTCCCCCAACTCCATCCCGTCGGCGTCCTCGTTGCTAGACTCCCCCCTGCTGGCGAAATGCTGCCGGCGCTTCTCAGGTCCTTTGAGGTACTTGCGACTCAGACGGCGAGCTTTTCTCTCTTCGACCTCGTCGCATCGTTTTAATCTTTGCGAGGAGACAAGAACAATATGAAGGGGTGTCGTCAGTGCGTTTTCTCAACCTGCGGCGAACATGAGCGTCGCCGTACGATGATGGGGCGCACTTACATGCAGCACTGGCGCTTGGTGTTGGGACCCCCGAACTTGGGCTTGTCCAGGCAGTTCATGCACTTGGCACAGTCCAGCTCGTGATTGCAGCCCTTGCAGGTTCCACACCGGCGAGAGCGGTACCCGAATGGACCGAGGCTCTTCTGTTTAGAGAAGCCGCCACCAGACTTCCTGACCGTGATGACCTTCTGGTCCGGCAGCCCGGGACTATCTGGGCCGGATTCAAAATGGCCACCTGCAATAAACGCCACTCAGTGAACTTCATGCCAAAGTGATAGAGAAATGTGTGAATGCGCACACACACACACACACACCCGCGCACGCACGCACACACCCGCGCACGCACGCACACACCCGCGCACGCACGCACACACACACCCGGGCGCACGCACACACACACCCGGGCGTGCGCACACACACGCACGCACACCAACCACACACACGCACACCACCCACACACACCACACACACGCACACCACGCACACCACCCACACACACACCACCCACACACACACCACCCACAAACACACCACCCACAAACACACCACCCACAAACACACCACCCACAAACACACCACCCACACACACACCACCCACACACACACCACCCACACACACACACACACACACCCACACACACACCACCCACACACACCACCCACACACACACACACCACCCACACACACACACACCACACACACACACACACACACCCACACACACACACACACACCACCACACACACACACACACCACCCACACACACACACACCCCACACACACACACACACCCCCACACACACACACACCACCCACAAACACACACCACCCACAAACACACACACCACCCACAAACACACACACCACCCACAAACACACACACCACCCACAAACACACACACCACCCACAAACACACACACCACCCACAAACACACACACCACCCACAAACACACACACCACCCACAAACACACACACCACCCACAAACACACACACCACCCACACACACACACACCACCCACACACACACACCACCCACACACACACCACCCACATACACACCACCCACAAACACACCACCCACAAACACACCACCCACAAACACACCACCCACAATCACACCACCCACAATCACACCACCCACAATCACACCACCCACAAACACACCACCCACAAACACACCACCCACAAACACACCACCCACAAACACACCACCCACACACACACACGATTTTGCCATCAGATTGTGAGGCCCTACCGTGACTATTTCCAGAGGGGGATATACCGGTTCTTTCATGCAGTGGTAGAGCACTGAGTCTCGGTATCATATCTTCAGGAACCAGGGCCCGGGGCTGACCCAGCACCACAGCTGCATCACGGCACACGTGTTTGATTCGTGGACCCCCTGCTTGACGGAACTCCTGTATCACCATGAAGAGGGGTATTAGGACACATCCATCACACAGAAACATGTTGCATTGGACCATAAGGGTCATTGTGAGGACAAAACGACATACTGACATTGTATAGCATGAATCTAAACACATTCAGGTGATCGAAACACAGCTCATAGTCACAGATCTATACATTCTACCTGGTCGGTGATCCCATAAATTAAAACCTATTTGGAATTTGCTCAGTACATCAAGTACATATGCGGTTAAATTCTTATTTATATTTAAGATGTGTAAAATAAGTCATTACTCTATGCTTGCTGTCGCCAAAGTTACGTGTAATATAACGATATAAGATAACAGTATATAATTATCAGGCGTCTACAATGCTTACATCTGGTCAGTCATACCAAAGAGACAGAGAGCAGTCTCTGACTAACCCTGGACTTTCCATGAGAACACTTTATTTATAGAAAATTATGCTTTTTTTCAAGGTCTGTATTGCAAAACTAGAATAATACTGCATTACATGTTGAGTCAATACATCCGTAATCTGCTGCCGGATAATGAAACACGTGCACAAGCATTGGCGTTATGTTAAACATTCATTTGCCAGATGTTGTGTCTGGTTATTAAGACTTCAGAGGCTAAACAGGGGCGGTAAAATTTAAATGATACACGTGGGTTTGGGTCATTCTAGAGGCGTTATTGTGGGGGTTGTTGAGTTCACTCAGCATAGCCCACGTTTCCGCTCTACACATAAGAAACAACTGACGTGTTTCAGACACTACTAGATAGATGCATGGCTAATTTCACGGGGTTCAGCGCTCTATTATTGTACTCAAACTGTTAGCAGTAAAGGCAATGCAAAACCCGAGCAGTTATGCTGTTGCAGACACATAATCACATTAAAATATGAACAAAACTGGGATGAAATGTTAGGCGTCTTATTTTTCATGTTTGAATGTGATTACCTGAGAATGGGGAGGGTTGAATGTGTTTACCTGAGAATGGGGAGAATTAAATGTGTTTACCAGAAAATAAAGAGGGTTGAATGTGTTTACCTGAGAATGAGGAAGATGGAATGTGTTTACCTGAGAATGAGGAGAATTAAATGTGTTTACCAGAAAATAAAGAGGGTTGATTGTGTTTACCTGAGAATGAGGAAGATGGAATGTGTTTACCTGAGAATGAGGAGGGTTGAATGTGTTTACCTGAGAATGAGGAGAATTGAATGTGTTTACCAGAAAATAAAGAGGGTTGAATGTGTTTACCTGAGAATGAGGAGGGTGGAATGTGTTTACCAGAGAATGAGGAGGGTTGAATGTGTTTACCTGAGAATGAGGAGGGTGGAATGTGTTTACCTGAGAATGAGGAGGGTGGAATGTGTTTACCTGAGAATGAGGAGGGTTGATCACATTTAAGGCAGCAGGCTCATGCTGCTCTTTCGGTTTCCTCCTCCGTCTCTTTCCTGCTGCATCTCTGGAGCCAGCAGCCCCTGAGAGAAGCTGGAGATCAAAATGTTCATCACTATGGGTTAACTGGCGACGCTCTTCTGAGACTTCACAATACTTGTGTTAAGTCACATTGACGCCATGTTGTTCGTAAACAAGTAACAATACTAATAAAATGTAATCCTTGTAAATTCAACTGAGCAAAAAAGCCATCCTAACCCCTGAGGACTTGAGTTGTTTCTGCTGGTCGATCTTGATGAGCTGGACCTTGGCTTTCCTCAGAAGATTGAACATCCTGGTATTTGCCCCTGTGTGACCAACTCTCCTGGAGGCTCCCTTCTCCTCAGCAACAACACGGTCAGCTTCAGCAATTGTGTCAAGGTCCAGTTCCTGTGGCTCAAGCTTTTCTGCTTTTGGGTGGAGAAAGTCACTGGCATGTAACATACTTTGACTGGCCATGCGTATCCACATACATACATACGTATGGATTTTAAAAGGCACAATTACACAAAGAACAGTGACTGAACAAGCAGGCTAATGTTAAAGGAGAATTTCACTGTTTATAACATGACAATAGATGATTTCTAACCCTGAAATTAGTGTACAGGCCAAGAAATTAACTAGAGATATGTATTTAAACTGCCAACCTATATCAGCTTACTTTTCGAACTACTAGCTAACAACCAACATAAGTATTAGTGTGTGAGAATGTTTCCGTGCAGGTCTAAATGCCATTTAAGTAGCTCCAAATCAAACAAATATACAGTGTCTTTTTGTACATTTTAACACACTGTGGCTCAGGACAGCTATTAGAAAAACATATATTTGCCCCTCTAACAAACAGCAACACTGCTATGGGATTTATTACGATTACAGACACGAGTATGACACCCCTAGCAATTACAGTTTTTGCAAGCAGTGACTAAAGTAAGCTGAAGTGTGAAGAAGGACTGTTTGCAAATAATTGACCCAATCACGTTTTCAGGGTGAAAACCCAATGAAGAATTAGTTGAAGAAATTGACTTTGTAAACAACATCAGCATCAAGTATCTCACTAAGTAATATAAGAATGAAATATGTATTTGCTTACCCGCAAGAAATTTCGACGCATTCATTTTGTCTTTCTCCGTCAGCGCCTCCTGTTCGCCATATTGAAGTGTTAAGAACTTTGAGTTCATTGTACGAACACACACAGAGACTTTCCGTACAACCCCTGGGCTATCCAGATCCTCAATCTTCAGCTTTGATTTGCCTTGCTTGGGTTTGAGTTTGCTTGGAGGTGTAATTATGGGACATTTCTTCAGACAAATGCTCTTCACTTCATCATCCAGACCTTCTGCTAGCACATCCACTGATGACGGGAGAGTACTGCAAACGCCATCCGATATTATATTTGTCCTATTCCTTCTGAGAAATCCTGGTTGGAGCATCTTCATTCTCTTGTACATGTTGAGGTGAGACGTTTGCTTGTTAAACTTGTAGGGCGTCTTCTTCTTCTGAACCTTGTGGGGATCAGTTGATGGGTCAGAAACCATCTGGAATTCTTTGGATAAAAGTAAAGTCTCGTAGTCGCTCTGTAGGGTTTTGTCCAGTGTAAATACCTCCTCAACGGACTCTCCGGGCACATGCCACTTGAAACTGGGATTTCTCAAAAGGGACTTTCTCTTCCCAGACTGCTTTTCTAAAGAGAAGCTGTCAGTCACAGTGGTTTCCTGTTCAAGTTCCTGAGTTGAGAACAAATCAACATCTAATTGTGCCTCGCTTAGAAAGTCCTCATCGTTGATAGGTAGATCTGGAGTCAGCTCTCTACCCGTGCCGTCTTCCCGCTTCTTTCCAGTGCGTGGGTGCAAACCAAATAGCTGACCTTTCCTCAAAGAGTTCCTAAGAGGCAAAACGGACATGCCAGCATCATCCATAAACCTTTGTGGAGTCTTGATTACCCGGGAGGAACGGGCACTGACAACAGGCATGATGAAGTGCTTGATGTTTTTCAGGGAGTTTGATTTACCAGGCTGGTCATCAAAAGCATCAGAATGTGTTTCATCGTCCATAGCGCCTTTCTCTTCTTGCTCCTCCGAAATTGGCTTGACAACATCCATTTCTAGCTGCTTAGATCGAGTTTTAGACCTTGCTCTTGATCTTTTGGACCCAAGAAAGTGTAGGCTTGAATTGGATATTTTTTTCCTTTTGTATTTTGTCTTGAGGATGCCAATGAGTTTAGAACTTGCAGGCTTGGAAACAGCCTCTGTGGAGTTAACTTCCGTTAGGTCTAGCTTTTCAACCACTTCAGCTAATGCCCCTTCAGGAGACTTAATCTGATCTCTCATCATTTTTCTCTCTCTCTGCCTCTGTCTTTGTTTCTGCCTCTGTCCAATCAAGGTTCTTCTTTTCTTTTTGACATTTTTAGTCAGACTTTTAACGCAGGTTTCTGTCTGAGTATTTACCGGGGGCTCCAACACCAGCGTTTCTTCATTGCTTATTGGCTGGGTCTCTGGCTCTTCTTTTACCTCAAATTGAGTATCAGTCACAGGTTCCGATGGAGCAACTTCTGTCTCAGGAGCTTCAGCAAATTCAGATGTTGGGGTCTTTCTTGACTTCTTTCTAATTGAAAGGCTGAAATGTCTTCTCCTTCGAGCTTTAGGCACAACAGACAATGTGGAAACCAGTGTCTGCGGTTCAGATTGAGTCATCTCTGTGTTTGGAGTTTCTGTGAGTTCAGATAACACCTGCGTTTTCCCTGACCTCTTTCTACTTGGAAGGTTTGAAGTTATTCGTCCTGGTTTTGAGACAACTGACAATGTGGAATCCTCTGTCTTAATCTCATTGATATGTAGTTCTGCTTCACCAGGAAGTTCCTCAGGTAGATCTTTTGGATTTGGACTGGATTTGAGCTTGCGTTTGTGGCTTGTCCAGGGCTTATGGTGACCGCGCTTCTTCCGTGGCGTTGAAATCTTTGGAGACCGTCTTCTCCTTGCTTTGGGAATTGGCACATCTTTTGCGTCCGCTGACGGTGCGTCCGCTGACGGTGCGTCCGCTGACGGTGCGTCCGCTGACGGTGCGTCCGCTGACGGTGCGTCCGCTGACGGTGCGTCCGCTGACGGTGCGTCCGCTGACTGTGGGTCCGCTGACTGTGGGTCCGCTGACTGTGGGTCCGCTGACTGTGGGTCCGCTGACTGTGGGTCCGCTGACTGTGGGTCCGCTGACTGTGGGTCCGCTGACTGTGGGTCCGCTGACTGTGGGTCCGCTGACTGTGGGTCCGCTGACTGTGCGTCCGCTGACTGTGCGTCCGCTGACTGTGGGTCCGCTGACTGTGGGTCCGCCAAAATTTCAACTGGATCTATGATTACCACTACCTTCTTTACTTTAGGCGACAAACTAGCTTGCCTGATTAAGAATGATGGTTTGGAGCGTTTAGGTTTACCAGGTGAGGAGACTTTCTTAATCTGAAAGGGTGGTACAACCTTCGTATCCCTAATGTCAATTCGGGCAGGTGTCTCAGGATGCTGTTGCAACTCCGGTTCTACATCAATTTGATGTATTGACTTTTCCTCAGGACACAAAATATCTGCAGCCTTCTTGGTGGAAGACTGGTCGTCATAATTTTTAGGCTCAACATCTCCTGCTGTGGCATCCCCAGTGACCCCTTTCTCTTCAGTGTTCTCAATACCCTTGGTCTCACTGGATTCAGAAAGAGAAATGTTAACCACTTCAGCAGTGTTTCCCTGCCCCTCTTGCGGTTTGACAGTGTTTCCCTGCCCATCTTGCGGTTTGACAGTGTTTCCCTGCCCCTCTTGCGGTTTGACAGTGTTTCCCTGCCCCTCTTGCGGTTTGACAGTGTTTCCCTGCCCCTCTTGCGGTTTGACAGTGTTTCCCTGCCCCTCTTGCGGTTTGACAGTGTTTCCCTGCCCCTCTTGCGGTTTGACAGTGTTTCCCTGCCCCTCTTGCGGTTTGATTATATGTCCAGATTCTTGCACTACAGTATTATCATTTTTCCCCTTAACTAATGTAAGAGTCCACACAAACTTGCTACGTTTTTTCTTACGAGAAGAGCCTTTACTGTCAGGCTTAGAGGAACCTTCCAATTTGGGGTTCCTGATTTTAATCAGCTTAAAACTTGGAATCCCAATAATATCATCGTCATTATCAAAAGCCAGACCGTCACCGAAATCAACAACTGGCTGCAGAGGTTTGATGGGTAATGGAATATGCATTTCATGGGACGGCTTTTTTTCTTGGTGGACCTTTGTCCTTTGTTTATGCCGACTTCTTCTAGATGTTGATTTGGACTCTTCGATACTTGATACCTCCAACAATGACTCGGCAAGACACACTTTGTCGGTGACCTGGTTTTCTGATTCAGGTACAACTACTCCATCCGTTTTGGAGCGTGACTTAGTTCTACTTCTTCGGATAACCAGTTTACTGACTTCAGTGCTTACCTCCGTGGACCGATCTTTCCGTTTAAACTTCTTAACATCAGTTTTTGGCTCTGTGTTTGCACTTTCGAGGGCAATTTCCTGGTTACGTGTTGACTTTCTACCACCCGCAGATTTTTGGTCATCAACATCAACTTTGGCCCCAATTTGAACACTAGGGTCAGTGATCTTGGAGGCTGATCTACCACGCCTTCTTGCTGGTTTGACTCCACCACCCTCATCCTCGGTGCCATTCAGATGCTGTGCCTCATCGGCTTCCGTCTCTGTCTTTAATTTGACATGAGCACTTGAAAGCTGTTCACTTTCGACTTTGTTGTCTTTCGACAGAATCTCAAATCCTTTTATTTTGAGTTTGTCCAGAGATTTTTGACGATCCCCCTTCAGCTTACCAACGGTCTTCTTGGCCACAAACTTAATGGTAATCCTTGGAGTTGACGGAACCCCGTTTTTTGAAGGACGTGTTTCTTTTGCTGGGTTTGATTGCTTGTTTCTTGAACCCTTCCTGGCTTCCTTGGAAATACCTGAATCTGTAGAAAGTGTACTGTGGAATTCCTGTGAAGACTGTGAATCTTCTTTAGGAGTTGAAGCATCATCAGGCTTCTCTGTGGTGAAACTGAGAGGCGGCTTGTCTCGTTTCCTTTTTGATTTGGTTTTAAGAGCACCTCCTGAGGGAGGAGCAAAACAATAGGAAATAACTATGAGGTTATCTTCACTTAATTAGCTTGTCACAGGTTTTCCTCCTGTCTAATGTTTTGAGTACACAGCATATTGAAATGCAAACATTTATTTAATGTCAGATTGATTCAAGCTTTTTAAATATAACACTGTGAAATTAGCCTGAGCAAATGAAAGCAAATCATGATTCACAGTTCATCAGTAAAATCAGGATGTGCTCAGAAAGTTTTTTGGTCCAGTGAATTACTGTAGAATAAGAAAACACTTACTTTTGGTGGAATTATGTCTGGACCGTAAAGGACCTTTATATCCTTTACTATCAGCATCAAATCCTCTGAAATCATCTCCCTGAAATGAAATTAAAGATTAACTATAAAAACAATTAATAAACAATTTATAGCATGTCATTTTGCAATTTGTATTTTCCCACAAAATAAACATCCTATGTTTTAGCAGTACGCCTATCAGATGCTTTGAGAACACTGAATGATGACATATTTTACAATCTGCACTGCGGGAAGTTTGCATGCCAATGCTGAAGACTGATCAAGTTTCCTCAACTTCGTTACAAGCAAAGAACAACAAGTAGCTACATTTGAACAGAAATAGCCTGTATGATATTAATGGTAAAAAATAAGAAAAATAATGCTGCCAACAGCATCAGGCAAGAAGAAGTTGCACCAAACAAAAAACAATCTTTCAATAGAACAGAAGAGTACCTAGCTGGCAACAAGAACTGCCCTTTAAAGTGCAGGTAATGTCTTCAATCTGATCTTTAAATATTGGCTGCAGAGGGTTCTGGTTAGTCTGTCTACACCACACACTATCAATGGGCAGCCTGGCTTGCTCATAACTGAGTAAAGACTATTTCCTCAACAAAAATATATTAACTGAGTGCACAACAAGCTAGCAGGCTTTACTGCCTATTGGAAATAAAGCCTTAAAACGACTTTCAGCAGCAAAACATTGTTGACCAATCAAAATGTGATAGTTATTTGCTCTGAACCATAAACTTAATGTTTTAAACTTAATGTTAAATAATAATAGCAGCTTACATGATTGCATATTTGCTGAAAATAGAAGTACCGTATTTTCCGGACCATAAGTCGCAATTTTTTTTATCGTTTGGCTGGTCCTGCGACTTATATACGACTTGGTAGGTGCGACTTATATTTTAACATTAACTTAAATACAACTGAAAATGCCCCCAAAAAGAAAATCCTATTCTGCGGATTACAAACTACAGGTAAATGTAACTACCCTGGTTATACAAAATACTCCACGTCTCGAAACGGATGCAAACTTGCGCATTTATTATTTCCAGCGTTCTGTAGAAAAACACCATAAACAACTCCGCACAATTGCACCGTGAAAACGGTTTGCCAAGTGCAACCAGCGGTAGAAAATATAAAACAATCTCTCAAACGTTCATCACTTTACAACTCTCTTTTTGTTCGCTCCTCTCTCAACTCTCTCTCAACTCTGACCTACGCCGGTGACTCTACTTCCGGAGCAGCGTGTAACTTTATCGAACCAAATTAAAGTTATTTCTCTGTAAATAAAATAAAACATTATCACAGTGTTTCACTTGTTAAATTCCCTAAATTATTATAATTATTATAACTGCATATAGTGAAGTAACTCAGTGATAATACAGTTGCGCACATTCACTCTGTCGCCATGGAGACGCATCAACAAACTTCCGCGTCAGCTACAGTAATAAAGTATGCAGCCGAAAACGGTAATAGAGCAGCAGAAAGAAAGTTTGGAGTGAGTGAGACACTTGTGAGGGACTGGCGAAAAGCAGAGGTAACTTTAACCGCAATGAAGAAAACAAAGAAAGCTAATCGCGGGCTGAAAGCCAGATGTCCAACGCTGGAGGAACGAGTCCACAGATGAGTGCTTGAACAACGTGCTGCCGGGAGAGGCTTGTCAACGGTGAAGTTACGTCTCCTCGCTTGTTGGACTCGCTTGTTATGTTAATTTAACCTATTCAGCCGAATGTTCTATATGGTAGTTGAAAAACTTTTTTATGTGTTACGTTAACATACCGGACACTAGGGGTGGCACGGTTCACAAAACCCACGGTTCGGTTCGTATCACGGTTTTAGTGTCACGGTTTTCGGTTCTGTACGGTTTTTGTTGTTATTTTTTCTTTTAATCTTTAACACTCGCGAAATTTCCTTCAGCATATATTATATAGCTTATTAGCTTAATTATCCACAATTTAGAATACAGTATACATTTTTTTATATGCATTATCATTATGTAATCATGCACTATGAATTTGACTTGACTTTAGTTTAAGCACATTATTGGGACCATCTGAGTAAAAGCTAGGTGAGATTTTGATACAGCAAAAGAGAAGACATTGATGATTACATTATTTTTGTTTATTTGGCACAACAAAAGGAGAACGTGTATTGTTATTAGAAGTGTTTCCATTAGCATATTGAATGCATTTTGCACAATGCTTGCACACAGTCGCAGTTCTATCCACTGTTTTATTTCCGTTGTCATCGTAAGTAATAGGAAATCCAAAATGTTCCCACACACCGGATTTGAACGACACGGGTGCATCAGCCAACTCCGGGCAGCATTCATTATCTCCATTTGCCATTTCTGCAGCACACTTTTACTGCGTCTTTGTATGTTCGCACGAAACTGTCTGAGCACGAGGCTACATTGCGCATGCGTCGAACCGCGTGAACCGTGATCGAAACAAGCGAACCGAACGGTTTGGGCGTTTTTTCATGTACCGTGCCACCCCTACCGGACACCCATTCAGCCTGTTGTTCTGTGATTAAATGTTCCAGAATAAATGTATTTTTTGGTCTTGGATTTTGTGAAATACATTAAATAAATGCGACGTATAGTCCGGTGCGACTTATATATGTTTTTCCCTCGTCATGACGCATATTTTGACTGATGCGACTTATATTCCTGAGCGACTTATAGTCCGGTATATGTTTTTCCCTCGTCATGACACATATTTAGACTGATGCGACTTATAGTCCGGTGCGACTTATATATGTTTTTCCCTCGTCATGACGCATATTTTGACTGATGCGACTTATATTCCTGAGCGACTTATAGTCCGGTGTGACTTATATATGTTTTTTCCCTCGTCATGACACATATTTAGACTGATGCGACTTATAGTCCGGTGCGACTTATATATGTTTTTCCCTCGTCATGACGCATATTTTGACTGATGCGACTTATATTCCTGAGCGACTTATAGTCCGGTGTGACTTATATATGTTTTTCCCTCGTCATGACGCATATTTAGACTGATGCGACTTATATTCCTGAGCGACTTATAGTCCGGTGTGACTTATATATGTTTTTCCCCTCGTCATGACACATATTTAGACTGATGCGACTTATAGTCCGGTGCGACTTATATATGTTTTTCCCTCGTCATGACGCATATTTTGACTGATGCGACTTATATTCCTGAGCGACTTATAGTCCGGTGTGACTTATATATGTTTTTCCCTCGTCATGACGCATATTTAGACTGATGCGACTTATATTCCTGAGCGACTTATAGTCCGGTGCGACTTATATATGTTTTTCCTCGTCATGACACATATTTTGACTGATGCGACTTATATTCCTGAGCGACTTATAGTCCGGTGTGACTTATATATGTTTTTCCCCTCGTCATGACGCATATTTAGACTGATGCGACTTATAGTCCGGTGTGACTTATATATGTTTTTCCCTCGTCATGACGCATATTTTGACTGATGCGACTTATATTCCTGAGCGACTTATAGTCCGGTGTGACTTATATATGTTTTTCCCTCGTCATGACACATAGTTTGACTGATGCGACTTATATTCCTGAGCGACTTATAGTCCGGTGTGACTTATATATGTTTTTCCCTCGTCATGACGCATATTTTGACTGATGCGACTTATATTCCTGAGCGACTTATAGTCCGGTGTGACTTATATATGTTTTTCCCTCGTCATGACGCATATTTTGACTGATGCGACTTATATTCCTGAGCGACTTATATTCCGGTGTGACTTATATATGTTTTTCCTCGTCATGACACATATTTTGACTGATGCGACTTATATTCCTGAGCGACTTATAGTCCGGTGTGACTTATATATGTTTTTCCCCTCGTCATGACGCATATTTAGACTGATGCGACTTATAGTCCGGTGTGACTTATATATGTTTTTCCCTCGTCATGACGCATATTTTGACTGATGCGACTTATATTCCTGAGCGACTTATAGTCCGGTGTGACTTATATATGTTTTCCCTCGTCATGACACATATTTTGACTGATGCGACTTATATTCCGGAGCGACTTATAGTCCGGTGTGACTTATATATGTTTTCCCCTCGTCATGACACATATTTTGACTGATGCGACTTATATTCCTGAGCGACTTATAGTCCGGTGTGACTTATATATGTTTTTCCCCTCGTCATGACACATATTTTGACTGATGCGACTTATATTCCTGAGCGACTTATAGTCCGGTGCGACTTATATATGTTTTTCCCTCGTCATGACACATATTTTGACTGATGCGACTTATATTCCTGAGCGACTTATAGTCCGGTGCGACTTATATATGTTTTTCCCTCGTCATGACGCATATTTTGACTGATGCGACTTATATTCCTGAGCGACTTATAGTCCGGTGCGACTTATATATGTTTTTCCCTCGTCATGACACATATTTTGACTGATGCGACTTATATTCCTGAGCGACGTATAGTCCGGTGCGACTTATATATGTTTTTCCCTCGTCATGACGCATATTTTGACTGATGCGACTTATATTCCTGAGCGACTTATAGTCCGGAAAATACGGTACAAAAAAAATTGCAATACATAACGGCTCTCAACTAGGGCTGCAACTAACGATTATTTTTATATTTTTTCGATTAATCTATGAATCGGATAAAAACTAAAAACCATTAATATTCAACCCTTTACTGAAAAACAGAACTGACAGTGCAATTCACAGTGCAAAACATTTTCAGAAAGTGCACAAACAGGTTGCTCCTTGAACATCTCTGAGCTAATGAATAATAAAAAGTGCACAGCAATGTTTATTTTTATAAAGGACCTAACCTGTCAAAACAATAAATAATTTATAAAAATAAAGAAAAATAAAATTCAGAAAACTTAAAATGATTTGTTTGAACCTCAGAACTTATTCTCTACACATCATTCACAGACGCACACACAAACTCTCTGCATCAAGGACTCCAACATGTTTCCGTTTAAGGTGCTGTATCATCACCGTGGTGCCCCCGTGCCATGTCATGTCGCTTTTGCATATCTTGCAATTAACACACTTTTTTGATGTATTTACTTAGTGTGAAATGCTCCCAGACTTTGGATGACTTCGGTCGAACTGATTTTGCCGACTCCGCCATCAAAACAACGTTATGTCTCCGCAACGCACTCAACTCAATTGCTTTTATCTCCGCGACTGAGTGGCGTGTTTCGATAATGAAATTCGTTGCAAACTTTTTTAATTATCGATTTGTTGTTGCAGCCCTACTCTCAACATACACCAACTTAGTCAAACAAAATTAGTGGATCAATCGTGCCTGTGTTCGCATTTGACTTAAATGTTCAGGAGCTTAACACAGAATGTGTCTGATGTCTGGATATCAATTATGGAATTGCTTTAACCCTTTTTACCAAGGTAGTTTAGCAATCGAGAACCATTTCTAATTTGCAATTACACTGCGGCAAAAGGCATAAAATCGCAGAAGAACACAAAGTTACAGAGCACACGAAAACTATATACACAACCAGAAGAAAGAAGAGAGGCCAGATGAATTATTCACAAATCTAGAGATACTTGTATAGAGCAAGATAAGATGCAAAGTAGATGTTCACAGACGGGAATATGCATATACACAGATGGAATAGACTGCTTAGCGGATACTGTGATCAGGTTGCAGCTTTGACAATTGTTTTCTTGAATAAGTATGGAGTGTCACGTTTGTTAAGCCTATTGTATTAATTCTATTCATTGGCCCCAGAAAACTGAAAATAACAGCCAAAGGAAGCACTAACTAGGAATGACCAGAGGAAGGTATTTAAGCTGAATTTATATTACATGACGAAATTTTGAGGAGCGAGCTAAGGAAAATATTTCCATAAAAAGGTATAAATAAAATGGTAATATAATAAAAATATATAATAAAATGGTAACAATGAAGTTGGTGCTTTGTGTGCAGCGACGACCAGATAACTTAGGCAAAAAGATCACAATGGTGAGTGTTGTATTGGGCATGTGTTACAAAAATGGA
This sequence comes from Dallia pectoralis, assembly GCA_029465975.1. Lineage (NCBI taxonomy): Eukaryota > Metazoa > Chordata > Actinopteri > Esociformes > Umbridae > Dallia > Dallia pectoralis. The sequence goes on along the minus strand of CM055738.1, from coordinate 18,235,450 downwards.
TGGTATTGAAGAAAACAATGTACACATTTTTACAGTTTCTACAGGTATTAATACATTATTATTAACATGACTTATTTAAACAAGGGTTCCCCAAACCTTTTCTGTCACGGCATACTACTTTACATGATTAATTTTGACAAATCAAATTTTATCTACCAGAACTGAGCAATGAACATATTTGGGTATATTTTGAGTTCTGCAAATCTTTATAACATATGTTTGACTGCTTTGAAAAGTAAATAAATATATATTTTAAACCTTTTGTACATTGGTCAACCAAATACGAAAGGGAGTTAGATTCTGTTGCTGCAACTCCCACAAGGTGAAGATAATTAGGACATCTAAGTATTCTATTATCAGAAAGGATTAAAATAACAAAAAAGATTAATAACAATTTAACAATAATTAATTGTTTGTACTGGAGGCAGTTTGTGCAATCTCCTTAGTCACCTGCCTTTAGACAGATGTGTATAAAAGTGTGTGACAGGTGCATAGTGGTAAAACCCAGAATCCAAGTTTAATCTGTTAAAAATTACATTTATAGTTTCAGGTCTGAACCAGCGATGCTCAACAAAGTACAGATTTCAAAAGTCAATGACTAGATAAACTCTCCCGCCTGGCAGACAGTTGACCAATGACATTTAAGTTGTTGTGCACATGGTTACTAAGTAAACATTATCCGCGATACTGTGCTGCTAAGTGACAACAGACTTGTAACAAAACCAATGCCCGTAATACAATTACAGTGATGTTTACCATCTCCCCAAAGTATGAGACTGAAAGGAGGAGACAGAGGAGAAAGCACAAACTGCTTTTTACCTTGAAAAATTGTTAACAAAATATTATGTAAACCTTCCAAATACAAATGAATGTGATCTAGACAAGAATGCCAATATATGTAGTTTTTTAGTGATCTGGAGTCCTTAACAATGCATCACAAGAACGATGTTCTCCTGCATTATAAACGATGTTCAATATTGGAAAAAAACAGATTGTGAAAGATCTGATTGATCGCCCCACATCCCTAGTATATTCACTAGTGATGCTCAGCTGTGCCTATACACAGACTTCTGCAGACGTTGTTTGTCAAGTTCATACTGCCAAAACTCATCTTCTGCATAATAAGGCTGGTACAATGTCATTTCTAAACTGCCGATTGAACAAGTAAAGAAACGTTTGCTTTTGGCCCTCAAGAACAATGTTGTTATAGCAGTATATTTGGCACCACTGTTCTGCATAATCATCATGCTTTTTTTGTTGAGGTAATTGCCTGTGCTTCATCAGTGTTGTTCCTACTAGCCTGCTGTCCCCACATCCCCACAGTAAGTTAACATTTGCCTCATCAGGCCACACAAAAATGTTCTGAACTCAACAGAATCTGGTCATCCAGGGCTAACCTGTGGTTCACACCTTGCAGTCCTGACTCTTTGCCTGTAAAATGATGCGCAGCTGGTAGAGTCTGACACATGCACAACTACCTACTGAGTATTACTGACCTGTCGGACAGTTGTTTGGTACTTTATAAGGATAAGGATTATTTAGACATCCAGTGAATGTCATCCACAGGTACACTATGAGGCTTGGGACTGCTGAGCTCACCAGAGGTTTGCTTTTTTTATTTATATTTGCCTGTCGTTTTTAGTAGACCAACATTTTGTTCCTGCATTTCTGTTTTGTTTAATAGAAACTAGATTTTACTATTATAAGCATCTTAATACCTTCCTATACTTTCACTGACACCACTTCGTTCCCCATGTTGTCAGACACCTAAAGAACCTAAAGTAGGGGGATAAGACATAAAACTAAAAATGTTTGGCTATTTCTAAATGCTCAAACCAATATTTACAGATATCAAAGTGGAACATATACGTAAACACTATTTGTAATTGTTTTACTTCAAATCCCACATTGGGGTGCAGAAAAATAGTATACAGTTCCCAAATTCACCAAGGACTGCAGTTGATTTTATACTGTATAATACACATTTGAAAATGTGGGTTCAATGGCATTTAATAAAAATCTGTTTTTGTATATCTGACAAGGTTTTCTTTACACAGCAATAACAAACCCTTTATACTGATAGCTTAACGATTAAGCAATTAACAGAGAAAGATAAGAAATCCATGCCGTGGTTTAAATTACATAAGATAAGATGAAACGAGTTTTGATGTTCTGCTAGTGGTGGTTTAAATTAGCATTACGTTCCTAACATATTTTTCCAAGAAAACTGAAACACCTTAAAGTTCTTCTTAGATCATGCATTGACTTTCCCCTAACATGAAATTACTGGGAAGTCAACTCGTTCATTAAGTAAATAATTCACAAACCGACCACATTTTTCCAATTGTCTTCCTCCAGGTAATGCGTCGCCATCCATGAACAAAGCTGAATTACCAGGTAACTACAGCACGAACAATTTACCCAGCCATGCCTGAGAACTGGGGACACATGCTACACCTGCCACATTAAGCCAGTTAATATGCAAATAAAATCACTGTTTTCAATGCACCATAAAAAGGATACTTTAAAGTTAAGGTGCATGCCAGAATGAACATTTTCAACTTGTAAATGTTTTCAAAATCCTAGGGCAGGCCTAGGTGACATGTCAAACAGGAAAATGCAATATGCTTTTCCGTGGTACTCCTCTTGCATGCAATGAAACTGAGAAATGGACGCATTAGTAGGCCAAGCACATCATGTACACATATACTGTCCTACTGTACAGAGTTTCCTTATCATTACTTTTCCCTCCATTCACCCAACTAGCCACGTTAGCCTAGCCACATTAATTGACTCAGTGACTGCGACAAAATTGACCCGGGTGACATTCTGCACGCCATGTTTCTGATGGAAACGTGAACTTACTCTGAATACGTACACTTCCCTTAACTAAAGTTAGCTAACGCGAAATAGTAGTTAGATATACACTTTTATGTATTGGAAATGTGAGGTAGCCCCCTCCCCCCTTCTAAAATTCATAGAAAATGTACGCTAGCGAGCTAACGTTATGCACCGTTCGTTACACACTGCAGCGATTACATGAACCCAAGTAAAGTAACTACATAATGATACATTGTTATCCATAATTGAGACAAACTGTTAACATTAAGCCAACTAGCGTGGGTGTTGGTGACTTGTGGTGAATCGTACGGCTAGCTAACCCCAATACCCTATACAGACATAAACATTAGCCTTCCCCTTCTTTGTTAGCCATCCAGCTAACGTTAATGACGAACATCTAATTTAAGTGGTTACTGTACAGTAGCGTGCAAATGTGGACACGTACAAAACACAAAACTACACACACGAGCACATATGACCAGAATGACATGTTAAAAGAAGCGAAAAATACTAACTCCTGCGGCGACTGGGGCTCTCACCTCTTCGCTCCCACTCGAGCTGTAGCCAGCCTCCCCGAGGCTCTTGTGATTTGCCTCTATCCCGAGCAAGCGCACGTGAGACGGGTCCTCGTTTAACAACAGTCCCAGGCTTGAGGGCCGCGGGCCTCCGTTAGTAGCATCGTCAGCTTCTGTCCCTGATCGGCCCAGTTGCCATCGCTTCTCGGAACGCAAGCGGCTGCGAGACGACCATGGCCGACCAGGGAAGCGACCTCTGGGCGCAGCAGTAGTACCACCCTGGCCTCCTATGGCAGCCGCGGTTGCGGATCCGCAACCCGCTGCCGCCATCATAGCTTCAACAACAACACGGATAGCAACTTGAGGTGAGACAAGAGGGAAGGCGCGCGATAGGGAGGGGGACTCCACGAGGATGCTGGGAAATGAAGTCTTTACAGAAAAATATTTAAAGAGACGCTTAAAATAGTTATGATAATCAAATGATGCAGGGGTTTAGGTGGTACAACGTACCACGATAAAAACATAAGCCCCTTGTTTTGCAATGATCAAATAATAAACTCAATGTTCAGTCCAAGTTTGATTATCTATAATGTTATTATTGATAAATAACTACAATGCCCAGCGCACCTCAATGTAAATAAATAAATAAATACACATTTTGTGAATGGCCGTCTAGCTGTCAGTAATACGTATAATTAATTGTCACCTATGATGAACCAATATTTGTCCTCTACTTGAGGGGTTCTTATTTCAGATTTTTTGTCGGTGCTGGGGGTATTAGGCTACATATTGTAATGAACTAATGAACTTCACAGATTTAAATGCATTTACACAAATATTCCTGTAACATTGCTCATTTTTTAACAATATCTATTTTACTTGGTAATCCTGCACTGTATCTAATAAACGTATTCCTACGGTGCACCAGTGGTGCACCGCAAAACAGATTGAAGGGATACAGGTAATGTCAATCTGACATCACACTCACTCTGGTCTTTGCAATAGTTATGGCTCCAAGAGATACAGCTCTTGTCAAAATGGCATCACACTTGTGTGAGTTCGAAGCATGATTTGCAGTTAGAACTTTCAGTGTTGAAAATTATTCAGCTTTGTTGGCACAATTATATCTTAAGAGTTGACATAAAAAAGATTAGAATGGATAGATGTCATTTAACTTTAAGTTAGGGAAAAGTTTTAAAGAAGTTCAAATTACCCTTGCTTTGTGTGGCTTCATTATAACTAAGAGGCAGCTAATCAGAATATTAATGACATTAGGACCTCAGACTTCGAATGAAGACCTCAAGGTTAGGGTTAGGGTCTTGAGGCCTGAAACACAATTTTTTGCTTTTAACCGATATTTAATTAAACTCACCTGGCCTCCATCTGAATACGTCTCGTTATTAGACAGAGAGGATAAAAAACAGAAGCGTTTTGGCCCTCCATTTTCTGTTGCCATTTATGTACCAAATCCACCATAATGTTAGGAAGGTTGTTTAATTTTTCTTATGCTGGTTTTGAATTTGTTCTTGCTTGCATGAATAATAATGTGTGTTTCACGGTTGTGGTGAGCTTTGTTGCACAGGGGGAATTTAGTTGGGTGCACTTCCTGTTTGTCTGAATATGTGGTAATATCATTTAGCTGAGATATGACAGTTGTTTTAATAAATTATGAACACTGAATGTTTTATTAACAGTTCTTGTTAAATAAAAAACAATTCTGGCAGAAATATCTGAAGTAGGGATGCACCAATGCATCAGCAGCACATTGGTATCCGCCAATGTTTGCCTTGTTGACTGACATCGGCCTATCTGCAATAAGGAATACATTAGCCAATAGCAGTGGCCGCTTTCAGATGTGTCTTGTGAATTTTACGCAGAATATGATTGAATTCTGATGTGTGATGAAAGACCAATCAAGGGCTGAATAACTTGAAAACAGAAGATGTCTTTGTTTCCCTAGCACAAAAGGGGGAGTAAATAACAACAAAAGCATAATAATAATAATTTAAAAAACATTGCAATCAATATTGGCCTCTGACAAATTATTTTAAACATCGGTATCGGCCCAGAATTTTACAATAAGTGCATCCCTAATCTGAAGAACAATTCAAGACATTAACATGTATTTCAATTAATCTAACCTAATAGACAATGCATTTGTGTAAATAAATAAGAAATATAACATCATTCTTCACTTTACTTTCATAAGAATGAAGTATATTCTCACACTTTATGAATGTATCAGATATATGAATTACACACACACACACAACAAATCAAAATGGTAAACTGTATAATCATTCATATACAATGTACAAGTCATGTATTAAAAATAAACAAGTACTAATCAAGGTATTGCAATTATTTAAGGGGTTCCTAGAACCTGCGCCACCAATATGTAACAATGATGGTACTTTGTAGGCTGGAAGGTTGAGAAACAATGGTGGCGGACCAGAACAGAAACCCCTTAAGGGATTATCAGAAAAGGAATGACAGTTTACGTCACGCAAGATAGGACTGTATAAAAGTGAGTCCCCACGGTTGGAAATGCAGTTGATTTTTATAAAAGTCTATTTTTGGCTCCACAAATTCTTGATACTTTTCATCTTTTTGGCAGGATAACTGAATTATTTTCCACGACATGCTAAGGTTTCATGTATACTGTATTTTTGTTAAACAGCTAATTTGATTACATGCTACATAAAACCTTAACATGTCGTGGAAAATAATGAGAGGCCATGTTTGAGAGGATAAAAACTAAAATGTTTTACAAATAATTGTTCATTGTAACTAACTACTTGTGTAAGTCTGTCGATCACAGTTTACCCATGATGCAGTCCGGTTCCATTCGCTCTTTGAACTACATCACCCACACTCATATGACGCTGATTGGCCCAGTATGGACGTCACTAGTTGTTCTCTCGTGCAGCAAATTTAATGCGGAACATGTTGAATTCCCCTTTTGTGTTGATGTTTTGAGTCGTTTTTCGAGAGATATTATCAAACAACCGAGAGCTGTTGACGTGTATATATTTCAAGATTACAGGTAAATCCGTGTTAAATTAGCATTTATTCTGTTATAGTATTCCTTGCTAAAAATAATATATGTTAGCATTGTAACGTTGTGTAGCTAAACTACTAAGGTAACTATTCGCCATCCAGCTACGCTATCGCAGGCCTACACTACTGCAGGATAGTACTGTACATCTCACAGTGTATTATTCGGCTTTGAAAACATAGAATTGACAATATACTTTTTTGCAAACTGTTGTTTTAATACCTATTTACATCCCGGATCTGAGTAATATGTCTATATAGGCCAGAGTTGGGTGGATCTCAAGACATATTGTTTCCAGTCTTCTCGATAGGGGGCACCCTTGTAATGAAAAGAGCATATAGGAAGCCCAACAGAGACCCCTCAATGTAAAACTCTTCGTTTATTTGCGAAACTGTCAACATTAACCGTTCTAAAGTTTAAATTACAGGAAATCAACATGAATCTAGAGCGTCTTCCTAACAACGAGAAACTCGGCCTCTGCAGGAAATACTATTTAGGTAAGTGGGTGAAAACGTAGATGGTACATAAAGGAAGTTGGTACATGTCCTCAAATCATTGTGAATGACAATTGGTTTTAAATGGCTTTAAATGGCTTACCTGGTTGAAAATATTAATCATAATACTTTCTTATTTACCCCACTAACTCGTATTATACTGGCACTGCCTTTACTGGATGCTCGGGCTAATCTGCAAGCAGAATTTGAAACCTGTTTTTTTATTATATTCTTTACATTATGTATGTGTTATGAGTGTTTCCCTGTCCTATTGCATCTGCTCTTGTTTGGCCAGGTCACCACTAACTATTAGAATTGGTTCTCAACACGCTTATTAATGAGAATTCATGTTTTTACATTCAAGAGTCTTGTACTTATACTGTTCTACTTTTTTCTCAGGCGGATTTGCATTCCTTCCCTTCTTATGGCTGGTGAACGTGGTGTGGTTTTTCAAAGAGGCCTTTTTAAAGCCAGCTTATACCGAACAACTCCAAATCAAAACATGTGAGTATCAGTCAGCTGGTCAGTCTATTTACTCTGGGGAAAAAAGCACTTTGAAATAATATACCATGAGATTCCTTTGCACGTTATTAGTTAGTTAAGTACACAATCTATATATATATATTTTTTTTTTGTCCAAGATGACAGATGAGGATTCAACTAAAAAATTGTTGGCTATAAATTGACTCAATTTATTTTAAATAAAAGCAGACCAAAATAATCTATCTATCATAATTTATATCTCTTTATCTTTCTTTCAGATGTAAAGCAATCAGGACTAGGGTTGCTCCTATGGGTGGCTGTACTCACCACGTGGATCACCATATTCCAGCACTTTAGAGCAGAATGGGGAGTTGTTGCAGACTATCTTTCCTTCACCATTCCACTTGGCATTCCCTGAGACTGAACACAGCAGGAAGCAAGAAAGCGGTCCACTATTTGAACTGTTGGTCCACTCGTACACACTAAATAATGTCCCATATATTATAGCTGGAATTTTTCTCTTTAGGCTAAACTAATGTGTGGGATACTGTACACAACTTGACCATGACAGAATTAATAAAAGCATCTTACCGGCTGTAATTGAGTTAAATGTGTACTTGATTTTAATGTTTCATATTTTTTTATTTGTGTGGTTTTGATGAGTGTGAGAATGTCTTATGAATATCTTTTTACCCAACATTATGTCTTTGTGGATGTTTCAACACATATTAGTACATGTTGAATAAAGTTTTTGCTTTTTCTCCAATTGTGTAATAACGAATTCCGCAACAAGTATATTACCTTGTGGTAACATTAACAACTGTTTTACAACGTTTCAATCACAGTTGTTACTACGTTTGTGACTGTAATCGCTGCAATTGAATTTTCTTTCTTAATGAAATTTTCTTTCTTAATGAAATAGAAGTTTGTCAAGTTTATTACCTGTAATAAACTATTGAGCGTTGATGTTGATATGCCTGACGTTGTTTAACAATATCTTATAGGCTTTGTTAGTGTTTGTTGGTGTCACACTGAGTGCTCACAATAACACTGTCTACCTATTTCACTGATCCAATATTCTCCATTCCGTTGTGTGCATTTAACTTATTCTTTGACGGAATTTGTCTTGGCGGTTAAGTGTTTATGTTGAATTTACATTTACATGGCCTCCCATAGAATGCAAAGTAAAGCCAGCTCGCTTCCAAGTAGGATTCGTCCATATCCTTGTTTTTTTATTTTGGCTTCTCTTTGTTTTTTTTTCTATTTCCAAGTAATGGCACACGTCTACAATTAAAACGATGACACGCATCAAGGCTGCCAATCTGAAACGTTTACAGTTTCATCTGTAGAGTTGTTTGGGTCACTGTTCTAAAATATGTTATGCCTATTTACAAAAAAAATTCTGACAGATAAATGTGTGTATTTGACACTGAATGTTGGACCAACACTTGAATGTCATTTTTAGATACTTTTCAATTATATGCACCCAGTTTTTGTGTCTATCAACTGTGTTTGTTAAATTTCTACCAAGTTCATTGAATTATTTTAACTTAATTTATTTTATCCTACAAGATGTTAACTACCTTTCTGACATTATAATGTTCTTATTTTTTATATAAGCACTTTAAACAAAAAAACGACAGATCAATTTTCGAGGGTTCCAGTTTGTTATGAAATCTGTCACTATAAGTAAGTGTCTGCACTGTTTCCTGGCATTACTTGGTATTGGAATCACAGCCACCCAAATGGGCTCCACCAGAGCTCTCAGGGCGTGATGGATCGAGACATTTGTTCTGTTATTTCCAAGCTCGGAGGCATCCCTGTGCTATCAAAACGACTATCAAACAATGACTATATAAGGATAGTTTCCATGGGGTCTGGAGCTAATCAAAAACAATGTAAGGTGCCCAACAGCAAATAGTTCCCGTGTGATTATGTAACTGCAGCCATCATAAATAAACCTCCAGGCATATTAGGCCAGGCTGAAGCACGCAGACAGTCACAACATAATATTGACTTGCATCTCAAACAGTATTTAACACTGTGATCATAAGTTGCCATTTATCCAGTTTTAACTGCCCTGTCGGCAGCTCACACAGGCAACACAATTCTAATACTTTTTGTTTCATTTTTTTTTAACAATCAGTTGAACTATGATAACAAATCGGTTCAAATAAGCTAAGCAGAGACTGACATCAATGGACTTCAATCTGCCATCCACTTTTCCAGGGAGTGGGATCCGATTGGAGCACGTCCTGCCGCAGCTTATTCGAGGACTAACAGGAACATTCGATCAGTACTCGTTTAAACCATCAGAACTGCTTATCCCAGTGACTGAGCTCTCTGAAGAGGTATGTATTTTCCTGTTACACAAAATGTGTTATAGTGACTTTATAAATACCCATTCACTAGTGCTCTTGCACACTCACATGAATTACCTTGAAATAAATAAGACTGAACTAGCAGATAATGAGCAGTGGTACAGACTATAAATATTGTATTGTAATTTATTTATGTAAAATATTTGTAGTTAGTATATATAAGTATATACTAGTAAACTATTCGAATAGGATATTTGGATGAGAAATGCTTAGAAACACTGTTATGGGGGCCCTGGAAAACAAGACCCTGGGTATTTGACCATGGTTATTACAAGTTTAAATAGCTGACCAGACTACCAATCTAAAAACTTTTAGCTGGCATGACAAAATATAAACTGCCAATGAACAACAATCTTTAGAAATTGCAACCCAATGTTCATGTCTTTGGCAGAAATTAGCATTATATTACAGCTATTGTTTACACTCAATGGACTGATTGCCAGCAAAACATAAACAATATGTATGTACCTCCTTGACCCAAACTCCAATTTGATTGTTGGATAAATATTTTATGTGACACATTTTAGGAGTAAAAACTAGAAAGAAAATAATTAACCAGGGGAGAAATATAATAGAGAAAAACATTTTAGAACAATTAAAAGTACTTTTTTGGACTTTCAAATTACTTTAATAAGATTACTGTATGAGACACTGTCTTTGGGTTTATTTATTACCTTTTATTATTTCAGATATTTAGACAGAGCTACTGTACGCTGATTTGTGCATTGTTCGTGTTAGATGTTGTCAATTTAAAGTGGGTATCTTACACTGTTTTCAGGTGTTTTGTGGCCGAAGTGGATTCTTGGTTCAGATTGATGTGAAACATTATAAACCAGATGAGTTGACAGTCAAGGTGATAGGAGATTTTGTGGAGGTCCAAGGAAAACACAAACAGAAAAAGGTAAACCAAAGAAATGTAAATGTCAATGTCTGACTTTTAAAAGATTTCAGTTAAAAACACTGCATTAAAAGGGAAGTTCACCTATTTTAGTAAATTTTTATCACTTTTTCATATTGACTTAATTGTTGGTAATTCCCCAAACAGTATTATTTTTCTTCATAATATTTTTTGTGTGTTTTCTTTAGCGTTATAGGACTTTATATAATAAAAACATTTACTGTTTAGATAAATAGCAAAAAGCTCCCATGGCCGAAGGCTTCTGCTTAGTACTGTATTTATGTGTGTATAAAGTGAATTGCAAACTAACAATGACACTTTTGGGCTCTGTAATCCTTTACATTTAGAATTACACAATGACTATAGAGCTTGCATGCACCTCCCTACCCTACCACAAGTAGTCACTAGAGTCCCATCTGACATCCACCCTAGATAGCGCTGGGGTAATTTTGCCAGGCCCTCTGCTGGAGACCTAGCAGTATGCGGAGGTCAAATATTTGTGCCAAATAAGGGTAAAAAGCAGAGCTGACGACTAGAGAAACTATCCCAATCAGAGGAAGCAATATCCCGGAGTAACCCCCTTCTTCTTCGATCATGATTCCCAATATAACCAACCACAAAGGTTCTTATTTGATTGGCGAAGAACTAAAAAAAGATCTCAGTAATGATAAAAAGAAAACAGACGAGGGTATAATTGCCTTCTAAAAGGCACCCTTGTTGCCTAAATACAAGACTAACCAGAATAAAATTCCTCACAGTATTCCCAAACATGTTCGAAGGATGGGTCGGGGTTGGTGACTCTACAGTTCAACAACCGCTACAGGATCCCGGGGAATATTGACCCCATGGCTCTGGAGTCGGCGGTGTCACCTGAAGGCATCCTCATCATATCTGCTCCTCTGCTGAAGGGAGAGAACTCCTGAGACTTGTTGCGCTCAAAACATACAGAAGGATCCCACACCAATGTATATACAAAATAACTGCACATAATATTTTTTCTATGAATGTGCACACATCTAATGGGAACAGTTTAGGAACCAACAGAAAGAGTGACACAATAATTCAAGAAAAGCTGACTAATTAACCTGACTTATAGAGGCAAAAATACATTCTCATTCATAAAAAAACACTAACAAAGTATCTGGAACTATCCTGAGCCAAAACAAACATGCTGTCACACCATTTATATTCCCTGCACCCCCTCTGTGGTTAGTACACTCACAGTACAGCTTCTACAGCGTGACATGCACTGATATAGCATGGGCTCAAATCTACCGCACATGCACTGATATAGCATGGGCTCAAATCTACCGCACATGCACTGATGCATGGGCTCAAATCTACCGCACATGCACTGATGTAGCATGGGTTCAAATCTACCGCACATGCACTGATGCAGCATGGGTTCAAATCTACCGCACATGCAGTGATGTAGCATGGGTTCAAATCTAGCCCATTTCTCTTTTTGCATAAACATAATCCTCTTTCAAACTATGCAAAAAAGTTCCTGTCCAATAAAGCGTAATAATAAACACACACACACACACATTATGTATACAATAAAATGCCCTGAAATTGTTTGTGTAAATGTTTAAAACATTCTACAACATTACTAAGTATGTTCCCAATTATTTTATTGATAGTATCAAGGGTGTTTAAAAAACACAAATAAGGGTTGTTGTTGTATTTTTCAATGTTTTTATTGTAGAAATGTTTCTGTTACCAAGTACAACATAAAAAAACAATGATTTTGCACTGACTGTAGGTGTTTCTTCCATGGGTGTTCCAGTGATCACCAGTGGTCACTTCTCCTGGAATTCATTCAACAATGAGTTCACCTCACTGGAACAATAAACACATTTAGACAATGAGTTCACCTCACTGGAACAATAAACACATTTAGACAATGAGTTCACCTCACTGGAACAATAAACACATTTAGACAATGAGTTCACCTCACTGGAACAATAAACACATTTAGACAATGAGTTCACCTCACTGGAACAATCAACACAATTAGACAATGTAATTATCTCAGCCTTAGTCAATTTAATAAACATTCGATATCCACTGTACACTCTGTATAACTACAAAATAATCAAGACAAAATAAAGAAAATTCTCAAATGATGTCTATAAGGAAGGATCATTTACCAGATTTGCTCTTTCACCCACTTCCTTTGCTGGCGTAACACACGCAGCAAGGGGTCCTCTTCGAAATCTCTTTCATCTGAATCTTAAGGGGGGGAAATACACACATGGAACATCACTGTCACTCATTACAGGTTTAAAGAAATGTACAAAAGGCAAGTGCTCACCAGGACTGACACTCTTTCAGTCGGCAAACCAACCCCAGGGAGTACTGAGCCAATTTACACCAGGATCCAAAGTCAATGTAACCACTACACCAGTGGGAGTGGCCTAATTTAGCTTCAATTCCTTATATTTAGTGATTTCTCATATTTAAGTGAGAATGACTTTGAGGTGACTTTGAAGTGTTTCCCTGCTGCCTGGTGAAAAAAGGTCAACACTCAGCAGTCTCTACTGTTCTATAGAATAAAGGTCAACACTCAACAGTCTGCACTGTTCTATAAAATAAAGGTCAACACTCAGCAGTCTGCACTGTTCTATAGAATAAAGATCAACACTCAGCAGTCTGCACTGTTCTATAAAATAAAGGTCAACACTCAGCAGTCTGCACTGTTCTATAGAATAAAGGTCAACACTCAACAGTCTCCACTGTTCTATAGAATAAAGATCAACACTCAGCAGTCAGCACTGTTCTATAAAATAAAGGTCAACACTCAGCAGTCTGCACTGTACTATAGAATAAAGGTCAACACTCAGCAGTCTCTACTGTTCTATAGAATAAAGATCAACACTCAACAGTCTCCACTGTTCTATAGAATAAAGGTCAACACTCAACAGTCTCCACTGTTCTATAGAATAAAGGTCAACACTCAGCAGTCTGCACTGTTCTATAGAATAAAGGCCAACACTCAACAGTCTCCACTGTTCTATAGAATAAAGGTCAACACTCAGCAGTCTGCACTGTTCTATAGAATAAAGGTCAACACTCAGCAGTCTGCACTGTTCTATAGAATAAAGGTCAACACTCAGCAGTCTGCACTGTTCTATAGAATAAAGGTCAACACTCAGCAGTCTCCACTGTTCTATAGAATAAAGGTCAACACTCAACAGTCTCCACTGTTCTATAGAATAAAGATCAACACTCAGCAGTCTGCACTGTTCTATAGAATAAAGGTCAACACTCAACAGTCTCCACTGTTCTATAGAATAAAGGTCAACACTCAGCAGTCTGCACTGTTCTATAGAATAAAGGTCAACACTCAACAGTCTCCACTGTTCTATAGAATAAAGGTCAACACTCAGCAGTCTGCACTGTTCTATAGAATAAAGGTCAACACTCAACAGTCTGCACTGTTCTATAGAATAAAGGTCAACACTCAGCAGTCTGCACTGTTCTATAGAATAAAGGTCAACACTCAGCAGTCTGCACTGTTCTATAGAATAAAGATCAACACTCAGCAGTCTGCACTGTTCTATAGAATAAAGGTCAACACTCAACAGTCTCCACTGTTCTATAGAATAAAGGTCAACACTCAGCAGTCTGCACTGTTCTATAGAATAAAGGTCAACACTCAACAGTCTCCACTGTTCTCACCTTCAATAAAGAGCAACACTGAGCTGCACCTCCCGTTCTATAGGCGGGGGTCAACATCTGGACTGTTCTAGGAATAAAGGCAGCACTCAGGGGGTTCTGAATAAAGGTCTCGTCTGCAGAGTCCACAGTCTCCACTGTTCTCACCTTCAGGGAGCAACCCCTCCCGTAGGGCCATTGGAGAGTCTGTGGTCCACGGACACAGGGAAGGGCAGTCTGTGGTCTTTCTGAAATTACCTGCCAGTGAACATAAATAAACTTTAAATAAAACAAATATATTTACGTTGTAATAAAACAAACCCTATCCATACAAGTACAAATACTACATATTACTGTGAGATCATCAATGCCGTTAACTGACCTGTCCCAGGGCACTGTGTATGGGAGAGGGAGGAGGAGCACGGTCTCCAGGGCAACCCTCACATACTGGCCTTCTTTCCTGTTGCCCTACGTCTCTGCTAGGCTCCTCCCTCCAATGAGTCGCCCTATCTGGACCTCTGTTGCCGTGGCGACTCACATTCCTAGGCTTCTCAGGATGGACGCCATCTCCAACATTATGCCTACAGAGTGTCTCTCTAAGTTTAGTGTGGGCCACATAATGAATCTCCACAAGTTACTCAATCAAAACATCCTCCTTCTGATTCGTGTCCTACCTGGCTGATATCTGGTTTCTGAGGGACGGCCGTGTCCTCTTTTCACTCCTTGCTACCTCCTTCTGTAGTGTGTTCCTTGCCCTCTCCGTTCTCTTCTGTTGAACTAAACCCTCTTCTTCTGTAGTCTCAGACAAGGAAGATGTTGCTGGAGAGGATTCTCGTTTACTGCTGGAGGTGTCTCTGGATTGGGTCTGGGTTTTGGGCTTCTGGGAGGTGCGTTCAGCCCCAGGGACCTCCCTTCTGCTTGGGCTCCTCTGGTGACTGTGTGATGGGGAGTGGGTGGGGCAGGGCAGGATATCACAGAGGAGGTGCATATGGGGTGGGACCACAGTGGTCGGTCGCAACTTGGAAACCGCGTGGCTGGAGTTGAGGGGGTGCACAGGGGCAGTTGCCGGGGGGAACGGTCCACTGGTCTCCTGGGGTTCTGGGGTTAAGGATGGCATCGCTCTGAGGGGGTCAGGGAGTGGATTCTGATGGACCTAACCAAGGGGAACACATTTAAACCACATCTAGGATGAGCTGACGGTGAATAATGATGTGGATGAATCGCAGTCAAATATTTTATATTGAAAACACACATTGCTGCATCCAGATATGTTTTTTATTGAGATTCCAGTGCTGTTCATCGAGGTGTAGTAAGTACCTTCTGAGCTTGCAGGTCAATGACAGATGGCTGGTGTGGGATCGTCTGGGACCACTGTCTGGCCTGCTCAATCTTTCTCCTTAGACGCCATTGAAACAGGATGTCCTCCTCTGGGCGTGTGCGGCTCGCTGGGGGGTTTAGCACTATTGGTTTAAAATTGGTATAAATGTCTGAGGAGCACCGGTTCCCATTCAATTATGGAGAGGAAAAGAAAGAAAGAAAATGTGATATGGGGAAATTAAGGATATAATACAAGCACAGTATAATAGTGTCTCTAGAACTTTTAAATGCAATGCCATGTTCTCGAGAAGATCTCATGCAAACTAATTAAAATGTGACATTTTGAATCTCCCCAACCTCCAAGCCTCACCAGGGGTTAAGTTGGCAACACTGGATGCTAAGGGCCTTCGGACTGGCTCCGCAATGCTTACAGGGGACAGAGAATCTGAGCATCCCAGGCCTTCAGAGCTGATGGGCATGGATCCACTGCTGAGGGACTGCTCACTGAAAATGTAATATATGGTTTTCAAACTACAAATTAAATATTAATGACTTGACCCACAACCTGGACAGTTTAACTCCTCCCACATCTCTACCTTTGGAGTAGCAGCTTGCTGGCGTTGTTTTGCAGCTGCAGAAGCTCTGGGTCACCGAGGTCACAGTGAGAGGAGTCTGACATTTCCTGCCGGGGGATAAGACAGTGCACCAGAGGGATTATCTCCTGACGTCACCAACATTATGGGAACATGAAGTAGAAAAGGTATAACGCTAGAAATAATGCTAGGAACAATCTAACACCCTCCCCACATTTAACACTTGTAATGATCCACCTCTGGTCCAGATTTACACCCCCCCACACATTTAACACTTGTAATGACCCACCTCTGGTCCAGATTAACACACCCCCACACATTTAACACTTGTAATGACCCACCTCTGGTCCAAATTAACACACCCCCACACATTTAACACTTGTAATGACCCACCTCTGGTCCAGATTTACACCCCCCACACATTTAACACTTGTAATGATCCACATCTGGTCTAAATTAACACACCCCCACACATTTAACACTTGTAATGACCCACATCTGGTCCAGATTAACACCCTCCCCACATTTAACACCTGTAATGATCCACCTCTGGTCCAGAATAACACCCTCCCAACATTTAACACTTGTAATGATCCACCTCTGGTCCCATCTAACACCCTCCCCACATTTAACACTGGTAATGATCCACCTCTGGTCCAAATTAACACCCCCCACACATTTAACACTTGTAATGATCCACCTCTGGTCCAATCTAACACCCTCCCAACATTTAACACTTGTAATGACCCACCTCTGGTCCAGAATAACACCCTCCCAACATTTAACACTTGTAATGATCCACCTCTGGTCCCATCTAACACCCTCCCCACATTTAACACTTGTAATGATCTGGTCCATAACACCCTATTTAACACTTGTAATGATCCACCTCTGGTCCAAATTAACACCCCCCAACATTTAACACTTGTAATGATCCACCTCTGGTCCAAATTAACACCCTCCCAACATTTAACACTTGTAATGACCCACCTCTGGTCCAAATTAACACCCTCCCAACATTTAACACTTGTAATGATCCACCTCTGGTCCCATCTAACACCCTCCCCACATTTAACACTTGTAATGATCCACCTCTGGTCCAGATTAACACCCTCCCCACATTTAACACTTGTAATGATCCACCTCTGGTCCAGAATAACACCCTCCCCACATTTAACACTTGTAATGATCCACCTCTGGTCCAGATTAACACCCTCCCCACATTTAACACTTGTAATGATCCACCTCTGGTCCAGATTAACACCCTCCCCACATTTAACACTTGTAATGATCCACCTCTGGTCCAGATTAACACCCTCCCCACATTTAACACTTGTAATGATCCACCTCTGGTCCAGATTAACACCCTCCCCACATTTAACACTTGTAATGATCCACCTCTGGTCCCATCTAACACCCTCCCCACATTTAACACTTGTAATGATCCACCTCTGGTCCCATCTAACACCCTCCCCACATTTAACACTTGTAATGATCCACCTCTGGTCCAGAATAACACCCTCCCCACATTTAACACTTGTAATGATCCACCTCTGGTCCAAATTAACACACCCCCACACATTTAACACTTGTAATGATCCACCTCTGGTCCAAATTAACACCCTCCCAACATTTAACACTTGTAATGATCCACCTCTGGTCCAGAATAACACCCTCCCAACATTTAACACTTGTAATGATCCACCTCTGGTCCAGATTAACACCCTCCCCACATTTAACACTTGTAATGATCCACCTCTGGTCCAGATTAACACCCTCCCCACATTTAACACTTGTAATGATCCACCTCTGGTCCCATCTAACACCCTCCCCACATTTAACACTTGTAATGATCCACCTCTGGTCCCATCTAACACCCTCCCCACATTTAACACTTGTAATGATCCACCTCTGGTCCAGAATAACACCCTCCCAACATTTAACACTTGTAATGATCCACCTCTGGTCCAGAATAACACCCTCCCCACATTTAACACTTGTAATGATCCACCTCTGGTCCAAATTAACACCCCCCACACATTTAACACTTGTAATGATCCACCTCTGGTCCAAATTAACACCCTTTTAACACTTGTAATGATCCACCTCTGGTCCAGAATAACACCCTCCCAACATTTAACACTTGTAATGATCCACCTCTGGTCCAGATTAACACCCTCCCCACATTTAACACTTGTAATGATCCACCTCTGGTCCAGATTAACACCCTCCCCACATTTAACACTTGTAATGATCCACCTCTGGTCCCATCTAACACCCTCCCCACATTTAACACTTGTAATGATCCACCTCTGGTCCCATCTAACACCCTCCCCACATTTAACACTTGTAATGATCCACCTCTGGTCCAGAATAACACCCTCCCAACATTTAACACTTGTAATGATCCACCTCTGGTCCAGAATAACACCCTCCCCACATTTAACACTTGTAATGATCCACCTCTGGTCCAGATTAACACCCTCCCCACATTTAACACTTGTAATGATCCACCTCTGGTCCAGATTAACACCCTCCCCACATTTAACACTTGTAATGATCCACCTCTGGTCCAGATTAACACCCTCCCCACATTTAACACTTGTAATGATCCACCTCTGGTCCCATCTAACACCCCCACACATTTAACACTTGTAATGACCCACCTCTGGTCCCATCTAACACCCTCCCCACATTTAACACTTGTAATGATCCACCTCTGGTCCCATCTAACACCCTCCCCACATTTAACACTTGTAATGACCCACCTCTGGTCCCATCTAACACCCTCCCCACATTTAACACTTGTAATGATCCACCTCTGGTCCAGAATAACACCCTCCCAACATTTAACACTTGTAATGATCCACCTCTGGTCCAGAATAACACCCTCCCCACATTTAACACTTGTAATGATCCACCTCTGGTCCAAATTAACACACCCCCACACATTTAACACTTGTAATGACCCACCTCTGGTCCCATCTAACACCCTCCCCACATTTAACACTTGTAATGATCCACCTCTGGTCCAGATTAACACCCTCCCCACATTTAACACTTGTAATGATCCACCTCTGGTCCAGATTAACACCCTCCCCACATTTAACACTTGTAATGATCCACCTCTGGTCCCATCTAACACCCTCCCAACATTTAACACTTGTAATGGAAAAGATTCACAACTCACCATGGCACTAAGATCAAGGAGGCCTATACTTGGAAATGAGGCTGCATCATACTGAACGGGACTGAGGGTGGTGGCACTGTTATTTCTATCAGATCCTGTGTGCATAAAGACATGGGTAATTAATGACAAGCCCAACTCTGTTTATATATATATAAAGAAGCAGCCAATTCTGTACCTTTGTCACTGGTTTGGGTTGGTGTAGAACTAGATGGTAGAGGGGAAGGTGATAGCCACCAGAATGGCTGCTGGCCCTCTCCCGCCATGGTCGACGTTTGCCGGCGTTCCTCCCGACTCTGTGGCCTTCCGTGGCGAAAGCGCTCAATGTACCTGGAACAGCAGTTGGCGCTGTTTATAATGAGAAGTGCTATCACAACTTAGTGACACGTCATTAATCCACTGTATGTTTTCTTATGAACATCGTTAACTTATCACATCGTTAGCTCATTGTGGATACCGCTACACAAGCATACTTGGCCAAAACTGAATCTCTAGACTCTCCTTTCCCAACTCCTGATGTTGGGACCCATGTCGGTGTGTCCTTGTTCCGGGATGCTGGCGTGTTGATAGGGGAAGACCCAAGATCAATGGATGGCCAGGACTCAGAGAAACTAGTCTGGCCTTCTGTGTCTGGGGGACAGTGGACAAAGTGGTGAGCTGCTCTGAGGAAGTGCTGGTCCTCTGTGCTCTGTGAGTTTATCATCGGTGGATCAGGACTGGACCGCTGGGTAAGGCGAACAGGGCTCAGGGTCTGAGGCACACAAAAAAGTGTTTTATTTAGACTGCAATGAAGACACACGCTGTTGTTAGAAGATGTGCATTTAGAAAGGACCCTGGCTGCCCCTGAAGTTGTTATCTTACGGTTTTCCTCGCTTGCTTTGAGATTTTACCGAGTGATGGTCTATAATGCGTTTTTTGGAGAGGGGGGTCTGGTGGAAAGGGATTGCTTCTTGTAAACACAGCAGCACCACTATAAGAGAGACACAAATGTTGAACATTTTTATCGTGATAGGATGTTAAAAAAAATCTGTATACTCAATTCCCTAAAAACTGTTTGTTCCATTTTACCTGGATGACATGTTGACAATAGCGGCACCGACTCAGAGAGTTGTCATGACCCAGATGTTGATGAAGCTGCAAGCAGTGGAGACGCTGTTATTGTCGCATAAGTACATGCACTTTATTTAACAGTAGATTGAGATGAGACAGGGAATAGCAACCGATGTACCTAGATGAGCTATCTGAATGGGATACGTTGCTGACCTAGACAACGTGTATTACATAATATAAAGCAGGTACTTGCCATATAATGTCTTCAAAACACCCAAGTGTCGCTATCACTGGACTCACAAAGACAACACGATTTACACAGCCCGCCTTCCGGGAGTACAGCTGTTTGACGTATTTGAGCCAAGTAACCAGGCAACCAAACGGATAAATATAATAGTTTTAACTTGGTATGGACTGCATATATGAGTAGTATTGACTATATTTGCCAGCATTTTATTACATGTTTCATTAATAATAATAACTGTTAATTTAACTACTTAGCTGATTCAAGACTATTAAACTGACGTCGTCGGCGTAGCCGTAGAACATAATTCTTGAACACGACTCTATCCAATCATTAAGCGTTAGTCAAGTATTTACCGAAGACTGACACCATTTTGAACCAATAGAAATCGTGTAGTGAACTCAAGTGTATCCAATCAGTAGAAAGCAAACGACTTGCGCGCGGAAGAGGAAAGTCTAATGAAACATACTTGACCACAACAACAACAAGCCTCTGGAGCCAGCAAACGAATTAGTCTGCAGGTAAACAAAATACAATGTGTTTTACATAAATAACCAACACGGTGGTTATTCTGCAGTTGAGAAGTATTAAGTAATGTATACATAGGTCATTGTATTTCATTGTTCCCATCTCAAATGAAGAAAATACGTAGCCGTGTTGCTAGCTTGTTGCTAACATAGCTAGCATTCAAACTACATGTATCTATTCGCAATATAATATATACAGAAAGGTAACAATATCCAGATCTGTTGAGTGTCCCTAAACTATATGATCAATATCAGGAAGTAACTGTTAGTACTATTCATATGTCATAGCTAGCATTCGCTAGCTAGCTGAACATTTACATAATGTTTATTTTATTTCAGTGTGGTGTTAGGCTGATCATGCACCATGTCAAGGTTAAGACTGAGAAGCCAGGTGAGAGTTCAAACATGTCCCAAACCCCAATGAGCTACAGTAACATTGCAACAGAGGACACTATTGATATGCTTGTATTGATATGTACTGTTCTCCATCGCTTAAGGACTGATGCATACAGTTGTAAACATTGTCACCTGCCTAGCACTAACGGCTGCCTACTGGAATTACATTATTTATTGTTGTTTAATAAATAATGTGTCATGGTGATGTCAAACCGTTAATTATATTTGACAGATCCGGAGGGGAGTGGTGCACGCAGTCGACTAGATGCAGTATTACAGGGTCTGGTGGAGAAAAGTGACAGTGAGAGGTTGGTATTTTAACTTTATTTTGAAATATACAGTACATTTAGTGTATTTAAATGGAAACATATTGCCCTTATGATCATTTTGTTTTGCTTGGATGTAGAAAGGGTCTAAGAAACACTTCAGCATTGCTACTATAACTCTATCAAGCTTGCTGAACGTTGACGCAGCAATAATGTGTTGTGTGTGTGTGTGGTTGAGTACATTAGATATTATAAAACTAGAATGTTGAAAGTTGAGCAGTGGAACATATTTCAAAGTAAAGGGTTGGAATACTTATCTAAATGTGAAATTGCGATTTTATTTAATTTTTCATGTAAATTATTTGCAAACATTTTGTCATTATAGGGTATTGCTTGATAAGAGTGAAACTGGTTTCATTCTTTTTCGAATAAGGCTTTAACACACCAAAACGTAGAAAGGTGAAATGGGTCTGAATACTTATTAAATGTACTGTAATATCTAAACACAGCTCCTTGAAATATATGATTTTAATAATCTTTTATTGCCTAAAACATCAGAAATTACACCCCTCGAATGTAAACAGTTTCAAGTCACAATTGATATCGTTCCACAAGGTCTTGTGCTTCTGTCTTGCCGGCCCTCATCATTTTCCTTTTCAAACCACTACTCGCTAATTACTTTTATTTGTAATGTTGTCTGCTATTGCCCAGGGAACAAAACGAAGATGAGTCCAAGATGGCAGCAGACTCTCTAAGCAAGTATGACTATTTCCATTATCAGTTGAGGTTACTTTTAGTTGATAAAGTATGTCATCAGAATCAGCTTTATATCACCAAGTCTGTTTACACATACAAGGAATTTGTTCTGACTTTTAGCCGCAACATTTAAAACACACATTTTGTGTTGACTCAACAGACCAGCAGTTTTAGTTTCACTAATGGCCTGTTGTCTCCATAGGGATTTGTCTCCATCTTCTGCTGGGAAGCGGTGAGCCTCCTTAATAGTTTTTTGATGAAACCCCTGACTATTAGATACTCAAAAACCTTGACTGGTCCTCTTTCCCTCATTCTTGTTGTCATAGGCCATCGTCAC
Source organism: Dallia pectoralis (assembly GCA_029465975.1). Lineage (NCBI taxonomy): Eukaryota > Metazoa > Chordata > Actinopteri > Esociformes > Umbridae > Dallia > Dallia pectoralis. The sequence continues at coordinate 18,212,447 of CM055738.1, read as the reverse complement.
GTTTCCCACAGCACAGAAGAAAGAAGCGGAAAGAGATGGACGATGGATTAACAGACAGCAACCCACATAAACAAAGCAAGTCCTGCAGAAACAGCAAACGCATGAATCTCGCCTAACTTTGAAAACCTTTTTTTCTCTCTCAATCACTAATTATACCACTTCCCCAAAAGGTTGTCCTTCTCATTATAGTTAGTTCTTCCTCCTCTAGATGCCTACGTTATCAAGTTGTTTGACCGCAGTGTGGACCTTGCCCAGTTCAACAACAGTACCCCACTTTACCCTATCTGTCGATCCTGGATGAGGAACAACCCTTTAGTCCGAGAGAGACCGACGTCCCCAAGTCCTACACACAACATGGGGGAAGAAGAAGTAAGAACCCACCAAAAAGAGGAACAAATATGTCAACCGTGTGAGCGTGACAATTCTTAACTTTGAGTTATCAAGATGGTAGTCTCCGTTCTGCATTTATTTTCACAATTTAAAGTGTACATTCCTTGTCAGGCATCAGACATGCTGAACGGTAAGGCTCAGAATGTCTACCTTCTCCCTCCGCCAACATCCTGTCCACTCAGCCCCTCTGGAGATCCTCTTAATCTGAGGATTCCTGTTACAGAAAAACCTGTTGTCAGCGAGGTACTGTATCTGTTTGGCCAGAGCCATCATTTGCATTTTTGTCACATTTAACCCCGTATTCTTTGAGATGTATAGAAATTATTAACAGAACAAATACTGCCAACTTAATAGTATAAGGTAACATAACCATAATAATTCAGTTTGAAGTCAACATTGATTTTGTTAATGTTAACCATCATCAACTTATTATATAAAAATGACGGCATTATGCCGCGTTATTTCTGAGTTAGTATTGATGCTTTTGCAAAACAAACTGAAAACAAATCTTTAATTGTTGACAAATGTTGCTTCGCTGTCCTAAAAATAAATCCCACAAACACCTGGTTACTTTTACTCCTGGTTACTTTAGCCCGCTGTGTGTCATTTTGGATTTGTACTGGTGCTCAGACCTTTCTCTTGTTTTATCCCCAAGCCTGCTCTACTGGCTGAAGTAGGTTATTGCTTAAAATCTTGACTCGATCATTTAATTCAGGGCTGTTAGCATTGGAATAGATAATTTGAATTGATCAGTTAATTCAGGGCTGTTGGCATTGGAATAGATAATTTGAATTGATCAGTTAATTCAGGGCTGTTGGCATTGGAATAGATCATTTGAATTGATCAGTTAATTCAGGGCTGTTGGCATTGGAATAGATAATTTGATTCGATCAGTTAATTCAGGGCTGTTAGCATTGGAATAGATAATATGAATCGATCAGTTAATTCAGGGCTGTTGGCATTGGAATAGATAATTGATAATAGATAATGGATAATACATGAGGTGACTGTGGATCCCCAGGTGACGTGTCAGAACTACTGCCATAGACAAGCTGAGGGACCATCTAACATCTGGTTGGACAAAAGTAAAGTCTAACTTTACATGTGTGTTATCAGTTGACAGATGCAGCTCCTGTGTCGGATCCCCTCATATACCTCCACATGGAACGCTGGAAGAAGATCCGGCAAAAGTAGGTCCAAGGCATAGAATTAATCACAAGATCACAACTGTAAAACCAATGGGTGCTCTGGTGCGTTTATCTAAACTATTGAAAGAACTCTCATTTGGATTAACATTTTTCCAAAGTTAAGTCAGTGGCATGTTTTGTTGTTGACAATAATGTGAATGAATCTGTTCAGATGGAAAGAGTCATCTAACAAGAATCAGCTGCGGTACAGCGAGAGCATCAAGATCCTGAAGGAAATGTACGACCGCTAGCTGGGAACTCCTCCCTGGCAGCATCCTGTAGCAGAGTATGGAGAGGAAGGCTGAGCTAAATGCTAGTAACCTGTCTGCTCATCTCTCCAACATGGACATGTGACAAGATGAGGACCCGTGAAACCCACTGTTTAACAATGCCATGAAGCAACGTACATTTGTTTTTATGTATCATTTTAGTTTTACCCCCAAGCCTGTTCTACTGAATAAAGTAGTAAATTGCTTCAAATATTTAATCGATCAGTTAATTCAGGTGTGATTTGTTTGAAGTGTAATAGAGTTAAATTACATTAAGAAACGCAAAGAATGTGATGGACAACCTGAGTGAGTTTCATTTATTTATAAAAATAAACAGCAGTACAGGACAACACGCATGCCTGCATTTCCTGAACTCAGAAACTACCTTTTCTTGGGAACTTAACATGTACAGCAGAGAGAGTGCATTAAGAAATAGGTAATATAATTAATAGAAAACGTCTGATTTGAACATCTGATATAATCTAGCCACATAATCGGGACAAAAAAACAGAAAATGTCCACATGGCGATGTTACGTTAGCGCAGCTAGATGTTTATTTTTGGCATCGTCAACCCCTCATACAGGTAAACCCCTTCATGGAGATGTTACGTTAGTTAGCTTCGCTAGATGTTTATTTTTGGCATCGTCAACCCCTCATACAGGTAAACCCCTTCAAGGAGATGTTACGTTAGTTAGCTTCGCTAGATGTTTATTTTTGGCATCGTCATTCTACACACATTACAATTTTCTGTGGTACCGCGTGTGCCGACACAGATCGCAAGGCAATTACTCATACAAGACTGGCGGCTGTGTAAAGGTCTTGTTAATGTTTGTCTGTCTGGAGCTGATATTCTCTCAAATAACCAGAGGTCAATAGACAGTCTCTCATATCAGTAAAGGCCAGCTACTGTACACACATCATTAACTCTACATGATATACGTTTTACATGATTATACCAGCCCTAATGATCAGTACTAATATATGCATATATTTGATTGGGTTTATTTATACAGTGGAAATCTACACACCTCTGTTAAAATGGCATGTAAAAAAAACGAGACAAAGATAAATCATGTCAGAACATTTTCCACCTTTAATGTGACCTATAATGTGAACAATTCAATTGAAAAACAAACTGTAATCTTTGAGGAAAGAATTAAATAAAAACCTTTCAAATACCTGGTTGCATTGGTGTGCAGACACAGTTAGCATTAGGGGTGTGCACACTTAACACACGTAGCATTAGGGGTGTGCACACTAAACACACTTAGCATTAGGGGTGTGCACACTTAACACGCTTAGCATTAGCGGTGTGCAGAGTTAACACACTTAGCATAAGGGGTGTGAACACTTAGCATTAGGGGTGTGCACACTTAACACACTTAGCATTAGCGGTGTGCAGACTTAACACACATAGCATAAGGGGTGTGAACACTTAGCATTAGGGGTGTGCACACTTAACACACTTAGCATTAGGGGTGTGCACACTAAACACACTTAGCATTAGAGGTGTGCAGACTTAACACACTTAGCGTTAGGGGTGTGCATACTTAACACACTTTGTATTAGGGGTGTGCACACTTAACACACTTAGCGTTAGGGGTGTGCACACTTAACACACTTAGCGTTAGGGGTGTGCACACTTAACACACTTAGCATTAGGGGTGTGCACAGTTAACACACTTAGCATTAGGGGTGTGCACACTTAACACACTTAGCATTAGGGGTGTGCACACTTAACACACTTAGCATTGGGGGTGTGCACACTTAAAACACTTAGCATTAGGGGTGTGCACACTTAACACGCTTAGCATTAGGGGTGTGCACACTAAACACACTTAGCATTAGGGGTGTGCACACTTAACACACTTAGCATTAGCGGTGTGCAGAGTTAACACACTTAGCATAAGGGGTGTGAACACTTAGCATTAGGGGTGTGCACACTTAACACACTTAGCATTAGCGGTGTGCAGACTTAACACACATAGCATAAGGGGTGTGAACACTTAGCATTAGGGGTGTGCACACTTAACACACTTAGCATTAGGGGTGTGCACACTAAACACACTTAGCATTAGAGGTGTGCAGACTTAACACACTTAGCGTTAGGGGTGTGCATACTTAACACACTTTGTATTAGGGGTGTGCACACTTAACACACTTAGCGTTAGGGGTGTGCACACTTAACACACTTAGCGTTAGGGGTGTGCACACTTAACACACTTAGCATTAGGGGTGTGCACAGTTAACACACTTAGCATTAGGGGTGTGCACACTTAACACACTTAGCATTAGGGGTGTGCACACTTAACACACTTAGCATTGGGGGTGTGCACACTTAAAACACTTAGCATTAGGGGTGTGCACACTTAACACACTTAGCATTAGGGGTGTGCACACTAAACACACTTAGCATTAGGGGTGTGCACACTTAACACACTTAGCATTAGGGGTGTGCACACTTAACACACGTAGCATTAGGTGTGTGCACACTAAACACACTTAGCATTAGGGGTGTGCACACTTAACACACTTAGCATTAGCGGTGTGCAGACTTAACACACTTAGCATAAGGGGTGTGCACAGTTAACACACTTAGCATTAGGGGTGTGCACACTTAACACACTTAGCATTAGGGGTGTGCACACTTAACACACTTAGCATTAGGGGTGTGCACACTAAACACACTTAGCATTAGAGGTGTGCAGACTTAACACACTTAGCGTTAGGGGTGTGCACACTTAACACACTTAGTATTAGGGGTGTGCACACTTAACACACTTAGCGTTAGGGGTGTGCACACTTAACACACTTAGCGTTAGGGGTGTGCACACTTAACACACTTAGCATTAGGGGTGTGCACAGTTAACACACTTAGCATTAGGGGTGTGCACACTTAACACACTTAGCATTAGGGGTGTGCACACTTAATACACTTAGCATTAGGGGTGTGCAGACTAAACACATTTAGCATTAGTGGTGTGCACACTTAACACACTTAGCATTAGGGGTGTGCACACTAAACACACTTAGCATTAGGGGTGTGCACACTTAATACACTTAGCATTAGGGGTGTGCACACTTAACACACTTAGCATTAGGGGTGTGCACACTAAACACACTTAGCATTAGAGGTGTGCAGACTTAACACACTTAGCGTTAGGGGTGTGCACACTTAACACACTTAGTATTAGGGGTGTGCACACTTAACACACTTAGCGTTAGGGGTGTGCACACTTAACACACTTAGCGTTAGGGGTGTGCACACTTAACACACTTAGCATTAGGGGTGTGCACAGTTAACACACTTAGCATTAGGGGTGTGCACACTTAACACACTTAGCATTAGGGGTGTGCACACTTAATACACTTAGCATTAGGGGTGTGCAGACTAAACACATTTAGCATTAGTGGTGTGCACACTTAACACACTTAGCATTAGGGGTGTGCACACTAAACACACTTAGCATTAGGGGTGTGCACACTTAATACACTTAGCATTAGGGGTGTGCACACTTAACACACTTAGCATTAGTGGTGTGCACACTTAACACACTTAGCATTAGGGGTGTGCACACTAAACACACTTAGCATTAGGGTTGTGCAGACTTAACACACTTAGCATTAGGGGTGTGCACACTTAACACACTTAGCATTAGGGGTGTGCAAACAACACACTTAGCATTAGGGGTGTGCACACTTAATACACTTAGCATTAGGGGTGTGCACACTTAACACACTTAGCATTAGGGGTGTGCACACTAAACACACTTAGCACTAGCGGTGTGTAGACTTTTCCTATCCACTGTTTCATATCCACTGTACAATGGTTTATCCACATAAACCATTGTATCACGAGTTCAAGCACAATCTCTCTTGCCAGCAGCCATATCACCCTATAGCCCAACACTGGTTGCCCACTGAAGCTAAGCAGGGCTGAGCCTGGTCAGTACCTGGATGGTAGACCTCATAGAAAAAAACAGGTTGCTGCTGGAAGAGGTGTTAGTGAGGCCAGAATGGGCTGCATTCTGGTCTGTGTGGGTCCTAACGCCCCAGTATAGTGACGGGGACACTATACTGTCAAAAAGCACCGTCCTTCGGATGAGACGTTAAACCGAGGCCTTGACTCTCTGTGGTCATTAAAAACCCCAGGATGTCCTTCGATAAAGATTAGGGGTGTAACCCCGGCATCCTGGCCAAATCTGTCCTCTGTCCATCATGGCCACCTAATCATCCCCATATATATACTAATTGGCTTAATCATCACTCTCTCCTCTCCACCTGTAAGCCTGTGTGTGGTGTGTGTTCTGGCGCAATATGGCTGCCGTCACGTCATCCAGGTGGATGCTTCACATTGGTGGTGGTTGAGGAGATTCCCCCTTTCATGTAAAAAAGCGCTTTGAGTTCCCAGGAAGAAAAGCGCTATATAAATGTAATGAATTATTATTCTTGGTCAGAGTAAATATATTACAAAATATAATGAAATATTTTAGTTTTTTATTGTCAATAAATTGGGACATGCTTAGAAGACATTGTGTAAATCGGTGGCAAAAAAAATAATTGAATAAATTATAAAGTCCATAACACCAACACATTTGTAGAAAGTGCATGGGTTTGAATATTTTCCAAAGGCCCGGTACAGTCCAATCATTCAGTGATGCAGATGTTGTCTTTTATACCTTAGTTGCTACTTGAATGTTAGACCTAGTCACCAGAGAAGTGGTGGTGTCCTGCCCAGAAGCCCCGGATTCAGATCTACGGGAAATTCTGGATAAATGGGAGCTTAGTGAGCGTGTTGACGACATGAAGCTCATTCCATGATCCTCCGCGAAGGCGTTTTCGAAGACGAGCAGCACAGACTTACGCAGTTTCGTTTGGAATTCATCGCACATGAAGACGTACAGGATTGGGTTCAGACAGCTGTTGAAGAAGGCAAGACTACTGGACAGAGGAATCCCAATATCAAAGACCATTTCAAGGCCTGGTATTTTTTCATATTCCAGAAACTGGATGACATGGAAAGGCATCCAGCAGATAAAGAAGGTCAGAACAATAGCGACGATGATCCGGAACGACTTGCGATTTATTCCCCTCCGGAGGCGACTGGCACGCACTGCAATGGCAATGTAACAGCCGATGATGACTAGGAAGGGAATGAGAAAGCCCAGTAGGAAGCGAAACACTATCAGCTTTATGTGTGTGGAACCAGTAATGTCCTTATTATATTGGCACAGTGTTGTGTAATTATACACTGAGGTCTCTCGGATTACAGTGTACGGCATGCTGCAGGCCAACGAGGCTAGCCAGATTCCCACACAGATGACCTCAGCCTTGCGGGGCGTGCGCTTGTTCTGAGCCCACACCACCCACAAGGTGGACAGACAGCGATCCAGACTGATGGTCACGAGGAGGAAGATGCTGGCAAACATATTAAGCACCGTCACCATGGAGTTCAACTTGCACATGGTGTCACCAAACGGCCAGTTAAAGCCACGGGAGATGTTAATGATATAGAGAAGCAGAAGGGAAGTGAAGAGGAAGTCAGCAATGGCCAGGTTGAGGAACCACACCGAGTTGACAGTCTTATTTATCCTGCAGCCCGTCACGTAAATCACCAAACCGTTGCCAATGGGACCAAGCACAAATGCCACACAGTAGACAACGAGTGATAATGTATACGCTTTTTGGACTAAGTCCCAGTCAATCCTGGTTGGCGTTTTTTCTGTTGACACGGTAGAGTTGTCTGGAATTAGAAAGAAGGATTGACACATAAAAAAGATTTAGAATGAAATTCTTATTTGGCCTTAGAACGAAATTGTGCAACATTGTACTGGTATGAAGAGAATGTATTATATTTCACGTCCAAATACACCTTTATGCTTGATTTTTCTGTGTAGGACATAAATGGACATAGTGTACCTTCCTAAGAGTTATGCCTAAAAATAAAAAGGACATGGCCACATACAGTATCTCACAAAAGTGAGTACACACCTCACATATATATATATATATATATAATTTTATCTTTTCATGTGACAACACTATATGAACGCGCGTTCCTGCGTTACCCAAGCCGTGTTTGACTGTGTGTTAAGTTATGATCTGTTTATGTGGTGCGTGCATGCTGCCTGTGTGTGTGTGTGCTTACCGGCGAGTCGCAAGGCAACGTCCGATAGGAAAACATTTTCACTTTACCTGGACAAGTGTTATTCCGACATGGAATCGGAGCTCAAAATACCTTTTGAGTCCATGGATCATACTTGTCTACCACCGCGGACATTTGGTCCGCGAACAACAAATGTAATTTAGGAATTACGGTGCACTGGATAAACAGCATTAGTTTTAAACGCGAGAAGGCTGCTCTTGCCTGCAAGAGGGTGAGAGGAAGACACACTTACGATGTCATTGCTCGTGAAATAGAACAGGCTCCTTTACAGTGAGGCATATTTTTGTGCAGACAGGGATATTGTTCTTTTATATGGTTTTACATGCCATTTTGTATACATTCATAGAAACACCATGCAGAAGGCTAAGTGATGATCTGGCTATGATGTTTGTCCATGTATCTTCATGGTAAATTAATAAACGGGAAAGTAAAGTAAAAAGTAGTGAAGTTACATTTCAAATGCAGTAACTAGTAAAGTAATCTCATTACAATTTACAGAAGTAACTAGTCACTTGTAAATAATTATTATTTTTGAGTAACTACCCCAACACTGGTCTGAGCACTGACAGGGTGACCGCCCCCCCCCCCTTCAACCTCTGCAGCAATGCTGGCTGCACTCGTATGTCTATTTCCCAAAGACAACTTCTCGATATGATGCTAAGCACGTGCACTCAACTTCTTTGGTCGCCCATGGCATATTTAAAAAAATGTGAGTGGTGTACTAACTTCTGTGAGATACTGTATATTAATGCACCCTTTTTTCATAGATTACAAATAAAAGTTAAATATTTTTTTAACATAATGAATGAAAAACATAAATAATGTCAGTATTGTTTGATGTTTATAGTCTTCAGTTGCCTGGTGACACTGTAAAAAGATTGTACTACCGCGATACACAAGTTGACTCCAGAAAGACATTTTAGAATGAAAATCAAGTTGGAGAAAAGTCATTCGATCCTGCGCACAACAAAACAGCAGATATAAAACAAACTGTGAGCATTTCATCCATTACAGATGAACCATTTACAGTACAGCACTTTTTGTACACCGGACTAATAATAATTTGGACAATTGACTTGTGTTTCTTACCAGGCAGATATAGCACACAAGTATATTAATGTAGTACAGAAGTATCAGAGCATCACCAGAGAAACCAAGCGTCTGGTTGTTATGTAAATGAGTCACAGACATAAGGCAGTTATAGCATACAAAGACATGTGAGCAAGTACTAAAAATGACTACGTTATTGTATGTTAATCCGACCAATCTTATTAAGCACCCTGTTATGGGTGACAGAAAATAGACATGACTTAATTTCTAAATGGTTACACTGATATGATCGGAATACACTAATAGTGATGCTGACAGTCTGCACACAAGTATGAGAAAACGAGAAGCAGCGACAAAAATGTTGGATTTTAATCTTACCCATTTCTATTCTCAACTCAGAGTGTGAATGTCACCTCTCTCAGCAGAAAGAAACTAGCCTCCCTCCCTCCCTGCTACCCTCTGTCCCTCCCTTCCTCCGTCCCTCCGTCCCTCCCTCCCTGCTACCCTCCGTCCCTCCCTCCCTCCCTGCTACCCTCCGTCCCTCCCTCCCTCCCTGCTACTCTCCCTCCCTGCCTCCCTTCCTACCTCCCTCCCTGCCTCCCTTCCTCCCTGCCTCCCTCCCTGCCTCCCTCCCTCCATCCCTGCCTCCCTTCCTCCCTGCCTCCCTCCCTCCCTCCCTCCCTCCCTCCCTTCCTCCCTCCCCCTCCCTGCCTCCCTGCCTCCCTTCCTCCCTCCCTGCCTCCCTCCCTCCCTGCCTCCCTTCCTCCCTCCCTGCCTCCTTTCCTCCCTTCCTCCCTCCCTGCCTCCCTGCCTCCCTCCTTCACATGCTCTGAAAACGGCTTGGTTTCTTTGCTTGTCGCGACTATACACAGATGAGCCAAAACATTGTGACCCACTGCCAAATATGCCTCTCTGCGCCTCCAAAACAGATTTGATTGGCCAAGGCATGGAGTATTCAAGACCTCTGAAGGTGTCCTGTGGTATCTGATCTATCTAGCAGCAGATCTATCAAATCCTGTAAGTTGCGAGGTGGAATCGCCGTGGATCAGACTTGGTGGTCCAGCACATCCCACAGATGCTTCATCGATTGAGATCTGGTAAATTTAGGGGCCAGGGCCACACCTTGAACTCTTCATCATCTTCCTCAAACCATTGAGCAGTATGCACAGTATAGCATGCCCAACAATTTCCACCAGTTACTAACTTTTTCTGTACTTCTGTCTGTACAATTTTGATTGAGAGATGTTGATGTCTGTTTGTGCACAAGCTGAACTTCTGCTTCAGGCGGCACTCATAATGTACCTTTTTTTAGGAAATAGTTTTTGCATATTTAAGCGTTTGAGTCACTTATCAAAAGTTGCAAATACATTTTTAAAGGTATTTTAATTTCTATTCACAGAATATGCTAGAAGAATGGCTTATCACAGTGAATAATGCTAGGTGAATGGCTAATCACACAGAATATGCTAGGTGAATGGCTTATCACACAGAATATGCTAGGTGAATGGCTTATCACACAGAATATGCTAGGTGAATAGCTTATCACAGTGAATATGCTAGGTGAATAGCTTATCACACAGAATATGCTAGGTGAATAGCTTATCACAGTGAATATGCTAGGTGAATAGCTTATCACACATAATATGCAAGGTGAATGGCTTATCACAGTGAATACGCTAGGTGAATGGCTTATCACACAGAATATGCTAGGTGAATGGCTTATCACACATAATATGCTAGGTGAATAGCTTATCACAGTGAATATGCTAGGTGAATAGCTTATCACAGTGAATAATGCTAGGTGAATATCTTATCACACAGAATATGCTAGGTGAATAGCTTATCACAGTAAATAATGCTAGGTGAATAGCTTATCACACAGAATATTCTAGGTGAATAGCTTATCACAGTGAATAATGCTAGGTGAATAGCTTATCACACAGAATATGCAAGGTGAATGGCTTATCACAGTGAATGTGCTAGGTGAATAGCTTATCACACAGAATATGCAAGGTGAATGGCTTATCACACAGAATATGCTAGGTGAATAGCTTATCACAGTGAATATGCTAGGTGAATGGCTTATCAAAGTGAATGTGCTAGTTGAATGGCTTATCACAGTGAATATGCTAGGTGAATAGCTTATCACACAGAATATGCTAGGTGAATAGCTTAGCACAGTGAATATGCTAGGTGAATAGCTTATCACAGTGAATATGCTAGGTGAATAGCTTATCACAGTGAATATGCTAGGTGAATAGCTTATCACAGTGAATATGCTAGGTGAATAGCTTATCACAGTGAATATGCTAGGTGAATAGCTTATCACACAGAATATGCTAGGTGAATAGCTTATCACACAGAATATGCTAGGTGAATAGCTTATCACAGTGAATATGCTAGGTGAATAGCTTATCACAGTGAATATGCTAGGTGAATAGCTTATCACAGTGAATATGCTAGGTGAATAGCTTATCACACAGAATATGCTAGGTGAATAGCTTATCACACAGACTATGCTAGGTGAATAGCTTATCACACAGAATATGCTAGGTGAATAGCTTATCACACAGAATACGCTAGGTGAATAGCTTATCACACAGTGAATATGCTAGGTGAATAGCTTATCACAGTGAATATGCTAGGTGAATAGCTTATCACAGTGAATATGCTAGGTGAATAGCTTATCACACAGAATATGCTAGGTGAATAGCTTATCACACAGAATACGCTAGGTGAATAGCTTATCACACAGAATATGCTAGGTGAATAGTTTATCGCAGTGAATATGCTAGGTGAATGTCTTATCACACAGAATATGCTAGGTGAATAGCTTATCACACAGAATACGCTAGGTGAATAGCTTATCACACAGAATATGCTAGGTGAATAGTTTATCGCACAGAATATGCTAGGTGAATGTCTTATCACACAGAATATGCTAGGTGAACAACTACCTACTTTAATTTGCCTTGCCGGTGGCACAATGGGTACACTTCTTCAACCTAGCAATGCTGCCTGCAACTTGTTGTTTTCAGTGTGATCGTCTGATTGGTGGCTCTTTGCATTGCCCTGACGTCTAACAGCACACAGACACAATGTATTTTTACCCATTTATTTTCAATCATCGTTTTCACTTACATTTGAACCAATTAGACCACGGGGAAAACACTGTGATGGGACATGTTGAAAGTTCAATAGCCAACGGGAAAGCTGGTTGAACCAAGCTGGTGTGACATTAAACATGACACTTTTGACAGGAAAGAGAGGGTGTGTGTTGAAAGGTAGTTGATTGGGATCATTGAGCCATTGCTAAGACTGTTCCCTTGAACAATTAGTGCCCTTGAATGTGCCCTCGAACACTGCACCCTAAATGTTCCCGTAAGGTTCTCTGATTTAGAGCCTCAGCCAAACAAGTCAAAATATAATGAAATGATGGCAGCTGCAGCCAAGCTTCACTGTGGTTAGTTGGAGGCGACGATCTGGTCGATCCAGCCTCTCAGGAAGGAGACGCGTGAGTAGACAGCAGGAGTTTGCACATTGCAGTTACTGGTGCCCCAGGACACAATGCCCACCTGAGACCACACATTGCCGCTGCGACAAACCAGAGGACCGCCAGAATCACCCTGTAATTGGACAGGAGAAGTTTGGATCAGGTGCTTGTGAGGATTATAATGGCCAGCATAATGTCGTGGTCTGCCCTATACTCGGTAGCTTCTCCTCGCTCCAGGTTTTATTAAAAGTCATTCACATACCTGGCAAGAGGACACTCCAGAGGCGCCCGCACAAATCATGGCATCTGTGATTCTGTTCTGGCCCCAGTATTGTCTGCACTGTGCAGGGGTCAGCAGGGGAAGGGCCACTTGCTGGAGGATACGGGGGCTTGCTACAAAGACGAGAGGGGACATGGTTAGGACGTTTGTGCTGAAGCTGAAACCGACGAGAGGGGACATGGTTGGGACGTTTGTGCTGAAGCTGAAACCGACGAGAGGGGACATGGTTGGGACGTTTGTGCTGAAGCTGAAACCAACGAGAGGGGACATGGTTGGGACGTTTGTGCTGAAGCAGAAACCGAAACCAATTCCGGCCGCTCCGTCTGCGACGTTCCAATCTAGCTGTGGAGCGAGCTTACAGTACATTTGTAACCCAGTTCCACTACTAGGTCAAATGATGTCAAATTATAGCACAGGAGACAACTGTGCAATACGTATGTTGAAACCACATGGTGAGGACATTTGATTCCTACTAAGAATGAGGAAGGAAAAGGAGTGAAATTTCCGTTATTAATATTAGACCTTGTGATGCAAGAGTCTTCTGGGCTGCCAGGGCATTTACAGAATGCGCCTCTGCTGATTAGGAAAAACACAACGTTTTTTGTGCGTGCAATAGTCTGGCATGTGCTTCATTCAGGAGTTAGGGCGCCCACTCACAGGTGGTTCCTGTCTTTCCCCAGCCTGTGGTGACACAGCGAGTTCCACTGGGGAAGTTTGTGCCAGAGGAGGCCAGACACACAGGGGACACGCGAGAGGTGATCTGGACCGGCGAGGACAGCTTCAGAAGGGTCACGTCGTTGTTAAAGTTCTGGCTGTTGTAGTAGGGATGGGAAATGGCCTGCGTGAACGAATCAAGGAGAGAAGCAGGTCGTTATGTCGTTTACCTTAAAAGTGAACAGGTTTAAGCGATCGAATCCCCGCAGTTTCCTGAACGTACCTTAGAGATGGTTTTGATCTGGATCGGCTCAGCGTAGGACTGGCGATCGTGTTCCCCTAGGATCACTTGATGACGACCCGGTCTGGTAACCAAACAAATAAGGTTACAGTGTGAATGAACGAACACATGCACTCTTAATGTGTCTGAGGGAAATGCTGTGTGGACTACCTGACATTCTGACAAAAAAGCCTCATCACATTAAATATTTACAAGTGAAGGCCCAGGAGCTGGTTTTAACAACGAAAGTCTTTTGACGGAGATGAAAGAAGTGTTCTGAGCTTGGATCTTGACCTTGACCTCTTTTTATTTGCAATGTAATATAATTTCACCTAAGGCCAAGTTCCAGGCAGAGGCAAACAGTTGGTTTGTTATCATGTCTTAGTACTGGTTCAACTTTGTAGACTCAACACATGTGGAAGCAAAATAATTTCACAACAGGTGGAGTTCGACTGATAAGCTGCACGTTTATCATAATCAGATGTTTGTCATATTAAACAACCTATTTTTAAAGTGAACGTAGTAACCACAAAAACATGTTTTTTTGCAGTAGTGTTTGCAAAAAAGTGTTTGCAATAAAAACAGGCAGAGGTGTTGGCAGTATGTAGTTGAAACACTACAGCTTTACTGCACAAACTATAAAGGTTTGATCAGTACAGTTTTTACAACTTAATGTTAATCGTAAGCTCTCAGTCAACACATCATAAACCAAACCTTCAGCATTTTGGTCGTGATCAGTAGAGTTTTGCGGATTAAGGCGGCAGAAGGTGACCAAACAGGATCAAATTGATTTCAATTAGTTGGCTCTCCCCAATATATTAATCTAGCTTACTTCATAATATGGTCTTCTATAGCATTTTATACACTAACAGTGTCCTGGTTCCACTACTTTAGAAAATGCTGCAATTGACCTTAAGACCATGAGGCCATAAGATATTAATACAAATATCATTAATATTATTATTAATTCACTGTGGTTTGGATATTTTCCAGAGTAAATTTGGTGGGGAAATATATCCTCGAAGCAGTTTCACGTAACCTCAATACCATTAAAATATTAGAAGAGGGGTGATTTTGAGACATACCATTGGTCACTATACTGTATATGAATACGTCAATATGACATATTGACACACATGTGATGAGCTGTGTTGTACACAGGGTGGTTAGGGAGAGCACTCTGTGTATTGTTGTAATTAGGAGAACAGCTGTTTTGAGTTTAGTGAAGCACCGGGCATAGGTTAGTAATTAGGTGGCTATATAAGGTTCTAGGGAGTGACACTTGGGTTGTCGGTTATTGTTACCAGTTCACATTATGTTACATGGTGAGTGTTTGTCCTTAGAGTTTACTGTATTTGAATGTCTGTTTTAAGTCACTTTTGCGCATTTTATTTCATTACAGTATATGTTTTCCTTTCGTGTTACGTGGTTGTTTTAGTTTTGTGTAAATTAAACGCCAGTACGAAGGAACATCATTGGCTCCGCGTGTGGCTCTATGCACTACACCTCCCGCAATTCGTGACACATATGACAATAAAGCTAAACACAAATAAAGCAATAGTACATAGCATGAATACGTTGATTCAGATAACAGCGCCTGAAAAGTATACTAAACTGTAAAAATATATTTTTCATGCAGAACTTAGCCATCTTAGCAAGCAATTACGTAATGTCACAGTTAAAAGACAGCTTATTCCACAATGAAATGTTCGCTAAATGAATTAAATTGATTCAGATTTTATTGAAACATGTTTAACCATTGATCTGTTTTAAAAAAGAAACATACATTTGGAGATGTGTATTATAAGTTGGAACACATATTGCTGGTAACTGTAGTAATAGTTTGGTTGAAGTAATACTACTACTTACGTTACACGGCAGTGAGCAGCAGTGACAACCCAGTTCTGGTTGATCAGGGAGCCTCCGCAGAAATGGAATCCAGTGGAATCCTGAGTGTGAGAGAGTGAGTGTAAGAGAGTGAGAGAGTGAGAGAGTAAGGCTGACAGAGTGAGGGGAAGAGAGTGAGATCGTGAGAGGGAGAGTGAGTGAGAGAGATTTAAGGGGAGAGAGGGAGAGAGAGGGAGAGTGAGAGAGTGAGGGTGAGAGAGTGATGAGGAGAGAGTGAGTGTGAGAGAGAGTGAGGGTGAGAGAGGGGAGGGAGCGAGTGAGAGTGAAGGGGGCAAATTGCAGCAAAGATCATACCTCGTTTTAAACCAGTATGTTAGACTTTTCAAACATATCGTCCACCCACACTATACAAAAAGTCGTAACTACATTCCTGTATGAACTGCTCCGGAAAGTATCGAATAAAAGATTGGGAATATGGTTACCTGAAGGGACACCTGCCAGGGCCAAGATCCGGATAAGGCATTCTGTCCATTCACAATCTTCAAGCCGGACACCTGGGGTGGAATGCTAGGCACTCCACAGCCTGAGGCAGTAATACACAGTCAAGTAGGTCTCAAATGAGACCATCATATAGGACACTGCTGTTGACTGTAATCCTACAGGGTTCAGATTGACTGCAGACCATCATATAGGACACTGCTGTTGACTGTAATCCTACAGGGTTCAGATTGACTGCAGACCATCATATAGGACACTGCTGTTGACTGTAATCCTACAGGGTTCAGATTGACTGCAGACCATCATATAGGACACTGCTGTTGACTGTAATCCTACAGGGTTCAGATTGACTGCAGACCATCATATAGGACACTGCTGTTGACTGTGTCCCTACAGGGTTCAGACTGCAGAACATCGAAGAACATGCCCCAAGTTTCTGGAGATGTTTGTCAGGAGACTTTGACTACTTCTTAGCCAGGGTTTCTTGTTCATCTCAATAGGACTCACCAATGTGAATAAAACATGTTCAAAAAGATATACTCAGTTAACATTACCAGATTAATGCCAACATCACTTACCCAGGACGGAGGCCACAAGAGCAAGACAGCTGGCGATCCAAAGCATGGCTGAAGTCTAGTTGACTGTTCACTATGTCCCTCTCTCTCTTATACCATGTGTGGCCCATCCACAGCTGGTGTCTCCCACTCACACGTTCCCAGATCTTATTGACATGAGAACAGGTGGACAAATCTCACATCTCAGGTAAAGTCAGGTACACGTGTTTGACATGTATGCAGATCTGCATGCAACTGAAGGCTGAGCAAACAAGGCTTTGCAGAACTTTTCCAGGGGAAAAATGCAGTACTTTCTTTATCTTCATGCTGTGTGTAGAATATGGACAGAACCCACCACAGTTTGTTCTCTGAAATAACCTTGATGTTGATTTTTTTTGCCGTCTAAGCTGAAGTACGAAATGGAATATGGGGTCCTTTTGGTCAGCTGAATATTTTAATATCTTGATGAACGATGTCATTTTCTGTCCATCCAGTAGCGCTACTGTGCTTAACGAGACAGCACCTGATAATTTTGGTTATATGAATACATGTCGAAATGGTAAGAAAGGAGGTGGCGTTGCTGCGCTATTCAAAGATACATTCCAGTGCAAAGAAATTGCTCTTGGAAACTATACTACCTTTGAATACCTTTGTTTTACATTGAAGGGTGCTCTCAAAATTTTGTTTTTAACCGTTTACAGACCTCCGAGATACTCTGCAACATTTATTGATGACTTTGCTGAACTACTCTCTGTTATATCTGTTGATTACAACTTCTTTATTGTAACAGGGGACTTAAACATCCACATAGATAATGATACTGACGATAATGCCAAAGAACTTTTTGCTCTACTTGACACCTTTGACCTCACTCAACATGTGAAAGAACGTACTCACACCCGAGGTCTCACTCTAGATCTGGTTATTTCTAGAAGTCTCGCTCTTTCCTCTGTCATGGTTAAAGACTTGGCCCTGTCTGATCATTTCTGTGTATTTTTTGAAGCATTGATTACCCCAGATTACCCCAAGTAAACTCAGTTTCTGTTAAAAAAAAGGTACATTAATGAGAGAACCAATGCTCAATTTATGGAGGCTATAGCTGCTTCACCAACAATAAGTGCAGAGTCAGTTGACGAACTCCTGGATAAGTTTAATGAAAAAATATTCAATGTCACGAATCGTGTCGGGTAAAGAGAACTCAAAGAAAACAGAAACCTCCATGGAGAAGCACCATAATGGTTAACACCCTTAAAAGAGATTGTAGAAAATCTGAACGTAAGTGGAGAAAAACTTCAAGCTTCAAATCCACTATGACATCTATAAACCAAACCTTTGTAAATTCAGCTTTGAGTTACGCAGGGCTAGACAGCAACATTTATCAGGAATGATCAACAAGAATATCAACAATACCCGCACTCTGTTTGCCATGGGCGACAAACTCACCAACCCCCCAAAGCAGATAGCACCTGAACTTTTGTCTAGTGCAAAATGTAATGAATTTGCTAGTTTCTTCAGTGAAACAATCCAAAGTTTTAGGCAGACCATCAAAACTACACAGTCAAACAATGACCCTGTATTGCCACTACAACCACCAAGAAATAACTTGTTATGTCTCAATTTGATAGAATTGACTCAAAACCCTAGAAGAAACAGTTGGGCGTCTTAAAGCTTCCAGATGTTGTCTTGACACAATACCAACAGACTTTTTAAAAACAATTTTTAACTCCATAACAATAGATCTGCACCAAATAGTTAATAGCTCTTTACAATTAGGGATTTTCCCAACGTCACTAAAAACAGCTGCCATTAAACCGCTATTAAAAAAAGAGAACACTCGATGCAACTATTTTGAACAACTATAGACCAGTCTCAAATCTACCTTTTATAGCCAAAATTATTGAGAAAGTGGTCTTCAATCAACTCAGCAAATTTGTGAACTCAAACGGTCTCTTAGACAAATTCCAATCAGGCTTCCGACCTCACCATAGTACTGAAACGGCTCTGATAAAAGTTTTAAATGATATACGACTGAACACTGACTCGGGTAAAACTACAGTTTTGGTTCTATTTGATCTCAGTGCTGCATTTGACACAATTGATCATATAACACTTCTGGAGAGGCTGGAAAATTGGGTAGGACTCTCCGGAACAGTCCTCAATTGGTTCAGGTCTTATTTAGATGGGCGGAGTTACTTTGTCACCATAGGCAATCATGAATCTAATAAGGTGGCTATGACTTGTGGAATTCCCCAGGGATCAATTCTCGGACCACTTCTATTCAATCTCTATATGCTACCTCTGGGCAAAATTTTACAGAACAACAACATTAACTACCATAGTTATGCAGATGATACTCAAATATATATGGCTCTCGAACCATCTGACTGCAGCTCTATTGACTCACTGTATCAATGTATAGAGCACATCAATGACTGGATGAACCAAAATTGTCTACAATTAAACGAAAATAAAACAGAGATTATTGTGTTTGGCAACAAAAATAAAAGAACTAATATTAGGAAAGAACTTGATTCTCGAGCCCTAAGAACCAGGGACCAAGTGCGTAATCTAGGTGTAATGATCTCAAATCTCACGTTCACCAGTCATATCAAAACGGTCACCAAAACATCTTAAAAATATAGCCAGTATCAAGGACCTGGTGTCGAAAAAAGACCAAGAGAGGCTTTTCCATGCATTTATCTCCAGTAGGGTTGACTACTGTAATGGGCTCTTAACTGGACTTCCCAAAAAGACTGTAAAACAGCTGCAGCTCATTCAGAATGCTGCTGCTAGAATGTTAACAAAAACTAAGAGAACCGAACACATCACGCCGGTTCTTAAATCTTTGCATGGCTTCCAGTTAGTTACAGAATACATTTACAAGTTTTGCTAGTAGTCTATAAATCTCTGAACGGACTGGGCCCTGAATACATTTCTGATATGTTTGAGGATTATAAACTAAGCAGGGCACTCAGATCACTGAACTCAGGACAGCTAGTGGAGCCCAGAGTCAAAACTCAACATGGTGAAGCTGCATTCAGCAGTTACGCTGCATGCAACTGGAATAAATTACCAGAAGATCTTAGACGTGCCCAAAATGTATCAATTTTTAAAGCCAGGCTAAAAACATTTCTCTTTTCGCAAGAATATGACTGAGCACTTAAACTTTATCACACTGTTAAGTCTATTTTAATTATCTTTTTATGCTTTTATTTGTTTTTATGCTGATGCATGGCATAAATGAAAACCTGTAATGTATACCTTTGGCCAGCGGAGCCGTTTTAAAGACCTGGAGGTTCTAAAGACTTACAGGCCAGGTTCAGAATACCTGTTAGCTCAAAATGACCTAGATGTTCTAGAGAAAGACTTCTTGGCCAGGTTATAAAGACCTGGAAAGGTTCTAAAGACCTTTTGAATAAATATGTAGGGCACTGGTTCAATTCCCCCCACCGGACGCTACATTGGTGTGGGATTGGCAGCGAGGGCCATCGGAGAGGCGTGTCTCCATGAGGGACTTTGAACAAGTGAAGCTTGAGGACACGCTCTCCCGTTTGGTGGGGGTAATGTAGCGACCCTGGTGGTAATTTTGTAGATGGCTCTGCCCAGCGTTCTCCCACAGGGGAGCCTTAGGTTGCATATGCCATCACTTCAGCATTACAGATTGTTATAAAATGCATGTATTTTATTTATTTATTTTTATTCTGATAAAAGCATGTATTTTATCATTTTATTATTTTCCTCTGTAAAGCACATTGAATTGCTTCTATGTATGAATTGTGCTATATAAATAAACTTGCTTGCTTGCTTGCATCCCTTAAAGGTGCTAAACCAGCCAAAAGATGGTAAACATCTTCCTATTTTACTTCAGATTAATTAATGCACTTAAAAGAACTTGAAACACCAAAATGTTTTTGGTTCTAGCAGTGTTCCCTGTTCCATGGAGATCCTTATTGTCATTAAAACTGCTGTGTTTTAAAACATGCTATGGTTCCTGATAACAGAGCTCAGTTGCCACTAGTTATGATGTTTCAAAGTAGGTGGTTAGGAATGTAGCATTGTGTATGTATGGCTCAGATTTCAATAGCAAACAGCCTAAACTCTATAAATACACTGTACATAATTATGTACTGACTGGTAGAAAGGTATGTTGTGTTCATAGAAACAAAAACCTGTCCCGGTATATCAGTTTCAATTCTTAAGTACCTCAATATATCCTACATTATTGACTATTAGTTGACTACACGTCTTTGAGGCAAATAAGTAACAAGACACTTGGATGATGTAGCTATTATTAAAAGCCTTATCTGATCTAAAATGTGTTTGCTAAGAGGTTTTTCAACAGAAACAAGATATCAATCTTCACACAGGCCTTACCATAGGCCGTGGTTTTCTCAAGATGCTATCGCCTAGCTAGGCACTGCATTTCCTGAAGAACAATACAGCATGTTCACAATCGTTTATTCTAGTGAAATCACTACATGGTTTTTCTTCAAGCTCTACTTTGGGAAAAATATACAAAAACACAAGAGGCCGTTATGAGAATCCAAATGATTGGTTTTAATTGCTTACAATCTGACAAAAGTAAAGGTAGCATGAACTGCAAGGCAAAGCATCTGCAGCCTGCAGTTAATGAGTAGTACTCAGCATGTAATGAATACGGGAAGTGATGACAAATACCATGGTTGCAGAAGGCGTGGGTGACTACAAGCTAAAATGCACACTTGGATTTTCTCGTCTGTGCCAAGTCAGCCTGTTTAGTCAACCTCCTCAATAGTTGGGCCAGACGAAGAACTGCCAGCTGGCCCTCCAGGGAAGCCTCCGGGCATACTTCCTGGCATACCTCCTGGCATACCTCCTGGCATACCACCTTGTGGGCCTGCACCACCCTGGTACAGCTTGGTCATGATGGGGTTACAGACCTTCTCCAGCTCTTTTTGCTGGTAGTCATACTCATCCTTCTCTGCTGTCTAGAGTAAGACAAGAAAGGAAGGGAGACAATACTTGTTCAAAGGCAAAAGTGTGACCTAAAGTAATGAGAAACAGTACTAAGAACACTATTGCCCATTGCTCTTTTGTATAACTAGATATTGCTCTTCTTTTGCACAACTGTATACATATCTAAATATTGCCCTTCTTTTGCACAACTGTATATATAACTAGATATTGCCTTTCTTTTGCACAACAGTATATATAACTAGATTCAAGATTCAAGATTTAAAGTTTTATTGTCATACATACAGAGTGAATTGCATCAGACTGTACAATGAAATTCTTAAGACATGGGAAGCAACAACTACGTAGTTAGAAGAATAATAAAAATAAGGATAAAAAACAATTTACAACAATATACAGACTATACATAACTATAAAATGTGCATAATGAGTCAGAATATGTACAGTGTGCAGACCATAAATACTTAAATACTGTGATGAAAGTGATCTAGTGCCAGTAGTAATGTATATTCAGAATATGCTAGTTACACTATATACATAATGGAGTGTGTATGGCCAGTATGCAGACCTTAAATACTTAAACACTGCAATAGAAGTGATCTGGTGCCGGTGGTGGAAACATGAATAGGTAAAACAGTGTTATTGGTTGAGGAGCCTAATAGTCTGTGGGTAGAAACTGTCCTTTAGTCTGGAAGTGCGTGTACCGATGCTACGGTAACGTCGATCAGATGGGAGTAGGGTGAACAAGTGATGGCATGGGTGGGTAATGTCTTTGATGATGTTCCTGGCTTTCCTGAGGCATCGTGATTGGTAGATGCTATGAACAGAGGGGAGGTGACAGCCAATGATGCGCTCTGCAGACTTTACCACCCTCTGTAGGGCCTTGCGGTCAGCAGCGGTGCAGCTCCCGTACCAAGCAGTAATGCAGCCTGACAGGATACTCTCTATGGTGCACCTGTAGAAGTTGTTCAGTGTCTTTTTAGCCATACCGAACTTCTTGAGTCTCCTCAGGAAGTATATGCGTTTTTGGGCAGTTTTCACTCCCGAGTCGGCTTGCCTGGACCATGTGAGGTCATCACTGATGAACACACCGAGGAACTTGAAGACAGGTACTCTCTCCACTTCAGCTCCATCGATGTGTATGGGGGCGTGTTCCCCCCCCTGCCGCTTCCTGAAGTCGATGATCATCTCCTTAGTTTTCCCGACGTTAAGAGACAGATTGTTGTCCTGGCACCATGTAGCCAGGTTTTTAACCTCTTCTCTGTATTTTGACTCATCGTTGTTGGAGATGAGACCAAGGATGGTGGTGTCGTTAGCAAACTTGAAGATGACGTTGGGGCTGTGTGTGGCCACGCAGTCATACGTAAACAGGGAGTACAGCAGGGGACTGAGTACGCAACCTTGCGGGGCTCCGATGCTCAGCGTCAGGGCGGAGGATGAAAGATTGCCCATTCTCACCACCTGAGGTCTGCCCGTCAGAAAGTCCAGGATCCAGTTGCACAGGGAGGTGTTGAGACCCAGGGTCCTGAGCTTGGGAATGAGCTTGGCGGGCACAATCGTGTTGAACGATGAGCTGTAGTCCACGAACAGCATCCTCACGTAGGTGTTGGCTTTTTCCAGAACTAGTTATTGCCTTTCTTTTGCACAACTGTATATGTAACTATATATTGCTCTTTTGGACACTTTGTCACTTGAACCTGGTCCCGGGTCTATTGACTGTTGTGTGTTTATGCTCTTTTTACACTGTTTTGTGTACATCTTAAAATGTCTTAACGTGTGTTCTAAATGCTGCAGCTAGGGGTCAGAAAAACAACCTGTGTAAACAACCTGTGTAAACAACCTGTGTAAACAACCTTGGCAAATAAACCTGATTCTGATTACAAACAACACCAGCACCAAATGTTTTACCTGGTTTCTGTCCAGCCAGGATATTACTTCATTGCACTTGTCCACAATGGCCTTCTTGTCCTCTGGGCTGATCTTTTCCGCAAGCTTCTCGTCCTCCACTGTGCTTTTCATGTTGAAGGCCATGGACTCCAGGGAGTTCTTAGCTGTTACTTTCTCCTTCTGGGCCTCATCCTCGGACTTGTATTGGTCTGCCTCCTGAACCATACGCTCAATGTCTTCCTTAGACAGACGACCTGGTGGATTCAAAGTTACAAACACACAGTTCTATATATGACCACTAACATCTGTCAGGTCAAACACACGGTTATATATATGAACACTAATATCTGTCAGGTCAAACACACGGTTATATATATGAACACTAATATCTGTCAGGTCAAACACACGGTTGTATATATGAACACTAATAACTGTCAGGTCAAACACACGGTTGTATATATGAACACTAATATCTGTCAGGTCAAACACACGGTTATATATATGAACACTAATATCTGTCAGGTCAAACACACGGTTATATATATGAACACTAATATCTGTCAGGTCAAACACACGGTTATATATATGAACACTAATATCTGTCAGGTCAAACACACGGTTATATATATGAACACTAATATCTGTCAGGTCAAACACACGGTTGTATATATGAACACTAATAACTGTCAGGTCAAACACACGGTTGTATATATGAACACTAATAACTGTCAGGTCAAACACCCGGTTGTATATATGAACACTAATATCTGTCAGGTCAAACACACGGTTCTATATATGACCACTAACATCTGTCAGGTCAAACACACGGTTATATATATGAACACTAATATCTGTCAGGTCAAACACACGGTTATATATATGACCACTAACATCTGTCAGGTCAAACACACGGTTATATATATGAACACTAATATCTGTCAGGTCAAACACACGGTTATATATATGACCACTAACATCTGTCAGGTCAAACACACGGTTATATATATGAACACTAATATCTGTCAGGTCAAACACACGGTTATATATATGACCACTAATATCTACCTTTGTCATTGGTTATGGTGATCTTATTCTCCTTGCCGGTGCTTTTGTCCACCGCGGACACGTTGAGGATACCGTTGGCGTCAATGTCAAACGTCACCTCGATCTGGGGGACCCCCCTGGGTGACGGGGGGATTCCGGTCAGCTCGAATTTGCCTAGGAGGTTGTTGTCCTTGGTCATTGCTCTCTCCCCCTCGTACACCTGAGATGAAATCAAGTAGGCATTTATTAACAGCCGCCTACAAATCACAGAGGATCTACGAGCGATCGGACGCTTTTGGTTTAGAACCAATGCCCTTGTGCAGCAGACTGTGTGGACACACCTGGATCAGCACTCCGGGCTGGTTGTCTGAGTATGTGGTGAAGGTCTGAGTCTGCTTGGTGGGGATGGTGGTGTTCCTCTTGATGAGGACGGTCATGACTCCTCCGGCCGTCTCAATACCCAGAGACAGCGGTGTGACGTCTAACAGCAGCAGATCCTGGACATTCTCCGACTTGTCACCGGCCAAGATGGCGGCCTGGACCGCTGTAGAGCATGGAGAGATGCTGGGTGAACATATAGTCACATACATTAACACAGAGACATTGGCCTCTGCTGCCAACTGTGAGATAAGTACCAGCGCCGTAGGCCACAGCTTCATCAGGGTTGATGCTCTTGTTGAGGTCCCGGCCGTTGAATAAGTCCTGCAGGAGCTTCTGGATCTTGGGGATTCGCGTGGAGCCTCCCACCAGCACGATGTCGTGGATTTGGGCCTTGTCCATCTTAGCGTCTCTCATGGACTTCTCCACAGGATCCAGCGTGCCACGGAACAGGTCCGCGTTGAGCTCCTCGAAGCGAGCCCTGGTGATGGAGGTGTAGAAGTCGACGCCCTCGTACAGGGAGTCGATCTCGATGCTGGCCTGCGTGCTGGAGGAGAGGGTGCGCTTGGCGCGCTCACAGGCTGTACGCAGACGGCGCACCGCCCGCTTGTTGCCGCTGATGTCCTTCTTGAACTTGCGCTTGAACTCGCCGATGAAGTGGTTGACCATGCGGTTGTCGAAGTCTTCGCCTCCCAAGTGGGTGTCGCCAGCGGTGGACTTGACCTCGAAAATGCCGTCCTCAATGGTCAGGATGGACACGTCGAAGGTGCCCCCGCCCAGGTCGAAGATCAGAACGTTACGCTCACTGCCCACCTAGTGAGAGAAGGCGATTGGGAACATCTGGCTGATATTACGTATTACCAATTAATAACACTGGAAGAATACTTTGAGTTGACCACTCAGTGTTATTTTATGTGTATTGGCGGGACATCATTAAGGACCACGGTACCTACCTTTTTATCCAGGCCGTAAGCAATGGCTGCAGCGGTAGGCTCGTTGATGATACGCATTACGTTCAGTCCAGCAATCACACCGGCATCTTTGGTTGCTTGGCGCTGGGAGTCGTTAAAGTAGGCGGGGACTGTGATTACAGCGTTGTTTACTGCCTGAAGATGGAAACCACCAATTAGTAGGTCCAGCGTGTGCTATCCATGAGAATTATGCTGATTGGAGATATTATAGCGTAACGCACATATTCATACAACGTAAAAGTTCACGAGTAGATATAGAACGGTGAGTTATTTTTATATTGTTCGTCTGACTCCATACCTTTCCTAGGTAGGCTTCAGAGATCTCTTTCATCTTAGTAAGCACCATGGAGGACACCTCCTCTGGGAAAAATGTCTTCTTTTCCCCCTTGTACTCCACCTCCATCTTGGGCTTACCACCATCATTCACCACAACAAAGGGCCAGTGCTTCATGTCTGACTGCACCACGGCATCATCGAACCTACGGCCAATCAGGCGCTTGGCATCTTGTGACACAAGGAGGAAAGAGTGGGGTTGAAATTTGAGAGAACAAAGATTTTTGTTCTATGTTAGTTTAGTATTTCTCTTTATAAATGTTTTACTTTGTCTCAACAACAAAAACATCTCTCATTTTATTTTATGAAATCCAATTTGTATTTAAGTCTGCGGTTCAGTGTAGCAACTCCCAGTCCACTCAGGACAGGTGATGGCAGAATATGGGTCTTTCAAAGCACACGCAATGTTATTTATTTTGAAAACAAGAACATGTCTAAATGACCCCCTGACTTTGGAACAGTAGTGTATGACATATTGGAACTAACACTAGATAAAACAGTTTTAAAACTAACTGACACCAAACAGAATGCATAAAACCAATAAAAAACAGAAACATATTTAAATCCACAAACTATAATAACCCTGCTGTGAACAAACGTGACCTGATTGAGAACTGATTCCGTTGGGATGGGGTCAGGTATGTCCACAACAGATTCACTTGAAACTCCGGAGGTGAACATTGGAGAAGTAGAGCATTGTACACTGCCACCTGCTGGTGAGACTCTGCTACTATCATCCATAAACCAGCTCTCTAATCCTCTGGGACTCAATATCATCCATAAACCAGCTCTTTAATCCTCTGGCTCTCAATATCATCCATAAACCAGCACTCTAATCCTCTGGCTCTCAATATCATCCATAAACCAGCTCTCTAATCCTTTGGGTCTCAATATCATCCATAAACCAGCTCTCTAATCCTCTGGCTCTCAATATCATCCATAAACCAGCTCTCTAATCCTTTGGGTCTCAATATCATCCATAAACCAGCTCTCTAATCCTTTGGGTCTCAACATCATCCATAAACCAGCTCTTTAATCATCTGGCTCTCAATATCATCCATAAACCAGCTCTTTAATCCCCTGGCTCTCAATATCATCCATAAACCAGCACTCTAATCCTCTGGCTCTCAATATCATCCATAAACCAGCTCTCTAATCCTTTGGGTCTCAATATCATCCATAAACCAGCTCTCTAATCCTTTGGGTCTCAATATCATCCATAAACCAGCTCTCTAATCCTTTGGGTCTCAATATCATCCATAAACCAGCTCTCTAATCCTTTGGGTCTCAATATCATCCATAAACCAGCTCTCTAATCCTTTGGCTCTCAATATCATCCATAAACCAGCTCTCTAATCCTTTGGGTCTCAATATCATCCATAAACCAGCTCTCTAATCCAGGTCTCAACATCATCCATAAACCAGCTCTTTAATCATCTGGCTCTCAATATCATCCATAAACCAGCTCTTTAATCCCCTGGCTCTCAATATCATCCATAAACCAGCTCTCTAATCCTTTGGGTCTCAATATCATCCATAAACCAGCTCTCTAATCCTTTGGGTCTCAATATCATCCATAAACCAGCTCTCTAATCCTTTGGGTCTCAATATCATCCATAAACCAGCTCTCTAATCCTTTGGGTCTCAATATCATCCATAAACCAGCTCTCTAATCCTTTGGGTCTCAATATCATCCATAAACCAGCTCTCTTATCCTTTGGGTCTCAATATCATCCATAAACCAGCTCTCTAATCCTTTGGGTCTCAATATCATCCATAAACCAGCTCTCTAATCCCCTGGCTCTTAATGGAGCCCTAACTTCCTGACCATGGTGCGAAAGAGGAGACAAGGAGAGGCTAAATGGGTGGACCAGGAGGTTGTGGTCCTCTCCACAAAACAAAACTTGAGATACTAATTAGATGAATCCACAAACACGAGCGTCCTTCCAAATAATGACATAAACTGTAAATGTGACATGTTGTTCATACCTACCAAACACAGTGTTTGTCGGGTTCATGGCAACCTGGTTCTTGGCAGCGTCACCGATAAGCCTCTCCGTGTCAGTGAAGGCCACATAACTGGGTGTCGTCCTGTTGCCCTGGTCGTTAGCAATGATCTCCACTTTGCCATGTTGGAAGATGCCCACACAGGAGTACGTGGTGCCCAAGTCAATGCCCACTGCGGGTCCTTTAGACATTCTGCAACAACAAGACCAGAATCACGGGTAATTTAACTGTATCAGTCATGGAGCCATGTCTCAGACAGTATTCTCCAGATTTCAAACCACCAATGAAAATATAGAAAACATATATTTCATGAAGACAAAAGTAGTTTTAAGCACCCCTCTCCAGGTAACAGTAACTAAATAATGTAGAATAACAACTCTCATACAAATTTCGGGTTACAATATATATATATATGTGTGTGTGTGTGTATGTGAGTATGCAGATTTCTGTGTGTTCTTTCTCTGAATGTCTCTGTCATTCACTTGAAGGCAGATGAGCACCCAACATGGAGGTGATGCCTAGGGCCTGACTGTTCTAAAAAAGTTCTGTCATGGCAACCTGCCAATCAAGGAAGGTAACACTAGAAACTCCAGTAGCATTCCAACAGAGCCAACGGGTTAAACATACCCTGCTCTTCCCTCTCCACAACATCCACAACTGTTATGAAGTCAATGTCAATTGTCAACACCAGAACAGTCATTGATATTTTTTTTTATCTCAGTTACTTCTGTTTCCACAAGTCTCCTTGTTTGAGGGCAGTTCCAGTTTCTTCGAGTTTTCAGGGACGTACTTTTCATGCCAGTGCCTTGGTGGTTTAATGCAGTGTTACCCATTCGCTAATAATCTATGCATTTGTAAACTTTATTTTACTTACTTCTTTGCCAGGCTTTTGGTCTTAATTTCATTTTAAAAGATTCATAGCCTTACTAGAATCCTTTAACAGTGTTTTTTTCTAAATTAAATGGTATTGCAACTTAAAAGTTTAACCAGGCCAATAGTTAGATCAATGTGTCCTCATTTTGGCAAATTATTTTGTATAATATACAGTGCAAAAGTATTCAGCCATTTTTACTATTTTATTGCTGTCACAACTCCCCCCAAATGCTTTCAACACCAACAAGCAGGCTTCGGCGTTCGGCGTCAGCGCTCTTCTAACCACACCGCTACTCCCATTACATGATTGTAACCTGGTGAGGCACCATGTTTAAAGGTGTTGCAATATCTGGGGCCTTACAGAACATGTGTATTTAAACTGAGAACATGTGACAGATCATGTAACACTTAAGAGTTCACACAGGTGAACTTTATTCAACTAATTATGTGA
This sequence comes from Dallia pectoralis, assembly GCA_029465975.1. Taxonomy (NCBI): domain Eukaryota; kingdom Metazoa; phylum Chordata; class Actinopteri; order Esociformes; family Umbridae; genus Dallia; species Dallia pectoralis. The sequence goes on along the minus strand of CM055738.1, from coordinate 18,182,880 downwards.
CTTGTGAAGGAGATCGGATGAACCTGATCTTATTTCGGGCCTTATCGGAAACAGGGTGAAAACTTATGCATGCTTTTTAATTTTTTTAAATTGTTTTAAACAAACTACGGTTTTTATTTCACTTCACCATTTTGGACTATTCTGTGGCCATTACAAGAAATCAAAAGAAAAATAATTTCAAGTTACATATAGTAATCCAATAAATTACGAAAAATGCTATGGGGGTGAATGCTTTTGCAAGGCATTGTATGTATTTATACATATACTGTGTATGTCGAGTAAGAACAAAAGCAAAAGAAACAAAACTGAGTTAATCTGAAAAATGTGTAGCCTATTCTTGTTTCACATCATGAGAACGAAAGACGTGTTAACGCAAGGAAAGCTGTCAGTCAACACTGACAGGAAAATATTTCAAAACAGTCACATTTGAGTCACAACTCAAATGTATCTTGTGACATTTTGGTTGTCACATAGGATACATTTTTAACCAAGAGCTAAAATATTGAACATTTGTTCACTGTATATACATGTTTACATGTATAATTGATTATGCTAAGCATACTAATGTCACCATATACGGTAAAAAGTAAACTAGTGCTAAAATCATTTTGTAACAAATACCAATCTGATCTGCTTAGGCTCCCACAATGCATTTGATATTACTGTGCATAATTAGTGTTCAACCTGATAAAGGAGTAACAAGCCAGAATCAAACACATTGAGTGACTACATGGTGTGTGACAGTGTGAGTTTGTAACATATACGGAGACCAGACATGACACAAAATAAATACAGGTGCAATTTGTCCTGGTAAAGCTTGTTGGTGGACACTGTAATCTGACTATTTGCATCCAGAAACAGAATGACATGCGTAAGACAATTTATTAAAATAAATATTGACAATACAATATTTTGGATCTCTGCTTAAAGACACTGTTTGCACACGTTCAAGATATATTTTTAGTGTTTATAATGTTTCTCTTTCAGCCAATATCAGGCCCATGCTCTGATGAAACATGCAACTGTCACTCTATCCTGTGAGCCTGTCCCTGGAATTGGACTGCAAGCAGAGTAGGCCGAAACAGTAGAGCAGAACGCAAAGCAGAAACGCTTCTTACAAGCGTAGCTGAAACTGAAACCTTTCAGAAAATAATTTACCTGGCTTTAGTCAGACGGACAACACTCCAAAGATTAGAGATGTGGCTTTTGTTTCACCCCCGAACCACACAATAGCGGCTGCTCGGCACTGGAGTACACCTCTCCCTTTTCTGGATGGACAGTGTAAAAGGACCAGTATTGGGTGGCTCCAGAGTATATAACCACAGACATGGCTCACTTGGGATTCCACCAGGGAATCAGGTAACACACCCAGTCAAGTTCAGGCCCACATTGCTTTTTGCATGCCATGTGCTCATGTAGCGCTATGCTGCTAGCTGGATCTAAATTTATCTGATAAAAGTTAAGAGCTGAATGGTTATATTAATGTGCTTATTGAGATTGCGACCATAGAAAGGAAAACAGGCAGAAATTGCATACAAGGGCACACTTTTATTCTTTATTTCAAGCAAGGGAACATTCTCAAGGTATATCTTTTTTACATTATCTCCTACTATGAGAAATAAAGGAAACAATGTATTAGAAAGCAGGCATAGCTGCAGTAACATCCATATTCTGGCTGATACACCTAAAGGCCAAGATGCAATATTCAATTTGCAGTTGTGATTTGACAGTATTTTGGAATGCATAAAGAATATTAAATCATAACGATGACCCTTCATCACATGCAATTTGGACATTTCTGCAATAACCACTATAGCGTTCAGCAAGGTCCTGTCAAGTGGAGAAGATTAACACATATTTAGCTTACAGACATAATTACATCTAACTTTTAAGAACAGTCCATGAATAAAGATACCCTGTTCCTTGTTCCTGACTTAAATACCAGAGCAACATGAATCCATCTAAACATGATCCTACTCTATAAACATGATCTCTTACTATGCTCGTCTGTAGAGGACCCGCTTACTCCAGTCTCTGGGCATTTAGGCCAGGAATATTCAGTATTGGTGAACATGGCACAAATTATATTATTTAATACAACAGCTGGATTCATTACTTGGCATAAAATTCAACAAAATATGAGGGGCTCATCCGGTATAACCTAGTTTGGCCAAACTATCTCTGAAAGTAAAATATGTACTCCAATGAAAACATGTTACACATGTTTCGCAAAAAGTGGTTATAAACTGTAATAGAAAATCGTATATAACGCGCGTACGGCAACACGTAGCATTTCACTGCGCTAATTACGTTTAGGACTGATTAATATAGCAATAAGGCTTTAGGGGATCTGTTATATATTGCCAACACACAACAGCCAAGTGCTGGGTCTAATCACTTGGCGACACGTGGTGTCCAAGAAAAGTTCTCAGCTGTGGTACATAGTTGTGGTATATTTAGCTATATTAGCCATATACCACACCCCTCATGCCCAAATAAGGCGTTGGAGGCAGTGCTCAGTCAGGATTAGTCACAAGTAAATGGGTAACCAAATGCTAAATGCTAATAACCAGAGACTGTATTCATGACTCGGAACCTCCTCCGGTCCACTAATATTGCATAATTTTGGTTACTAGGGTTACTTACGTTTAATTTTACACGTGTAGATAAACCCAGGTTACTACATAACTACTTTATATATCTATAATATACAAGTAGTAATATGACCACATTCTGACCTGTTCATTGACAGCTTGTGAATAATAAATAGCAATGGGTAAAATAACAGGCATGAACCCCAGATGGAACAAGAACGAAAGTCCAGCATGTGATAATTCTGTGTGATTACGTTAGAGCATACTGATACTACTGTAATATTATTACTTCAACATCACGGAATAAGATGTGGAAAGAGAATCCTAACTTAAAATGTGGTCCGTTTCCACCACATTGTCGTGAAATTCCTTAGCAAGTTAAGGACTGATCTGGGTTCATGAGAAGAAGCTGCGGAGCTGGTAAAGCAAATGGCCCTCCTCATTCTTCCGTGTCCGGCAGAATCTGTTCATATAGTCCCAGGTAGAACGCTTGCAGTAGTTGTAGAAATGTTCCTCGGCTCTCTTTAGGGTGCTGTTCAGGTCCAGAGTGCCCTGCAAACTGCAGAGACAAACATGAAACAAAAGGATCATTAGATTTGTTCTATTGCTTTGTAATGACAGGTCAGAGCAGCCATACGTTTGGTAACAGCTCATCACAGATATAATGAACAGAAATAGACTGACAATTGCAGACAAGCACATACACACCAGACAAACATACATGAAATACACACCAGACAAACATACATGAAATACACACCAGACAAACATACATGACATACACACCAGACAAACATACATGAAATACACACCAGACAAACATACATGAAATACACACCAGACAAACATACATGAAATACACACCAGACAAACATACATGACATACACACCAGACAAACATACATGAAATACACACCAGACAAACATACATGACATACACACCAGAAATACATGAAATACACACACCAGACATACATGACACACACACACACCAGACATACATGACACACACACACCAGACATACATGACACACACACACCAGACATACATGACACACACACACAGACATACATGACACACACACACACCAGACATACATGACACACACACACCAGACATACATGACACACACACACCAGACATACATGACACACAGACATACATGACACACACACACACCAGACATACATGACACACACACACACCAGACATACATGACACACACACACACCAGACATACATGACACACACACACACCAGACATACATGACACACACACACACCAGACATACATGACAGACATACATGACACACACACACACACCAGACATACATGACACACACACACACCAGACATACACACACACACCAGACATACACACACACACCAGACATACACACAAACACCAGACATACACACACACACACAGACATACATGACACACACAAACCAGACATACACACACACACCAGACATACACACACACACCAGACATACACACACCAGACATACACACACCAGATATACATGACATATACACACCAGACATACATGACCTACACACACCAGACATACACACACCAGACATACACACACACACCAGACATACACACACACACAAACCAGACATACATGACACACACAAACCAGACATACACACACACACCAGACATACACACACACACCAGACATACACACACACACCAGACATACACACACCAGACATACATGACATATACACACCAGACATACATGACCTACACACACCAGACATACACACACCAGACATACACACACCAGACATACACACACCAGACATACATGACATACACACACCAGACATACATGACATACACACACCAGACATACATGACACACACACACCAGACATACATGACATACACACACACCAGACATACATGACATACACACACACCAGACATACATGACATACACACACACCAGACATATATGACATACACACACACCAGACATACATGACATACACACACACCAGACATACACACACACCAGACATACACACACACCAGACATACATGACATACACACACACCAGACATACACACACACCAGACATGCATGACATACACACACACCAGACATACATGACATACACACACACCAGACATACATGACATATACACACCTATTGGTGAACTGGATAAGTTGCACATCGTTCCTACACCTTAGCAGGGCATCTCTGTTGTCCAGTAAGATGGTGGCACAAATGAAGAGTTCAAAGGTGAACTCTGCGTTGACAGCATTTGACTCGCACACTGGTTTATCCTCTGGAACCACCCCATCCATTCCCACACACATGAACACATCACAATAAGAACAGTATGCCACCTCTAAAGCATTTATCAGAATATTAGCATATTTAGCATATTAGCATTTCTAAAGATACCAGGAACCACAGGCTGTGCATTTGTGATTTGTCTCTCATGACTAACATGTTACACAGATGTGACAGTCCCAGTAGACTCAGATGGATCTCTAATAAGGACGTCTCTCATGACTAACATGTAACACACATGTGACTGTCCCAGTAGACTCAGATGGATCTCTAATAATGACGTCTCTCATGACTAACATGTTACACACATGTGACTGTCCCAGTAGACTCAGATGGATCTCTAATAACGACGTCTTTCATGACTAACATGTTACACACATGTGACAGTCCCAGTAGACTCAGATGGATCTCTAATAATGACGTCTCTCATGACTAACATGTTACACACATGTGACAGTCCCAGTAGACTCAGATGGATCTCTAATAAGGACGTCTCTCATGACTAACATGTTACACACATGTGACTGTCCCAGTAGACTCAGATGGATCTCTAATAAGGACGTCCCTTGACTAACATGACAACATGTGACTACAGTAGACTCAGATGGATCTCTAATAAGGACGTCCTTTATGACTAACATGTTACACACATGTTAGAGAGATGTCTACACTAGCATTCGTTCTTACTTTTACTTACCAATACTGTGTCTGCGGGCGATCCTCTCCTGGTACCGAGCTCTGGCCACCTCCTGGGATATGAGCTCCAGGTGGTCACAGCTGAGAATCTCAAACAGACGCAGGGCATCATAGTGTTCAAACTCTCTCTGGAAACCCAGCAGCAGCCACCTGGGAGAGAACACACACAAGAGTGTGTTTATGCAAATATGCTGCTCTGTAAACACATAAGGTATATGTAGCACAAGAGTGTGTTTATACAAATATACCGCTCTGTAAACACATAAGGAATATGTAGCACAAGAGTGTGTTTATGCAAATATGCTGCTCTGTAAACACATAAGGTATATGTAGCACAAGAGTGTGTTTATGCAAATATGCTGCTCTGTAAACACATAAGGTATATGTAGCACAAGAGTGTGTTTATGCAAATATGCTGCTCTGTAAACACATAAGGTATATGTAGCACAAGAGTGTGTTTATACAAATATGCTGCTCTGTAAACACATAAGGAATATGTAGCACAAGAGTGTGTTTATACAAATATACTGCTCTGTAAACACATAAGGTATATGTAGCACAAGAGTGTGTTTATGCAAATATGCTGCTCTGTAAACACATAAGGTATATGTAGCACAAGAGTGTGTTTATGCAAATATGCTGCTCTGTAAACACATAAGGTATATGTAGCACAAGAGTGTGTTTATGCAAATATGCTGCTCTGTAAACACATAAGGAATATGTAGCACAAGAGTGTGTTTATGCAAATATGCTGCTCTGTAAACACATAAGGTGTATGTAGCACAAGAGTGTGTTTATGCAAATATGCTGCTCTGTAAACACATAAGGTATATGTAGCACAAGAGTGTGTTTATACAAATATACTGCTCTGTAAACACATAAGGTATATGTAGCACAAGAGTGTGTTTATGCAAATATGCTGCTCTGTAAACACATAAGGTATATGTAGCACAAGAGTGTGTTTATGCAAATATACTGCTCTGTAAACACATAAGGTATATGTAGCACAAGAGTGTGTTTATACAAATATGCTGCTCTGTAAACACATAAGGTATATGTAGCACAAGTGTGTGTTTATGCAAATATGCTGCTCTGTAAACACATAAGGTATATGTAGCACAAGAGTGTGTTTATGCAAATATACTGCTCTGTAAACACATAAGGTATATGTAGCACAAGAGTGTGTTTATACAAATATGCTGCTCTGTAAACACATAAGGAATATGTAGCACAAGAGTGTGTTTATACAAATATTATGTAAACACAAATATGCAAATGCTGCTCTGTAAACACATAAGGTATATGTAGCACAAGAGTGTGTTTATGCAAATATGCTGCTCTGTAAACACATAAGGTATATGTAGCACAAGTGTGTTTATGCAAATATGCTGCTCTGTAAACACATAAGGTATATGTAGCACAAGAGTGTGTTTATACAAATATGCTGCTCTGTAAACACATAAGGTATATGTAGCAAAATTGGATGCATGCAAGAGCATATTTACATTGCATGCATTTTCTGAGACATATTGAATTCAAAACGCATGGTTATATTGTCGCAGAAACGTATCGGTAGATATTGATAGCTCCAGATGCCACTTTCTGAAGCACGGTTTCTGTCCAGCCCCCTCAAACGTTTGAAGTGCAAAAACAATTGTGTCAGAACGCTATCAAGTTTCTGTACAGTGCTCAGGCATGTCACTTTTTACTCCATCGATGCGCACAATCCTCTGTAGTTTTATTCAATCATCCTGGATTAAATTCCAACACTATGGAAATGATTGTCCAAAGTAAGATAACGTGTGTCTAGTGTTTGAGTCTCTCATGGTGTGTGTTATGACAGAAGGTGAATCTCATGGTGTGTGTTATGACAGAAGGTGAATCTCATGGTGTGTGTTATGACAGAAGGTGAATCTCATGGTGTGTGTTATGACAGAAGGTGAATCTCATGGTGTGTGTTATGACAGAAGGTGAATCTCATGGTGTGTGTTATGACAGAAGGTGAATCTCATGGTGTGTGTTATGACAGAAGGTGAATCTCATGGTGTGTGTTATGACAGAAGGTGAATCTCATGGTGTGTGTTATGACAGAAGGTGAATCTCATGGTGTGTGTTATGACAGAAGGTGAATCTCATGGTGTGTGTTATGACAGAAGGTGAATCTCATGGTGTGTGTTATGACAGAAGGTGAATCTCATGGTGTGTGTTATATTTATAACAGAAGGTATATCTCATGGTGTGTGTTATATTTATAACAGAAGGTATATCTCATGGTGTGTGTTATGACAGAAGGTGAATCTCATGGTGTGTGTTACATCTATAACAGAAGGTGTATCTCAGGGTGTGTGTTATGACAGAAGGTGTGTGTGTTATACCGATGACAGAAGGTGAAACTCTCCATGTTATCTGTGATCAGGTGTCTGTGGAGTTGGGGGTCTAACTCCTTTAACAGCGCTGCCTCGAGCTCTGAGGGACAACAATCCAAAGGGTTAATACAGGTGTAATACCTTCACTTCACCCGCATGTAGACCAAAGACAGACAAGATATTTTTCCAGAAATCCTACGGTCCGTCTCAAAACTGTCCTGCATCGTATATGTTTGCTTAGTCTTCTGGACCAACTGAGGCCAGAGAATGACAATTAATGACAGTTAAAACATGAAACAATTATATTAAAACCCAAATCTGACCTATTTTCCGGTGTAAGCCATCAGCACAGAAATCCTTCGAGAACTTCTCCATGTAGCAAGAGAAGCTCCAGTAAGTGTCCACCTCAGAGTCCAGAACCTCCAGAAACCGGCTGCACAGGTCGTTCATCCCCTGGGCATAGCTCACTTCTAACCCGTTTACATGCACACAAACACATGCAAACAAACACAAACAAACACAAGCAAACAAACAAACACAAGCACACAAACAAACACAAGCACACAAACACATGCAAACAAACAAACACAAGCACACAAACAAACACAAGCACACAAACAAACACAAGCACACAAACAAACACAAGCACACAAACAAACACAAGCACACAAACAAACACAAGCACACAAACAAGCACACAAACAAACCCAAGTAAGCAAACAAACACAAGCAGACAAACAAAGAGAGTAGTAAAAATACCTTCACTAATCTGATATGTATATGTACATATGTATAAAAAAAAATTATGAACCACGCATCTAATGAAGGTCGCTAGAGTTACATACACATATTTCTCACGTTTGGATTCTGCCACAAAGCATGAAACAATTCTATATTTGTTTCTCCACTAGAGGTCCCTCTAAAAACATTAAATGTCTTTCAATGGTCGAAACTCATTAATCCGATGACCTGCATACAGTACGTGCAGAGTAGGAGATTGGGCAGGAGTAAAAAACAGAGATAAAAAAGAGTACCTGGGTGAAAAGCAGCATATGTGATTAGAATGTCTCTCAGCACCAGCAGATTGCCTAAGCCTTCACCTCTGTAAAACAAAATAAGCATCAAAAAACATTACAGAGTCCCAAACTGAACACGTTTACCATTCTTGCTTCTAAAAAATAGTAATACCTATTATCTACAAGACAAACACTTTATCTTCTATCAAACACACAGACACCTCACATAATGTGAGCAGCTGCATGTAGCCTGCTGGCGTGCTATGAGTTGAAAAGGGGTATTTCTATAAAAAGTCACAGTGCAGCTTCAGACTGCATAATCTAGCGGACAAAATCCATTGGATAGGAAGGTGAGAAGGGGGGGAACCTCTGAAAAACTAAGATTTATTCAGGAGACGAGAAGGAAACATTACAAGAATATGCACTTGACCTACACGACGAATAAAGGAAATGAAATTGAGAAGTAGAGTGAAGTCAAGCATTTTACGGTTATTACGATTTTGCACAAGGCTTTTCATGAATCAGCTGAGGCGGCGCAATAGTCGAGTTAGGACACTTTCTAACTAGGCAGCTGACTATCAAATGAGCATCAAACAACTATTATTAATTAACCCAGTTAAGGATAGTATAGATTTGTATATGTGCCAAATGCAAGAGCCAGGTATCAGGTTTGTGATATTCTATTTCATATAAAACAAATCAAAACAGACACACCGGAAAACAGGAAGTGCACACCACTAAACTCCCGGAGTGGAAACAAAGTTCACCACTCGTGACTGTAACCCCCCTGCTTTCATGAACAATGACATATCTAAGTGACCCAAACCTTTAAAAGGGTAGCAAATATTTTAAATTAAACGTTGAAAAGCAATATTTGGGAAATATACAGAATCAAGTTTAATGTCTAATTAAGTCACAATGACAAACACATGTATGAAAAATATAGAGAAAGAAAGTGTTTCACGTTAAGAGACTGCTACTACACACCTAAAGACTGTAGTTTGGAATCAACTCAATTATTTTCATTGAATGTGCTCACAGCAACACGGAAATGAAAATCCCTCTAAAAAGTTGTCATAATTAAGAACTGCCAACTGGAACGGAATCCTCCCAGAACCAACAACAGCAGTGTCACTGCCCAAACATGTTGACTGAGAACCAGCACATAAGGGCTACGTTGATAGCTGACAGCCTGCCAGAGGACTTTAAACATGACCTGTTAGGCTTCCTGTTAAGTGTTGAGCAATGTTCCCTGTAACAGAACCAGCGCTACACTGTGTTTGCTGATTCTTAGCAGGAACAAATAAAAAAAATTAAATGTACAACGCCTAGTAATCAACAAACTTAATGCAATGGTCTCCGGTCTCCCTATCGATTGATTTTAGTAAAGTGCAGATCATACATGACTCGTACATGCCAGCAAATACTGTGTATAACGTACTATCTGCATATACTCAATATTACTTTGTGATCGCCACAACCATTACAAGTTAGCAAATGCAAGCCTATACAAAGTCCCTCTGTCTGAGTCTAAAGCCAGGGAGGTGAATATAAGCACTAACGAGTAGTATGGCAGGTCTCTGTCTGTTCGAGGCACGTCCTTGTCGATGATTCGGATAGCCTCTTGGAGTTCTTCCAGATCAAAGGTCACCCGCTCAAGCAGCACCTGGACACAGGGTCAGATGTCAGAACAACAGAGATATTATTGGTCAGATGAACTATTTCTTACCCCGCGTTAGACTTAGGCCTTTAACATCTGAACGGTATGTAACAGAAGATGTCATCCTGTGACAGTTTGACCAACTGTTTGACTTCAGATCAGATCAGAAAACATACATTGACAAGAGTTAATTATGTAAATATAGGCAGGCATGACGTTAGCCTAACAATATAAACTCACTTAACAGCCCAGAGAAAAACGACTAGAGTCAATTCTAAATACACAGAACATCTCTATAAAAAATAAGCTTTGAATAATTGACAGAACAATAAGGAAAGTGTACGGTCCGTTCTCTTATTCTCATAAAAAGTCAGAAAAACATTTTCTTCCTAATTATTCTGAGGCTTTTGCGGTATTACCTGCGCCTGAAGCTCCAGGAAGGACAGCCTCTCCCTGACCTCATCACTCACTTCCTTAATCTGCGTGACCCTCTCTTGCCTCGCATCAAAGTACTCCACCGCTGCCACCAGCTCAGCTGAGAAACAACCACATAGAAAACGTTGAGTTAGAGCCCGGGAGGAAGTGCCAAAATCTGCCACCTTACATGGGGAACGACAAATATGAACAGAAAATGACAGATCTCACCATCGGTGCCATTTAGACGCATGAGAACAACAAATAAACAAAATGACAGATCTCACCATCAGTGCCATTTAGACGCATGGGAACAACAAATAAACAAAATGAGATTTAGACGCATGGGAACAACAAATAAACAAAATGACAGATCTCACCATCAGTGCCATTTAGACGCATGGGAACAACAAATAAACAAAATGAGATTTAGACGCATGGGAACAACAAATAAACAAAATGACAGATCTCACCATCAGTGCCATTTAGACGCATGAGAACAACAAATAAACAAAATGAGATTTAGACGCATGGGAACAACAAATAAACAAAATGACAGATCTCACCATCAGTGCCATTTAGACGCATGAGAACAACAAATAAACAAAATGACAGATCTCACCATCAGTGCCATTTAGACGCATGAGAACAACAAATAAACAAAATGACAGATCTCACCATCAGTGCCATTTAGACGCATGGGAACAACAAATAAACAAAATGAGATTTAGACGCATGGGAACAACAAATAAACAAAATGACAGATCTCACCATCAGTGCCATTTAGACGCATGAGAACAACAAATAAACAAAATGACAGATCTCACCATCAGTGCCATTTAGACGCATGGGATTTACAATGGGAAATAAACAAAATGAGATTTAGACGCATGGGAACAACAAATAAACAAAATGACAGATCTCACCATCAGTGCCATTTAGACGCATGGGAACAACAAATAAACAAAATGAGATTTAGACGCATGGGAACAACAAATAAACAAAATGACAGATCTCACCATCGGTGCCATTTAGACACATGGGAACAACAAATAAACAAAATGACAGATCTCACCATCAGTGCCATTTAGACGCATGGGAACAACAAATAAACAAAATGAGATTTAGACGCATGGGAACAACAAATAAACAAAATGACAGATCTCACCATCAGTGCCATTTAGACGCATGAGAACAACAAATAAACAAAATGACAGATCTCACCATCAGTGCCATTTAGACGCATGGGAACAACAAATAAACAAAATGACAGATCTCACCATCGGTGCCATTTAGACGCATGCGTACGGTGGATGGAAGGAGTTTATGCCACTTCTTCTTCATGGCGCGGTAGCGTACGTTGAGCTGCTCCTGCAGTAGGGTGCGCTCCAGAGCGGTGGAGCTACAGGGGTACATTCCAAACAGGAAACGCCACACTTGACCACGCTCCGATAGGGAAACTCCACCTAGGCAGAGATCCCGACTTGAATCTAGAAACTGTACAATGTCCTCGTTTCCTCTGTGTTTTTCTCTTTCTTTAATATTCACTAGTAAACAATGTACCGGTGATCAATTCAAATGTATTTCGGCACATGCTTCGTCTGTAACAACAGTTAGAGAATACGATTAGTTTCAATCATAAACACAATGACACGTCCGCTTGGGTTTCTGGATTAGTTGGTCTCTATTAACCAACAGAATCAACTAAGGTTTTAATTAGTCAAACAATACTTTAGTGTCACTTCACCATTTCAAAGGAATGTGAAAACAAAAACTAAATACATGCCCGATAAGATATTGGATCATTTTGCTTCAACTTAGATAAAGCAAGTAATGTATTGATTACATTGTTTTTATTAGATTGTTGTTGTATTTTACTCACACTTCTTTACACATTCCAAAGAACAGTGCTTCTCTGGCAATCTAAGTGACATGTAACTGTTCCTGGGCAAAACAATGATGGGAGATATTTAGCCCCTTTCTAGATAACTAGCTTTGAGATAAATTACATAATGTTTTGGCACCATTGAAACTGCAACTAAAAATAGCATATGAGGCTTTGCCAAAAGTGTGTTTTTTTCTGCATTCCTTGTTAGGCGTTTTGACAGTCACAACCACAGAAGCAATGCTGTTATGTAGCTCGCTCGTGAAAGTCTCCTGACTCTCTGAGCTTTTCAGCATGACAAAGCCCCAGGGGTCCCTCAGAAATGAAGTCAGAGGCGGTTCATTGACAACGGGTCAGACATATAATCCCCTTATGGGAAGGGATAATGGGTGGATGGTCCTGGATTTCACACTGACTTGGGCTAGTGACTGTAGTCCAACTTACTAATCAATAGTATTTTTTTTTTTTAACATCACACTTTCCTACACTCCTCAGCAGCTGTACAAACCACTCTCCATCAACGTTATTAATACTATTAACCTTTTATTTCGTAATATCTTTACCATTCTTAAAAATGTGCATCCTCAGTCTTGACTCATCCACTCTCCCCTCTGCGTCCATAACTCCTGGTAACCCCAGAGGTCTCGTGCATGGTGCAGGTGTGTTCAACACTTCCGGGTGATCGCCAAACTCCGCCGTGACATGATTGACAGGTGAACTTATCCCATTGGTTTCAAGCGGAGTCCCGTTTAACGCACCGAGTTCACTGACTGAACTTATACTATAAGTTATAGTACCGGGAATATTACCGGTAGGTGAGGACCGTTTCCCGTTCGGCTGTAGAGCGTCCATGCTATTCCCGGTAGTGACACCGGTACTTTTCATAAAACAGTGTCCTCTTCGCTACATTTCCTTCTTTCTTTTATAGGTTTCATACATTTCCTTCTTTCTTTTATAAGTAAAAACGTGTTCCGGTCTCTCCATTAGAGACCGTTCATGACGCCCTCCGAGTATTAATTGGATGACTTACATCTAACAGGAGCATTTCCCAGTTACCGTTTATGTTTACGCTCCGTGCCAGATATCCTATCGTACAAGACCGTGTTCGCGAGAATCCTACCCGCAATGCATCATGGGCACGTCCATATTTGCTCACTGATCTACATGATAGAATAGGTCGATATGTGGTTTGTAGACCAGGTCAGTCTGTAGTCACCTGCAGTCGTTAAGATCCTATCGAACATTGCCCATATCGAAATATATTTGTCGATATATATTTTAAAAGAGATGTTTGTTATGATGTTGAAGAAAAACATTTCAATGTTCAATAAAAACTAAAAATGAATATATATATATGTATGTCTCTTTTACGAACAACTTTCTTCCTGTGATCCAGTCAGGTGACTGAACCATGCTCTTTTTGGGGTCTACAATACACTCTTGTTCCGATCTTAGTTTTATCTTTTGTTTTTACTTAGAGCAGCAACTCCTGCGACACGAGGAACATTTATACACCACTGGTATTAGTTTGAAATCTCTCTAAACATGAATGTATATTATTGTCTACCTTGGACTATAATTACAGATCATCTTAATCTTCTTTGCCACTTTGCCATATTATTCACATTGCCCCCCACACTGTAAACAGAAGTGGTCTTTAAAATGCTGATTCAACACACAAAAAAAATACTTTCTAAAATATACATGGGAATTATAGAGAGATGTACTGTGCAATGCAAAATGCCAGCCTTTAACCAACTGAATGTGTAAAAACATTAAAGGAAGTATTTTACCATTTTATTAAGTCAGGGTTAGAGATCTTTTGGAGGCTTCAGATCTGCCAGTTTATCAAATATGATTTTACTAAAATACACTATGTACAGAAATACAAAAGAAATGTAGGATTAGTGTGTTGTTTAGAGGCCAATGATGGCTGTTATCTTGGGGAAGACTCTTAAACTGCTATGTCACTTTGTAGCGGCCAAAGAGCGTGAAATGAGGCAAGAAAGACAGGAAGCAAGTTGACACCATTATTAGTAGCAGAACTAACACTTCACCAACAGAACAGCTAAGGTAGGCCTTTAAACCAACAGCTTTCACTAATGGCGATCACCCCCAACTAACACCTCACAACCACACACACATCGTAACGAAACACAAACCTAACAAAAACAGAAACCTGAAAAATGTGAGTGTGAACTACATTAACACTTAAAGTCACCATTGGTCTCGCCGCAATGCATGCTGGGAAACCTAAGCGTTGTCGCTACATTGCTGAATTCCAGCGTTTTGCCTACCCACGGCAACTGAACGCTACTCCAGCACAAAGTCAGTTAAGCAACGGGGTAGACGCCCACGCAATGGTGAAACACGTGGGGTCACTGTCCCTAGCCCATCCCCTGCAGCTGCAGAGCCCATTGGACTGTAACTGCAAGAGTCTGCAGGTGTCCGGCGTTCCACCAGGGGGAGGTTTGGCGCCAACCGGTCCAGTGCCACACCACTACCCGTCCTCTGGTGATCAGTTTCACTCGGTCCACCAGATCTGAGATCTGTTCCAGCACCTCACAGGGTCCCACACACTGGCTTGTGAACTTAGGTGAAACCCCATTCCTTCGGGCTGGTTGGCAAACCTAGATCTTGGCCCCAGGGCAGTGGTTGTACCCCTGCTTCTGCCTCACCCCTGCCGATCCTGGATCTCCATGTCGTAGCTTTGGAGTTTCTCAATCCACCTGGCTCCTTGAAGCTACGCTGCCAGGTAAGAGAGGCATGATCTGACCGCACGAGGAAAAGCCAGGTATACAGAACATCTATGATATCTTGGTGGACATGTGAGGTTGAGGTGGTACACAGAACATCTATGATATTTGGTGGACATGTTAGGTTGAGGTGAGGTGGTCTACAGAACATCTATGATATCTTGGTGGACATGTTAGGTTGAGGTGAGGTGGTACTCAGAACATCTATGATATCTTGGTGGACATTTTAGGTTGAGGTGAGGTGGTACTCAGAACATCTATGATATCTTGGTGGACATGTTAGGTTGAGGTGAGGTGGTACTCAGAACATCTATGATATCTTGGTGGACATGTTAGGTTGAGGTGGTCTACAGAACATCTATGATATCTTGGTGTACCCCGCAGCCTGTGATCTGCATGTTGCTATGGTTCGCCAGGTGCTTGGGAGACTGCTGGAGCACGACTTTCATATAAAGCTATTTCTAATATATATACAGTATATATATATCTATGTATGTATATGAGTGTGTTTCACTGACTCACAGACTTACGGTTTGTCAGGTGCTGAGAGACATGTGAAGCACGACTTTAATATATTCACTGTTGAATAAATGTTTTTGTTCAATATATTATTGTGTTTTAACATGGCTCCCTGTTGAGGCAAAAACATGACTCATCGTTTGTGTTGCTTATTCTTTTTTTGCATTTTATTTTTCTAAATTCCATATTGACAAAATGGTTTTAGCACTGAATTCAAAACCTACAGGCAATATTCTGTAAAAACATTCTCAGAGTACAGAGGAAAACACCATGCAGATCAGAATGAGACCAATGTGGCCTTGTGGTTAATATTTATACCTCTTTGAGCTTTACTGGTAACACTCGTATTGAGTGTCCCAATTTCTATCTTTAGAAAATGTGTTTTTAGTGGTGTGAGCTGTTGATAATCAACTGCTAACTTATCTTAGGGGTACGTGTCAGGTTTAGAAGATAGTTTAAGGTAAGGGTTACGTTTGCGGTTAGAATAAAGGTTAAGTTTAGAGTAAAGTTAAGTTTAGTAGAAAGGTTCGGTTTAGTAAAAAATGAATTAGAATTGTTACCCATAGTCTGTGGACCAAAATGTAGTGCCCAGTTTTACTGCATGGTCACTCAGTGTAATGACCAAATAAGAAAATAAGATCTTGTGTCTTTTTTGGGTACAATGTCTCTTTTTTTACGAATTGGGATTGACTGTCTGACTTTTATCACATTTTTATATGACTATATTTGCTTTGATCCAAAAAAAATGATGAGTATATTTGCTTCAGTGACCAACAATCAACTAATTAAGATTCAAGATTCAAAGTTTTATTGTCAAGTATACAGAGTGACTTGCATCAGACTGTACAATGAAATTCTTAAGACATGGCAAGCAACAACTACGTAGTTAGAAGAATAATAAAAATAAGGATAAAAAAAAACAATTTACAACAATATACAGACTATACATAACTATATAATGTGCATAATGAGTCAGAATATGTGCAGACCATAAATACTTAAATACTGTGATGAAAGTTATCTAGTGCCAGTAGTAATGTATATTCAGAATATGCTAGTTACACTATATACATAATGGAGGGTGTATGGCCAGTATGCAGACCTTAAATACTTAAACACTGCAATAGAAGTGATCTGGTGCCGGTGGTGGAAACATGAATAGGTAAAACAGTGTTACTGGTTGAGGAGCCTAATAGTCTGTGGGTAGAAACTGTCCTTTAGTCTGGAAGTGCGTGAACCGATGCTACGGTAACGTCGACCAGATGAGAGTAGGGTGAACAAGTGATGGGCTGGGTGGTTAATGTATTTGATGATTTTCCTGGCTTTCCTGAGGCATCGTGAATGGTAGATGCTATGAACAGAGGGGAGTTGACAGCCAATGATGCGTTCTGCAGTCTTTCACCAAATGCACTTACTTTGTGGTGAAAAGAGTGGATAAAAAATATGCCAAACAGTATGTATGTAAAAAATTAGCCAACAGTATGTATCAGTCTTAACAGATTTACTTCCTCAAAGCTTGTAGGTTTAGCCAACTAACTGGAAATACACCCAACACTTTCGACATCAAATGATAAAAGTGCCTGTCATTAATTTTACTGGAAACAGTTTGCCTTTAAGAAATGTTCTGCTCTGTTCACTTATTTTTTGTTCTTGGACCTGTAGCATATTTTTTATCCACTCTTTTCACCACAAAGTAAGTATCCAATGTATATTCAAATTTTGGTTGAATTACTGTTGTTTTCATTCTTGCACTAAACCAACACATTTCTGTTGGTGCATTTGGTCATTTCATTTAGTCATGGGAGTCAGTTCATATTTTTAACTGCAAACGTATATATTTAAAATTATATTAGGATTTTGAAGCACCAGCTATTCAGTTAACTTTCAATTCTCATTTATTTTGGACCAGATGAGACCATTGATTTGGATTCAGATAATGCTCATTGTGTCTCAGGCATCAGGAGCTAACGGTATGTTGCTTTTAGAATGAGTCATTTTCATGTCAATGTGGTAGTATTTCTTTACTCTATATAGCTACACACATACTGAATAACTGTAGTACTTTTGTTTGAAATTCAGGAAATGCATGGAAAGCTAATTATCCCAAAATGATAACAGCCTATAAGGGTGATGATGTGATCATTCCATGCAATGTTACTCACCCCATGGGATCTAAAAAGTCTGTCGAGGCTTACTGGAAGAAGAATGGACCGATTAAACTAAACACCACTGATGTCGACAATAATGAATTCATCTATCATCCTATCAACTCCAATGTCATGAAGAGGTTCCAGGAGAGGACCAGTTTAATTGGGGATATGACTACGGGAAACTGCTCTCTGAAGATCAAAAATATTAACGACCAGGATACGGGACCTTTCTACTTACGAATTTCCAATGGAACCCAGAACTACAGTTTCTTCCTTGCTGAGGTCCGCTTTAACATAACTGGTAAGCAGTGGATAATGGAGATACTCTACTAATGAGGGAATGGGCACCAGGTGTGTGTAATGATAAGACATGACCAAACACTGGGAACCTAGATACTCTACTAATGAGGGAATGTGCACCAGGTGTGTGTAATGATAAGACATGACCAAACACAGGAAACCTAGATACTCTACTAATGAGGGAATGGGCACCAGGTGTGTGTAATGATAAGACATGACCAAACACAGGGAACCTAGATACTCTACTAATGAGGGAATGGGCACCAGGTGTGTGTAATGATAAGACATGACCAAACACAGGGAACCTAGATACTCTACTAATGAGGGAATGGGCACCAGGTGTGTGTAATGATAAGACATGACCAAACACAGGGAACCTAGATACTCTACTAATGAGGGAATGGGCACCAGATGTGTTTGTGTACTTTTGACACCACTGATAGTCATTCATGCTGTATTTTGTTCCTACAAATTCAAACAAGAGGTTGCCAAATTATACAGGTGAATTATCCAGCTCTGATCTCTGTAGTGTGCACTACACATTTAAGTACCTCTAAATGTTATTTTAAATGTATGATATGAACCAGTAAGACTGCCACGAAAACAGCAATTCATATGTATTAAGGATAAAAGATGAGTTCATGCAAGTGTGTTTAATGTTGTTTGTTTGTTCTGTTTTTAGAACATACCGGTACAGACCTACCATTAACCAGAGGTAAGTCAACTCTCAACGTTAGTTTGCCAAATCTTAATTATTATTATTTATACAGTGGTGATAACAGTTAATTTCACATCCAAAATGCACATAAACTGCAAAAACATTTTAGAGATACAGTGAAGGAAAAAAGTATTTGACCCCCTGCAGATTTTGTATGTTTGCCCACTGACAAAGCCATGATCAGGATATTATTTTAGTGGTAAGTTTATTTGAACAGTGAGAGTGTCATGCTGCTGGTACGGTGTCGCGTAATAAGCCATGTGCAGGAGCCGTATAATCCGTTCGGTCGTTTTATTGGTACAAAACAAACATAAAACAAACCATAACCGGCGAAAAAGCTAACTGGTGCTAATGAAAATAAACATGCGCATATAGCGACTTACAGAACAACAAACAACAGTAGCAGACAATACACTCACCTCGAATAACAGTGACATACAAACAATGAACAGCAACCAGGTAACTTTCTATCAATCCCTTTATAGCCCGACTTAATGAACCAAATTCAAAACAGCTGTGATTAATCAACCCGAACCAGGAAGTGGTGCACCCGAAACCGGACAGTGCAGTACCCTAACTCACCACTCGTGACAGTACCCCCCACTTAAGGATAGCTCCCAGATAGCCAAATAAACAGGGGAGCAAAAAAAAGGGACCCAAAGTCAAAACCAAAAGGGTTAGTCCGAGGCAGCAGGTCCAGCCTTAATGGTCCTTGGTGACCACGACCGCCATCTTGGGCGGCAAAGCGTCTACCATCTTGGTTGTGGCGGCGGCCATCGACGTGGGCGTGGCGGCGGCCATCGACGTGGGCGTGGCGGCGGCCATCAACGTGGGCGTGGCGGCGGCCAACGACGTGGGCGTGGCGGCGGCCATCGACGTTGGCGTGGCGGCGGCCATCGACGTTGGCATGGCGGCGGCCATCGACGTGGGCGGTGACGCTCTGGGAGCTCTGGCAGGCGGTGACGCTCTGGGAGCTCTGGCAGGCGGTGACGCTCTGGGAGCTCTGGCAGGCGGTGACGCTCTGGGAGCTCTGGCAGGCGGTGACGCTCTGGGAGCTCTGGCAGGCGGTGACGCTCTGGGAGCTCTGGCAGGCGGTGACGCTCTGGGAGCTCTGGCAGGCGGTGACGCTCTGGGAGCTCTGGCGGAGGAGGGAGATGACACTCCAGGAGCTCTGGCAGGCGGTGACGCTCTGGGAGCTCTGGCGAAGGAGGGAGATGACACTCCGGGAGCTCTGGCAGGCAGGGACGCTCTGGGAGCTCCGGCAGGCAGGGACGCTCTGGGAGCTCTGGCGGAGGAGGGAGATGACACTCCGGGAGTTCTGGCAGGCAGGGACGCTCTGGGAGCTCTGGCGGAGGAGGGAGATGACACTCCGGGAGCTCTGGCAGGCAGGGACGCTCTGGGAGCTCTGGCGGAGGAGGGAGATGACAGTCCGGGAGCTCAGGCGGAGGTGGGAGCGGCCAATCCTGAAACTCTGGCGGAGGAGGGAGGTGCCACTCCTGGCACTCACGCTGTGGTGGGAGGGGCCGCTCAGGGCAAAAAGAGTAACACATTTCAAAGAACGTATACATTTATTAGTAATTATATTTTAATAACATTGAAAAACAAACAAAAATAATATTGAGTTAACTTCAGTCTGTGTGCAATTTCCTGACTTGAATATCGTCTTGTCGCTTCTGTGAAATGGGTGAGACAAACTCAGCGTCAAGTTAAATCAATATTAACCATTTTTTATTTAAAGTTGAAAAAGTAACACGTTTGCATTTACATGTAAAGTATGAGGGAAACACTTCTCAATGTCATGCCATGAAATACAAATATATAACTAGATCTAGAAATATCTAAATATTGTAATTCAATATGGCATGATATCGACATAAGACAAGTCATGCCACATTGCACAAAGCTTGTACAGGCTTACTAATCTACAAACCATTTTCCTTTTGCAGGAAACACTTTGAGTGCCCGCACACAATGAACTTCGTCCCAAATTTGTCCGGTTTATTAGCCATGTACTGTGTGAATCGACAACGAGCTTTGGTAGGGAATCGCTGTTCATCAACAGTTCAGATCTTCTCACTGGGGTTGAAAAACGTGACAATGTTTTTCACAAATGTATCGAGTATCTCAGATATTATGGTGAACTTGTCATTCTGAATTCGAGAAGCTCTTGTGCTTGTGTCATCAAAACGCAGATAGCGCATGCCATCTCAGATTTTTTGTCTAGATCAGTGGTGTTTCTAGAAGATTTTACATGTAGTGGCAGAAGGGTGGCAAGTTGAAATTCAAGGGTGGTATATTGTTCTATCGTTGGTTATGTCCACTTACTTTTTACTAAACCAGTTACTGAAAACGGACGGTAAGTCTTTACAGGGGGCAACATCCTTGAGTGTTAGGGGTACCTTTCTATATAGTATATTGTCTCTGTGAAGGAAAATTTATCTTCAAAACCGTAACTTTTACCGTAACCGTAACTTTTCAAGAAATTAAAATAATAATAATAATTGAGCACCACTTCCACCACATTGTCAAAATGGTATATTGTCTTATGGTCAGCTAGTTTTGTGTCCTTATATTCATAATTTACCATGTATGCGTTTGTACCATGTAGATGTACACGTTTTGCTCATGATTCATTTGAACGTGCATTGCGTTCTTATCACCAACTTATAGGTTACTAAGTATATAGTAGCTGTGTGTGCTTTCAGTTTGTCCAGTCTTTCTATATATTTGTCTAAAATGTCTAAATGATCATGTCGTGGCCAATCTGTCGCCTGCTGTTTTCACTGGGAGACAAAGTAGCAAGATTCAGTCACACTCAGAGTCGGGGATTACACCATTTTATTTGTTTATTTTTGGAATTTGTTACCATAGAGATTAAACAATTAATTAGAAGGAATATATATATATATATCCATTCCATAAAATGAAATATTAATATATTATATAAGAAAGTTTTGACAACTGGGGTGGCAAGATATATTATTTTATGGAGGCAGGTGCCACCCATTGCCACCCCGGGGGTTTCGTCACTGGTCTAGACATTGTAACTTTGAAAATCTAATTGCCCAAATGATCTGCAGACCAGTAGAATTTCCAGATGCCTTATTTTGCCTCCAGTAATTCCTCTTACATAAAGCAAGCTGATGAACGCTTTTAATTCCTCATTTGTCAGTTCCAACCTTTCCGGGCCATTCCGCTCTGCTTCAGCTAGAGTGTGGGTTCGAACATGTCCAACACGTCTGTGTCAATCAAACACAGGAAACTCCTCCTTTCTTTCAGAGATACTGACTTGTGCAAGTTGTCAACAGAAAATGTATGAATCGAGCAAAAGCAGAACATGTTTCCCCTGCTCGTATGTGTTCCACGTTATATGTATATTTGTATACTGATTATTATTCTGATAATTATTTTCACTAAATCTAAATGAAGGATAAAGCTCAGCGCAGCAAGTTTAGAGACTTCTGTCTTTAGACTGGATTTACATGTGAATAGGCGATCGAGGGAAAAAATGCAATTGGCCAGCCCACAGATCCCCTCCGCCATAGTCTCCCAGATATTAAAACTGGCTCCGCGAAATCGCTCAACCATGAGAAAAACTAGACCGATTTGCACTAAACCTAATAGTTATGTTCTGAAATGCCCTCCAAACTCCTCCGTCAGTTCCAAAGTCTCACAGTAGAATATTATCATAGCTAACTTTAGGCTATTTTTCGTGCGTTAGTGTCTTTCTAATGTACTTGTGAAATAGGTCGAGGGAAACTATGGAACTGGCCAGAAAGGGAGATAGAAAGGGAGATGATACATACTTTCAGGCCGTGTCTTTGTGTGGTATTTTTACATTTTAGCGTGATGATTTATGAAACACGGGACGTGATGGTAAGCTGTCCATTGTGCCAATAAGTGGTATGCACATGAGATTTGCCTTGATGTTGAGAGTAGCCTGAGAGCTGCGGACTAGATGTTGGAAAAATGTTTTTTTATTTGGACACATCATCAGTAGTGCCTTTCAACACTAGACACCCTCATCAAAGGTGGCCAGCTACAGGGTGATCAAACCTGAGCTTGTGTCCCATGCCCAATCAACAGAATTGTCTAGTTGTTTAAACCTCTTCTTGACAGGGCCCCTGACCTCAATTTCCGTCCAAAATTACCCACCCCAATCTAAATGGATATTGCTCTGGAACAGAACCATGTAGGAATATTTGGTAAAGGGTATTTAAAAGTAAACAGACTGACTTTTGTGGAAATGTTCAATTAATTAAGGATAATGTAACACACAATATCTGGCATGAGCTAAAACTAAAAAAAACAACATATGTTTTTTTATGTTTCAGTTTTTTTGAAAATGTATCTCTCAGACTCTGAGGCATTACTTGCCTTCCCCACCCGACGTGGCGAAACTAACGATAGCTCAAACAGCGATTACAATTTGCATTGTGTAAGGCCATGGAAAATTGTTTCCCTCAAAAGCACACTATTTATTTTTAATTAAACAAAATTAATTGACTTATCCTATGTGTGTACGGATAACATATAGGCTATTTCTCACCATGTGTGAACAATAAATCAGACAGTTGGAGTTAACAGGGGCGCAACAAAAATCCCTTGAAGTTCTGGTATTTTTTGGTTACAATTATTTTTACAGTTTATTATAAAGTCCATTACGTCAGTGTTTTTATAATGTACAATTGTTTTTCCTGTCAATATTTTGGAAAATATTTCTACATTAATTTGTTTTTATTTAAAATAATTAGTTAGTGGTAATATGGTACCGTAGGACAAAATCTATGTGCACTTGTTAAATAATAGTGAACACATGCCAGGAGGTTTTAACATTTTGGTTTCACTTTAGTCGCCACCGTGATTTTAAAACAGCCTGGTGTGTGTGTGTGTGTGTGTGTGTGTGTGTGTATGAGAACGGTCAAATAGGAAAAATAACGGATGTAATTTCAGAGTGAACACGTAGAATAGACCCTATACTTAAAATCACTATTTTATTCCTTCTTGGACAACCAACCAATCCCAGTTTTCAAAAGATTGTGACATACATAGCAACGGGGTCAGCCCCGCCTCCTCACTAAGATACAAGTTTTTGTCTTTTCCTTGCTCAGAGTTGCTTTCTGATCGGTCCCGATTCACTCTTAAGCTAAGACACCTACGTACATTTTTTTAAACGAAGATAAGAGTTTTCTAAGAGGATTCTTAGATTCTTTATGCATACGGGCCCTGGTCTTTCTGACTCAAAGATGAACAAGATGCGCCATCTACTGGTCATTGTGTGTCAGCAACATTCTCCCATGCAAAACACACATGGGTCAAATGACCTAAAACCGCAAAAGGGGTGGGTGTCAGTGCCTCTGCGCTTCTAGTGTTAAAAAGTGAACACAGTATTAAGAAATGTGTGTTACCACTTCTAAAAACCTAGTTATATTAGCCTAGCCTATTATCTTTCGAAAAGGGATGATATATCTTTACATTTTGAGAAATGGTCTGTTGATTTGATCGGCAATTTATAAATTAAATAATATAAATTAGAAATGTAAATTGAAAATGTAAATTGAAAAGGCTAATTAATTTGTCTTAATCACAATTTTTTTACAGGGAATGTGACAAACCAACCCATTTCTACAGAGTCAATAATATATGTTGTAAGCATTGTCCCAGCGGTTGCCGTTCTGCTAGTCTCCGTGTTCGGATCGATTTACTTCTTCTACTACAGGAAAAGGTAGATCAATATTTGTGGTCCTGGTAAAATTACACAAAGTTTGACTGACATTATTAACATGCAGAATATGCAGTGGACATGTAAAGTATACACACCCCTTTCTCAATTTTTTTTAGAAGGATATATAATGTCAGAACTTTTTCCACTTTTATTGTGACCTATAACGTGAACAATTCAATTGAAAAACCAACTGATATCTTTGAGGGGGAACATTTTAAAATGTAAACCTTACAATAACCTGGTTGCATAAGTGTGCACACCCTTGAATGAATACTATTTTGAAACACCTTTTAATTTTATCACAGCATTCATTATTTTTGGGTAGGAGTCTATTAGCATGGCACATGACTTCTTTGCAAAAGCACTCCAAATCTGTCAGATTGCGAAGACACCTCCCATGCACAGCCCTCTTCAGATCACCCCACAGATGTTCAATTGGATTCAGTTCTGGGCTCTGGCTGGGCCATTCCACAATGTAATCTTCTTCTGGTGAAGCCATGCTTTTGTGGATTTGGATGTGTGCTTTGGGTCGTTGTGGAGCTGAAAAGTGAACTTCCTTTTCATCTTCAGCTTTCTAATGGAAGCCTGAAGGTTGTGTGCCAAAATTGCCTGATATTTGGAACTGCTCATAATTTCCTCCACCCTGACTAAGGCCCCGGTTCCAGCAGGAAGAAAAACAGCCCCAAATCATGATGCTGCCACCACCATGCTTCACTGTGGGTATGGTGTTCTTTGGGTGATGTGCAGTGTTGTTTTTGAGCCAAACATTGCGGGGCAAGCACGGAGAACAATTTAGACTGAGCAGATCGAGAGTTGCCCTCCCCTGTAGGGATGGCACTACCAAGAGGCATGAGGTGGCAGAACGAAGTGCTCGCGTGGGTGTGTACGGCTTGATTAGTGACTGGATGTAGGAGGGGGCGGTTCCTCTTGCTGCCCCATAGGCTAGCACCATGGTTTTGTAGTGGATGCGTGCTTCGACCGGGAGCCAGTGTAGTGTGTGGAACAGCTGAGTGACGTGGGAGAACTTTGGTAGATTGAAGATCAGGCGGGCTGCTGCATTTTGAATGAGTTGTAGGGGTTTGATGGCGCACACTGGGAGACCAGCCAGAAGGGAGTTGCAGTAGTCGAGACGGGAGATGATAAGTGCCTGGATCAGCACTTGTGCGGCTTCCTGCGTAAGATACGGCCTTACTTTCCGAATGTTGTAGAGCATGTACCTGCAAGACCGGGACACCGCCTTGATGTGTGCAGAAAATGAGAGGGAGTTGTCAAGGGTCACGCCAAGGTTTTTCCCACATTGGGTAGCAGGGACTGTGACGTTGTCCACCGTAATGGACAGATCCTGGAGCGGGCAGGCTCTTCCTTTGAAGAAGAGCAGTTCAGTTTTACCTAGGTTGAGTTACAGATGGTGTGCAGACATCCAGGCCGAGATGTCAGTCAGACATGCAGAGATACGGGATGCCACCTGGGTTTCAGACTGTGGGAATGAGAAAAATAGTTGGGTATCATCAGCATAGCAGTGATAGGAGAGGCCATGTGAGGATATGACAGAGCCAAGAGACCGGGTGTATAAGGAGAAAAGGAGAGGGCCTAGGACCGATCCTTGGGGGACCCCAGTGACCAGGGGCTGCATGTTCGACGGTGAGCCTCGCCACACCACCTGGTAAAAACGGTCCGACAAGTACGAGGAAAACCAGGAATGCACCGCTCCTGAGATCCCCAGGTCAGAGAGGGTGGAGAGCAGGATCTGATGGTTTACTGTGTCAAAGGCAGCAGATAGGTCTAGTAGAATGAGAACAGAGGAGAGAGAGTTAGCTTGGGCCTTGCGTAGGGCTTCAGTTACACAGAGCAGCGCTGTTTCAGTTGAGTGGCCCGTCTTGAATCCTGACTGGTTAGGGTCCAGGAGATTGTTCTGCGAGAGGTAGGAGGACAGTTGGTCAGCTATGACGCGTTCAAGCGTTTTGGAAAGGAAGGACAACAGGGACACAGGTCTGTAGTTGTTGACATCCGACGGGTCGAGAGACGGTTTCTTGAGGAGCGGAGTCACTCTGGCCATCTTGAAGTCAGAAGAAACACATCCTGAGGTTAGAGAAGTGTTTATTAGAGATGTGAGATATGGAAGAAGGTCCGTGGAGATGGACTGGAGGAGTGGGGAAGGGATAGGGTCAAGCGGGCATGTTGTCGGACGGCTGGATTGGACCAGTTGCAGGGTGACTTCCGGACTGAGCGTGGAGAAGGAACTCAGACCAGGGACAGAGTCAGTGTGAGGGGAAATAGCGGTTTCTGGCGGATGGGTGAATGATGCTCGAATGTTGTCCACTTTCTGTTGAACGTGGGTAGGAAAGTTGTCAGCTGAGAGGGACGATGACGGAGGAGGTGGAGGAGGGGTGAGGTGTGTGGAGAAGGTGGAGAAGAGCTTTTTTGGGTTGGAAGCGGAGTCCTGGAATTTCCGGTGATAGAAAGCAGCTTTAGCGGTGGTCAGATTAGAGTTGAAGGCGGTGAGGAGGGACTGGAGGGAAGCCAAGTCGCTTTGAATTTTGGTGGATCTACATTTCCGCTCGGCTGCACGAAGTTCTCTCCTGTGGCTACGTAGGGTTTCATTTAGCCATGGCACAGGAGGTGCGGCTCGGGCTGGCCAGGAGGAAAGAGGGCAGAGCGAGTCATAGGATGTAGATAGCGATGCTAGAAGGGTGGAAGAGGCAGATTCCGTAGACAGGAGGGAGAAGGATTCGGGAGACGGGAGGGATGAAAGAACAGAAGCAGCAAGATCAGATGGGGAGAGGGATCGTGTGTTCATGCGACCCACCACCAGGCTGGGAGTTGATGATGCACGAGAAGAGAGGGAGGGGGAAAATGAGACTAGGAAGTGGTCCGATAGCGGTAGGGGTGTGGTCTTAAAGTTGGTCAGCGGGCAGCATCTGGTGAAGACAAGGTCCAACACATTGCCTGCGATGTGAGTCGCCGTTGACTGGGTGAGGCTGAGGCCGAACGATGAGAGGAGGGGTTGGACGGATGAGCCTAAGAAGGTGTTGAATGTGGTCGTTGGCAGGTTGAAGTCACCTAGCAGGACAAGCAGTGTGTCGTCATCGGGAAATTCGCTAATCAGGGTGTCGAGCTCTTCGAGAAAGACCCCGGGGGCTCCCGGTGGACGGTAGAGGACAATTATATTAATATTGAATGGAAACGTCACACGGACAGCATGGAATTCAAACGAGGAAGGGGAAAGGTGAGGGAGGGGGAAGGGAGAGAATCTCCATTTAGCAGAAATGAGAAGCCCTGTTCCGCCTCCGCGACGACCGGAAGTTCTAGGACTGTGGGAAAACACATGGCTGGATGACGAAAGGGCAGCCAAGGAAGCAGTGTTTTCGGGGGTAATCCACGTCTCAGTCAGAGCCAGAAAGTCAAGGTCTTGGAGGACAGCGTAAGCCGAGATGAATTCGGTCTTGTTGACAGCCGATCGACAGTTCCAGACACTACCCGAAATTAGGTACTCTGCAAAGGAGGTGCACACAAAGGTGGTTAGATTGGACCGAATGCGCCTCCGGTATAGAGTAGGTCTATATGGACGCCGAGCAGTCACTATGGATGGGATGGGAAGCATACACATTTCAGAGGTGATTAGTAGACGAGTGGGGTTAGAATTTTTTTTTTTTTTTTTGTATAAAGAATATGAAGTGTAGTACTTACTCTGAATGTATTGTATCGCCAAGCCTGTCTTGCTTACCTTCCTCGAACAACTCAGCAGAGCCGTCTTTGTTTCGGAGACAGTCTTTGTTGCAGGAGACAACAATGCCACTAGACAAGATGCCGCTACAAGCTGCCGCTCTATGACCACTTGGACCTAAGTATTGTACCCAATTACACCCTAATTAGAGGCAACCTAGGGAGAGAAGACCACACCCCCAGGAGGCAGCAAATTGCCAGTGCTATCTCTAAACAAAAGGCAGGAAGTTGCTGCAACACACTGCCTAACTGTGCTAATTAGTAGCCTATAGTCCAGTGATGGACAGAAACCTAGCCTATTGTTTGGTTGATAGGGCTGAAACTAGCAGATTTCTACACACTAGCAATACCAGTACAGACTTCTACACTCAAGTAAATACCAATACAGACACCACAAGACAGTTTACTTACAGCTGATTGACAATGCAGGTTTAGCCAATAAGGAAATGGAGCACACTGTTTAACCTTTGTGTCATTACACCATAACCCATTTGCCCACATGCTTTTGGGAGACTTGATGTTTGTTTTTGCAAACTTTAGCCAGGCTTGGATGTTTTTCTTCGTAAGAAAAGGCTTCGGTCTTGCCACCCGACCCAATAGCCCATTCATATGAAGAATACGGGAGATTCTTTTAATCCATTTTTGAGGGTTGTCCAGTTCTTGGTAATGTCTCTGTTGTGCCATATTTTCTCCACTTGATGATGACTGTCTTCACTGTGTTCCATGCTATATCTAATACTTTGGAAATTCTTTTGTACCTTCCTCCTGATTGATATTTTTCAACAATGAGATCCCTCTGATGCTTTGGAAGCTCTCTGCGGATCATGGCTTTTGCTCTGAGATGCAACTAATGTAACCTCTACACAGACTACTATGGTTCGCCCTCCCTAACAGAGGCACAGACTAGTGTAAGCTTGGTTATAAAAACAGATTTTATTACAATACACACAGATATCCCCATAAAACAGTGACATAGGCCAAGTACCCGCACCAACCCAAACACAACAACATAAGAACCAACACATTACAATACAATACAGATACATTAACAAAGACTATTACATACCAGCTAACGTGCATTGACACAGCGCCTCGCTGCTCAACCAGTGATTCGAGCACACACCAAACAAACAGCCCTTCCTGCCAACCTTTAACCTCTTGAACAGCTAGGGGCGGGGCCAGATCACATGGTCATGCCTATCACTACCTGGTTACACTAAGAAAATGTCAGGAAGATCCTACTGGAACAGCTGACCTTTATTTGTGATTAATCCGAGTCATTTTAAATGATGGCAGGTGTGCAATGACATCTATTTAACATGAATTTGAATGTGATTGGTAAATTTTGAACACAGCCACAATCCCAGTTATGCACATAAGGTGTGCACACTTATGCAACCAGGTTATTGTACTTTTTTATTTTTCTCAAAGATTGAAGTTTGTTTTTAATTGAATTGTTTTTGTTAGGTCACATTAAAGGTGGAAAAAGTTCTGACGTTTATATTTGTCTAATTCTTTCAAATTCTTTCACATCACAAAAACCTGGCATTTTAGACAAATAAATAAATAAATATCCAGTATATATCCATTGTACAAATGTCCTTAGGAACAAGTCTTGCATGTAAAATATTCCTTTTCAAACAAGCTGAAATAACAATTTCATTGATTTTATAGGTGCAAGTCTGTCATAAGGCAAGAGTCTCAATTTTATGCCAATTCAACTCCAACAACTCCAACACCTAAAACTGAAAAGTAAATAAATAGTAGTTAGTTAAATCTGTAACTATGAAAACACTGTAAATTAATATTTTGGCTTGATATAATTTTCTCTCTAACATTGTTTGTTCTCTGAGGTGTACTTATTATGGTGTTTTCATTTTAACTTTGCCGTCCTCTTTTTTCAGAATAAACACCACAAAGACAATAGATGCCCTCCACGTTCCTCCTGGAGAAGTAATGGACGATCCCATCTATCTTAATTATCAGGTACAGTATAGCACTCTGAGAAGATCAGTTCTAAAAGTACATTACTTTTTACATTGACACACTTTTTACATTTATCACACAATTTTACTTTTTACATTAACACACACTTTTGATTTTTTACATTGACACACACTTTTGACTTTCTACATTGACACACACGTTTTTCTTTTTACATTGACACACACTTTTGACTTTCTACATTGACACAAATTTTTTACTTTCTACATTGACACACACGTTTTACTTTTTACATTGAGACACACTTTTGACTTTCTACATTGAAAATCATTTTTTACTTTTAACATTGTGCAAATGAATTCATGATAGGCCTCCTATTGCTTATTGATTTTACATAAGTCCACATGTTCTATTGGCAGGAACCAAATGATGATATCGAGAGCACGGATGAAGTTAACCTTGGGTTTGAAAATGTGTATGTGAATTATACAAGACGCTGATGGCTGTATCTTAGACATCAACACTGCTGTGAAAACAATACAATACCTGTTGTAAATTTGTGCGTATGACAATAAGTATTTTTTTATTATACATAATTCTGCATACAGTATAATACTATAAACTCATAATTACTGGATTTTTTAAATTAACATCCTTATTGCGATGATGCTATATCAGGTTTCACCATTAGTAAAAAGTGTAGAATCAGTGCAATAGCGGTGAAGTAGTTCTAGAGGTTTACCTAGAAACCTTGATGTTTCTGTAAGTAATATAGAGGATATAACAATAGTTGTTAAGCATGGTTGTAAGACAAAACCTGGTTGAATAACATATAAACACAAATAGTCCATCTCTATTCAGTTCTCAATTTACCATATATCCTCCAATACTAGCCCCGGCGTTTATTCTGAAAATTATTCGGTCGGTCCGGCGTTTAAAAGAGACCGGCGGTTGTTGTTGGAGACCGGCTATTATTTGCCTCGCAGACGGAATGGTGATGGGTAAACGGGGTTCATTTAGCGGTGAAATACGCTGTGATACCGTATTTACGGCCACGAAATGTAGGCAACAACACCAGATGAACATTTCAGGATTTAATGAAATTATCAGTACAGCAGTACGGTATTATTAAAGCAGTATACAGTATTAAGCATGAAAAAACAGGTACGGTAGACATCTACTGAACTTTCTTGCCAATGATGTCACCGAATTTCGCACGAAAGCGTTCATCAGCCCGGCAAGACAAGATTGACGTGGAGACGAAAGGGCAAAATGTACACAAAGAAATTTCTCGATAGCATCCGACAAAACATTTCTGACACGAAAATATACTTACTGGTATAATTCTGCAGGAGGGAGGTAGCCCAGGAAAAACGGGATTAGCGTACGTGGAAGGCAGTGGGTCATTGGAGATCAGCGTTTACTACAGACCGGATCTTAAAGGAGCCCGCCTACTATTGGAGACCGGCGTCTATTGTCACGAACACTCTTCAAACCCGGCGTTTATTGGAAACGGCCGTCAATAAGAGATGGGCCGCTAATAGAAGATATACGGGACCATTGAAATAACCCACCTATGACATTGGAGACAGCAACAGTGTTTTATTGTGGTGGTTTTGTCTTTGCGAGATATTTTCATTTGTGGATATTCATTATAATTATCTGGACACGTCGGACAGCTAGCTATGAGTATTTCTGTGACATTTTGAAGATTTCTTAGCGTAACCTATTTAGCCAAGAAACCCGAGTGGTTAGTTGTCAACGACACATCAGCTTATGTCAGATCGCTTCTATCTCAATGTCACAATGTCTATTTAAATGGCAGGTTACCCAGTCTGATATGTGGATGTGTGTCCTGGCTTTATAAATCCCCCCACCAACCCTAACGCCACCTGTTTGGTTCTGTGTTTCCTTTTCATGTAGGGATCTTTACAACCTTGCTCGTCACTTATGGGGATTGCTATTAATATTATTATGTTTTGTTATTGTTGGTAGTATCGTATAGACGCTATATGTGATGTATATCTATATATATTGACACACGCTCATGTGATGGTAATGAGTTATTCCAGAGAAGTAGAACCTGATACCAAGACATTGCATGTTTGTTGCTATGCATAAGTTCTGAATAAATTATTGGAAATATGTGGTGTTTTCTGTCTAAACTAAAAGTTATGTGGTGTTTTCTGTCTGAACTGCAGGTTATGTGGTGTTTTCTGTCTAAACTGCAGGTTATGTGGTGTTTTCTGTCTGAACTGCAGGTTATGTGGTGTTTTCTGTCTAAACTAAAAGTTATGTGGTGTTTTCTGTCTGAACTGCAGGTTATGTGGTGTTTTCTGTCTAAACTAAAAGTTATGTGGTGTTTTCTGTCTAAACTGCAGGTTATGTGGTGTTTTCTGTCTGAACTGCAGGTTATGTGGTGTTTTCTGTCTAAACTGCAGGTTATGTGGTGTTTTCTGTCTGAACTGCAGGTTATGTGGTGTTTTCTGTCTGAACTGCAGGTTATGTGGTGTTTTCTGTCTAAACTGCAGGTTAAACTGCAGGTTATGTGTGTTTTCTGTCTAAACTGCAGGTTATGTGGTGTTTTCTGTCTAAACTGCAGGTTATGTGGTGTTTTCTGTCTAAACTGCAGGTTATGTGGTGTTTTCTGTCTAAACTGCAGGTTATGTGGTGTTTTCTGTCTAAACTGCAGGTTATGTGGTGTTATGTTTCTGTCTAAACTGCAGGTTATTATGTGGTGTTTTTTCTGTCTAAACTGCAGGTTATGTGGTGTTTTCTGTCTGAACTGCAGGTTATGTGGTGTTTTCTGTCTAAACTGCAGGTTATGTGGTGTTTTCTGTCTAAACTGCAGGTTATGTGGTGTTTTCTGTCTAAACTGCAGGTTATGTGGTGTTTTCTGTCTAAACTGCAGGTTATGTGGTGTTTTCTGTCTAAACTGCAGGTTATGTGGTGTTTTCTGTTATGTGGTGTTTTCTGTCTGAACTGCAGGTTATGTGGTGTTTTCTGTCTAAACTGCAGGTTATGTGGTGTTTTCTGTCTCAACTGCAGGTTATGTGGTGTTTTCTGTCTCAACTGCAGGTTATGTGGTGTTTTCTGTCTGTCTCAAACTGCAGGTTATGTGGTGTTTTCTGTTATGGTGTTTTCTGTCTAAACTGCAGGTTATGTGGTGTTTTCTGTCTAAACTGCAGGTTATGTGGTGTTTTCTGTCTAAACTGCAGGTTATGTGGTGTTTTCTGTCTCAACTGCAGGTTATGTGGTGTTTTCTGTCTAAACTGCAGGTTATGTGGTGTTTTCTGTCTGCAATGTGGTGTTTTCTGTCTGAACTGCAGCAGGTTATGTGGTGTTTTCTGTTTTCTGTCTAAACTGCAGGTTATGTGGTGTTTTCTGTCTAAACTGCAGGTTATGTGGTGTTTTCTGTCTAAACTGCAGGTTATGTGGTGTTTTCTGTCTAAACTGCAGGTTATGTGGTGTTTTCTGTCTAAACTGCAGGTTATGTGGTGTTTTCTGTCTAACTGCAGGTTATGTGGTGTTTTCTGCTAGGTTATGTGGTGTTTTCTGTCTGAACTGCAGGTTATGTGGTGTTTTCTGTCTGTTATGTGGTGTTTTCTGTCTGAACTGCAGGTTATGTGGTGTTTTCTGTCTAAACTGCAGGTTATGTGGTGTTTTCTGTCTAAACTGCAGGTTATGTGGTGTTTTCTGTCTGAACTGCAGGTTATGTGGTGTTTTCTGTCTAAACTGCAGGTTATGTGGTGTTTTCTGTCTAAACTGCAGGTTATGTGGTGTTTTCTGTCTAAACTGCAGGTTATGTGGTGTTTTCTGTCTAAACTGCAGGTTATGTGGTGTTTTCTGTCTAAACTGCAGGTTATGTGGTGTTTTCTGTCTAAACTGCAGGTTATGTGGTGTTTTCTGTCTAAACTGCAGGTTATGTGGTGTTTTCTTTCTGAACTGCAGGTTATGTGGTGTTTTCTGTCTGAACTGCAGGTTATGTGGTGTTTTCTGTCTCAACTGCAGGTTATGTGGTGTTTTCTGTCTAAACTGCAGGTTATGTGGTGTTTTCTGTCTGAACTGCAGGTTATGTGGTGTTTTCTGTCTGAACTGCAGGTTATGTGGTGTTTTCTGTCTAAACTGCAGGTTATGTGGTGTTTTCTGTCTCAACTGCAGGTTATGTGGTGTTTTCTGTCTAAACTGCAGGTTATGTGGTGTTTTCTGTCTAAACTGCAGGTTATGTGGTGTTTTCTGTCTGAACTGCAGGTTATGTGGTGTTTTCTGTCTAAACTGCAGGTTATGTGGTGTTTTCTGTCTAAACTGCAGGTTATGTGGTGTTTTCTGTCTAAACTGCAGGTTATGTGGTGTTTTCTGTCTAAACTGCAGGTTATGTGGTGTTTTCTGTCTAAACTGCAGGTTATGTGGTGTTTTCTGTCTCAACTGGTTATGTGGTGTTTTCTGTCTAAACTGCAGGTTATGTGGTGTTTTCTGTCTAAACTGCAGGTTATGTGGTGTTTTCTGTCTAAACTGCAGGTTATGTGGTGTTTTCTGTCTAAACTGCAGGTTATGTGGTGTTTTCTGTCTCAACTGCAGGTTATGTGGTGTTTTCTGTCTAAACTGCAGGTTATGTGGTGTTTTCTGTCTAAACTGCAGGTTATGTGGTGTTTTCTGTCTGAACTGCAGGTTATGTGGTGTTTTCTGTCTAAACTGCAGGTTATGTGGTGTTTTCTGTCTGAACTGCAGGTTATGTGGTGTTTTCTGTCTAAACTGCAGGTTATGTGGTGTTTTCTGTCTAAACTGCAGGTTATGTGGTGTTTTCTGTCTAAACTGCAGGTTATGTGGTGTTTTCTGTCTAAACTGCAGGTTATGTGGTGTTTTCTGTCTAAACTGCAGGTTATGTGGTGTTTTCTGTCTAAACTGCAGGTTATGTGGTGTTTTCTGTCTAAACTGCAGGTTATGTGGTGTTTTCTGTCTAAACTGCAGGTTATGTGGTGTTTTCTGTCTAAACTGCAGGTTATGTGGTGTTTTCTGTCTAAACTGCAGGTTATGTGGTGTTTTCTGTCTGAACTGCAGGTTATGTGGTGTTTTCTGTCTAAACTGCAGGTTATGTGGTGTTTTTCTGTCTCAACTGCAGGTTATGTGGTGTTTTCTGTCTCAACTGCAGGTTATGTGGTGTTTTTCTGTCTCAACTGCAGGTTATGTCAGTTAGCTTAGGACACAGTAGCCCCAACCACACTGAACCACACAGCCCCTGAATATTAACCCACCAGCATTTCATGGGTGATTGCAGCTTTTCATGGGTGATTGAGTCTTTTGCAAGCTGGTGGTGTTCACTTTGAAGTGCCTCTCACCAGACCATAAAAACCTCACTTACATCAGAAGCCTACTACTGACCTGGTTGATGTGGCTGTAAACCAGATCCTAACTGCCACTATCTCATGATATATATCCGCTGTAGTGTAAAACCGCCTACCGGACAGATAAAATGTTGCAGGCCTGCAGAGAAGGCTCTCTGGTATGAGATCGACCAATAAGGGTCAGGTAATTGTGTAATAGTCTGAACATGTACAACTTCACAATAACCTGTTGGTTGTCAGCTGACAACGTCTTGCAATGTGCTCAACAAATATGCTACTTGCCTTTACTGTCACATGACAAACAGGGGTAAGTGTGAACAGTGGATTTGACATTAGAAGGCACCTATGGAGAACGTGGTAGCAACCGAGCCACTTGGGAGAGTGGCAGCCAATGTTCAGGAAGGTCAGGCTTTTTTTCTATTTTATTTTGAGACAGTCCATTTCTCTGAGGAGTCGGGGAAAGAAATTCTGATTTTTAAAATGTATTTCTATATTTCATTTTGAATGTTTGATTTGCCTACCAGGGTGTTTTTGTTATTGGTGAGGTGGATATAATTTAGTAGTAGTTGATGAGACAATTGAGGTCACAGTTTTTTACTTTCTGTATTTTTAGGAAAGTTATATATAACCCTTTGTCATTGAAATATCCCTGGGCTTGAACTAGGTTAACAGAAATAAGGTACTACCACTTTCTTATTTTGACAGTTTAAATTATATTCAGCGTTTTACAAAGACATTTGTTTCAACACAACTCCCCTATTTAGCAGACATCTGTCATAGAGCTTAAACGGACATAACTGAAATGTAAAAGTTTTGTTGCCATATGGTACCTCTAATTTCAGAAAATGTAAAAATATCTTTAAACCGCTTCTTCCACAACATCTCAGTCTATAGTTTTTTGTAGTTGCACATTTTTAAAGGCCGGTGGCTATTTTAGTGTATACAGGTTAAAGGGAAAATCGGAATTACAAACTATTGGAATAAAACACTATTGGCGTGTATGCCTCTTACTGGAATATTGCTGTATAATAGGTTAAGAAACCTTAACTTAAATCCGTTTATTGAAATAGCTCAAACTGGAAATGCAGAAGAAATAAGTTGAAAAGGTCGCAGTGATTCTGTCCTCACATGAAGCTTATTAAGACATAGTTGCAACAGACTGTGTGCCAACTAGATTTAAGATCCTACTTTTTTATTGTGATATTTTATATAATTTTTTATACCGATATTTCTGAATCGCTCAAACCATAGACACAAGAATAGTACCTTTATACAATGCCACAACACATTACAATCCAGCCAAAAGAACCATAAAACCAGACTGATTATGTTTGCATTAACATTTGAGTCATTTTGCAGACTCCCTAAAAGTAGCAATTTGGGTAACCGGCTCGCTCAATGACAGAACAACCATTATTAATTGCCTGTTTTTGATTACCTTTTGATTACCTCTTGATTACCTTTTGATTACAGACCAAATGCTCTAACTGCTATAACTGCTGATCTAATGCAATGATAAAGATGTCTGTGTTAGTATTCTTTATACAACACTTAAAATGAGTTTGATATCATAAGCATTGAAAATGTTACTGGTGTAAAAGTTCTTACTAAATATAATTTACAACCGATACAGTGCTGTGGCTTGGCCTGAAGCCTGATTTTAGAACTTTTGATGAGAAACTGTGTGGAACACTGCCCCTAACTGGATCGGTGAGAAAGTTTAAATGTAGAATTTGTCAGGCACTCAAATTTTAGCAGAAAAGTTATATTTGAAATATTTTCTTAAAATATTAACGGCATTTTTGCTTCTATTATTATACTATATTAAGCCCTTGTAAAGCATTGATTTTATGGAGATCGACTTTCGTTCTATATATCGACTAGAGATGCCAATACTAAAAAGTAATAATCCCAATCTGCCAAAAAAGAATATATCTTGCAACTATTAATTACATCTTCTCAATATTTCACTACAGTCAACGTATACACTTCAATGTGATATTGTGCAACTGACTGTCGTGACCAGTGTCGTTAATGTGTTCAACGTGAGTCACATCAGCCAGGCTACTACGGATACAATACACCAAGCAATTCAAGCTGAACACTTTAACTTATTTGACAGATTAGTACAGCGTCCTCTCAGTTCCCATGTTTTCTGTTTTGGCTGAACACTTTATATTTTAAAATCTTTGACAGATTAGTAGGCCTACAACGTCTTCTTGGTTCCCATGCTTTCTGTTTTGGCTGAACACTTTATATTTTCACATTTTTGACAGATTAGTACAACGTCTTCTTGGTTCCCATGCTTTCTGCTATGTTCATATGTTTTCGTAAATTGCAGGATCTCCACCAACACACATGTATAAGTTGTCATCTTCAACCTAGGAGAAACAGTCAGAGATATATCACCACATTAAACAACTACAACACATCATCACCTCCCCTTATTGGTCATCAACAGCCAACTAGAGTGATATATTTAAAACCATAACACCATAACATTTTTATCCCAGATCATTTAAAATGTTGGGGTCACATAGAAATGTCCTTGTTTTCTAAATAATATCAAATAACCTCAGATTGATCCAAAATACAGTGTAGACAGTGTTAATATTGTAAATGACTATTGTAGCTGTAAACAGCTGATTTTTAATAAAATATCTCCATGGGCGTACAGAGGCCCACTTATCAGCAACCATGAGTCTTGTTTTTCAATCGCATGTTTGGGTTTGTTAATTGAAGTTAATCAGTTTAATTGGCTAATTATTTATTAGACAACGCTTTTGAAATGATGTGTCAAAAAATGGTGTGCTGACTAAAAGATCAATAAAACTGTACGTTTTTATGATTACAAGCTCAAAATGGCCAGAAACAAAAGCCGTCTTAATGAAACTCGTTTCTTGTTCTGAGAATTTTCTTAGTGACTGTAAACTTTTCAAGCATCCCGCTCGCCGTACACTTTCTTGTCATTTCATACCACACTATTTCATATGCCTAGCTATGATATATTTATTTGACTGTCAACGTCTCTTATTTGAATGTGTATTTTCAGGCAAATGTGTTTCATAGGCATAAGATCTCCACAATGAAATAAATGAATGAATGAATGAAACATTGGGCCTACAGTGAATACCTCCATGTTTCCATATAGTTGATCGTTGCTGTAGTAGTTAGTTGCAAATTCACTGCTGATGCGTTTTGTCTCATACCTGCGGATAGAGATGGTCAGATCTCTACTTAATATGAGATCTTTACTTAATATTATACAAACGTGAATGTTTGCATTTCATCTGTAGTTAATAAATCATGATCACAGATACCTTAATGTTGACGAATTCGATGTAGCACCCATGACTAAATCAGTGTCCTTGATTATTGTTTGGTTGTTACGGCTTCGCCCACTGGTCATGATAACAAAGAAAGGTTATCAACAATCAATTGTTTTCACCTGAGATAAATTCTGGATTTCCAATAAGTAATGATTGACTTACCACTTTTTGATGAATAGGCAAGTTGTCACGGGTATTAGAATGAATATCAGCACAAATGCTCCGACAGCAGTTGAAACATACTGCATCAGTACCTTATCTGGCAAGAAGCAAAAACATGTTGATGTTCCCCTTCACACACACACACACACACACACACACACACACACACTCAACTTTTCTCTTACAGTTTGTTGGCATAGAACATGACAAGGTGGCATTGCCGTGTGTGTTGCCAGCATTGCAGCAGACCACATCGGAGAACTCCAACGGCCTCTGTAGGGTCACCATGGTAACTGATCCATGTCTCTCCACCTTGGTGCTGGGCAGGGTTCTGCCTGGAGCAGACCACTCCACCATGCCAGGGGGCTCCCAATCCACAATACACAGGCAGTTTATAATGGAGAAATCTGCTGTGCAGGCAGAGCCTACCCTGATCTCAGGCTGATCTGGAAAGACAAAAACATGTGGGGCAAACTCCTAAGGTGGACGTTTATTTTGTCTTCACAGCATGAACACAGGTAGGACATGTTTCTTAGATTGGTTCCTTATCTGCTTACACTCCACATGAAATTTCAGCAAGCTGGAGTGGCCTTGTCCCTCTGTGTTGATGGCTGTGCAGTAGAGGGCTTCAGTTAGTCTGGTGACTCTCTCAAGTTTAATTGTGGAGCTCCTGGAGGGGAGAGGCCCCTGGCTGTTGTGCCAGTGGAAGCTGTGGGCAGCAGGGTTGCCATCACTGGAGCATCTCAGCTCTACAGACGCTCCCTCCATCACATCGGACACACCTTCTACCTTTACATCCACTGGGGCATCTACAAATTATATAATTCAGAATGCTATTACTATTTCATCAAACTCTAGGACAGATTCAGTGTATCTTTCGGACAAGCACATTATGATTTTATAGTACTTGTATTATTTTAACTAGTTTTGTTTTTTTACATTGATGTGGTCAACTTACATTTGACATTGAGGGTCTTGGAGCTGCTTACTTTCTCCCCTCCACTATACTCTGCTGTGCAAACCAGAGACTTGCTGTTATCATTAATAATTGAGGTAAAGGTCAGTGATGATGTCACTTCCCACTGGCCATTGACCAATTGCTGTGATTGGTTGCTTGGTGTTCTGGAGGGGCCCCAGGTGAGGAGAGGGGGTTCAGAGGGGCAGGAGTAAAACACAGAGCAGGAGGCAAATACCACCTCCCCAACTTTAACCTCTTCCCTCACTGACAGATAGGGGGAGTGTGGAGAGCCTGGAGAAATAATAATAGCATTCAATATATTACATACTGGTTATACTTACATGGTTTTCAAAAAATGTACTGCATTCGTAGAAAATCATCATGAGCCACCGAGAAAATATATTCTGTATGATATGTAAGTAGAAAAAGTATAATTCTGTAAAATACGTAATAAAATATGAAGTGAAAACATTTGTGATTCTTTCTTGTACTTACTGTTTACTGCAATGGAGACTGCGGCATGTACGTACGAAAATTTGTTGTCGTCGTCGATCTCAATCCTGAAAATAAAGGGTCCTTTGTCACTGAGATGGAGGTGGGTGATTCTGAGGGAGCAGTTCTTCTGCCAGAGGTCTCCCACTAGCTTTGTACGACCCCTGTAATCTTTGAGGATTTTGGAGCTGTCTGGGTGGTACACAACTGCATGGCTGTCTTTAAGCCACATGCCAGTTAATTTGGAGGGCTTCGTTTTTTGTTCTGGGTAGTTAAATAAGCAGGGTATTATAATGCATGAGCCCTGGAGGCCGGACACAGAGCTTGGCACCGTAGCACTCCACGATGACGCATCTACGCCCATCACTAAAATAAAAGTGGGGACAATTTTCGTTTTATGGGCGTTGTCAACACAGTCAATGGATATTAGTATAATACATATAATCTCTATTTTTTCTTTAATTCATTTTAAATTATGAAATACATGCAACGCGGCTCTAAAATTAAAAGGCAATACATTATTAAATGTTTGACTTTTGACAGTTGTTTAAAGCCTACCTCCAAACCAA
Source organism: Dallia pectoralis (assembly GCA_029465975.1). Taxonomy (NCBI): domain Eukaryota; kingdom Metazoa; phylum Chordata; class Actinopteri; order Esociformes; family Umbridae; genus Dallia; species Dallia pectoralis. Next base: position 18,141,243 of record CM055738.1, on the reverse strand, counting down.
ATGCTATAAATAAAACAACGGCTCGGAAATTCACAGCCCATCCCCTTCTCTCAAAATTAGACCTGGGAATATAAGAAACATTTTAATAAGAACATAAAGTTAGTATTGAGTAATATAATGTTAATGTATAGAAATCTAATTACTTACTACTTTTTTTTACTTGGTTACATCAGATATCCACCCTCCTTCAACGACTTCAGGTATGATAGTAAAATATTTGCCATCCTACTTCCACTTCCCATTTGACATGAATAAGATATGATTATGATACGTGATTCCTGTTTTTATCAGCACATCCCATAATTTCCTAGGGTGATACGATGGCTAAGTGGGGGAAGTTGGTGGTGTTTCCACATTCATTCAAGGGAGATACTGTTGATTTTCTAACAAGCATATCTACATTTATTTCTTGTTCATCAAAAGTTATCTGATTGGATTCCTCCTATCAGATAGCTGTGTTGGATTGGATCACATTATGTATTATATGGGATGCTTTTTGTAATCTAATCTAACCTTTAATCATTGACCAACCATTGTGGTGTTCTTGTGCATTAAGAAAGGTAAAAGGTCAACGTGTGGAGGTTAAAACTCGTCATCCAGGGTCTTGAGTAGCGGAGTGGTTAAGATCCCCAACTACCCTAAAGTTTGTTATGATAAAAAAAAAATATTACAGAAACAGAAGGATACAAAGAGTGAGTTATTGATTTTGATTGGGAAGTATTACACTCAGGCACAGTGATTGATTAAAAAAAGTTTTCCCTGTGGTCACAATATTCTGAATGTTCTTTCTATAGTTTTAAATTTTTTGTGTGAATGCTTACTCTATTCAAAGTTATAACTACTGAACTGCGTCATTGCCAGAGAAAAAGAGGAGACATCAAGACATTTAACAGGAAAAGACGTACGGTCATCTTTTGTCTGCCTTATATTTAAAGCCTGTACACAAATAAACACATTTACAAGGTAAAATGGTCAGCAACATTGCAAATATAGGTTGCAAGACAGCTGTCGATAGCATTTGTTTGCAACGAGTTTATGAACTGATTACACCATATATCTTGATTCAACAGAGTTTTTCCAATTTGTATTATTTTGCAACACGACTGCCCCCAACAGAATATTCTGGGTATATAAGGGCCACTCCATATGGACCACCTCACCTTTCTAAACGACTTTTATGATAAAGACAAATCCCAGATGTAAACTGATGAGTTTGTTATGTTTACCACACAGTTCAAAACACAGATTGTTAGTACAGACAATGAGTCACATGACCATGACTGGCTATATAAAGCACGCAGACAGACACAGTCTGAAATTATGTTTTCCAGCTGGAATTATTAGTCACCCAGAAAGGAAATGTTATTAGAATAGAAACAGAATAACAAATAGAACCATGTGGGGATTTATGTTTGTGCACATAATTACATTACCTGACCTAGTGAACTTCTCCATTCTCATGGAGCTCGTTTATGTTATCTAAATCATATTCATGGCTGCTGTGTTCATTGATTTGACTAGAGATATATAGGGGAACAATCTGACCAAAAGTTGTGTTGGACTACGCTTTTAAAATCACTTCTTGCTGAAATCTGAAACATAGCTTAAACCTTATCACATGCATGTTATCACATGCTTGAAGTGATGTTGATGAGTGAGCAATTGTCAACTGGACCTGATTCCAGCTGAATTAATTAGGGACTTACATACTGTGCTTGATCCATCAATGTTGAACATAATAAATGGTCTGCTCTACTCCGGATGCATGACTCCAAACTAAACAAAAGGTTTCAGAAATAAAGCCTATTCTAAAATAATGTAACTGTGATCCGGATTACTTGAGCCTGCATGGTGGAGGTAATGTTATGATATGGGCCTGGACGGTGGAGGTAATGTTATGACATGGGCCTACATGGTGGAGGTAATGTTGTGACATGGGCCTGTATGATGGAGGTAATGTTGTGACATGGGCCTGCACGGTGGAGGTAATGTTATGACATGGGCCTGCATGGTGGAGGTAATGTTGTGACATGGGCCTGCACGGTGGAGGTAATGTTATGACATGGGCCTGCACGGTGGAGGTAATGTTATGACTTGGGCCTGTATGGTGGAGGTAATGTTATGACATGAGCCTGTATGGTGGAGGTAATGTTATGGCATGGGCCTGTATGGTGGAGGTAATGTTATGGCATGGGCCTGTATGGTGGAGGTAATGTTATGAGATGGGCCTGTATGGTGGAGGTAATGTTATGACATGGGTCTATATGGTGGAGGTAATGTTATGGCATGGGCCTGTATGGTGGAGGTAATGTTATGACATGGGTCTGTATGGTGGAGGTAATGTTATGGCATGGGCCTACATGGTGGAGGTAATGTTATGACATGGGTCTGTATGGTGGAGGTAATGTTATGGCATGGGTCTATGGTGGAGGTAATGTTATGGCATGGGTCTGTATGGTGGAGGTAATGTTATGGATGGGCCTGTATGGTGGAGGTAATGTTATGAGATGTTATGGCCTGTATGGTGGAGGTAATGTTATGACATGGGTCTATATGGTGGAGGTGTTATGACATGTTATGGCATGTTATGGCCTGTATGGACATGGAGGTAAATGTTATGACATGGGTCTGTATGGTGGAGGTAATGTTATGACATGGGCCTGTATGGTGGAGGTAATGTTATGGCATGGGCCTGTATGGTGGAGGTAATGTTATGACATGGGCCTGCATGGTGGAGGTAATGTTATGACATGGGCCTGTATGGTGGAGGTAATGTTATGGCATGGGCCTGTAAGGTGGAGGTAATGTTATGACATGGGCCAGTATGGTGGAGGTAATGTTATGGCATGGGCCTGTATGGTGGAGGTAATGTTATGATATGGGCCTACATGGTGGAGGTAATGTTATGGCATGGGCCTGTATGGTGGAGGTAATGTTATGACATGGGCCTGTATGGTGGAGGTAATGTTATGACATGGGCCTGCATGGTGGAGGTAATGTTATGACATGGGCCTGTATGGTGGAGGTAATGTTATGGCATGGGTCTGTATGGTGGAGGTAAAGTTATGACATGGGCCTGCATGGTGGAGGTAATGTTATGGCATGGGTCTGTATGGCGGAGGTAATGTTATGGCATGGGTCTGTATGGTGGAGGTAATGTTATGGCATGGGCCTGTATGGTGGAGGTAATGTTATGACATGGGCCTGTATGGTGGAGGTAATGTTATGGCATGGGCCTGCATGGTGGAGGTAATGTTATGACATGGGCCTGTATGGTGGAGGTAATGTTATGACATGGGCCTGCATGGTGGAGGTAATGTTATGGCATGGGCCTGTATGGTGGAGGTAATGTTATGACATGGGCCTGTATGGTGGAGGTAATGTTATGACATGGGCCTACATGGTGGAGGTAATGTTATGACATGGGCCTGCATGGTGGAGGTAATGTTATGACATGGGCCTGTATGGTGGAGGTAATGTTATGACATGGGCCTGTATGGTGGAGGTAATGTTATGACATGGGCCTGTATGGTGGAGGTAATGTTATGACATGGGCCTGCATGGTGGAGGTAATGTTATGACATGGGCCTGTATGGTGGAGGTAATGTTATGGCATGGGCCTGTATGGTGGAGGTAATGTTATGACATGGGCCTGTATGGTGGAGGTAATGTTATGGCATGGGCCTGCATGGTGGAGGTAATGTTATGACATGGGCCTGTATGGTGGAGGTAATGTTATGGCATGGGCCTGTATGGTGGAGGTAATGTTATGGCATGGGCCTGTATGGTGGAGGTAATGTTATGGCATGGGCCTGTATGGTGGAGGTAATGTTATGACATGGGCCAGTATGGTGGAGGTAATGTTATGGCATGGGCCTGTATGGTGGAGGTAATGTTATGACATGGGCCTGTATGGTGGAGGTAATGTTATGACATGGGCCTGCATGGTGGAGGTAATGTTATGACATGGGCCTGTATGGTGGAGGTAATGTTATGACATGGGCCTGTATGGTGGAGGTAATGTTATGACATGGGCCTGTATGGTGGAGGTAATGTTATGACATGGGTCTGTATGGTGGAGGTAATGTTATGACATGGGTCTGTATGGTGGAGGTAATGTTATGGCATGGGCCTGCATGGTGGAGGTAATGTTATGGCATGGGTCTGTATGGTGGAGGTAATGTTATGACATGGGCCTGTATGGTGGAAGTAATGTTATGACATGGGCCTGTATGGTGGAGGTAATGTTATGGCATGGGCCTGTATGGTGGAGGTAATGTTATGACATGGGCCTGGATGGTGGAGGTAATGTTATGACATGGGCCTGTATGGTGGAGGTAATGTTATGACATGGGCCTGTATGGTGGAGGTAATGTTATGACATGGGCCAGTATGGTGGAGGTAATGTTATGGCATGGGCCTGCATGGTGGAGGTAATGTTATGACATGGGTCTGTATGGTTGAGGTAATGTTATGGCATGGGTCTGTATGGTGGAGGTAATGTTATGACTTGGGCCTGTATGGTGGAGGTAATGTTATGGCATGGGCCTGTATGGTGGAGGTAATGTTATGACATGGGCCTGTATGGTGGAGGTAATGTTATGGCATGGGCCTGTATGGTGGAGGTAATGTTATGCATGGGCCTGTATGGTGGAGGTAATGTTATGACATGGGCCTGTATGGTGGAGGTAATGTTATGACATGGGCCTGTATGGTGGAGGTAATGTTATGGCATGGGCCTGTATGGTGGAGGTAATGTTATGACATGGGCCTGTATGGTGGAGGTAATGTTATGACATGGGCCTGTATGGTGGAAGTAATGTTATGACATGGGCCTGTATGGTGGAAGTAATGTTATGACATGGGCCTACATGGTGGAGGTAATGTTATGGCATGGGCCTGTATGGTGGAGGTAATGTTATGCATGGGCCTGGATGGTGGAGGTAATGTTATGACATGGGTCTGTATGGTGGAGGTAATGTTATGACATGGGCCTGTATGGTGGAGGTAATGTTATGACATGGGCCAGTATGGTGGAGGTAATGTTATGGCATGGGCCTGCATGGTGGAGGTAATGTTATGACATGGGTCTGTATGGTTGAGGTAATGTTATGGCATGGGTCTGTATGGTGGAGGTAATGTTATGACTTGGGCCTGTATGGTGGAGGTAATGTTATGGCATGGGCCTGTATGGTGGAGGTAATGTTATGACATGGGCCTGTATGGTGGAGGTAATGTTATGGCATGGGCCTGTATGGTGGAGGTAATGTTATGACATGGGCCTGTATGGTGGAGGTAATGTTATGCATGGGCCTGTATGGTGGAGGTAATGTTATGACATGGGCCTGTATGGTGGAGGTAATGTTATGACATGGGCCTGTATGGTGGAGGTAATGTTATGGCATGGGCCTGTATGGTGGAGGTAATGTTATGACATGGGCCTGCATGGTGGAGGTAATGTTATGGCATGGGTCTGTATGGTGGAGGTAATGTTATGGCATGGGTCTGTATGGTGGAGGTAATGTTATGACTTGGGCCTGTATGGTGGAGGTAATGTTATGGCATGGGCCTGTATGGTGGAGGTAATGTTATGACATGGGCCTGCATGGTGGAGGTAATGTTATGGCATGGGTCTGCATGGTGGAGGTAATGTTATGGCATGGGCCTGCATGGTGGAGGTAATGTTATGGCATGGGCCTGTATGGTGGAGGTAATGTTATGACATGGGCCTACATGGTGGAGGTAATGTTATGACTTGGGCCTGTATGGTGGAGGTAATGTTATGACATGGGCCTGTATGGTGGAGGTAATGTTATGAGATGGGCCTGTATGGTGGAGGTAATGTTATGACATGGGCCTGTATGGTGGAGGTAATGTTATGACATGGGCCTGTATGGTGGAGGTAATGTTATGAGATGGGCCTGTATGGTGGAGGTAATGTTATGACATGGGCCTGTATGGTGGAGGTAATGTTATGACATGGGCCTACATGGTGGAGGTAATGTTATGAGATGGGCCTGTATGGTGGAGGTAATGTTATGACATGGGTCTGTATGGTGGAGGTAATGTTATGACATGGGCCTGTATGGTGGAGGTAATGTTATGAGATGGGCCTGTATGGTGGAGGTAATGTTGTGACATGGGCCTGTATGGTGGAGGTAATGTTATGGCATGGGCCTGTATGGTGGAGGTAATGTTATGACATGGGCCTGTATGGTGGAGGTAATGTTATGGCATGGGCCTGTATGGTGGAGGTAATGTTATGACATGGGCCTGTATGGTGGAGGTAATGTTATGACATGGGCCTGTATGGTGGAGGTAATGTTATGGCATGGGCCTGTATGGTGGAGGTAATGTTATGACATGGGCCTGTATGGTGGAGGTAATGTTATGACATGGGCCTGTATGGTGGAGGTAATGTTATGACATGGGCCTGTATGGTGGAGGTAATGTTATGAGATGGGCCTGTATGGTGGAGGTAATGTTGTGACATGGGCCTGTATGGTGGAGGTAATGTTATGGCATGGGCCTGTATGGTGGAGGTAATGTTATGACATGGGCCTGTATGGTGGAGGTAATGTTATGGCATGGGCCTGTATGGTGGAGGTAATGTTATGACATGGGCCTGTATGGTGGAGGTAATGTTATGACATGGGCCTGTATGGTGGAGGTAATGTTATGGCATGGGCCTGTATGGTGGAGGTAATGTTATGACATGGGCCTGTATGGTGGAGGTAATGTTATGACATGGGCCTGTATGGTGGAGGTAATGTTATGACATGGGCCTGTATGGTGGAGGTAATGTTATGGCATGGGCCTGTATGGTGGAGGTAATGTTATGACATGGGCCTGTATGGTGGAGGTAATGTTATGACATGGGCCTGTATGGTGGAAGTAATGTTATGACATGGGCCTGTATGGTGGAAGTAATGTTATGACATGGGCCTACATGGTGGAGGTAATGTTATGGCATGGGCCTGTATGGTGGAGGTAATGTTATGCATGGGCCTGGATGGTGGAGGTAATGTTATGACATGGGTCTGTATGGTGGAGGTAATGTTATGACATGGGCCTGTATGGTGGAGGTAATGTTATGACATGGGCCAGTATGGTGGAGGTAATGTTATGGCATGGGCCTGTATGGTGGAGGTAATGTTATGACATGGGTCTGTATGGTTGAGGTAATGTTATGGCATGGGTCTGTATGGTGGAGGTAATGTTATGACTTGGGCCTGTATGGTGGAGGTAATGTTATGGCATGGGCCTGTATGGTGGAGGTAATGTTATGACATGGGCCTGTATGGTGGAGGTAATGTTATGGCATGGGCCTGTATGGTGGAGGTAATGTTATGACATGGGCCTGTATGGTGGAGGTAATGTTATGCATGGGCCTGTATGGTGGAGGTAATGTTATGACATGGGCCTGTATGGTGGAGGTAATGTTATGACATGGGCCTGTATGGTGGAGGTAATGTTATGGCATGGGCCTGTATGGTGGAGGTAATGTTATGACATGGGCCTGCATGGTGGAGGTAATGTTATGGCATGGGTCTGTATGGTGGAGGTAATGTTATGGCATGGGTCTGTATGGTGGAGGTAATGTTATGACTTGGGCCTGTATGGTGGAGGTAATGTTATGGCATGGGCCTGTATGGTGGAGGTAATGTTATGACATGGGCCTGCATGGTGGAGGTAATGTTATGGCATGGGTCTGCATGGTGGAGGTAATGTTATGGCATGGGCCTGCATGGTGGAGGTAATGTTATGGCATGGGCCTGTATGGTGGAGGTAATGTTATGACATGGGCCTGCATGGTGGAGGTAATGTTATGACTTGGGCCTGTATGGTGGAGGTAATGTTATGACATGGGCCTGTATGGTGGAGGTAATGTTATGACATGGGCCTGTATGGTGGAGGTAATGTTATGGCATGGGCCTGTATGGTGGAGGTAATGTTATGACATGGGCCTGTATGGTGGAGGTAATGTTATGACATGGGCCTACATGGTGGAGGTAATGTTATGAGATGGGCCTGTATGGTGGAGGTAATGTTATGACATGGGTCTGTATGGTGGAGGTAATGTTATGACATGGGCCTGTATGGTGGAGGTAATGTTATGAGATGGGCCTGTATGGTGGAGGTAATGTTGTGACATGGGCCTGTATGGTGGAGGTAATGTTATGGCATGGGCCTGTATGGTGGAGGTAATGTTATGACATGGGCCTGTATGGTGGAGGTAATGTTATGGCATGGGCCTGTATGGTGGAGGTAATGTTATGACATGGGCCTGTATGGTGGAGGTAATGTTATGACATGGGCCTGTATGGTGGAGGTAATGTTATGGCATGGGCCTGTATGGTGGAGGTAATGTTATGACATGGGCCTGTATGGTGGAGGTAATGTTATGACATGGGTCTGTATGGTGGAGGTAATGTTATGACATGGGCCTGTATGGTGGAGGTAATGTTATGAGATGGGCCTGTATGGTGGAGGTAATGTTGTGACATGGGCCTGTATGGTGGAGGTAATGTTATGGCATGGGCCTGTATGGTGGAGGTAATGTTATGACATGGGCCTGTATGGTGGAGGTAATGTTATGGCATGGGCCTGTATGGTGGAGGTAATGTTATGACATGGGCCTGTATGGTGGAGGTAATGTTATGACATGGGCCTGTATGGTGGAGGTAATGTTATGGCATGGGCCTGTATGGTGGAGGTAATGTTATGACATGGGCCTGTATGGTGGAGGTAATGTTATGGCATGGGCCTGTATGGTGGAGGTAATGTTATGACATGGGCCTGTATGGTGGAGGTAATGTTATGACATGGGCCTGTATGGTGGAGGTAATGTTATGGCATGGGCCTGTATGGTGGAGGTAATGTTATGACATGGGCCTGTATGGTGGAGGTAATGTTATGGCATGGGCCTGTATGGTGGAGGTAATGTTATGACATGGGCCTGTATGGTGGAGGTAATGTTATGACATGGGCCTGTATGGTGGAGGTAATGTTATGACATGGGCCTGTATGGTGGAGGTAATGTTATGACATGGGCCTGTATGTTGGAGATAGAGGGGCTGCAGGACTCACTTTTCTTTATTGATAATGTAACAGATGTTGGCAGCCACATAATTAATTCATAAGTATATAGAAGCATTTTGGCCACCAAAACCAAAGGTGTTTATCAGTTTCAGTTCAAGTTCTAGACTGGCTAGGTGAATCTCTTAACATATAGCCGATTGAACTTGCATTTCCCTTGATGTTGAATCAGAAACTCCCCATTACAAGCAACAGCTCAGAACGGGAGCAGTAGAGGCTCTGCAAAATATCTGAAGGGATGTTACATAGAGTTCGGTGATGTCCCAATTATTATGCTTTTATGAATCTTTGACAGTGCTGTTGTTCTTGGTAACTCATAAATGACTTGAAACAACCATTAATGAAACGTGACAGTCTGTCTACATTTTGTCTTGAATTAAACTATTTTATTTGTGTTTTATGTCTCTTGTGTACAGAAATAAATAACATTTTGACAATACTATATAATAATATTCCAACAGTGCAAATACAAGTATTTAGTATGTCCAGACATAAAAACATGTTTATACCAAGTCTTGATATCACAACCGGCTCAGAAAATATCTGACAGGTTTAAGTTCTTCCAAAAACCATTACAGTCAGGATATTTCAGTCACTATCACGTCTACGTTGTATGATTCACGTTAAATAAAGGCTTGTTTTGATGATCTGGAGTTGTCATCTCTTCCCTATAAAGACGATGTGCCGGCTTCAGGGTGGGGGGTGACCAGCTGGACGTAGCAGATGCGTGTCCCTCGAGACAGATTCTGCAGCTTGTTGCCGGCACAGCTGTGCTTACGGGCCACCCACAGATCTTCTTCCTGTTTGGCCAAGACGTCCTCCAGCTTGGCCTCGTCTTCCTGAAAGCCCCGGGACATCTTCCTATTACCGTTAGGTACGCCGTTACCCATGTGACTGGAGGAGCTCACTGGACTGGCACAAATGGTATTCTACGGATCAGAGATCACACGAGATGGTTAAACACACACTAGTCAGTGTCATTGTGTGAGGAAACAGGGTGTGCATACCAGCATAAAGCACCATAGAGTTAATGTAACATAATTGAGCCATTAGAACTGCAGCAATTGTACTACTTACCGGATGTGTTTTTAGTGTCTTGTGCTTGTGTTTCTGCAATCAGCAAACTGTTGGAACGTCAGATTGCTCTCTCAATTTATAGTATCCTGCAGAGAGGTGTTAACAGACCTAGATGTTATCAAACCAAAAGTTTCACTCAGATCTACAGCAGGGTCAAAGTTGTATTCAAAGGCTTTTTGGTTTCTGGAATCTATTTAAATGTTGTTAATCGTTGCTGATTAATGGTTTTGGGATGTTTTGGGTGATATAGTGATTGAAGAGGTTAAACATCTCCAGTCAACATCACTAGGTTTGGCTATTGATTAAATCACCCTAACCTCTGTCTAATGGGTACAGAGTACATACTATAAACCTCTATCTAATGGTTACAGTGCACATACTATAAACCTGTCTAATGGGTACAGAGCACATACTATAAACCTGTCTAATGGGTACAGTGCACATACTATAAACCTGTCTAATGGTTACAGTGCACATACTATAAACCTGTCTAATGGGTACAGTACACATACTATAAACCTTTCTAATGGGTACAGAGTACATACTATAAACCTGTCTAATGGGTACAGTACACATACTATAAACCTGTCTAATGGGTACAGTACACATACTATAAACCTGTCTAATGGGTACAGAGTACATACTATAAACCTGTCTAATGGGTACAGAGTACATACTATAAACCTGTCTAATGGGTACAGTACACATACTATAAACCTGTCTAATGGGTACAGTACACATACTATAAACCTGTCTAATGGGTACAGAGTACATACTATAAACCTGTCTAATGGGTACAGTACACATACTATAAACCTGTCTAATGGGTACAGAGTACATACTATAAACCTGTCTAATGGGTACAGAGTACATACTATAAACCTGTCTAATGGGTACAGAGTACATACTATAAACCTGTCTAATGGGTACAGTGCACATACTATAAACCTGTCTAATGGTTACAGTACACATACTATAAACCTCTATCTAATGGGTACAGTACACATACTATAAACCTGTCTAATGGGTACAGAGTACATACTATAAACCTCTATCTAATGGTTACAGTGCACATACTATAAACCTGTCTAATGGGTACAGAGTACATACTATAAACCTGTCTAATGGGAACAGTACACATACTATAAACCTGTCTAATGGGTACAGAGTACATACTATAAACCTGTCTAATGGGTACAGTACACATACTATAAACCTGTCTAATGGGTACAGTACACATACTATAAACCTGTCTAATGGGTACAGAGTACATACTATAAACCTGTCTAATGGGTACAGAGTACATACTATAAACCTCTATCTAATGGTTACAGTGCACATACTATAAACCTGTCTAATGGGTACAGAGTACATACTATAAACCTGTCTAATGGGTACAGTACACATACTATAAACCTGTCTAATGGGTACAGAGTACATACTATAAACCTGTCTAATGGGTACAGTACACATACTATAAACCTGTCTAATGGGTACAGTACACATACTATAAACCTGTCTAATGGGTACAGAGTACATACTATAAACCTGTCTAATGGGTACAGAGTACATACTATAAACCTCTATCTAATGGTTACAGTGCACATACTATAAACCTGTCTAATGGGTACAGTGCACATACTATAAACCTGTCTATTGGTTACAGTGCACATACTATAAACCTCTATCTAATGGTTACAGTGCACATACTATAAACCTCTATCTAATGGTTACAGTGCACATACTATAAACCTGTCTAATGGGTACAGAGCACATACTATAAACCTGTCTAATGGGTACAGAGTACATACTATAAACCTCTATCTAATGGTTACAGTGCACATACTATAAACCTGTCTAATGGGTACAGAGTACATACTATAAACCTCTATCTAATGGGTACAGAGCACATACTATAAACCTGTCTAATGGGTACAGAGTACATACTATAAACCTCTATCTAATGGTTAGAGTGCACATACTATAAACCTGTCTAATGGGTACAGTGCACATACTATAAACCTGTCTAATGGTTACAGTGCACATACTATAAACCTCTATCTAATGGTTACAGTGCACATACTATAAACCTCTATCTAATGGTTTCAGTGCACATACTATAAACCTGTCTAATGGGTACAGTGCACATACTATAAACCTGTCTAATGGGTACAGAGTACATACTATAAACCTCTATCTAATGGGTACAGAGCACATACTATAAACCTGTCTAATGGGTACAGAGTACATACTATAAACCTCTATCTAATGGTTACAGTGCACATACTATAAACCTGTCTAATGGGTACAGAGTACATACTATAAACCTGTCTAATGGGTACAGTACACATACTATAAACCTGTCTAATGGGTACAGAGTACATACTATAAACCTGTCTAATGGGTACAGTACACATACTATAAACCTGTCTAATGGGTACAGTACACATACTATAAACCTGTCTAATGGGTACAGAGTACATACTATAAACCTGTCTAATGGGTACAGTACACATACTATAAACCTGTCTAATGGGTACAGTACACATACTATAAACCTGTCTAATGGGTACAGAGTACATACTATAAACCTGTCTAATGGGTACAGAGTACATACTATAAACCTGTCTAATGGGTACAGTACACATACTATAAACCTGTCTAATGGGTACAGAGTACATACTATAAACCTGTCTAATGGGTACAGAGTACATACTATAAACCTGTCTAATGGGTACAGAGTACATACTATAAACCTGTCTAATGGGTACAGTGCACATACTATAAACCTGTCTAATGGTTACAGTACACATACTATAAACCTCTATCTAATGGGTACAGTACACATACTATAAACCTGTCTAATGGGTACAGAGTACATACTATAAACCTCTATCTAATGGTTACAGTGCACATACTATAAACCTGTCTAATGGGTACAGAGTACATACTATAAACCTGTCTAATGGGTACAGTACACATACTATAAACCTGTCTAATGGGTACAGAGTACATACTATAAACCTGTCTAATGGGTACAGTACACATACTATAAACCTGTCTAATGGGTACAGTACACATACTATAAACCTGTCTAATGGGTACAGAGTACATACTATAAACCTGTCTGATGGGTACAGAGTACATACTATAAACCTCTATCTAATGGTTACAGTGCACATACTATAAACCTGTCTAATGGGTACAGTGCACATACTATAAACCTGTCTATTGGTTACAGTGCACATACTATAAACCTCTATCTAATGGTTACAGTGCACATACTATAAACCTCTATCTAATGGTTACAGTGCACATACTATAAACCTGTCTAATGGGTACAGAGCACATACTATAAACCTGTCTAATGGGTACAGAGTACATACTATAAACCTCTATCTAATGGTTACAGTGCACATACTATAAACCTGTCTAATGGGTACAGAGTACATACTATAAACCTCTATCTAATGGGTACAGAGCACATACTATAAACCTGTCTAATGGGTACAGAGTACATACTATAAACCTCTATCTAATGGTTACAGTGCACATACTATAAACCTGTCTAATGGGTACAGTGCACATACTATAAACCTGTCTAATGGTTACAGTGCACATACTATAAACCTCTATCTAATGGTTACAGTGCACATACTATAAACCTCTATCTAATGGTTACAGTGCACATACTATAAACCTGTCTAATGGGTACAGTACACATACTATAAACCTCTATCTAATGGTTACAGTGCACATACTATAAACCTCTATCTAATGGTTACAGTACACATACTATAAACCTGTCTAATGGGTACAGTACACATACTATAAACCTCTATCTAATGGTTACAGTGCACATACTATAAACCTGTCTAATGGGTACAGTGCACATACTATAAACCTGTCTAATGGGTACAGAGTACATACTATAAACCTGTCTAATGGTTACAGTGCACATACTATAAACCTGTCTAATGGTTACAGTGCACATACTATAAACCTGTCTAATGGGTACAGAGTACATACTATAAACCTGTCTAATGGGTACAGTACACATACTATAAACCTGTCTAATGGTTACAGTGCACATACTATAAACCTGTCTAATGGTTACAGTGCACATACTATAAACCTGTCTAATGGGTACAGAGTACATACTATAAACCTGTCTAATGGTTACAGTGCACATACTATAAACCTGTCTAATGGGTACAGAGTACATACTATAAACCTGTCTAATGGGTACAGTACACATACTATAAACCTATCTAATGGTTACAGTGCACATACTATAAACCTGTCTAATGGTTACAGTGCACATACTATAAACCTGTCTAATGGGTACAGAGTACATACTATAAACCTGTCTAATGGTTACAGTGCACATACTATAAACCTGTCTAATGGGTACAGTACACATACTATAAACCTGTCTAATGGGTACAGAGTACATACTATAAACCTGTCTAATGGTTACAGTACACATACTATAAACCTGTCTAATGGGTACAGTACACATACTATAAACCTGTCTAATGGTTACAGTGCACATACTATAAACCCGTCTAATGGGTACAGAGTACATACTATAAACCTGTCTAATGGGTACAGTACACATACTATAAACCTGTCTAATGGGTACAGTACACATACTATAAACCTGTCTAATGGGTACAGTACACATACTATAAACCTGTCTAATGGGTACAGAGTACATACTATAAACCTGTCTAATGGGTACAGTACACATACTATAAACCTGTCTAATGGGTACAGTACACATACTATAAACCTGTCTAATGGGTACAGAGTACATACTATAAACCTGTCTAATGGGTACAGTACACATACTATAAACCTGTCTAATGGGTACAGTACACATACTATAAACCTGTCTAATGGGTACAGAGTACATACTATAAACCTGTCTAATGGGTACAGAGTACATACTATAAACCTGTCTAATGGGTACAGAGTACATACTATAAACCTGTCTAATGGGTACAGTGCACATACTATAAACCTGTCTAATGGTTACAGTACACATACTATAAACCTCTATCTAATGGTTACAGTACACATACTATAAACCTGTCTAATGGGTACAGAGCACATACTATAAACCTCTATCTAATGGGTACAGTGCACATACTATAAACCTCTATCTAATGGTTACAGTACACATACTATAAACCTGTCTAATGGGTACAGAGCACATACTATAAACCTCTATCTAATGGGTACAGTGCACATACTATAAACCTCTATCTAATGGTTACAGTACACATACTATAAACCTGTCTAATGGGTACAGAGCACATACTATAAACCTCTATCTAATGGGTACAGTGCACATACTATAAACCTGTCTAATGGTTACAGTACACATACTATAAACCTCTATCTAATGGGTACAGTACACATACTATAAACCTCTATCTAATGGTTACAGTACACATACTATAAACCTATCTAATGGTTACAGTGCACATACTATAAACCTGTCTAATGGGTACAGAGTACATACTATAAACCTGTCTAATGGGTACAGTACACATACTATAAACCTCTATCTAATGGGTACAGTACACATACTATAAACCTCTATCTAATGGTTACAGTACACATACTATAAACCTATCTAATGGTTACAGTGCACATACTATAAACCTCTATCTAATGGTTACAGTGCACATACTATAAACCTGTCTAATGGGTACAGAGTACATACTATAAACCTCTATCTAATGGGTACAGTACACATACTATAAACCTGTCTAATGGTTACAGTACACATACTATAAACCTGTCTAATGGGTACAGTACACATACTATAAACCTGTCTAATGGTTACAGTGCACATACTATAAACCTGTCTAATGGGTACAGTGCACATACTATAAACCTGTCTAATGGTTACAGTACACATACTATAAACCTGTCTAATGGGTACAGTACACATACTATAAACCTGTCTAATGGTTACAGTGCACATACTATAAACCTGTCTAATGGGTACAGTGCACATACTATAAACCTGTCTAATGGTTACAGTGCACATACTATAAACCTGTCTAATGGGTACAGTACACATACTATAAACCTGTCTAATGGGTACAGTACACATACTATAAACCTGTCTAATGGGTACAGAGTACATAGTATAAACCTGTCTAATGGGTACAGTACACATACTATAAACCTGTCTAATGGGTACAGTACACATACTATAAACCTGTCTAATGGGTACAGTACACATACTATAAACCTGTCTAATGGTTACAGTGCACATACTATAAACCTGTCTAATGGGTACAGAGTACATACTATAAACCTGTCTAATGGGTACAGTACACATACTATAAACCTGTCTAATGGTTACAGTGCACATACTATAAACCTGTCTAATGGGTACAGAGTACATACTATAAACCTGTCTAATGGGTACAGAGTACATACTATAAACCTGTCTAATGGTTACAGTACACATACTATAAACCTGTCTAATGGTTACAGTGCACATACTATAAACCTGTCTAATGGGTACAGAGTACATACTATAAACCTGTCTAATGGGTACAGAGTAAATATAATAAACCTCTGTCTAATGGGTACAGAGTAAATATAATAAACCTGTCTAATGGGTACAGAGTAAATATAATAAACCTCTGTCTAATGGGTACAGAGTAAATATAATAAACCTCTGTCTAATGGGTACAGAGTAAATACGATAAACCTCTGTCTAATGGCTATATAGTGCAAATATAATAAACCTGTCTAATAGGTACAGCACATTGACTTTCTACCTAAATACACACAGAAAAACAGACATTTTAAAATGGCTTTAGTGGGAGTTGCCTTAACACTGCTCATTTAAATACTGTACACTTGGCTCCAAACATTACTAATGTTCATTGATTTCGTTACCATAAATTGACTACATCCTAATGTGCAGATGCCTTCTCTCACATCAAACTGCCAGGCAGATCATTTACCAGAGCGCCATACAGGGACCACTGAAAGGTTCACCACTGAAACATTCACTTCATTTTGTCAGTAGGCTCAGTAACCTTGTGGTGTTATCGTCCCGGCTCTACGTCCTCTATGTCAGCGTTAGCAGACTGAAGCAAGATTTCATCTAGGATTTTGCTAATAGTTTTCTGCATCTTGTTTTTTAATTCATTTTTAAACTCCATGCTGGTCAAAAATAACAAAAATATTGTCATCACTGAAAATAAGTAGGAAGTTACTCTACAAAGTGCAACTACATCATGCTGGTTTTAATTGTTTTTATTTGACAATGCAATTTGCATGTATTCACTCGGATGTTTAAACCAGTATTGTAGATTCAGTTGGTAAGGCAGGGTGATTAAGATGCCAGATGTACATTATTGGTTCAGACAAATGTGACTGCAAACATTCAACAATATATGATATAAATCAATCAATCAATAACCAAAAAGGTTAAATCCATATCAATCACATTTTACTGATCAATAAAATGTAAAGGAAAGTCCAAAGGTAATCCCCTGTAAATAGTTTAGTCTAATTATTTACTGTCAGACCATATTTTATTCTTCAGTATTAAATATCTACCAAATAGACATAAACCCCTCAACACCCCTGGTATTGGTGTCAAATGTCCTGTGGTACCGACCCATAAACCCTACAACACCCCTGGTATTGGTGTCAGGTGTCCTGTGGTACCGACCCATAAACCCTACGACACCCTTGGTATTGGTGTCAGGTGTCCTGTGGTACCGACCCATAAACCCTACGACACCCTTGGTATTGGTGTCAGGTGTCCTGTGGTACCGACCCATAAACCCTACTACACCCCTGGTATTGGTGTCAGGTGTCCTGTGGTACCGACCGATAAACCCTGTGGACTTTGGAGGCTTTTGACAGGGGTCATATCACGGGCCCTCTGATCAGCCTGTATACCACAATGGTCCTTCTGTTGGGTTGGACCAGACAGGAGAGCCTTTGTTGCCCTCAAGCATTTGTGGTTCCTTACTGTAACCATTTGGCCTTTGTCAAAGTCGTTTAGGTCTTGACTACGAGAACTGATGGTTGACTTATCCTCTGATCGATCAAGAACTTGATATGTGCCCACGTTACCAGCGATTCATGTTACTGCCTTCACCTGTGAGCGGTGAAAATGTCTTGGATCAACAGTTTATATGTCTAGTTGTATTTTATAGACTGTCATACAAGAACAAAAATTATTCTGGATTGGGAACAAATCATAGTTTATAGGACTTGCCTGATATTGATATGATACGTTGGTGGTTTGACACAACAGATGTGACTCTTTTGGTCCAGATTATTACTCAAAAAAATAGGGCTCCAGGCAGAAGCTCAACTCCATTTAAACATACAATCGTTACATCAGGTGAACAGATGACAGGAATTTTTGAAAATCATTTAAATAATAATAGAACACATCTGCATTGACACCTCAGAGTAAAAATTATCCCTCAAATATCCCTTTGACCGTCTGCATGTTGGCAGAAAAAAGGTATTTAGCTTTTTACTGTCAGTAAAATATCTGACAAGCTGCCTCTTCTGTTCCTCTGGAGGACTCCTTGTAGTTCCACAGGTTTCCAGTGTGACAGACCCTCTCCTTATCAACATGGACCTCAGATCTCCACTCACTGAACATCTGAGCCCAACTCTAGCTGGGACTGTTCATCTCCAGATCCACCTCTCTATTGCAGGGCAGGTAATTCCATATCCTCCCGTATCTGAATCCCAACAGGTTGACAGTGCTGCTAGGACTGCAGACGGCTGTATTCAGACAGGGCTGTGGACTTCTTTACTCCGTCCCAGATGCGAGCTGCGTAGTGAAACCTGTTGAAAAAACAAAATAAAAGCCTTCCGTCATATTCTACTCACATAGAGGGTGATTCAAACCTAAAGTACATGAATAAACAGGCCTCGTTTGCCTTTTCATGTCATTCTGCCGATACATATTCTGACATTGAACTTAAGGACAAGGGGATGTATGTTTCAGTCAGCCGTCCATCTGGGGTAGAGTATAGTAAACCACCATACGACGTGTAAGAAACCTACATGTACATCTGAATACCAAGTGCTGAGACGTGCATATGAGACGTGGAGATCTCTATGGATCATCTAGACCAAAAATATGTATTCAGTGAACGTGACGGACACAAACAGACTCTTTCCATACCAGTTCTTCTCAGTGAGAATGGTGTGTGACAGCTGACAGCGAGACATGGCCAGAATTTGGCTGCGGAGCTTGGAGATCTGAGAAGAGAAACTGGGGTGTCCCCTGTACCCTGGGAGTAGGGAGAAGAGGGGAGTGGCCCCGGACCCTGGAACAGAACAGGGAGACATCCAATCAGTGGCTCAAAAGTCTGAGACACACACACACACTCACGGCTGAACAGAAAGTAATGGACCTCACCTGCTTTGGTTAGGGGGTCTTCTCCCTCATTCTCCATTAAGGGCAACAGGAACATATTAACCTCTGTTTCCAGGTAGTCCCGGCCCAGTCCAGGAAAGATGTTACAGTCTAGCATGGACAAGATGCCTGCAGAAATAAACACATCAATAACTCGACCTATGAAAGATGTTACAGTCTAGCATGTACAAGATGCCTGCAGAAATAAACACATCAATAACTCGACCTATGACAGATGTTACAGTCTAGCATGTACAAGATGCCTGCAGAAATAAACACATCAATAACTCGACCTATGAAAGATGTTACAGTCTAGCATGTACAAGATGCCTGCAGAAATAAACACATCAATAACTCGACCTATGACAGATGTTACAGTCTAGCATGTACAAGATGCCTGCAGAAATAAACACATCAATAACTCGACCTATGACAGATGTTACAGTCTAGCATGTACAAGATGCCTGCAGAAATAAACACATCAATAACTCGACCTATGACAGATGTTACAGTCTAGCATGTACAAGATGCCTGCAGAAATAAACACATCAATAACTCGACCTATGAAAGATGTTACAGTCTAGCATGTACAAGATGCCTGCAGAAATAAACACATCAATAACTCGACCTATGACAGATGTTACAGTCTAGCATGTACAAGATGCCTGCAGAAATAAACACATCAATAACTCGACCTATGACAGATGTTACAGTCTAGCATGTACAAGATGCCTGCAGAAATAAACACATCAATAACTCGACCTATGACAGATGTTACAGTCTAGCATGTACAAGATGCCTGCAGAAATAAACACATCAATAACTCGACCTATGACAGATGTTACAGTCTAGCATGTACAAGATGCCTGCAGAAATAAACACATCAATAACTCGACCTATGACAGATGTTACAGTCTAGCATGTACAAGATGCCTGCAGAAATAAACACATCAATAACTCGACCTATGACAGATGTTACAGTCTAGCATGTACAAGATGCCTGCAGAAATAAACACATCAATAACTCGACCTATGAAAGATGTTACAGTCTAGCATGTACAAGATGCCTGCAGAAATAAACACATCAATAACTCGACCTATGACAGATGTTACAGTCTAGCATGTACAAGATGCCTGCAGAAATAAACACATCAATAACTCGACCTATGACAGATGTTACAGTCTAGCATGTACAAGATGCCTGCAGAAATAAACACATCAATAACTCGACCTATGACAGATGTTACAGTCTAGCATGTACAAGA
Organism: Dallia pectoralis; assembly: GCA_029465975.1. NCBI lineage: Eukaryota > Metazoa > Chordata > Actinopteri > Esociformes > Umbridae > Dallia > Dallia pectoralis. The sequence continues at coordinate 18,120,369 of CM055738.1, read as the reverse complement.
TGCCTGCAGAAATAAACACATCAATAACTCGACCTATGACAGATGTTACAGTCTAGCATGTACAAGATGCCTGCAGAAATAAACACATCAATAACTCGACCTATGACAGATGTTACAGTCTAGCATGTACAAGATGCCTGCAGAAATAAACACATCAATAACTCGACCTATGACAGATGTTACAGTCTAGCATGTACAAGATGCCTGCAGAAATAAACACATCAATAACTCGACCTATGAAAGATGTTACAGTCTAGCATGTACAAGATGCCTGCAGAAATAAACACATCAATAACTCGACCTATGACAGATGTTACAGTCTAGCATGTACAAGATGCCTGCAGAAATAAACACATCAATAACTCGACCTATGACAGATGTTACAGTCTAGCATGTACAAGATGCCTGCAGAAATAAACACATCAATAACTCGACCTATGACAGATGTTACAGTCTAGCATGTACAAGATGCCTGCAGAAATAAACACATCAATAACTCGACCTATGACAGATGTTACAGTCTAGCATGTACAAGATGCCTGCAGAAATAAACACATCAATAACTCGACCTATGACAGATGTTACAGTCTAGCATGTACAAGATGCCTGCAGAAATAAACACATCAATAACTCGACCTATGAAAGATGTTACAGTCTAGCATGTACAAGATGCCTGCAGAAATAAACACATCAATAACTCGACCTTGAAAGATGTTACAGTCTAGCATGTACAAGATGCCTGCAGAAATAAACACATCAATAACTCGACCTATGAAAGATGTTACAGTCTAGCATGTACAAGATGCCTGCAGAAATAAACACATCAATAACTCGACCTATGACAGATGTTACAGTCTAGCATGTACAAGATGCCTGCAGAAATAAACACATCAATAACTCGACCTATGACAGATGTTACAGTCTAGCATGTACAAGATGCCTGCAGAAATAAACACATCAATAACTCGACCTATGACAGATGTTACAGTCTAGCATGTACAAGATGCCTGCAGAAATAAACACATCAATAACTCGACCTATGACAGATGTTACAGTCTAGCATGTACAAGATGCCTGCAGAAATAAACACATCAATAACTCGACCTATGACAGATGTTACAGTCTAGCATGTACAAGATGCCTGCAGAAATAAACACATCAATAACTCGACCTATGACAGATGTTACAGTCTAGCATGTACAAGATGCCTGCAGAAATAAACACATCAATAACTCGACCTATGACAGATGTTACAGTCTAGCATGTACAAGATGCCTGCAGAAATAAACACATCAATAACTCGACCTATGACAGATGTTACAGTCTAGCATGTACAAGATGCCTGCAGAAATAAACACATCAATAACTCGACCTATGACAGATGTTACAGTCTAGCATGTACAAGATGCCTGCAGAAATAAACACATCAATAACTCGACCTATGACAGATGTTACAGTCTAGCATGTACAAGATGCCTGCAGAAATAAACACATCAATAACTCGACCTATGACAGATGTTACAGTCTAGCATGTACAAGATGCCTGCAGAAATAAACACATCAATAACTCGACCTATGACAGATGTTACAGTCTAGCATGTACAAGATGCCTGCAGAAATAAACACATCACATCAATAAACACATCAATAACTCGACCTATGACAGATGTTACAGTCTAGCATGTACAAGATGCCTGCAGAAATAAACACATCAATAACTCGACCTATGACAGATGTTACAGTCTAGCATGTACAAGATGCCTGCAGAAATAAACACATCAATAACTCGACCTATGACAGATGTTACAGTCTAGCATGTACAAGATGCCTGCAGAAATAAACACATCAATAACTCGACCTATGACAGATGTTACAGTCTAGCATGTACAAGATGCCTGCAGAAATAAACACATCAATAACTCGACCTATGACAGATGTTACAGTCTAGCATGTACAAGATGCCTGCAGAAATAAACACATCAATAACTCGACCTATGACAGATGTTACAGTCTAGCATGTACAAGATGCCTGCAGAAATAAACACATCAATAACTCGACCTATGACAGATGTTACAGTCTAGCATGTACAAGATGCCTGCAGAAATAAACACATCAATAACTCGACCTATGACAGATGTTACAGTCTAGCATGTACAAGATGCCTGCAGAAATAAACACATCAATAACTCGACCTATGACAGATGTTACAGTCTAGCATGTACAAGATGCCTGCAGAAATAAACACATCAATAACTCGACCTATGACAGATGTTACAGTCTAGCATGTACAAGATGCCTGCAGAAATAAACACATCAATAACTCGACCTATGACAGATGTTACAGTCTAGCATGTACAAGATGCCTGCAGAAATAAACACATCAATAACTCGACCTATGACAGATGTTACAGTCTAGCATGTACAAGATGCCTGCAGAAATAAACACATCAATAACTCGACCTATGACAGATGTTACAGTCTAGCATGTACAAGATGCCTGCAGAAATAAACACATCAATAACTCGACCTATGACAGATGTTACAGTCTAGCATGTACAAGATGCCTGCAGAAATAAACACATCAATAACTCGACCTATGACAGATGTTACAGTCTAGCATGTACAAGATGCCTGCAGAAATAAACACATCAATAACTCGACCTATGACAGATGTTACAGTCTAGCATGTACAAGATGCCTGCAGAAATAAACACATCAATAACTCGACCTATGACAGATGTTACAGTCTAGCATGTACAAGATGCCTGCAGAAATAAACACATCAATAACTCGACCTATGACAGATGTTACAGTCTAGCATGTACAAGATGCCTGCAGAAATAAACACATCAATAACTCGACCTATGACAGATGTTACAGTCTAGCATGTACAAGATGCCTGCAGAAATAAACACATCAATAAAGATGCCTGCAGAAATAAACCATCAATAACTCGACAGATGTTACAGTCTAGCATGTACAAGATGCCTGCAGAAATAAACACATCAATAACTCGACCTATGACAGATGTTACAGTCTATGACAAGATGCCTGCAGAAATAAACACATCAATAACTCGACCTATGACAGATGTTACAGTCTAGCATGTACAAGATGCCTGCAGAAATAAACACATCAATAACTCGACCTATGACAGATGTTACAGTCTAGCATGTACAAGATGCCTGCAGAAATAAACACATCAATAACTCGACCTATGACAGATGTTACAGTCTAGCATGTACAAGATGCCTGCAGAAATAAACACATCAATAACTCGACCTATGACAGATGTTACAGTCTAGCATGTACAAGATGCCTGCAGAAATAAACACATCAATAACTCGACCTATGACAGATGTTACAGTCTAGCATGTACAAGATGCCTGCAGAAATAAACACATCAATAACTCGACCTATGACAGATGTTACAGTCTAGCATGTACAAGATGCCTGCAGAAATAAACACATCAATAACTCGACCTATGACAGATGTTACAGTCTAGCATGTACAAGATGCCTGCAGAAATAAACACATCAATAACTCGACCTATGACAGATGTTACAGTCTAGCATGTACAAGATGCCTGCAGAAATAAACACATCAATAACTCGACCTATGACAGATGTTACAGTCTAGCATGTACAAGATGCCTGCAGAAATAAACACATCAATAACTCGACCTGACAGATGTTACAGTCTATGACAGATGTTACAGTCTAGCATGTACAAGATGCCTGCAGAAATAAACAATGTACAAGATGCCTGCAGAAATAAACACATCAATAACTCGACCTATGACAGATGTTACAGTCTAGCATGTACAAGATGCCTGCAGAAATAAACACATCAATAACTCGACCTATGACAGATGTTACAGTCTAGCATGTACAAGATGCCTGCAGAAACAACAATAACTCGACCTATGAATCGGCACACATTGAATGACAGGTTCCTGCTTTGGACGTCTCAGGAGTCAATACAGGCACTCGCGTTCGACTCTAAACGCCCATGACAAGTCCCTTCTCTCCAGACCAACCTTTGTATTTGAGATGAGAGTGGACCATCAGCTTGTCCACAGCCATATGCATCTTCTTCAGGTTCCTGGGACAGAACTCGTCGCTGCTGGCTTTGTTCTGCAGAATCACTGACAAAGAAAACGCCAAATCATTCACAGACAGACCGCTCGAACACGGCCAGAATACGAAACAGTGAAACCGAGTGCGACGAAGGCTGGGAGAAAAACGGAGGCGCCGTCTGCGTGGCATTCGGTCACCTATATGCGGGTAGTACTCGGATCCCTCGTCGGTGCCGGAGGAGCTGGTGCTGTCGTGGCTAGCTGAGGGCGTGGAAGGCTTGAGCATCTCTGCGGTCTGGAGGAACCTGGGCAGACACAGTAACATAATCACCACAGAGCTGGGCCAAACAACCTGCTCAGAACATCCACACAACCACGACGGGCAGCATTTGCATTGTAAAAACCATAAACATGTAGAGTGCTCCCAGAGGCAGGATTGTCTACAACCTCTTAAACCCCTTCATTTGCTTGGGGATGATTGCTACAGGAAATGCCACAACTCAAACGGGCCGAATCCCCCTCTAATAATGGTCATAGTTGCCTGGATTCACAAAGCCTGTTTTAAAACAGTCAGTCAATTCTGTTGTACTCAGACAGGAGTGGCGTTTACCTGTACAGGTTGACGTCAGTGAACCAGTCCTGAATCACAATTACCACGTGACACACGGTGAACAGGAAGGCGGTGATCTGAAGAGACTGCAGAGGACAGAATGAGAGAGGATTCCAACACCGAAGCTGACTTCCACATACGGACACACAGACAAATATCAGGCGTGGATCAGATCAACGGGGGCCCCACGTTTGACCCCAACTGACCTGCATCTCCACGTAGGTGTGGGGGAGGTTGTACTCTGGAGGCAGTTTGCGGTCGTTGTTGATGAGGTGATCCAAAATGGAGGGGCTGAGAATGGGCTGGATGACGGAACACATTGGTATAATATCAACATCACTGCAGTAAGATCAATACGACAGCAGTGATTAAGGAGAACTGTCCAATCCCTGGTGCTGGAGACTGACCTGTGTGTCCAGGAAGATCACTCTTTCCTGGGTGATGTAGAAGTCAATACCAGTGCTCTGGTTCCCTGCTCTTTCCTTGATCTCTTGAGTCTGGGCCCTGAACACATATCCCCTACACACCCCCACACACACACAGACACAAACCTTTTACACAAACCGGGTACTTTTAAAGTGAAATACATTTTTACACCTCTGCAAAACAAGACAAAGCGGAAGGACACAATAGCTTTTGCACAATAAAGTGTATTTACCAACACAATGCTGCTTGTCTATGTACTGATTAGTAAAGTACCTTTGGTCTTCTTCAGGTGTGTTGGCTGACAGGAGAGACATGATGGTGGATTTCCCAGTTCCCTGCAGGCCAACGACTCCCACCACCAACATATCAGTCTGATCTCTGAGATACTGTAACAGCACATCACTACTGTAACAGCACGTCACTACTGTAACAGCACGTCACTACTGTAACAGCACGTCACTACTGTAACAGCACGTCACTACTGTAACAGCACGTCACTACTGTAACAGCACGTCACTACAGTAACAGCACGTCACTACAGTAACAGCACGTCACTACAGTAACAGCACGTCACTACTGTAACAGCACGTCACTACTGTAACAGCACGTCACTACAGTAACAGCACGTCACTACTGTAACAGCGCGTCACTACTGTAACAGCGCGTCACTACTGTAACAGCGCGTCACTACTGTAACAGCGCGTCACTACTGTAACAGCGCGTCACTACTGTAACAGGGCGTCACTACTGTAACAGCGCGTCACTACTGTAACAGCGCGTCACTACTGTAACAGCGCGTCACTACAGTAACAGCGCGTCACTACAGTAACAGCGCGTCACTACTGTAACAGCGCGTCACTACTGTAACAGCGCGTCACTACTGTAACAGCGCGTCACTACTGTAACAGCGCGTCACTACTGTAACAGCGCGTCACTACTGTAACAGCGCGTCACTACTGTAACAGCGCATCACTACTGTAACAGCGCATCACTACTGTAACAGCACATCACTACTGTAACAGCACATCACTACTGTAACAGCACATCACTACTGTAACAGCACATCACTACTGTAACAGCACATCACTACTGTAACAGCACATCACATTTACATTTGGCGCATTTAGCAGACGCTCTTATCCAGAGCGACTTACAATAAGTGTAGGCATTTCACATATAGCTAAAACACACATCAAAAAGGCAATAAGTACATTGTTCCTGGGTGGGTGCAGGGGGAAGTGCTAGAGATAGAAGGGGTGCTAGGAGAGGAGGAATGGGTGATAATCGTAGAAGAACTACTGCTGTTACTACTGTAACAGCACGTCACTACTGTAACAGCACGTCACTACTGTAACAGCACGTCGCCACTGTAACAGCGCGTCGCCACTGTAACAGCGCGTCGCCACTGTAACAGCGCGTCGCCACTGTAACAGCGCGTCGCCACTGTAACAGCGCGTCGCCACTGTAACAGCGCGTCGCCACTGTAACAGCGCGTCGCCACTGTAACTGCGCGTCACCACTGTAACTGCGCGTCACCACTGTAACTGCGCGTCACCACTGTAACAGCGCGTCACCACTGTAACAGCGCGTCACCACTGTAACAGCGCGTCGCCACTGTAACAGCGCGTCGCCACTGTAACAGCGCGTCGCCACTGTAACTGCGCGTCGCCACTGTAACTGCGCGTCGCCACTGTAACTGCGCGTCGCCACTGTAACTGCGCGTCGCCACTGTAACTGCGCGTCGCCACTGTAACTGCGCGTCGCCACTGTAACTGCGCGTCGCCACTGTAACTGCGCGTCGCCACTGAAACTGCGCGTCGCCACTGTAACTGCGCGTCGCCACTGTAACTGCGCGTCACCACTGTAACTGCGCGTCACCACTGTAACTGCGCGTCACCACTGTAACTGCGCATCACCACTGTAACTGCGCATCACCACTGTAACAGCGCGTCACCACTGTAACAGCGCGTCACCACTGTAACAGCACGTGTAACAGCCACTGTAACAGCGCGTCGCCACTGTAACTGCGCGTCACCACTGTAACAGCGCGTCACCACTGTAACAGCGCGTCACCACTGTAACAGCACGTCGCCACTGTAACAGCGCGTCGCCACTGTAACAGCGCGTCGCCACTGTAACTGCGCGTCGCCACTGTAACTGCGCGTCGCCACTGTAACTGCGCGTCGCCACTGTAACTGCGCGTCGCCACTGTAACTGCGCGTCGCCACTGTAACTGCGCGTCACCACTGTAACTGCGCGTCACCACTGTAACTGCGTGTCACCACTGTAACTGCGCATCACCACTGTAACTGCGCATTGTCTGTCTCAATACAAATCTGTTCAAACACACAGTATATTCCACATTATATTACACACATGTTCTGCATTGCATGACAGTAATTAGAAGAGGTTTACCTCCATGGCACTGTCACACCAACTCATCTGCTCGTCCACCAGCTTGATGCTGTGTTTCATCTTCTCAGGGGGGAGGAGCTTGGTCTGACCAATCACAGCTGTAATTAATGCATATATATCAGAGCAGTGCATTTTATTTAAAAATCGATTGACCAGAGAACTAGACAGTAAATCAGACTAGGGGAAAAAACAACATAAAAAGTGACAATCTCAAGGAAAAGAACGCAGACCAGGGCTACGAACGCAGACCAGGGTTACGAACGCAGACCAGGGTTACGAACGCAGACCAGGGTTACGAACGCAGACCAGGGTTACGAACGCAGACCAGGGTAACGAACGCAGACCAGGGTAACGAACGCAGACCAGGGCTACGAACGCAGACCAGGGTAACGAACGCAGACCAGGGTAACGAACGCAGACCAGCGTTACGAACGCCGACCAGGGTAACGAACGCAGACCAGGGTAACGAACGCAGACCAGGGCAACGAACGCAGACCAGGGTAACGAACGCAGACCAGGGTAACGAACGCAGACCAGGGTAACGAACGCAGACCAGGGTAACGAACGCAGACCATGGTAACGAACGCAGACCTGGGTAACGAACGCAGACCAGGGCAACGAACGCAGACCAGGGTAACGATACCAGAAGACGCCACGCTACATAACAGACTCACGGTCCACAGCACCACTGGAGGCAGCTGCTCCCATGCCGCGGTTCTGGATCTGGTACACAGGTTGGGTGGGCCGTTGCCCCTCCCTCTCCAGCTTAGAGGCCCCGGAGCCAGATGTTGGAGAAGCTACCTCAGGGGGGGTCCCTGGTTTCCCTCCGTCCTCCCTGGTCTTGATGAGCATGATGGGTTTCTCCAGGCCTTGGGCCCCACTCACAGGTACATTCTGGGAATGCTTCGACTGGAACAAAACAGAAGCAATCTATTAGACTTGCAAAGACCCATGCAGGTGAACGCAGTCACTTTCCAGACACAGCCCTTTAACCAAAAGCTTTCTACTTGCCCGTTCCCCAGGTGGTTTAGCCAGTATGATGGGTGTCTTCTGAAGGACTGGACCAGCTGGCTCCTCACTGACATCCTGCAAAGAGCCCACCAGATGTAGTAAACAGGAAACCTCCGCAGTGTGTTCCCACATATTATAGGAACAAACTGTACACCTCTTCTCCTTACCCTGCGTTCTCTGGGGACGTACTCTCGATCTCTACTGGGACCAGAGAGGTTCTGCCCTGGGGGGCCCATATCGCGGTCTCTGCGTCGCCGTCTCCTCCTGCCCTGTCCATACATGCCAGGTTGGCTATGACCGGATTCTGACATGTGGCACGCTGTGGTTGACATAATACAAATATTTCAGTCCAACAACTCTACTGACTGACACATGATACGTCGTCTCTTGCTAAGGCACGCTCCCATAAATTGTTACAAAAGTCAAAGGGCAAAAACACAAACGGAATGTTAACAGCATGTACCACCTAATACCATTAGCAATCAAGAACTCTGTTTAAGGCAATTTAAGTGAGGGGGGACTCTATGTACACTTGATGGTTCTTACAGTCGGAGGTAGACCCAAAGAAAGACAATTCCTAACTCCAAAAACCAAGGACAAGGTGTCAGCTGTCCTTGCATGAAATACAGTGTGAAATACAGTTTTACAGCCCCTGTTATGAAGGCTAATAATTCCCTATTCCAATGCAGAGTTGCAGTGAAAAGATCAAGACAAGCCCTGGGATGTGTGCTGTGTTTTTCTTTGAAGAATGACTTGAATATTTTTGTAAGCAGTTGTTGTACTGTTCATGTGAACAAGGCATATTCAACCCTTGATGCTCGCGTTGCAATAAGCAAAAAAGAATAAAAAAGACCAGTGACAGCCATGGCCGGCGGAAACACATTTTTTTATTGAAAAACGTCCCTTTCGAAGACTCATTTGTGGGAGCGTTTTGGCTTTTGTGTCAAAAATGACGACGAAAGAAAAGTGGTTTGACAACACTGTTAAGGTGTGTTGGCAATGTGCCCAAAGAAAGCCGTATGATGATCATGGCGTAAACGTTACCATGAAGGCAGTTTGTGCCTGGCACTTTAGTTTACTGAAGTCTCATTGGAGTGCATCTAGATAGAGACAACAGATTTTTAACAAGTAACCTTGTGTTGACATTGAGGGACACATTAAACCGCAATATGTAAAATGTCCAAAACTACTAGGATAAATAAAAGCAAAATACACCAGTAGATATCGTTTTAAGTTTATGTTTCAAATCCTACTCTGCTAAAAGGTAACCTTCCCACTTAGACACATTCTCAACTAGCCTATGCAATTCCGGTCTTGTTCGGTAGTGGGCAGATCTCTTTTAAATTCCTTAAATGGTAGATAGAGACCATAGATGCACAGGTGTTGAGATAGAGACCATAGATGCACAGGTGTTGAGAGAGACCATAGATGCATGTGTTGAGAGAGACCATAGATGCATGTGTTGAGATAGAGACCATAGATGCGCATGTGTTGAGAGAGACCATAGATGCATGTGTTGAGATAGAGACCATAGATGCGCATGTGTTGATATAGAGACCATAGATGCATGTGTTGACGTCACACATGTATTGGCTGTGCCCGGATACATTTAAGGAGGTGTCTGTTTCGTCTCCACATACGCATAATTACGAAAATAATTATATGATAATAATAATTATAAAGAGACAATTCCTGTTCCAGTTTCTAACGCATCTGAGAATCACATGACCATGTTCATGCAACTGGCTTGGTAAAACGCACATGCGATTTCGATGTCTCTAACATTTGATTTACTCGCTGACCAGTTAGTAAACATTTTAAATAAAAGACATACAGCTGTGGTTACAGCTACCGTCCACACGAACACCCACATAATAAACAAACCATGTTATAAAACTGTACACCATTGTATAATGTATTCCCAGGTCAGCGCAACTGCACACATATAAGGTTGTATTTAATGTTTTAACACAAATAAGTAGTTCTCTGGTACTTACTAACTGGGCTTAGTTTTGTTTCAAACAAAGATAAAATACAGTTGACACTTGCTCTCCAGCTACGATCATAGGAAAACAAAACGGATATTGCTATCGACCTTTTGGTGCACCTCTCAAATTCTCCCGTAGAAATATAGCCTAGACTACCTTAGTTCCGTGAGACAGCCACTGACCCCTTATAAGTAATCCTCATCATAATTTAGTTAATGTATTTAAGTCGTAAACAAACATTATTCTGTATATTCTTCCAATTGTAGAAAAATGCGTCTGATGTTGATGATTAAACTTAAACATGTGAACTAGGCTTCAATGCACTGTGTATTAACCACTAAACAACACATGCATGTATCATAGACCACATATAAAAATTATATAGTAATCTCACATAATGATGTTGTACATATCTCTGCTTCTGAAAATATTTTTTAAAACGCTATGACTACTTATTTGATTTTGGACTGTGCAATTTGGCACAATGTATAGTTAATAATGTACGTTAATAAAATATTGTAAATGACATAACGCTGATATTAAAATCAAATGTAAAAGTCAAATATGGACAAACAAATATTTAGTTTGTTGTTTCTCCCACATACATATTAAATTACTTATTGTCATTCTATTTAAAGTGTCTTTAGCAGTACTTTTTTAAGTAATACATCAATTAAGATATATGCAGCCTTTTGCATATTTGTTTTCTGTGCTTGTTTGTAAGTTAGTTAGTAAACACCTTTTAGCATAATTAGATCAATGTGAGTTGTAGTGCAGAATGTGGGTCAGTGCCATCCGGGATATTTGGGGCGTCCCGGTTCTGCGCATGTGCCAACCATAAAACAAAATGGCCGCTGGTGCATGCTGGGAGCTGTAGGCCTAATACTGACCCCACCAACATACGCTAGTGAACTCCCCCATTCGTACTAAAACAGGAAATAAAGACGATATGACGGAAACCGAAGCACTAAATAGTGCCGTTTGAAAGGGACTTAATGGGTAATATATATAAAAAAGGTGTTTATATTTTTGTATTTCGTAGTGTTGTTAAGAGAGTAAATGTAAATATAAATGATTTAATAATTTTAACACGCCCTCTTGACCAATAATATGCGTGTATGGGGGACTGCGCTCTGTCGATAATAACGTCAATATTAGTGCTCTGAACATGCATTTTAACCGCGGCATCTCAGAGTTAACTAACTTGTACTATTTACTTACCGAAACACGTGCATGCATGTCTTGTGTCGCCATAGCTACATTGCATTAAATGGTCAGCGCTAGGTCCCAGCATATAACACATTTCACCCAGAGTTAAACGTGTGTGTGCATGTTTGTTTAAAATTAAGGGTCCAGTTTACCTTTACTATGAAACATGGCTGGTGAGGAGTTGCTGCAGGAGACAGTAGGGGCAGAGGTGGAGCTGCTGGTTGGTTTACGTAGTGCCAACACGCAGAGCCCACAGGTGAGTTGTTACATGAGTTCATGCATGTCAATATCTACTCTGTACCCTGTGACACACTCTAGGTAGATTCAATGTGGGGTCTTAGTTTAAAAAAAAATATTATTAATACTATTGTGGAGTAAGTACTCTAGTTACAAAATCAATTATAGTTTTGAGATTCTTGTAGTCTTTCTTTTGCCCATCTTCTTTCTCTGTCGGCTCGTCAGAGACCTGTTTGTGTTTTTTCTGTGCAACTCTGCCTAGAAGACCAGCAGCCCTGGGTCGCCTTTGCGCTTTTGAGACTGCAGCCTTTTTTGTTTTTACTATTCTAGTTAGTGCCAGTTGGTTGGTTGTTCTGTAAAGGGAGTAGTTTACTGCATTGTACACGATCTTCAGTTTCTTGGCAATTTCTGACATAGAATAAGCTTAGCCCTAATTTCTCTGAACAAGAATAGACTGATGCGTTTCAGAAGAAGGTTCTTTCTTTTTGGCTTTTTTGAGTGTAATCAAACAATTGCTGATGCTCCAGATACTCAACTGGTCAAAAGAAGGACTGTTTTATTGTTCCTTTATTCATCCCTTTCATGTTTAATCCATTTAGAATCAGCAGTTTTGTCAGCTACAATAGGCATTCACAACATGAACAAAATCGACACTATATTTATATCTCATCTCATCTTCAACCGCTTATCCGGGGTCGGGTCGCGGGGGTAGCAGCTCTAGCAGGGGACCCCAAACTTCCCTTTCCCGGGCAACATTAGCCAGCTCTGACTGGGGAATCCCGAGGCGTTCCCAGGCCAGTGTGGAGATATAATCTCTCCACCTAGTCCTTGGTCTTCCCCGAGGTCTCCTCCCAGCTGGACGTGCCTGGAACACCTCTCTAGGGAGGCGCCCAGGTGGCATTCTTACTAGATGCCCGAACCACCTCAACTGGCTCCTTTCTATGCAAAGGAGCAGCGGCTCTACTCCGAGTTCCTCTCGGATGACTGAGCTTCTCACCCTATCCCTAAGGGAGAGGCCAGCCACCTTTCTGAGAAAACCCATTTCGGCCGCTTGTACTATATTTATATATCAATTTGATATAATTTTAAAAGACAAAACATTTGCTTTGTCTTTTTTCTTTTGAAAATAACATTTCTAAGTGACCGCAAATCTATTTTGTTTACTTTATTTCTCAATGCTACAATTTTTAACTGAATGTTGTTATCATCAAGATTCTGTCTGATGTGAAAATAGAATATCCTTATTTCTTCTCTTACACACATCTTTCTTGAATTACCTCTTAACCGGTCACATTTGGTACTTTTGCTGCGATTTACTTTGTTTCGCATGTCTATAAATTAGAAACTACTGTTGGATGTGAGGCTGTATGTTCTTGTGCAATGCTCTGTTTACATGTGCTAAATGAAAAAATTATTGAGAACTTTACGTATTTTCTCAAATATGTACATTTTTGTGTTTTTCAGGATATCCCCAGGTTTTCGGTACCACTGCTGTTCTCCATGGCAGATGACTCCAGTGACGATGACTGTGATCTGTCCGGGGACAGCATCTTCACTTGCGGCTTGCGCTCTATGGAGCTTGGTGGAAAGTGCTGGGAGTGTGGTGAACAGATCCAGTCTAACAAGGAGTTGATTTTCCACTTGGAGAACCACAAGGTCTCAACCTCCTGCAACATATGTCAGGTGACTTTCAGTCGCACAATATCGTTGGTCATGCATTTAGTCAACGCTCACCAAAAGGCAGTCCTCCAGTGCTGCAGCTGTCAGCTGCATTGCAGCAACTTGTGGGAACTCAACAAGCACAAAGGAGTGCACTTGTTTAACGAGTTATTCAATTCAACCTTGGAGGACATTTCAAATAATAGCTTGAATTGCGGTGAGGGTTTTTTCGGGAGATGCTGTAGTTCCTCGTTTGCAGTGACACTTGACCATGTCCATAACTCAAACAATGGCTTGAATGACAGTGAAGTGACTGAAAAGAAACAATTTACTGTAGCGAATTACTCTTGTACGTCATCGGTTGCTAGGGAACTGGAGGTCAAATCAAATAGTGGCTTATATGACAGTGAAGATAAGTCTACTCTAACTTCAACAGTAGCCTTCAAACATGAAGACTTGACAAATGATTGTTTGAATGGCAGTGAAAGGATTGTGAAGAGAGAATTATCTTCACTTTCTGCAGTTGCCCATGATCATGACTACATCTCAAAAAATGGCACAAATTGCAGTGAAGAAACTATATATGGGCATTATTGGCTCTCATCGACTGTGGGCCATGATCATACATACAGCTTAAAAAGCAATGGGATTAAAACAAAGAGCAGACCGTGGCAAGAGGAATTTGAGGAGGAGGAGCAGATGCAAGATATCAAACCACTAAATGTCCGGGTCAAAGTTGAGAGCGGGCTTGAGATTGATGGCGCACCCATTCAATGGAATGAGTGGATGAAGGAGGAAGAATCGGGTGAACGTAGCGAAATCATCAAGGTTGTTGAGGGAGAAGACGATGACAGGTTAACGGGGGCCGGCGTGAAAATGGAGAACGACAACAGCCGGCAGTGCGAAGAGAGGTCGCCTAAAACCGTGTGTGCAGAGAAAATGGACGTGCTCAACGGTAGAGAACAGGACAAAGATGCTGAGATGTCGAACGACGAAGACAGCGATTCCTCGGGGTTCGAACGTGAGTCGGAGTTTGACCCAGGCGAATTAACAGATTCAGTAAGTGAGGAATCCAGTATGTCTTCTTACAGTCCTGTACGCACCCGAAGTGCCACGATGCAGCCGCCCGTTCACGGAAAGGATTCCACTATGTGTGCCGTTTGTGGACGAGGGCCTTTCGTTAATATCGACAGTCATTTCAACAGCTGCTCAGGGAACTGGTTATTCAAGTGCTCCGAGTGCAAAATCCAATTACCTTCGGAAAAATGCCTTGTAGACCATAACGTTCGCTATCACAGTGCCCCGTCAAAGCCCTTTAACGGTTTCTGTGTTTTTTGCAGAGATGGACCATTCACAAGTCTTGACCTCCACAAGAGGATATGCTCTAAGCAGAAGGGCTCACATTGCTCTGTGTGCAAGGTCTTCTTTCCTACTGAACTGGTCCTAGAGGAACATATGCTCCGCGCTCACGGTACCCCAAACCAAGTCCAGAGCACTAACTCGGAGACCTCTAATGGTGAACGTGCCGGTGTTCATTGTGCCAGAGGCCCGTTCACTGGGCTGGATGTTCATTTAGGCGTCGGCTCGAAAAAGTTAATCCAATGTTCTCTGTGCAAGTTTTTCTTTCCAGGTGATGTCCTGGCTAACCACATGATTTCCCGTCACAGTACCAAATCCCGAGTTCCGAGCCCAGTCGGAGAAAACCCTGACCCAGATACCCGCATAGGTTGTTCTGGCACGGAGCCATTTTCTAATCTGGACAGCCACATGAAAACCTGCTGCCAGACGAACTGCATCAGATGTTCTATCTGCAAGTTTTTCTTTTCTGCCGATGTCCTGGCTGACCACATGATATCCTATCACGGTACCGAAATCCAGAGCCCAGAGACTGAGTGCCCTCAGAAAAGTGTCTGTGTCAATTGTGGCAAAGGACCATTCCATAGTCTGGAGCATCACATGAGGTATTGCAATAAGCAAAATGGCATTCGATGCTCTATGTGCGAAACCTGTTTTGCTACAGAAGGCAGACTGTTAAACCATATTGTTTCAGCTCACGCCGACAAGCCGGTGACCCGACCCACTTTGACCTCTGTACCCACGGCGATCTCCACAACATCAGGACAGCAGAGCCCCGGCAGCGCCACCCTAACGTATTACAGTAGCGAGGTCAAGGAGCTGAAACAACTGACCCCAGTGGTTAGTCAGGGCCCCAGTGTGGTTGGCCCACTTCCACATACTAAACTGTCGGCTGTGTCTTTGCCCAGAGTAATGCTGTCCACCACGTCATCCTCCCCATCCTTTCCCAGCTCAACTGTCCCTGTGATGGCGACTTTGGTCATGAATAACAGCCCAGGAGAAATGCCCAGGCTGGTGCCAATGGTTACCCTTCCCCGACTGCAGTTCATAGACACCACACAGACTCAGAGAGCAAAGCCCAGCTGGCAGATCTTAAACTCTGTCCAACAGAAGCAGACGATCCAGCCCACTGTCCCGGTCACACACCACACCAGTTCACCCATCACCCCATCCCCTAAACCCGGCACAGCTGCGGAGCAGGTCACCGTGATCAGGCTGTTCCCCGCCCTCCCCCAGACTCAGTCCGTTGTACTCCCCCCCGCCCCGGCCCCACTGAGCATCATGTACATGTTTGTGAACATAAGCAGGAAGCTGGCTCTGGAGAAACGCATGAAGATGAGCTGGCGCTCCAAGGGCGCGTACACGTGCCGCCAGTGTGGCGCCGTTTCCCGACAGCCCTCGCTCGCCGTGAGGCACCGCTACCTCCACCGGGGCCTCCGCCGGTACCGCTGTCACTGCGGCAGGTCGTTCCTGCGACGGATGCACCTCCTGCGTCACTACTTCCTCCACGCCCAGGCCACCCGCTACATATGCACCTCCTGCGGGCAGACGTTCGACGGGGTGAGGGGCCTCACACAGCATTTGACTGTAGCTGCTGACGCCGCTAAATGTCCAGGTAACAGAGGAACCTTACAACCAAGGCAGGAGTGCCGCATGGCCTTCACCTGTCACTGTGGACAGGTGTTCTGTCGGCCCGCAGCATTTCTCTGGCACAAACTGAAAAGCACCCAAAGGGTTTAACACTGGAATGGGCCGTATTTATATATATATATATATGCGTCGGTTTCTGTCGTGATTCATGCTGCCTGGAGCACCTCGTTTTAAGGGGTTCAAAACATTTGCCTAAGCGGTTTATGATATTTATTTTGCTGTTAGTGAATCATGATTATCTGTAGGTAAAATATCATATTCACTGAATACTTCTGTTTTTACCGCGTGAGCCAAAATACAATAAAAGTTTGAATTGATTTGTCTTTATGAGATGTTTGTATATTAAAAAGACAAAAGCGTTATTGAGATAATGATGTCAGTAATAATCTAATATTAATAAAATATTAATAGGTATTTTGTGCCCACTTTATATATCGGGACAGTGCAGCATTTGTTTACAGTTAAGATCAGACATCAAGCATGAGGTTAGCTGTTGTTAATGTCTAGATTCTCTGCTTTTATTTTGGATGTTCTGTTTTAGTTTCACTATTTAGAAGTGACATCACTTGTTACACATAATCCCTCTAAAAGGCACCATTTGATCCAAAGGTGTTTGCATCCATATCGTGTGACTGATTTATAAATGTCAGCCTATTTTCCTCGTAGCCAATGCCAAGTACTGTCCAATAAGTTAACAAGTCATCATTAGTCACATCATCAATGAATCCATACACACCCAATACATTAAGGTGGTATGTTTTGGACCATGGACAGTTCCTACATTTTTCCACGCTTTCTTTTTGTCGTCACTTTGGTACAGGTTATATGGTTCTCATCTGGCCACAAGTCTGGTCCAGGGGGAATTTGCAATTGTTAACTAGTCTCTGAGTCAAATGTATCTGCCTTATTTACATTTCTTTGGTTCTCATGTTGTTAGATCCCAGCAACATCCTTAAATTGCTCATTCAAAACCTAGAATCAGGTCTGTTAACACACACAAGGAATTTGTTCAGACCCCCAGCTGCAGCATTTAGAATACACATCTTAAAACGTACATGAACAGAACACAACGAGTAACACGAATAGTCGGACACGAGAGATCATGCCTAGTTGGCTTATGTAATGGGTAAATATAGAATGTGTTAAATGTATCTGAATAATGCTGCGGAGCACTGCCTAGATGTGTGAGCAGATTGCAAAAGAAGAGATTCTAGTATCAAATTGTGCAAAAGAGCAATATCTAGTTATATACACAGTTGTGCAAAAGAAGAGCAAGTGCTAGTTTAGTGCTTGAGGCATATTCCTTAGACTCACTGCTGTGGGGAAGAAGCTGTTCCTGTGACGGGATGTTTTGATCTTGATAGACCGTAGTCGTCTGCCAGAGGGGAGAGGTTCTGAATAGTCCGTTACCACAGTGTTGGCTGGCTAAAATCAGGGACATATATGTTGACATCTCTCTTCAACTGTTTCACTTCTCTTTTTTGTAATCTACTCACACATCTGGACACTGCTCCTTTGCACAATTCAGAAATATACTACATATTCGTGTTCTAAAATGCTTCAGATAGTGGTCAGAAAAACGTCTTTGTGTGTGTAAACAGACTTGGCAAATAATCCGCAATACTCTTTTCCAGGTTTCTGGGGCTCTCGCAGCTACTTTTTAGCTGTAACCTGCCTTGCTGTTTTTGGGGTCTATTAGTGTGTTGCACTCTGCAGGAATGTCTTCTGAAGATAATCATGACTAACACAACCACGCCTTCCTTGTCTAAAATGTCCCTTATCTGTCTTTTAAATATAGAGCCCCCGGCTAAATTCTTACTGTCCCAATTGTAATGGAGGTCACTGCATCGTCAAGTAAAGAAAGAAAACGTGATGATTTGACAGCAACAATTCACAAACCGTCCCGCATCAAAAGCTTTTAATTGTTAGGAATACCAGATGATTGCAAAGAATGTTTAAGAATGTAATTATGTACGTAAGAAATGCTCTGAATGATTTTAGTGCTTCTTCAAAGTTCTACTTTGTCATTTGATTTCACAACAGTAACGATCCTTGTGTGAACCCATGTTAAAAGACACGACACATCACGATATGTACGTATGTTTACTCCAGTTAATGCAGAAGTCCAGTTCAAATGCCACCATAGAAATAGTTCGCAGAGTGGTTATATGGTAGTGCCCCAGAACTGTACACTTTGTGAGCCTGACCGTTTGGGCCGGCGTGTAGCAGGTGTAACAAATGTGGACTAATGAAGCGAGTGACACATTAAGCACTTCGTCAAATGTTCTGCGTCCTCATTTAAACACATCGTTTGTAGCTGAAAAACTTTTTATGTTAGCAGAGCTTTGGTTCGTTGAAGTAGTCAGTAGTCGGACTTTGCTTATTCAAACAGCACGTCCTACCGCCAAGTGAAAAAAAAAATACATGACTAATCTCTCATCATTCATGCCTATGACTGGTGTGTAATTGTGATACCTGTACCTATCCATTAGAGGGCGCTACCACATCAAAATGTCAGTCTAGCTGAACTTTTTTAAGCGACACTCCTCTCTTTATTGCTGTGGCAGACTCTTGCTTATAATAATCCCAAACCAACAATGCACTTTGCCCTTAACACTCTGGATTAGTCATGTATGCAAAACAGTCTCCCATTCAGTCCATCTTTATAACACCCCGGTACCATAAGAAGCCTTTGAGATGATAGGTGAACAGGCAGCCCTAGAGACACACAGTTCAAGTCGGAAGTTTACATACTCCTTAGCCAAATACGGTTAACCCCGCGTGTGTCACTCAGTCCTAGTGAATATTCCCTGTGTTAGGTCGCCACTTAAAGAATGTGAAATGTCCCAATAATAGTAGAATATAAACGCACAACGTCTTTATCCCACAGGTTGAGGTCACATGACACAATGTGATTGGAAGGACGTGTGTCCCACAGCGTTATATTTACTATTAGAAATGTTTAGCGTGATAAAATAACTGTTGTGTTATTAACTGTTTTGTTTATTAATGACCATGATAATAACTGAGTGAGGCTGTGAATCCTGACAGCTCCTCCACCAATGGCACGAGACCTCTCGCAACACTGTGTTTTATCCAATGTGCTCTAGTGAATACACAGAATTAGTAAGAGGACATCCTTGGGCGTATTGTCAGATCCATCAGAGGGTGAAGCCTTAGCCACACCCTTATAATAGCTACAGAACCGGTAGTCTTTGATTTAGATTAACACAATGCTTTGTATATTCAATAGAAATACACCCATGATCCATATGAGAGACACCCCCCCCCCCTTGTAATTTAATGTAAGTCCTTGTCCTTGGGAGTACAGGTAATTACGTAGGTCCATTCAAGCATTGGGTCAGAAGAGGATGCCTGCCTCTAGTCCTGCAGTTTTAGGAGGGAGTGTATGCCCATCTTGGTCTGTTGGAAGTAACAGACAAGACTGGTGGCATCCACTGTCACCCTCACCACCTCCTACACCTACATCTCCACCACCAGACAGCCACAAGTCACCTGCAGAGATGGACAGAGGAGCATTAGATCGGTAACCCAGTGTATTGTAATTCATGTCCATGTTGTGTTTAAAGAGCATGAAAAATGTCAAGGCCTGCTGCTAAACAGCCTACAGACACCTGAAGTTGTGTAACTGTAAGGCCGAAATCTTGGGGTTGTGTTTGCATTTCACTTCTGTGATAAATCAGTTCTCTGTTTTTTAATTACAACCTGTCTCAAAACTGCACGAGGACAAAAAACATTAGACAGAATGAGAAGAATGAGAACATATATAATGAAAGTGTCAAAACGAAAGTGTTCTGCTAGTGTTTCACTTCCCTGTGGCGGAGAACTGAAAATAAGGACAGCTTAAGTAACTAGGTCTTCAGATTGACCAATTTGTAATATCTACTGTAGTGCAAATATTGGAGTAGTAGATGTAAGGTGATTTGATGTAATGGGTGTATTTACAAAGCTTCCTTCTAAGTGAAGTCACACTCTGGTCTATTCACCGGTCACGGCTGGAAAGGATAAAGCTTGTGTCCGAGTGGTATTACAGTTGTGTTGAGCATGCAAAGCTTTGTATTGGGAATTCAATGTGTTCAGAATTAGTCTGTTTTTCCCACTCCAACACGTAGACATTAATGCTGTGGTTTGGGTGAAGAATAGCAATCCCTCCGAGCCGCTAGCTCCGTTAGCCACACAATCATTAGTCTCTTCCTGTACTGCAGGCAGCCATATAGCTCCAGCAAGACACTTCACTCACCAGTAGATTTCTCAGACATCCCAGTGGTTACTACTATGGTTACCAGTGGCAACTTCAGGGGTTAAAACCAGGGTCACTACAGTGGTAACTTCAGGGGTTAAAACCGTGGTTACTACAATGGTTACTACAGTGGTTACTAAAGTGGTCACTACAGGGGTTACATTGTGGTTCTATTACCTAATCTAAGGGTTGTGGTTAGGTTGTGGTTCTGTTCTGATCTCAGGGTTGTGGTTCTATTACCTGATCTCAGGGTTGTGGTTAGGTTGTGGTTCAATTACCTGATCTCAGGGTTGTGGTTAGGTTGTGCTTCTGTTCTGATCTCAGGGTTGTGGTTAAGTTGTGGTTCTATTACCTGATCTCAGGGTTGTGGTTAGGTTGTGGTTCTATTACCTGATCTCAGGGTTGTGGTTAGGTTGTGGTTCTATTACCTGATCTCAGGGTTGTGGTTAGGTTGTGGTTCTATTACCTGATCTCAGGGTTGTGGTTAGGTTGTGGTTCAGGTTTGTGGTTATTACCTGATCTCAGGTTTGTGGTTAGGTTGGGTGGTTCTATTACCTGATCTCAGGGGGTTGTGGTTAAGTTGGGTGGTTCTATTACCTGATCTCAGGGTTGTGGTTAGGTTGTGGTTCTATTACCTGATCTCAGGTTTGTGGTTAGGTTGTGGTTCTATTACCTGATCTCAGGGTTGTGGTTAAGTTGTGGTTCTATTACCTGATCTCAGGGTTGTGGTTAGGTTGTGCTTCTGTTCTGATCTCTCAGGGTTGTGGTTAAGTTGTGGTTCTATTACCTGATCTCAGGGTTGTGGTTAGGTTGTGGTTCTATTACCTGATCTCAGGTTTGTGGTTAGGTTGTGGTTCTATTACCTGATCTCAGGGTTGTGGTTAAGTTGTGGTTCTATTACCTGATCTCAGGGTTGTGGTTAGGTTGTGGTTCTATTACCTGATCTCAGGTTTGTGGTTAGGTTGTGGTTCTATTACCTGATCTCAGGGTTGTGGTTAAGTTGTGGTTCTATTACCTGATCTCAGGGTTGTGGTTAGGTTGTGCTTCTGTTCTGATCTCAGGGTTGTGGTTAAGTTGTGGTTCTATTACCTGATCTCAGGGTTGTGGTTAGGTTGTGGTTCTATTACCTGATCTCAGGGTTGTGGTTAGGTTGTGGTTCTATTACCTGATCTCAGGGTTGTGGTTAGGTTGTGGTTCTATTACCTGATCTCAGGGTTGTGGTTAGGTTGTGGTTCTATTACCTGATCTCAGGTTTGTGGTTAGGTTGTGGTTCTATTACCTGATCTCAGGGTTGTGGTTAAGTTGTGGTTCTATTACCTGATCTCAGGGTTGTGGTTAGGTTGTGGTTCTATTACCTGATCTCAGGTTTGTGGTTAGGTTGTGGTTCTATTACCTGATCTCAGGGTTGTGGTTAAGTTGTGGTTCTATTACCTGATCTCAGGGTTGTGGTTAGGTTGTGCTTCAGTTCTGATCTCAGGGTTGTGGTTAGGTTCTTGTTCTTTATTGATCTCAGGGTTGTGGGTAGGTTCTGGTTCTGTTCTGGTCTGAGTGCTGCGTTGATGAAGGGGCTGTGCCAGCAGCTCCATGGTTTGTTGGAAGAAGTGTCCCAACTGGTCTAACTTCTGCTCCATGGAGATGATACGCTGCTCCAACTCCCGGTATGAGTTATTCCAGTTGGCACTCAGGTCGCACATGATCATTTGCATCTATTCACCATAAATCAAACAAACAGGCAGTCAATTCATTCATCCCAAGCTTAACTACTTTTTGCTTTCTGTGGTTATTCGTCATAGCAACACAGGCGTGTCTAACATTCCTTCCCCCTAGATGAGCTGAGCTTGACAGTAGCAACTCCTTGGGGGGAAAACAATGCATAGAAGAGAACAGAAAGACCCAGTTTCCCAAAATGCAAATTAAGTCATGTTGGTGGGACTTAACCACTTCTTCACAGGTGTCCCGCCGGTGGGACACTTGCAGTACCCTATACAACCACTAGGGATACTTGCAGTACCCTATACAACCACTAGGGATACTTGCAGTACCCTATACAACCACTAGGGATACTTGCAGTACCCTATACAACCACTATGGATACTTGCAGTACCCTATACAACCACTAGGGATACTTGCAGTACCCTATACAACCATTACAACCTCTACACAAGGATCGCAAATTCAAAAACGTCAGTTTAATAATATACTACATGCTTATATTGTCCATAAAGGTTAGAATCTCCCCTTTCTAACAACGTTTTCCGTTTTAAAATAGCTAATACACAGACCGTTTTATTAGCAATTGAAAGGACTGCTAATGGCGACGATGAC
Source organism: Dallia pectoralis (assembly GCA_029465975.1). NCBI lineage: Eukaryota > Metazoa > Chordata > Actinopteri > Esociformes > Umbridae > Dallia > Dallia pectoralis. The sequence goes on along the minus strand of CM055738.1, from coordinate 18,097,142 downwards.
GTCATCATTGTTGTAAACACTTTTTAACCAAAGCGATAAAATACTATAATATTGTACTTATATCATCCAAAGATGATCGTTTTCCATTTCCTATATTCCCAGGGATATTATTAGCATCGTTTATGATCCTATGCTATCCTATCCCTATGCAGACAAATGGGAGCAAAGCCTTATGGGAAATGAAGTCCAGTGTAGGAGCTAACGCACTGAGACCCTAGGCTGAAGGGAAAAAATACGACCTCTCACTTAAATAGCTGTATCACGATCGTTAATTGACAAAGTCTGGCATAAAGCTGAGACCTAGGGGAACACAGAAAGTGTTTCCAGGTTCACCAGACATTCAGAGTCGGAGATATACATTTTCAAAATCACTGAAACATAAAAAAACAAAAAACGTATGTTTTTTGTTTTTGTTTTAGCTCATGCCAGATATTGTGTGTTACATTATCCTTAATTAATTGAACATTTCCACAAAATTCAGTCTGTTTCCTTTTAAATACCCTTTACCAAATATTCCTATATGGTTTTGTTCCAGAGCAATATCCATTTAGATTGGGGTGGGTCATTTTAGGCGGAAATTGAGGTCAGGGGCCCTGTCAAGAAGTGGTTAATCTTTCCTGGTTACCTCGGTCATCTGGGAGAGACTTTAGATTTTAGTGAACCATCCTCCCTATTGACCCAGTAGAGGAAGGAATTTGGAAGTCAGTCACCCACTAGACTACATTAAACCAGTGGATGTCTCCAGAGGGGATGCCTGTGGCATCACACACTCCACAATGGGAAATATATAGGGATGTATCCTCCAAAATCCTCTATGGTCACATCATCTCTCCTAAATACTGGCTCCTGTTTGTGTTTCTTGGTTCCTGTGTACAATTATCAGGTAGCTGAAAAAATAAAATAAATATTTGAGTAAATTAAGGGGTCTAAAGAATATTGTAAGCAGCTGCTTTACACAGGTATGTAATAGACAGGCCATGCATTGTTGGGGCACATTTTGTGAGATGCTAAAGTAACTAACGTTTCCCAATATGCCATGTTATCTCTGTCTCCTACTGCAGTTGAGAGGGAGGTTTATTTCAGCATGTGTGTCGTCATTGAGGAATGCCTACATTGTAATGTTGTCTACTGGGTTGGACTTGCAACCCTGCTAATACCTGGTCATCAACCAGATCATCAACCTGGTCATCAACCAGATCATCAACCTGATCATCAACCAGATCATCAACCTGATCATCAACCAGATCATCAACCAGATCATCAACCAGATCATCAACCAGATCATCAACCAGATCATCAACCAGATCATCAACCAGATCATCAACCAGATCATCAACCAGATCATCAACCTGGTCATCAACCTGGTCATCAACCTGGTCATCAACCAGATCATCAACCAGATCATCAACCTGGTCATCAACCTGGTCATCAACCTGGTCATCAACCAGATCATCAACCAGATCATCAACCTGGTCATCAACCTGGTCATCAACCAGATCATCAACCAGATCATCAACCAGATCATCAACCAGATCATCAACCAGATCATCAACCAGATCATCAACCAGATCATCAACCAGATCATCAACCTGGTCATCAACCAGATCATCAACCAGATCATCAACCAGATCATCAACCAGATCATCAACCAGATCATCAACCTGGTCATCAACCAGATCATCAACCAGATCATCAACCAGATCATCAACCAGATCATCAACCAGATCATCAACCAGATCATCAACCAGATCATCAACCAGATCATCAACCAGATCATCAACCTGGTCATCAACCTGGTCATCAACCAGATCATCAACCTGGACCAGTCCATCAACCAGATCATCAACCTGGTCAATAAGTCCCGATCCTAACCTTAATCCAGATGACCTGATGTGGACAGTACATACCAGAGACCCCTGAAGCATCAAAGCGGAATTAACAGGTTTACATATTTTTGCTCACATCCCGGGAATCATGTTGCTCCTCCCCGGGAATCATCACCTTAACGTGGTGGAGAGGTTTGTGTGCCCCTATGAACCTGAGGGCTGGGTTGTCTGGAGCTTCATGCTCCTGGTAGGGTTTCCCAAGGCAAAGTGGTCTCAGGCGAGGGGCCAGACTAAGAATGGTTCACCAAGACCCCATGAAAGATAGAGGGAAAAGGAGCGAGACCCTGCCTGGAGGAAGCCCAGGGCTCTCGTCTGGAGCCAGGCCCAGACGGCGGGCTCGAAAGCGAGCGTCTGGTGGCCGGGTTTGCCACGGAGCCCGGCCGGGCACAGCCCGAACGAGATACGTGGCATCTCTCTCCTCTCCATCCTGTGGGCCCACCACTCACAGGAACAACCGCAGGGGTCGGGTGCGCTGTCATATGGGTGGCAGTGAAGGTGGGGGGTCTCGACGGATCAGACCCGGGCGGCAGAAGCTTGCTTTGGGGACGTGGAACGTCACCTCACTGGGGGGGAAGGAGCCAGAACTTGTGCGTGAGGTGGAGCGATACCAGTTGGATCTGGTGGGACTTACCTCTACGCACAACCGTGGCTCTGGAACCTTACTCCTGGATAGGGGTTGGACTCTGTTCTTCTCTGGAGTTGCCCAGGGTGAGAGGCGGCGGGCTGGTGTGGGGATACTCACGAGCCCACGTCTGAGCACGGCGGTGTTGGAGTTTACCCCGGTGGATGAGAGGTTTGCCTCCCTACGCCTAAGGGTTGTGGGGGGGGAAACTCTGACTGTTGTTTGTGCTTATGCACCAAACAGCAGTTCGGAGTATTCAGCCTTCTTGGAGACCCTGAAGGGAGTCCTATATAGGGCTCCAGTAGGGGATTCCATCATTCTGCTGGGAGACTTCAACGCACATGTGGGCAACGATGGAGACACCTGGAGAGGCGTGATTGGGAGGAACGGCCTCCCTGATCTAAACCCGAGCGGTCGTTTGTTATTGGACTTCTGTGCTAGTCATGGATTGTCTATAACAAACACCATGTTCGAACATAAGGAGGCGCATAAGTGTACATGGTACCAGAGCACCCTAGGCCGAAGGTCAATGATCGATTTTGTGATCGTATCGGCTGATCTAAGGCCGCATGTTTTGGACACTCGGGTGAAGAGAGGGGCAGAGCTGTCAACTGATCACCATCTGGTAGTGAGTTGGATCAGAGGGTGGGGAAAGACTTTGGACAGACCAGGTAAGCCCAAACGGGTAGTGCGGGTGAACTGGGAACGTCTGGAGGAGGCCCCTGTCCGAAAGATCTTCAACTCAACCCTCCGGCGGAGCTTTTCACGCATCCCTGTGGAGGTTGGGGGCATTGAACCTGAGTGGGCAATGTTCAAAGCTTCTATTGCTGAAGCTGCGGCGGTGAGCTGTGGTCTCAAGGTCCTAGGTGCCTCAAGGGGTGGTAACCCTAGAACACCGTGGTGGACCACGGTGGTCAGGGAAGCTGTCCGACTGAAGAAGGAGGCCTTCAGGGATATGCTAGCCCTGGGGACTCCGGAGGCAGTTGCAGGGTACCGACAGGCCCGAAGGGCTGCAGCCGCTGCCGTGTCAGAGGCAAAGCAGCGGGTGTGGGAGAAGTTTGGAGAAGCTATGGAGAAGGACTTTCGGTCGGCACCGAAATGCTTCTGGAAAACCGTTCAGCACCTCAGAAGGGGAAAACGGGGAACCATCCAAGCTGTGTACAGTAAGGATGGGACACTGTTGACCTCAACTGATGATGTGATCGGGCGCTGGAAAGAGCATTTTGAGGAGCTCCTGAATCCGACCTACACGCCCTCTAGTACAGAGGCAGAGCTGGAGGCTGATGGAGGGTCATCGTCAGTTTCACTGGGGGAAGTCGCTGAGGTAGTCAAACAACTCCACAGTGGCAAAGCCCCAGGGACTGATGAGATTCGTCCAGAAATGCTAAAAGCTTTGGGTGGGGAAGGGCTGTCTTGGTTGACACGCCTCTTCAACATTGCATGGAAGTCTGGGACAGTGCCAGAGGAGTGGCAGACCGGGGTGGTGGTTCCCCTCTTTAAAAGGGGGACCAGAGAGTGTGTGCCAATTACAGAGGTATCACACTCCTCAGCCTCCTGGTAAAGTGTACTCCAAAGTGCTGGAAAGGAGGGTTCGGCCAATAGTCGAACCTCAGATTGAAGAGGAACAATGCGGTTTTCGTCCTGGCCGGGAACCACGGACCAGCTCTTTACTCTCGCAAGGATCCTGGAGGGGGCCTGGGAGTATGCCCATCCAGTCTACATGTGTTTTGTGGATCTGGAGAAGGCGTATGACCTGGTACCCCGGGATCTTTGTGGGAGGTGCTGCGGGAGTATGGGGTGAGGGGTCTCTTCTCAGGGCCATCCAATCTCTGTACGCTCAAAGCATGAGCTGTGTCCGTGTCCTCGGCAGTAAGTCGGATTCGTTCCAGGTGGGGGTTGGCCTCCGCCAGGGCTGCGCTTTGTCACCAATCCTGTTTGTAATATTCATGGACAGGATATCAAGGCGTAGTCATGGGGGGGAGGGGTTCCCGTTCGGTGGGCTGATGGTCACATCACTGCTTTTTGCAGATGATGTGGTCCTGATGGCCTCATCGGTCGGTGACCTTCAGCACTCACTGGATCGGTTCGCAGCCGAGTGTGAAGCGGCTGGGATGAGGGTTAGCACCTCTAAATCTGAGGCCATGACTCTCAGCAGGAAACCGGTGGAGTGCCTACTCCGGGTAGGGAATGAGTCCTTACTCCAAGTGAAGGAGTTCAAGTACCTCGGGTTCTTGTTCGCGAGTGAGGGAACAATGGAGCGGGAGATTGGTCGGAGGATCGGAGCAGCGGGGGCGGTGTTGCATTCGCTTCACCGCACCGTTGTGACGAAAAGAGAGCTGAGCCGAAAGGCAAAGCTCTCGATCTACCGGTCAATCTTTGTTCCTACCCTCACCTATGGTCATGAAAGCTGGGTCATGACCGAAAGAACGAGATCGCGGGTACAAGCGGCCGAAATGGGTTTTCTCAGAAAGGTGGCTGGCCTCTCCCTTAGGGATAGGGTGAGAAGCTCAGTCATCCGAGAGGAACTCGGAGTAGAGCCGCTGCTCCTTTGCATAGAAAGGAGCCAGTTGAGGTGGTTCGGGCATCTTGTACCTGGGCGCCTCCCTAATGCCACCTGGGCGCCTCCCCAGGACTAGAGAGGTGGCCTTCCAGGCAATGTTGCCCGTTTGGGGTCCAGCTGGGAGGAGACCTCGGGATAAATCAGGTAGGAAACCACTTTTATTTAATAAAACAATTCAAATATAAATATTGATGGATTAAATTAGTTTCCATTTAGTATTATGTAATATGCTTTATTAACTGATAATACAGTGGGAAGGTAGAGCAGAGTGTGCTGCAAAGGGTGCCGGCTGGAATCGAACCCACGTACCAGTGATATGTGTTCGGTTGTAGACAGCAGCCCAGGCCACAACCATTAGTTTATTTTAAACAGCACAGTGTAGTTTTTTATGTGTTAAATTAGTTAACCTCTATCTGTAGACAGTATTGTAAATCAAACACCCATATGTTTTCAGGGGATGTACTTAAATCCGTATGGTTTTGTTTTCTCCAACCATAAACAATTCTGGATATCCTGGGTGTGGGTGTGTCACATATTGACACAGCTTCACCAGAAGTTGTACTCTCCTACTGTGCGGTGCGGTCTGTTTACCTTGGGCAGGTCGACCATCTCACTGGCATAATCTCTCAGCTTCCTTTGCTTCAGGCGCAAGTGCCGAAAGCTGTCAAAACAGAAAGGCAAATGTTAACATTGTGATACCGTCAAGTGACTGAGGGCTCGTGGATTATTTGGATTTTGACATGCCTGTAATTACCCAATGATGTTGACATCATTAATTTAAAGACAAATAACAGCGAATATCTAGAATCTATTTGCTCATAAATCGCTTGATGTAATCGTATCACTTCATGTCTGTGTTAGGCTTATGTATGAATATATTGGGGTTCTTTGCTGTGACAGGATGTTTGTTCAACACAATATAACCGTTGTTTCCCAAAGTGTTATCAAATCGCTTTAGTAAGGTGGAGAGCAATGTAAACACCGATGTTACACACTCTTACGCTCAATCGTATTCTCGTTAAACCCTTAGTGAAACATACTAGGCTGTAAATCAATTAGACTGACGACACCGCTAGATTTGAACGCGATCTCAACTTGATAGACGTGTAGGAGCTGCAGTGTAGCGCAAGCTGCATTCATTTATTTGTCTTGCTCTGATGTTCCTCACGAGACTCGGCACCCCCAGGCGCGATCACAGACCTCACGTAATCCGTGCGTAAGACAATGCAGGTCTCATTCTGAGTCAAAACATTCTTAAAACAAGTACTCTCAACAAAAATCATCCTAACCTAAACAAACACAATCTGTACATTTATATAGGGTGATGTTAAAATGGTATGCCATTTTCTGGCCACTAATTTCCTTTTGAAAATGTGTTTTCTTCTCAGCTCAGGACAACGTGTCCCCTCTTGCCATGAAGATATTTTCCATTAATATCTGAAGATGTGAAAACATACAGCAGACAGAATTAGGACTCAGAATAAAGATGTTAATCGGTTATCCCGACATATTAACATCTGGAGACTGCTTCTACAGTGACCATCATTCAGGAACAATGCATGGCGAGATTGACTCTAGTTCAGGAATATGTATTCTGCCGCAGTTTTATTGACCACATGAATAATTGTATCAACATCTACATAAAATACTATAACAACTAAGACACTTTCTGGACTACTGACATCAGACACGCATGCCACAGTTGACTAATTTATAAAGTTCCAATGCCCAAGTTCAATTATACGTTAAAACAGTAAATGTATCATATTGCCCTTAAAACCAAATTGGTTATCCTGAGTCGTCCATGCATGGAGTAAAACTGTACCGGAGGTTGTGTATGATGAACAAGCAGTTACTCTGCAGGGGCTTTGAGGCTAGCAAGTGCAAAGGTAGAAACTAGCTAGCTCACTACTCATTAAATAGTGAAACTATCTAAATCAACATATTCAATTGGCATTTGATTTCAAATTAGTATAAACCTGGTGAGTTTGCAAGTTTACTTAGCATGATAGCGATTAGCTGTACTAGCGATTAGCATGCTAATAATATAATACACATTCATGAATATGAGTGCTATTCTTTGTCCATGTCAATCTGACAAGCACATCAGTATTGGCAAACTAGCTTACATTTAGGATAGCCTATTTAACGTTTAATCTTCAGTGATGCTGAACTTGCTCAGCCAGCTATCCATTGAGTTGTGTGTGTCATCATCTTACCCAAACATTGGAGTCACCACGCTCAACTAAGGCAAGCGCATTATGGCCGGTGGGTGAATCGACAATGGTGTAATGATTCAGTTCGACTCCCAAGACAAGAGGATGCTCACCTGGCTGGCCAATAGGAACGTGGCCCCGCCCATGACATTATTTTCACAGTGACAGCAAAATCCTGACACGAGAGAAAGAAACTGCATCGAGAGCAAAGACTTAGGTTTTGAGAGCGAGAAGAAAAAAGTTTTGAGAGAAAAAAAAATGTTTGAGAGAAAATGTTTTCACACTGATAGCAAAAAATATATATGTGAGAGTTAAAAAAAGTATTTTGAGAGAGATTTTTTTTTCTCAGAAATAATTTATACTTTCTCTCAAAACTTTTTTTAGTCTCAAATTGTATTATTTTTTGCTATTGGTATGAAAACTTTTTCTCTCAAATATATTTTTTTCTCTCATAAAATGCTTTTTTGCTATCAGTGTGATGCATTTTTCTCTCAAACATTTTTTTTTCTCTCAGATCATTTACTTTCTCTCATGTAATAAAGACACAAATCTAGCTCCATACGTCTGTCCATTACAAACATATGACATACGATTCCACGCTGCCCATTGTTGGTACCCCCTGTGGGCAAAACGTCTTCCCGATGTCACGCAGAATATTCTACGCGTAATGTCACCTGTCAACTAAATTAATCCAAGCCTGTTGGTTTCACCATTGCTCTGATATTTTGGGGGTACGCTACTATGTGTTTTGTTTGATGTGTTTTCATTCCAGACTGTATGAGGCAACAAAAGGTGTATAATTTTTTACATTTTTGCATCCATCGATTAGCTTGAGAAAGTATACGCAAGATAAAACTATTTGGGACTGCTTTTTGAACATTTGGGACTGCTTTTTGAACCTCATGCCAAAGACCTGTACCAGTCTGATTTGCTTTCAATAGAAACACGTGTAACTGCTAGTTATGTGGGTGAATAGATCATTACTGATATTGACAATTTCTGGACATCTTTGTACCTGGCTGACATCAATTCAACCACTCAATGTTGTCAGTGGGAATGAGAGAGTGCAAGAATGCTTGTGATGGTTACCTCAGACATCAGGTGATGTCTCTAATGTGCTTCTACCTAATGGATATTTGCTGACAACACAATTGTATTTTTATTTATTCATTTTATTTAAATGTTCTAAAGAGATTAACATAGCACAACAATTCCCTAGAATGTATAGTTTGTTGTGAACAAAAGGTTATATTGAAACACATTTGCTCTCAAAAAATATATTTTAGTTAATTTACAGAGTATAAATAACATTAATCCCAAATCTGCCATCATTAGAATGTATAGTTGAGCGTCCACATTGTGAGTACTTTATTATTATACTTTATCATTTGCTAACAACTATATTTGACAGGAGAACATTATGGTCATGACCTGCCTTTACATGACGTAGATAACGTTTATGTTTTGGCACTTTGTAAAGCTCAACAACTTAAAATCCAAGAGCTCTGCTTTGTTTTAGTAGCTTCGTAGAAATACCTGTTGCTTATAACATTGTTGACGTTTAGGGTTGGAAAAATAAGATTTGAAGTTGAACGAAACAAGAACTGACAACAAACCAAATGAAACCAATACTGTAGGGGGAAATCCCACAAAGCACTTGTGTACTTAAGCGTCTGGTCTTGGAGTAATTCTGGGGAGGCCAAAGCCAAACAACTGGTGCATAGAAGCTTGAAAAAGGGAAAATCCAATAGTGTCTTAACTGTTTGGCTTTGTATCCATTCCAAGGTGCTGAAACTTACTCCCCATGCTTACTTTCCACTGGGTATTTCTAGTGGTCCTGCTAACTGTACAACAGGAAGTCTAATTTCCACACCCTTACCTTCCCCACAATAAACAAACACACACACACACACACACACACACACACACACACACACACACACACACACACACACACACACACACACACACACACACACTCTATTATGATTTATTTCTCACACATTCGCAGATCTAGCTCTCGTATCTTTGGTAATCCCTGTGATAAGGAATCAAACAATCCTACCGCATCTTTACTAAATATTTTCAGGTAAAAAATTTGCCATTTTGTCAAACCGCAGGGATGACAACAGTGAACATGTGTATTGTTAAGCATATTGAGGATGGCAAAGTTCCTATAGCTGCTATGGAGAAAAAGAAAACAAAGCGTTTTTTCTGAGATTCTTCTCAGGCACGTCTTCTGGCATTTTTTGTTGTGAGGACATGATAAGAGTTCAAATAAAATGTCACGTTTAGGTGATTACTGTCTAGTTGTTTTGGCTTACATAAGCTTTGTGGGAGTGGGTCAGTTATATGCAAACTGTTTATTATGAACAAACTTCACTACACTTTGGGTGGAGTGCCACGCTTGTCATTCTAAACCGTCTGGCTAAACAGTCTGAGCTCTGTGTTGATCGAGTTAATTACCCATAACACCCAGACGACACACAAACATGTGCTGGCGCACACACAAGCACACCAGCCTATTGACGGCTAGCCCTTGTTCAAATGCTACTACATCCCTGCACTGAACAAGAAACGTTTTGCCTGATATCTCTGCAGTCTCTGCTACTTTACAGAAGGTGAAGTAGTCGTCTGTTTAATGCAAAGCAAGAGTTTGAACTGTAAAGACAAACAGTCCATTAATATACTATATATATATTTCAGTTAGCATCCATATCAGACAAACTGAGGCAGCACATTAGCCTGAGATCTGCAAGTGGTGACACTACATGACAGGTTCCTATTAAACCTGAAATGGTTAGAAATGCAGTCTGCTGCAGAGTTGAGAGCGGTTCTATGAAACCAATTATTGGCTCATCAAGTAAAGCTCTCAGCCATGCCAGCACCCCGTGAAATAATTTCTACTGAGTTTAGCTCGCTGTCACTTCAGCCTCATAACTGTGCTTTAGTGCACTATATGGATTTCCAAGTATTGCTTCTAAAACAAGCCAGCAGCGACGAGTTCTGGAGAACCTGGAGAAGATGCACATGGCTGTGGACCACTACCATCTCAAATACTAAGGTGGAGGATGTCAGAACCCTAAGCACTCACATTCTGATGGCCTCCAGTAGGCACCTCTGGTGTTTTCGGCGTTGTCCGTTGTGGCCCTTGCCCACGTTGGCGCGGTGAAGCAGCCAACACTCCCTGAGCACGTTGGCAGCGGCGTGGCGGATCTGGGTGGCGCCAAATACAGGATCAGTTCATTAAACATGCAGCCGTACTGTGTTCATGTGTGACTGCCCCAGTTAGGGATATTATTATGGAAATGCAATAAGACAGTGGCAATCAAAATGAGTCATCCATTTGGACTTCACCACGTATTATTGTTTTACAACATGATATCAAAATGGATTTAATCCAATCAACATAAAAAGTCCATTGAAATAAAAAACGAAATCTCCAAATTGTTCAAAATTAATTACTAATACAAAACAGAGAATTATCAGTTATATGAGTATGTACATTTTTTGTGGAGGCACCTTTGGCGGCAATTCCTAGTTTTCAGTTTGTACACATCTCTACCAGCATTGCACATCTGGTCACAGCATTTTTTGTTCATTCGTCTTACGAAAATTGCTCAACCTTGGCGAAAAAGTGTAAGGGGACATTTGACGATCAGCACCTTTCTCATTCCACATTTTTTATTGCATTTAGGTCCAGCCTATGAATTTTTCTTCCAAGTTACAGGTGTCTTGGAGACCTCAACAGGTTCTCCTTCCAGGATGTCTTTGTACTTAGTTGCAGCGATTCTGCCTTCTATCTTCAAAGGTTTTCCAGTAGCAATACTAAAAAGCATCCATAAAGCTGGATGGTGACAAGTTTAAGACTTGTCTTAAACAACATGCTTTGTGTTGAGGCCCAACGCATATATTTTAGACTAATCTGTCTGGGATTTTATTTAATATTTGCAGTACCAGTCAAAGGTTTGGACACCCTTTCATTCAAGTGTATTTCATTAGATGGTCTATTTTCCAGAATAGTGATGCCATCAGTGAAATATCACATGGAATCATGTAGTGGCGCAAAACGTGTGTTACACAGATGAGAATACATATACAGTGTAATACATATAATGTACGGATAGAATACATATACAGTGTAATACATATAATGTATGGATAGAATACATATACAGTGTAATAAATATAATGTATGGATAGAATACATATACAGTGTAATACATATAATGTATGGATAGAATACATATACAGTGTAATACATATAATGTATGGATAGAATACATATACAGTGTAATACATATAATGTATGGATAGAATACATATACAGTGTAATACATATAATGTATGGATAGAATACATATACAGTGTAATACATATAATGTATGGATAGAATACATATACAGTGTAATACATATAATGTATGGATAGAATACATATACAGTGTAATACATATAATGTATGGATGTCCTTCGATAAAGAGTAGGGGTGTAACCCCGGCATCCTGGCTAAATCTGCCCCTAGTCCTCTGTCCATCATGGCCACCTAATCATCCCCATATATATATATACAGTGCCTTGCGAAAGTTTTCGGCCCCCTTGAACTTTTCGACTTTTTGCCACATTTCAGGCTTCAAACATAAAGATACAAAACTGTAATTTTTGGTGAAGAATCCACAACAAGTGGGACACTCTCCATCCAACCTCACTGAGCTCGAGGTGTTTTGCAAGGAGGAATGGGCAAAGATTTCAGTCTCTCGATGTGCCAAACTGATAGAGACATACCCCAAGCGACTTACAGCTGTAATCGCAGCAAAAGGTGGCGCTACAAAGTATTAACTTAAGGGGGCTGAATAATTTCGCACGCCCAATTTTCCAGTTTTTTATTTGTAAAAAAGGTTTGAAATATCCAATAAATATCGTTCCATTTCATGATTGTGTCCCACTTGTTGTGGATTCTTCACCAAAAAATACTGTTGTATATCTTTATGTTTGAAGCCTGAAATGTGGCAAAAAGTCGAAAAGTTCAAGGGGGCCAAATACTTTCGCAAGGCACTGTATATATACTAATTGGCTTCATCATCACCGTCTCCTCTCCACCAGTAAGCTGGTGTGTGGCGTGCGTTCTGGCGCAATATGGCTGCCGTCTTGTCATCCAGGTGGATGCTGCACATTGGTGGTGGTTGAGGAGATTCCCCCTTTCATGTAAAAGCGCTTTGAGTACCCAGAAAAGCGTTAGATAAATCTAATTAATTATTATTATTATTATATTGTGGATTGTTATAAGTAGCCAAAGTTTGCCTTGATGACAGCTTTGCACACTCTTGGCATTCTCTTAATCAGTTTCATTAAGTCTAGACTTAAAAGAAGTGGACTAGACTAGTGTAGAACTGGTCCAGACTTAAGAGAGGTGGGCTAGACTAGTGTAGAACTGGTCCAGACTTAAGAGAGGTGGGTTACACTAGTGTAGAACTGGTCCAGACATAAGAGAGGTGGGCTAGACTAGTGTAGAAAGGTCCAGACATAAGAGAGGTGGGCTAGACTAGTGTAGAACTGGTCCAGACTTAAGAGAGGTGGGCTAGACTAGTGTAGAACTGGTCCAGACATAAGAGAGGTAGGCTAGACTAGTTTAGAACTGGTCCAGACATAAGAGGGCTGGGCTATAATAGTGTTTGCTAAATATTCGCTAAAAACAGAAAGGAGCGGCCCATATGTGGGTTACTAATTCCTCGGTCCACTCTTTGATTCTATTAATGTCTTCCTGCTGAGTACCGGTACATGGTAACTGGCAGACTCTCTGAGCCTGCTGATGTCACACCAGTTGGCCCTGTGCTGTCCTGTCCTGTGTGTCGGCCCTGTGCTGTCCTGTGTGTCGGCCCTGTGCTGTCCTGTCCTGTCCTGTGCTGTCCTGTTGTCGGCCCTGTGCTGTCCTGTCCTGTGCTGTCCTGTGTGTCGGCCCTGTGCTGTCCTGTCCTGTGTGCCGGCCCTGTGCTGTCCTGTGCTGTGTGTCAGCCCTGTGCTGTCCTGTGCTGTCCTGTGTGTCGGCCCTGTGCTGTCCTGTGCTGTGTGTCGGCCCTGTCCTGTCCTGTGCTGTCCTGTGTGTCGGCCCTGTGCTGTCCTGTGCTGTCCTGTCCTGTGTGTCGGCCCTGTGCTGTCCTGTGCTGTCCTGTGTGTCGGCCCTGTCCTGTGTGTCGGCCCTGTGCTGTCCTGTGCTGTCCTGTGTGTCGGCCCTGTGCTGTCCTGTCCTGTGTCTCACTCGGCCCTGTGCTGTCCTGTGTGTCGGCCCTGTGCTGTCCTGTGTGTTGGCCCTGTCCTGTCCTGTGTGTCGGCCCTGTACTGTCCTGTGTGTCGGCCCTGTGCTGTGCTGTCCTGTCCTGTGTGTCGGCCCTGTGCTGTCCTGTCCTGTGTGTCGGGTTGTGATCGGGGCCGCCGGGGTCTCTGGCCAGATGTCTTCCCTTTTTCTTCCCGTCAGCGTAACTCACGGCAACAATGGACAGCCACGCGTGCACACAGCCAATAAACAACCACAAACACATGTTAGGATGCACACAGTTGAGAGGATGTGTCCTGTGCCAGGCAGGAAGTGATTGTATGCTCAGTAGACACACACAAGTACACAGTGACACCACCATGCAACCTTCTGCCGGTGGTGCTCAGCTAATGGCCAGCCAGCTCAATGCATCTGAAGAATCCTCGACAGAAACCTGACTGACATTTCAGACAGTTATACGTGACAACGGTGTGAATTCGTGGAGCTGTTTGGGTCGATTTTCAGGTTTATCCTCGTTCCCTTTGATAAGCAAACCGCCGCATCCTGTCCAAGACTGCAACACGAGGTGACCCGTTGTACACAAACAGACCTTCCCTCGGCATTACCACACACATATTGTGATTGTATACACACACACACACACACACACAAACAGGACACACACATCAGCGCATCCAGTTTCCTGCCGGTCCGAGCACCCCGCCCTGAACTGACACAAGTCTCTTTCCTGACGGAGACACGATTGTTTCCTCTTTTTGACGCCTTTTGGAGGCTACTATGAGATTGGTGGGTTCCAGACCCTGGCCCCCCTCCCCCTGTCCTTTTCCCACACTGTCCTGCTCTCTGGAATGCCCTATTTAAGGAAAAAATAATATTATAAAAAGACTAAAAACATAACACGCGTGCGACGAGGAAAATATTGCTGCATCCACCCTGGAAGCCTCATCCGTTGTGTCATGGGTTTTGTTTTTCTTTTGAGAGACGATGGGGAACTTTGATGGGATCAGATTGGTACCGGTTATCAATGAGGTCCACAAAATGATTCTGTTACCTTTCAAATACTGAGTCAACTTGATATGAGAGACAGCAACTGCATGTTAACTCACTACTGTTGTTGAGGTGATGATCATGGAAAACCCCATCCCTTATTGGTTATTTCTAACACCTTGGTACTGGCTTGTTAGACACATTGAGTGATTGATGTAGTTGTTCTAATTGATGTAGTAGTTCTAATTGATGTAGTAGTTCTAATTGATGTAGTAGTTCTAATTGATGTAGTTGTTCTAATTGATGTAGTTGTTCTAATTGATGTAGTTGTTCTAATTGATGTAGTTGTTCTAATTGATGTAGTTGTTCTAATTGATGTAGTTGTTCTAATTGATGTAGTTGTTCTAATTGATGTAGTTGTTCTAATTGATGTAGTTGTTCTAATTGATGTAGTTGTTCTAATTGATGTAGTTGTTCTGATTGATGTAGTAGTTCTAATTGATGTAGTTGTTCTAATTGATGTAGTTGTTCTAATTGATGTAGTTGTTCTAATTGAGTGATTGATGTAGTTGTTCTAATTGAGTGATTGATGTAGTTGTTCTAATTGATGTAGTTGTTCTAATTGAGTGATTGATGTAGTTGTTCTAATTGATGTAGTTGTTCTAATTGAGTGATTGATGTAGTTGTTCTAATTGATGTAGTTGTTCTAATTGAGTGATTGATGTAGTTGTTCTAATTGAGTGATTGATGTAGTTGTTCTGATTGATGCAGTTGTTTTGAGTGATAAATGGAGCTGTTCTGCGCCTCTCACCCGTTTAGAGATCTGTATGTCCATCATAAAGAAGTGCACATGTTTCTCTCCTTTGTTCAGGGACAGCTTCTTGGCCATGACAGCCACCAGCATGGCAGTGCAGGCCACGCCCTGAGGAAGAAAACATTTAACACAGACATTTACTGCATTATACAGCGGGTTATTACATTACTGTGACATCATTGATGAGATCTCCCCATTTGAGGGTGAGACATAACTAGTGTTATTTCATTAAGCTTTGTTCCCTTTGAGAATGGAATAGATAAATATGTCCATCCGTGGCACTGTTATAATCAGCATGGAGGTATTGCTGAATATCTAAAAAATGTTTAGATATGCCAGGATGTGAATTAGAGTGACTTTCAAGTTATAATCCAATCACAGAGAGAAAGGGGTGGGCCTCAATACACTTAGAACTATTCTTCTGTGATCATATACTATACTTAAAGCCAGGTGTTCTCAACTAGGAACCCCGTTTTAATAATTAATTAAATAATTAATTGCACAAATTAAGAGCACTTCTATGCAAATGTGTACTGTGTTTAAACCAACCTCAAACACCATAGACAGCAGAATCTATTTATTTCTTGATTAGAATTGAAGACAGCTTTTTACCTGTTTTCCGTCCCTTGTTTGCATAAGTAAAAGAGAAAGAGAAAGAAACGATGAAGGTCTGACAGAAGAAAACACGGATATTAGCATTAGCATGCCAACGGACCGGTCAGGACAGTTAGTTGATGCTTGAAAACATTTAGAACAATTCATCGCGTATCCTACACTCTACCCAACAGGTTCCATGGCAACGTAAGACACATCTCTGGACTGGCATGGGCATGGCAGGGACCAATGATCATGTGTGTGATCTTGCCACAGTCTAATCTTGGTACTCCCAGAGATCCATCCACCTCCCAGTGATAAGAGGCAAGCCGTCTGTTCTGACTGCCATTCCAATACAGACCGGGGAACTACAGGTGTGCCACTACACTCGCTGACCCATAGAGCTGCCCGCCCGCGAGTAGGAAACACTTTTTTCTAAGTCGTGGGCACAGGTTTGCACGTCCTCATTTACCAGTCGTGCCAAAGGCAATAGACTACCTAAAAATGGAAATGCTGGAAAGTTTTCCTTCAAAATGTGGGAAAGCGTAAAAAACCAAGAGTAGAGGAAGAGAAGGAGGGGTGAATGTTTATGTTTCAGGGAGGTGTTGCGTCCCTCTGTCGGTCTTGTGACCTGCCACCGCTTATCTGCCGTCATCGGAAGTAGACAGAGCTATAGTCCAACTAGTTGAAACCACACACATCCGATCTCTGCCTCACGCTCTACAGTTGGCTGCCCAAACACCTTGCATCAGTCAAGTGCATAGAGATGGATCTGACCAGCTCATTGGTCACTTCTATCACATCAATCATCTCATCAGATTGTTCATAGTAACAGATTCGTTGAACTGGGCCGGAGCCAGAACACACAAGGGTGAAGCAACATTTTGACCCAATTAAAAACTTCAAAAGCAGTGCCAGACTGAAGCATTTAGATTTTTTTTCTCGCAGCAGATTTCTGTTTGAGTTGTCAGGCAAACTCTGTAGTAGGCACCTGCACTCCGCCTCTACTACCCTTCTGTCTCTTCATCTTTCACTCTGTTTCTCATTGTGATAACCTAACAACTTCGTCTGAATAAGACAACACAGTAAATGTAATCCCTTAAGAGTTACAAGTTACCTGTCGAAAAATGTAAATGTATTTTTGGATTACTCAAATTCAGTAACGTAATCTGATTACTTTCAGATTAATAGACATTATAAAACAAACAAGAATATAGCCAATTGAACAACACCTGTCGCCAGAACAATCAACTTTAAATCTTACATACCTGGGCACGTATGTATTTTTCATTTTACCTTATTGGTTCTGTACTGTATTTCTGAAAAGTATTGACAACCTCTGCACGTTCTATCCCAATTTGTAGAATGTTTTCACTCGGTTAATAAAATAGTAAAAATAAATACATTACATAAATACCCGAAAACTACAAAGCAAATAAATACATGTGTGCAGGTATGTGCGAAAATAGGAAATCTTATATTAGTTTAAAAAACGTTTGCTGTGCCGGGAAATTTAGCCCAGATGAATCATGTGTCCTTTTATTGTCCTTTCTCTAGAACTTGATTAGAGTCCATCTGGGGCGAATTCAGTGACTGGACATGGTTAACAAAGGCAAAATAAATGATCATTTCGGGAAAAAGTGTATATTGTATGCATTGTAAATAAAGAGGAAGCTATCCTTAGCTTTTCAAGCTTACATTTTGAGTTATCTGATGATTGAGCCATTACCACCAACATTGCAAATGTAAACACAGGCACTGAAATATATTTAACCGACAAGAACGGTAACTGCACTTATTACAGCCAGCACCAATGCATTTTTGAAACGCAAGATAAATTGGGATTAATACCTGCATTCTGAATAAGTTGATGGTGTCAGCTGCCAATGCCAACGTTTAACTACTGTTCTGAGGTCCAGATCAAGTAGAATCACAATTATCATGCCAAAATCAAATGAAAATCATGACTGGTTAAATAGTAGCCTACTGTCGTATAAAAGTCCCATCCGAATGAGATAAAATACCAGCTAAAGAGCCTAGTATTGTTTCGAGAAATTTGCGTTGATAGTTGCTTATTGTAACTTAACCACATTTCTATGGGAAGGATTAAATTAACGAAGACATACTGATAATTAAGCATGTGCTTCAGTCTGTAATCTACTGATTCTGCATTCTGATCACGCACAACTACAGACGTGTGGGTGTGAATTACAACGGTTTTAAGACAATAAAATAATAAAATAAAACATACAACGGGTCATAACTACTTAGCACACGTATATCATTTTTATAAGTAATCCTAGAAGTAATCATACATCTCTTCAATAGGGTTTGTACACAACTACAATATTTTTCCAAGTTCCAGTTTAATCCGTTGCTCCCCAACACATCCTAACCTAGATATTGACCCATACATTCTGACTGACGAAGGCAATTGTTTAGTAAACAATTATAGTACACCAGAAGTGTATTTAAGGTACATTTCCTGCCCACTCGCGCTGTTTGAATATATGAGCAACTGTGGCTTTTTTTGGCTTACTTCATGGACTTTATAATGGGTGTAACCAAAGCATTTAAGTCACAGACCTAACAGACAAAACAATACATGTGTCCAAAACAGCACGGCTATCGTCGTTTGACAAATGAAAGGTCATGTTTTGTTATCACATGGAGCACCTTGAGGTTGCATTCTGTATTAAATGTCCTCTAAAAATAAGGTTCAACATCATCAATGCTTTTGCTTTTTACGCCAACCCACATCCCACCGTAACCTTCCATGTCTCCACTCGGTTCCGTCTCAAGACATCTACATAACAGCACGGTTTATAAGCTCTCAGCATCTGCTTTAATGTGCGTGGGAAGAGTGTGATGGGAACGCTGGTCGGTATTCCCGGGCTTTAGCCGCTCTGTAGGGAGCGATAGAGTGCCTAGCACCACAGAAGCTCCGAGATGCACGTGTCTGAATCATTAACCAAATAAAAAATCCATAAAACCAACACAACGCTGTTTCTCCTCAAACGTGTCATACTGTAAAGACTTCTGAACAAGAGGACAAAAGTATAGTGGACAAGTGCCAAATCTATTTTGGGATTTGCATTGAATGGCATGTTGTGCGTACTCAGAGAAACGCCTGAAACTAGATCACTTTGTCGTGGCAACAAGAATCAAACAGTATATTGGGGTGAAGCTCTCTGAAGGTGGTGGTATGTATCTGAAGGTGGTGGTATGTATCTGAAGGTGGTGGTATGTATCTGAAGGTAGTGGTATTTACCTGAAGGTGGTGCTGTGTATCTGAAGGTGGTGGTATGTATCTGAAGGTGGTGGTATGTATCTGAAGGTGGTGGTATGTATCTGAAGGTGGTGGTATGTATCTGAAGGTGGTGGTATGTATCTGAAGGTGGTGGTATGTACCTGAAGCTGGTGGTATTTACCTGAAGGTGGTATGTATCTGAAGGTGGTGGTATGTATCTGAAGGTGGTGGTATGTATCTGAAGGTGGGGGTATGTACCTGAAGGTGGTGGTATGTATCTGAAGGTGGTGGTATGTACCTGAAGGTGGTGGTATGTATCTGAAGGTGGTGGTATGTATCTGAAGGTAGTGGTATTTACCTGAAGGTGGTATGTACCTGAAGCTGGTGGTATGTATCTGAAGGTGGTGGTATGTATCTGAAGGTGGTGGTATGTATCTGAAGGTGGTGGTATGTATCTGAAGGTGGTGGTATGTATCTGAAGGTAGTGGTATTTACCTGAAGGTGGTGCTGTGTATCTGAAGGTGGTGGTATGTATCTGAAGGTGGTGGTATGTATCTGAAGGTGGTGGTATGTATCTGAAGGTGGTGGTATGTATCTGAAGGTGGTGGTATGTATCTGAAGGTGGTGGTATGTATCTGAAGGTGGTGGTATGTATCTGAAGGTGGTTGTATGTACCTGAAGGTGGTGGTATGTATCTGACGATGGTGGTATGTATCTGAAGGTGGTGGTATGTATCTGAAGGTGGTGGTATGTATCTGAAGGTGGTGGTATGTACCTGAAGCTGGTGGTATTTACCTGAAGGTGGTATGTATCTGAAGGTGGTGGTATGTATCTGAAGGTGGTGGTATGTATCTGAAGGTGGTGGTATGTACCTGAAGCTGGTGGTATTTACCTGAAGGTGGTGGTATGTATCTGAAGGTGGTGGTATGTATCTGAAGGTGGTGGTATGTATCTGAAGGTGGTGGTATGTACCTGAAGGTGGTGGTATGTATCTGAAGGTGGTGGTATGTACCTGAAGGTGGTGGTATGTACCTGAAGGTGGTGGTATGTATCTGAAGGTGGTGGTATGTATCTGAAGGTGGTGGTATGTACCTGAAGGTGGTGGTATGTATCTGAAGGTGGTGGTATGTATCTGAAGGTGGTGGTATGTATCTGAAGGTGGTGGTATGTATCTGAAGGTGGTGGTATGTATCTGAAGGTGGTGGTATGTACCTGAAGGTGGTGGTATGTATCTGAAGGTGGTGGTATGTACCTGAAGGTGGTGGTATGTATCTGAAGGTGGTGGTATGTATCTGAAGGTGGTGGTATGTATCTGAAGGTGGTGGTATGTATCTGACGGTGGTGGTATGTATCTGAAGGTGGTGGTATGTATCTGAAGGTGGTGGTATGTATCTGAAGGTGGTGGTATGTATCTGAAGGTGGTGGTATGTACCTGAAGTTGGTGGTATGTATCTGAAGGTGGTGGTATGTATCTGAAGGTGGTGGTATGTATCTGAAGGTGGTGGTATGTACCTGAAGTTGGTGGTATGTACCTGAAGGTGGTGGTATGTATCTGAAGGTGGTGGTATGTATCTGAAGGTGGTGGTATGTATCTGAAGGTGGTGGTATGTATCTGACGATGGTGGTATGTATCTGAAGGTGGTGGTATGTATCTGAAGGTGGTGGTATGTATCTGAAGGTGGTGGTATGTATCTGAAGGTGGTGGTATGTATCTGAAGGTGGTGGTATGTATCTGAAGGTGGTGGTAAGTATCTGAAGGTGGTGGTATGTACCTGAAGTTGGTGGTATGTATCTGAAGGTATGTATCTGAAGGTGGTGGTATGTATCTGAAGGTGGTGGTATGTATCTGAAGGTGGTGGTATGTACCTGAAGGTGGTGGTATGTATCTGAAGGTGGTGGTATGTACCTGAAGGTGGTGGTATGTATCTGAAGGTGGTGGTATGTATCTGAAGGTGGTGGTATGTATCTGAAGGTGGTGGTATGTATCTGAAGGTGGTGGTATGTATCTGAAGGTGGTGGTATGTACCTGAAGCTGGTGGTATTTACCTGAAGGTGGGGGTATGTATCTGAAGGTGGTGGTATGTATCTGAAGGTGGTGGTATGTATCTGAAGGTGGTGGTATGTACCTGATGCTGGTGGTATTTACCTGAAGGTGGTGGTATGTATCTGAAGGTGGTGGTATGTATCTGAAGGTGGTGGTATGGCATCATATTATAGTTACCATGACTCCGGTGAAGACGCACACCATTTTGCCACAGTTGGTTTGTGGGGCCACGTCCCCGTATCCCACGGTGAGAAAGGTGATGGCAATGAGCCAGAGAGCTGTGTCCATACGACCCGTCGTCTCCTGCGTTTGCCTGTAGACGACAAAAACAGCTGCAGTCACTCAAAACAGAGCTTGATACATACAGACGGGTGACACATTTAAAAATCTCCCATATGTGATGAATTGGGGTGAGATCTGATAATACACTCGCGGTAGGGCTTAAGCATTCAGGCCTGTACCGTTCTCGTGGTGTACCTAACACTCCCACACCCACCTGTTAGAGTACGGTGAAAGATGACTTATCTGAACACATCATTTCTTTCCATATCACTGTAGGCCAGTGCCTGTGGTTTCTGTCGAATGTGCACTTTTCTTTGTGCACTTCAGCACTAATATAACATCCATCTCTGGGTTCTTCTTGACAGACTGTTCTTGCTGACACTGTCTGATCACGACTTGCTTTGACGTTCTCAGTAACCTCAGAAGGAGTTGCTGTTCTGTTTTTCTTTTCGTATTGCAGCATCTGGGGCGTTGAATGAGCACGTTCCGCCGCAATTTCCGACCCTATTTACTAATGCCTTTCCCATTGATTTAAATGCAGGCGTGACTTTAGTCACTGTTCCTATAGTAACACAAGCCAGTTGAGCCGTCTTGGGGACTGAACTTTTGCCAATAATGAACCCTCTTATTTATTGCCTTCTTGATCTATAATCCGAGTCACCGAGTCCAGCTAAGCATTTACAGGCCACAGAGCACGGGGACGTGGACCGCTCATTTGTATCACGCTGTTCACCTGTATGGAAGGAAGCAGCTGCCAACATTACGCACCTCATCTAATTAGTTCAATTCGTTTTTCCTGTAATTTATCACTCGTCTGGAGGCATCTTCTCACATGAAGGTATTCATAGAGCAGAAACTAGAAAATGTCCAACTGTATCTGTGGGTCAGACAATACATACAGATACATTGGCTTGGCAAAACTATATGTGCAATTTGAAATGTGGGCGTCCAAATATCCAAGCATTTAGTTTACATCGTGATTTATCGAAATCATTTGAGGCTGTGTGGTATCGATTCTAATTTGGGGAATTAGAATGTGAAAAGATAAATGTGAATGTCCTTATAACCGTTGTTATAAAGCATTATGTGTTAGGTCCATTGCCTGAAGCACTACACAGTGTAATCCAATACACCAGTTGGTTGTTAATCAGTCGCCACGTTATGCAACGTGTTTATCATCACACTGGAAACCAAACTATCACATTTAAATAAACATGCAGATGAATTGATATACTGCTAAGAACGTCGTCCCATTGTGAATGCAGCCCAAACAAATGACCTAACCGTGGCAACCAGCAGATTGTAGAGGCCTAGAATGATCTGAATGTTTTGGTTCGCAATGAAGGAAGAGAGCTCTAATTGACCATCAAGATTTTAAGTATTGTGAGCAACGATCTGCCTTTAATAAACTGTGTGGTGAGATATGGGGTGGTAGACCCACTGGCTGTGTGTGTGTGTGTGTATATGCGTGTGTGTGTGTGTATATGTGTGTATGTGTGCGTGTCTGTGTGTGTGTCTGTGTGTGTGTCTCACTCTCTGTGTGTCTGTGCTGATCATAGCAGTGTGTTAAATTTAGAATTTAGTCTTGACAATTGCCGTCTGTAATTTATCACAGATTGAAATTTAAACAACTTTCGCTGTACGTCTACTTTTTCTCTTCTGTCACGCAAATGTCTGTCAGTGCCTGTAAATCTCAAACAGGAGAGGAGTGTATGTGCTTGTGTGTGTGTGTGTGTGTGTGTGTGTGTGTGTGTGTGTGTGTGTGTGTATGTGTGTGTGTGTGTGTGTGTGTGTGTGTGTGTGCGTGTGTGCGTGCGTGTCTGAGAGTGTGTCCCTACCTCTCACACAGGGTGAGCATCCAGGACGAGATGAGCCAGAAGAAGAAGATGAACCCCATCAGCGTGCGCGTCGGATACTTATTCATCAGCACCTTCAGCACGAAGCGGAACGTGAAGTTGATGTTGTTAAGCGACCCGATGCTTCTGTAGGAGGCGCTGAGGAGCACTTTGCTGTGCAACAGGATCGTCCTGTGGACCAGATACAACCTGAGGAACATCAGGGCCGACAGCAGCAGCTCCGTGTCCAGTAGTGCCTCCCCGTAATGAGAAGAGCCACACAGTGGCGACGAGTGGGAGGAGTTGACCTTGAGCCCCTGTCTGGCTAGAGGCGCCGGGTCGCCCACCTCCCAGTAGGTGCCCACGGGGTGGATGGAACAGACCAGCAGCTCCACGGAGATGGCCAGCACCCTAGGGGTCGTCATGGCGATGCGCCAGTCCACCTGGTTGTGGTCGATCATGAAAAGCTGGAGAACGGGAGGGTGAAGGAGAGCAGGTGAAAGTAAAGAGGGAGAAGACCAGGGAAAGAGGGCAGGAAGAGAAAGGAAGGAAATGGAGAGGAGAGGAGAAAGACAAGGAACATGTCAATAGAGGTCTGTTAATTTGATGAGGCATTCAGGACATACCTGTAGCGATTAGTAACCGATGACTCATTGATTTTTGTTTGAGACAGGCCATGGCAAACAAAGACCCACCCAAGCAGATACAGAGCCAGCAAACGTCAAGAATGCGCTAGTGGCTGTACGACACAAGATAGAACTGATTCTTGTCTAATCCTTTGTTGACATGACACAAGTTCAATCACTTAATCACGTTTTAGTAACGATGACTAATAAACACGCTGTGGAGTGTCTTTGTGACTCAAGATATTTTAAACTGCCATATGCATATCAGAATATATTCTCTTGCCAGGTCTCCAGACCAAGATTGTATCCACTTTCCTTGAGATCACCACACCTAGTTGTTGTATGTGCTGGGTAGAGTTTAATCTAGGGAGCACAGAGCACCAAGAACAGAATTAAACAACAACGCTAACAGTTTATCCCCCCAACGCTCTCCTTTACATAGCCTCTGATATGTATTTCCTCTCCTGGAGCTCACGGTTTCTGGTCCAATCACAAAGCCCCACCCACGTCCTGATCAAAGCCAAAGTGTTTTATTTGTCAAGTGCACCTAATTACATAGTGGTATAAATGTGCCAGACGTCTACCAGATAGCAGATGATAAAGTCAAAGATGACCTTATCTGCTCCAGGCAAGAGTGATAAAAACTGCCCCAGAACACATATAGTTTCTGAGGAGACTCGATAAGTCTGTCGTGTTTGCTAAAACTCTCACCAACTTCTACAGTTGTACCATTAAGAGTCTCTCTCCAGCTCCATTACTACCCGGTACGTCAAGGCTCTCTAAATTATCAAAATGCAAATGTTGATGGAATATAGACAGGGATCAAATTGGGATTTTTGGACCTGGGGGAGCCCTTCTTTCCAGTTGTATCTAAGATGCTAGCCAGTGGATCCCATTCAATGTAACCCCTTAATATAGGCCCAATGTCTCCATTTAATGTGTCTAGAGCTTAAAATATTTGATGTTTTGGTGGGACATTGACGGAATGTTCCCTACTGTATAATTCAGTCTCTTAATGAAACTCCAATTTATGTGGAAAGAATAGCAAGCAAGTTTATTTATATAGCACAATTCATACGTAGGAGCACTTTAAAGCACATTACAAAGGAAAGTAATATGAAATAATAAAATGCATGCTTTTTATATTCATATCAACCTTTTTACTGGCACATTATGAGTTTTCTTAGAATAACAACAAATAAAAACATCAAATGGGCAATTCGATGAGGAGAGGAAATTAAATGAACTCAAAATAGACTTAACAGTGTGATAAAGTGTAAACGCACAGTCATACACTTGTGAAAAGAGAAATGTTTTTAAGCTGGCTTTAAAAATGGATACATTTGTATGGATAAGCCACTCTTGGTCTTTTTTCAACACCAGGTCCTTAATTCTGGCAATATTTTTAAGATGACAGAACGCTGTTTTTGTGACCGCTTTGATACGACTGGTGAACGTGAGATTTAAGATCATTACACCTAGATTACGCACTTGGTCCCTGGTTTTTAGGGCTCGAGAATCCAGTTCTTTCCTAATATTAGTTCTTCTATTTTGGTTGCCAAACACAATAATGTCTGTTTTATTTTGGTTTAATTAACAGACAATTTAGGTTAATCCAGGCATTTATGTGCTCTATACATTGATGCAGTGAGTCTATTGAGCTGCAGTCAGATGGTTCGAGAGCCATATATATTTGAGTATCATCTGCATTACTATGGGAGTTAATGTTGTTGTTCTGTATAATTTGGCCCAGAGGTAGCATATAGAGATTAAACAGAAGTGGCCAGAGAACTGGAGTTCTACATGCCATGGCCATTTTATCAGATTCATGATTGCCGTTGGTGACAAAGTAACCAATTAAGGACTGTCCCAGAGAGTCCTACCCAATTTTCCAGCCTGTCCAGAAGTGATATATGATCTACAGTGTCAAATGCAGCACTGCGATTTAATACAACCACAACTATGAATTTATCTAAATCAGTATTCAGTGGTAAATTATTTCATACTTTTATCAGAGCTGTTTCAGTGAGGTCGGAAGCCTGAGTGGAATTTGTCTAAGAGGCAGCTTCGCTGAGTTGCTGAGTTGGTTGAAGACAACCTTTTAAATAATCTTGGCTATAAAAGTTCTATTTGATACAAGTCTATAATTGTTAAAATAGTTGCATCGAGTGTTCTCTTTTTTTAATAGCGGCTTAATGGCAGCTGTTTTTAGTGACGTTGGGAAAATCCCTAATCGCAGAGAGTTATTAACTGTTTGCTGGAGAAACATTGTTGTGTAAAATATTTATAAAAGTCTGACGGTGTCAAGACAACACGTGGAAACTTTGAGCTGTCCAACTTCTTCTAGCGTTTTTGGGTCCATTCTATTAAATTGTGACAAAACAGACAAGTTATTTATTAATGGCGATACAGAGTTTCGTTTGACAGTGTATATTATGGTCTGCCTAATGCTTTAGATTTTTTCACTTAATAAACGATCAAATTAATTTACATTTGGCAGTGGACAAAAGTTCAGGTGCTATCTGCTTTAGGGGTCTGGTCTATCGACCATGGCAAACAGAGTGCAGGTATTGTTGATGTTCTTGTTGATCATTCCCAATAAATGTTGCTGTCTAGCCCTGCGTAGCTCAAGATTGAAGCTACAAAGGTTTTGTTTACAGATGTCAAACAGGATTTGAAGCGTTTTTGAAGAGTTTTTAGTTTTTTGATTTTCAATATTTTGCCATTAAAATTATCCAGAATTTCATCAACTGACTCTGCACGTATTGTTGGTGAGATGGCTACGGCCTCCATAAACCTAGCATTGGTGCTCTCATTAATGTAGCTTTTCTTAACAGACACAGAGTTTACTTGAACATCCAGGGTAATCAATGCTTAAAAAAATTGAAATGATCCAACAGGGCCAAGTCTTTAACCATGACAGAGGCAATATCAAGACTATTAGAGATATCCAGATCTAGAGTGTGGCCTCTAGAGATAACCAGATCTACAGTTAGACCTCTAGAGATAACCAGATCTAGAGCGTGACCTCTAGAGGTAACCAGATATAGAGTGTGGCCTCTAGAGATAACCAGATCTACAGTTAGACCTCTAGAGATAACCAGATCTAGAGCGTGACCTCTAGAGGTAACCAGATATAGAGTGTGGCCTCTAGAGATAACCAGATCTACAGTTAGACCTCTAGAGATAACCAGATCTAGAGCGTGACCTCTAGAGGTAACCAGATATAGAGTGTGGCCTCTAGAGATAACCAGATCTAGAGTGTGGCCTCGGGTGTGCGTGCGCACTTTCACATATTGTGTGAGTTCAAAGGTGTCAAGTTTTGCAGAAAGTTCTTTGGAATTATTGCCCGTACCATTATCTATGTGCATGTTAAAGAGCCCTGTTACAATAAAGGAGCTGTAATCAACAGATTTAACAGAAAGTAGTTCAGCAAAGTCATCAATAAAATTTCAAGCTCACATATTGTAATCTCACATATATATTATTATTATAATATCACTTTTTGACTACCATATATCCTCCCACAATTTTTGCACTACATCGACATAAAAGGTGCGTCCCGAACCCTATTTTGTTGCTACTGTTTTTTTAGAAGGTTCCGTTCGGTAGTTTTACGAAATCTTAACAATCTTGTCGCTAATTAATTCTTATTGACATACATTGACAGAACGTTCAGGAATAGAGTGTGAGAGCTGCTCCAGCTGAAAATGATGAGAAAGTTTGTAAACGAACTAACAACAAATGTTAGCATGTAAGTGCGCAAGCTAGCTAGCTACTCCTGTATGTGTAGGCTCCATCACAGGGTATATTTTATTCAAACAACTTATCTTTTTATTACTCTTATCTGTTAGTATCTATATGATTATTGAAACTGCACTGTTCTAGGTCGCTCAGCTACACAAATGTTTTCATTGTACTTATAACTAGTGTATCCTGTACGTATGACAATAAACTTGAGACTTTCATTGTGTTGGTAGTGCTCCAATAAGTATATGTCTAGGTCCTAACATCCAAACTAATATGACGTATAAAAGACCCGCAATGCTATATGTGAATGTTTTACATGGTACTCAAATTTGTTTTTGCATTCATGTTAGTTTTTGGTGCCTATTTTCTATATCCATTGTGGTACATGATCGAAACATTTCAATAAAATATAGAGGAAGAACGGGTGAGTGTGTTAACGCAAACGTTCCCATAAAGTTCTGAGTTAGGAAATATAAGGCAATAAGAGAAATCTACAACCCACAAACTATCACACTCTTCACAAAATGATTGAGAAAGTTATGGTTTTTTATGACCCATAAAATAATTATTACATTTTCCTCTTACTTTTTTTTCTATTGGTTTCCTCTTCTTACTTTTTCTTAATTTCCGTTCATCTTTCCTGTTATTGATGTAATTATCTTTTCTAGGGGAATGTTGAAAATGTCACAACATATTTACACAATATATTATTTGTAACTTGAGGTTCGGAAATCAGTTAACTGATGTTTTAATCGTGTTTTTTAATAACGTTGGGTTAAAACCAGACTGTACTGCCCGCATGCTGTGATAACTAACTGATAACCTCTACCCCCACACCAAACATCTATCTCCTTATCTCCCGGCACCACTGGTGCTGAGCCCCTCTACAAGCAGGCCATACACACACTGAAGTCAACCGAAAATATGTTTAAGGTTCAGGAAGTTGGTTTTAGGTGCCGCAGAAAAAAAACAAATTAGGACATGCCTGATGAAAATATCAGGCTTCTTCAGATTTGTCATTGTGTCTGAATAAGACTGTGAGTCTTGTTTTCTGAATAACAAAATGTCCTCACTTTACTGCCAAATGTTTTGCTAATGTTTATGCAAATATTTTTTCTTCTTATTGTTGATAATATTATTTATGCAGGTGATTACATGGCTCCACATATGGTGGAGGGAGCAGTGAAGGACTTGTGTCTTAACATACTGACACACTGTCTTACTATCTGTTTGTGTATTCTAGGAAGTTCTGCTGACACTGTGTGTGTAACCAAGATATCCTCAAGGGAGAAAAACAGATCTGCGTGACTGTCCAATGAACAAACCAGTTGACTGTAATCCATGTTTCAAATATGTAAAACAAGAAAAAACCCAAAGACAATTTGATTTTGTATATCAAAGTGACCTTCATAGAAAACAAGAAAGTCTGTGAAAATGTGACTGACTGACCAGTCAGTAACGGGGTCAGAGGTCAGAGAACAAGCACTTACCCTGATATCCTTATAATGGAAGGCTATGATGAAGATCAGAAGACACCCGGTGGACAGGCTAATGAAGCAGTTGACGATAATGGCGTAGCTGGATCCCTGAAGGAAAGAGTGGTACCAAACAAGTTAGATATTAAGGGAGATGTCAAGTTATTTTTACACAGCCGAATGTCGAATGCTCTGACATTTAGTCTCTGTTGGACAGAGCACACTTATATGAAGTATTAGGTTTAAGTAAAACAAATTAGACAAATGTTAGGCACTGCTGGATGAAATATATATCGTGATGTTATTTTCTTCCTATGTCACCAATCAAAACGATATATACATTTTATATGAAATATATTAGAGAGAATGAAGAGTTCTGGATTGGGGTGGAGGTGTGAATGTACAATATGGCTGAGGTGACAATAATTTGCTTTACACTGGAATAGTTAATTATATTCCAACTCTGTACAATAAACACTTATACATCAACGTTTCTGGCAAGTTCAAGCTAAAGTATGTACACACAAAGCCAGACCAATTCTTATTTGTTCTTTTATTATAGTTTATCTGATTGGTCCAAAAACAGATTACTGAGAGGGGAAAGATTAGAGGAGAGTGCAACCCACTTGACTTTACTCAAGGTATGCAGTATATTCTCATGACATTCACGGTATGCAGTATATTCTCATGACATTCACGGTATGCAGTATATTCTCATAACATTTAAGGTATGCAGTATATTCTCATGACATTCACGGTATGCAGTATATTCTCATGACATTCACGGTATGCAGTATATTCTCATAACATTTAAGGTATGCAGTATATTCTCATGACATTCACGGTATGCAGTATATTCTCATGACATTCACGGTATGCAGTATATTCTCATGACATTCAAGGTATGCAGTATATCCTCATGACATTCACGGTATGCAGTATATTCTCATGACATTCACGGTATGCAGTATATTCTCTTAACATTCACGGTATGCAGTATATTCTCATGACATTCACGGTATGCAGTAAATTCTCATGACATTCACGGTATGCAGTATATTCTCATAACATTCACGGTATGCAGTATATTCTCATAACATTCAAGGTATGTAGTAAATTCTCATGACATTCACGGTATGCAGTATATTCTCATAACATTCACGGTATGCAGTATATTCTCATAACATTCAAGGTATGCAGTATATTCTCATGACATTCATGTGGGAAGCTGATGTAATCTGGATGTACATTTTAACAGTGAGTTAACGCATTAAAAATGAGGGTTTGAGTTTACAATCTACGGTGCACATTTTCATAGAGCGTTGTGAAGTGACGTAAGCCTCGTTGGCTACGCCGTTTGTTTTCCACAATTTCAATCTAATTTTACCCAAAGCTCCATATTAGCGTGACATTAATTTGACTACATTAGGCATCAGATTGCTTACTCAGGGTGTCTGGGCTACATTTGTTTTCCCTTTGGAAACACAATATAATTTCCTGCCCTTTTGAAATGACCTCATCTGTAAAAAGCTCACCAAAACGAGTTGTTTATCCAGGTATTGGACGGGCAGAGAACGCTATCATCAAAAAGGCCACCCAAGACCAACATGAATGTTAGAAGTAGTCTAGGCCAACTAACTATTTTTATTATTTGCAAAATTCATTATTAATAGAAAGAAAACCCTGCTTTTGATCAGCCTAGTTAACAATGTCACAACGTTGATGTTGTATCTGCTTAACCATAGAAACCCATCCTCTCAACATATAGTCAAACCCAGTATAAAACTACTTGGGGAAACACAGTCGGCATGTTGCCACAAATAGTGTATCCTGGACAAACAGCCCAGCCCCCGTTTACCGGAGGAGGTGAACCTACTGCATTATTCGGTCTCTAATGAAACTCCCAATTATGTGGAAAGATACAAAATGACCGTGGGCAACTTGAGGAACACTAGCTGTGAGAGGAAACAATACAATGTGGAAAAAGTGCCACAAATAGCTTATTTTCCTCATCCTGGGTAACCTGGTTTCCAATGTTTAAATACACTGTCATGCAGAGTGGGTAACCCAGGCAGCTGGCTATTTAAAATCATCCAATCATCTCATTCATCATGTGTCATGTGATGTATGTTTTCTAGGAAGTTTTGATGCAGCTCGTGCATTTCCAGAACGATTTGCGTGGTTTCAACATCAACATTATGTAAAGGAAAATTTAATTG
The DNA here is from genome assembly GCA_029465975.1 of Dallia pectoralis. Classification (NCBI taxonomy): domain Eukaryota; kingdom Metazoa; phylum Chordata; class Actinopteri; order Esociformes; family Umbridae; genus Dallia; species Dallia pectoralis. Next base: position 18,065,712 of record CM055738.1, on the reverse strand, counting down.
AGCCATTGTGGTAATTGCCAGATTGTCTACATCCACACATGGAGCTTTCTTGTACCCAGACCAGCTGTATAAACGGCATTTAGTTGCAAATCACTATTTCTACTAAGTCATCAAACCAGACCAAAAATATCGAAATCAGCTTTGTTCAACATTGGCAATTTCTTTATTTTTATTTTACTAGACTATTCACATGGTTGGTACATAACGTAAATACATGTAGCTCAACGACAGGGCCTAATGGTAGCTCATATATAACTATAAATGCCTCAAATTGGGATTTCGGGGTTGGATCGCCTTCCTATTCCCATGCAGAAATTTACATCCACGCTCACTGATTGTTTCACTCAAATGTTTTTCACTTCCTAAGCAATAGTGAGTAACCATAGAAACAAGACAAGGTATGATCTGAAACAATGGTGAGTGCAGAGGTCAGACTGGTTCCACCAGGGGTAGGAACCGCTGGTACCTAATTAGTGTTTAGCTTGGATTGGGACGCATCCGATGGGATCTGTTGAGGGGGAGTCTGACACGCACATGCTGTTAAACTTCCGTGGGACCAAGTTAATAATGTCTTGATTGTGTGACCTGGAGCTGTTATCCACCCTGACCTGTATGTAATGTGAGGAGACAGCAGTGCCAAGTTGTGCTTCTGGAAATAGCCTCGTTTTCTAAAGTTCCCCGCGTTCAAATCACAGGTGTGAGTTGTGATATTTTGCTGTGGTAGTTTGTTAGACAGGTCTGTTAACCAGGGAAATTGTTACGTCACTGTCGTTTGAACGTATCTGAATTGTGCAATGACAGTGCTTAAGGTTACTCACCAAAAAAAAGCAAGTAAAGCACCAAAAGCGGCAACAAAGGACCCCACAAAACTCTGAATAAATTGTTATTAGCTTGCATTGAGGCGAAGAGCTACAGTCCAGGACAACATTCTGGATGTGCCTTTTCTAAGTGGTTTAACATTGTATAATCCAGATGCTACCAAAGCAACAAGTCCCCTAAAACCAATTAAAGTCCTCACTGATTATTTGGTGTTGTCAGGTCCTGAATTAGATGTAATCTTTAATATTTAGTCACTTTTGTTGAGTTACACACCCTTACCATGATGCTCAAGCCAGAAGAGGCCTATATCTGCCACTCTACCATAAAGACGCCTATATCTGCCACTCTACCATAAAGAGGCCTATATCTGCCACTCTACCATAAAGACGCCTATATCTGCCACTCTACCATAAAGAGGCCTATATCTGCCACTCTACCATAAAGAGGTCTATATCTGCCACTCTACCATAAAGAGGCCTATATCTGCCACTCTACCATAAATATCTGCCACTCTACCGTAAAGTCTGCCATATAAAGAGGCCTATATCTGCCACTCTACCGTAAAGACGCCTATTTCTGCCACTCTACCATAAAGAGGCCTAAAGACGCCTATCTGCCACTGCTACCATAAAGAGGCCTATATCTGCCACTCTACCATAAAGAGGCCTATATCTGCCACTCTACCATAAAAAGAGGCCTATATCTGCCACTCTACCATAAAGAGGTCTATATCTGCCACTCTACCATAAAGAGGCCTATATCTGCCACTCTACCATAAAGAGGTCTATATCTGCCACTCTACCATAAAGAGGTCTATATCTGCCACTCTACCTGCCACTCTACCAAAAGAGGCCTATATCTGCCACTCTACCATAAAGAGGCCTATATCTGCCACTCTACCATAAAGAGGCCTATATCTGCCACTCTACCATAAAGAGGCCTATATCTGCCACTCTACCATAAAGAGGCCTATATCTGCCACTCTACCATAAAGAGGCCTATATCTGCCACTCTACCATAAAGAGGCCTATATCTGCCACTCTACCATAAAGACGCCTATATCTGCCACTCTACCATAAAGAGGCCTATATCTGCCACTCTACCATAAAGAGGTCTATATCTGCCACTCTACCATAAAGAGGCCTATATCTGCCACTCTACCATAAAGAGGCCTATATCTGCCACTCTACCATAAAGAGGCCTATATCTGCCACTCTACCGTAAAGACGCTTATATCTGCCACTCTACCATAAAGAGGCCTATATCTGCCACTCTACCGTAAAGACGCCTATTTCTGCCACTCTACCATAAAGAGGCCTATATCTGCCACTCTACCGTAAAGACGCCTATTTCTGCCACTCTACCATAAAGACGCCTATATCTGCCAGTCTACCATAAAGACGCCTATATCTGCCACTCAACCATAAAGACGCCTATATCTGCCACTCTACCATAAAGAGGTCTATATCTGCCACTCTACCATAAAGAGGTCTATATCTGCCACTCTACCATAAAGAGGCCTATATCTGCCACTCTACCATAAAGAGGCCTATATCTGCCACTCTACCATAAAGAGGCCTATATCTGCCACTCTACCATAAAGAGGCCTATATCTGCCACTCTACCATAAAGAGGCCTATATCTGCCACTCTACCATAAAGACGCCTATATCTGCCACTCTACCATAAAGAGGCCTATATCTGCCACTCTACCATAAAGAGGTCTATATCTGCCACTCTACCATAAAGAGGCCTATATCTGCCACTCTACCATAAACATTTACATTTACATTTTGCGCATTTAGCAGACGCTCTTATCCAGAGCGACTTACAATAAGTGCAGGCATTTCACATATAGCTAAAACACACATCAAAAAGGCAATAAGTACATTGTTCCTGGGTGGGTGCAGGGGGAAGTGCTAGAGATAGAAGAATGATTCGGTAGTGAAGTTTCAAACGGCCGAGAGTTGTGGAGCTCCATTCATGGAGCTACTGGAGGTACAATTTGAAGAGGAATGTTTTTAGACGTTTTTTGAAGATTGGTAGAGAGTCCGATGATCTGATCTCCAGAGTGGAGTTGTTCCACCATTGCGGGGCAAGCACGGAGAACAATTTAGACTGAGCAGATCGAGAGTTGCCCTCCCGTAGGGATGGCACTACCAAGAGGCCTGAGGTGGCAGAACGAAGTGCTCGCGTGGGTGTGTACGGCTTGATTAGTGACTGGATGTAGGAGGGGGCGGTTCCTCTTGTTGCCCCATAGGCTAGCACCATGGTTTTGTAGTGGATGCGTGCTTCGACCGGGAGCCAGTGTAGTGTGCGGAACAGCTGAGTGACATGGGAGAACTTTGGTAGATTGAAGATCAGGCGGGCTGCTGCATTTTGAATGAGTTGCAGGGGTTTGATGGCGCACACTGGGAGACCAGCCAGAAGGGAGTTGCAGTAGTCGAGACGGGAGATGATAAGTGCCTGGATCAGCACTTGTGCGGCTTCCTGCGTAAGATACGGCCTTACTTTCCGAATGTTGTAGAGCATGTACCTGCAAGACCGGGACACCGCCTTGATGTGTGCAGAAAATGAGAGGGAGTTGTCAAGGGTCACGCCAAGGTTTTTCCCACATTGGGTAGCAGGGACTGTGACGTTGTCCACCGTAATGGACAGATCCTGGAGCGGGCAGGCTCTTCCTTTGAAGAAGAGCAGTTCAGTTTTACCTAGGTTGAGTTTCAGATGGTGTGCAGACATCCAGGCCGAGATGTCAGTCAGACATGCAGAGATACGGGATGCCACCTGGGTTTCAGACTGTGGGAATGAGAAAAATAGTTGGGTATCATCAGCATAGCAGTGATAGGAGAGGCCATGTGAGGATATGACAGAGCCAAGAGACCGGGTGTATAAGGAGAAAAGGAGAGGGCCTAGGACCGATCCTTGGGGGACCCCAGTGACCAGGGGCTGCATGTTCGACGGCGAGCCTCGCCACACCACCTGGTAAAAACGGTCCGACAAGTACGAGGAAAACCAGGAATGCACCGCTCCTGAGATCCCCAGGTCAGAGAGGGTGGAGAGCAGGATCTGATGGTTTACTGTGTCGAAGGCAGCAGATAGGTCTAGTAGAATGAGAACAGAGGAGAGAGAGTTGGCTTGGGCCTTGCGTAGGGCTTCAGTTACACAGAGCAGCGCTGTTTCAGTTGAGTGGCCCGTCTTGAATCCTGACTGGTTAGGGTCCAGGAGATTGTTCTGGGAGAGGTAGGAGGACAGTTGGTCAGCTACGACGCGTTCAAGCGTTTTGGAAAGGAAGGACAACAGGGACACAGGTCTGTAGTTGTTGACATCCGACGGGTCGAGAGACGGTTTCTTGAGGAGCGGAGTCACTCTGGCCATCTTGAAGTCAGAAGGGACACATCCTGAGGTTAGAGAAGTGTTTATTAGAGATGTGAGATATGGAAGAAGGTCCGTGGAGATGGACTGGAGGAGCGGGGAAGGGATAGGGTCAAGCGGGCATGTTGTCGGACGGCTGGATTGGAGCAGTTGCAGGGTGACTTCCGGACTGAGCGTGGAGAAGGAACTCAGACCAGGGACAGAGTCAGTGTGAGGGGAAATAGCGATTTCTGACGAATGGGCGATAAAGAGGCCTATATCTGCCACTCTACCATAAAGAGGCCTATATCTGCCACTCTACCGTAAAGACGCTTATATCTGCCACTCTACCATAAAGAGGCCTATATCTGCCACTCTACCATAAAGAGGCCTATATCTGCCACTCTACCGTAAAGACGCCTATTTCTGCCACTCTACCATAAAGACGCCTATATCTGCCAGTCTACCATAAAGACGCCTATATCTGCCAGTCTACCATAAAGACGCCTATATCTGCCAGTCTACCATAAAGACGCCTATATCTGCCACTCTACCATAAAGACTACAGCGTGTCAGAGCCAGTCCCCACCTACAGCGTGTCAGAGCCAGTCCCCGCCTACAGCGTGTCAGAGCCAGTCCCCGCCTACAGCGTGTCAGAGCCAGTCCCCGCCTACAGCGTGTCAGAGCCAGTCCCCGCCTACAGCGTGTCAGAGCCAGTCCCCGCCTACAGCGTGTCAGAGCCAGTCCCCACCTACAACAACCTGGTGGGCCTGGAGGAGTGGACTCTTCCTCCCCGTGCTTGTCTGGACACGTGGCCCCTCCCTCCTCTGCCGGTCTTTCCCCTGCCGGTCTCTCCTCTGCTGGTCTCTCCTCTGCTGGTCTCTCCTCTGCTGGTCTCTCCTCTGCTGGTCTCTCCTCTGCTGGTCTCTCCTCTACTGACCTCACCTCTGCCGATCAGATATGGGGGGAAAACAATGAAACTGCCTCCGTGGCAGAGAACGTTGCAGAGCCACCTCCTTGCAGAGCCACCTCCTTGCAGAGCCACCTCCTTGCAGAGCCACCTCCTTGCAGAGCCACCTCCTTGCAGAGCCACCTCCTTGACGGTGTCCCTCCCATCCTTATCTGTGGTCCTTACCTGGCCAGTCTGGGAGCCAGACCTTTAGGGTGGGATTATGTCACGAGTGTGGTGAGGTTTGGTTCTACACAGGAAGTCTAAGCAGGGTGCACTTCCTGTGTCTGTTGATTGTTTTTCTGTTAGCACGGCTGGGCATGGTTAGCAATCACAGGGGCTATTTAACACTGCTGTTTGGGTTCCACCTTGTCGGTTAATGTTTGAAGTCACGTTACGCTGGTGGTGAGTGTTAGTTTAAAGACGTTTCGCTGTTTTTTGAATGTTTGTAGAAGTCGCTGTACATGCATATTATTATTTCTAGCATTTAGTGTTTTTTCGCCGTTCACGGATTGTTTTATGTTTATGGATATACGCATGAGTCGATATACCCTCTGCATATGTCTCGTCTGTACACATCACCGCACGGATCCGTGACATGTGTGTAGATTGTTTTTTACAAAGCTGAAATCGTGTGCAAACAAATGTGGATTTCCAACTTGTGGACACCCTGATATGAATAACATATATTTAAACTGTTAACAGAAACTGGAGAAAGTAATTGGTTCTGAATAATTCCACAAGGTTCTGTATATTAGGCCACTGCATGTTTGGCAACCGTCTTAGAAATCATTAGTGTACATTTTCTCCGAACAGTTTCAGATCCTCTATTTCAACATGACTGCTGCAAGACTCTCAGAGCTACCGGGAAAAGGTGTGCAGACGCAAAGTGCTGTTTTAGAAACCTGCAGCAAACTGTTTGATACCCTCAAGGCTCTCTCTCCGCCTTCCTTCATGAAAATATGTGTTTGGCAAGTATTGACACATCATAAATCTATCAGGGCATACATCTTGAACAATGATGTGGCCTAAAACTAAACAGTTGCAATTGCACATTGTATATTATATGGAAGCACTGATCCTGATTGATTATCTGTAGGCTGCACACCAGCTGTACCGGTTGGCCAACCCATTATGTCCGCCCTGGATAAAGGGCTTACATTTGGTCTGTCTTCAACGTGGGGTGCAGTAGTTTAGCTAGAGATTAAATCTAAAATCAACAATTAATTAAAAACTACAAAATATATATACTGTATGTTCCAGAACAGAATAGAGCAAGTTCCGCTCTTTTAGTTAAGCCGTGCAATCATGTTGCGTTCTAACAAATATCAGTATAAATTATTATAATTACTATTACTGCACTCCATGAACTTTAATTGGTTGGAATTAACAATCCACTGATATGCCAGCTCGCCTTCAAAAGAGGAGCCAGAAGTAAAGTAACAAAAAAATGAACAGGATATGGGGGCCTGCAATAAAATGATTCACTCAACCAATATTAAAAACTGTAAAAATGGAAACACCTCTCACTTAAAATGTCTCACAAAGTATGTGTCACCACACACTTTATCCTACTGAAGGCTTCTAGGTGAACCAGTGCGATAAGCACTGTTATTAATCAGTTGTTACAATCAAATATTAGAGAAATGTGTTTCCTCTGACATTTTACACTGCATTCAACAGGAAAGTAGCGAAAGATATGAGTATGTTCTGTAAGAGCAGGAAGTCTCATTCAAACACATGCTACCGCAGCAAACGTACACAGCAGGTAGTGAACCAGACTCTCAGATCTCTCATGGTCAAAGCAGCTGAGTTTAAGTGGCCAACAGATGTGGAATCTGACTATAGAGCCCAAGTCCAAAAGTTCTGATGATGTTCATGTCAAAGTACAGGGGTCATTTGTCAAAATTGAATAAAAATGATGATATATATTTAGCCACCTTGGATCTGACTTGTTGGTCCTGCATATCCCACAGATGATGCATTGGATTAGGATCTGGGGAATGTAGGCCAGAGAAACACTCTTCATCATGCCTCACTGCCTCCAGGGAATAGCGTTGCCAAAATAAGGCTTACCTGGTCTGCAACAATGTCTAGGCAGGTGGCTATGAACGCCCGGAACCCAGGGTTTTCCCGCAGAACATAGCCCAGAACATCACACACACTCCATTGGCGTCTCTGCTTCTAACAGTGTATCCTGGTGCCATCGCTTCCCTATGTAAACGGTTCACAGCCGTTCACGTGATGTAAAAGAAAACAGGACTAGGTGACCAGGTGGCGTTCGATTGTGGACGGGGGTCATCACGGGCACTCGGACCAGACTACGTTTATGAAGTCCCATAGGCAGTCGGGTGCAATGCATTGTGTGTTTTGACACGTTCCCCCATCCTTGTTCTGGTACTTGTGCCACAGCAGACGTTCTGTCGATTGAGCCTTGTGCGCCCAACATCGTGTTACCAGTTTGTGGTTTGTCCCTTTTCTGACTCCTGTCAGTAATTACTCATCCATGCTGACAGGGGTGATCCGACAAGCTTTGCTGTTGCTGTTTCTGAAACAGCAAAACTTGTCGGATTCTGAAACAGCATCCAAGCTTTGCTGTTTCAGGAATGCTCAGGCTTAGTCATGTGACCAAAACAATTTGGCTCTTGTAATAGTCACTCAAATCTTTACTCCTGCATCCAACACATTGACTATTACAACTGATTGTTCACTTACCATCTAATCTCCCCACATGTCCCCACATGTCCCCTCATTCAAAGATGATCAATGCTATTCGCATAACATGTGAGTAGTCATAATGCCAAATACCATACTTGCCCCATGTGTTTCTAAAGCGTGTTTCTGCATAATGAACCAGTCATGTGTTCTGCCTGTGGCTTTACCTCCACATTCAGCAGCGTTTGTCACACATCACATATTGTCACACTGCAGGTGAGGAGTACTTCAGGAAGGACGAGTCACGCACAGAATCAGCTGGCAGTATTTTAATCAATCTTTGAGCTATGTCGCGACTTACTAACGTCAAAAAAATGGTACACATCAAACACTCACCCATCAAAGAAGTAACCTGTAATAATAACATGCACCTGTGACACTAGTCAGGGAATTTAAATAACCCACTGATTAAACTAACCTATGCCCGGTGATTAGCTAAACCGAAACAGCTGTGCTCTGAATCAAAACAATACACAGGAAGTGCTCCCCACTCAACACCACATATGGAAGACAACACAATCGTGGCAGTAACTTTCCACTTCAACAAAGGACTTGTGACAACACTCACGATACGCACGAGTAACATGAAACAAGTCTACACAAAGACATGACCAAACACAGGGAACCTATATACTCTACTAATGAGGAAATGGGCACCAGGTGTGAGCGATGAAGAGACCAGACAATTATGTGATGTGAGGAACAGTGGAGCTAGAAGACAGGTGAAGACGAACGCCGATGCCCGCCCGCAGTTGGCGATAGAATGGCTTCGAAGGGAGCTGTTACACATATTACCTACAAATGAAGTTATTTTAGGGGCAATTTTGTTTAAATACTAGTCTCGGGATGGGACTTTTACATTGATATGAGAGCTGGCTATTTGTTCAGATTGTTTTTGTGTACCCATAAATGAAAAAAAAAATGAAAATCTCTTCTTGACCCCAACCTGTTGAGTGATATTATAATGAAAGTGTATGAAGCTGTTCATGCTGTCATTTATCTTCTCAGTTATCCTAGGTGAGGTGACAGGTTCTGATCCAGAAGTGGCCACAGGTGGCGCTGAGAGGATGGTACTTTACAAAACTGTATTCTCATGAATTTACAATAACAAGGATGAAATCAAAACATTTTTAATTATTTCACACAAAAAAATAATTCACGTTATAATATTTCACATTAGCTAATGTATGTTGAGTATTTTATTGTAGCCTATTGTTTGCATTTGTTTATTACGTGTGTATGTGGTCGGGGATGAATTTACAAACATCCTCAAGCAAACTTTTATTTTGATAAATTCCTAGACAGTGTAGATATTCTTGCACACGTGGTTCATGCATAGAGTTGCTTTCAACTGGCAAAATTCAGCTAACTTCTTCATTTCTGTGATCCTTGTTAATAGTGTGAAAATACACTTGCACCCCCCTTCAGGCAAGTTCATCACATCTCCAGTTGATTTAAACGGCTTCATTTATTGCCATTATAGTGGGGACTTGGATTTTATGGCATGCTTAAGCAAATTCATATTTTCATAACTATTGGCTAATTCAGTGGTCAGCAACCTGAGGCACGTATGCCATAAGTGCCAAATAAGGGCTGTTGTCTTATCATGCCAAGGAACTTGCATAGAAACAAAATGACAGTATTTACAGTGAAAAATATTGATGACATTATAATTACCTAGCATGTTAGCTTTTTATTTTGGGTGCTTGTTTTATTTATAACTTTTTCAAATGTAAATGCCCAACTAAACTGTGCTGATAAGCTCTATACATTGTGAGCAGTTGGCCAGCTTTCTTTCATTTATTTATTTATAAGGTTAAGCATCAAAATGTCATCAGCATATGAAATAACCTACTTTTTTAATCAAGCTAAAGAGGTGAAATATAAAGGTCTTAAGTTGGACAATGAGTTATTCAACAAGGAAATCCATTTACTGATGGGGAATTGATCGAAAGGGTTTTATTCTCAAGTAGTTTTTAAGGTTGATGGAGGGTTTAGGGCAAAATCCTCTCAACTTTTGTATTAAAACATTTACTTGTGTTTATAGTGGCTCTTAGAAAAATGTGTTTGTAAAATCCCCCCTCCCCAGAATATCAATGTTATCAATGCTTAATTTCTGACAATAAAAGGCAAACATTGAATGGTCACGCTTAGAGCTAACAACTAATATATATATGATTTATATATATGATTTATATATCTGATATGTAATAAAATTATGTTTTTATTTAAGAAAGGTACACTTTGAACAGTTAACAGGGTATATTATCTGACTCCCAGGTAATATGTCACCACACTATTACTAATGGAATATTATGTGTCTCCCAGGTAATATGTCACCACACTATTACTAATGGAATATTATGTGTCTCCCAGGTAATATGTCACCACACTATTACTAATGGAATATTATGTGTCTCCCAGGTAATATGTCACCACACTATTACTAATGGAATATTATGCCATAGAGTTTCTATATTATTTTATGTTAAACAAAACTTTATCATTTTAATAACACAATTTTTCACAATATTTAGACACACAAGCAAATCGTTTAAAATAATTTGTAATTCATTACGCATTACATTATGCAATACCTTGATGGGAACAAAATCATTTCTGAAGAATCTTTTAGTTGACACACGCATCATGTTTAGTTTTCATCTTGAGCTAATTGCTTGTGAAGTTTCAATCAGAACTGTAAAACCTAAATCCAGCCTGCCAACTGCCTTCCTATATTAAATCTGTTTTATTACCATCGTCATTGCCAGGACTAATGCACGTTTTCCGACATTCCATGATGTAAGTCTGACAGAGCTCTTTGCGTGTTTTGGGAATGACAAACCGGGTGGCATTCGAGGCAGCCAGTGAAGCCTGACTACTCAAATAAAGTGAACCTGGGATTTTGACCTGCTTGTCTGTACCGGGTCAGGTTTATGGGTGCCACATTTAAATCATTAGCCTCTGACTTCATTTCCTGCCAACTTTCAATAGCATTAAAAACACACCCCTCGACCTTAGCCACCACCAATCAGCCATGTATCTGTAAACTCTCATCTCAAAGCTGGACCATTTGAAGTGTTTAGAAACAATAGAGAACATAACCCCTATTCTGACCCTAAATGTGGCCCCATTCCAGACTGAACCGTAAACACTGCGAGTGAGGTTGCTACTTAGATATTTGGGCCTGCTGGTATTAAAATGACAACTGGAAAAATATAATAAACTATGGATGGAGAAATCCTGCCCCAACACTCAAACTCAACATTTCACTTAAAAACCTTTATATGTTCCCCGCAAACAAATGGATGAAGAAGTTCAACCTGATAATGCTATGATGGTGCACTTTTACACAGGCATCATTGAGTCCATCCTGACCTCCTCCATCACCGTCTGGTATACTGCAGCTACTGTCAAAGACACGGGTTCATCCCCTCAGCAGAGCCGCTCATTGGCTGCAATCTGCCGTCTCTATGCGACCCACACACCTCCAGGACGCTGAGGCAAACGGCACAGATCGAGGCTGAACCCTCTCACCCTGGTTATTGACTATCCAGAACTCTTCCCTCCAGCAGAAGGTTAATGTCTATTGGGACCAAAACCTCCCGCCACAAGAACACTTTCTTTCCTACAGCAGTAGGTCTCAGTAACATGCCCTGGTACCAAATTGACTATAGCTGGATGCACTTACCTAAAGTCATGAAACAGAGAGAGCCTCAGGTCTATTTACATTTGTGCTTTTTAACTAATTGGGGTGGGGAGGGTTACCCATGGGGCTATCCTATCCCATGCATGTCACCCTAAACTTGAACTTAGCTACTCACAAACATTCACTGCATTCTTGGTAAGCAACTCTATTGTAGATTTGTCTTTCTGCTCGTAGACACTGTCCTGCAGAATGGTGAATACAGAGCAATTTAATAGTGTGTACAGAGCAATGTTCGCTGAAACAAAACATGCCATTGATTACTAGGTATGCTTTGGAGGGCGCCTTAACAATCCACGTTGTATTTAAGCCATCATCCAGTATCTACTATTCCTCAAAACGTTCAAAGAAACAGCCAGGTCAACATGTTGCATGTATGAGGAACAGAACAACGTCATAAACATCCCTGATAATTGACACAGAATGACTAATGTCAATCATTTAGAGTTGGGAAGTCACATTTGACTCATCAACTAATTGGGGATGATTTAAAATGGGAGCTGCATTCATGCAACACTTGCATTACTAATCATTTTGTTTGAACGCGTTTCTAAATATTTGTGACCTTTCTTTGTGACGGTTTGGTATGTTACCAATGACTCACCGGTGGGTACATGGACGGACACAGCTCCGCGTGCACTATCATCAGCAGTATCCCCAGCAGCCCGGTGCCCAGAGACCACGCGCACACGCGCTTCTTGTCCTCCAGTAGTACCTTTCTGTCCCGCAGCCGACACAGATTGTTCCCTTCGATCCGAGTCATCCGCATGCCCGGGTGGGACAGTGGCACGGATATCTCCGTCCTGTCACCGCCATTTCTCCTGGAACTGTCCACTGTAGAATGGAGATAGGAGGTGCGGGTTGTCATCTCCATGTCGCAGTCTGCAGTGCGCTGCGGTGGCTCCTCTTGGTGCTGTCGCCTCCTGCTGCCTCGTCCTCTCCGTGTCCGACCTCCCCTCCGTCCGTACTTGTCCCTGAGTGCCAGAAGGCATAGCACGATGGACCAGCTGTGTCCCGGGTCCTCCTCCTTTGCTCCTCTCCGTGGTTCATGAAGGTGTCAGGATAATAAACTCACGCGCTCACCTGCGGGCGCTATTCCTAGATATACTCCTCACCAGCCGCATGTGCTGCCCACCCGAACCACAGGGGGCGCTATTACTCTTCACCACAGGGGGCGCCGGGGCGCTATTCCTATTTGCGTGCTTTATGAGAGAGCGCAAGAGATGTCTGCGATTACAGTTCAGATAAAATATCCAATGTGTTGGGCTACCTTCCATATAAATATGACAATAAAAGCAATGCCGTTTTGCAATAGGCATACAACAATATTGTGTATGCTCCCAAAATGCTATTTATTACTTTCGCATTAAACAACTAAGCTCTCATATATAACCAATAATTGTAAGGTAAACAAAAAGTAATTATAGGAACTAATTACATTTGGCATTTAATCAGTGCACTGACTGGTAACACAGCAATGTGTGAATATACTTTGTGAATAAAGGCGATTCAGATCCTGAACCTATAACTGAAATGACACCTTGGAAGCTCCTGAAGGACCTCTGGTGGACACAGACCTTAGAGTTGAATCTGTATACTGACATTGCCTGTCTCATTCAATTTGTGTGTTCTCTGACTTTCCATATTTCGATAAATGACAAAAGATAGTTTAGCAATTGTGTCACCTCATAGCCCAAATTAAATAGAAATAAATGCATAACCAGTTAAGAGTACTCATATTAACAGTTGGTATAGAATATAACACCTCAGAGGGTTTATTCTTATGAAATGACTTTAACTCAGTTCACATTTCTATGAGATAATTGAGTGCACAAGTAATGTATTGATCCTCCTGGTCAGTGAACCATTATGCAGGTAGGCCTTCTATTATTTAGGGTGACTTACAGTAGGGAGACCACACATGTTCTTACCAACCACGTGTGGAAATAAAACCAACAACCCTGGCATTGCCTGCATCTGTATGGGGTTAAATAATTCTGGAGGGCATAGCAGCTTGCATATTTTCAGTTAGATCGGTATTTATATGGAAGGTTTTGCTAGTGAAGAAAACAACATTTTGTTATTATTCGATTGTTAGTAGCTGATCCTTTACAAAAATCTTGCTTTCTTAATTTTGTGGTTTCCAAGTGTATTTACAGCTTTGTGTCCTTGCAAAACAAACGAACAATCGGTTGGTTGAATATTGTGAAAATCCTTACTATTTTGGCAAAAGGAACAACCAAAAAAATCTTGGGTCAAAATCACATTAAAAAATCCCCTTTTCTTGTAATTATGAACAAGTAAGTTTGTGAAATAAACAGTATTACTTCGGTGAACGACAAGATCATGCTAATTCTTCTGATTATCTCAGCTCTGAAGACAGAGGCGCAAAAGCACAACAAGACCAGGAAAACCATGCTATGGATTTACCCTCCATTACTTCCTTCACCCTCTCTGGGTGATGCTGGCACATTTGCACACTATGTTTTTTAACTAGTGTTTTCATAGGTTTGTACATCCAACCGTTTAATTGGGAGACCATTTCTTGAAAACAGAAACTGAAAAATATTAACAAACGTTTATTTAACTCTGTTGAAAGAGTTACTTTCAAAAACGACCAACACCAGCAAAATCCGTGACTTTTTCCTTTCCGATGATATTATTACAATTGTTAGTTCTCTTGGGTTGCTAAATGCTTCACCCAGTGAGCCAACTGTCCTTTAAAGCCCTGAAAATGATGCAACCACCTGAGGGAGTTATGGTCAGTACGCAACACAAACTCCCTACCGAGAAGATAATGCATAAAGAATTTAATGAACGTCACTATCAAAAATTTGCTTGGGTAGGCAAAAAGCGGGGTGGTAATCAGGCACTTTTTCAGCTGCACAAACGCCCGCTGACATTCATCTGAGACTACAACGGCATCAATCAACACCTTTCCTGAAACTACTATGAGACTCTCTATACTGGAGGGACATTAACAGATTATTCAAGTGCCAAAACCAAAGGAAGGCAGCAGGTCCTGATGGAGTCTCTGCCTCCACCCTCAAGCACTTTGCTGACCAATCTGCTGTGTTCACAGACATTTTCAATGAATCATTGGAGTCATGCAGCGTCCCAGCCTGCTTCAAATCCTCCACCATCATCCCAGTTCCCAAGAGACCAAGGATTGCAGAGCTAAATGGCTACAGACCAGTTGCCCTGACCTCTGTGGTTATGAAGTCCTTTGAGCGACTGGTGCGGTCACACCTCAAGACCATCACTGATCCAGTACTAGACCCACTGCAGAGCCAACAGGTCTGTGGACGACACGATCAACATGCTCTCCACTTCATTCTCCAGCATCTTAACTCCTCTGGAACCCATGCCAGAATCCTGTTTGTGGACTTCAGTTCTGCTTTCAGCGCCATATTCCCAGCCCTCCTCCAGGATAAGATATCCACCATGGGAGTGCCTGTGACTTACAGACTTCCTGTCCAACACGAGGCAGCACGTGAGGTTGGGGAAACACCTGTCGGACTCTCTGACCAAGCACTGGGTCCCACAAGGTTGCATCCTAAAATCTATTATTTATTTAGATCAACACTTCATTTTATCCTTTTTTTTTTTAGAAACCTTGCATAGACCCGATCCAAGGATTTGTACATTATAGAGAATATGTTGCTTTTTTAGACCACTCACTGGAATCTAGCTTAACAAACCTGGTTCTGGGAGAATCCCAAGACATTTTTGTTCATGATATCAGCATAACAAAGCTTGAGGGCGTAATTTTTTTTAGAAGTAGTCCTATAATTATATCACTTGACCTCACACAAATTGCAACATACGCTATTTTACTTCCCCCTTAAGGTATCAGAGAAACCCGTGAAACAAAAAAACATTATGTTTAGCGACAAATACATTTCAAAACACATTTTGGCTATAATAATCATTAGTTTATGAAAATAATGATATAGATCATTACTCAATTTCATTTGGCAGACTTTTACATAATGTAATAGAATTTAACATATTGTAATTTTCAGCTTACAATGAATACTTTTTTAGCTGCTGCGGTGATAACACTCAAGCAGAAGCTGCTACAAGCTGCTAAACTGCAATCACAGTTTGCATTTTTAGTGATCAAAGGGAGTACTACTTTGATTATGGTTACTCTACTTGTTTATACCTGTTTACTCTCTGATGTTTGCACCAAAAAAATAACACTATGAAAAACATAGGGTTATTTATTTCGGGTTATTTATATGTCCAATTTTTGGAAAGGAGTTCAGTTAGAAGTTGGTAGCATGCTTAGTATGTACGATGTCCTGGGTTCAATCCCCAGATTCTCCCCAGGTTGCCGTTGCAAATGAGAATTTGTTCTCAATCAGCCTACATGGTTAAATAAATAAAAAAACATGCAGTTATACAGTCTGAACAGACTCATGATGAAATCATTTAGGAGAGAGGTCAGTTGAGTTTGTGGGAAATTTAATTTTATTGTGCTTGCATTATGCAATATTAGGGTGTTTCTGTGGCCAAAAATATCCTTAATTATGAATTAGACCTACTCATCATGTAATAGTTTGTAAAAGGTCTGAATTTTTTTTTTGTTAATTCCCTAGTTAATAAACCCTTAAGCCTACTGTAGATGCTAGGCGGGTCTGTAAAGACAGTTGATGGTACACATAACTAGGTACAGCTGTCAATCCAATTATTTAAGATTTGCTGGATTCTTTGAAGTATTGGGGCCATGTACACTATTGTCACTTTGGGTGAACCCCACATCTACCCTAAGTTTCAAATTGCTTGCTTGATTGTACAGCACTTCACTGTCCCAGTAGTTAGGGGGTGGCATTGTCAATTGTAACTGTACAACAACTACAGTATCAAGGAATGTCTCCATCCCTCATGGAACCTTTAGATTCAAGGTGTTATCTTATACAGCCTGCGTTTGGACAAATACAAATATATCCCTATACAGTAATGTCTGTATGAAACATTAACACAAAAAGCATAACAATTGCAAAAATACTTTTTTTCTGTTGGTTAATTTAATGTTATGTGCAGTCAAAGATGGAAGGTATAAAAACAAACAACATTAAATTGAATTGTCTCATACAGAAATAATCATGGAATTACTGAGTACTCCTCTGTACTCAAAGGCAAAAAAAGTATTAAAAGCACTCACTGCTGTAAATTGGTCAGGATTAAAAAATCTGATAAATGACTTAAATGTAAAAGTGAATAAATATGCAAAAGCAGAACAATAGGCTAATAAAAGTGAGTATAATAATAACGGTATGAAATTATGAAATAAAATTCATAAAGCTACACAATTGGTCCCCCACGTGTTTTTCATTTCCAGTGTAAAAAAAATCTATTTACAGTAAATTATTGAAGGCTTCAATATACAGTGAATGCAATTCAGGCAAGACCCAAAAACAACAACCTCTTAAAAAGCGTAAAATGGACATAATTATTACATACATGCATCAATATACCCTGGATGTACAAAATACAGGCAACTCGATTGTACAAATGTTTTGGTGCCACCTACAGGTGGACAATTATACTAGAAAAACAGACATAAAACAGACATTAAAAATTAATAAAAGGTCACATTATGTACAAAAAGCTTCAGGTTGATGTGTTCATTATTACAAACTAAAATAAATATTGGTGCGCTAGATAGAAAATAATAACCGTAAATAAATTGTTAAAAATGGTTAATCACAGCACATTGGACTCCAGAATAGCATTGCACACTGACCATGTGGGAACCTATGGTATCATTGGCATAGTCCACTATATTGTAATGATGTGCAGTTTATGTGCAGCTTCTGAGAACTCAACACAGTACATATATTAATACATTGGCTATCATAATAACCTATACCCTACAGTGCACACTAAGGCCCTGTAGAGGTAAACAAATGAAAAGTGAGTATACCATATTGTTAAAACATAGCTATGGCTTCAGCTTATTGTTGAGTCTCCTGAGATCTGCACCGAAAAAAAAAGGAATTTTGTATCACACCAGTCAACTGGTCAATATGCAACACTGTCTAGCAGCCATAAGATAGACACTCCAGCAATATTAATAGACACCTTATAATCAGTGGATTAATCTAAAATAAAACCAACTGGCAGCTTTCAGGGAAGCCCCAGTCTAATTATTTGCTAAATACCTGTTATTGGTTTATTCCCTGTTTATTTCAGTAACATTTCTACCTAAGAACGTTACATATAGAGGAAAATCAATAAAACCAATTAATTATTTATGAAAGTGCTAAGCAACCAATTAATTACTGAATCAAATATTAAACCAATCATGGTATGACCCCACTAACCACTGAAACAGAAATTGCACATAACCCACCCATTGAAAGACCTGCAAATTACTGGCGAAGAAAATGTTGGTAGAGTCAAAATTTCCGATTTACCCCGATCCCACTGCGGATTTAACCCTTCACAGCCCCCCATGGTTGCAGAGTGGCATGTGGCACGATGAATTGCGGGGGTGGTTGGGGCACGACGTAGTAGCCAAGCACTGAAGGAGGTGGAGGAGCACTGAAGGAGGTGAGGAATACAGGACCCTTATTCTTGTAAGGTGTTGGCCACACCGGGGCAGGATGATAGAAGTAACGTATAGAGCTGGGTTGAATCTGAAGAGAGATCAGTTATTAAATGATATCCAGTTAGAGGGGCTCATTCTGAATGAGCAGGATAACGTGTTATGTGAATCTACTTTTCAACAATGCTACTGTGTGGATATCACATATTGTTATATTTAGTATCTTTTTAAATTCATGTGGAGTAACAGAAGTTCTTACCGGTGCTTGGGTGAGTTTTTGTTTAGCATGTGTCTTCAGGACACTGTCCCGAACCCTGGGAATCATCGTAATCACACAGCTCTTGCTCTCAAACACAGTTTTCTTTTCCTCTTTTCTTCCTTCCGTCTCGCCATTTTTCCCCTCGTCCTCTGTATCGCTGGAGACCGCGGAGCCACAGTCGGATGAGGTGGCAGAGTGGTAGTCTGATGTGTCCAGATCTACATCTTTGTCCCCCTTCACAGGTTTCTCTCCAGGTTTGAAACGAGCTACTGTGAAGTACCTGCAGTTCTCCCCTGACCTTTGCGAAAGAAAAAACAATACATTCTGCATTTTTTATGACATTAATCTGTATACACGTGTAACAGCTTAACTCATAGCAATTTCTTGCATGAAATAGCCTTAATTTCTCAAAACATGAATAGAAGAACGTTCTTTATTTCTGGACATTTAAAGTCTGTGATTGAACCCAGAAACGCTAATACTCCAGTTGCTGTACAGAAACTATTCTAAATTAAAGCCAGCAATGCTAACATACAGGTAATCGCAAAATGGGTTTCTAATGATCAATTAGACTTAAAATAACAAGCCTGGAATATCCATTGCGTCTTTGAAATACAGATACTCCATTTAAAATCAGCCGTTTCCAACAACATTAACAGTGTCTACAAAGGCATTTCTACGTCGTCCCAAACCTCTGAACGATAGTGAACATTATGTAAAGGCGGTGTATATTAATGGACACAGTTAAAGTTTTCAACCACCATATTACATGAATAATGATGAACCTGACCAATGACAGTATGATCGTACCTGACCAATGACAGTATGATCGTACATGAATAATGATGAACCTGACCAATGACAGTATGATCGTACATGAATAATGATGAACCTGACCAATGACAGTATGATCGTACCTGACCAATGACAGTATGATCGTGCATGAATAATGATGAACCTGACCAATGACAGTATGATCGTACATGAATAATGATGAACCTGACCAATGACAGTATGATCGTACATGAATAATGATGAACCTGACCAATGACAGTATGATCGTACATGAATAATGATGAACCTGACCAATGACAGTATGATCGTACCTGACCAATGACAGTATGATCGTGCATGAATAATGATGAACCTGACCAATGACAGTATGATCGTACATGAATAATGATGAACCTGACCAATGACAGTATGATCGTACATGAATAATGATGAACCTGACCAATGACAGTATGATCGTACATGAATAATGATGAACCTGACCAATGACAGTATGATCGTACATGAATAATGATGAACCTGACCAATGACAGTATGATCGTACCTGACCAATGACAGTATGATCGTGCATGAATAATGATGAACCTGACCAATGACAGTATGATCGTACCTGACCAATGACAGTATGATCGTACATGAATAATGATGAACCTGACCAATGACAGTATGATCGTACCTGACCAATGACAGTATGATCGTACATGAATAATGATGAACCTGACCAATGACAGTATGATCGTACCTGACCAATGACAGTATGATCGTACATGAATAATGATGAACCTGACCAATGACAGTATGATCGTACATGAATAATGCATGAACCTGACCAATGACAGTATGATCGTACATGAATAATGATGAACCTGACCAATGACTGTATGATCGTACATGAATAATGATGAACCTGACCAATGACAGTATGATCGTACATGAATAATGATGAACCTGACCAATGACTGTATGATCGTACATGAATAATGCATGAACCTGACCAATGACAGTATGATCGTACATGAATAATGATGAACCTGACCAATGACAGTATGATCGTACATGAATAATGATGAACCTGACCAATGACAATATGATCGTACATGAATAATGATGAACCTGACCAATGACAGTATGATCGTACATGAATAATGATGAACCTGACCAATGACAGTATGATCGTACCTGACCAATGACAGTATGATCGTACCTGACCAATGACAGTATGATCGTACATGAATAATGATGAACCTGACCAATGACAGTATGATCGTACATGAATAATGATGAACCTGACCAATGACAGTATGATCGTACATGAATAATGATGAACCTGACCAATGACAGTATGATCGTACCTGACCAATGACAGTATGATCGTACATGAATAATGATGAACCTGACCAATGACAGTATGATCGTACATGAATAATGATGAACCTGACCAATGACAGTATGATCGAATAATGACCTGACCAATGACAATAATGAATAATGAACCTGACCAATGACAGTATGATCGTACCTGAATGACAGTATGATCGTATGAACCTGACCAATGACAGTACATGAATAATGATACCTGACCAATGACAGTATGATCGTACATGAATAATGATGAACCTGACCAATGACAGTATGATCGTACATGAATAATGATGAACCTGACCAATGACAGTATGATCGTACATGAATAATGATGAACCTGACCAATGACAGTATGATCGTACATGAATAATGATGAACCTGACCAATGACAGTATGATCGTACATGAATAATGATGAACCTGACCAATGACAGTATGATCGTACCTGACCAATGACAGTATGATCGTACATGAATAATGATGAACCTGACCAATGACAGTATGATCGTACCAATGACAGTATAATGATGAACCTGACCAATGACAGTATGATCGTACCTGACCAATGACAGTATGATCGTACATGAATAATGATGAACCTGAATAATGATGAACCTGACCAATGACAGTATGATCGTACATGAATAATGATGAACCTGACCAATGACAGTATGATCGTACATGAATAATGATGAACCTGACCAATGACAGTATGATCGTACCTGACCAATGACAGTATGATCGTACATGAATAATGATGAACCTGACCAATGACAGTATGATCGTACATGAATAATGATGAACCTGACCAATGACAGTATGATCGTACATGAATAATGATGAACCTGACCAATGACAGTATGATCGTACATGAATAATGATGAACCTGACCAATGACAGTATGATCGTACATGACCAATGACAGTATGATCGTACATGAATAATGATGAACCTGACCAATGACAGTATGATCGTACATGAATAATGATGAACCTGACCAATGACAGTATGATCGTACCTGACCACCAATGAACCTGACCAATGACAGTATGATCGTACCTGACCAATGACAGTATGATCGTACATGAATAATGATGAACCTGACCAATGACAGTATGATCGTACATGAATAATGATGAACCTGACCAATGACAGTATGATGATGAATAATGACCTGACCAATGACAGTATGATCGTACATGAATAATGATGAACCTGACCAATGACAGTATGATCGTACATGAATAATGATGAACCTGACCAATGACAGTATGATCGTACATGAATAATGATGAACCTGACCAATGACAGTATGATCGTACATGAATAATGATGAACCTGACCAATGACAGTATGATCGTACATGAATAATGATGAACCTGACCAATGACAGTATGATCGTACATGAATAATGATGAACCTGACCAATGACAGTATGATCGTACCTGACCAATGACAGTATGATCGTACATGAATAATGATGAACCTGACCAATGACAGTATGATCGTACCTGACCAATGAATAATGATGAACCTGACCAATGACAGTATGATCGTACATGAATAATGATGAACCTGACCAATGACAGTATGATCGTACATGAATAATGATGAACCTGACCAATGACAGTATGATCGTACATGAATAATGATGAACCTGACCAATGACAGTATGATCGTACATGAATAATGATGAACCTGACCACATGAATAATGATGAACCTGACCAATGACAGATGATCGTACATGAATAATGATGAACCTGACCAATGACAGTATGATCGTACATGAATAATGATGAACCTGACCAATGACAGTATGATCGTACATGAATAATGATGAACCTGACCAATGACAGTATGATCGTACATGAATAATGATGAACCTGACCAATGACAGTATGATCGTACATGAATAATGATGAACCTGACCAATGACAGTATGATCGTACCTGAATAAATGACATATGAACCTGACCAATGACAGTATGATCGTACATGAATAATGATGAACCTGACCAATGACAGTATGATGATGAATAATGATGAACCTGACCAATGACAGTACATGAATAATGATGAACCTGACCAATGACAGTATGATCGTACATGAATAATGATGAACCTGACCAATGACAGTATGATCGTACATGAATAATGATGAACCTGACCAATGACAGTATGATCGTACATGAATAATGATGAACCTGACCAATGACAGTATGATCGTACCTGAATAATGATGAACCTGACAATGACAGTATGATCGTAATGAATAATGATGAACCTGACCAATGACAGTATGATCGTACATGAATAATGTGAACCTGACCAATGACAGTATGATCGTACCTGAATAATGATGAACCTGACCAATGACAGTATGATCGTACATGAATAATGATGAACCTGACCAATGACAGTATGATCGTACATGAATAATGATGAACCTGACCAATGACAGTATGATCGTACATGAATAATGATGAACCTGACCAATGACAGTATGATCGTACATGAATAATGATGAACCTGACCAATGACAGTATGATCGTACATGAATAATGATGAACCTGACCAATGACAGTATGATCGTACATGAATAATGATGAACCTGACCAATGACAGTATGATCGTACATGAATAATGATGAACCTGACCAATGACAGTATGATCGTACATGAATAATGATGAACCTGACCAATGACAGTATGATCCTGACCAATGACAGTGAATAATGATGAACCTGACCAATGACAGTATGATCGTACATGAATAATGATGAACCTGACCAATGACAGTATGATCGTACATGAATAATGATGAACCTGACCAATGACAGTATGATCGTACAATAATGAATAATGATGAACCTGACCAATGACAGTATGATCGTACATGAATAATGATGAACCTGACCAATGACAGTATGATCGTACATAATAATGATGAACCTGATGACAGTATGATCGAACCTGACCAATGACAGTATGATCGTACATGAATAATGATGAACCTGACCAATGACAGTATGATCGTACATGAATAATGATGAACCTGACCAATGACTGTATGATCGTATGAATAATGATGAACCTGACCAATGACAGTATGAATAATGATGAACCTGACCAATGACAGTATGATCGTACCTGACCAATGACAGTATGATCGTACATGAATAATGATGAACCTGACCAATGACAGTATGATCGTACATGAATAATGCATGAACCTGACCAATGACAGTATGATCGTACATGAATAATGATGAACCTGACCAATGACTGTATGATCGTACATGAATAATGATGAACCTGACCAATGACAGTATGATCGTACATGAATAATGATGAACCTGACCAATGACAGTATGATCGTACCTGACCAATGACAGTATGATCGTACATGAATAATGCATGAACTCACACCTCTGCCTTAAGTAAGAACATTGTCTCACAGTGTTTTCTTGCGTGCGTGTGTGTGTGTGTACTCGAGCTATTGGCGCAGAGTGACTCACCTTGCACACACCTCCAGTGGGTCGATCCACAACGTGATCTCACGTGGGAGGGCTAGTTGGGCGAGTTTGACCTCACTCTCCATACACGCCCTCAGCACCTCCTCGTCAGACGGCACCCCATCACTCACCCTAATACATCTGAGAGGGATTATATGACAACATATAATATGAAAACATATAACATGACACCGTATAACATGACACCGTATAACATGACACCGTATAACATGACACTGTATAACATGACACTGTATAACATGACACCGTATAACATGACACCGTATAACATGACACGTATAACATGACAGTGACACCATATAACATGACACCATACAATATTACACCATACAATATTACACCATATAACCATACAATATTACACCGTATAACATGACACCGTATAACATGACACCATATAACATGACACCACACACCATATAACATGACACCGTATAACATGACACCGTATAACATGACACCGTATAACATGACACCGTATAACATGACACCAGACACACCATATAACATGACACCATATAACATGACACCATATAACATGACACCACACACCATATAACATGACACCACACACCATATAACATGACACCATATAACATGACACCGTATAACATGACACTGTATAACATGACACTGTATAACATGACACCATATAACATGACACTGTATAACATGACACCACACACCATATAACATGACACCATATAACATGACACTGTATAACATGACACCGTATAACATGACACCATATAACATGACACCACACACCGTATAACATGACACCGTATAACATGACACCATATAACATGACACCACACACTGTATAACATGACACCGTATAACATGACACCATATAACATGACACCACACACCGTATAACATGACACTGTATAACATGACACCATATAACATGACACTGTATAACATGACACCATATAACATGACACCATATAACATGACACCATATAACATGACACCATATAACATGACACCACACACTGTATAACATGACACCGTATAACATGACACCATATAACATGACACCACACACCGTATAACATGACACTGTATAACATGACACCATATAACATGACACTGTATAACATGACACCATATAACATGACACCATATAACATGACACCATATAACATGACACCACACACCATATAACATGACACCATATAACATGACACCATATAACATGACACCATATAACATGACACCACACACCGTATAACATGACACCATATAACATGACACCATATAACATGACACCATATAACATGACACCATATAACATGACACCATCTAAAAATCATAAGACTAACTGCTGAACCAGTGTCAATAATCAAATGGGTCATCTTAAAAACATCCATAAAACCCTGTTCCAGTTTCTCTTCATTTGTTCTCTACCTGTACGCCTGTCCTTTGCTGGGGTTTTCAGGGTACCAGTGGTGTTCATATTTCTCGCACAGAAGTTGACACAGCTTCCCGGCAAAAGCGTTAGCTTTGGTTTCATCCAAACCACCTCGCTCCACAGCTAGACGTTTAAGGAAATTCACCCCAGCCTCGACCTCTCTCTTCATCATCTCTGTAAGGACATACGTTCAATAAACATCAGCCTCTTCTGTAAAGCTGAAAAAGTAGTAGGTTTTACACCCTCCTCCCAACAAACAGGAATTTAAACAACAATTCATAAATTTCTGTACAAATACTACAGGCTTATTTATACTGAAGAAATTTAGCTTGTTCTGTAGACATTGACAGTGCTAGAGGCAATTATTAATTGACCATGAGATCAAACCGTTTTGAACCAATCCCATAATTCCAGATACAGTAGCATTCACTTACCCCAGCTCTTTATATAATCAGTGCACAATTGTTGTGCGCGTTCACTACTTTGACATGCTCTTTTATTTCAGTCACACGACTAAATATAATACGGAGCCCAATAATTATGACTGATTGAAATCAGGGAAACACCATGAACTCTTTATCATGTTCCTCAAAGCATTCCCGGAAAATTTGTGCAGACAAGACACTGCAATCAGGCCAACCAAGTGGTTTAGTGATTCACTTGCTTCAAGGTCAAGTTACAATGCCTGAAGGCGCTTTTCAAAGGGAAACCTGGGGCTCTCAACAGTCCCTCCTCGAACCACTCTCGGTAAGTACTGACCACCGCTGATAGGGGGCGCTCTAAAAACCATGCCATTTTAGAAATGCTCTGACCCCGGCGTCTGGCCAGGGTTAAATTTGCTCGGGTCTTTCACTCCTGCCCATTTCTCCTGCACTCAACAGGAAGACTACAATAACTGATTGTTTGCTTAACATCTTATCTAACCAAACTGATAATTGATAGGAATACGTGTGGACATATTGGTGAAGGTCATTCCTTAATCTAAACCAAACATGTTGTGTCTCTGTGCATATGACATGCATCTGCACTTCTGTGTGGGGGGTTCAGAGTGAGTGAAACTGACTGAGGACCGAACAAGCTGTGTGTCTGTCTGTAGTCTCTAAGACCATGAATAATAGAACAGCATGACAGAGCGTACCACATTGGGATGTAGACATAAATGCATTAACAACTACACCAATGGTGAGGTGATAACAGGGGCGGTACACTTGTGCTTCGAATATATAAGCATGGAACATTTTTTATCAACTATATTAAGTAAATGAACATTTACATATACATGTACATGTTCTATTTCAAAACACAATTTCTCTGAACCATTTCAAAACATATTTGAAAATGTGTCATTAGCATTGTTCACTATAAAATTACATATATTGATTAATTAAAATGGATGATACTAAAAAATCACTTCGGTGAATTATATTTTGCGGCTTGTAGATGCGTCATGTGCTTCATATTTAAAAAAGAATCACAAGCAGAATAAACGTGTTGTTGATTTGTTAAATACTGTTCTGTTTAGAACACTCTTATGTTTAAATTGAATTGACAAGAATCTATGTTGGTTTTATGACTCCGTAATGCATTTTCTGATCAACCAATCTGTGACTGAGGGTGTAACGAAAGATTTTGTCAGCTCGTTTGCTAAAGATCTGAGCGGTGGAAGTTAGCATGAGAAGATTGCGTTAAATGAATGAGTCGTAGAACTAGATTCACCTTAAGTAAGAGACCATGTAAAAGTATGACAACATCAAGTAGCTTAGGGCCTAGATACGAGCCCTGGGTAACACCAGAGATGAGGCCAATGGGAGGACAGACATGCTCTCTAAATTAAGGTAAGATGCAATTGAAGAACTATGAAGAGTCCGTGACACCAAGTCTGGAACAGGCAGAGAGAATGATTTGACGGTCCAGGTCATCAAATATCCCTGTAATGCTATGCCAAATTATGTATATACAATGTTGTCATGTATCACACCGATATGGAGCACTTTTGTTGTTCAAATGGAATTTAAAAAATACCAGATCTCCACCATTCGACACACCACATTTGTTTTATGTTTGAATAATGTACAGCTGCCTCCATTAAGTAGAGACAGTTACATCAAAACAGTTATTTTGTCGTATCCATATGGAAATATGATTAATAGATGAATATGCGCAAAAGGAGAAAATGTCCGGAGGCTGATGTCAGATCAAAACAAGAAACAACTTAAACAGGCTCTGAATGCTTGGCAAAGGATCACACCAAGAGTTTAGTGACGCCAGTGGGTGGATGACTCTGTAATTGAATCCAAGGGATTTGCAAGAAAATACAAAGTTTTATACCTCCTATATTTGGCTTCATCTGAATGGTTTTACTACTTACGCACGAATAAAAAACAGGGATGGAACTGTTATTACGACTTGGTAAAACATACATCTCTGGAAAAAGCGAAATATGAGTTTGTTTATACTTTTGCCTCTCACGAATCTTTTGTTAAAGCAAAAGTATAAATTTCTCAAACTGTTAAAAATGTATTGTAAGATACCTTACATTTATTTATTAGATCAAATATTTGTTTACGCGCAATAATTACACATGCCAATTTTCCAGCTACAGTATCTGTTCAATCTAGGTCAGAATACCATTCAGACAAATTGGGTTGGTTAAGGGCAGGCCACGCTGTTGTTTGTATACAGGCTATCATAACGCCACACCGTTGTTTGTATACAGGCTAGCATAACGCCACCATTGTTTGTATACAGGCTAGCATAACACCACACCGCTATTTGTATACAGGCTAGCATAACACCACACCGCTATTTGTATACAGGCTAGCATAACACCACACCGCTATTTGTATACAGGCTAGCATAACGCCACACTGCTATTTGTATACAGGCTAGCATAACGCCACACTGCTATTTGTATACAGGCTAGCATAATGCAAATTGACCTGGCCCCGTTGACATGGGAATTGACCACATATGCAAAACATGTGCTATAAAATACAGAGCAAAGGTACACTTCTGATCAGACTCAGTTTCTATTAAATAATGTCAGTGACAAAGTGAATATGTTCAGGAACTACTGGTGTAATGCATTAGATTTAATATGTTTGTAGATACGAGTAAGCAATACTTTCTGAATCATTGTGGCTTTTAATTGTATTGGGCCAATTGTGTCAAACATATTTAAAGCAAACACATTATTATAATAAAAACACACAGACTGAAGGATGTGTATAACGTACCCTTATGGTTTTCAACTAAAACCCGTACCAAAACAATTGGGTATATGCGCAACAAAACAAAGGTCTGGACAGAGGACTTCGCTGATTAAGAGGTTCTGATAAACTGATTTAGGTTTCAACACATGATTGTCAGTTATGCACATAAAACAGTGGTTCCACACAATAACTTTTAGTTACTTTAACAATGGTTTCTATTTCTAAGTCATCACACACAAAAATATGCATTC
Source organism: Dallia pectoralis (assembly GCA_029465975.1). Taxonomy (NCBI): domain Eukaryota; kingdom Metazoa; phylum Chordata; class Actinopteri; order Esociformes; family Umbridae; genus Dallia; species Dallia pectoralis. The sequence continues at coordinate 18,036,788 of CM055738.1, read as the reverse complement.
TTATTTTATTTATAAAAGAACTTCAGACAGTAGTTCTTCAAGCCATGTTTATTGCATTTAAACTGCAGATAATGTAAAGCATACTGAAATGAGATGCGCACATGAACTTGCAAGGCATGCAAAGTATTTTCAAGGACTTTGGAGAATTACAATGTAACCTTGTAACAACAAGGTTGGCACAGGGAGGTTGGCACAGAGCTATGCCCACTGTGTCTCTCTGGTGCAGCAACATGTCTTGGTACAGCGACACCCCGCACAACTTTGCCGTAAAGCAGCTCCACAAACTCCCTGTGTGACTTTGCTGGTGTTTTTTTTGAGTGTGCACAGCTCCTTGTGCATGATGCAATGTCCACGAAATGTAAAACCTCGTGCACCACCTATTAGCTTTATGGTGCACTGAGTCATATTGTATCAGTTGGTCAGATGAGTCCACGTCTCCCATGTACTTATTGTACTCCAGGACAGGGGAGGGGAACAATGACTTCCTCCCAGATTCCATCCCTGTTTTTCTGCTTTCTCTATACAGTCTCACCCGAGTGTGATTGGTGAACACTGGAACACGTATTCACCTGGCGGTTGTCCATCCACTTCGTAGAGGTCGTCTTCTCGTATCCACCTCAGTGACCCTCTGGGAGAGTTTCTGTGATGATATTTGCCTTTGTTTTGGGGATCTCTTTTTCGCTATCCCGAACAGTACCACAAGCCCCAATCTTCAAGTACCACAGATGTTTAAAAGGTTTAGGGCTTGTGTCAAAATTGTCACAATACAGTTGGCAGCCCGTTCCAAGGAATGCTGGGTTGATTAGCTGCACTACAGAATAAAAAAATCAGCACAGAGCCCGAGGCAAACTTGCTCTTCCCAGTATATTGAAGTATGTGGCGTATCCGTTATAAGAGTCCACTAAAACAAAAAAGGTTGAAGCCCCATTTCGTTGGCTTGGCCTTCATGTATTGCGTCATACTTGTTTTGACCCTGGATGCCACCATCCTCTCATTCATAGAGATGTTCTTAAGTGGGTGGTAGAAGGCCTCGCATGCCGTTCTGATTGCTTCCATGAGCGACTCTAGTCTAAATAAAGCATCATAGTCCGACGTTTCCTTTTTTCTGTCATTTAGGACGTCTTCCGCCGAGTCGCTCATGTGAAGGTTCCATGATATAACACAGAAGAACCTGTCCCCTGACATTGCTGTTGTAGGAAATGGTACTGTAAAAAAAAAAATCTGTCTCCAATAGTATTTCACAGCAGGTAGCTTTAGAATTGCTATGTAGAGTAGCAATCCGAAAAAATGTCAAAAGCTCAGGAGGGTTGATTGGAGACCATTCATATTTTTTGCCTGCGATCTTGTTTTCACACAATTGCACCCCATGGTTCCTGTTTGGGCAGAATTTTGGAAGTAACAGTGGAACATCGCCATCTTTCTCTGTCTTCAACCCTTTGATAGGTTCAGTTGTAGACTCTGGAGCCAGGAGTAGTGATCGAGACAGTGATGCTTGCCTGAGGTTTTATGGCCTCATGTAGTGGATGAGTTAGTTGGTTGTGGTGGGCAGAAGATGCACTTGGTTGAGGAGAAAAGGCAGAAGGCGTGGTTGGTAGAGTTTCTAATGTCGTTGAGGTCGGTAGAGTTTCTAATGTCGTGGAGGTCGGTAGAGTTTCTAATGTCGTGGAGGTCGGTAGAGTTTCTAATGTCGTGGAGGTCGGTAGAGTTTCTAAAGTCGTGGAGGTCGGTAGAGTTTCTAATGCCTTGGAGGTCGGTAGAGTTTCTAATGTCATGGAGGTCGGTAGAGTTTCTAATGTCGTGGAGGTCGGTAGAGTTTCTAATGTCGTGGAGGTCGGTAGAGTTTCTAAAGTCGTGGAGGTCGGTAGAGTTTCTAAAGTCGTGGAGGTCGGTAGAGTTTCTAATGCCTTGGAGGTCGGTAGAGTTTCTAATGTCGTGGAGGTCGGTAGAGTTTCTAATGTCGTGGAGGTCGGTAGAGTTTCTAATGTCGTGGAGGTCAGTAGAGTTTCTAATGTCGTGGAGGTCGGTTGAGTTTCTAATGTAGTACTGCAGTACTGCATTGTAAACACTTCGTTCACAAAAAGTTCCCAACCATCTTCCAGAGCATTTACTGACTAAAATACCCACTTCTCACTTTAGCTCAGTGGAGCTGTAAATAGTAGCAACTATTCACTGAACTGAGCTGGGGGATAGCCCATCACTGCAAAAAAGTAATACAGGAGCATTTGTTAAAATACTACCATTTTATTGTACTTAGTACTCACACATCCTCGGCTGGGTCTATACAGTCTTCATATATCTCTTTGTCACCTGACAAAAAGTTGCCCTATCCAGAATCCTCATTGGATACTTTGTCACCACTATCAAAATCAATTATTCGGCTTCATGCGAAGGACAGACCAGGTAAGCCCAAACGGATAGTGCGGGTGAACTGGGAACGGCTGGAGGAGGCCCCTGTCCGAAAGATCTTCAACTCACACCTCCGGCGGAGCTTTTCAGGCATCCCTGTGGAGGTTGGGGGCATTGAACCTGAGTGGGCAATGTTCAAAGCTTCTATTGCTGAAGCTGCGGCGGTGAGCTGTGGTCTCAAGGTCCTAGGTGCCTCAAGGGGTGGTAACCCTAGAACACCGTGGTGGACCACGGTGGTCAGGGAAGCTGTCCGACTGAAGAAGGAGGCCTTCAGGGATATGCTAGCCCTGGGGACTCCGGAGGCAGTTGCAGGGTACCGACAGGCCCTGCAGAGGCAAAGTGTGGGAGAAGTTTGGAGAAGCTATGGAGAAGGACTTTCGGTCGGCACCAAAATGCTTCTGGAAAATCGTTCGGCACCTCAGAAGGGGAAACGGGGAACCATCCAAGCTGTGTACAGTAAGGATGGGACACTGTTGACCTCAACTGATGATGTGATCGGGCGCTGGAAAGAGCATTTTGAGGAGCTCCTGAATCCGACCTACACGCCCTCTAGTACAGAGGCAGAGCTGGAGGCTGATGGAGGGTCATCGTCAGTTTCCCTGGGGGAAGTCGCTGAGGTAGTCAAACAACTCCACAGTGGCAAAGCCCCAGGGACTGATGAGATTCGTCCAGAAATGCTAAAAGCTTTGGGTGGGGAAGGGCTGTCTTGGTTGACACGCCTCTTCAACATTGCATGGAAGTCTGGGACAGTGCCAGAGGAGTGGCAGACCGGGGTGGTGGTTCCCCTCTTTAAAAAGGGGGACCAGAGAGTGTGTGCCAATTACAGAGGTATCACACTCCTCAGCCTCCTGGTAAAGTGTACTCCAAAGTGCTGGAAAGGAGGGTTCGGCCAATAGTCGAACCTCAGATTGAAGAGGAACAATGCGGTTTTCGTCCTGGCCGGGAACCACGGACCAGCTCTTTACTCTCGCAAGGATCCTGGAGGGGGCCTGGGAGTATGCCCATCCAGTCTACATGTGTTTTGTGGATCTGGAGAAGGCGTATGACCGGGTACCCGGGATCTTTTGTGGGAGGTGCTGCGGGAGTATGGGGTGAGGGGGTCTCTTCTCAGGGCCATCCAATCTCTGTACGCTCAAAGCATGAGCTGTGTCCGTGTCCTCGGCAGTAAGTCGGATTTGTTCCAGGTGGGGTTGGCCTCCGCCAAGGCTGCGCTTTGTCACCAATCCTGTTTGTAATATTCATGGACAGGATATCAAGGCGTAGTCATGGGGGGGAGGGGTTCCCGTTCGGTGGGCTGATGGTCACATCACTGCTTTTTGCGGATGACGTGGTCCTGATGGCCTCATCGGTCGGTGACCTTCAGCACTCACTGGATCGGTTCGCAGCCGAGTGTGAAGCGGCTGGGATGAGGGTTAGCACCTCCAAATCTGAGGCCATGACTCTCAGCAGGAAACCGGTGGAGTGCCTACTCCGGGTAGGGAATGAGTCCTTACTCCAAGTGAAGGAGTTCAAGTACCTCGGGGTCTTGTTCGCGAGTGAGGGAACAATGGAGCGGGAGATTGGTCGGAGGATCGGAGCAGCGGGGGCGGTGTTGCATTCGCTTCACCGCACCGTTGTGACGAAAAGAGAGCTGAGCCGAAAGGCAAAGCTCTCGATCTACCGGTCAATCTTTGTTCCTACCCTCACCTATGGTCATGAAAGCTGGGTCATGACCGAAAGAACTAGATCGTGGGTACAAGCGGCCGAAATGGGTTTTCTCAGAAAGGTGGCTGGCCTCTCCCTTAGGGATAGGGTGAGAAGCTCAGTCATCCGAGAGGAACTCGGAGTAGAGCCGCTGCTCCTTTGCATAGAAAGGAGCCAGTTGAGGTGGTTCGGGCATCTTGTACGAATGCCACCTGGGCGCCTCCCTAGAGAGGTGTTCCAGGCACGTCCAGCTGGGAGGAGACCTCGGGGAAGACCCAGGACTAGGTGGAGAGATTATATCTCCACACTGGCCTGGGAACGCCTCGGGATTCCCCAGTCAGAGCTGGCTAATGTTGCCCGGGAAAGGGAAGTTTGGGGTCCCCTGCTAGAGCTGCTACCCCCGCGACCCGACCCCGGATAAGCGGTTGAAGATGAGATGAGAGATGAGAGATGCGAAGGATAAAAAAATGCAATTTTGTGAAACTATTACAAATATATATTGGTTTATCAAAAAAAGTGTATGCCTTGATATCTATGTATTCACTTGATCTGTTGGTAAAGCTTGCTGGGTAGTTGTGCAATTCACAGTAAAGACAAAACAACCTCATATTGGCTGTCAAACATGTGAAAACATGTGGAAAGAAATTTTGATTTGACGTGTGATTATGTAAAAAAGTTCTTCATTGAGTCAAATTGGTGTTAGTTATATCCTAGAAAAAGGACTTTGACAACCAGGTGACCTAAAACTTTGCCAGCGTGGGGAGATGGCAGTGAAATAAGGTAATAAACATGGCATATAACGTTCATTGAACGGTATCCAACATCTGAAAAAAATATGCAGTCATGTTTACTTTAAGCCCCCATACTAAATCGATCACACCACAAGTCAATTTGTGTGTACAACTCTGAAGGTTGCAGAGCTTACTTACTGCCATGCCCTTAAGGAAGCCTGTATTGGACTTCCTTATTTTGGTAGTTTGATTGTATGCGAGGCAAATCGCTAGGTAGTTAACAAACTATATGCAAAACAAAATGAAATGTCATAAAGACTGAATTGAGAGGGATTGGGGGCTGCTTCGTCTCCTGTCTCCTGATTTCCTGGTAAAACACATTTAAAATAGGATTCAATTAACCATAATGCCAAAGCAAAAACAAGTTCTCTGAGACCATGAGAAATAAGATTCTCTGATCGAAAAGATAGAACTTTTTGGCCTGAATGTGAAGGGTCATATCTGAAAGAAAACAGGCAGTGCTCATAATCTGGCCAAATTCCATTACTACATTAAGGCTTTGCAGCAGCATATTGCTGTGGGTGTGTTTCTCAGCAGCAGAAGCTAAGAGACTTGCCTGTGAACAATGAAAGATGAACCGAGCAAAGTACAGACAGTTACTAAATCAAGTCTTCAGTGCAGTGGAGACGCTTTTCAGACTGAGCAAACAATTCCCTTTCCAACAGGACAACAACCTCAAGCACAGACAAGACAATGCTGTCCATATCAACACACCCACACACACACACCCACACACACACCATTAGTCTGTGTTTAGCGTGAAAAAATACTATCATTAAACAGCACAACAGTTTTCAGTCATACTGACATAATTGCAAAAGGGGTTTATAATGATAAACTAGCCTTAAAAGTATAAACCTAAATTACTAAAACAACAGGTCATGGATACAGAGGAGTTCTGGTTGATGATAAAGAACATCTGTACACCTTAGTAGATATTACATTGAAAACCAGCCGTTCCAAGCTACAATAGTCATTTACAACAAGGACTACACTGTATTTCTGATCAATTTGATGTTATTTCAATGAACACAAAAGGTTTCCTTATTTCAAACAATGACAATTATAAATCACCCCCAAACGTGTAAATGGTAGTGTATAATTTCATACACACAGGTGATCTAGTTGAATCATGGACAAAGTTAAACACACACAAAAGAATAGTAATCTCAATGTTTAAACCCAAATGTAATTAATCTGTGTAGTTTGATAAAACTTTCAGGCACAGATGACTGACTAATGACACATTGTTCTATGTGACTAACTCAGTCTGGCAACCTACTAATACTAACTCCAGACTTTTAACAGTCGAACGCATTGTCTAGAACCCTATATGACTCTATGGTTCCGTTTAGTAGAAACCGGTTCTCCTGATTCCAAACAAAGAACGCGTGGTCGATGCAATGAAGTACATCCTGTGACACGTGGGGGGAAATATCCCACACAATAAAACACATACTATCGATCCAACTGTTAAGTGATATAATAAAACGTGTACATAATAAAGTGGTATTTAGAAAAGTGGCACTTAAAAAAGGTTACCAACCCGACTTCAGGAATTGCCTTTATCGTTTATAAACAGGGGGTTTCCCCACGATGTGGCGCAGAATAGTTAGAAAACTTTGAAAAGCACTTTCGATCTGAAAGCCGAAATCCCCTGATAGAAACTGTTAAAGTTATAGTGAATCGTTTAGATTCCGCGTTTAACCCCAAACACAATAAAATGCAACCTTCTTAACATAATGGCACTTGATTAGGGAATATAAATATATATATAGGAGTGAAATTAAACCCCTGGCCTGGTTTAAGTCTGTTTTCTAAGAGCACCATGTTGGTTAAAACATTACATTTCCTATTGATTTACACATTTTTATAATAGCTAAACAAATGAAATCTATTTTAAATCGCGTATGAACATACTATTTACATATTTGTATAATTAACAATATTTCTCACTTACCGATAATAATAACAGTAGTTTTGAGTCACGGCCGTCTTCTCACTTTATCCTCAGATTATTACTTGACGAGTGGTTCTGTGATCCGCACATGTGACATGTTTCCGTGATACTGTAAACTCATAGATAGTGTGTGTGAGCGTGTGCGTGCGTGTGCGTGCGTGCGTATAGGGGTTCAATCCAGACGTAACATTACGGTCAAAGTGACTCATTTCCTGGTTCTGTGTGATGAGCAACACGCTGCTGTCAGAACGTGCCTTTTGCTTATTTAATCCAGTGCCCAATTATGGTAAACCCCGGTCTACATAAACCTGTAAGATGTCATCAGATCGTTGATCTAAACGTTGTCAAATTCATTTTAAAACATCTTGCACTCTTTTGAAACAGTATTCCGCTTAGTTGTTGCTTTTGTTGTTGCTGGATTAGTTGTTGAGCTATTACCATTATCTATTAAATAGAGACTAGTAATACTAGAATACTGGCTTGTAGTTTTGTATTTGTAGATATTTATTGAAATAGTGATTAGTAACTAATAACAATGAACTAGTTACTTTGGGGAATACATGTTAAACAGCTTGCCATACTAATCATCGTATAACGTTATATTCCTACTCCTAAACAAATGAGTAATAAACAATAGGCCAAATGCTTGACTTGTAAGCTGACAAGTCACTTTAATGTGAAAGGCCACTCTTCTAAAATGTGTTTATTTCAGTGCTTTTGGCTGTGTTTAGTTGTCCCGGGATGAGGGCCTCATATCAATTAATCAAAGTTGTTACAAAGTGCTTTTACAAACACCCAGCCTAAATCCGACAGAGCACACATCAACTAGTTGATACACGGCGGCTAGGAAAAACTCCCTGATGGGTCAAATTTATGAAGAAAACCCCTTCATAATGGAGGAAAATTTCTCTGAAAACTATAGAAACGTAAGGCACTTGTAACAATTCCGGTCAGACGGGATTGTTCCGGTTTGTTCCGGTTCAGGTTTTCTTTGTCACCTGTCATTTGCCCTGTCTTTGTTTGGTTTTTCCTGCTCATGTTTGAGGTAATCAGTTCATTCCGTTCACCTGTGTTTGGACCGTACCTGTTGCTGTTCTCCCCATTAGTTCTCCCCTGTGTTTGCGAGTCCTTGTTTTGTCAGCATTTGTGTGCCGTGTGAAGTATGTGGCTCGTGTTCTGCTCGTGTGTGGATTTAATTACCGTTGTTTAAATGTACCTCTGCGACAGGTCTCCAGGGTCTGGAAGAGTAGGAATTTGTTTTGAATAGAGCATTACGGTCTTGTAATTCACTTAACATCCGAATAGAGACACATTCATTTTTTAGCTCCTGCTGGAAACATGCCTAAAAAGTAGCCGGAACAGATCCCACAGATGCTAAAACGAATTAAGATTAAGGAAGGCCACTGTCTACTACACCTTGAACCCTTGATCATGTTCCTCAAACCATTTGCAGACATTGTGTGCAGAGTAGCTGGCCATGCTTTTCACCCCAAGCTAACTGCTCTAAAACTCCAATAGCCTCATCCCCCACGCCGTATAATTCAGCTGGGCTGGATAATCTGGACCCCTCGTTTCTAAAATTATCTGCAAATATTATTGCTGCCCTCAACACCAGCCTGTTTAACCTATCTCTCTCATATTCTGAAGTCCTGAGAGATTAGAAATCTGCGGCAGTCATTCCCCTGTTCAACGGTGGCGACACCCTCGACCCCCAACTGCTACAGACCAAATCCATCATAACCGGTTTTTCCAAAGTTTTTGATAAACTGGTCAACAAACAAATTGTCAACAATCTTGAATCCCACTGTATTCTTTCTGCTATGCAGTCTGGTTTTGTGCTGGTCATGGCTGCACCACGGCCACCCGAAAGGTACTGAACAACGTCATAATTGCTATTGATAAAAAGCGCAACAGTGCAGCCGTTTACACCGACCTGTCCAAGGCGTTTGATTCTGTTATCCATTGTGTTCTTATCAGCCGACTCAATAGACTGGGCTTCTCTCACGACTGCCCCGCCTGGTTCTCCAAATTTCTCTCCGACAGGGTCCAGCATGTTAAATCAGAGGGACTGCTGTCGGGACCCATGGCTGTCTCCTCCCTGTCCTCTCTAGTCACCATAGCTCTATCCACCCACAGTCTACGCTGAAGCAGGTACATTGCCTTAATCACCATGAAAGCCTGCACAACATTTGGCTGCCAATCCTTCCAGTTTTCAGTTACACTTTTTACATTCGGTATATAGACTCTCCTTTGTATTCTATATAGTTTTTAGGTCTATTCAAAGCTGCTCAATTGACCTATACCTCATCCTGTATTATCTGTATATTGACTCTCTTTTATTCTGTATATTTTTTGTGTAACTATGTTGTCTTGCACTTTTCTGCTTTATCTTGGCCAGGCCGCCTTTGCAAATGATAATTGGTTCTATTTGGTCTATTTTTGTAATGTTCCGATATCTTGAGATATCTTGTATATTTATTTCCAAGATAGAGATCAGGGCAGAATTCTATTTGGAGAATCTATTACGCATCATTTTGACATGATATCTCACACACATCTAAACTAACACGTTACTCTGTTCACTATGGCCATGCTGTGTTTTTACTTTTGCATGTCTAACAATTCAACTTCCCGCAGATGTTTTCAACCTGTCTTTACTCTTTAACTTCAACCACTTGCGTGATGTAATCAAATTGGCAGTTCTTTTCTAAAAGTATGACAAATCAGTATATCAAATACAGTCATTTTAAAACACAAATGATTACCCAACTTGTGACAACTTGTTCTTTCCACGAAACAACAGCTTTAAACATGTGTTTGAACTTATAGATGGCAGACAGTGATAATAGTGGGAGAACATGCTAGCTAAGCTAGTTACTAATACAAAACATATTTAAACAAATAGAAACTCGGTGTGCTACTCATTATCATGTTCATAGAAATATGTTTTGTCTGTTTAGTATCATTATTGACCTAAATGCAAAAAAAGAAATACAGGAATAATATCACAGATATATCGGTTAGGGTTATTGACTGCCCTTTGCTACTTCATTGTGTTTGTATTTACAGATGTACTCCATTAGTTATACAATATCTTATGGTTAAACAAAAACTTCTTGCAAGAAATGTCAATCACTGTAATACCTATACTGAACTTAATAAATGCTTTCCGAAGTTAGTTCAGAGTCATAGTTATGATAATTAGCTGCTTGTAACTTGCAACAAACACTAGTTTTAACAAAAAAGTATACAGCAATTATAATCAAACTTTAGATTGTATGCTCTGAGAAAGAAAAGGCAGACGACACCATATTGTTCACGCACCCAATGTTTCTCTTTGACCAGCAGAGGGCAGTCTGGTCTGTGGTTTCTCATGTTCCACCCCATCTCTCTCTTATGAGTTTCTTTAAATGTGAATACCCTTCCAACAGGATCGTATTGCTCTTCAAGCTCACGTCTTCTGACTTCAGAAGAATGGAAAGGGGATCAATAAAACCATCAAACCTCGGGACTTCCACTTTTAAATAAAACTCGCATGAAATTCAGATGAACTAATCCATTCTGTAATCGAACACTATTGGGAAGTCATCGGCAGTTTCACATCTCGGCAGTTTCACATTTATTTTTAGATATAAGTTAATTGTTTACGTGTTTCAATAAGATGGATAAAATGCGTGTGTCATATGATTCCACTTCCCTATGCAGTATTTTGTGTGACATTGAGCAAACTCATTTAACAGGGAGCCTAATTGAATTTCGCTCTGCATCGTCGCATGCATGCTGAAGGGGGCTACCTGAGTGTTTAATTTGCTCCGACACCCTGTAGAAATGCCACTCAGCGTTGGGATACCTGTGCAAATGGCAGAAGCGCACGCAAACTCTCAATACCATGTCTTCATCCGCTATTGTCTCTCCGGTTGTCAATTTCTGTCTCTGTTTCGGTCCCTCTCCCAACTTCTCAACACTTGTTGTCGGCAACATGACCGATTGCTTTTTTTCTCTCACAGCCATTTTACGGCCGCTTTATTCGACCACAGAGCCACGGGTTGTTGGGCTTATTGCTTCATTCGTGACTGACAGTGTTGAGATGTAAGTCTGGCCTGGCTTCTGAGAGCTCAATGAGTCAGGGGCTGCAATAAAGAGGAGGTGGCGATTCAGCACACATGAGGTGGTGGCCTAATTATAGGCATGCCTTGTATTTATGTTGTAAACTGATTCATAATACAACAGTGTACTCCTTCCTGATTTTGGGTTAAGTCTGTATCCTGTAGTGCGTTCTCTTCTTCACTGGCATTTATTCGCCGAGCGTCGATGACTTTTTCCCATTACAATTAATGAATGCAAAACATAAAAAGTGCAGTTCTCACGAGATCGCAGGTCCTGATACTTCAGCCGGACAACCGCTGAGAGTCTGCAGGCCTGACCTCTATTCACGTTATTCATCTGCTCTCGCTTTCGGGGCGTCGGCCACTCTGGAAATCCGACCGGTATCAATGAAGCCCACGCCAAACGCGTTACGTGTCACCCGCTTCGCCTTGAAAACATATTGATTTCACAGTTTCGCAGAGAGGTTTAATGCGATCGATAGACCTGGCCTTTGAAGACCAGCCCCAGTACAAGCACGCCTTCCAACAACACACACATGCCAGCCGCTCTTCCCCTCTGGTAATGATTGTCCTTGGGCAGAAGAATAGTTTGTCTGCATTAGGAGTGAAGTGTTTCTAATGGAATTGAGCCTGTCTCCTCCTCCACCACCTCGCCTCTCTTCTGGGTCTGTCGTAATGAGGTTACGTTCCATGAGTATATATTGGTGCTTTGACGAAGGTGAGAGAGAATGGGGCACGCCTCTATTTTGACCTTTAATATCCACTTGGTTTTCCGTCCCACCAGCTTTCCTTTCACCTCTGCCCCAGCCTTGTTACAGTTTTCCCTCTCTACGTCATTATGGGACGATCAATAGTGCTTTGATTTTGCAATGCATTAGAGGCCTGCCTACCTCTGTGTAATATTGAAAAGTAGGGAATGGCTGCCTGCTCATTTTTCCGCTGTGCATCCAATTCCCACCTCCCATATGCCACCTCCCATATGCCACCTCCCATATGCCACCTCCCATATGCCATCTCCCATATCCCACCTCCCATATCCCACCTCCCATATCCCACCTCCCATCTCCCACATCTCCACCGCCCACCTCCCATATCCCACCTCCCATATCCCACCGCCCATCTCCCATATACCACCGCCCACCTCCCATATGCCACCTCCCATATCCCATCTCCCATATCCCACCTCCCATATGCCATATCCCATATCCCACCGCCCACCTCCCATATCCCACCTCCCATATCCCACCGCCCATCTCCCATATACCACCGCCCACCTCCCATATGCCACCTCCCATATCCCATCTCCCATATCCCACCTCCCACCTCCCATATGCCACCTCCCATATCCCACCTCCCATATCCCACCGCCCATCTCCCATATCCCACCTCCCATATACCACCGCCCACCTCCCATATGCCACCTCCCATATCCCACCTCCCATATCCCACCTCCCATATCCCACCGCCCATCTCCCCTCCCATATACCACCGCCCACCTCCCATATGCCACCTCCCATATCCCACCTCCCATATCCCACCGCCCATCTCCCATATCTCCCATGTCCCACCTCCCATATCCCACCTCCCATATCCCACCTCCCATATCCCACCTCCCATATCCCACCTCCCATATGCCACCTCCCATATCCCACCTCCCATATCCCACCGCCCATCTCCCATATCCCACCTCCCATATCCCACCTCCCATATCCCACCTCCCATATCCCACCGCCCACCTCCCATATCCCACCTCCCATATCCCACCGCCCACCTCCCATATCCCACCTCCCATATCCCACCTCCCATATCCCACCACCCATATCCCACCGCCCACCTCCCATATCCCACCTCCCATATCCCACCGCCCATCTCCCATATCCCACCTCCCATCTCCCATATCCCACCACCCATCTCCCATATCCCACCTCCCATATCCCACCGCCCACCTCCCATATCCCACCGCGCATCTCCCACCTCCCATATCCCACCGCCCACCTCCCATATCCCACCGCCCACCTCCCATATCCCACCGCCCACCTCCCATATCCCACCTCCCATATCCCACCGCGCATCTCCCATTTCCCACCTCCCATATCCCACCTCCCATCCATATCCCACCACCCATCTCCCATATCCCACCTCCCATATCCCACCGCCCACCTCCCATATCCCACCGCCCACCTCCCATATCCCACCGCGCATCTCCCATTTCCCACCTCCCATATCCCACCTCCCATCCATATCCCACCGCCCACCTCCCATATCCCACCTCCCATATCCCACCTCCCATATCCAACCTCCCATATCCCACTGCCCATTTGATTCCACGTGATTCCACGTGATTCCATGTGATTCCATGTGATATGGGCAGACTAGAGGCATGTTCCTTAGTCTCACCGCCGTGAGGAAGAAGCTCTTCTTGTGACTGGATGTTTTGGTCTTGATAGACTGTAGCCGTCTGCCAGAGGAGAAAGTTCTGAACAGGTCCGATATGTGAGCATAAGTATCAGGACATTTGGATCACAAGTGTTTTTTACTGATCGGGATTTCCGTTCACATATAATTGAGTGTGTAGTGTCACTTCCATAATTTTCTGTGGCGTTTGGGCTCAGCGTTCCGTGTCAGAAGTAGAAAAGTTGGGCAAAATCATATCAACAGTTTGGAATTAAAGAAACCAATGGTTTCTTCAGCAATCGGCAAAAAACAGGTTGGCCAAGATAAACAACCGCTGTTGATGACAGAAAAAAGACCACAGTTGTGAAAAACAGCTAATAGGTTGTTGTGAAACTCCCAACAACCTCCTGAATGCTGGGGTAAACGCCTCCCAATACATAACTGCGATTAACAACAACACTATTTAGATTTGTTCACATTAAAAACAAACTGAAACTTTAATTTGAAATGCCCAATGTGTAGCTGCTTAGCATGTTGGCAATGACGTAATTAGTTCCTTACAGAAAAATTATTTGGAAAACCCTGAAACGTTTTTGGGAATCCAATCAGGCTATAATTTATACGTAACACTGGTACAATGTAAGGATCAAAGATTGAATAAGGAATTGTTTTGAGCAGTTAGCCTGGTTTTAGCCATGCTTTCATCGGTTGTTGATAAACTTCTCCAATTTAATTCTCAACCAATAATTCAATTTTGTCAAGGCCTTTTCAGATAAGCAGTGGTCACAATGGGCTTCTACAAACGGCACGCCTGAAATCGTAAAGGGCAAGCGACAAAAGGGTTGACGCACGGTGGCTAGGAAAAACTCCCTAATAGGGTCAGAACTCAGGGAAAAACTCCCTAATAGGGTCGGAACTCAGGGAAAAACTACCTAATAGAGTCAGAACTCAGGGAAAAACTCCCTAATAGGGTCGGAACTCAGGGAAAAACTACCTAATAGAATCAGAACTCAGGGAAAAACTCCCTAATAGGGTCGGAATTCAGGGAAAAACTCCCTAATAGGGTCAGAACTCAGGGAAAAACTCCCTACTGGGGTCTGAACTCAGGGAAAACACCCTAATAGGGTCGGAACTCAGGGAAAAACTCCCCAATAGGGTCAGAACTCAGGGAAAAACTCCCTAATAGGGTCGGAACTCAGGGAAAAACTACCTAATAGGGTCAGAACTCAGGGAAAAACTCCCTAATAGGGTCGGAACTCAGGGAAAAACTCCCTAATAGGGTCTGAACTCAGGGAAAAACTCCCTAATAGGGTCGGAATTCAGGGAAAAACTCCCTAATAGGGTCAGAACTCAGGGAAAAACTCACTAATAGGGTCAGAACTCAGGGAAAAACTCCCCAATAGGGTCTGAACTCAGGGAAAAACTCCCTAATAGGGTCAGAACTCAGGGAAAAACTCCCTAATAGGGTCAGAACTCCGGGGAAAACTCCCTATTAGAGTCAGAACTCAGGGAAAAACTCCCTAATAGAGTCAGAACTCGTTTTCTAGCCTATTTGCTCTGTTCTGTTCCTTTTTCTGCCTATCCTTTGCTTAATCTATTTCCCCTCGTCTATCTTTTTCTCTCTTTTATCTGTGCCTTTCGGTAGACCTCGTGCCCGCCGGCTGTGTCTGCTGTTTGTGTGCTAGATCGGCTTGGGGCCAGCGAAGGGGAAGGAAACTGAGGAAAGCTTTCAGGGTTCAAGTGCATGGCCAGAGAAATGTTCCTGAGTCAGACAAAAGGACAGAGTAAGAGAAGGGAGAAGGGGAAGGCGAAAGGCTTAACTGATGACAAAGTAGCCGAGGGCAGGGAGAGTGAATCGGATCATTTTGAAAAGTTTGGATATTAAATAAAGAAAATTGAACAGGAAACAAATAATAATGTACCCTCCCTCTCTCCACTTACACACTTCATGTACCCTCTCTCCCTCTCTACAATTACACACTCCATGTGCCCTCCCTCCCTCTCTCCACTTACACACTTCATTTACCCTCCCTCTCTACACTTACACACTTCATGTACCCTCCCTCTCTACACTTACACACTTCATGTACCCTCCCTATCTACACTTACACACTTCATGTACCCTCCCTCCCTCTCTACACTTACACACTTCATTTACCCTCCCTCTCTCCACTTACACACTTCATGTACCCTCCCTCCCTCTCTCCACTTACACACTTCATGTACCCTCCCTCTCTACACTTACACACTTCATGTACCCTCCCTATCTACACTTACACACTTCATGTACCCTCCCTATCTACACTTACACACTTCATGTACCCTCCCTCCCTCTCCACTTACACACTTCATGTACCCTCCCTCTCTCCACTTACACACTTCATGTACCCTCCCTCCCTCTCTCCACTTACACACTTCATGTACCCTCCCTCTCTCCACTTACACACTTCATGTACCCTCCCTCTCTCCACTTACACACGTCATGTACCCTCCCTCTCCTCACTTACACACTTCATGTACCCTCCCTCTCTCCACTTACACACTTCATGTACCCTCCCTCCCTCTCTCCACTTACACACTTCATGTACCCTCCCTCCCTCTCTCCACTTACACACTTCATGTACCCTCCCTCTCTCCACTTACACACTTCATGTACCCTCCCTCTCCACTTACACACTTCATGTACCCTCCCTCTCTCCACTTACACACTTCATGTACCCTCCCTCTCCTCACTTACACACTTCATGTACCCTCCCTCTCTCCACTTACACACTTCATGTACCCTCCCTCTCTTCACTTACACACTTCATGTACCCTCCCTCTCTCCACTTACACACTTCATGTACCCTCCCTCCCTCCCTCTCTCCACTTACACACTTCATGTACCCTCTCTCCCTCTCTCCACTTACACACTTCATGTACCCTCCCTCTCTCCACTTACACACTTCATGTACCCTCCCTCCCACTCTTCACTTACACACTTCATGTACCCTCCCCCTAAGATATTCCTTTTAGAACCACCCCTTTTCTGTCTTTCTCTCTCTCTGCCCCTCCCTCTCATGCTCTCTCGTCCATTCCTACCCCGCTTGCACACTCACACACTCTAGGTGACTAACGCCCTCTCCCTCCCTCTCTCGTTCCCTCTTTCTTCTCTTTGCCTCTTTCTTTTTCCTCAGCTACACCACCAATACTTTTTTCCCGGTTCGCAGTGTTTTTTCGTGGCTGAGCTACAGCACCTAGAAACGGGCGGTGTGCAGCTCTTGTGGTGTTTCGGCTACTGTGGTGTTTCGGCTACTGTGGTGTTTCGGCTACTGTGGTGTGCGGCTACTGTGGTGTGCGGCTACTGTGGTGTGCGGCTACTGTGGTGTGCAGATACTGTGGTGTGCAGATACTGTGGTGTGCAGATACTGTGGTGTGCAGATACTGTGGTGTGCAGATACTGTGGTGTGCAGATACTGTGGTGTGCAGATACTGTGCGTGCTATCCCACTCACGAACCCTGCAGCAGCATGGCTTATCACTAGAAGACCGCTTCTGCTGCGCTTCTGCTCCGCTTCTGCTTTGTTTTACCACCACTTGTCTGCTTTTTACCCCGCTGAACCTTTTCTTTCGATAAGCCTCCTGTCTTTTCCCGAAACGATCTGCGAAGCGGAGAAGAGGATACAGACGATAATGTGCATTCGTGAATGGGATGAGGAAGAGCAGACTGATGGAAGTGAACGGGTAACGGGACTGAGAACCAGACTGGGTCTGGGCTGCAGGACGAGATGAAGCAGGACGAGATGAGATGAAGGACAGAGGGGTGATATCGAGGAGGAATCAGAGAAAATGCAGGAAAAATAAGAAAAGCCACACTCATCTGACTTCTGCGGGTATTTTTCTCGTCCTCTGGTTATCTACATCCTTAATATTTGTGGTGTTTCTGATTTCATTTGTTGACTTCTCTCCTTCTCATCTGTCACATGCTTCGCATTTGTTTACGTCTTCCACAGTTTTCAGTTTTCTTTTACTTCTCACTCGTGTACTTCAGAATCTTTTTCTTCCTCCCACTTCCATCAAAAGGTTTTCCCCTGTTCCTCGACATTTCCCACCTGCCGATATGAAACCCCGTGATTGTATGCTTCAATATGTTGAATGCATTCTTCCGACTGGAAGTTCACATAGTTTGAACGTAAATGAAAATGAAATGGTAACCTGATATTGGGGCCCAGCTACAAAGCTGAAAGAGAGGTAACGGGTACCGAATTTTGACATGCTATTTAGTATATGTGTGTGAATTGATAGGTTTGTGTTATATCACCTAAACTCCTCAGAGTTCTTGCTTGCACATTTTCTGAAATGTCTAATTTCGATGAGCTTTAACAATCAAATACGGACAGATTGTAAAGTGAACGTAGTTCCATTATTAGAGAATCTGCTTTGGTATTCTCCCTACAACCTGCCCTTCCTACCCTTCTACCCTTCTACCCTCCTACCCTCATATCCTCCTATCCTCATATCCTACCCTCCTACCCTCATATCCTCCTATCCTCATATCCTCCTACCCTCCTACCCTCATATCCTCATATCCTCCTACCCTCCTACCCTCCTATCCTCCTACCCTTCCACCCTCCTACCCTCCTACCCTCCTACCCTCCTACCCTCTTACCCTCCTATCCTCCTACCCTCATACCCTCCTACCCTCCTATCCTCCTACCCTTCCACCCTCCTACCCTTCCACCCTCCTACCCTCCTACCCTCATATCCTCATATCCTCCTACCCTCCTACCCTCCTATCCTCCTACCCTCATATCCTCATATCCTCCTACCCTCCTACCCTTTTACCCTCTTACCCTCCTACCCTCTTACCCTCCTATCCTCCTACCCTCATACCCTCCTATCCTCCTACCCTTCCACCCTCCTACCCTCCTACCCTTCCACCCTCCTACCCTCCTACCCTCCTACCCTCATATCCTCCTACCTTCCTACCCTCCTACCCTTCTACCCTCCTATCCTCATACCCTCATACCCTTCTACGCTCCTATCTTCATACCCTCCTACCCTCATACCCTCCTACCCTTCCACCCTCATACCCTCTACCCTCATACCCTTCTACCCTTCTACCCTCATACCCTCACACCCTCACACCCTCCTACCCTCATACCCTCCTACCCTTCTACCTTCCTACCCTCCTACCCTTCTACCCTCCTACCTTCCTACCCTCATACCCTCCTATCGTACTTCATCGACCCTACTGCTTTTGTCCCCAGTGGATCTGTACATGAACAGTTCTCCACTGAATGTGTCTCATTCATCAGCTCGTGGGCCATTTATCGACTTATATGGCCGTGTAACTTACAGCAATCTTACGCTCTGTGTGTCTTGTGTCTCTCTCTCCCTTCTATCTCTGCTTCTGTCGTCGGACTTTGTCTGCGTTCCTGTTTAGTCCTCGAGGCCTACATTTGTGCTGTGTAGTTCGTGTGTTATATATCCACATTCCATCCCAGCCTCTAGCTGCTCTGTCCATCTCCATGGAGACATGCTATGTGCTTTCGCCCTGAAAACCGTAGCTCACATGTGGGCGCACAAAGACACCCCGAGACGTTGCCCGCACTTGAGGGTGGAAAACTGGCCAAGGGGCAGAGAGGGGGTTTGCGAGACTGGGAGTTGTCGTAGAGAGTGACGGCTGGCATGGACGTGTTCCTGATTGTCGTGTCTAAGAGGCTTTGTGTCTGAAAGGAGGTTTAGCTGGGAACTTAAGTATGGAGCTCAGTCCCAGCTACACCGCCATTACAGGCCGGCAGGCTTGGTAACAGTGGGTTCAATGGCTCAGGGGAAGGCATGGCTGACAGGCCAGGCAATGAAGCCTCGTGGCTGCTGCTCTATTATATTGCCAGGTGGATTAAAGACACCACATTTATGTTGCCCTCTTGTCATTTCCTCTGTCTCACTAAAGACGCTAACGTGCGGTGGAATTCAGAATCTCAACACAAATACCAGCTAGATCCTTCTGGGTTTTTGAGTCCATCTGAGGACGGTGCCATAGATCCGGCGGCATGTAAAGATCGAGGGGCCCGCTAGAGCTGCGCGTCATCTGGCCTGCGATGATGAAATACCCCAGATCACATTCACTGCCGTCGGCCCCGTCAGATATTTGAACCCCGGCCCATTGCTTGACGTCAGTTCCCCAGGCTTCCCCGGACGTCTCATCGTCCTCTCTGTACTGAAGGAGACCAGAAATGTGCTTTATAAAGCATAACTTAGCCGGCCCTATAAAAGTCACTGTTAGTGTTTGTCTTGTGCTGACAGTGGGGGTTGGGGGGGCGGGGGGTCGGGCACCACAGGCTACAGGGTCCGGTGTGGAGGGATTGACAGACCGGGGTAGATAACTGTGTCCAACATTGATACATTCCCAATGTCGGGGTCCGTTTGAGGGAACCCGTGTTCCAGTTCTATTGAGATCTAGCTGCTTGGCCTTTACGGGGACACTAAAACAGATTAGGTGTGTTCTGTTCATATATACAGAATTATCACTGTTGAGGTTAAACCATACCTAAAAGCTCCAGTGTCACTGTGGCTGAATTAGGTTACCGAGTTATCTTTTTGTGTTATTTTCAATTGTTTTTCCGTTTCGTTAATTAATTTATTCATTTATTCTATGCTGTATACATCCAAAGCCCAGGTTGAATTTCATTACATTTGAGGAACCAATTTATTGAATTGAAGGTGAACCCTGGAGGTGACATTGACTGGAATGTAGTTTTTTTTTAAAACATAGTCTTGCTTTAGAAAACTTGCTCTACTTTAATAAAACATGCTCTCGTTTAATGAAACATGCTAGATTTTCTTGCTGGAGTGGATCGGCTTAGCAGTGCTCTCGCCACCAGTTCTAAAACCAGAGCATGATATTTGTTTAAATATGTGTTTATTTTAACAATAAATGAAAATATCTCAGTCAATGTCACCACCAGAGCTGCACAGATTTTAATCGACATAGCAAAGCCATTTTATGGATTTAGGAATGGGCTGCACATAATCAAATCAAATAGTTGTTGCAGGTGATTTTTGTTGAATTGGTCATAAGGAATATCTATGTATGGGGTTCTACGTTCTGGTTCCATTCACTGTGCAATCTATTATAGTTCATGTGAATCCAGGAATTGTTATGTGATGTGTGTAATGTATAGTGAGGTTGTGGATGTGTTCTGTGTGTGATTTAATGTGAGGTTGTGGATGTGTTCTGTGTGTGATTTAATGTGAGGTTGTGGATGTGTTCTGTGTGTGATTTAATGTGAGGTTGTGGATGTGTTCTGTGTGTGATTTAATGTGAGGTTGTGGATGTGTTCTGTGTGTGATTTACTGTGAGGTTGTGGATGTGTTCTGTGTGTGATTTAATGTGAAGTTGTGGAGGTGTTCTGTG
This sequence comes from Dallia pectoralis, assembly GCA_029465975.1. Classification (NCBI taxonomy): domain Eukaryota; kingdom Metazoa; phylum Chordata; class Actinopteri; order Esociformes; family Umbridae; genus Dallia; species Dallia pectoralis. The sequence continues at coordinate 18,016,050 of CM055738.1, read as the reverse complement.
TGTGATTTCATGTGAGGTTGTGTGGGTGTTCTGTGTGTGATTTACTGTGAGGTTGTGGATGTGTTCTGTGTGATTTACTGTGAGGTTGTGGAGGTGTTCTGTGTGTGATTTACTGTGAGGTTGTGGATGTGTTCTGTGTGATTTACTGTGAGGTTGTGGAGGTGTTCTGTGTGTGATTTAATGTGAGGTTGTGGATGTGTTCTGTGTGTGATTTACTGTGAGGTTGTGGATTTGATCTGTGTGTGATTTACTGTGAGGTTGTGGAGGTGTTCTGTGTGTGATTTAATGTGAGGTTGTGGATGTGTTCTGTGTGTGATTTAATGTGAGGTTGTGGATGTGTTCTGTGTGTGATTTACTGTGAGGTTGTGGATGTGTTCTGTGTGATTTACTGTGAGGTTGTGGAGGTGTTCTGTGTGTGATTTAATGTGAGGTTGTGGATGTGTTCTGTGTGTGATTTACTGTGAGGTTGTGGATGTGTTCTGTGTGTGATTTACTGTGAGGTTGTGGAGGTGTTCTGTGTGTGATTTAATGTGAGGTTGTGGATGTGTTCTGTGTGTGATTTAATGTGAGGTTGTGGATGTGTTCTGTGTGTGATTTACTGTGAGGTTGTGGATGTGTTCTGTGTGTGATTTAACGTGAGGTTGTGGAGGTGTTCTGTGTGTGATTTAACGTGAGGTTGTGGAGGTGTTCTGTGTGTGATTTAACGTGAGGTTGTGTGGGTGTTCTGTGTGTGATTTAACGTGAGGTTGTGTTAGTGGTGTGTGTGAGTGTGAGTGATGTATAGTGGGGTCGTGGAACTGAGGGCAATGTTAGGGTTAAACTGTACTGGCCAGAGGAATGTGTTTCGAGTAAGCAGAGAATTCCTCCGTTTTGAATTAGTAGGTCACAATGTTGCCTCTTATCTCCTCCCCCTTTGCCCTCCCTCGCTTTTCCTCTTTCACCCCCCTCTCCCTTCTCCCCTTTCCTCTATCTATCTCTCTCACTTTCATTTCTCTTTCCCCCTTCTCACTCCCCCTCTGTATTTCCCTCTCCCTCTCTCTCTCTCTCTCTCTCTCTCTCTCTCTGTCTCTCTCTCTCTCTCTCTCTCTTTCCCTCTCTCTCTCTCCTCTCTCTTTCTCTCTCTCTCTTTCTCTCTCCGGGTCATACATAGTCTGACAGTGTTTCCTCCCCCTCAATGTCTCCTTATTTCCTACTTTCTCTATCTCGTTTCCTCATCCCTAGTTCTGATGGTAACCTGCTCCCCCGGCTCTGACTGATGTGTAGGGAGGGGGGGCCGGTTCGGGGGGGGGGCATGCTGAAAGGGAAGAGAGACTGGAGGAATGTGTGTGTGTGTGTTCATTCTTGAGTCACGGCCATGCAAGTGGGCACACTTGTCTGTGTTATATAAACGCAGGACAGCTCTCGTTCTTGATTTCTGCTCTTTTTCATCTATGGTTTATTGAGCTGGGTTCCTGGGGAATGTCTATAGTGTATGTTGTCAGAGTCTACCTGTTCTCATCATGTGAAATTGCATAGACGTCGACCTCACGGTCTGGTTCTGTCCATTAGCTAACGCTAGGTGCAATGCTAACGTGTAGCGTATAGACGTCGACCTCACGGCCAGCCGGGCTAGTGCAGTCCGGTTCTGTCCATTAGCTAACGCTAGGTGCAATGCTAACGTGTAGCGTATAGACGTCGACCTCACGGCCAGCCGGGCTAGTGCAGTCCGGTTCTGTCCATTAGCTAACGCTAGGTGCAATGCTAACGTGTAGCGTATAGACGTCGACCTCACGGCCAGCCGGGCTGGTGCAGTCCGGTTCTGTCCATTAGCTAACGCTAGGTGCAATGCTAACGTGTAGCGTATAGACGTCGACCTCACGGCCAGCCGGGCTGGTGCAGTCCGGTTCTGTCCATTAGCTAACGCTAGGTGCAATGCTAATGTGTAGCGTATAGACGTCGACCTCACGGCCAGCCGGGCTGGTGCAGTCCGGTTCTGTCCATTAGCTAACGCTAGGTGCAATGCTAACGTGTAGCGTATAGACGTCGACCTCACGGCCAGCCGGGCTAGTGCAGTCCGGTTCTGTCCATTAGCTAACACTAGGTGCAATGCTAACGGGTAGCGCTGGTGTTGTGTGAGCCGGCCCGGCTGTCTCACCGTCTGGCTTCCATATTGAAGAGCGTTCACCACAATATGGCCCCATCTGCTATGCTCCGCTACGTAGCGTCAATGGCGCTAGTCGCTCGCGTTTACACAGCAACACCCGTTGCTGTGCCAGGGCCCTGTTGTCAGACAGAGGGAGGAGGGAAGGGGAGGAGGCTGAGGAAGGTAGGGGATAATGTGTCAATGGAAGGGCTGTTATGGTGAGCATTGGGGAAAGTAGAGAGACAAGGAGGTGAGAAGCGCTCAAGTGATTTTGGAGACGACAGTCTCTTTACCATCTCGCTGGGAACAAGACTCTCTGAACTTGACACATATGTTTAGCTCTAATTCAAGACGTGTTTTATCACTACATGTTTAGCCGTGGAAATCTATGACGTAGAACAGAAAGGGGATCAGAAAGCCTGTTATACCGCCTGTAAAATATTAGCACAGTGTAATCTAACCTAGGGATGGCTATAATATAGTTAGTTGTGTTGGTTTTAGGGACAAGGTGCCTATAATAGGGTTTGGTTGTGGTTACAGGTCCCTATAATAGGGTTTGGTTGTGGTTACAGGTCCCTATAATAGGGTTTGGTTGTGGTTACAGGTGCCTATAATATGGTTTGGTTGTGGTTACAGGTGCCTATAATATGGTTTGGTTGTGGTTACAGGTGCCTATAATATGGTTTGGTTGTGGTTACAGGTCCCTATAATAGGGTTTGGTTGTGGTTACAGGTCCCTATAATAGGGTTTGGTTGTGGTTACAGGTGCCTATAATAGGGTTTGGTTGTGGTTACAGGTGCCTATAATAGGGTTTGGTTGTGGTTACAGGTGCCTATAATAGGGTTTGGTTGTGGTTACAGGTGCCTATAATAGGGTTTGGTTGTGGTTACAGGTGCCTATAATAGGGTTTGGTTGTGGTTACAGGTGCCTATAATAGGGTTTGGTTGTGGTTACAGGTGCCTATAATAGGGTTTGGTTGTGGTTACAGGTGCCTATAATAGGGTTTGGTTGTGGTTACAGGTGCCTATAATAGGGTTTGGTTGTGGTTACAGGTGCCTATAATAGGGTTTGGTTGTGGTTACAGGTGCCTATAATAGGGTTTGGTTGTGGTTACAGGTGCCTATAATAGGGTTTGGTTGTGGTTACAGGTGCCTATAATAGGGTTTGGTTGTGGTTACAGGTGCCTATAATAGGGTTTGGTTGTGGTTACAGGTGCCTATAATAGGGTTTGGTTTGGTTGTGGTTACAGGTGCCTATAATAGGGTTTGGTTGTGGTTACAGGTGCCTATAATAGGGTTTGGTTGTGGTTACAGGTGCCTATAATAGGGTTTGGTTGTGGTTACAGGTGCCTATAATAGGTTTGGTTGTGGTTACAGGTGCCTATAATAGGGTTTGGTTGTGGTTACAGGTGCCTATAATAGGGTTTGGTTGTGGTTACAGGTCCTATAATAGGGTTTGGTTGTGGTTACAGGTGCCTATAATAGGGTTTGGTTGTGGTTACAGGTGCCTGTAATAGGGTTTGGTTGTGGTTACAGGTGCCTATAATAGGGTTTGGTTGTGGTTACAGGTGCCTATAATAGGGTTTGGTTGTGGTTACAGGTGCCTATAATAGGGTTTGGTTGTGGTTAACGGTGCCTATAATAGGGTTTGGTTGTGGTTACAGGTGCCTATAATAGGGTTTGGTTGTGGTTACAGGTGCCTATAATAGGGTTTGGTTGTGGTTACAGGTGCCTATAATAGGGTTTGGTTGTGGTTACAGGTGCCTATAATAGGGTTTGGTTGTGGTTACAGGTGCCTATAATATGGTTTGGTTGTGGTTACAGGTGCCTATAATAGGGTTTGGTTGTGGTTACAGGTCCCTATAATAGGGTTTGGTTGTGGTTACAGGTCCCTATAATAGGGTTTGGTTACAGGTGCCTATAATAGGGTTTGGTTGTGGTTACAGGTGCCTATAATAGGGTTTGGTTGTGGTTACAGGTGCCTATAATAGGGTTTGGTTGTGGTTACAGGTGCCTATAATAGGGTTTGGGTGCCTATAATATGGTTTGGTTGTGGTTACAGGTGCCTATAATAGGGTTTGGTTGTGGTTACAGGTGGGTTTGGTTGTGGTTACCCCTATAATAGGGTTTGGTTGTGGTTACAGGTTTGCCCTATAATATGGTTTGGTTGTGGTTACAGGTGCCTATAATAGGGTTTGGTTGTGGTTACAGGTCCCTATAATAGGGTTTGGTTGTGGTTACAGGTGCCTATAATAGGGTTTGGTTGTGGTTACAGGTGCCTATAATAGGGTTTGGTTGTGGTTACAGGTCCCTATAATAGGGTTTGGTTGTGGTTACAGGTCCCTATAATAGGGTTTGGTTGTGGTTACAGGTGCCTATAATAGGGTTTGGTTGTGGTTACAGATGCCTATAATAGGGTTTGGTTGTGGTTACAGGTGCCTATAATAGGGTTTGGTTGTGGTTACAGGCACCTATAATAGGGTTTGGTTGTGGTTACAGGTGCCTATAATAGGGTTTGGTTGTGGTTACAGGCACCTATAATAGGGTTTGGTTGTGGTTACAGGTGCCTATAATAGGGTTTGGTTGTGGTTACAGGTGCCTATAATAGGGTTTGGTTGTGGTTACAGATGCCTATAATAGGGTTTGGTTGTGGTTACAGGTGCCTATAATAGGGTTTGGTTGTGGTTACAGGCACCTATAATAGGGTTATATTGGTGTTGACAGGGTGGTTATATTGGTGTTGACAGGGTGGTTATATTGGTGTTGGCGGCAGTGTGGTTATATTGGTGTTGACACTGTGGTTATATTGGTGTTGGTGGCAGGTTGGTTATATTGGTGTTGACAGAGTGGTTATATTGGTGTTGGCGGCAGGGTGGTTATATTGGTGTTGACAGAGTGGTTATATTGGTGTTGGCGGCAGGGTGGTTATATTGGTGTTGGTGGCAGGGTGGTTATATTGGTGTTGGTGGCAGGTTGGTTATAATAGTGTTGGTGCAATTACATCTGGGAGTTTAAGGAAAAACCTGTTCACTTCATGCTTCCGAGGTTTGTCAAAGAGAACCGAGGTTAAGGATTGACCCCAGCATGAACACACATTGTTCAAGTTCAAGGTAATGTTGAATGCCACTCTTTATTCAGTCCCTGCAGCTGCCCTGACTGAGCACATTCATAGAGGGGGAAGGAACGGGGTAATAACTGACGAGAGACATTTCTGTTGAGTAATATCAGAGCTTTGTGTTATGGCAGCATGAATGGTAAGCAATTAGGTAATTTCATATAATTGTAATGTGCTGTTTGAGACTTTGAGGGTTGCTTGTGTGGGGTTTTGTGAGGGCTACTTAGATGGTATAAACAATCAATAGTTAAATGTGGAGTGTGTTCTGTAGGGAGTTGGGTATTTTTAAGATTTGACAAATTGCCAACGTTGTCCAGAAACTGCAGGGTCTATAAGATACAAACATCTTGTTCTGTAAGGACACAGTCAATACGGGTGATGGATAACCTTTTGTGTGTGGAAGTGTAATTTGTAGACCTATCCATGTATGTGTCGATCTGAGGTAATTAAATGTATGAGATAGAGGAGGTGTTTAGGGAGCACTGTGTCCGCTGGGCCCTCCTCCCTAACGGCTGACCCCTCCTCCCTAACGGCTGACCCCTCCTCCCTAACGGCTGACCCCTCCTCCCTGACGGCTGACCCCTCCTCCCTAACAGCTGACCCCATGCCTGACTTAAATGCTGTCTGTCTGTGCTCTCCCAGATCCAGACAACGCCCAGACAGTGTTCAAGGTCACTGCCCCGGGGGTTAGAGGTCAGAGGTGAGTCAATGCACCCCTGCCCCCAACCTCTCCCTTCACGTACTTGTCGTGCCTGGTGGCTTTTCAGGTGCTGTTCATTAACTTCTCAGCAGAAACTTCCCGTTGACCTGATTTCTTTGCATTGTGTAGGCCTGTCCAACCTTTGTATGATATATCAGGATAAATCACCGAAGAGCAGGAATGTTGAGATAACGTAGAATTCCTGGCCACATTCCGCTCGATGCTTATGTTTGTGGTAACCTTGCTTTTGAAGGCTATAATTGATGGTTTTGTACTCTGAGCACACGGGCACACACACACGCACACACACGCACACGCACGCACACACACACACACACACACACACACACCCATTGAGGCACATATTCTGGGTCTGAGTCACCCCTTTAACAGAAAGTCAATAACAATACAGGAATGATTAATCAGACCCTCTATTCCTCTCTCTCCCTTCTCTCATCCCCACTCCCACCCACTCTCAGCTTGCTATTGATCTGAATGCATTTGCTTTCCATTTATCTGCTAACCCCCTCCCTCCACCCCGCCCCCGCCCCTCCTCCATTCTCTGCTCCACCCCCTCTGCTGCATCGAGCAGCCGTGCACAAAGGCCCTCTCACGCGGGAGAGTTTGACATACACGATGCACATTAGATACTGCGATTTGAGCGGAGAATCATGTTAATTGCTCATTTGCCGGTCCGACTAAAGCAGCTTCATGTTTGTTTACCGGTGAAGGTGTGAGGTGAAGTCCGGTATAGACGGAAATAGACTCGTTAAGAGGCTTGACTTCTGCAGCGTGGCGAGCACTCGTCGGTTTTCTAAGTAACTCACGAAGCTTAATTCAAGAATATGTCATTGGCATTTAAAGTCAAACAAATTATTTTGATCGATATGGAACCCTGTGGCAGTAAATAAGAATTAAAAATAAGCACGGATCTGTATGGCTGTTATCTGGGGATGCACAGGGCGAACATGTGTGTGTGCATACGTGTGAGTGTGCATACGTAAGTGTGTGCATACGTGTGTGTGTGTATACCTGTGTGTGTGTATACCTGTGTGTGTGTGTGCATACGTGTGTGTGTGTGTGCATACGTGTGTGTGTGTGTGCATACGTGTGTGTGTGTGCATACGTGTGTGTGTGTGCATGCGTGTGTGTGCATACGTGTGTGTGTGCATACGTGTGTGTGTGTGTGTGTGCATACGTGTGTTTGTGTGTGTGCATACGTGTGTCTCTGTGCATACGTGTGTCTCTGTGCATACATGTGTGTGTATACGTGTGTGTGTGCATACGTGTGTGTGTGTGTGTGTGTGCATACGTGTGTTTGTGCACGTGTGTGTGTATACCTGTGTGTGTGTGTGTGCATACACGTGTGTGTGCATACACGTGTGTGTGCATACACGTGTGTGCATACACGTGTGTGTGCATACGTGTGTGTGCATACGTGTGTCTCTGTGCATACGTGTGTCTCTGGGCATACGTGTGTGTGCATACGCGTGTGTGTGTGCGTGCATACACGTGTGTGTGCATACGTGTGTGTGTACATATGTGTGTGTGCATACGTGTGTGTGTGTGCTTACGTGTGTGTGTGCTTACGTGTGTGTGTGCATACGTGTGTGTGTGCATACGTGTGTGTGTGCATACGTGTGTGTGTGCATACGTGTGTGTGCATACGTGTGTGTGTGCATACGTGTGTGTCTGTTACATACATTGCGTACTTGCGTTTCACCTCCGCCCTCAGAAACATGTGGCACGATTGAAAAATCTTTGACTGACAGCTCGTTTGACCCCCTCCCTCCGTCCCCCCGTTTGGTTGGTGCCGATCAGGTTGCCATGACACTAGACTGTTTTGTCTGCCCTTTGACCTCTCGGAGGGGTGCTGTGGTCAATCAGGCATTACGCGCGAGGGGCGAATGGAAGGGGGAGCGGGCGAGAAGCTGCGGGGGGTGCATTTCCTCCTGAAAAACGAGGTACAAAAGGTTCCTCTATACAGCCGTGTGTACACAGACTTAGAGGTGGTAAGCCATGGAGGGAGGGAGGGAGGGAGGGAGAAGGGAAGAGAAGGAGAAGAGGATGGGAGGAAAGGAGAGGAGGAGAGAGGGGAAGGAGAAAGGAAGGAGGGAAGGAGAAGAGGAGAGGAGAGGAGGAGGGAGGTGAAGGAGGAGGGAGGAAGGAAGGAAAAGAGAGGACAGAGAGAGGGAGAGGAACCAGGAGGTGGAAGGAGAGGGGGTGAGGGAGAGGGGGTGAGGGAGACAATGAAACATAGACACATGAACAGAAATAAAAGCTGTCTTTCTCTCTCTCCCTCTCTCTCTCTCTCCCTCTCTCTTTCTGCCCCATCAGTTTCTCGCTCTCCCTCTTTGTCTCTCTCTTTTTGCCCCCCTCAGTTTCTCTCAGGGAGGTGTCCCAGGGAGGTGTCCCAGCGGGTAGAGGTTTTTATGCTCATTGGGCAGATTTGCAGTCAGACCAGCTGTAGCCGTTTGAAGTTATATTTATCACAAGACTGAGGTTTAATTTGTGTACTGAAATCTGTGTCATATTTTTATGAAGATCGCAAGGAAATTCTTTTTTGTTTAGATGATGAAGACAGGCTTATTTTGATATCATGGATTTGACAGATTGTGCAGATAGGGGGTCCGCTTTCTTACAACATCAATGACAGGGAGAGAAAGTGTGGGATTTTATATCAGCAAACTATAATAATACAAGTAACATTCGGGTTTACATTAAAATGGTTCTGTGTGTGGATATGAATGTTCTGTGTGTGGATATGAATGTTCTGTGTGTGGATATGAATGTTCTGTGTGTGGATATGAATGTTCTGTGTGTGGATATGAATGTTCTGTGTGTGGATATGAATGTTCTGTCTGTGGATATGAATGTTCTGTGTGTGGATATGAATGTTCTGTGTGTGGATATGAATGTTCTGTGTGTGGATATGAATGTTCTGTGTGTGGATATGAATGTTCTGTGTGTGGATATGAATGTTCTGTGTGTGGATATGAATGTTCTGTGTGTGGATATGAATGTTCTGTGTGTGGATATGAATGTTCTGTGTGTGGATATGAATGTTCTGTGTGTGGATATGAATGTTCTGTGTGTGGATATGAATGTTCTGTGTGTGGATATGAATGTTCTGTGTGTGGATATGAATGTTCTGTGTGTGGATATGAATGTTCTGTGTGTGGATATGAATGTTCTGTGTGTGGATATGAATGTTCTGTGTGTGGATATGAATGTTCTGTGTGTGGATATGAATGTTCTGTGTGTGGATATGAATGTTCTGTGTGTGGATATGAATGTTCTGTCTGTGGATATGAATGTTCTGTGTGTGGATATGAATGTTCTGTGTGTGGATATGAATGTTCTGTGTGTGGATATGAATGTTCTGTCTGTGGATATGAATGTTCTGTCTGTGGATATGAATGTTCTGTGTGTGGATATGAATGTTCTGTGTGTGGATATGAATGTTCTGTGTGTGGATATGAATGTTCTGTGTGTGGATATGAATGTTCTGTGTGTGTGGTGTGTGGATATGAATGTTCTGTGTGTGGATATGAATGTTCTGTGTGTGGATATGAATGTTCTGTGTGTGGATATGAATGTTCTGTCTGTGGATATGAATGTTCTGTCTGTGGATATGAATGTTCTGTGTGTGGATATGAATGTTCTGTGTGTGGATATGAATGTTCTGTCTGTGGATATGAATGTTCTGTGTGTGGATATGAATGTTCTGTGTGTGGATATGAATGTTCTGTGTGTGGATATGAATGTTCTGTGTGTGGATATGAATGTTCTGTGTGTGGATATGAATGTTCTGTGTGTGGATATGAATGTTCTGTGTGTGGATATGAATGTTCTGTGTGTGGATATGAATGTTCTGTGTGTGGATATGGATATGAATGTTCTGTGTGTGGATATGAATGTTCTGTGTGTGGATATGAATGTTCTGTGTGTGGATATGAATGTTCTGTGTGTGGATATGAATGTTCTGTGTGTGGATATGAATGTTCTGTGTGTGGATATGAATGTTCTGTGTGTGGATATGAATGTTCTGTCTGTGGAATGTTCTGTCTGTGGATATGAATGTTCTGTCTGTGGATATGAATGTTCTGTCTGTGGATATGAATGTTCTGTGTGTGGATATGAATGTTCTGTGTGTGGATATGAATGTTCTGTCTGTGGATATGAATGTTCTGTCTGTGGATATGAATGTTCTGTGTGTGGATATGAATGTTCTGTGTGTGGATATGAATGTTCTGTCTGTGGATATGAATGTTCTGTCTGTGGATATGAATGTTCTGTGTGTGGATATGAATGTTCTGTGTGTGGATATGAATGTTCTGTGTGTGGATATGAATGTTCTGTCTGTGGATATGAATGTTCTGTCTGTGGATATGAATGTTCTGTGTGTGGATATGAATGTTCTGTGTGTGGATATGAATGTTCTGTGTGTGGATATGAATGTTCTGTCTGTGGATATGAATGTTCTGTCTGTGGATATGAATGTTCTGTCTGTGGATATGAATGTTCTGTCTGTGGATATGAATGTTCTGTGTGTGGATATGAATGTTCTGTGTGTGGATATGAATGTTCTGTCTGTGGATATGAATGTTCTGTCTGTGGATATGAATGTTCTGTGTGTGGATATGAATGTTCTGTCTGTGGATATGAATGTTCTGTGTGTGGAATGTTCTGTCTGTGGATATGAATGTTCTGTCTGTGGATATGAATGTTCTGTGTGGATATGAATGTTCTGTCTGTGGATATGAATGTTCTGTCTGTGGATATGAATGTTCTGTCTGTGGATATGAATGTTCTGTCTGTGGAAATGTTCTGTCTGTGGATATGAATGTTCTGTCTGTGGATATGAATGTTCTGTCTGTGGATATGAATGTTCTGTCTGTGGATATGAATGTTCTGTGTGTGGATATGTTCTGTCTGTGGAATGTTCTGTCTGTGGATATGAATGTTCTGTCTGTGGATATGAATGTTCTGTCTGTGGATATGAATGTTCTGTCTGTGGATATGAATGTTCTGTGTGTGGATATGAATGTTCTGTCTGTGGATATGAATGTTCTGTCTGTGGATATGAATGTTCTGTCTGTGGATATGAATGTTCTGTGTGTGGATATGAATGTTCTGTCACACTAATTGATGTACTCTCTTCTATAACAAAGTTACATAATAATAATAATGCATTTTATTAAAGGCGTCTTTCACTGCACTCAAGGACACATTAAAAGCAGGACAAAAAACAACAACATTAAATAGAAAATACACAACATTAAAGACAGGACAGGGAGGCAGAGCAATTGACTTCATATGGAATAGGCTGTTTTAAAAAGATATGTTTTATATAAATCATAAAATATGCACTATAGAATACTGTAAATTTTCCTATTTGTTTAGGTGATGATAATTGACTGTGTAATTTAATAATTTTAATTGTAGCTGTGTTTCCCTGCTTTTGATTTGCCTCATTAGCAATGACCTTTTCCTGACCCATAGCAAATAGGTCAGGAGGGCTTCCTCTGCTATGAGCCCCTACAGATGTCAGATCCTAATTCAAGCCAGGCCATAATAAAAAAAACGGTTGATGCTCGTATGAAAAAGTAGATCGTTTTTTTTTGGGACATGTGGGACAAGTTTAAACAGTTATAAAATGTGTTTCACAAGGAATACAAGTTGGCGTTTTCTAAAACAACAGCATGATCAATTTAAGACATGGCATCTGTGTACTCGTGTCAAAATGTTGACATTGATTTGAAGTACACAGCACTTTAAGGATTGGTGGCCTCAGAAATGACATATTCTGAACAAGCTGTAATGAAAGCCTGGCAGAGCTGAGGTTATTTTATTTCTCCCAGTATATTCATATTGAGTAATTCCTTTTAAATCCAAATACTTAGTAATACTGTGGGCTTTCGCTTCGTTTTGTCATTAATGTGTTAAGCTGTCCTGTCGTCCAATCCTGTCATCCTATCCTCTCATCCAATCCTGTCATCCAATCCTGTCATCCAATCCTGTCATCCAATCCTGTCATCCAATCCTGTCATCCAATCCTGTCATCCAATCCGGTCATCCAATCCGGTCATCCAATCCGGTCATCCTATCCTGTAATCATATCATGTCATCCAATCATGTCATCCAATCCTGTCATCCAATCCTGTCATCCAATCCTGTCATCCTATCCTGTCATCCAATCCTGTCATCCAATCCTGTCATCCAATCCTCTCATCCTATCCTCTCATCCTATCCTGTCATCCTATCCTGTCATCCTATCATGTCATCCAATCCTGTCATCCAATCCTCTCATCCTATCCTGTCATCCTATCCTGTCATCCTATCATGTCATCCAATCCTGTCATCCAATCCTGTCATCCTATCCTCTCATCCAATCCTGTCATCCTATCCTCTCATCCTATCCTCTCATCCTATCCTCTCATCCTATCCTCTCATCCTATCCTGTCATCCTATCCTGTCATCCTATCCTCTCATCCTATCCTGTCATCCAATCCTCTCATCCTATCCTCTCATCCTATCCTGTCATCCTATCCTGTCATCCTATCCTCTCATCCTATCCTGTCATCCAATCCTCTCATCATATCCTCTCATCCTATCCTCTCATCCTATCCTGTCATCCTATCCTCTCATCCTATCCTCTCATCCTATCCTCTCATCCTATCCTCTCATCCTATCCTCTCATCCTATCCTGTCATCCTATCCTCTCATCCTATCCTGTCATCCTATCCTGTCATCCTATCCTCTCATCCTATCCTCTCATCCTATCCTGTCATCCTATCCTGTCATCCTATCCTCTCATCCTATCCTGTCATCCTATCCTGTCATCCTATCCTCTCATCCTATCCTCTCATCCTATCCTCTCATCCTATCCTCTCATCCTATCCTGTCATCCTATCCTGTCATCCTATCCTGTCATCCTATCCTGTCATCCTATCCTGTCATCCTATCCTCTCATCCTATCCTCTCATCCTATCCTGTCATCCTATCCTCTCATCCTATCCTGTCATCCTATCTCATTAGTCAGCAGAACATCCATAAGCTAATTCCCACTTTTCGGATGTGGGCAGTTTTCCTCCCATCATCAGTTTATGGTTTTAGATTTCATGTTTCCCTGTTTCTCCTGTTATGTCTGATAAGCCCTGCTGCTTTTGTAGTACGCCACTTGTAGCCGAGCCGCGTTGCAGTGATCAAATGGTGTGACTGTTTCCTCGTCCACCTCACAATACACTGCCTCCCTGCTAATAATTACTTAGATGAAAATAGCAATTACAAAATGTTATTGAAAATGTAAATCTACAGTAGAGTAGAGCGGTCTACAGAAAGTTATCCCCCCGTACTCTACAATGCAGGGGACACACACACTAAATTAGTAGAAACCCCCTGAGTCTGTCAAAGACACCGGGCCAAGTCAAAGGTTTCCAAGGTGACTTGGATTAGGAGGCGTGGCTTAGTAGACAAGTGACTGACTTAACAGGTTGTCACTAACAGTCATTCATAAAACGAACCTATGCATTATATTAACGTATGGTATGTTAAACCATATTTTCAGAGTGCTTCCTCACGGTAACATTTTCACCTGAAGTGGTTCTATTGGTTTGACTGTTTTTAGAGCCGCATAAGGTTCCTCTAAGCACCATCTGCATAAATGCTGTCAGACGTAGCTTGCCAACCATGTAGTCACTTTGTGATATGTGTGAAATTCTATTTCCACATAACGTAAGGTTATATGTTGGGGGAGATGCGGGCATCACAGCCTGGGCAGAGATTGACAGCTGTGCCTTAGCAACCATTGGTTTGGCACATTGCCAAGCTGACAGGGGTTGCCAGGGAAGAGGTTCCCATGGCAACGCTCATTTTGCCACCCCGGTTGGCGTTCGTATGAAGTTGGTGTTGGGCAGATTAGTGTGTGTTACAGAAACAAGGCTCGCAGTTGGAATATCGAATACATATTCCAGCAGATTGTAGCAGTACCTTTCTGCACGACGCAAATTATTCCCCATCTGTTCCACTTCAAGGAGTTAACATTAGTGGCTGTTAATTAAAGTATTTGAATAGTTTGAATTCTAACCGTCATCCGGTGTTTTACCAGGTCTGTTTAAATGTATCCATGCATTGTCTCAGGGAAAAATGACAGTCTCGATTAGGCAGTCTAGATGCCTCACATCTGTTATCTGTCTACATGTCATCTGTCTAGCGTTGTTCACAATATCTCTCATCCAGCTACGCCGAGTGACACCATTGGGTGACACCATTGGGTGACACCATTGGGTGACACCATTGGGTGACACCATTGAGTGACACCATTGAGTGACACCATTGAGTGACACCATTATTTCTCCCTGTCGCACAACACAGAATATGTTCATTTAGAGTACAGTCATAAGGCAACAGCTGCAGCGTAATTGTGTGAGTTTGTGTGTTAAAACAATCGTTGAGCAAACCCACGTCAATACAGTTTCGTTCGGTGAATCTACGACTCCTGCCTGGTGCCTGATAGTTACATAAATATATTTCTTAGTGTGTCCATAGTGAGTGTTTGAATGTAAAAAGTTGAACGGGTTAAAAGGATAAAATCCCATCATCCTAACGTAATTCGGTCGTGTGTACACGCCTGGGAAGGTTTAGCAGGCACTTGGCAGGCAGCTGAAAATGCAGGTTACCTCGACCTCCGTGGGGGAAACGCAGCCTAAGTGTTGTCCAGTAAACACTGTCGAATTGCCTCAGGCTCCCAGACACACAAACAGATCTGCTGAGGACAGTGAGAGAGAAAGAGTGACAAAGACAGACTGAACGGGATACAGGGGTGACGACCACAAGATGTGGACTGACATCGCCACGCTGCACTGCTTTGTGATTTGACTGCAAAAAAAAGGTCGCAGCAGGAAGTAGATCAGAGGAAGGAGGAGAGGGAAGTGGAAGAAGGGGGGTGACAGGATGGGGCACTCGGAGAAAGGCTGGCAAAAAGGACGAGAGGCGGGAAGTCTGGGCGGGCACACTTTGAGACAGACAACAGGAACTAGAGAGGGTGGAGGGAAAGAGGGGGCACTCTGGGACAAGCTAGAGGAACTAGAGAGGGTAGAGGGGAGAGAGCACTGTGGGACAAACTAGAGGAACTAGAGAGGAGAGAGCACTCTGGGACAAGCTAGAGGAACTAGAGGGGGTATAGGGGAGAGAGCACTGTGGGACAAGCTAGAGGAACTAGAGGGGTAGAGGGGAGAGAGCACTGTGGGACAAGCTAGAGGAAATAGAGAGGTAGAGGGGAGAGAGCACTGTGGGACAAGCTAGAGGAAATAGAGAGGGTAGAGGAGAGAGAGCACTGTGGGACAAGCTAGAGGAACTAGAGGAGGTATAGGGGAGAGGGCACTGTGGGACAAGCTAGAGGAACTAGAGGGGGTAGAGGGGAGAGAGGGAGCCCTCTGGGACAAGCTAGAGGAACTAGAGGGTAGGAGGGAATGAGGGGGTAGCACTCTGGGACAAGCTAGAGGAACAATATAATGTGGAAGGCAGGGAGGGGGCACTTTGGGACAAGCTAGAGGAACTAGAGAGGAGGAAGAGAGAGAGCACTCTAGGACAAGCTGGAAGAGCTAGAGAGGGTGGGATGGGAGAGAGCACTTTGGAGCGGGGGAGACAAACACAGATGGGATTAGGAATTTGAGCACAGTCTAAAATAAAAAAAGAGAGTGTGTAGATTAAGAGGGCCAAGAGGTAAAAGAAGAAATCCAACTGGCAACACTTTAATGGTTTCGCCAGCATATAGCCATGGTAACCCTGTCATCATCTGATTGGCTGAGATAGTGCTCTGATGATGAATGTGTCTTGGTGTATCTTCCTCCCTACATTTACACACCAGCCTGCTTTACTGACAGGCAGGTGAACGGTCAACAGATGAGTAAACTGATCTTTATTTTTTGTTGTTTGCATCCTTGCAGAAACCTACCCAAACACTGTGCTGCACACACACACAAAAAAACAGAGTAATATTAAATGGTCGGACAGCTATAGTCTCACAGAATAATTTAATTGCTTTCCTATGCTGTCCCAGCCAGTGCACCGGGCAGGAGTTGAACCTATATCCACGAGACGGTCATGTGTTCGTATTCAGCACAAAGGAAGTGCTGTTTGTAAACTGTGAGAATACAGGCAGCCTTAATACAAACACACCTGACTGTCATTCCAAGCTCATTTAACTCACGAGCAGCTCAATGTCCTGCCTGTTGCAGCTGAATTCCATAATCAACTAATTCGGGTTCCACTCATCCTGTAGCTCGGGTAAACACAAAGTAACAAACCTTATCCCAAATCAATTTGGGCTTTGTTATCTAGACATACGTTTAAAAATGTCAGCAAATGTTTCATATCTGCAAGTTGTCATGACAATAGTAGATACAAATGAGGTAGCATTTTGTCCCAGGTGATATTTAATTACATTCCATTAATGTGTTCATGATACATGTGTTCACGATGAATGTGTTCACGATAGGAGCTACCAGAAAGAATAAACGCATGGTGTATAATAATAGCAAGCCATAATGCATTTAAAACCACTATCGAGTCAGAATAGATATTCCAGGCCACTCCGTAGTAAAGTGGGTTAGGTAGCACTGTGTTAGTTGTTAGAAAGCTTCTGAGTGAGGGGGAGAGGGAGGGGGAGGGGGAGGGGGAGAGGGAGGGGGAGGGGGAGAGGGAGAGGGAGGGGGAGGGGGAGGGGGAGAGGGAGGGGGAGGGGGAGGGGGAGGGGGAGGGGGAGGGGGAGGGGGAGGGGGAGAGAGAGTCTGACAGAGGTAGAACGAAGAGCCAGGTCAGTCTCCACAAGAGGGCAATAGTGCCTCAGAAATAAATCTCTGATGGTTGTGTGTGTGTGTGTGTGTGTGTGTGTGTGTGTGTGTGTGTGTGTGTGTGTGGGGTTTTCCATACATGCAAATCTAGTAAGACAGAACCCCGGAGGAAAAGTGTAATTTAGGGATTAGGGTTCATGGTTAGGCCTGGGGTTGAGGGATTAAAAAGAGTTTGGTCTGGATTAATGTTAGGTGTTAGTACGATCTCAATGGGAATCAGGATTGGCTTTCCCTAAAACAAAGTTCCATCTAACATGTGTCTGTCCTCTGAAGTCTTGTAATAGTTTGTGTCTGTTGTAATAATGGGAATATCAGCAAGATGTGACCTTAATCCTGTTCATAGCGAATGTATACCAGTGTCACATTTTGGACTGCTCACATTGTTATCATTGCCATAGAGACAAACCTAACCCTATATTGACCAGACAAGCAGTGAGACTCCTAAGCTGTGGGTGAAGACGTCACAGGTGGACCGCAACTCCAGAATGAGCGCCGCGGCGTGAGGTAGTTGGTTGTATGGTTTCGCATAATAAACAGCCTGGAGATAACTATACAACCTTCTAGCTTTCCCCGCAGTGTTCACACAACCTACCTGAAGCACTGTTCCAGTCACACTAACACTCCTCCAGTGTTCACACAACCTACCTGAAGCACTGTTCCAGTCACACTAACACTCCTCCAGTGTTCACACAACCTACCTGAAGCACTGTTTCAGTCACACTAACACTCCTCCAGTGTTCACACAACCTACCAGAAGCACTGTTCCAGTCACACTAACACTCCTCCAGTGTTCACACAACCTACCAGAAGCACTGTTCCAGTCACACTAACACTCCTCCAGTGTTCACACAACCTACCAGAAGCACTGTTCCAGTCACACTAACACTCCTCCAGTGTTCACACAACCTACCTGAAGCACTGTTCCAGTCACACTAACACTCCTCCAGTGTTAACACAACCTACCTGAAGCACTGTTCCAGTCACACTAACACTCCTCCAGTGTTCACACAACCTACCAGAAGCACTGTTCCAGTCACACTAACACTCCTCCAGTGTTCACACAACCTACCAGAAGCACTGTTCCAGTCACACTAACACTCCTCCAGTGTTCACACAACCTACCAGAAGCACTGTTCCAGTCACACTAACACTCCTCCAGTGTTCACACAACCTACCAGAAGCACTGTTCCAGTCACACTAACACTCCTCCAGTGTTCACACAACCTACCAGAAGCACTGTTCCAGTCACACTAACACTCCTCCAGTGTTCACACAACCTACCAGAAGCACTGTTCCAGTCACACTAACACTCCTCCAGTGTTCACACAACCTACCAGAAGCACTGTTCCAGTCACACTAACACTCCTCCAGTGTTCACACAACCTACCAGAAGCACTGTTCCAGTCACACTAACACTCCTCCAGTGTTCACACAACCTACCAGAAGCACTGTTCCAGTCACACTAACACTCCTCCAGTGTTCACACAACCTACCAGAAGCACTGTTCCAGTCACACTAACACTCCTCCAGTGTTCACACAACCTACCAGAAGCACTGTTCCAGTCACAGTGTTCACACAACCTACCAGAAGCACTGTTCCAGTCACTCCTCCAGTGTTCACTAACACTGTTCCAGTCCAGTGTTCACACAACCTACCAGAAGCACTGTTCCAGTCACACTAACACTCCTCCAGTGTTCACACACACTGTTCCAACCTACCAGAAGCACTGTTCCAGTCACACTAACACTCCTCCAGTGTTCACACAACCTACCAGAAGCACTGTTCCAGTCACACTAACACTCCTCCAGTGTTCACACAACCTACCAGAAGCACTGTTCCAGTCACACTAACACTCCTCCAGTGTTCACACAACCTACCAGAAGCACTGTTCCAGTCACACTAACACTCCTCCAGTGTTCACACAACCTACCTGAAGCACTGTTTCAGTCACACTAACACTCCTCCAGTGTTCACACAACCTACCAGAAGCACTGTTCCAGTCACACTAACACTCCTCCAGTGTTCACACAACCTACCTGAAGCACTGTTTCAGTCACACTAACACTCCTCCAGTGTCCACACAACCTACCAGAAGCACTGTTCCAGTCACACTAACACTCCTCCAGTGTTAACACAACCTACCAGAAGCACTGTTCCAGTCACACTAACACTCCTCCAGTGTTCACCCAACCTACCAGAAGCACTGTTCCAGTCACCCCACCACACCAACACTCCTCCAGTGTTCACACCACCGCACCAACACTTCACCAGTGTTAACACAACCTACAATCAGCACTGTCCGAGTCACATCACCACACCAACACTGGTAAGTACAGGGCCTGTGAATTAATGGACAGTAATGGTACCAGTATTGTTTTGGTCACATTCAATATATTCAGAATTGATGATTTGATTTTGATTGTGCAGGTCAAATAACTGAACGAACAAAGAGGACATGTTGTAATATGTGATCCATATTAGATGATGTGTTTTGAGATTAAATTCAATGCAAAACAATGTCTGTCTGGACTCCTTTACTTCCGCAAGTATCAGTCCATTTTAACAGCATGTTTCTAGTACCAAGAGTACAGGGTCGGGTTATTATGGAGGTAGGGCACACTGTCTTATCACGTGTCACTAGTTGGTTTGGCTCTGTAAGTGCCAATATGTGCACTTACAGACCCCTTACTGTAGGCTACCTTTCCTTGATAGCCAAATAGCTACTGTCACAGAGCTTTCTCTCTCTAAATGTGCCTCTCAAAGTCTTTAAGTAGATCAAACACCTTTACCTAGACCTTCGTGTGAAATAAACTGTGCTCACTCAATGTGTAGCTAGACACAGAAACATGAGTACAGTTAAGTACACAAGACAATTTAATGCCATTTCTCGGCCCTGTCTCCGTCTCACCCCCAAATTAGCCCAACCATCTAAATCTGAGAATCCACAAACGCGTAAATATAGTATCTTTAGCCCAGTCTCTTCTATTCCTTCTCCAACGGGGTTCTTTGTTGTCATATAGGAGAACCACATCACACAGCTTTTTAGCTGTGGGTGTAAGGCAGGAACACGTCCCCCTGTAACATCAACCGCGTTCTCCTCTCGTAGCACATACGCCGTTATCCCTGGGGTTGGTAGTCACGCTCAGACAATGGTACTAGTTGCTTGTGTCTCACGCCCTCCCCTTTGTCACCTCCTCCTGCTAACTCACTCACCTCCCCCTGTCTCGGCTAGTGGCTGAGGCAGCAGACATCCGCATTGCGTTGAGGCTCGTCTCCTCTTTTTTTCTATAAAGGGCACGGGGGGGGGAGGTAATGTCAGGAATCAGCTGATTCGTAGCCGCCGTACAGCCCGCTCGCCGTTATACCGCCGCCGACAGCACCCGCGTTCCTGCCGTCACCAGACAGACGCACCAGGGTCAAATGCCGACTGTCGAGCAGGGTTGAAGACTGTGTCGAGCAGGGTTGAAGACTGTGTCGAATAGGGTTGAAGACGCGTTGTGATTTCTCTGCTCCTATGTCCCTGTCTCTGTAATTTAGGTGTCTTGCATCCTTTTGGCGACGATAGAGTGTGTCACTTTTGATATCCTTGATCAGATCAGTGGAGAAGTTCTCCAAACGTATCAAGAACAGCATGCCAGACAGTTGAAGCAGCACATACATGACGTCACACCTTCTGGAACATACACGGTGCTTTGTCTGACAGTGGAGGGGAACGGCGCAGAGATGCACCTGTCTGGAGCAGCCTGTGTGTGTGTGTGTAAGTGTGTGTGTGTGTGTGTGTGTGGGGGTAAGTGTGTGTGGGTGTGTGTGTGTGTGTCTGGGTAAGTGTGTGTGTGTGTCTGGGTAAGTGTGTGTGTGTGAGTGTGTGTGTGTGGGTAAGTGTGTGTGTGTGTGTGTGGGTAAGTGTGTGGGTGTGGGTGTGTGTGTGCGTGTGTGTGTAAGTGCGTGTGTGTGTCTCTGTGTGTGTGTGTGTGGGTAAGTGTGTGTGTGTGTGTGTGTCTGGGTAAGTGTGTGTGTGTGTGTGTGTGTGTGTGTGTCTGGGTAAGTGTGTGTGTGTGTGTGAGTGTGTGTGTGTGTGGGTAAGTGTGTGTGTAAGTGCGTGTGTGTGGGTAAGTGTGTATATGTGTGTGTGTGTGGGTACGTGTGTTTGTATGTGTGGGTGTGTGTGTGTGTCTCTGTGTGTGTGGGTAAGTGTGTGTGTGTGTGTGTCTCTCTGTGTGTGTATGTCTCTGTGTGTGTGTGTGTGTGTGTGTGTATGGGTGTGTGTCTTTCTCAAAACCTCGGCAGCACATCCAGAGAGTGATTCCTGCGTTTTAAGTGCAAATGGCTACCAGCTTGGAGAAGATGGCACAGACGCTGAGAAAGAGACTGTTGACTGGCTCTAACTCTGCTAGACAATTAAATGGGAACCCCTTGCCATGAGCTTCAAAAGACAATGTACTACTATATTTCCTTTAAATTCCAGATATCTTTCTGCAAATATTTTGACGGTGTACGTAATTTTCATCTCTACAGTGTTCAGGTTGTCGTCCATCACAGCCGAGGTTCAGTCCGCTACTAAATGGTTTATGTTCTGCAGTATCAGAATGATTAAGGGGTTCCCATGAACTGAGGTTATGTTCTGCAGTATCAGAATGATTAAGGGGTTCCCATGAACTGAGGTTATGTTCTGCAGTATCAGAATGATCAAGGGGTTCCCATGAACTGAGGTTATGTTCTGCAGTATCAGAATGATTAAGGGGTTCCCATGAACTGAGGTTATGTTCTGCAGTATCAGAATGATTAAGGGGTTCCCATGAACTGAGGTTATGTTCTGCAGTATCAGAATGATCAAGGGGTTCCCATGAACTGAGGTTATGTTCTGCAGTATCAGAATGATTAAGGGGTTCCCATGAACTGAGGTTATGTTCTGCAGTATCAGAATGATTAAGGGGTTCCCATGAACTGAGGTTATGTTCTGCAGTATCAGAATGATTAAGGGGTTCCCATGAACTGAGGTTATGTTCTGCAGTATCAGAATGATTAAGGGGTTCCCATGAACTGAGGTTATGTTCTGCAGTATCAGAATGATCAAGGGGTTCCCATTTAATTCTTTATTGTTTAATTTCTTGCTCACGGGGTTCATTTTTCTGGCTAATATTTTCGGGCTCCATAAGCCCTACCATTTGGCAGTTTATTGGTTAAATGCTGTTTACACACTTAGTTATCACTTGGCAGCCATTATGGTGAGCAACATGTGTGGAATCAGATTTTAATACATATAGAATTGTCACTACCAACTCCCAGGTCTAAACACAGCTAATAGCATCAAAATAATATAATAATATGTTTAGAAAACATAGCTGGCTAAAATCTTGCCCAGTGAGAAAGCATTTGGGTGCAATATAGCGACCTTTCTTCCGAGATCTCTCGCACACGTAGACATGATTTATAAATGTGTGCAAGTGAGTGATAGATCTAACCATATAGCAAGGTTAGAGCAGTTTATGACAAATCATAAGGCTCTCACATCAAATGTTTCATTTATGCCATCTCTCAAAACAGACAACCAAGAAGATAAATTTGATTCTGTTTCGGGTCCACATTCCCCTCAGGGGATTTCTGATTACATTATACAATAAACACATATGTACAAATCAGGTAACACGATGTCTTCTCTGAGGGTCTGAAAGCAGCACAGATCTCCCGGCAGACCGCCATAAGTCTGGCACCTGCCTTTGAATACTACCAGCCATTAATGCTTGTCTTTTTGGAGAAAATAAACTAGACTTGATACTTTATTTTAGTGGTTTGCATGTTTTTCTTCAGTTGGCTCTCCCATGGGTGGTTTATTGGGTGTCTCGCTTGTCATTCGATGTTTATTTGTTGTAGAGCAACATTATTAACCTAGCAGCATGTGAAAAGAATGGGCGATTGGTGTAAAACAAAGGCAGTCGTGAAATCAAGATTGCATGTTCTTCTGCACACTTTGTGTACCTTCCCTTCATTCTCTCAGCTTCATTCTCTCGGCTTCTTTCTCTCAGCTTCATTCTCTCAGCTTCATTCTCTCAGCTTCATTCTCTCGGCTTCTTTCTCTCGGCTTCTTTCTCTCAGCTTCTTTCTCTCAGCTTCTTTCTCTCAGCTTCTTTCTCTCAGCTTCATTCTCTCAGCTTCATTCTCTCAGCTTCATTCTCTCAGCTTCTTTCTCTCAGCTTCTTTCTCTCAGCCTCATTCTCTCAGCTTCTTTCTCTCAGCTTCATTCTTTCAGCTTCATTCTCTTAGCTTCATTCTCTCAGCTTCATTCTCTTAGCTTCATTCTCTCAGCTTCATTCTCTCAGCTTCATTCTCTCAGCTTCATTCTCCTCAGCTTCATTCTCTCTGCTTCATTCCCTCTGCTTCATTCCCTCTGCTTCATTCTCTCCGCTTCCTAGACTCTCTGCCACCCTCCATGCTCCCCATCTTACACATACACTTCTTTCGTTTTTACACACACACACACACACACACACACACACCATTACAGACTGCAAAGAGGGGGCTGGGCGGGTTAGTGGAAACGTGATGCTTAAAAAACGTGAGAAAGAGAGCCAGATGCAGGGAGAGTGAGCGAAAAGGAGAGAGAGAGACAGAGAGAGAGGCTGCAAAAGAGCCAGAGAGAATGAGATTGAGAATGGGGACAGGGCAGGCGAAAGTGGGAGGGATGCTGGAAGCCGAGAGAGGAGACTGGAGACTGAGACCATGAAAGCAAGAAGCAAAAGCGAAAACACATACTTTGTGGGTGTGTGTTTGTTTGTTCGTGTGTGTAAGACGTGTTTTATTCATATATGTGCACGTGCATGTGATTGTGTTAGCATGTAGGTGTGAATATGTTTGTTTATGTTCCCGGTGATACAGATGGAGAGAAGACAGTGGCTTTGGTGGCTCTGCTGTGCTGCTGTGCTGCTGTGCTGCTTGGGGAGGTAGGTAGAGCGTAGAACACAGGATAATAGAATCAATACTATTGTCTGTATCGTACCTGCCACTGGGCTCTCTGTCTGGCCCTAGTAGCCAGTCAGCCATCGGACCCAGTCAGCCATCAGAGCCAGTCAGCCATCAGAGCCAGTCGCCACAGAGCCAGTCAGCCATCAGAGCCAGTCAGACATCAGAGCCAGTCAGCCATCAGAGCCAGTCAGACATCAGAGCCAGTCAGCCATCAGAGCCAGTCAGACATCAGAGCCAGTCAGCCATCAGAGCCAGTCAGCCATCAGAGCCAGTCGCCACAGAGCCAGTCAGCCATCAGAGCCAGTCAGCCATCAGAGCCAGTCAGCCATCAGAGCCAGTCAGCCATCAGAGCCAGTCAGACATCAGAGCCAGTCAGCCATCAGAGCCAGTCGCCACAGAGCAGAGACAGACAGAGGAACCGGGAGAGAGAAAGAGAAAAGGGTGAAGATAAGCATGCATTATTGCTTTTTTTATTTGCCTTCAAAATGTTGTTAATTGAAGAAGTAAAATTTCTGGGTGTTTTGAATCCTTCGTGTGTAATTTTGTAATTCAGCAGCCCAGATGCAATGGAACTTTGGATAGAGGAAGATGCAATTTAAGTGCCCACATTCATGTTTATATGCATGTCTGTATGTATGTGGCTGAGTCTTGTGTGTGAGTACTGTACCCATGGCTATTACAGTATATCTGGTGTCGGTCGAAGTGTATCTCGTTTAATCTCCAGATTCTGTGTTCTCTGCTCATCCGCTTTTTTCTGTGTCATTTATCTTCCTCTCACATAGATGATATTCCACAATGCATTTAGAAAAAAGAAAAGGGTTTTGTCACCTTGTGTAAAATGCTAGTTTTCAATTTACGAGAAATGCTGAAAATAGAAATACGTTTCAGCAGACAGCTCGTTGACAGATTTTTTACGTCCACAGGTCCGCACGTTCGTAAAAATATTCTCGAAAACAATATTCAGTTTCAGACTGCGCCTTTGCAGTAAAAACAAGAAAAATGTAGTAATATTGAATATGATTGAATATTATTAATATGAATACAGCACATACTTATTTGGCCTGTGAAGTTGTGGTTAAATGTATCAAAACGTTTCTAACACTCTTTTCCTTTCTCATATTTATCAAGACTGAACCCAGGTCATTTATATTTATTACCATGTACTCATTCCTGGCGAGATAAAAACTAACACCTAAATGGCAGAAACTTTAGTGAACTTGACTGTCTCTTTAAATGATTGATTGTATTTTTCTGTTAATAATTATTGTCATAGATTCAGTGTTTCAGTCATGCCGTCTGTCTACCAACAGGTGGCACTGTTCAGGACATTTCCATACAATAGAACCATTGGTCAGGACATGTAGTCAAACAAAAAACGAATATTTATGCCAACTAAATGCAAAATATCATGTTTGTATTTGAATATATTTGAGGACCTAATGGTCACTGAGAATCACAAAATGTATTTAATTTCTCTTCATGCAGACAGTCCGACATTTTGGAGAATTTGCATCCAGTTCCTAGGATGGATATGGAAGGTTCTCTGTTCAACTTAACATCCTTGTCATTCCTCACCACAATCACCTCCCCACTCTGGTAAGTTAGAGCTTTAAACCACTGTGAGCTTAACAATGGCAGCACCTACCTGGGCGTTGAAACAGTGAGACAGAAGCTCAACCAGTAGGCGGTAAAAGAGAGAAATAGGATAATTGGTCTTTAAGTAGATTTAGCCATTATTGGCGTTGGAGGTGGTTGTCCATCCAGCACAGAAGTGTTAGATAGCAGCACAGCAGATCCCCGCAATCAGGCTACAGATTGTCTTCAAGTGTTACATTGCGGGAGCTTAAGTGTAGAATATTGCAGGGGAAGTAGACGGCCTGACACTGTTTTATGCTGACTGACACTGCTCACTGGACTTCATAAGAGGTTCGTGAAGATATCAGGCTTTGGAGGGCTATTAGTGACATTACTCAGAGTGGATTTTCTTTCTTTTTTTTTTATTTCGTAGATTTGTTGCGTTTCGCCATCAAACCCATAGAGAAGCTGGCCGGTTGCCGCAGAATTGAAAGTGTCAGATGACGCCATAGATTTGCCTCGTGAAAGGCGTTTCTTTCGACTGGGCTCATTTAGCAAAGTGATACACCAGCAAAGTTACTTTTCCCAGCATGCCCCTCTGTCCCTGAGACCCTTAACCTGTGAGGTCATATTAGGTCACAGGTGAGGTCCTCGGGAACAGGGCTGCATTCATGTCCTTCATTTTAGAGGAAACGAAGAGTTCGCTGGAAGAGACGAATAATGTTTGTTTCACATCAGTGAACTCTTTACTGTTTCCCATATATTTTGTCCTGGTAAGAATGATAACATTAATCCCTTTTTTTCACTGTTTTAACAGTTTAAATGTGAACAAGTTGCTTCCACACGCCTGAATAGAGCAAGACAAAATAATGATGTAGTGTTAATGGTGTAGGGTTAATTGAAAGATTACAGGAATTCACAGGAATTCAGCAAATGTTATTATGTCACTGTACTCATCTGAAGTGGTATTTTGATAACAAATTACCTGGAAAAAGGATGTCTGTCTGTACATGCTGGAGTGACTTTAAGGGGCCGACCCTTTTGGCTGACTTTGTGTTTAACCCAGCACGGGAACTAATCAAAATACAGCCAGAGGTCGTGACCCTGTCAGTTATCGTCTTTGAAGACAGCTGACGATCGTATAAAGCATGTATGTACTATTAGTGTTTCTTGTCGGTACAAATAAAGACAGAGCAACGTCAACGGTGTGACAGTCATACTGAACGCGTGAGGACAGCGTGTTATTAAGCTACGTTTGGCAGGTCTGAACGTGACGGACTCCAGAGGTGTGCATGTTATCGGTGTCTAATTGAAGACCTGTGGTAACTGTAACTTTCATTTTCTCTGTCTGTCTCTCTCCAGGCTTCTGCGGAGTAATTGACATATTAGAGCACTAAAGCACTAGAAGCACAATTTCACAGCATGATCGTAGAGCCGCAAAGCCATTAGCAGACAATTGACATATCACAGGCTATAATCTTCGTAAGATCTACACATGAATCCATCCAGAAATAATGTTGTTCCTGGCCTCGTACACACTGGATGTTAATGAACAGCATTCATTCTTAAATGTAAATAAACAGAGCAGAATGAACATTTTTTTTCACGCACAAATACACACACACAAACACGCGCACACACTCACACACTCACACACACACTCACACACACGATCTCAGTGTTTCTTAGTCTTTCAGTACAATGCACATACACATACTATAAGTATCTCTTGTCTTCTTGCTCTTGCCTCACTCTCTTTCACACATGCACACACACACACACACACACTCATATTTGTGACCCTCCCTCCCCAGCTGGGAAACCAGCGTGGCTGACTGACTGACTGGCTGTCTGACTCTGGCAATCCAGGAGCAGACTCTTGGCCAATATTGATTAGCTTGTCTGCGTGGAGACAGATGAATGCATTAGTGCCCAGCTCACCCTGTCACTGGAAATATATTGGTGTATTAGGCACCCTGTCTGGTTACCAAGGAGACACAGAGAGAGAGAGAGAGAGAGAGAGAGAGAGGGAGCTGGGGGAGCAGTGTCAGAGGGGGAGGGTATATGGGATGCTATGAGGCGGTAGGCTTGATTAGTAGTCTCTTTTCTATTCCTCTCCCCTCTGTTCTGTCTCGTCGTCTCTCCTTTTCTTTCTCTCCCTCTTTCTGACTCTAACTTTTTATTTAATCTCCCTCTCCTTGTGTGCATTCATCTAGTTCATTAGGGATTGGTACCTTTTCCCATCACTCACTCTCCCATTGATTTTATTGTCCTCTGCTGCTTAGAGTTTATCCCTGTTTTTCACTTAGCTTAGCTTTAATTTTCCTGTCTGTTCCCTCACAGGCAAACTTCTAATCTGTATTGTAACACTTTTGTGAGCATTTTTCATCTTTTCTTTTTCTGCCCCTACCTAGGTTTCCTTTTCTTTCTTCCTCCCTGCCTCTTCTTGTGCTTCTCACTCCACCCCTCTGCTCTGCAGTAAAACTGGTGCATTGTGGTAGCAGAGAGAGAGAGAGAGAGGGCCAGAGACAATGGAAAGGAGAGAAAAGGTGGAGAAACCGTCAGAAGAGAAAGAAAGCTCCGGTACTCTGGTTCAGTTAATTATGATAGCCATTAGCTATTGCACATTAACTAACTACTCTCTCTTGTTAAATCCAGTGACATATACAGTGGGAGAGCACTAAACTGTTATTGTCAGATATAGGTTGTGAGATTCTAGATTATATACAGTGCATTTTCATCTCAGTTGCTACGTTCTGCGCACAAACACGGGACTTAAACATCGCATGAGCTATGGAATACACTTTACACAGAATTTTCAGTAATTTCGGAATATTCATATCTTCGCGATGAACACTATGACATCACAATGCTGACATTTCGACGCTGCATCTTTCTGAGTCAGTTTTGATGCCACGACCAGATGGTCATCCACAAGATGTGGAAGTGGGTTTTGTGGGCTCTGTACAACAGCTCATTGTTCAGGTCCTCATCGAGCTGCTACCTGTGCTTTGTGGAGGTTGATGACAGTATGCGTCTGTGTTGGGGACACATTCTCACAGAGTACAACATCAGAAACGTAGACTCGTGCTTCAGAAAACTGCAGAAGATATTTGACAACGAGCCGCATGTGATTGAGGCTGGGCGAGTTGGTGAGAAAACGGATCATGCTTTATTTGCGGTTTTCGGGTTAGGGGTGGCTTGATAACACTTTACTATGTCCGATACCGATACAATACTGTAACCTCCAGTATCTGTCGGTTTTTAAACAAATAAGCTGTTAATAATACATTTATTTAGATGGCCTTTGCTTAACCTATCTAATCTCACGTTCTAGCTAGCTGTGTACACCTGACAGGTGTTGCCTGTCTCACGACACACCTCCTTCTACGGCATGTTGCTCAATGCATTTATATCATAGGCTAATGGATCGTGTCGGGTTATTATTATTTTTTGGGCGATATCCGATCCAGCGTTTTTGGCCGGTATTAGACCGATTGAGATAGTGAACATCGGATCGACCCATCTCTGGTTTCAGTAGATTGGCACCCCATAATAAAATGTAAATATGATGACAGGAGCGTGGTTGTGTGTTTCTCAGGGAAAGGCTATGACCAGAAGCTGAAGGAGATCCTAAATGCTGAGATTATGCCGATAGTTGAAGAATTTGACAGAAACATGAATAATGGTAAAAGTTGTGTTGTCCACATTACTCCACAATCATTTTCTCTCCCACATTGTAGAAGACTCAATATGCTTTCCTACCTGCAAGAGGTGTTGAGAGTTACATTACTGCCGTAGAATTTGTTTCCAATTGCACATAAATTGTTCCTAATCTCAGAATAGGAATACTGGATTCAGGTAATGTTTCATTTAATGATAGAAGGGGTTAAACTAGTGAAAAAGTGGTAGCAGCCATTTTGGGAGGATTTACTAACACAGACTCTGGCTAGGATTTTTGAGATAATGCAGTGTAAGGAATACCTAACGTCTACAACAGTGACACCTGATTTCATAAGATATGTTACATTAGGTTACATAACAAATGTGCCACCAAAAGTGTATTACATCTGTTAATATGGTCCTACCAATTTCAATAAAACATACCAGATATTACAGCACTTATATTAACCCATAATTGGGATTTTAGTTAAGGTTAGAAAAAAAATCAAAATTAGGTATCAGAAGATCGGGTTAAATAAATAGTTTGACCTAGATTCATATGTTGGGGTCATTCTACATACGCTGAGTTGTCCTTGAAGGCCGATAAAGTCCGTTTTTACATTATTGTCATTATTCACTTCAGTCCCAATCTGGAAGAAACATTATTAGCATCGTCCAAATTCATGACTTGAAACTTTGCGTCCAGAACAACCAAAGCTGCAAGCAGAAAACAAGCAAAACTAATGTTCACCGGCGAGTTTTGTTCAAATAGTATAGATTCAAAACCTTTTCCAGGATGAAACTCCGGACCACTTTTCTCACTGACTGGCTACGAATGATAAACTAACACACACAAAATGGAGGCTGTTCTCTTCTTCCTATTATCCATCAGACACAGTATACGACGAGAGGTTACAGACAGCTGCAGACAATTTCATTGCGGCTGCATCCCAACTGCCTAGAGGTGAGATGTTCCCCTCCTCTCTCCTTTATTCCCCCCTCCACACAGCATCACACCATATTGTACACGCTTTATTTCATGTCCATACATCTGTAATGTCTGGCACCAGGAGTAGTGTTTCAAATGTCAACTACAATCTATTTTTTAATGACTGTTCGAAACATACTGTCTGATGCTAGATAACCTCTGAGTTCTGCTTTTATTATATCTAATACAAATCTTATTTTGTACTAAATGATTATATTCGATTGATAAGGGCAGCTTGTCATATTCGTCAGCAAAATGTATGAGTTTTCAGTGTTTTAATGGTTTGCTTCTACTTCTCATTGCTGTTCTTGGTCTTTTTTAAATCCAGCATCTGGATGTTTCCCTCCATGTGGTGAGTGGCTGTTTCCTCGTCCGTTGTACATTTAGACATTTTAACCTTCTTTGAAAACAGCACAAATCTCCTTAGTAATCGCCTGTGATGGAACCTGTTTGTTCTCACGTGTTGTAACAGCATTATAATAAATAGAATAATAAGAGTATATTGAAACCTGCACGGCATACAATCGCATTAAAGCAGGGCTGTTCAACCCAGTTCTCTGGAGATCTACCATCCTGTAGGTTCTCTCTCCAACCCTGTTCCCTGGAGATCTACCATTCTGTAGGTTCTCTCTCAACCCTGTTCCCTGGAGATCTACCATCCTGTAGGTTCTCTCTCCAACCCTGTTCTCTGGAGATCTACCATCCTGTAGGTTCTCTCTAACCCTGTTCTCTCTAACCCTGTTCCCTGGAGATCTACCATTCTGTAGGTTCTCTCTAACCCTGTTCCCTGGAGATCTACCATCCTGTAGGTTCTCTCTAACCCTGTTCCCTGGAGATCTACCATCCTGTAGGTTCTCTCTAACCCTGTTCCCTGGAGATCTACCATCCTGTAGGTTCTCTCTAACCCTGTTCCCTGGAGATCTACCATCCTGTAGGTTCTCTTCAGCTCTAATTTTGCACGCCAAGTCTAATAATGAACTGAATGAAAAGGTAAGTCAGATTAGTCACAGCTGGGGTTGGAGAGAACCTTCCAGATGGTGGATCTTCAGAACCAGGTTTGAGATGCCCTGTAAGGGAGAGATATTTGGTAATTAGGTCATTTTGGCAACTCAAACCTACTTCTGAATATAACATGGTCATGTGGACCTTTAGGTGTCTGCTTCCAGTACCAACAATGTTATTTGTAGTTTCTTGAACACAGTTTATCAGAAACAGTAGACTTGTATTAATTTTCCTAATGCTAGCAATTAAAGAGAGCGACCAGTTAAAATTAAGGCAACATAAAACCGACAGAAGTTTCCTCTGACGGAGAGTATATAAATGGTCTAATCGACAAAATCCTGAAATAACCCCTTCACAATGTAATAAAAAAATTAAACACGTTTGTGCATTGATTGAATAAGCGTTGGGCGTCGGCAATGTGTTTTATCCATTTGTTCTTTAGGTTTTCAAGCATCTGGCTATGTCTACAACTGTATCACCTGCCAGTATGACTCCTGTGAGTTCCCACTGGACTGTCCAGGTAGGTAAACCAAACAACAAGCATCCACCATTGACACCAACTTGAAATGAACTGCCCGGTGTTTCCACTTCAAATTACTTATATCACTTAAAAATTGTCTTTAGATTCAAAGTCAGTTCGGTGCATGGGAAGAATCATTTGGGAGTCAAGTAGTCGATGTTTTTGTTAAATTGACTCCCAAATCACAAAAATGGGAGTTGACACTGCTAATCGAGCAACTAGGAGTCAAGTAATATAGGTAACTGAAGTTGACTCTCTAGCACTAACTTAAAACAGCAAACCCTGAGGGGAGCTTATACCGGGCTGTGATATGACGTATTTTTAGGACATATGTTTCACACATAATTGGCCAGAAGGAGAAAGGAATTGTTTTTGCACCAAACTCCCCACAGTATTATGTCACAGGGTAGATTAAAGGATGAAAACTAAATGTGGTCATGTTTTGTTTCATTTTGTTAAGCCTCCATATAGATTATGTGTAATGTCAATTTGTGTGTAGCTGCAGTTGGCACTGATCGATAGAACCGCTAAATGTCTTTCAGGACTGTTACTATGAGCAGATATGTTAATAAATGTTCAAGAAACAAACATATTTCCTCTCTCTGAAAGACTTCAACTCTGTGTAGAAGATACAGATTGCTTCTGCCAGTCCTTACCCTTCTCCTCGGCAAACTCCTCCTCTCCTCTTTTTCGGAACGTCCTGGTAGCTTTGATGCTGTTACCTATCTGGCTATCTAACTTTACAATATGCAACACGACGACAGGTCGTCATAATTTCAAGCATACATTTTCAGAAGTGACTTTACATGGTGATATTGAACCACTCACATTTGAAATGAACAACAACAAGATTTCCTTGCCCGGGAAAACATATTTAAATATGGATTGAAGAACATGTATATACGGTCATTCTATTGATTTGTGCCAGCTTCATCATGAAGTGCAATTCAAGCATTTCTCTCTTTTATTTTATTTACTTTGTTGGTGCTTGTGTGTGTGTTTGTGCATTACTGTGTTCACAGTAAAGGAAATCACAGTCGAGGAGAACAACCGGACACGAATGAGGTGTGACGTTCCCTTTCCTCTGCCTTATAACATTGAGGTGGTCTGGAGGTTTGCAGAAGAGGTGAGAGACAATGAGCTTTAGGGGGGACATAGCTCCTGTACTGAGGAGCACAATGGGAAAACTAGAGCAGTGGTTTTCAAAGTGGTCGCCAGGGGGCGCTAAGGAGACCTTGGCCAATTAGAAGGAACAAAATTAACAAATATTTTAAAAAACAATTTAATTATTATTATTATTATGTGTATACTCCTAAAATACAGATTCTAATAATGTATACACTTCTAAATATTAATTGCCGTGCCCATCTTTGTCGCCTGCCAGTCAAGAACTGTCAGTGTTGTTTCAGGAATTGAAATGTAATTGTAATTAAATTGCATCAAATCAAATGTAATTATTATGACAAAAAAAATCTGAAATATATATATTTTTTGCCGTAGTATTTTCAATGGGTTGAGATTTTTTGCAAAACGGGGTTCTGGTCAGAAGCAAAGGCTATTGGGGTGGCCTTGGTACGGTTACGTTTGGGAACCCCCCTATACCTGAGTATTTGTTTTTATAACGGGCGTGTCTTGGGACCTGATTCCAATGATCATGCAGGTCAAGAGCCAGCAGATGGATCAGTTCGAGGAGGTGATTGTCGGGACAGACCGGCTGTATTCGATCCCCTCAGCTGGTCTGCAGCACCAAGGTACCTACCAGTGTGAGATCTACTCAGACCAGCGCTCCATCGTCAGACTCTACTACCACCTCAGAGGTAATGATAGTGCCGTGGACAGATGTGTATTGAAGTGAGTCTCATGTAATGCTAACAGATTGACCTCTCACCCCAATACTCCTGTGCACCCGCACCGTCTTCATCTATCCGTTCCCATTTCCTCTCTCTGACCCAGTCACCCCTCAGATGGTGGGGGGCCATAGTGAACTACAGGAGATATTCGACCTGTCTCTGCTGCCAGGGGGGAGGATTGTCCCCGTGTCTGGTGGAACCGCCTTCGATCTCCTCCGCCTCCCCTCTCCTCCTCTCCTTACTGCCTGTCTGACCTCCCTACTGACGCTCCTCTTCATTTCTCTTGGGTAATGGAACAGAGCTGTGATGCACTCCCCCTCATACACAGTTCTGGAGTCAGTAATACAACTAACATACACAAACATGTAGATATCTTAAGCAGTGGCAGAACTCCTCCTCCCTCTGCGATGGAGAACACTATTAATGATCTAGTGTATGTTCCGAGTTCAATGTAACGCCTCGTGACAGAGATAACCAGCCTCGCCAGGCCTTCTTAACTTAGGTTGCATTTACCCAGTGCTGAATCTGAATGTGAATATTGTATTTGTGTCATTATTTTAAAAATAAATCTTAGTTTATAGATTTGTCTGACGTGGGTCAGTGTACAAACAAGGGTTTAAAAAAAAGAGTAATACAGAATATAATGGGTCACATTCAGCATATTATTTATTATATTTTAACATGTTGTACAAACAATGGCATCAATGGAATCAAATATTTTTTCAGAGGCAAAATTGGTGTTACAGTATTTTCTGCATGGTTTTACAAATAATTTGATTAAAGCTTGATCTGAACGAACATGCACTGCTCAGAAAATTAAAAATGTCACCACAATTATTATCACACGTTTTGTCTTTGTCTTGACACGGGCATATGTTTGTGATGTTTTTCACCCAAAAATCCAGACTGAACAGTGAAAACAGCAGGTGTGAAACAACACTTGTGAGAAATAACATGTAATTAATGAAACTGTTCACATAAGCACAGCAGCAGCTTTCAAAGTGCCTCAGACAAATAACCTTAAACAACACATTTCACTAGGCCCTTTGTGAGAAGCCATATTCTAATGTCTATAGCCAAAACCATTGTCAGTCCTGTGCCAGACACTACATCGTGCTTGTGTCGAAAAACAACTATTGTCCGTGGTATGTTGGCCATATATTAATATATGAATGTAGACTCATTACCTATAGTATAAACAGAACAAGCACACACAATAAACCATATGCTACTAGATAGTCTACCTGTCTAAAACTGGACCTTATTGCCATGACAATACACATTTTACACTAAGCTCAGTGGACAAAGGACATACTGTAAATGTTAACTGAAAGGTCAGACATTGGGAATTTTGCGTGTAAAAAACATTATTAATTGCCTGTGTTTGTAAATGTCTGAATCTGAATGAAGAGACTAATGGGAAAACTAGAGCAGTGGTTTTCACACATATGTGTGGTATGTTAAATAGCCCACTGATTAACTAACCTATGCATTTAATCACAGCTATATACAAACATTCCAAATCAGACGCAGGATAAAACATGTTTCATAGCATTGTGGACTTCTTGACTGGGCAACAGGTTTGTTTAGAGTTTGCTCTCTAAACAATTCTGTTCGGGCTGACCAAGAACGATCTCTCATGACCTTGTCACATGTTGGTTGGGTTTGAATTCAGTAGGAATTGCAGATCCAGATAACGTCTTCCCAATGAGTTGATTTTACAGTTCATTCAGGGGTCATCCAGTTTGCATTTTTAAATATTTTATAGTAACACTGAATTACAAAACTTCTGAGCCCCACATCCTAATTTTTCAATGATTCATAACATATCAAATAACGTACAGCTGACGCCCTGTACTTAGAGTTTATTCTTCAATTTAAACAACGTGAAACATAAAAAATGGGACGTAGTTGACTCAAACATTATCATAAAGATGCTTCCGTAATACCCTTTTGTTTGTACTTGTTTCTTACAGATTTCTTTACTGGTGGTCAACAAAGAAAGAGATGAGTGATGCTGAACTAGTTGAGGAGGTGCAAGATCCAGGGTGCCCGGTGAGGGAGATATATGTGCTGCAATAAAAACAAACAGATGAGCTCATCTTTGCCCTTCTCTGTGACGATATACAGTATATAGAAAGCAGTTGGTTTACTGCAATCACCACTAGATGGCAATACATGTACGTTTTATGCCATTGCCTTATATGAAAAAGTCATATCACTTAAGTAGGAATCATTTCGTTTTGATATTGCTTGGAAAACCAGACATCACGTCGTTTTTTTTATTTCAATATATAATGATATGCGTTTCATATTTTCACTGCGTGACTTAATTTTAATCTGTACAGGCCATGGATCTGTCATTCCTCAATTCATCAAACAGCTGATCAGATGGTTACCTTCTGTGCCTAATTCTGAGCCGAATACTGCTGAAACAGGAACTGGCACCTATTTGGCCCGGATCTGGTATTTGTTGTGCATTATTAGTATTTTTCCATCACTGTTTGTTACAGTTTGGTCTATGGTGAGAAGAAAATACCCTCTGATTGGATCTGATCTGCTTATGCATCATTCCTGACCACTACACCTGACAACAAATCCCCTCTATGTCTTGACAGAATGTAATATTCCCATAACATAGTTTACGTACTAGTCTAAGACTAGTCTGGGTCGCCGTGCTGCCATAACCAGTAACACTAACATTTATAGAGCACTCTTTGGCAAACAAGAGCTTTCAGAATGTGATACAAAAACCAATGAGGTATTTGAAGTTTGTAGTGAAGCCTGATGGAGTTTTAAGACTTCATTTGCCACTGACTGTAGATGATCACCATCTACCAGGAAGTAGCCAGCTGACTAACTCAGGGGGGCACTCTTTACAGCTCCGTGGTCAGATCCGGACTTTTACATTAAAGGGAGGGCCACATTTGTTTTGTAATTAGTAAATAATAAATGATTTGAAGGTCAGCGATAGGCAATAATTAAGATGTATACACATTACATTTATGCTTTAGGTCTAATATTAGATATAAATAACTTTAATTCTGTAACGACTTGAGGGTACAACGCTGAGGAAGAAGCCAAATGCACTAGAGGTTCTGTTTGAGGGGTTTTATATTTTCCTTGTTTCACAAATGCATCCAAACAAACGCATAAATCAAAATATGATCTTAGTGGAGCCAGACAGAGGGAATATGATCTGATGGGAGCCAGACAGAGGGAATATAATCTGAGGGGAGCCAGACAGAGGGAATATAATCTGAGGGGAGCCAGACAGAGGGAATATAATCTGAGGGGAGCCAGACAGAGGGAATATAATCTGAGGGGAGCCAGACAGAGGGAATATGTTCTGAGGGGAGCCAGACAGAGGGAATATAATCTGAGGGGAGCCAGACAGAGGGAATATAATCTGAGGGGAGCCAGACAGAGGGAATATAATCTGAGGGGAGCCTGACAGAGGGAATATAATCTGAGGGGAGCCAGACAGAGGGAATATGTTCTGAGGGGAGCCAGACAGAGGGAATATGTTCTGAGGGGAGCCAGACAGAGGGAATATAATCTGAGGGGAGCCAGACAGAGGGAATATAATCTGAGGGGAGCCAGACAGAGGGAATATGTTCTGAGGGGAGCCAGACAGAGGGAATATAATCTGAGGGGAGCCAGACAGAGGGAATATGTTCTGAGGGGAGCCAGACAGAGGGAATATGTTCTGAGGGGAGCCAGACAGAGGGAATATAATCTGAGGGGAGTCAGACAGAGGGAATATGTTCTGAGGGGAGCCAGACAGAGGGAATATGTTCTGAGGGGAGCCAGACAGAGGGAATATAATCTGAGGGGAGCCAGACAGAGGGAATATAATCTGAGGGGAGCCAGACAGAGGGAATATAATCTGAGGGGAGCCAGACAGAGGGAATATAATCTGAGGGGAGCCAGACAGAGGGAATATAATCTGATGGGAGTCAGACAGAGGGAATATAATCTGATGGGAGTCAGACAGAGGGAATATAATCTGATGGGAGCCAGACAGAGGGAATATAATCTGAGGGGAGCCAGACAGAGGGAATATAATCTGATGGGAGTCAGACAAAGGGGAATATAATCTGATGGGAGCCAGACAGAGGGAATATAATCTGATGGGAGCCAGACAGAGGGAATATAATCTGATGGGAGCCAGACAGAGGGAATATGATCTGATGGGAGCCAGACAGAGGGAATATAATCTGAGGGGAGCCTGTGTGTTGCGGGTATTAAAAAGCCCAAATGTGTCTAAATATATACAGACTCATCCTGTAACAGAGCCACTTATTGGGCACTGAAGTTGTATGTTTTCCTTATGGGTTTTTTCAGCTTTCTGGGTTTCTGCTGATGAATCAGAACCCCTCCTAACAGGAAGTCTGGATTATGGATTTAATCAAAGCTTGATTTGAAGTTTCCACTTGACGATTTACTATTCTGGCGTGTGGCTTTTTTGCCACCAAACCTGACCACACTCAAGTTTTATTCCGACTGCATTTGTCATGGAGTTAACTGAAGAACTAGGTTCCCATTTCAAAGATGACGAAATGTGAATGACACTGTATACAATGTATATATGATCTTGAGTTCGGTTGGAGAATTAATGTAAGAGTTGAACACGAAAGCTTGTAAAAATACACCGTTCTTTTTTTATTGTGACATGTACCATAAAATGTATTTCTGTAGACAAAACCCTGCCCTGTTTTTACCCGCACGCTTTGAAACCGCCTGCGTTTGACTGCCTTTTTGCACTTTCCCTTCAGTAATTATAATACGCACCTACATCGCACTCTAGCCACACACACACTCACTCTGATCTACACACAAATTCACACGGACAGAACGACACGCACGGGTTCATCAATAACATGAACACACACTTATGCTTACACTGCACACTCATCTCATACAGCGGCGATGCTACAGCTGCTGTTCATTAACTGCTCCGTTACTCCTAACCTGTATGTACACAAACCTTAATGACCCAATACCTCGGCACACGAAACACACAGTCAGTACCAGTATTCCCTTTAAAGACACTGGAGATGTTAACAATCGACCACGGCTGCAGACTTGCAGACCTTAATTGGGTCTTGGGGTCAGAAGGTCTCCGAAACTTGGATCAGAGGTCACCCACATAACCTCCGGTTGTCTGTGAGGGTTGTCATAGAAAAGCCTTTGTTGTCGTCATACAACCAACTCAAGCGACTACGGTTTGCCACGTGTTACTGAAACTTTCAATGTGACAGGTTCTATTTTTAGATAACTTTTTGGACACCAACAGGGTTTGTTTTTGGGTTTTGGGTGGACAGAAAGTCGCTCAATCCCTTTGGGATGTTCTGGGTAGTTGTCACGGTAATACTTGGTGTACTGCATGACATGAGCCAGTTGCAGAAACGTAGTGCCATTTGTGGTATTTATTAACTTTACACAAAAGAAAACACGCTCAGAGCACTGAACGAAACAAAACTATACTGTGTGAAAATAACGCGATACAAATGTCAA
The DNA here is from genome assembly GCA_029465975.1 of Dallia pectoralis. NCBI lineage: Eukaryota > Metazoa > Chordata > Actinopteri > Esociformes > Umbridae > Dallia > Dallia pectoralis. The sequence goes on along the minus strand of CM055738.1, from coordinate 17,977,179 downwards.
ATCGACAATGAGAAAGTAATGATGCATGAAGCACAGCAATTAAAGTAGCTCTATACATCACACGTAACATGTCACAATAACTTCAGATGTTTAGATTTTATTTCTTCATAACGAGGCTTTCAGTAATAGTAAAGCATAACAGTATTAGACTCCATGTTTCCCAAATGGTTCAAAATGAATGAACGCTGAACTTAAATGAGGTCACTCATTTTCATTTCAAAGTGACTAGATCTTTAAGGACATGGACATCTGTTGACAGGATTGGTAAAGGCCCAAGCCCATTAGGTCGGTTATAAATGAATCCACAGGCCTCGGGTCAGACCTGAATAGTATCCTTCCGGCCACAAGGCCAATGGAGAGCGAGGCCTAGTCACTATGATGTCATGGTGAAGGGTGTGGTCGTTAGTGTATTTTGGATGGTGCACACATCGGGCAAATCTTGGTATTATGCCATGTTGGGAGAAAATTCCCACACTAACATCATAATTGGAATGCCATATGTATAATTTGTACATCTCTGTGAGACATATTTTGGTCTTTGGGAAGACGTTTTTTTGGCGTGTGCCAGTACAGAGTTCCCTGAAAGAATAATGTATTATTATTGATATAATAACTTGGTTCCAATACTATGTTTTATGTTGTGAAGTATATTCTAATGCAGCTTGTCTGTGTTGACTTGTTTTCAGCATAGCCCAACATTTGAATGGTTTGGCCATATACCGGACAGTCAAATGATTCAACTTATAAATGGTTTGGCCATATACCGGACAGTCAAATGATTCAACTTATAAATGGTTTGGCCATATACCGGACAGTCAAATGATTCAACTTATAAATGGTTTGGCCATATACCGGCAAATGATTCAACTATAAATGGTTTGGGTGTATACCGGACAGTCAAATGATTCAACTTATAAATGGTTTGGCCATCAAATGATTCAACGGTTTGGCCATATACAGTCAAATGATTCAACTTATAAATGGTTTGGCCATATACCGGACAGTCAAATGATTCAACTTATAAATGGTTTGGCCATATACCGGACAGTCAAATGATTCAACTTATAAATGGTTTGGCCATATATTCCGGTTTGGCCACAGTCAAATGATTCAACTTATAAATGGTTTGGCCATATACAACGGGTTTGGCAGTCAAATGATTCAACTTATAAATGGTTTGGCCATATACCGGACAGTCATGATTCAACTTATAAATGGTTTGGCCATCAAATGATTCGGTTTGGCCACAGTCAAATGATTCAACTTATAAATGGTTTGGGTGTATACCGGACAGTCAAATGATTCAACTTATAAATGGTTTGGCCATATATCGGACAGTCAAATGATTCAACTTATAAATGGTTTGGGTGTATACCGGACAATCAAATGATTCAACTTATAAATGGTTTGGCCACAGTCAAGTCAAATGATTCAACTTATAAATGGTTTGGCCATCAAATGATTCAACTTATAAATGGTTTGGCCATAACAAATGATTCAACTTATAAATGGTTTGGCCATATACCGGACAGTCAAATGATTCAACTTATAAATGGTTTGGGTGTATACCGGACAATCAAATGATTCAACTTATAAATGGTTTGGCTCAAATGATTCAAATAAATGGTTTGGCCATATACCGGACAGTCAAATGATTCAACTTATAAATGGTTTGGCCATATAACTTATAAATGGTTTGGCCATATACCGGACAGTCAAATGATTCAAATAAAATGGTTTGGCCATATACCGGACAGTCAAATGATTCAACTTATAAATGGTTTGGGTGTATACAGTCCATATCAAATGATTCAACTTATAAATGGTTTGGCCATATACCGGACAGTCAAATGATTCAACTTATAAATGGTTTGGCCATATACCGGACAGTCAAATGATTCAACTTAAATGGTTTGGCCATATACCGGACAGTCAAATGATTCAACTTATAAATGGTTTGGGTGTATACCGGACAAATGTCAAATGATTCAACTTTCAACTTAAATGGTTTGGCCATATACCGACAGTCAAATGATTCAACTTATGAATGGTTTGGCCATATACCGGACAGTCAAATGATTCAACTTATAAATGGTTTGGCCATATACCGGACAGTCAAATGATTCAACTTATAAATGGTTTGGCCATATACCGACAGTCAAATGATTCAAATAAATGATTCAAATGATTCAACTTATAAATGGTTTGGCCATATACCGGACAGTCAAATGATTCAACTTATAAATGGTTTGGCCATATACCGGACAGTCAAATGATTCAACTTATAAATGGTTTGGCCATATACCGGACAGTCAAATGATTCAACTTATAAATGGTTTGGCCATGTATACCGGACAGTCAAATGATTCAACTTATAAATGGTTTGGCCATATATCGGACAGTCAAATGATTCAATCAAATGATTCAACTTATAAATGGTTTGGCCATATACCGGACAGTCAAATGATTCAACTTATAAATGGTTTGGCCAAAATGATTCAACTTATAAATGGTTTGGCCATATATCGGACAGTCAAATGATTCAACTTATAAATGGTTTGGCCATATACCGGACAGTCAAATGATTCAACTTATAAATGGTTTGGCCATATACCGGACAGTCAAATGATTCAACTTATAAATGGTTTGGCCATATACCGGACAGTCAAATGATTCAACTTATAAATGGTTTGGGTGTATACCGGACAATCAAATGATTCAACTTATAAATGGTTTGGCCATATACCGGACAGTCAAATGATTCAACTTATAAATGGTTTGGCCATATACCGGACAGTCAAATGATTCAACTTATAAATGGTTTGGGTGTATACCGGACAATCAAATGATTCAACTTATAAATGGTTTGGCCATATATCGGACAGTCAAATGATTCAACTTATAAATGGTTTGGCTATATACCGGACAATCAAATGATTCAACTTATAAATGGTTTGGCCATATACCGGACAGTCAAATGATTCAACTTATAAATGGTTTGGCCATATACCGGACAGTCAAATGATTCAACTTATAAATGGTTTGGGTGTATACCGGACAGTCAAATGATTCAACTTATAAATGGTTTGGCCATATACCGGACAGTCAAATGATTCAACTTATGAATGGTTTGGCCATATACCGGACAGTCAAATGATTCAACTTATAAATGGTTTGGGCATATACCGGACAGTCAAATGATTCAACTTATAAATGGTTTGGGTGTATACCGGACAGTCAAATGATTCAACTTATAAATGGTTTGGCCATATATCGGACAGTCAAATGATTCAACTTATAAATGGTTTGGGTGTATACCGGACAGTCAAATGATTCAACTTATAAATGGTTTGGCCATATACCGGACAGTCAAATGATTCAACTTATAAATGGTTTGGGTGTATACCGGACAGTCAAATGATTCAACTTATAAATGGTTTGGGTGTATACCGGACAGTCAAATGATTCAACTTATGAATGGTTTGGCCATATACCGGACAGTCAAATGATTCAACTTATAAATGGTTTGGCCATATACCGGACAGTCAAATGATTCAACTTATAAATGGTTTGGCCATATACCGGACAGTCAAATGATTCAACTTATAAATGGTTTGGCCATATACCGGACAGTCAAATGATTCAACTTATAAATGGTTTGGCCATATACCGGACAGTCAAATGATTCAACTTATAAATGGTTTGGCCATATACCGGACAGTCAAATGATTCAACTTATAAATGGTTTGGCCATATACCGGACAGTCAAATGATTCAACTTATAAATGGTTTGGCCATATACCGGACAGTCAAATGATTCAACTTATAAATGGTTTGGGTGTATACCGGACAGTCAAATGATTCAACTTATAAATGGTTTGGCCATATACCGGACAGTCAAATGATTCAACTTATGAATGGTTTGGCCATATACCGGACAGTCAAATGATTCAACTTATAAATGGTTTGGGTGTATACCGGACAGTCAAATGATTCAACTTATGAATGGTTTGGCCATATACCGGACAGTCAAATGATTCAACTTATGAATGGTTTGGCCATATACCGGACAGTCAAATGATTCAACTTATAAATGGTTTGGCCATATACCGGACAGTCAAATGATTCAACTTATAAATGGTTTGGCCATATACCGGACAGTCAAATGATTCAACTTATAAATGGTTTGGCCATATACCGGACAGTCAAATGATTCAACTTATAAATGGTTTGGCCATATACCGGACAGTCAAATGATTCAACTTATAAATGGTTTGGGTGTATACCGGACAGTCAAATGATTCAACTTATGAATGGTTTGGCCATATACCGGACAGTCAAATGATTCAACTTATAAATGGTTTGGCCATATACCGGACAGTCAAATGATTCAACTTATAAATGGTTTGGCCATATACCGGACAGTCAAATGATTCAACTTATAAATGGTTTGGCCATATACCGACAGTCAAATGATTCAACTTATAAATGGTTTGGCCATATACCGGACAGTCAAATGATTCAACTTATAAATGGTTTGGCCATATACCGGACAGTCAAATGATTCAACTTATAAATGGTTTGGCCATATACCGGACAGTCAAATGATTCAACTTATAAATGGTTTGGCCATATACCGGACAGTCAAATGATTCAACTTATAAATGGTTTGGGTGTATACCGGACAGTCAAATGATTCAACTTATAAATGGTTTGGCCATATACCGGACAGTCAAATGATTCAACTTATGAATGGTTTGGCCATATACCGGACAGTCAAATGATTCAACTTATAAATGGTTTGGGTGTATACCGGACAGTCAAATGATTCAACTTATGAATGGTTTGGCCATATACCGGACAGTCAAATGATTCAACTTATGAATGGTTTGGCCATATACCGGACAGTCAAATGATTCAACTTATAAATGGTTTGGCCATATACCGGACAGTCAAATGATTCAACTTATAAATGGTTTGGCCATATACCGGACAGTCAAATGATTCAACTTATAAATGGTTTGGCCATATACCGGACAGTCAAATGATTCAACTTATAAATGGTTTGGCCATATACCGGACAGTCAAATGATTCAACTTATAAATGGTTTGGGTGTATACCGGACAGTCAAATGATTCAACTTATGAATGGTTTGGCCATATACCGGACAGTCAAATGATTCAACTTATAAATGGTTTGGCCATATACCGGACAGTCAAATGATTCAACTTATGAATGGTTTGGCCATATACCGGACAGTCAAATGATTCAACTTATAAATGGTTTGGCCATATACCGGACAGTCAAATGATTCAACTTATGAATGGTTTGGCCATATACCGGACAGTCAAATGATTCAACTTATGAATGGTTTGGCCATATACCGGACAGTCAAATGATTCAACTTATAAATGGTTTGGCCATATACCGGACAGTCAAATGATTCAACTTATAAATGGTTTGGCCATATACCGGACAGTCAAATGATTCAACTTATAAATGGTTTGGCCATATACCGGACAGTCAAATGATTCAACTTATGAATGGTTTGGCCATATACCGGACAGTCAAATGATTCAACTTATGAATGGTTTGGGTGTATACCGGACAGTCAAATGATTCAACTTATGAATGGTTTGGCCATATACCGGAAAGTCATTCAAATGTTAGACCAATGATTGGCTTGCTCAGCTTTATCCAACACTATGATTCAACAGCTCATCTTACTCAGGTATGACATCACAGTCAAGGGAGTTTTTGTTTGAGATACAAAATTTAACGTTTGTTAGTTTTCGAACACATCATTAACTCGCGGATCCCTTTTATGCCAGCCTGGATGTCACCAGAGATCTTTGCTCTTGCTGCATGCGTTTAATAAACACTGTTCTATTAGCTCAGACCTAACTGCATCACTATGGGATGCTCCATGATGTGCTATATCATCCATGTGTTATGATTGCTTCAGAGTCCATTGGAGAAAATGACAATATCTTTGATCGGCTACAATTTATGATTTAGTTTTAATCTACATTGGACATTTCTTGTTGTTAAGATCCAGGCTTGTGTGTTCAACCCGAGGCCATGATTTTTTGGATCCATGAGATGTAGTTGCATACTTTGGTATAGACGCCAGGCTTCTTCCTGAGAGCACAGCCATGCCCCCAGGACACGACACCCTGCAGTTCTCCAGCACACACCAGAGGGCCACCAGAGTCACCCTGAGAGGATGAAGAGGAGCGATGGGAAAGGAGAAAGAATGTAAGAGAGCAAATAGATAATCCCCCCAAGAAATCTATGAAAAAATCCCCTCCATTGTACGTCACCTGGCAGGAGTCCTTTCCTCCCTCCATGAAGCCAGCACAAATCATGTTTTCAGTCAGCTGGAAGAAATAGGCTTCCAGGCAGCTGTTATCACTCAGGAGGGGGACCTCCACACACTGTAGTGTGTCAGGGTACCTTGCTGAAAAGGAAAAACATGCAAAAGAAAAAGATACACACATCAGCGAAGGCACAGATGCTCAGAATATAAAAAAAGACTGAACAAGTTCATACTTTTTAAGTTACTAAAGTCACGGTTGTCAACAGCTGTTAGCCATTAAAAAGCAACATATCTTATCTGGTACTGTACACACTGTGAGTGTGAGTTACTGTACACACTGTGAGTTGGCCACCTGGGCGCAGCTGTTTCACGCACCCACACACGCTTATCCATCGAGACATATCAACATCCATGCAAACATGTCCACACTAACACACAAATGTTTCCACACACACACACACACACACACACACATCCCACTCACAGCCTTGGTCGCTGGCACGGATGTTACCCCAGCCAGAGACTAGGCACATGGCCCCGGCAGTTCCACACTTCACAGGGAGAACCGCAGGGCTCACATAGCTGTTCAAGATGGCCGACTGGCTCAGCCTGATCAACGCAATGTCACTGTCCTGGGTGCCAGAGTTGTAGTCCGGGTGGCGGATGAACTGGGCAGACATGATGTGCTGCTCTGTGCTTTCAGGCTCTTTGATGTTGTGCTTCCCCAGGCGAACCTGCAAAGGAGACCTGGAAGCATTCAGACAAAATATACATGATCCTGTACTGGTCGGAGGGGAAAGACGGTCCTGCACAGCATAAGGAAGCTTGTTGGGTAACAAATGTGTTTTAAATTCAGTTGTTACACTCAACCAATGAAAATGTAATTACAAAGAGAGCAGAGAAGACCATGGTAAAAGTGTTTTCATCGAAACACTGCCTTTTTTCACAGGCCGCAGTTCAGATTTCTTGAACCAAACCTAATCTTTTGGGAAACAGTGTGCGTTTTAAATAAATAAATAATACATTTCAAGGCCCAAGCAAGGGAATATAAAATGATTTAATATGTGTAATAAATGTAACACACGGTAACTCTGCAGTCAGCCCTTACGATGTGTAACAGTGGGCAGCTGAGAGGACCCATTCACTAGATAGAAGGACCCCTCCACAGAAGTTGTACCCTGTGTACAGAGACACCTGGTAGGGCACAGAGTTCTTCCGGCACTCATACCCTCCTACGATCTTGTCATTCACCTCCAGGCCAACTAAAGTTTAAATGAAAACACAAAGAACCGAAGATTTGAAGGACTTTTGGGAATTGTTTGTGATATTACCAACACTTTCTGTGTTGTATTTTAAAACAAAATGAAGATATTAATCGTAATATATTTCGGGCGTGGATTTTTTTAAATAAAAAAAGTTCAATAACATCAACTCAACTAGCAATTTTATTTATAATGTATTTTTCTTTTCTCTAACTGTTTAATAAGAAGGGTCTTAAAATTAAAGACTAACTGTATGTAGCATTGGCTAAAAACATCTGCTAAATAACTCGAATGTACATGTAAATGTTTTCTGAGCTAATTTTGATAATGAGGTACTCTCCTACCTGCCCCGCCAAACAGCGTCAGAAAAATGAAAAGTTTCATGTTCGTGTTTCGGTCTGTTTTTGCTGACAGGATCCTTGTGTCTCGCCTCTCTATTTAACTTGTCTTATCTCACCTTTTTCAAGGACCTTCTTTATCTCAATTTGGAGCTAAAGTTCTACCAATGACGCTACCCTATGGTTAATGGGAGTCACTGATAATAACATAGACAAGTCATGCCTCCATGTAATTATATGTTGCAGTAACAACATGACCGATGCAGAGAACATGACAGATGTTGTAATAACTACATTTAGAGATACTGACTAGCAATGGGTCAGTTGTCTAAACCGTCCAAACGGTTTTATGCTTCTATTTCAAATGTTTTGATTCAGCACTGTTTTAATTTAATATTAATTGTCATTGAATATGACTATTTCATAGAATAAAATGTAAAGACAACTGTGTTATTTCTTGAAGACGCCACGCATACAAATGCTCAGCGAGAGTATTTGAAAAGTTACAGTATTATAGAAGGGTTCATAGTTTCATTTTGAAAAGACATCCTTCTTTATTGGATATCCTAATGTATAAAGAGGATATTTCACAGCAGAGCAAATACTGCAGTTTTCTGATGTTCTTTCCACAAGGTCTCAAAATGCCCCCGGTGTGATGATTCCAGTCATGTTTGGTCCTGTTCTGCCCTCTACTGGTCTTTTGTTTTCCCTCACGCCCATATTTAGTGTTTCCTGTCATCATTTCAACCATGCTCATCTGTGTTTTTCTCTCACTTGTGCCTTTTGTTAGTTCATTTATTTGTGTATTTAGTTTGGTCCTTTTGTTTCAGTCTTCGTGCTTCATGTTGCTTCGTTCTTGTGTTTTTTATGGTTTTTTAAAGAATTCCTAGTCCGAGTACCTCTGCCTGTGCCCTGCTTCCAGACAAGAGATGGTTACACCTAGAACATAAAAACAGGTGGTCTTAAAGTAATATTGATTACTCGTTTGCATTTAATGACTGCCTCAAATGTGCGACACATTTCTTTTCATTATTATAGAGAGCATTTTTTTGGTGATCTACTGTAGACTTTGGTCTACCAGGTCATTCAACATTGCTGAGCTAACCAATTCTTTATTGCTATTTTGAAATCTACAGTTGATTTTGACTGTTCCCCTTGTGTGTTTCGTATGTTAAATTATGTGCTGCACCAGTCAAAAGTTGGGACACAACTACTCTATCAAGGGTACATTTTTATTTTTACTACTTTCCACCTTCTGGAAAAATAGTAAAGACATAAAAACTATGAAATAACACAGATGGAATCCATAGTAACGACTTGCATCATTTATTGTTTCCTCTGTTTGTTGGTGCAATTATTATTTCATTATCGGAACATAGGTTAATTGAAAAAGAGCTGAACCTGACGCCGTCCTTCCTCGCACACACCTCACATGGATAAGCGTGACACGCATGAGGTTTTACTCACTTAAGAGTTGTAATATATTTCCTGAGTTAAACACTTTAACAGTAGAGGAACCCTTCTGGTACTGCCGTGTGCCAAGGTGTTTATCAGCACAGGCAGTCAACATTCAAATGTGAGAGTGCATGTAGCTAAACCCTGTGATTATGTGCACTTAAGGTTTAAATATAACGCCGTCCCATCCAGCAACTGCACGCTGTTCTCTTCATTTACTGCTTGTCACATACTTCAAGTCTAGTGGAATAATACCTCATACATTCTGGTAAAACGTTTGTGACCCCCTATATCTGGCTATTTTGGCAATATATTTAGTTTTTTTTTAACTCAACTACAATGGTATACTGTATAGCTCAACAACATTTGGGTCGAATCCAGCAACTTTCACCGGCATCAACTAACAAAACATGGATCCTAGTTGTATGCTCATGTTACCATGTGTCATCCAGATGCTTGCTTTCCTAAAAGCTTCGAAAATCATGAAGTAAGAAATACAAATGTGACAGTCCCTTTCTAATGCACACCAAGGAGGCTTCTGGCCTTGATGGCTAGTGCCACAGCTCATGGTTACAATACACATTTACTGTACTTGATTTTCACATTTTTTTTCTAAATAGGAAAGCTCTAAAGTTGTTCTTCTCGTCATCACCACCCCGTGCTCATAGTCCTTCCCTTCCTGGTAAAGACAGAGAGAGAGAGAGAGAGAGAGAGAGAGACTGTGGCACAGTCCTCTGCCAATGATGTGTATGACTTTGTCATCTTGTTTACTGAAAGTCTGTGCCCGGCTTAATCCTGAGGCAGCCCTCATGGGGGTTGGCATTGTGGTTGGAAGAAGGGGAAAATATACAAGGAAGTGGGTTTCGGCTTGCGAGCTTCAGCTCTTTCTTCATATTTGTGGTCAACTTGCAGAAAAAACATAGCACTGATTTGTGCAGTTCGGGGATGGGGACAAGATTGGCACCAATCGTGACTAAAAACCAAATTCCAGAACTCTACACACCCAGGAAACCATGGACTGTTTTCCAGTCAGCGCAGCAACTATATCAACAAACTAGAATTCCAGGATTCCTACTGTGTGTTTGCTCTCGGTGTTCCAGACAAGACAGCTGGACTTTTAAGAGCCGTCCAGTAGCGTTTCTGCCATAGCGTTACGATCCCTTAACAAACTAATTTGGAGGGATATATGAATGCACCAACCCCACCATGTTTTATCTGAACAGCTATAAAAACGCTGGGTGGATAACAACACAGCTGTGAGCTTTGTCATTCATTTGTACAAACCCAGGGTTAGCTAACAGTGCATTTACCCTGGCCCTTCTTGTTGATACCACACCCTCTTACTACAGCTTTAGTGAAGAATTAAAACCCCAGCCCCGGTCCCACATCACTGCTCCAAAACACCTATAAACCCTTGCAACCTTCCCGCTAAAAGATGTATATCCCCTTCAAACTCCCATTGGTTGTTTTATGCACCCAAAGTGGGATTTATGAAGCCAGGACTAATTACAAGTTTGGTTTGCAAATCAAGACATTTGGCAGAACTTTTTTCTGTGAAAGCTACCCACAAAATATAGCTTATGGATAGCTATTAATATCCACTCCAGACACTGCCGTTTTATGGCGTCTTGCTATGAAGCTAGCCAATATGACTACAATAATTCATTACAATAATACTTACAACAATAATCACTACAGAACAGTTCATATGTTTGAATATATTCAAGCATAGTATTTTATTCTGTTTGGACATTAGTACAAAGAAAAAACAAATCTACCATAAAAACATGTGGAGGTTTTCTCAACATTGCATTCTTCAAAGCAGATAAATCAACTGAGAATTTGAGGTGGAAAAGAATTTCTCCTATCCTGGTTTCAGATAACTCTCCTGTGGCAAAATGTACAGACAGTTATAATTTAAGCAAGAGTGAAAAAGAAAATTATAAGAGACACTTGAGTTCTCCCAGATACACAAAAACCTGTAAGGGAAAACTCATGCGCTAACAGACAAAAATGGTTTAAGTGAACAGTTAAGAAAATAGCATTTTCCCAATATCTACTGGATTCCAAACTAATTTCAGTTTAATTCAACAAACCATACAGAAAATTCTCTTTGCAATGCAAAAAGGAGGAATGTGAGGAGGTGGACATAGGAAGAGAGCTAGGAAGAGGATGAAAAACAGTGATTTCTAATGATATTTCTAACATTGTGCTTGAGGAATGTTTTTGAGGGCTAAGGGTAAAGCTAAGTCTGAACTTTTTTAATGTGGTAGCAATTATCTGGACTTTCAAAAAAGGAAATAGGTTACTTTCTATGAATGTATCTGCATACTATGCTGACCAGTTTGTTATGTTCTTAGAAACTGTATGTATATGCACATGCAGGGTTTGAAACTCTCAAGATCCTGTTTCTTGGGGTATTTTAAAAGATTTGTCCACCCTCTTGCAGCCTGAAAGAAAAACACAAACTCAGGCTAAATATTTTCCTCTTATTTCCTCTTTCCTCTCATCTTTATCATACTCTGTCTAAACACTTCTGCGAACAGGCATATTCTAAACAATCTAAATTCTATTATTGAATATTAATCTCATCACATCCTGGAAAGGACGCTTGGCTGTTCCTCAAAAGTGAATTCCTCTCTGTTTTAAATAAGCATGTGTTATGGAATTTTATGATCACTCAAGAAGTTTATTAACATGTAAGTCCTATAGATGTTGTTTAGGCCAAAAGGCACAGAGGAAAGAATGTTTAGGATTTAGGAGTTCAGAAATAGTGAGGTTAAACGTATAGTCGTATGCGATATACGTATGGATATCATTAAGAGGGCCCAAAAGTTAAGAACGGGAAACACGAGACCCTGAGAATCTAGTGTTTTACTTAGGAGAACTGGAATGTTATCTTTACGCTGGTGGAGGGGCCCAATGCTAGAAACAGATGTCTTGATTACCTGTTTGTGATGGACTGTCAAAAGGAAATGCCCGAGTCTTTGTTCACCGCATCTGTGATTCATCATGGATGCGGATCTATCAGGCTCCCTTTGCTTGAGGGCAGTGACCTCGGATTCTTATGTCAAGCCTATAGGTCATTTACAATTTATCCTATAGTTTGGTGAGATCTTCTAAGGACCTCGTCTGTTCTCCATCATCTCTGTTTAGGTTGGTGTGTCAATGAGTGTGCGTAACTTCATTCCTTTAAATACCCCTGCAGAAGTTGTAATCATTAGGTCAGTCTGATCCAGCACAGGTTATTGTCCTGTTGTCTGATGAAGACTTTCCTCAAAACCTATTCTTTAAGCTTGCTATAGGGATTGATCTGATCAATGCAAAAGCTTATACCTGTATTTGAGAAATGGTTTCTTACTTGCAATTAAACCTGTTAAAAGTGTCAAACTGTAACATACTCTCGTGCGTCTTACTTCAAGTTCGAATTCAGCTATTGAAGTCTAAAATTTCCACGACACTTGGGGGCATCGTCCGAGATTCTTAACAAAGTAATCCGTATTTTTTCCAAAACAGGCTACATATCCTAAAGAGCGATATAATTTTTTTTAAATTTTTTTTTGAAAAAATAACAGGCCAGGACTGTCTTTGGAGATATGTGATTCTATACAGAATTTTGAAACTCAAGGACCTAAAAATGCTGAATTGGGACAATGTTGGACGACAGTTTGACAACGGTTTTGATAAATTAACAAAATAGGCTCGTTAATTTTGACTTAATTCGTAAGGTTATTGTAAGATTTTAAACTTGGCTTAAAAATGGAAAACAGTACTTCTAATCGGGTATTTGTTGATTTTGGTCTGGTAAAACGTGCACGTCAGGAATTATTAATTTCTGCAGCTCCAATCCTCCTCAACAAATGGGTGAGTGGAGAGCGCCAGACTGGAGCAATATTTACCTGTATGAAGTGCTAATACCTGTATACAGTAGGAATAAAATGCTGTTCAATATAGGTTATCTGGGTGCGGTGAGACGGCTCGGTTATTCAGGATATCTCACTTAAAAGAACTGACGAGTTCATTAACACATATAGGAGACTTCATTATAGGCTAAAATTAGATTTTGCCTCTTAAATATCAATAACAACATGGGTAATTACATGTGTATTGGTAAACCTTCGGTGGATACTGAACGTTACGTGGTTGGACCGGCTAAAATATTGACAGACAAATACGGAGACTGGACATGCGAACAATTAGACCTGTGGGAGTTATTGGGATTTCCTGTTAATGGCAGTTTTAGTCAGAGACAGATACTGTTGTTGAAAGACAAGTTGGAGGATTTTGAACGGGTAAAATTAAGGTTTCACGGGGTAATCGGCAGAAAGTAGATTGGAAGGCATATAATAAGTGGAGAGAGCAGACTGATATACGGGCTAAGCGGTGTAGCACGGGGCTTGTTAATCGGTGTGTTCTAGCTTGTCCCAACCAGGTTGATGCTGCCTGTCCTCCTGCTGACCGACCCCATCCTATCGCGGCGTTACCACAACAGCCCCAGCGGTACCAACTATGCCAACAGCATCGGACCTGATGGAAAACATTCGCGGAGGAGGACTCTACCCATCCGTATTCGGCCTCCACGGAGCTTCACACGCCGCTGAGAGGACCCAGAGTACCACTGCGGCCTGTCCCAGAGAACAACACAGCTTTGATGCCGGGCAATTCCCTATGGTGGAGGTAGCCAACCCAGCTGGTGGACGAGACACGGATAACCCAGCGACTATACTAGTCTACAGACCGTGGTCACCCGCCGACCTGAGAGACGTGGCTTCTACACTACCTGACCCAGAAACAGAAGGTGGAGAGGAATTTGTCCGTGTGTTTCTACAGATCGTGAATCAATATAGACCGACCTCTGTGGAGATTGAAACAATTTTGATGAAGGCCTTGCAACTAAAATGGGGGAGAGTGAAAAGAAACTGGCCTAGCGAGAGAAACATTATGTTCAATTGGGATGCGCACTCTAACTACCGGAGTGCTGTGGAACAGCTGAGCACTGGACTTATCGCTGCTTTTCCTAAGCGAATGAACTGGGAAAAGATCTCTGATTGTAAACAGACACTGGGCGAGAAAGTTTCAGACTACAGGAATAGACTCGAAAAAGCTTTTGAATTACACAGCGGAATGGGAAAGAGACCGGACGGTGATGAAGAGTCGGCCTGGGAGCAACAGTGTAAAATGAGGTTAGTTGCAGGCCTTCTACCAGACATTAGGAAGCACATTCAAAACCACTGTGTAGACCTGGATGAGGGTCGCATGGAAACCGTCTGGCCGTATTTTAAGCACGCTGAAAGAGTCTACGAGGACCAGCTGTACAAACAGACCGAAGAAAGACGGGAGCGTGAAACGCAAATTCAGATGGCCCAACTGGAGTTCTACAGCAGAGGCTACTCAGGAGGGAGACGGAGACGGAGAGCAAGCAGGAGAGGACAATACAGACACCAGGGTGATGATAACTCCAGCCAAAGTCCCAACTCTGATAGCTGTTTCAACTGTGGTGCATTTGGACACTGGGCTCGTGACTGCACTGTGCCGGACACTAGAGACTATTACCATGGGAACAGAGACAGTGTGGGAGACGGTGATGGCACAACAGCAGACGACCAAATGGAGCGTCACAGGACCCATGGCTGCCACGGACGGGGGTACTGACGGTCAGAGGGGACGGGCAGGAAAACATCAACCCGGTGAGATCAAACCATTATGTTATCCTGTAATTAATCAATTATGATAGTATTTACAGTAAAAGTAATTTTGTTCGGATGTTTAGTGAAGACTTGTTTATTCTGAGTGTTGAGTTGATATGCAGACGTATGGTTGTGTGAGATTTTCGTTCCACTGGGGAGGAGTACGGGTGTCTCGGCACTATGCTTACGCTTAAAGTTAGGTGTTTAGCGTAGTGTAGCGTACATTGCGTATCGCCTGATAAACGGGGTTTGTCAGGTCCGTGCAGCTCGGGAGCGTGACTGGACCCATGATGGTTGATATCTCATTGTCCCTAGTTTACCGGTTACAACTAGGGACTGCATATATAGCTACTGTCAGGGTAAATTCTCAGTAGAAATCAGCTCATTGTTAGTGAGAGGTCTTGTTTTTCGATGTCCAGGTTCGTTCGTACGCGTACGCAAATATCATATTAAAATGACCTATAGGTGTGATTCATGCATGATCTGGGGTAAAGCTTCATGAAGTTGGGACAGGGGTCCCAGGCCAAAGTTTTGTCGACAAATTTATTTTCTGGTTTTCCTGTGCACGAGGAATTCCTATTTTATTGTATTATTTGTCTTAGGCATTATGTAACATCTGCGCTAATGACATAATTAAGAGTATTTCCGATTATAACTCTGCATGTTTTTACCTGGAATACTATATGTTCCATTTTGTTTGTTTTGTAGGAGGACTACATTATATGTTATAGGGAGATTATATTCTAGTTATATGCTATGGTTATTCGTTTTGTAAAGTTAACTGAAGGACATTTGGATTTGTTCCTATAAATGTTGGCATGATGATATAATGAATGACCATGTGGGTTAAGTGTATTTCTGAAACACACTTTTATTTTTTATTATTGGCGTTTGGCTATTTTGAGTAACATGTTTAAGACATTCTGAGTTCTTGATTGTTAAAAGGGCAGAAAGTTAACTGTAGCTCTGTGTCTGCCTGTCAAGAGATGGTTTCTGCTAAATGAGGGGTGTTATCTTTATCAACTTTTCTCTGACCCTCCCTGGGGTGCTTCTCTGGCTCAAAAGAGGGGGCACACCCAACTTGTTTATTTAGAAGGGGGGGGCTGGTTTACTGTGTGATTGTGAGGTGGCTCAGCCCAGAGCTAACAGATGGCTGGTCATAAACCATATTTTTTAGTCATGTGTTTTATCTTAGATAAATTTAACAAGTTTGTCTATGACAGTTGGTTGTTTTCTCCATTGTTGATGAACTTAAGGAGAAAACAAGAGGGGAAGTGACGTAATAAACATATTCAAGAATATAGCATTTGTTAAATTTGGATTTCAGGCAATTGAAGTGTTTAATTTGATAGAATGTCTAAACATTTGAATGATTGAGGAGAATGGCTATTACAAATGTATTTGGTTTAGCAAAATTAAATCTGAGCAGTAAACACAATGTAATTCTATTGTTAAAGATGTTAACTGACACATGGAATGCAATAACTGTTTGCAGGTTGTGTCGCATTAAAAATCAACAGGTTGGACCATGAACAACTGGAGCAGAGCATCTGAGCCCTACCCCCACGCACACACACACACACATATATCAGAAGCTAACTGAATGACTTTAGGTACAGACCACAGAAAAGGTCAAACCAGAACCAAGGAAAAACGTGTCATCCAGACCACAATGAAGGCAATTACTAAATTGTGTGAATGTTTTTGTACACTTTTCAAGGAAGTTATGGACTGTAAAGAGAAAAAGGTGAACATGTTGCAGATTTCAGAAATTATCTTGAACGTCGGTTTGAGTTGTACAAAGGAAAAACAAGAACATTGAACACACACATATTGCATCTCTGGACTATTAAAGAATGGCCACTGTTTGGCCACACTCATTAAAGACGTTGAAGGAGCCTACCAGAGCTGAGAAGATGGAAAAGGAAAATTTATACACTCACACCATGATTAAAATCTTCATTTCTGATGATCAAAGAGTGCCAACATATTTACTGATGTTTTCTTAATGATTAGTTCCTCACACACTAGATGGAGGACTAGAAATCCAGAATATGAAAATGACACTGTTGAATGTTGCTAAGTACTGTACTGACATTGGATTATTTCAATTGATTGTGTACTATGTTTGGTAAAAGTATTTTTCTTAACAGGTTACAGTTTTAGACGTATGACAGTGGTGGATCCATATATTCCTGATTGGTTATGAGTAATTAGTAAGCTTGAGTGAACTAAAATTTAGAGTTCACACTCTTAAATTGTTTAACATGATTAAGGGTTTATAATGTTAAAAAGGGCAGATTGTTATGGAATTTTATGATCACTCAAGAAGTTTATTAACATGTAAGTCCTATAGATGTTGTTTAGGCCAAAAGGCACAGAGGAAAGAATGTTTAGGATTTAGGAGTTCAGAAATAGTGAGGTTAAACGTATAGTCGTATGCGATATACGTATGGATATCATTAAGAGGGCCCAAAAGTTAAGAACGGGAAACACGAGACCCTGAGAATCTAGTGTTTTACTTAGGAGAACTGGAATGTTATCTTTACGCTGGTGGAGGGGCCCAATGCTAGAAACAGATGTCTTGATTACCTGTTTGTGATGGACTGTCAAAAGGAAATGCCCGAGTCTTTGTTCACCGCATCTGTGATTCATCATGGATGCGGATCTATCAGGCTCCCTTTGCTTGAGGGCAGTGACCTCGGATTCTTATGTCAAGCCTATAGGTCATTTACAATTTATCCTATAGTTTGGTGAGATCTTCTAAGGACCTCGTCTGTTCTCCATCATCTCTGTTTAGGTTGGTGTGTCAATGAGTGTGCGTAACTTCATTCCTTTAATACCCCTGCAGAAGTTGTAATCATTAGGTCAGTCTGATCCAGCACAGGTTATTGTCCTGTTGTCTGATGAAGACTTTCCTCAAAACCTATTCTTTAAGCTTGCTATAGGGATTGATCTGATCAATGCAAAAGCTTATACCTGTATTTGAGAAATGGTTTCTTACTTGCAATTAAACCTGTTAAAAGTGTCAAACTGTAACATACTCTCGTGCGTCTTACTTCAAGTTCGAATTCAGCTATTGAAGTCTAAAATTTCCACGACAGCATGCCCCATTTTAAAAAGTTCAGATCAAAAGACAGATACAGTCCATGGTTCACCACTGAACTGACCTTACTTAAAGGGATAGTTCACTTTGAAAAAAGGTCTTGATATGTTTTAGCTTACCTCAAGGGCATCCAAGATGTAGGTGTCTTTGTTTCCGCAGTAGTTTCAATTTTGATATTTCTTATCTGTCAGTCATATAATTCAGGTCTACGGTCACCTCAAAGAGCATGCACAGAGAAGTCAAATTTAAACATGATTTATTTACTCATAAATGTAAGTACACATTGATGGCCTAAGACACGAAACGAGCAGTTTGTGTGAGAAAACGAACAGTATTTATATCGTTTTTACCTCTTGTAACCACATCCGTGTCCAAGTGATCTGAGGGCGCAGCCCTTCTGTAGCGCCGGAAGTAATCGTCACTTGTTAACACAGATATTTCGCTAGTGTTACCTTTCACTGTGAAGATCTTTTAGACGGTTTAAACATCCTGGATAAGCGCAATTTAGTACCATTTTAATTAGCCATATTAATTAGCCATTTTAATTAGCCATTTTAATTAGCCGTCTTACCTACAATCTGTTCTGTGTAAACAATGAGTGACGAGAGATCACTTCCGGCGTTTTCTGGCGCTTACGCAGACCGAAGCGCTGCGCCCCCACTCTTCTCCTTCACACTTGAATCCCATCATGTCCTTCCCGCTTGCAATCTGGTTTTTGTGCTGGTCACGGCTACACTACGGCTACCCTAAAGGTTGTAAATGACATCATACCCGCCATTGACACAAAGCACTACTGTGCAGCCGTCTACATCGACCTGTCCAAGGCATTTGACTCTGTTAACCATTGTGTTCTAATCAGCCAACTCAATAGCCTGGGTTTCTCTCGCGACTGCCTTGCCTGGTTCTCCAACTATCTCTCCGACAGAGTCCAGCGTGTTAAGTCAGAGGGCCTGCTGTCGGAACCCAGGGCTGTCGCCAAGGGTGTGCCGCAGGGCTCGATTCTCGGGCCGACTCTTTTCTCTCTACATCAACAATATGGCTCTCGCTGCTGGAGACTCCCAGATTCATCTCTATGCAGATGATACCATCTTGTACACGTCAAGTTTAGTTTAGTTTTACTAAACTTTAGTAAAACTAAGTGCATGCTTTTCAACCGATCTCTGCCCACACCTGCCCGTCTACCTAGCATCACCACGCTGGATGGGTCTGAACTAGAATATGTTGATACATATAAATATCTAGGTGTCTTGTTACACAGCTCTCTCTCCTTCCAGCTACACATTAACAAACTGAAATCGAAAAGAAATCCAGAATCAGAATCATCTTCCGCAACAGGGCTTCCTTCACTCATGCTGCCAAACTTGCCTTGGCGATGACTATTATACCAATGTTACACTTTGGCGATGTCATTTATAGAACAGCCTCAAACTCTCTGCTGAAAAAACTGGAGGTGATGTACCATAGCGTCATACGTTTTGTTACAAATGCCCCTTACAACACCCACCACTGCAAGCTTTATGCATTAGTCAGCTGGCCGTCATTAACTACTCTGCGTTTAACTCAATGGTCCCAACTTATTTACAAGTCTCTGCTTGGCAAAGTCCTGCTGTAATTGAGCTGTCTAGTTACCATTGCTCCAAGCACCCGCAGTCTACGCTCCAGTAGACTGGAAAGATTTGCAAAAATCCATAAAATTCGAAACCCTTATCTCACCAGCTTCCTTTAAACTACTCCTGTCTGAACACCTGTCTGATCTCTGTACTTGTCTTCAACCTCTTCTCACTTTGCCATGCCCTATTTGCACCTGTACTGCTGTCATACCTGTGTACACTGCTGAATCACAAATTTTTGTTTAGATATGCTCAATTGCCCTTTCCCCATAACCTCATATCTTATACTCCCATGCGCTCAAACGACCAACCTGCTAGAGACACTTTAATCTTTCTACCTGCTAGACACACTTTTATCTCTCTACATTCTGTATTTAGATACTCATTGTATTTTTTTATATATATTTGTTAATACTGTATCTATGGTGCTCAACTGTACTTCATATACCTCATCCTGTATAACTTGAACCTGTATTGCCTTACTGTGTCCCATTGCTATTTGCACACTTGTGTTGTCTGTATTTGTAAAACTCTATGTTGTCCTGCACAATTTTTCACCTTATCTTGGCCAGGTCGCCATTGCAAATGAGAATTTGTTCTCAATAGGCCTACCTGGTTAAATAAATAAATAAAAAGTTGAGGCTGGCTGACTTGATGTTGCCATTTTTTTATTTTTTTTTGTTTTATCTCCCATAGAGGCTGGTCAATAGTGTGTGTTTTGAAGCGTGTGTTATAATTAGAGAAAATGTCATTCACTTTCAGGAAATGTGTGTCAGCAGTTGTGGAAAACAATAATAAAATATAATCTACATGCACTTGACGTCTATCGTAGTCGTCTGATAATGCCTTACAGTTTGTCTTGATTAGTTGAGCACTTATGTTCAACCAAAATTCACGTTTTCAAACAATTGACACTCTGAAACGCTGTTAGCCAAAACTACAAATTTATTTTAAAAACACAAAAAACATTAAAAACATTAAACAAAACCAATTGCTTGCATGAAAACGTAAAACACATTTTATTTCAAGACATTATTAAACAATAAATACAAAATACAATTACAAATGTACCCTAGCATGGTTTGTTTTTTTGGGTATGTTCCAAAAAGGCAATCTAACATTTTATAACAGCATGAGCTATGTTTTGTCACCCTAAAATGGTTTCACTAAACACGACCAAAGCTGAGTGTCTCTGAAGAACATGAATAACTCAAACACTGTCACGGTTGTATCTCAAAAAGGCAAACAAGGACAGAGTCAGATGCAGGCAACAGATGGCGTTAATTGCTGTTTTAATAAGGAACAGTCACTCACCAGATTAAACGAGTAAAATCAAGTACTTACTAGTGCTGGCAAAACCAATAAAGTGTGCGACACAGCGTAACAGGTTTAATGTTAATAATAATAATAATAATACGTTTTATTTATATAGCGCCTTTCCAGGGCTCAAGGACGCTTTACAATTCAGGACAAAAAACAGTAAGCAGTAATAACAAACATTACCACCAAAAAAACACAGAAGGACAATGTTAGTATACTTTACAAAATATTGCATAAATGACACACGCAACATAGAACAATTATACCTATATACTCTACTAATGAGGGAATGGACCAGGTGTGCATGATGACGGTACAAGACAATGATGTATTGGAAGGAACGGTGGAGGTATAAGACCTGTGAAGACGAACGCCAAAGCTGTTTCGAACTGTAAAACATGGCTCCGGATATGGCTTTCCCACACTACACTGACAATCTAGGCAGTTGTATGGCATCTCTGTACTGATGTTGTCCCCAATTAGTGGCAGCTGCCCTGCGTTGCTGCTAATTTGGGAACCTTTTTAAGTTTCAGTTTGGACTCCGCTGTTGTGGATATTTTTTTAAGGCTACCTGAGTTTATGGTGTCTGCCTTGCAGGCTTTGTTTTTCAATCATTGGATAGAATTAAAACACCTTTAAATTCCACGTCCACTCTGCACTCGGGTCCTTTCTCAACCTCAACATCACCAAAGGCCCCTATGTGAATTGATGGAGCTGCCCGAGGCATCCATATGCACCCAATTATTTTCTGTTTAATACATGTAACGAGTGCTGAGGGTTTTTGTTTTACTTGGGACAGTATAGTAGGTTGCACACATTGTAGTTCCTGGTTGGGGATTAGGGTCAGTTATCGAGCATCAGATGGGTATTTAAGTCACTGGGAAACGTCACCACTTTTGGGCAGCTCTTAGGAAGTCGTTTGATAGCGCAATAATACAAGTATAGCTTATATGTTTTTTCCGTTCAGTGTTTATTTTTAAATAAAAAAACCTTAAACAGGCCATTCGGCTCTGCAATTGGCTTCAACTGCACTACACCCCATGGATTATTGTGACAATGCATATTACTAATTTAGAACAACTTGTTATTAATTTAATATAAAACAATAGATTTTTTGTGTTGGTGTAGAAGAGTAAAGAAGTAACTTGTATCAGCTTTGATCAAATTTTGTATTTAAGTATATATATGTTCTTCTCCACGGACTCGTTTCATTCATTGTCTTGTCAAAAGACATAATCATTCACACCAGGTCCCCATTATCTGATCAGTATGTAAACATGCCTTGGCTCATCTGCCTTTCTGGCATTGTGCTTCATTGTTGCGTGTCATGTCATTCCTGTGGGTGAGTGTTGCTTGTTTGTTGGTACCATTTGAAAGTCTTGTGAGTCGCTATTGTAAGCGTATTTTGATTTCATTCAGTGTCTAGATTTTCCATTTGTTGACGTGTGTGTCTTCATTATAAAAAACCCACGAACAAAGGTGCTGCCTGCGTTTGGTTTCTCCACCTAAATTGTGTGTCAAAGATGTTTTTGGGCAGAGTTGTGTACACTGTTTCACAACAATGTGCTTAGCATTGACATTGTTTGCGAAAGCAGTGAACGCAAGAAAATGACTGTTTTGCAAAGGCAATGAAAACTGCTACGTTGCTGTAATTGAGTTCAGCTTGACCCCAGTTCGTCAGTAAAAACAGTAATTGTATTGATTATATCTGTGATGTTGTTCTCTCAGCTGGGCATTTTAACAAATAATTAATTACCGGAAAGTGACTTTGGATAGAAAAGCATGAAATCTGTCATTAACCCAGACATACACACCAGGGGCGTTCGTTCTCTTCCCCCACACATCTGCTTTGTGTGTGCATAGTTCCTGTGTGGTTTGTTCACAAGATGTGGTTAGTTTGGCTAATGTTAGCCACACATCCTTTGAGAAAAATGTCATTGCATTCAAGCAATGTGCAGGACGCAATGTGCAGGATAATAGAAAAATGTGAGAGATATCCCTTTCTTGACACAATGATTCTATGCTTTGTGTTCTCTTGTATTTTTCTTAATGGATTCACATTGCCACGTTAATCAAATGTCCAGTAACTGGCTTTAACTACCATTATCACTTCTACGTCAATCCTAATGGGATTTTGCATGTTAAGATAAATGAACCCTCAGTCTAGTTCCCCAAATCCTGGCTATGATCCATGTACAAAAACACAATGTCTGGCATCGCTTGTCTAAGCAAATCGGACCCAAGCATTTACCAAAGATCACATTGGGCCTCCCACACATGTGTGCGCTCATCTGTGAGGTGTGGGTGTAGAATCAACAGTGAACGGGGAGACGTGGGAGTAGAAATGAGCTTCATAGGATGTTGATCCGAAATCGGGAACTTCCTTCTTTATGTCCTTTGTGTGTTTGGGGCAGGGCTCAGCTCGGCTCGGTTCTGCTTACAGCTCCACGGGAAGAATAGATGGAGGTGGAATCTGTAATCTCAGCAGTCAGCATTCACCCACCACTATGTCTACAGCTTGGACTGATTACGATATTCCCATGTTCCTCTCGCTTATGGTTGTAATGAGGAGGAGGTTTGGAGGGTGGAGATGTAGGATACAGAGATTGTCTCACTGGCCTGACATGTGTGGGTGGATGTGTCGTGTTGTGTGCACAGAAATCTTAAATGTGATTTAACCCTCCTATGAATTTAACCCCTTAGTGCACCTACTTTGGTATATTGTGACAATGAATGGAAATGGCAACCTTGAAACGGTCCCTCAGAAGCATCACAGAGAAATAACTGCAAAACATGTGTTCATAATCTTGGAATCAATCGAGTGTATACATTTATTTGTTTCAGAAACGATTCAACTGTTGACATAATTGAGATAAGCAATTATCCTGGATTTTACAAATCAAAAGTCACGGACAACAACTAACAATGTCATTGGGTAGATTAAAATAGATTCAACTTTATTGTCATTGGAAAGTACAAGTACAGTACAACAAAATGCAGTTAGCATCCAAACAAAAGTGCAAAAGAGCAGTGCAAAAGGATATGGAGTAGTGTGTAAGGATGTGCAATTGACATGGATAGGTAAATGTGCAGGTATTCAGTTCAACAATGTAGCAAATTGCAAATGTGCAGAGAGCAACACCAGTGGAGAACGTCTGTCTATAACACAGTCCATAACACATCAACACAGCCCATAACAATATAACACAGCCCATAACAATATAACACAGTCCATAACACATCAACACAGCCCATGACAATATAACACAGCCCATAACAATATAACACAGTCCATAACACATCAACACAGCCCATAACAATATAACACAGTCCATAACACATCAACACAGCCCATGACAATATAACACAGTCCATAACACATCAACACAGCCCATAACAATATAACACAGTCCATAACACATCAACACAGCCCATAACAATATAACACAGTCCATAACACATCAACACAGCCCATAACAATATAACACAGTCCATAACACATCAACACAGCCCATGACAATATAACACAGCCCATAACAATATAACACAGTCCATAACACATCAACACAGCCCATAACAATATAACACAGTCCATAACACATCAACACAGCCCATAATATAACACAGTCCATAACACATCAACACAGCCCATGACAATATAACACAGCCCATAACAATATAACACAGTCCATAACACATCAACACAGCCCATAACAATATAACACAGTCCATAACACATCAACACAGCCCATAATATAACACAGTCCATAACACATCAACACAGCCCATGACAATATAACACAGCCCATAACAATATAACACAGTCCATAACACATCAACACAGCCCATAACAATATAACACAGTCCATAACACATCAACACAGCCCATAACAATATAACACATTCCATAACACATCAACACAGCCCATAACAATATAACACAGTCCATAACACATCAACACAGCCCATAACAATATAACACAGCCCATAACAATATAACACAGTCCATAACACATCAACACAGCCCATGACAATATAACACAGCCCATAACAATATAACACAGTCCATAACACATCAACACAGCCCATAACAATATAACACAGTCCATAACACATCAACACAGCCCATAACAATATAACACAGTCCATAACACATCAACACAGCCCATGACAATATAACACAGCCCATAACAATATAACACAGTCCATAACACATCAACACAGCCCATAACAATATAACACAGTCCATAACACATCAACACAGCCCATAACAATATAACACAGTCCATAACACATCAACACAGCCCATAACAATATAACACAGCCCATAACAATATAACACAGTCCATAACACATCAACACAGCCCATGACAATATAACACAGCCCATAACAATATAACACAGTCCATAACACATCAACACAGCCCATAACAATATAACACAGTCCATAACACATCAACACAGCCCATAACATAACACAGTCCATAACACATCAACACAGCCCATAATATACACAGTCCATTTCAAAATAACACAGTGCATTAAACATCAACTCAGCCCATAACAAAATAACACAGCTCATAACACAATGCTGTGGCGGCCCCCCCCAAGAGACAAGCTGATCTGAACAATTACATATTTCCACATTCCTCTGTCTTATGTATTTGGACCTAATGTTGAAAGTTTCATAAGAAATGTTACCATGACTGACCCAGCTTCGTTGACGCTGCGTTGTGATCTAATAACAGTGAGGACTGTTGTTTCCAGCTGTGAGCAGTAATGACAGTTATATGCAATTATGCCACTAGACTCAAGCCTCGGATTTGACACAATCATTCCAAACTTCTCTCTCAGTGTCCTGCTCCAGGTGCAATCAATTGTATTAAGCGTCAGCATTGGACACACAAGCACCACCTCCTGATCGGGCCCTAACCCTGGGTGTGCCACTTGGACCTGCCCAAACACCTGTTTGGATTTCTGCACTTGCCTACCTGCCTGACTCAATTTAGGAGCTATTGCAGTCAGGCTTAACCTCCTACCAGTCCAGGACATGACGTGGTGCATATCCCTTTAAGAGAGTGCTCCTAATCTCAGCTTGCTGATTGACAGGGGATCAAATACTTATTTCACCGAGTAAAATGCAAATCAATTTATATCTTATTTGAAATGCTCTGGATTTTTATTTATTTTTTCTCTCTCACTATTCAAAAATTCCTACTATATAATTTTTAGTCTGATCATGCCTTTGTCAGTGGGCAAACGTAAAAAATAAGCAGAGGATCAAATACCTTCTTCGGTAAAACATAAAATAATGTTTAAACAATGGGTTCTCAATATCGTAGTAGATTAATTGAATTTTCAAATTACTCAGATTTTTTGTTTTAGCATTTTCCCTACTGTCCCAACTTTTTCTGAATCAGGGTTGTTATTTCTAAAATGCAGAGGCAATAATGCCTGTGATGACCAGCTCAGGACTTCACTGGACATAGTAATAGACGGGGTAACCTGCCATTTCAGAAAGCTGTGGTGGACGCACCAAATTACTGACAGATGCTGTGAGTGGCTGGTCACATGCTCTGCAATGCAGAGGAGCATGAAAAAATATCCAGATGTTCATTCAAACTGTCAACACAATGTAATTACATTGAACCTCAATCCGTCATGAGCTCACACCAGAAACAGGAAAACACATTACAGCCATAGCTGTACAGGACAAAACCTGACATTATTGGACATACAATAAATTATTATAATTGCACACATAAAGGGACATAACAATTAATGTTTATACACATCGGTATATCTAAATTGGTTTTTACAACATTGATTGGTTTAAATATTATTTTTAATTAGTCTCTGGAGTTCTTCCTTAAAAGACAATAAATAGGATCCCGATGTAAAAAAAAAATGTTCAGACAAATAGGCCTACTTATAACACCTTAGCTTCTTCCTTCCGTTTTATTTTATGACTCTGCCATGACAGTATGCTTGGCTGCAACTCATTAGGTTGGTTAAGAGCAGGGCCGTGCAGAGACCTTAGGAGGGGCAGGTGCTCAAAGTATAAAAGGGGCACATTGAACAAGGCTTTAAATAGCGATGCTCAAAATATCAATACAGCAAAATATAGTGAAGCATTTCTTGCTGATTTTCATATCGATACGGATGATTATGTATTGATACGGCAGCAAATGCTGTAGTTTTGAAAAAGAAACAGAATATAAAAGACAATTTTAAGTTTAAAAGTTAAAAAAACATTTTCTGTCCACCTAATAGAAACGTTTAAAAAGGTGTCCCAAACTAATGTCTTTTTCTTCTTTGTTCTACAGAATAATTAAGAACAGCTGTTATAGTAAAAACTATAGAAAACGTTATAGTAAAATCGACGTGGCCCATTTTTCATACAGTACAATAGTTTTATTCAATTCATCTCAGCATTTGAGTCTATTTTGATGGCAAAAACTCATCTCATCTCATCTTCAACCGCTTATCCGGGGTCGGGTCGCGGGGGTAGCAGCTCTAGCAGGGGACCCCAAACTTCCCTTTCCCGGGCAACATTAGCCAGCTCTGACTGGGGAATCCCGAGGCGTTCCCAGGCCAGTGTGGAGATATAATCTCTCCACCTAGTCCTGGGTCTTCCCCGAGGTCTCCTCCCAGCTGGACGTGCCTGGAACACCTCTCTAGGGAGGCGCCCAGGTGGCATTCGTACAAGATGCCCGAACCACCTCAACTGGCTCCTTTCTATGCAAAGGAGCAGCGGCTCTACTCCGAGTTCCTCTCGGATGACTGAGCTTCTCACCCTATCCCTAAGGGAGAGGCCAGCCACCTTTCTGAGAAAACCCATTTCGGCCGCTTGTACCAGCGATCTCGTTCTTTCGGTCATGACCCAGCTTTCATGACCATAGGTGAGGGTAGGAACAAAGATTGACCGGTAGATCGAGAGCTTTGCCTTTCGGCTCAGCTCTCTTTTCGTCACAACGGTGCGGTGAAGCGAATGCAACACCGCCCCCGCTGCTCCGATCCTCCGACCAATCTCCCGCTCCATTGTTCCCTCACTCGCGAACAAGACCACGAGGTACTTGAACTCCTTCACTTGGAGTAAGGACTCATTCCCTACCCGGAGTAGGCACTCCACCGGTTTCCTGCTGAGAGTCATGGCCTCAGATTTAGAGGTGCTAACCCTCATCCTAGCCGCTTCACACTCGGCTGCGAACCGATCCAGTGAGTGCTGAAGTTCACCGACCGATGAGGCCATCAGGACCACATCATCCGCAAAAAGCAGTGATGTGACCATCAGCCCACCGAACGGGAACCCCTCCCCCCCATGACTACGCCTTGATATCCTGTCCATGAATATTACAAACAGGATTGGTGACAAAGCGCAGCCCTGGCGGAGGCCAACCCCCACCTGGAACGAATCCGACTTACTGCCGAGGACACGGACACAGCTCATGCTTTGAGCGTACAGAGATTGGATGGCCCTGAGAAGAGACCCCCTCACCCCATACTCCCGCAGCACCTCCCACAAAGATCCCGGGGTACCCGGTCATACGCCTTCTCCAGATCCACAAAACACATGTAGACTGGATGGGCATACTCCCAGGCCCCCTCCAGGATCCTTGCGAGAGTAAAGAGCTGGTCCGTGGTTCCCGGCCAGGACGAAAACCGCATTGTTCCTCTTCAATCTGAGGTTCGACTATTGGCCGAACCCTCCTTTCCAGCACTTTGGAGTACACTTTACCAGGGAGGCTGAGGAGTGTGATACCTCTGTAATTGGCACACACTCTCTGGTCCCCCTTTTTAAAGAGGGGAACCACCACCCCGGTCTGCCACTCCTCTGGCACTGTCCCAGACTTCCATGCAATGTTGAAGAGGCGTGTCAACCAAGACAGCCCTTCCCCACCCAAAGCTTTTAGCATTTCTGGACGAATCTCATCAGTCCCTGGGGCTTTGCCACTGTGGAGTTGTTTGACTACCTCAGCGACTTCCCCCAGGGAAACTGTCGATGAGCCTCCATCAGCCTCCAGCTCTGCCTCTGTACTAGAGGGCGTGTAGGTCGGATTCAGGAGCTCCTCAAAATGCTCTTTCCAGCGCCCGATCACATCATCAGTTGAGGTCAACAGTGTCCCATCCTTACTGTACACAGCTTGGATGGTTCCCCGTTTTCCCCTTCTGAGGTGCCGAACGGTTTTCCAGAAGCATTTTGGTGCCGACCAAAAGTCCTTCTCCATAGCTTCTCCGAACTTCTCCCACACCCGCTGCTTTGCCTCTGACACGGCAGCGGCTGCAGCCCTGCGGGCCTGTCGGTACCCTGCAACTGCCTCCGGAGTCCCCAGGGCTAGCATATCCCTGAAGGCCTCCTTCTTCAGTCGGACAGCTTCCCTGACCACCGTGGTCCACCACGGTGTTCTAGGGTTACCACCCCTTGAGGCACCTAGGACCTTGAGACCACAGCTCACCGCCGCAGCTTCAGCAATAGAAGCTTTGAACATTGCCCACTCAGGTTCAATGCCCCCAACCTCCACAGGGATGCCTGAAAAGCTCCGGCAAAAACTGAATTACAAAAATACAAGAGTTACATTAATAATTACATTAAACAAAAACAAATACAGCAGTCCTTGACTGAGTATGCTGCCTTTGCTGTTGTTGTTGTTGCTGCTGATACTGGAGTTGACTGCAGACTGTAGACATTAAAACAACAAACATATAGGAGATATATTAGCTGATTAAACAATTGTTATGTGACCATGACAATATGTAAATATTTCTGAGTGTTTGGAACTTGCTCACTGACCTGCCAAGGCTGACTGCGCCAAGAAAATAAGAGGGCGTCAGGGAAACGCTCCCACACCAAGAGCTGCAGGTAGAGAAAATAAGATACCAGATTCAAAAAAGTAAATTTATCTGAGAAAAACAACATTAATTGGGCGACATGATGATGGTGGCCATGGCAGGGGAGAAAATCTATATAGACAGAGGTGTTTGTGTGTCTACAGAATACAATACTGTGATCATGATTATGAGATGTAGTTGGATTTTGATTGATTATTTGATATTTTTACATTTATTTCCAGAGAGATATTATTGAGTTCACAGGCTATAGTGGTCTTGCCTTTGTAAACACTGTTGCTATAGTAGGAAAAAAAATATTCATTTCTTAATTGTTTTTAGTTTTATAATGATAATTGAGAGAATGGGAAAATCTGAATAAGCCTTACCAGTGTTGTGATCATTATTTTTAAGGCACTCTACGTGTACAAATACTGTAATATAATAATTTAGTCAAATAACAACAAAAAGACCAGAGCCCTCGATGCCTGTGAAACTTTTCTCCCTCAAACAGCACGCTAACGTTACTTTTACACTACAGGCTATAACAGCAGTATAAACAACATATCTGCATGCTCTCTTCACATCACATCGTTCTTGTAAAATAATAGGCCTAATAAGTAAATAAACATATCCTCTGGTAATAAAATAAATGCAAAGCGTGAGGAATCGTTCCGTTATGATGAGGTCGTCGTCATCAGGTGAAAGGTCATCACGTGGATAATTTTATTTACGGCGAAATTATTATTTATAAATGTTACTAATATTTAGATTGGGCATTGGCAGGCATTCACAAAAGGGCATGTTATTTTTTTAAAAATGAGGAAATTTTGCTTTGACAAAAGGGCACTTTGGGCACCAAGGGGCAAAAAAGGGCAGGTGCTCAAGCACCCAACGCGACCCCCCCCCCCTACACGTGCCTGGTTAAGAGGGTCGCAACACTTGACCGATGTTTTTGGGCCAGATAAGAAGTTTAACCACCGCTGGTCTAGACCTGAACAATGACGTCACACGTTTTCATGATAGGTCTGCCTTTCTCACTGCGAGGGACTAGTAGTCGCTGATGTTTAGAGGAGGAGAGAGGAGAGAGCTTCGCGTACCTGTTCGGATTGAAACACGTTGTTGAAGGTATGTCTCGTTGATGGATGTCTGGGTCGTGGGTCGTTGTTTCCTTAACAAGAGCAAAACCCTTTGCGAATAAATAGGCAACCTGAGCAACATCGTAAGAATGTAGAAAGTGTCATTTAATTTTGTCATTTGATAATTAAATAACAGTTCGGTTGAACGACAACTTACAAAAAAGTATATAACTGAATATTAAAAGCTTTAAATCAAAAAATTACTCGTATAAGACAAAATGTGTAGGCTAATAAAAACAGTGCATTTCTCATATAACTCATTGTTAAACCATGTTTGAACTAGAAATTGTCAACACGTTTATTGAATTAAATGTGATTTCATTCTGTTTGACAGGCATTCTATATTGTTATTCTACAGTTCTATTCCATAAACATAGTTTACTATTTACAGTCTCCTCTAAGTGTTAGTCTTTGGTACAGAACCTCATTTAAGCTCACACTTTTTAATTAATGGTGGTGGCTATGGCTTTCAGAATTGATTTGTAGTTTGGTCCAGCTTTGTGACGAAATGTAATTCTGGTTCATCTGCAATGTTGTGTTGTAATGGTTATATTTTATATTTATTATTTAGTTATTTTTAATTATATTATGTTGAGGGATTACAGTTAACATGATGATATGAATAACATACCCCTGAAATAACATATTGATTATATTTTAAAGGCTTAGCCACTAACATTTTCAATAATAAGTATAATTCCAATGAGGGTCAATACAAAAAGTAGCCTAGTCACACTGACTAGTTGCTCTAGACAGCATTCTAGCAGTCAAGAGTGTTTGTCCAATAACATGTTGCTGGTTCTCCTCCAGAGCTGACCAGGTACAAATAAAAAGACAAATTGTGTGCCTTTTAGCAATGCACAAATGCAGCAAAACCAAATCGCCCTGGATTTGAATGTCAGCAAACTGTAACCGCTGCCGGGTTTCCAGACTATCTGTATAGGATTGCATTTCTTTATTGCATGCTAGAAAGATATGATGGTAGTCATGTGAAAGTGTTTTGGTTTAGAACAATTCCTAAAACATTCTTTCAATATTTGTATTTAAAATTAAAGGCACAACTTTCCCCTTTTTTAAAAATGTTTTGTATATTTAAAGCGACAGTGACCTCTAGGGGATGTAAGAAGAACTTGTAGAATGGTGGGCAAATCTACGGTTAACTAAGATTTAGTCTGTACAGTCTGTACATGACTGATTAGGGGAAATATGAATTTGAATGCAGCATGCCGGAAGATGGGATTTTTCCTAACAATTAATAAACATATTATGATAATATCAAATAGAAAATGCAATATTTAGACTAACCAACAGATATATAACTTAAAAATACAATCAATTTGTCACAATTTTTCTGTAACAATCATCAGAGTTAATTTTTACGACACCACATTTTCCCCCACCATAAGGATTCTGGTGTGAATTCTATTCTCAAAAATATATATTTTTGACACGTTTGTTTTTCTTTACCCTCTCAGGTTGTAAAATACAATGATGGTTTTAACCACCACTGCTTTGTATCCTGGAACCAGAAACGATCTGTCTTACAATGACACAACGCCAAGCTGGACAGAGGAATATGTCTATGATTATGAAAATGATGATGTCAGCGATGAGCTTGCAGAGCTCCGCCAGTCCCTCAACATAATGTCTGTCATCGTCTACTGCCTGGCCTTTGTGCTAGGGGTTCTGGGAAATGGACTTGTTATTTGGGTGACAGGGTTCAAGATGAAGAAGACCGTGAATACAGTTTGGTTCCTTAACCTGGCTGTGGCTGACTTTCTTTTCACTGCCTTCCTCCCTCTGAGTGTGACCTACACGGTCATGGACTTCCACTGGCCCTTTGGCAAGTTTATGTGCAAGCTTAACTCCACAATCAGTTTCCTAAACATGTTCGCCAGCGTCTACA
The DNA here is from genome assembly GCA_029465975.1 of Dallia pectoralis. NCBI lineage: Eukaryota > Metazoa > Chordata > Actinopteri > Esociformes > Umbridae > Dallia > Dallia pectoralis. The sequence goes on along the minus strand of CM055738.1, from coordinate 17,944,210 downwards.
TCCTGGTGGTTATCAGCGTGGACAGGTGTGTGTCCGTCGTGCGTCCTGTCTGGGCCCAAAACCACCGCAGCATACGCAAAGCGTCCTGCATCAGCATGGGTGTCTGGCTGTGGGCGCTGGTCCTGAGCTCTCCGTATTTTGTCTTCCGCGACATTGGGGTTTCCTATAAGAACAAGGAGATCATCAACTGCTTTAACAATTTTGCCCTGTCTGATGACCAAGACACGAAAGAGGTGAAGGAGCTGCAGGCGTTCCGTCATCGGGCTATGGTCATCACACGTTTCCTGCTTGGCTTCGTCGCGCCCTTCGTCATCATCGTCACCTGCTATGCCATTCTCATCCAGCGGCTCAAGAGGAACCGCAACCTGGCCAGTCAATCCCGACGGCCTTTCAAAATTATCGCCGCTGTGATCACAGCTTTTTTCCTGTGCTGGGCGCCATACCATGTCTTGGCATTAATCGAGATGGTGAGCAGTGCCCTTGATGACATTAGCATTACATTAGACCACGTCACCACAATTGGGCTCCCCATTGCCACCAGCCTGGCCTACCTCAACAGCTGTCTGAACCCACTGCTGTACGTGTTTATGGGCCAGGACTTTAAGGACAAGCTACGCAAGTCAATTCTGACAGTTCTGGAGAGTGCTTTCACAGAGGAAGTGTCAAGGTCTAACAACACGTGCACAAACTCTGGACTTGCAAGCCGTAGCAAGGAGAAGTCCTATTCTGATGCTGAGGTATAGGGCCCTATTATAATTCATTATATTTCCATTGTCCACGCAATCTGGACATTTTTATCTGGCTTTATTATGATATGATTGAAAAACAAACAACGCAACATCAGAAACGTTGTGTCATTAAGGTACGCCAATACGTGCAGTCTGAGACTTTTGCGATTAGGAATTTATTTCTTTACTGCCATTTAGGGCTGGATGTGTAACATGTTGTTTATATGTGAATATATATGTAGAATCCCTTTTCATACATTAGTTGGCCATGATATTCCAACTTTGAAAGTCAATAGTTTTGATTGTTGGGCACCATTAGGCACATAGAGTGCCTTAGATATATATATCATGGTACACAATGTTTGTGGAATTTTTTTTACCAAAAATGTGGGGACTCCATTTTTACGTCGTTTAGCAGACAATCATACCAGAATCAAACCCATAACCCTGGAATTGCAATTGCCATGCTTTTACCAAGTGAGCAACTCGGGTCCCACAAATGGTTAATACATTCATGTTTTCAGACAGCTCAAGACTGAATTTAAGGGTAGTTTAAGGTTTTCGAAATTGGAATAATGATACAGTACTTAGCTGGAATTAGGTTTGTCTTGAGGACAGTTTTTTTCAACGCTAGCTAAGTGATGGTGGCTGTAGCTACATGTTTATGATATGCAATGAAGTGACTGCCGAAAATCAAAACGTTTAACGTAGGGTGGATCTATAATACTAGATACAGTAAGAATACTTCCATATACGCCATATATACGCAGTATCATATTCAAATGTAATGTATTGTCTTTTCATTCTAGATGCTTGTTGTGCATGCATTCTAAAAATTAAGATAATATTGATCACCCTGACTAACTATTATATGTAATAGAAACATCTCTTGTTTATTGAAGAAATATTGTTTTTCTTTATACCTTGACGTTTTATTTGTATGTATTATATGCTTACATGACTACTGTTATACTTCATTTCAATTTAGCACAGATGTTCAGCAGAAGTAATCAATGTGCCAATAAAGAAGGGTTAGCACGTTAGCTAGAGACTACTAACCAGGGTATCTTACCCACATGGGGGCAGAAAGATCTTCCCAAAAGAACCGTAAATGTTTTCACGATGATGACAATCACCTATTTTACAACACCAGTCAATCTGGCTACTAGATCTCTGCTTCAGTATGGTGAAGGCTAACTGTTATTTTGGCAACACTATAATCCTTGCCTTAGCTGTATTGTTAACGTTTACATAGTACCTATCAGGAAGATATTTCTTGTCCGTGTCATCGACTTCAATCAACTGACAGACAACTCTAACATTTGAGGCATGTTTCTCTTTTCTGACAGAAGAGACCGATCTTACAGCACCTAAACTGGTATTTTAATGATCAGCTAACTGCATCATGGTATAGCAGTATTTCAGTTGATGATGTAGCTGAGACATGAAAGGTCTAAGCAGGAGAAGCAACCTTGAAGTGATTAGTCAATACTAAGGTTCAACCATTAAAGTCCCCAAATAAATGGAGTTCAGTTATTACTTATTTGTTCATTAATGTAGATCAAGGTAATTTGCTGACGAGTCAGCCTCTGTTTGTTGACAGCAGTTCAGACATTAATGGCTGTATGTTGAGTTATTTTCAAGGGACAGCAAATGTACACTGTTATACAAGCCATACACTCACTACTTTACATTGTAGCGAAGTGTCATTTGTTCAGGGTTGTCACTTGAAAAAATATAATCAAATATTTACAAAAATGAGGGATGTACTCACTTTTGTGAGCTACTGTAAGTTCTGGTTAACAACCCTGCATGGCAGCTTTAATTACAGAACTACAGAATTATCGGTCTGCTTTTTAGTTTAGTATTAGCAAACACGACAATAACATTTTTTATTGTTGTTTATGAACTTGATCTATAGTTACATTGAGTCAAAGCTGTTAACTAATTCTTATTTACAAAATTACACATTTAGATTAGAACTAAAACTGTGAAAATCTTGGCTGGAAGAGACTAAGTGAATAGTGCCCACAGACACAGTGAGGAGGATTGTTCGAAAATTTAAAATCGATTTCTTCTTATCAATATTTGCAAATACTTATTTGAACATGCCCTAACTTACTTAATTGGTGAAAACAAGCACGAATTACCTAGCCAGTGCCCAAATGTAGGTCTCCGAAAGCACATTTAAAATTGTTGATACTAGGCTAACAATTATTGGATAGTATTTCATGGATAATCCCCCCCATATGACAAATTAACCTTCTCATATAAACAGAAGGTTGTTATCAAATGTTCATTGCCGGCCATTGAGTGGCTGTTCAAAGATTGCTACTAAAAACATGATCAGACTAAGCAACTTTTTTGCCTCTACATACATGAATCATGTAAGTAGTTTCTAGACTAATCTGAATCACATAAATGTTCCCTAATGTAAACGTACCCAACATTGTTCTTGTGTATGGGTGCTGCTGCTAGTCGTAAGATAGAATACATAGACAATCATGTAGTTCAGTGGCTTTCAAAAGTATTAACTTTTGCACATTTTACCATGTTACAACAACCTAATATCGAAATGGATTTAAAAAGTCATAGTGAACAATAAAATCTAAAAGATGTTGTATATTAATTGTAAATACAAAACTAAAAAAATATGTTTTTACTCCTGAATTACTTGTGTGTGCGCACAAATTGTCTTCAGAAGTGACATACTTAGTTAAATGTTGTAAACCTGTCTGTAATGCAAGTGTTTGCCACTTTCAGATTAAATACAGCAGTTCCTGGGAAGTTTCACATTTGCTTTTAGTATAATTTAAAAAAAGAATACTCATTGAAATTCTAAACAAATTCAAGGACAAAATTATTTAATCACGAGTAGCCTTAAAACATTTCACAAGGCATTAAATATACCCAAAGCTGAGTAAAGTCAAAAGCCACAGTTGCAAAGATCATGCATCAAATCTTGGCTAGCGCTTCCAAGAAGGCATGTGGTAGGCTGAGACCAAGTGAAAGAACCATATAATTATTTGTAGAAGCCATAAAGCTTTTTGTTTTTGGCTTTTGGTAAGCCTAAAACCTCACGTCCTGAAAACACTATCCCTTACTGTTAAGCACAATGGTGGCCGCATCATTCTATAGGAATGTTTTTCTGCGTTAGAGCCTGGAAAACCTGTCAAGATAGAGGGCAAAATAAATGCAGCAAAGTACAGAGGAATCCGGGAAGAAAAGCTACTAATGTCTACAGACCTGGGCCTTGGGAGAAGACTAGCGTCCAGCAGGACAATGGACTCAAACCTACAGCCAAAGCACCTCTGGATAGGCTTAAAAACAAAAGGTGAATGCTATGGTGTGACCAAGTCAAAGCTCAATACTATTAATGTGTAATATGTGATAAGAGTTGCAAAATGTTGTTCACCAAAGATCCCCATCCAAATTGATGCAGCTTGAGCACTATTGCAAAAAATGGATGAACATTGGTACAAAGCGGGTAGAAACTTATAGAAACAATACTACTGGCAGCCACTGGGCATTTTTATATTCAGTGTTGAGCATTTCATATTATGGAATGTTCTAGACCAGGGGTGGGCAAACTCAGGCCCGCGGGCTGAATCTGGCCCTGGAGGCAATTCCATCCGGCCCGCGACATGTATTCAAACAGATATGAGGGGTGTACAAAATACCTATCAAGTCCAATGTTCATGTATCTGAATCTAAATTATGATGAGTAATATGTAATAACACACCTACAGTAAAAATGTTGTATATGTTTAAATATTGTGCTTTTCTGACCCACAAATAATTTATAATTAAGAAAATACCAAACAAATGTGGCCCTCCATTTAAATTTAAAGCCCTGATGTGGCCCCTGAGCTGAGCTGAAAGTTTGCCCACCCCTGTTCTAGACCTATGGATCATCCATCTTTTTTTTTTAAACTGCGCAAAGGACGTCATAAAAATTAACAAAGAAGTGTGGATGACTGGGATACTACCAAACTACATTACCTATTTACACTACCTAACTACATTACCTAACAACACTAAAAAACTACATTACCCAACTACACTACCTAACAACACTACCTAACAATACTGCCTAACTACATTACCCAACTACACTACCTAACAACACTACCCAACTACACTACCTAACAACACTACCCAACTACACTACCTAACAACACTACCTAACAACACTACCCAACTACACTACCCAACTACACTACCTAACAACACTACCTAACAACACTACCCAACTACACTACCCAACTACACTACCTAACAACACTACCTAACAACACTACCCAACTACACTACCTAACAACACTACCCAACTACACTACCTAACAACACTACCCAACTACACTACCTAACAACACTACCCAACTACACTACCTAACAACACTACCTAACAACACTACCCAACTACACTACCTAACAACACTACCTAACTACACTACCTAACAACACTACCCAACTACACTACCTAACAACACTACCCAACTATACTACCTAACTATACTACCTAACAACACTACCCAACTACACTACCTAACAACACTACCCAACTACACTACCTAACAACACTACCTAACAACACTACCCAACTACACTACCTAACAACACTACCTAACTATACTACCTAACAACACTACCTAACTATACTACCTAACTACACTACCCAACTACACTACCTAACAACACTACCTAACAACACTGCCTAACTACATTACCCAACTACACTACCTAACAACACTACCCAACTACACTACCTAACAACACTACCTAACAACACTACCCAACTACACTACCTAACAACACTACCCAACTACACTACCTAACAACACTACCTAACTATACTACCTAACAACACTACCTAACTGCACTACCTAACTACATTACCTAACTATACTACCTAACAACACTACCTAACTGCACTACCTAACTACATTACCTAACTACATTACCTAACTGCACTACCTAACTATACTACCTAACTACATTACCTAACTGCACTACCTAACTACATTACCAACCTACATTATCTAACTATACTACCTAACTACATTACCTAAAAACATTACCTAAATTCAATGTAAATGGTAAATGCTGCACTTTTATATAGCGCTTTTATCCGAAGCGTAATGTAGTTTGTAGTTTGTATGTTGAAAAATACAGTCACGTTACAGCACCCTAGTATGCTGGAAAACCTGACATACAAAAAACATACAAATCGGAAAAAAGAAAAGAAAAAAAGGAACCTCAAACTGTTTCTGATTGAAAAGTAAACTTCACAGATCCCAATCATGAGCAAAAAACTCATCGTCTGAGTTACTTAGCAACGGGCAAATAAACCTATAATACAGTCATTTCTCAGAGAGGCCTAATAACCCTCATTCACCAGTCTGCTGCCTGGCTTCTTCTTTTGGATTTTTATATGCAGTTGGCAATCAATGTTACCGGTGCATTACGCCACCCAGTGGACTGGAGTGTGGCTCAGAGATAGTAAAGGCCTAAATCCTATGTATTAATCCCACACAATTGACAACCACAGTCTATGTACCTAACACTGTCTTTACATTAATTTGTACCAAGTTACCTCAACTCCTAGAAGGTTCTGTCCCGTTCGCTCTCATATTCTTCACATTGAAATAAAACATGTTCTACCGTTTCTAATTGGTCCAACCAATTCTAACAAGGATTACATTTCCCAATGATCTTTAATGTTGCATCAAGTCTTGTGTGTCAAAATATCTTCCTGGTTAGCAGACTTTCCTCCCTTCTCTATCAATTTGACGGCCTACCTGTTCCAATGGTCCCCAGGGCCCAGTTTTTGAAAAGGTTTTATCCGGATCAAATTGATCCAGATATAGTAAACCTTTTTTTGCGATCCGTGATCACGTAATCCATCTTACTTTTGAGCCAATTTTTTAAAGCAACATCGGATTGGATCAATCTGATCCGGATAGGAACTTTTCAGGATCACCAAATCTGGATAACCAGTGCTCAAACAGGATAGGAAATCACAATGTAGAACTATAGATATGTAAAGAGCAACAAGTAGAATAGCCAGTGTGGGGTCAATAAGTGCATTTTTATTGGTTATTCTGTAATCATTGCAAAAAATATTCTAAAAACAAAAAAGTTTTTGATTGTGATGAATATATATATATCAATTAGTGACAGAATAAAATGTATTGTTTTTGGTCAATTTTGAAAGCTGTTTGGGGGATTATTTTATGAGGCCAAACTCTTTCTACTTTGCTGTAGGCCAATACTGAAAGGCTGAATACGTTAAAGCCGACCTAATCACTGTAGCCTGACGGATGAACAAATAAAATTAAAACAATATGAATAAATACGATATCTTGTAAGATACTGCATGATCCAAATATAGTATTATATGATACATTTTTAACGTTTTCATTACATTTTGGGCATGAAATCCACGCTGAATCCACCCGCCCAGTTTTTCAAAAGTAATCCACTAGGATTTTGGATAACGGATTGGATCAAATCTGGAAAATGGGTTTTTGGGATCAGTTTAATCCAGTTTTTTTGGATCAAAGTGATCCAAATCCTATAAAAAAGTTCTGAAAACCCCAAACTAAAGGTTTGATCCGGATCAAAACCAAGATTGGATTACGTGATCTAATCCGATTATGTAATCCGTTTTTTCTTTTGAAAAACCCATTTTCCAGATTTGATCCAATCCGTTATCCAAAATCCTAGTGGATTACTTTTGAAAAACTGGCCCCAGGATAAATCCTTTGAAATCATTATTATTAGCATCAGGATCAACATCAGTTAGTACTACATGATTAGATGTGTGATAAAGTAATGTTAACAAGCAATGCTGTGATTCAGTTGTAACGAGATCTTCCCATTCTCTTATAACCGAACTGTATTAATTTGTCACAGATTGTTTCATAAAAATTCTGATCATATTAATCAACAAACGTTCCAGTCAATTTCCTTGTACATTTAATGCACATTAGTACATGTGAATATAATCATTTGTATGTCCTAAAGTTATATATATATATATACCTTTCAATTCATATGGACCATTCCCCATTTACAAACATGCTAAAATGCTAGTTAAACCTGAATTGCAACTAGTTTAACTTCTGAATATATGTTCAAACAGCATGCCATAGCTTCATCGATTGAACCATGATATAATTCCCATCTCATCCTTTCTATAATATCTGTCTCTCTTTTCCTATCTGCAACTATGATAAACGTTTTTCAACTGAACGTGACCTAGTTCTTTCTATTGTCTCCGCCCCTTTTACCTCCCCGGATTCTCGTAGTTACATTGTAGCTAGCTAACTCAATTATTATCCATTACTGGATGCCCTAGTGTGATGGTGGATACAACACGACTTGTACTATAGTGGAAGAAGACACAGAATGTCTAAACGTTCCATAGGATTCGGAGATAATACATTCGGTAAGTACATTCTAGAGTTCCATCAAGTAGAACCTTGCTAGTTAGCTTTGTGTGTAACGTCGGGTAGGCCTCGTTATCTACGCTAGGTTGTTGTCGCGGTGGCACCGTACCTAGTAGCGTAGCTGACTAAACATAAACAAAGCAATGTTCGCTATCAAGCTGCTGCATGCTGCCAGCCGGTTGTCAATTTTCAACAAGGACACCTACAAGCTATATTGCACATGCATTATATGATGTCTACGAATTACGGCTAAATGCAGTCATCGTACGGCTTTTGCCGTCGACATTTTGTTGGTATCATTATCAGGGCAGCTGTCACATCTGCTGGCTGTACATTACACACACGCAGTGAATATGATTCCCTGTGGTCTTTGATCATGCTGCCAAAAAGATATTCAAGTTAAATGCGTGTATAAAAATGCAATTTCATACAGTACAATGTCGTTAAATGCGTCGAATGAACCCGGTCTGAACTTTTATATCTCATGTAATGTTAGTTAGCCGAAGTAGCTAACTTATTCAAAATGGCCTCAGCTCAAATGCATTTTTGTGAATGGTCTTTACAGCTAGCTAGCTGATTTATCTAGATGTAAAATTATTATTTTGTTCTACGTACGGAAATCCATAAAGTTGGGTAACACAATATTCATGTAAACATTACATGCATTTAATCAGGGCTGCCGCTTTCAATTATTATTTGCTTGATTATTTTATTAAATCGAAAGATAAATAACTTTAGTATCACAGTGATTTAATGGCCATAAATTGCGTCCTAATTTGTTAATTATTTTGATACATTTTCATGAACTGTAACCCAATAATATAATACCAATAATTTTTGTTAAGTAATTAATTTTTGTTAAGTAACCTAGGAGCATGTTAACGGAAAAAAATGTCCCCGCAAAACAGTGGCGACGTGATTTTGTTGATGCCCACTATGGTACAGTTTGTTGCTCCCCTTTAATGAGATTGTTAAATACATCAATGTATTTGTTCCATTATACAACCAGCATGAAAACACTGGTTTGGTGGATGTTGCCGGATGTTACCGGAGCATCATGGCACATTCTACCAGACTCAGAAAACTTTTTTTTCCCAGGCCATAAGACTTTTCAATCAGCAACACATATCTTCTAACCATACTGAGTAATGGCCATTTTTTATGCTCTGGTCACTTTCTGAATACAGTTAATGCTCATTATCAACTATCACATAATTTATAGAATTTTTATTCATATTGTCCATATTAAATTGTTATATTTGCTACAGTTGCAACTAGTTTATATTGTGTGTATTTTGTTTGATTGTTTCTTAAATGATTCCTGCATAGATCGCGTGCCATTTCGTATTTCATTGTTCAGAATGGACGCTATATTATTGGGTGCATTTGACAAAATGAAAAATGTTGACTTTAGACCCTTGCTTTGTGCTTAGTAGCTTGAGCAATTTGAATCTCTCTCTGAGTTCTAGCAAACCAGAAGTAAAAAAAAATGTATTGGTTAATTTGGCATTCTAGTTGTCAATTTGTAAAGATAATGTAAAGAGGGTTAAAGGGTGGAAATAGGTTACCTTTGCTGGCCACACCATTATAGACAGAATACCAGCTGAATGCCTCTTCCTGAAGTAGTTCTGGCATAGTTTGGAGCTTTTAGTCATTGTAACAACTTTAATACTTTTACAGTTAGGATTCAAGAGAAAACAATTATTTTCCACAATTCTGTTTATTATAGAATCTTACAGAACATAATTGTTCCTCCATACAGCAGCCAATTAAAGCCAGAAAAAGTTAACGTGTTAGTTATTCTAGCCAGAACTTGACACTTATTAACACTAGAAGCGCGGAGGCTCAGATACCCACCCCTTTCGCGATTTGGGTCAAAATACCCAATGCGTTGGTTTGAATGGGAGAATGTGGCTGACACACAATGACCAGCAGATGGCGCATCTTGTTCATCTTTGCATCAGAAGGACCGGGCTGGCTGTTGTAAAATCACTGTGGCGAATGAAGTGAAACCAAAATTTACAATGAATATAGATTACCTAAAATTGTCCACAATTATTTAATAAGTGCACATAGATTTAGGCTTTTATGGTACCGCATTACCACTCTAGTTATTTTAAATTAAGCCAAATGAATCTCGAAAAAAATCTAAAATATTGACAGAAATAACGCTTATACATTATAAAAACACTGAAGTAATGGATTCTATAATAAACTGTAAAAGTAATTGTAACCAAAAAGACCAGCATTCCAAGTGATTTTTGTTGCGCCACTGTTAACTCCAACTGTCTGATTTATTGTGCTCATTGCATTCAGACTAAATTATTTCATTCCTATGTTGCCCATACCCACATAAAATAAGTCAATTAATGTGGTTTAATTTAAAGTAACTAATGTGTGTTTGTGGGAAACAATTTTCTATGGCCTTACACAATCGAATTCTAATAGCTGTTTGAGCTATCAATAGTTTGTTCACGTCGCATGGGGAAGGAAAGTAAATTCACCCGCAGTTCGTCAGTGTCAGCACACAAATTGAAGGTTACTTAAAAACATATTTTTTTATCTATTAAATTCCTCTAATCCAAAACTATGCACGTAGCCTATTCATATGTAAATTGCGATTACACTTTATCCATTCAATGTATGCGTATAGTTCTGTGGGATCCCCCACCCGGCTGTGAGGGGCGTGGTTCTTTGGAACTTCGACATGTTCGTGTTTCCAGGGTAGCAATTCAAAGCATGGGTGATTCCAACCTTACCAACATGACTCCGTGGGTGCGCAGTCTTTGTACAGCATAATTTAAAACATTACCATAACACTCTGGGACCCTATTCTCCCGCAGGCAGTTTCCGATTTACTCCTTTCCAAATTCTGTGTATACTCACATTTACAATGATACCAACCACGCCGCTGTGCAACGCACTAATTTGTAGATCATCAACCGTTTAGAGAAGTTGGCCACATTGGAAATTAGAGTTGCCACACTAAATTATTTTTAGTCCCATCACGGGCAAACAGCCACAAAACGACAAGCACATATATTTAGGTCTTTATGGTGCCATAATACCACACAAATAATTTTAAATTAACGAAAATTAACTTGACGTATATTGTAGATATGATTGAGTTAACATGAATGATATGAAGTATTTAATTCATGTGACGCACACATGAGAAATGTATGGTATACCCACACAAAGACACAACCTAAAAGTATTTATCATCTGTAATGCCCGTTCAAATTAATAATGAGCAAAACGTACATCTCGCATTCAAAAATACCTTGTTGTAATAATACATAACTTTAGTTTAGCAAATTATGATGATAAAATTAATTATAATATAACATGAATATACAGACTCGCGAATTGTCGGCATTTGACGGGAAGCTCAGCCTGAAAACAACATGCCTTGGTTGGGGACATATAATCCTAAGAGCCGCATTCATGTAACTCTCTCATTTTGGCCCAGATAACACTAACTATATCATATGAAGCCATTATCCCACATAATCAAGTCTGTGAGCGTTTTCACTGTATTTTCACTGTATTAATGTGACGCACACATGGTGAGAAATGTATGTTATGTACACAATACGTGGAAATAAAACAGAAAACGACACAACGCAGTTGTGTTATACAGCGTTCTAACAACATACATGATCCAAATGTATTTATCATCTCCCTTTCTTGAAGAAAATTCAGGTCACTGGACAGTTCCATTGTTTCCCTCTATCGCGCATTCACATAATAAAGACACTGCCCCCACATAAAATAGCCTGAAATTAGTACCTGGCAGCTGGGGGGTGTGGGGCAAACGGATTGCATTGTAAATGGAAGTGGTTTGCATGTGAACGAAGCCTAAAGTTTCTACCGACGTTTCTAAACTTGCTGAATTAGTTTAGATTTATAAACATCGTCTAGCAGCACTATAGGAGCGCCAACAAACTGCCCGCGCCCGCTGGCGTTGCGGTAATTGATTACAATAAGTACTGACTATAATTCCGTTTTTTTACGTCGGGTGGGGAAGGAAGTAAATCCGCATCAGCAGTTTTGTAAATTTCAGCCCACAAATATAAGGTTACTTTTAAATTAAAGTATTTAATACAAAACGTTGCTTGTATTCCTATGTGAATTGCAATGACACTTTATATCCGATACACCCCTATCCTTCTGTGAGAGGCGTGGTTCTGTGGGATTCCCCTCTATCCTTCCAACCATTCCGCTGTGAGAGGCGTGGTTCATCCGCTGGAACTCCGGGACTATGCGGTCTCAGATTTCAGCGCAGCCAGTCATTGTGTGCATTCTCGGTTGTACTGCCCACGTTCAAAAAGTCATTTCTCCGGCACACATTATCTGATTTACTCCATTCAAATCATGGGTGATTCTGTGGGACCTCCTCTATGCAACTGTACCAGACACGACTCGGTGGCTAGTAGAGTCTAACGAATAAACATCAGTGTATTGATATAGCCTACAAGAATCTTCAACAAAGTATTGTTGTGTATCGAAATGAAACGAATAAAAACATCAATATGCATACAACATTTTGTATATTAATATCCCTATACCCCTATATCCCTAGTATAATTTAGTTTTCTATTCATGTTTTATTTATGCACCTTCCTGCCAATGTAAATTCCTTGTGTGTACACACATTCATGGCGAATAAACACTTCTGAAAAAATAAATATTCAGTTCACGTTATACATTTGACTATTGTCTAAAATGAGGTTATATACCGTCCAGCAACTATATACCTAAATAATGTGAACTAAAAGTTGGTAATACGAATGCATTGCCCGTTCAAATCAATGATGAGGTACAACTCGTATTCAATATTAAATGCCTTGTTGGAACTCCGATAGAACTTTATTTTAGCAAATTATGAATATAATGACACAAACGTAACTGAACATAAGACAATATACCAACTTTGACAATGTGGTGAAGGCCGTGGTCAATTATTATTTTCATTTCTTGAAAAGTTACGGTTTCCAAGAGGTTTCCGTATATCAACTATAGGACGTTGCTTCGGCTACATCGATATCAAATTAGATTAATGTTATAATGCAATGCAATAATGCATTATAACAGAATATAACTTGAATAAACGCATAGAGCGTTTTAACTTCATAAACATTATTTATTATTGATTTACGTTGATGCTTCGATGGTGAAGCAACAGAACGATATATCAGAAAATTTACCGCATTTACCTCAATATTTACTGCATTTACTGCAATACGTCTAAATTAATTTGTTTTAATTTAAAATAATGAGTGTGATAATATCGGTGAACAATATTAATTAGCAGTCTATATTAGTCTATGTAAGTGACGTCTCTTTTCACACCACGTACATCGTATACACACAAAATGTATTATATATACTTTACAATGCCTAATATTGTGTATGTATCAACTATTATGAATTGCCTATTGTTTCAGTAGGCCATTATTATTTGAAAAGCATCTTTGAAAGTGAAATATGGTTGGCTGTGAAACATAGCCAAATGTTTGTTGTTTAGAACTTCCCTGATGCCGCCTCGTTATACAGAAGCAGCAGGATTATATTCACGTCATTCATGTTAACTCAAAATTGTCTACAATAAGTAAATATTTATTTGGTGTAATAAAAAATAATCATTGTGTTATTTTTGTGATTGTATAATATCACGTTGCATGAAATTCACTTGCAGAAAGTGTGACCTGGTTTCGAGGTTTCAAGCGCCACCTGATGACAGACAACAAGATATATTGGTGAAAAAAATACAAGCAAGATGGCGGATAGCCATTTAGCACATAACTTCGGCAAAATAGCTTTAAATTCGCATTTCCAGTGATTATTTTAACAGGGAAAATAAAGCATGCCTATCTAGAAGCATATCTAAAAGGATTTTTCTGTAAGTTAATAAAAAAAATTTTTTACGTTCCTCTGGGTCAAATGACCCACCTCTGGCGCTTCTAGTGTTAAAACACTCTGTCGTCGTAAATTCATGACGCAAGTAGTCCTATCTAAAAGGACTGGTTTTGTATATTTAATCAAATTGAACCAGACCCATTTTATTTGTTGTTTTTGTATACTACGTTTCGTTTTTGTAGAAGGCCATTATTTGTTTCTTGTTTGTTTTTTTGCAGATTACATTCTTGAATGTTTAAAAGAAAACGTGTCCATTTAACTAATGTACAGTGAAAATCTCTAGTGTTCTTATAAAGGTTGCTCTTCAGGTTTTTCTGTGAAGGTAATCGGGAACAATTTAGAATTAAAACATTTTATTTGTTTATTGTGGCCATTATAACGCTAAACCGATCAGCCCTGGGAACATGTGGCGGAACTTTCCTGGGGCCCCTTGACCACCCATCAGAGCCTGGTTCCTCTCTAGGTTTCTTTTAAATTCGAACCATCAGGGAGTTTTTCCTAGCTGCCGTGGATCAACTTGTTGATGTGTTGAAGATTTGTTGATCCATACTCTTAAAGATCACCTGAAAACTCCCTGGCCCTGTCTCTTGCTATACTTTTAGTGGACAAGTGTCTCCATATCAATTCTCCTTGGCTGAATCTCTCTACCACGCTGTGGCCTGTGCTGCACTGGGCCTGTCGGAACATATTGTCGTCAACCTAATTCCAACATGCAAGCATAGACTAAAACTCTCTAAGCCTGTTGTAACAAGTTTAAAGAAGTGGAGCAGTGGAGCCAAAGAGACACGACATGATTGTCTGGACTGTACTGATTGGGACATGATCTACTCTCATCTGCTTTGCTCTACAGAATGACAAATGGAGACATTAAAGTGTCTTTTTCACATTTACTAAGTTCAATTCTCAGGGAAGTGCCTTTTATCAAAAACATTGTCTGGTTCTCAATTGCTACTCAATATGAGCTAGCTATAAAAACATTTTGTTTATGTTTATTAAACATCTCTTACCATTTCCTTAGAAAAACAAAGCTGTGCAAAATGTGGATGTACTCTATAAAACAATCTGATAGTGATTTGAAGTTTCATATCAAAATGGTTTACCAGCTATTGAATTAATAACGTTGAGACTTGTACTTTATTGACGGTCCCTAACTATAAGCACACAGAGGTTTCTGTCCACGGATCACCCAGGTGTAGTGTGTCTGCTTGCGGGAAAACCGGACCTGATCTCGGCCTCCGACTATCCGTTGAATATCCAATATCGAATATCCAACCAACTTTACCTCAGTCTGAGATGAAGCAGATATGTTTGTGCGGGAATTTCTCGCCCTATAAAAATTAACCTTGCGGGAATTGTTTAAATTATGCGCAATCCCGCACCGAAATTCTAGCCCTGTAGATTGATGGCTACTGAGTCTGATTAATTAGAGTTGGGTAGGCCTATACGGTCAGTCATCTTTTTGGAGGTGGGTATACTGTAAATCCCTCTCCTCAGAGGTGGGTATACGCCGTATACCTGCGTATACGCACCACTACACCACTAGAATGAAGCAGGCGATAGACAGAGTTATTTTTTGCCCTCGGAGTTGGCAGGAAGTTTCGTGAAGCACTGCAGTGTGCGTTAGTCTGCAGCTGGTGGCTGACTCTGCTCCGTGTCGCTGAGCTCTGGGTGATGCCTATTAATATGAAGCTGCGCATTTGTAGTGCTCCCGAAGTACTTGGTCTTCGTTTTGCAAAGCTTGCACACTGTGTGTCATGTCCAACGGCTGCGTGGTGACTTTCGGACGTCCCGTATAGGATAGTTACAAAGCTTCCCGAAGCTTCTTTATGTCTCCGAGCTCTTATCATACTTAGTACAACTCGCTAACGATGTTTGTATGGCTAGCTCTGATGATTTACCTGCGACACGATTGTGGCGTTTGCACTCATCGTAAAATAGTGGCTTGTGGTGGTTTTTAAAATGGGAAAATAGTTTGGTTGTATTTTCTTTTGCCCGGTGTATCACCATACTGCAAGTTTTGTAGAGTATAACAGCTTGAGCAACATTAGTTGGCTTAAACTTTTCTTTAGCTTCTCTAACTCGCTTTTTCTCTTTGTCCGGCTGTCTCTTTCTTTTCACTCACAGAGTCGGAGTTCACACATACGTCACGTGTTCCGTAGGGTCTGTTCATTTAGTGGACCCGTGCGCTCACACTTGCATGTCACAGGGCAACTGGCCAATGAAACATGATCATTATATATCGTTTTCAAGCGGGCTCTTAAATCGAACACAACTAAGCCACAAAGCCAACTTTGCACTTCTTGCGGCATTTTCGATATTGATATTGCGCAACGTGATATCACAATAAAGGTATTGAGTCGATAT
Source organism: Dallia pectoralis (assembly GCA_029465975.1). Taxonomy (NCBI): domain Eukaryota; kingdom Metazoa; phylum Chordata; class Actinopteri; order Esociformes; family Umbridae; genus Dallia; species Dallia pectoralis. Next base: position 17,927,742 of record CM055738.1, on the reverse strand, counting down.
ATTGTGCACCCCTAAAGTAGAGTCTGAGAATCGAACCCTGTGGCACTCCCATGGATACAGCCATGTGTCCGAACAGCAGACACTCTGCGTTAACACGCTGGACCCTGTCGGAGAGAGATAGTTGGTGAGGCAGTCATGAGAGAAGCCCAGGCTATTGAGTCGGCTTCTAAAAACACTGATGATTGACATAATCGAATGCCTTGAACAGATCGATGTAAACGGCTGCACAGTATATATTTTTATCAATGGCGGCTATGATGTCGTTCAGGATCTTAAGGGTGGGAGTGGTGTAGCCATGACCTGCATGAAAACCAAATTGCCCAGCGGAAAGGATACAATGGGATCCGAGATGATTGACTGAAAAACTGTTTGTTGAGCAGTTTTTAGAAGACTGTTGAAAGTAGGATGGATATTGGTGTGTAGCAGTTGGGGTCAAGGGTGTGTTCAGTTTTTCGGGATTTCAGAAGATGAGAAGGGTAGGTTAAACAGACCGATAACGGGGGCAGCAATAATACTAGCTGTTCCTTTTAGAAAATGGGTCCAGATTATCAATTCCAGCTGTTTTATACGGGGGTCCAGCTTTTGCAACACTTTCAGTACATCTGCTGTCTAGATTGCGTGAAGAGGGGCGTGGGCATGTGGCTACTGGAGTTGCAGAGAAGTTAGCTTGGGGCCGGTAGTCAGGTGAAAAGCATGGCCGGCTTCAGCAAAATGCTTATTACATTTCTGTATATCATAGTCTTATCGGTAGTGACAGTATTACCTTATTTCAGAGCCATAGGAAGCGACCTTGTTCTCCAAAGATTTAAGTGACAAGATGCAAATTTCTGTTTAAAGAAGTGGGCCATTGTTTCCCTAACTAAGTATACCGGTCTCTGTCTTCTTAAAAGTTGCATATTACGGGTCTTGTTTGAGTCTAGTGCGGTACGCCACAGGGAGTTTTTGCGCTGGTGAAGGGAGGTCAGTTCTCTTGTTCTGAACTTTTTAAATGAAGAATGCTTATTTAGGACAGAGAGAAATTTTGAGGAACAGCTAAGAGTCCTCAACTGACAAGATTAATGTATTCCCAAGATACAAAGTTCATTGAACTATATTTATTTTTAATCCAGGATTAGGCTTAATCTGTGAAACCAGCCCTAGGGTTTTACAAATTCCCAGTTCTACCAGGATTTATCAGTGCATTCCAGGGTCGCTTCATTCCAGGGGGGGGCGGCAAGGTTAGGGAATAGGGCTTTGGTCTGGAAGGTCCCTGGTTCTAATCCCCCCCTCCATCAAGAAAACCTTAGTTGTTCTGTCCTTGAGCAAGACGGATAACCCTAAAAATGCTTTCCGGGTGCCGATGACGTGGAAGTCGAATCAGGTAACTGGGCATCCTAATCCTGCACCTCAGGGTTGGGAAAAATGTAGAGGACACATTTCACTTGTACGACTGACCAGATAGGTATATTCCTACTCCTAATATAATTTGCAAATAATTTTCAATGATGTCCCAATTCACGTGTATATAGATTTACATGTGTTGGAACCATCCTGGCTGAGCAGCTGATGCTACCTGACAGTTTCGGCCTCCAATCTGCCAAACCCTCAACCCTCAAGGTTGTCCCTTTCTGACTATATTTGACCTGGACTATTCTATTTCTTAAGACTTTTTGCACTTAAAAAATGCATTTCATAATAATTAAACTAAACTATCATAAATTCACCCATTAGTCAAAATAGGACTGGCCACCCCTCAGAGCTGGGTTCCTCTCTAGGGTTTTTCCTGTATCAACTGCTTCAACTTGTCGATGTGTGCTTTGTCGGATTCAGGCTGGGTGTTTGTTTGTAAAAGCACTTTGTGACAACTTTGTTGAAAAAAGACTTCATTAAATACATTTGATTGATTGATATTATAAGTGATGTGAAATCTAGGTTATTAATGAATTTGTAAATTCTCTGCCTGAAGTACATTGTCTAGTTCATTCCAGTACATGGAATGTGGAACCAGTACCTTTTTTCTGTGCTTTTGTAATATTGTTAAAAAAAACGTATCAATTTCATTATTGTTACAAAACAAACAGTTGAACAAACAATTAAATTAATTTGAGAAAAGTGCCCATGGACCACACTGTGGGACCTACCAGCACTAAGGACATGTAGCTGACCCTTCCTTAGGCCTTCCTGGTTGTGTTGCAAGCAAAACTGCTGATGATACCTGATGGTTCCGGCTTCCAACTCTCCTAACCGCTCCAAATTTTCCCTGTCAGACTGGTCATGCATCTGACTAGGCCTATTTTCACCCAGCACTACCAAGAGAGGACTGGTCACTCCTCAGAGATTGGTCTCTCTAGGTTGGTTTCGACCCTAAATTCGAACTGTCAGAATTTTGGCTAGTTGCTCTGTATCAACTTGTTGGTGTTGGTGTCGGGTTTACAGGCTGGGTGTTTTTAAAAGCACTTTGTGACAACTCTAGTTGTAAAAAAGGCTTTATAAAATATATTGGATGAGTCGATTGAACAAAGAACAGGGTAAAAAAAAATATTTACATAAATAAATGGTATTGTTTCTTAAATTATAAAACAGCTACTCTTGCAAGGAACAACTCTGAAGTACTCTAGAAATTAACTTCATCAGCAGTTATTTTCGAGAAAGATTAACTGTGGCTGCTCCGGGCAGCTTGGCTTTCATGCCATCAAATATGGTATATGCTTCAGCTTTAAGAAATATTCTGAGTTTGACCAGGTGTTTCTTCAGGTTAGATGCGTTGCTGTGGCCAGCAATGCATTTTACATCACAAATATTGCAGTGAGCGTTGTCTGTGTCAGGTTTTGAAGTGTAACCACACTTCGGACCGCTATTGGCTCACCTTTGCCCCTGACTCTGTTGATGTTATACATTGAAGTAGATGCAGGGGTCAGGTAGCCCGGCTCTACTCTCTCACCCAGATGCATGCTCAGGTCTCTGCATTTGGTACAGATAGATTTTTTCTGAATTGGTACTTTATAGCGTCGATGTAAGTTGGTCAGTACCTTAAAAGTACAGAATTCAGTACCCAACCATAGTTGGCACCCATGAAACCGTTGTGCTGATCAAAGAAGCAATACAACTGGCCTTCTGTAGTCGTGTTCAGTATCTGGAGCATCAGCAATTGTAGGTTCAAAATTCTTCGGAAATGTCTTGTTCTGAGAAATGAAGGCTATTCCAAGGCAGAAGTTGCCAAGAATTTAATCTAGACAAAACCAGTTTTGAGGGTAGCAAGTAGGAGGTGTCTTGTTTTGGCAAGCCTAGTATATTTTGTTTTTTGTGTAGCAGTTTGCTGGTTACTGAAGGCCATGCTTTAGTAACCTGCCCTCCGCCTGGGGGTCAGGGTTGAAGGGATCTGAAATGCATGCTTTCTATTCATAGAACCACGTAGAACCAGGAGTTGCAGTTTACCTTAGTGGTACACATGCTTTATGTCATGTTGTTCTCCCACCCAAAGATTCTGGGTGATGACAAGCCCTGATTTTCAAGATTGTGTTCCATTTTTATGAAGCCAGTAAACTTCTCAATGATACATGTATTGCTGACAGGGACCAACAACAGCTCAAAAACATAAGGCGGTCCCTTAGACCTTAGCGCTCAAACTAAGAGACTTGTTGAGAAGCCACAGAATCCAGCAACCACTTTGAGAAAGCTACAGAGTTTAATAGCTGAGAATGCAGGGATAGTCAACCAGTCTGAAAAAAAAAAACAAAGCACACATGGACATTGACAGAAAGCCTGACCTTGGTTGAAGGTCAGATGGTGCTTTTGGCCATAAAAACTGTTACCTGTGTTTCAAACCTAACACTACTCATCCTTCTGGACAGACCAACCTTACAGTGAAGTATGTTGGTGGCAGTATTGTGTTCTGGGATGCTTATCAGCAGGGACTGCGGATCTTGTACATATTAACAAGAGTAGATGGAGCAAAAATAGAGGAAATACTTCAAGAGAACACGCTTCTGCAAAGACAAATTGGAGGAAATCCTATTAAGAATGTGTCTCACTGTTTGAAAATTGCTTTCCACAACTGTTGTATGAACAACTTATGGCAAATAAGAATGGGCCCCGAAAAGACTTATTTTGGAAGCCAGATTCGAAATCCTTTGACAAAAGAATGCATGGAAACCACCTTTTTATAGACTGCTGGACAGTTTTGGAGATTGGACTAGTCTGTAATCATGATGACCAAGGAAGGTGGTTTCAGGGTTTTTTGGGGTGGGCAATAGAGGACTTAACAATATTGTCGTATAGAATGGTCTTCAAGGGCGTACCTTTCTTTTGAATGAAAACAACCAAGACTAAAGCAGAATCCTTTGCACATTAATTTCCTAACAAAATGAATGAAGATTCCGGATAATCCTTATTTGTTTTCAACATTAATGGTAGATGTGTAATGATTCAACAGAACAAATTGGATAACAAGCGAAATATTTGGTTCTTGCTCCATACAAATCACAGTTTTGCCTTTGTTGTGGCGAGAATTTGTAGGTGGAGATCACATTTGTCCCATTGACGTTAAATGTTCTTGCGGCTTGTGTTATCTTATTTCCAAACCGGGATGTACCCAGAACGTTATCTAGTATCTTACCAATTGACAAGACTAGTTAATCACTCGCCAATCTTTACTGGGTGTGACACAAATGGTTGTCCTACAGGTAATGGAAGCAGATAAAGGTTTTGATTCAATTGACTTTTTGCTAGGGGTCTAACAGGACAAAAAGCTTGTGTCGATCGATGTGTCTTCATTTAATTTAAATGGCTCAAAAAGAGTCTGCCTTAGTAAAATATTCTAAATTGTATTTAAGTTTTATAAAACACTCATGTAGATGGGTTTCATAAAGAACTCTTGTGGATAACATTCAGAAATGATTCCTCCAAATCATGTTTTGTCAGGATCTGATCCTAATGTGTGTTAAAGTATTATTTTCTCTTCTCTGTTTTACAGTTGTGGACCAGACTCCAAGAGTTCTATGAGGCAAGGTGCTCATCCAATGATGATGAAAACTGGAACTGACCTTGTTTAGTACTGAACTATGGAACACCCCCCAATGGATTTAGTGAACTCTTCGGAGTCAGATGGGGATGCTTTCATCTGTGCAGAATGTGGGGATGGCTTCAGACGCTACCTTGACTTATTGAAACACATGACTATTCATCAACAACTCAGGACTCATGAGCAGACCGATTCATTTTCTCTTGTTGGTTTGAACAATGGTTTACAAAGTGAGTATGCTCTCCATGAAAATGGAACTTTCATAGTGGTTGACAGATCAGGGCATTCAAATAACCCTTCTTCTGTCAGACAGCCATCTTCAGCGCCTTCGCCTTATCAGAATTCCAAGCCGATTGTTCTCGTATCTAAGACGGCAAAAAAAGATCTCCATGTCAAAAAATTGACTCACTCCCAGTACAGCGGTATCTCTCCTCAAAAACCGTACCAATGTGAAACTTGTGGAAAATTGTTTAACAACCAGCTAAGTTTACAGCGACATCAGCAGTATCGAAATTTAGAGCAAGGTTATAAGTGCACGTTGTGTTGCAAGATCTTTGCAGATAAAGAGCGATTAAGGAAACATCTACAAGAACATGCCCATGAAAGATTTTACTGCTGCGGACACTGTGGAAAACGCTTTTTGAACCAAGAGACCCTAAATGTGCATCGGAAAGAGCAGCATAAATGGCCAGGGCTCAGAAAAAAGTCTGATAATGGTCAAGAAAACATTGTACATAAAACATATCTATGTAAAAAGTGTAAGCTGTGTTTTTTCTGGCTTTCCGACTTGCAGAGCCATTTAATCAGTCATTCCAAAGAAGAAACGGTCTTTGTAAATACTTCCAATACAGAACAGTCTCTGAAAGATGTGCAATCACATAAAACAGAGTACCCTAACAGCAACCCTACAGATGTGACAAAACAGTACAGCAGTGACACCCCTTCAGATGTGACCAGACTGTACAACAACCGCATCGATCCTGATGTGACCAGACTTAACAACAAGAGCCCCCATACAGATGTGACCAGACCGTATAACAACGGAACCCCAATAGATGTCACCAGACCGTATAACAACGGCACCCCTACCGATGTGACCAAACAATACAACAATGGCACACCTACTGAGGTGACCAGACAGTACAACAGTGATGCAACTGTTCATCAGAAGACCCAGAATGACAAATCTGATTCCAAAACGCCTTCCTCTTTTAGACCATACCGCTGTGGTTTGTGTGGAGATCGCTTCCAGCAGTTAACAGATCTAAAAGAGCATCATCTTATCCATCAAACACAAGAAGAAATTGACAAATTATTAAAAGAATCTGAGATACAAAAACAAAAAATGCGCCGAAAGTTCACTACCATTGAGTGCATTGTAACACAGTCACCATCAAGGAAGGGTGGAAGGTCCCCACTTTATAAAAAAGGCTCTGGGACCAAGTTACATCCATGCAAGCATTGTCACCGTGTTTTCAGTCACTCTAGTAGCCTGTCTCGACACAATCGATATCACAAAGGAACTTTACACACTTGTGTTCTATGTGGAAAACATTTTCCACAACGCTGTGATGTCCGGAGGCATATAGCAATGTATCACAAACCTGAATTGGAGAAGAAGCCAAGTCTTAGGTACTTGGCATTGCATTCCAAACCAGAAGGTGGATCCCAACTAAATTCTGATTCATTGGAAGAGAATGCATCATCCAGTAGAAACTCAGAGAAGTCTTTGGACAATTTTGTAGCAGAATTCTATATTGATAATGGTGAAGAGCAGCAAACCATATCGCCGGAAGAAACATTGACTGCTCCTAAGGCACGGGGGAACTACAAGTGTGACGAATGTGGGAAAAAGTTTGGACTGCTGTGTGTATACCAACGGCATTTGCGTTACCATAAAAAAGAACCAGGTAGTGAAATAGTTAAGTGTCCTCGATGTCCAAGTCGCTTTCGGAGTTCCTCTGCTCTAGAGCGCCATCTTGAGAATCACCCAAGTCAGTCAGGCGGAGAAACGGACATGGAAGGACAGTCGTCTCCCCCTGCAGACTCTAATCATGACCCAGACATGGACACTGACCATGACAATGTAGAGGATGTAGAGGGTCAGGAGGACATTGATAAAGGTGAAAAATACGATCCAGCGGAAGTGCTGTATGAATGCACTGAGTGTACAGAGACTTTTTCCTCTTTGCAGAAGTTTCTTAAGCACCAGAGTTCTCATGGATCAGATAACCTTGGATAATGAAAAGGATGTGTGATTTATTCTGTAGGCAAAGCTGAATTTGAGATTGATGCACAAAAGCATAACACATTGTTGCCAACGTGAAATCACGATTTGCTAAAGTATTTTGCGTGCCGATGTTATTTTAGGATTATTTTCTTTGATGAAACAGTTAAACTAAAGTATTATCATTTTTTGCTTTAATACAAGGAACTACAAACAAAAAAAGGATATTGGGTAAGATCTGATCTTGAGTATGATGTTTGACGCTGTAGCAAAGCATTGATTAAGATGGTGACTGCTGAGAACTAGGAATTACTGAAATGTTGTATGTTTTTTTTTTTTACTATCATGTAAACTTGAGGTTTCTCTCATTGAGTTATACCAATGAGAATTTTTTTACGAAAAGAAAACTACTTGTTGGTATCACTCAATTCACACGATGGTTCCACTCTAGGTTTCTGCAAACAGTCTTCTGAGTGTCCAATGATGTGTTCACATGTGCCGGTATGTCTTGTATATTATATAAATTTGCATTTTTCAAATTCTATTGTGATTACGTATTGCCTACCAAACGTGAGGATTGTTTTCAATGATATGTTATTTTGTGCCATTAAAGGTTTAATATACAATTCCTACTATCATGATTTACCCTTTTGTTTTACCCATCAGTCAAGGTTTCTAACTAATAATGTGATAAGATTGATTCGGCAATCTAATTTTCTGAAGATTAAAATGCATTCTTTGTGTATTTTTTGCTCAATTGTATGGGTATTTATGGAATTTGTTCTTTGTATGAAATGTGTTCTAAACCGACTAGGTCTCTGAAACCCAATGCATCCTATGAAGGTCATCTTATTAGTCACTCATGACACAAGGGATTAAATGCAGTAAACGACAAGTAGCACCCTTGGTTGCACAAAAGCTATGTCGCTCGCAAAGCATAGGAGACAGGACACTACTACTAGCTAACAGGCTGACAAAACTAGCTAGCAATACTATATTGGGTACACAAGTGTTTGTGAATTAGACTTTCACATGAATCGTTAACTAACATAAATTCTAGATACTGGGACTGTGGATTCAAGGGTACAAATAAATAAGTTCACCCAGCGCAGCCAGAAGAGGACTGGCCAACCGTCAAAGCCTGGTTCCTCTAGGTTTCTTCCAAAATTCGACCATCACAGAGTTTTTCCTAGCCACTGTGTATCAACTTGTTGATGTGTGCTCTGTTGGGTTCAGGCAGGGTGTTTGTAAAAGCACTTTGTGACAACTTTGTTGTGAAAAGGGCTTTATAAAATAAATGTAATTGATTTGATACATCTCAAGGCGGAGTACAACATGTATCTCTAACAATTGGATAGCTTGTATGAACTAAATGCTACACTGATTTTAAAAGCGAATTGGGGGCAGTAACACTAACTAACCCGCTGTAGCAAAATTGTATCCAGCTTTGTTTTAAATCTTGAGAATTTTCAGACTTTTTTCTCCAAATTCACAGTGTAGTACACCTAGTGGTGAAGTTTATCCTTCATTATCAAATAAAAACAGGATTAACTCCTGGTACAGAGGCATTGGCTTAACTACCAACCATCTTTCACAGCACCTCCCTAACCCTTCTTTATACGAAGCCTGGGTGGGTCTTGCCTCTGTTTGGAGCCAGGTCTTGCAGTTGTACAATGTGATCAATTTACTTTACCCAGCTCCGTTGCATAATTGTATGAACATGCTGAATAAAGCTAAAATCAAATGGCTTATTTCGAGTCTTATATGTGCTGTGTGCATTAGCCTGGGGGTGAGATTAGAGACAGCAATATGTCTCATTCTTGATGTTACCTGTATTTTGGTCATGGAGCCAGTTCTTGCATAGCCCTTGCGCTGTCTAGGTGGAAATTTCATTAAGGTTCATCAAACATTTTCCAAAATGCACCAACTCTGACCATCTGGTGCGCCAACTGATGCGAAAAAGGACTTTTCCAGTGTCTTGTAATGCCCACACCCATGGGACATGCTATGGATTTGAGCAAAGAACGCCTTTTCTGGACTGAAGTGCTGGTGTACAATGGCCAACCACTAGCAACTAACGCTAAAATGCATTAAACAACTACGAGGAAAGACTATTCAGGGTTTTTTTTGCAGTGGCCATGTCAACTTTTATAACCTGGATTTGACACAAGAATGCAAAACATTAGAGCAGCTTGGTTGTCATTCACAAAGAGGTGTAGCCTACAGCGGGTCCCTTGCCAAACCCTCATAGCCATCATTGGATAACCCATTATGGTGACCTTCAAAAGCACCATTACAAACAACTGCTTTGTTTAAAGACAATGGATTTGCAATGGGTTTGGGAATAACCATTGTCCAAAATGGCCCAAGTGCAGCAATAGGAGTCATGGTTTGAACGACGACTGTAACGTATGACTACCTTGCTCATAGAAGACATGGGTGATATATACCGTCAAAGATTCTTCGTAACACATTTTAGATTGTTCAAATATTGTCCTTACTTCACAAAGTAATCCAAGTGTCCAATTTGACCGTGACTACATAGTGACAGTGGTGCGGTTGTGTTAGCCCTTTAAAAAAGGACACCATTTTGATCCTTCGGTGGTGGCTTGCTTTTGCAATCAAGATGGTGGCCACTGCAGGGAGCAGCAATCCAGGACACATCTAAAGCAGGCTGCTGATTGATGTTCTGCTATGTAAACCACAGTAACCAGCCAAAAGTAGTACTCTTTTAGGTTTCCACATTACACATTGGCTGTGAGAACAGCACCCAGTGAGCAGAATTTAAGTTTAGGACAAGTAGATTCGCCTGCACTGCCTGCTTAGAGCGAAGGGAGTCAAGGCACTTTCCGCAGAAGGAGGAGGAGCTGCAGTAGCAGCGGTGGTTCACAGAAGCATTGATGCACGCGGCAGGATGTGCGCAGAATCTCTACTGCGCAGCATTAGAACGTATAGGGCGGGTTCTTGCGAGGTTCTCCTTCCTTTTCATTGGTTCCATGGTGAGGAGTCAGAATGTTCCCGGGGTTCGGGCATACATACGGGCATGTTGTGTGATGAGCTGAGAGAAAAATAAGAGAAAAATGTTTTTAAAGCAGAATAGACGTTGTTAATACATCATTGATTTTTTTTCACCGGTATGACTTATTAAGTTATTAAAGCTCCGCGGGATTGTGGACAACCGGGCGAACGGACATCAGCACCGAAAACGCAATTGCCTGGTGAGTGTGGTTCTGAATCCGCGTTCTTGATAAGAAGCCATTGTGGTGTGTGTCCTAGCTGTGGTTAGCTTTCCAGCTAGCAACCTAGTAGCATGTCCTGAGGCAGTACATGGCCAAACGAACGTGTACACATAACGTGTCTCACTGAACAACCACGTACACACGTAGCCTACATAATAACACAATCATTTAGACCTCATGTTGTACTGTGCGGCGTAACGTTACGCCTCCAGCAACGGACATTGTTCTGTTTTTTGACGTCACGTTACCGTCGCCTCACCTGCACAGTCCAACCCGTGTAGTGTCTAATACGGTGCTATAACGTTACAATGCAGTTCGGTGAACTGTTATATTCCCCGAGTTAAATGAGGAAAAGGCTTGATGTTATTTGTATTCAGAGTTTAATGTCGTCAATGTTGTAGTTAGTGATCGGAGTAACTTTAGTCAATGAGAATAATATATATTATATCGTTTCCTCGATGTAACGGAGGTAGGCGAGTGGATGTACTAGAGTATGGATCTGACAAGTAGGGCAGCAAGGAATACTGTGGCACGTGGTTTGTAAAACACTATAGTTTTGCCTATAGACAACCCCAGTACATATTCTGACCAACAACAACGTTGTTTGGGTTTCACAACCGTCTAGGCTGGCGCTATTTTATTATGCTCTTGTACAGCAAAATATTTGAGTTTCTTAACCAGATTGGGTGTTTTGCTGTCAACACACATCGGCGTTTTTGTTGGTTCTTTTTGCCGTTTGCCTACTAGACATTGTACGTTGAACTGGGTGTTGAAGAACCAACACTGTCTGAACATACAACTTTGTTTAACACCTACAGTGGCTCTCAATAGTATTCACCCTCTGGTGAGTTTTCCTGGTACATGACACATGAAATCAGTTGATTTAAGTAGGTGTTTTTGCCCCTTATCAACAAAAAAGACATTAAAAATTAAAAATGTTTGAGTGAAAGTAGCATCTTGTATTTCTGAATAAATTACAAAATAGAAAATAATCGATTGCATAAATACTTGATCTCTTTAGTCAATATTTTCTCAACCTCTGTCCAGTTGGATGAGAACCTTTGATGAACAGCGATGTTCAACTCCTTTAAGTGCTGATTGACCGTTTATATTCGGATAACTATTTTTTTTATTTTGTTAACATCTTATTATAAATATGATTCAATCGTTTCCCCCTCAATCTTTGCCCAATATCCGACCATGCAATTTAATAGTCATTTGTAATGTTTGCGAATGTCTAAAATTCAGTACTTCGGTAAAGCACCTTTGATAGTGATAACAGATATTTTGATACTAGCTTGGCATACCTGTGTTTGGGAAGTTTTGCTTCTTTGCAGGTGCTCTCAAGATCTGTCAGATTGGAACGCTACACAGCCATTTCAGTTATTTCAAGTCTAGGCCCTGGCTAAGCCACTCAAGTACACAGACTTGAGGTCCATTTTCTGGTTGGAAGGTGAACTTATTTATTTGTCCGAGGTGCTGAGACATTGCATGGCCACGTGACACCTATCTGTTTCTACCTGTACCAACCCATTGCAGAGGGCGTGGGGAGGGTGTAATCAATCCCTCTAAAACATGTGCTACTGAAGTTGTATGTGGTTATATTATGTGAGAAATGGATGCAACACTAATACAAATAATAAGCTTTGTTTTCTATAAAACATGTTTTCTAAATTTGTACTGTATGCTTGGTCTAGCCTAAAAATCCCTTTTAATTTATCTTCAGTTATCTATTATCATTTTGCCCACATCATATGTGAGTGGAATTGTATCCATACATGTATGTGTCTTATATATTTCTAGCAAACAGTTTCCCATTCATTTGGCAGTTTTTCTATGGGCATGTTCTCTAACACCTCTATCAGCTCTGATACAATAGACATTGGTGGACATCCTGAACTATAACTGGACATTGCTCTATTTGCACAACTGTATATACAGTCACATTTTCCTCTACATTTGAATCTGCTCTCACATCTAGACATTTGCTATTTTTTACACTACTTTGATATATATGACGCACTATATGTATCCGTTACTTAAGCTAGACAGGGTCTCCTGACGAACTGTTCGTTGTGCGTCTTTTGCTCTATTTGCACTGTACGTTTAAAATTGTGTGTCCTAAATGCTGCAGCTATGGGTCAGAACAAATTCCTTGTATGTGTAAACAGGCTTGGCAATAAACCTGATTCTGATTTTAATCACCTTTTTACGGTGGATATCAGATTACTTTTGAACATAGATGTGAAATGTACACACTTATTACTGTGATGTAATGTCTGAAATATACTTGCTTGCCTGCTAACACTCATGACACCATAGGGTTACTAATTCAATTAACATGAGGGGGTACTTCAGTTTTGCTCAGAGCAGAGCAACATTTGATTGATGAACACGTATCTAGTCAATACCCTGCTAGTTCCTTATTTTATTCAACAGTACTTTAAAGGATAAAAAAAGTGTGGTTTAATTACACAGTAATTACTAGGGATGTAGCGATGCACTCGGAGCCGGTTACAATTTGTGACAAAATCGATTACAATTTATGACAATTCAAGTCAGTAGAGATGCTACCGACACTAACCAGGGACCTCATTTATAAACGCTGCGTACGCACAAAAGAAGACGTACGCCGCTCTCTACGCAATAGTTGGGATTTATAAAAAGCAGTGTGCGGTCCTTCACGCAAGCTCTGACCCATGCGCACGTAGGGCTGGGCGATATGGACCAAAAGTCATATCCCGGGATATTTTGGCTGGGTATCGATATACGATATGTATCCCGATATTTTCTCCGCAACATTAAAGGGAAGAACCTGAACGCTCTTCCTGACTTCAGTGTACATTTCTGGCAGTGTTTCTCTTGCAAAGTAGTTGCGACTGGGAAGCTCATATCTCGGATCAATCGTTTTCAGTAGCATTTTGAATCCGACTTGTTTAACAGTTGCAACAGGGACCATATATTTAGCAATCTGATAGGACACCGCTTTAGTTATAGTACACCACTTGTCACTTTTCTTTTCATAAGGCACACTCCGTTGTTTTAGGTGGTGAAAGAGATTTGAAGCGCTTCCACCCCTGGCTGTATCCTGTTCATGGCACTCCCTACATATTACGTTGTTTTGTTGCTCATCGAACCATCTCCAAATTACTGAGCCACTGCTTTTTTTTACGAACCAATTCCTCCACACGCTGCGCTGACGTTGTTGCTTTCTCCATGTTCGTTGAAGTGTGTCCCTGCCCCAGAAGCAGTGCAGAGAGCTCCGGGTCAGCAGCTTGGTTGCAGAGCACAAATTGAAATATATCGATATATGCGAAATTGTCTAATTCCATATCCCATTTAAAATGGTATCGATATATGCGTTTATACCGATATATCGCCCAGCCCTATGCGTACGCACAGAAATGGGTGAAATGAGAAATGGCGACATCGTCGGCAGATTGATGAAATGCATGAAACTAACATGCAGACCATTGTGTAAAATAAATCAAAATATTTCCTGCCATTAATAATATGAAGAACTTACAAAGCCATTCTTACAATTAACAGCTTACACAAACAACTGTTTGATCTGCAAAAACAAACAAATTAAAACTCAAATATGTTCTGTAATTGTATTGTAATGTTGTGCAATTCATCCTCATAAATAATAAGGCGAACAGAACAAAATCGTGTATAAAACTGATATTCTTGTCTGTCTCTGTCTGTTGGAGCGTATAGATGGGGAGTCTTTATTGTCCAGTGGGGAAAGTGAATTTCATAGTGTGTGTGTGTGTGTGTGTTATCAGCTACATCATCATAGTGTTCATGTATATACCTTTAGTTGGTTCTGTTTTAAATGGGTTTCATCGTGAAACAGATGAAAGGTGCAACACATTTTATTTGCCCAAAACCATTTTCCCATTTACAATTGCATTAATAACGACATATGTAACTTATCAAATACAATCAAATAGATGGTTATAAAAAGCCATGTCATCACGATGCGTAATGATGCACAATGGCTGATCTTGCGCTGATGGAAGATATGGCAACTGGAAGGATTCAGAGAGAAGGATTCGGCGGGATCGCATTTTCAAACCGCAAGAGAACTTGCTGGCGAGTAGGAGTGGCTCATAAGCTGGTTCCGACTTCCTCGGGCCACCCTGTTTTGGGCCCAGCGTTGCAGAGGAGCACCCGGAGAAACCACTCCGTGCAAGTCCCATACTTTCCATAGAGAATTGGCTGACAGGTTAGCCGGGTTATGTCAGACGTGTTAGTATGTATAATAGATGTGGCGCATAATTACATAAAGTTTCCGTACACTGCGGGTGAACAGGCAAACAAGGAAACAATTTGCAGCAATGTCCGTTTTACCAAATGTAATTGGTGCACCGAGTGAGAATAAAAATGCTTTCATAAATCAAAAACAGTTTCATTCGTTCAAAGTCCAAATAGTGTGTCACAGCGTCAGCAACATTTTGTCACATTGAGTAACGTAACCTTTTCGGTAGGGATGCACCGAATATTCGGCCACCGAAAATTTTCGGAGTTTTAAAAAGGAAGCCCCTGGTGTACCATTAGTAACCTTATCAGGAGTCACTGCTCTGCCAATCTGGAATATCTAATGATTAGCTGCAGACTCTTACTTGCCTAGTGAGTTCACGTCCATTGTTGTTACCGCAGTCAACATTCTACCAGATGCTAAGGCAAAGGTAGTGATGAAAGAGCTTCATGCTGCCATTAGCATTCAACAGATGGCTCATCTTGATGCCCTTAAAATAACTGCAGGGGTTTTTAACCACTCCAGCCGTAAAGCTGTTTTTTCCAAATCCCACCAATATGTCTGCTGCCCGACAAGAGGAGACCATACACTTGACCATGTGAACACTAACATTAAGCAGGATTACAAAGCCACCCCCTCCCCCGTCTAGGTCAGTCTGACCACTGCTCTCTGCTAATGCTACCAAAGTACCTATTCATCATCAAGTATGTGCAACCTAGTGAGCACAGTCAAAGTGTTGCCTGAGGGGTCAGACTCATCACTACAGCTCCAGCTTTTACACACAGACTGGAGTCTGTTTGTCACTCAGGCTACCACTGACTACTATTTTGACAATGAATAAAATGCATCCTCTGTCCTTAATTACATCAACACCTGCACCAACGATGTCACCAATCATAAACAAATAAAGACCTTCCCAAACCAGAAGCCTTGGATGAACAAAGAGTTCAGACCACTGCTGAAGGCACATGATGCTGCTTTCAGATCCTGTGATAAGGAGGCCTACAGCTCACCCGGGCCACCCTGCAAAGAGCCAAACATGCCCACAAACTGAGGAATGATGAGCATTTTCACAATTCTGACCCCTTTCACATGTGGCAGGGCCTTCAAGCCATCACTGACTACTGACCCAAGCACCCTTAGGCACTGACTGTCTTCAATACCAACAAGCTGAACACTTATGTCCGCTTCGACAAGAACCAGGTGTCATCCACTTCATTCTGTCCAACACTGAATAATCTACACTCAGCAGGGTGAATGCACCCAAGGCGGCTTGTCCTAATGGTGTCACGGGGCGTGTGCTCAGAGCATGTGCGGTGCAGCTGGCTGAGATCTTCACAGACATTTTCAACTTGTCACTGTCCCTAGCGATTGTCACCACATGCTGCAAGACCACAACTATTGTGCCAGTGCCAAAGCAGGTGACTGCATCATGTCCAAATTACTTTTGACCTATTGCGCTCACCCCCACAATCTAGAAGTGCTTTAAAAGACTCGTATTAGGTTGTGCCTCTTCAACTTTGGATCAGTTTGCTTATCGCCCACAGGTCTACTGAGGAATCCATCTCCACTATTGTCCACTCTGCCCTGACCCACCTCCACAAAACCAACACCTATGTGAGTATGCTGTTTATTGACTTCTGCTCAGCATTCAATACAGTCATCCCGTCTAGGCTGGTTACCAAATTCTAAGACCTTGGGATCAACTGAAATCTAGACCTTGCAACTGGACTCAAGACTTCCTAACCAACGGACCTCAGTCTGTCAGGTTGGACAACTTCACCCCCTCCACCCTGACCCTGATCACCGGTGTCCCACAGGGCTGTGTGCTTAGCCCACTCTTGTACTCCCTTTTCACCCACAACTGCGTTCCTCTACACAGCTCTATCGTCAAGTTCGCAGATGATACCACAGTAGTTGTTCTGATCAGGGACAACAACGAGGCAATGAGACGATCAAGCACCTAGTGGCTTGGTGCGCAGATAACAACTTGGCCATCTTCGCCAATCAAACCAAATAACTAATTTCCTGATTCCTGTGGATTACAGGAAGACTAATAGCTGAATATATATAATATACCCCATTTATCCTTGATAAACTTGCCCAAAACCATTTTTTATCCTTGATAAACTTGACAAATGCGCGGTCAGCAACAGAATCATAGTGTTCATTTATATGCCAATGTGTTTCATTGTAACTCATGTCTTGACCATTTTGAAAGGTGCAATCAATTCAAATCGCACAGAAATATTTTTCATTTACAATTGGATAAATACCGACACCTGTAACTTCAAATACAATCAAATGGATCAAGAGACTGGCTGGTGAATGAGTGGCTTATAAGCCGGCTCCGACTTTTTTTCGGACCGCCCTGTTGGTCCTCTGCGCTCTTGGGCCCAGCGTTACAGAGGAGTCCTCAGAGAAACAACTCCGTGCCAGCCCCACTTCAAATCCTTACCTCAAGATGATTTCTGGCAATTGGCACTTTCCAGAGGGAGTTTGCTGACAGGTCAGGGATGTCTCAGCTAACCCGTAGCTTATGTCAGACATGTTAGTAGGTATAATAAATTTGTCTCAGCATTACATAAAGTTTCTGTATAACGGGGTGAACAGGCAAACTAAAAAGTGCTTTTTGCAGCAATGTAATCGGTGCTATTGACTGCAATCATGTTGCCATAACGGCACAGAGTGAGCATTAAATTGCTTTCATTAATCGAAAACATTTTCATTCGATCAATGTCCAAATTATTTGTGATGCAGACATGTTGCTCACTAATGTAGAGGCTCGGTAGCATGGGTCAACCCATGATTCATTAATTTTAACACACAGCAGTGTTGGGTACGGACTTGAGGCTGGTGCTGTGTGTGATGGCTAGCTTCTAGGTGCGTTTGATTAATAGACGTATTTCACATTTTTTCTGTACTTCAGTGTCTACCTCCTTCAGTATCCTTGCAGGGGACAGTGGATATCCCCTCAAGCAGTGTCTGCTTACGGCTTTCTTTAACCCATGGCAGACACGCGTTTCTTTTTCTTCTCCGTGTTTGCCAGGATGTCTCAATCAATTAATATTAATTTGAGGCGTTTTTCTGTTTGTGGGCAACTATGGGCAAGACATGTCATTTAGAGTTCATTGTGACTTATAAATGGGAAACGGCGTAGGACGCGCGTGCAAACTGTTTTATAAATGTTATGTTTCGTCCGTACGCCACTTCTAACACAAATCCACGGCAAAGTTTTAAAAGTGAGGCCCCAGGTCGCTCAACACCACAACCCTTATCAAAAAGGCGCAATAGCACATGTACTTTTTAACTGCATGCATTGCTTGAAGTAAGCTTCAGTTTTGGAATGTCTATACATAATTCCCTTTCTCTAAACATTTTGGAGACCTCTTATTGATTCATTATAATTAAAATTGTCTGGTCGGGTTTTAAAGTTGACATTATGTAACATGTCCTGTAAAGATGGCTCATGGGCTGACAAATTAGATATGTTCTACATTGAAATTAGTAGATTAGTCAGAGAGAAGTTAAATCCGACCTGAAAGTCTTGGTCGGGAACAGCTCAAACCACAGCATTATGCTGCCACTACCACGCATCACTGTACGGATGGTTTGGCCATGTGTTGAGTAATGTCTGGTTTTCCTCTGACTATTGGTTTTCATGTGATTTCGTGAGTGACATCGTGGTGGGTCGGTTTGAACATTGTTATTTATATGTCCCTAATTACCTTATTTTAGAATATTTGCTGTATGTTTGTGGTCATTGTCCTAGTGTAAGATTAATGTTTTCACAAGTCGCAAACTAAAACAGGTTGTCTTTCGGGTATTCTCTTTACTTCACTGCCTCCATTTTGCCTTGTCTCCTCACGAGCATTCCAGACCCTTACCTACCCCGTTAGTGGGTTTTAACAGTCCTGATTTCAATTTAGGCCTAAACTGAACCCCCTATTATGCCAAAACAGCACTGTCCCGTTGAGGCATGGACTTCACTAGACCTCTAATGGTTGCTGTAGTCTCTGGCACCAAGCCATTGGCAGCAGATTATGTCCTGTAAATTGCAATGTGCAGCCTCCATAGAGCAGACTTGTTTGTCCAGCACATCTCACAGATGCTCGATTGGATTGAGATCTGCTAAAGTTGGAGGCCACACATGCACCCGGCCAGCCATGTGATGTAAAAGAATGTGATTCATCAGACCAGGCCTTCTTCTGTTGCTCCATGTTCCAGTTCTGCTACTTAAGTGCCCTTTATGGGCCCTTTCAGCAGTAAACAGGGGTCAGCAAGGGCAACCTAACTGGTCTGTGACTAGTCACCGCCATACACAGATTTGCAATGTGTGTCCTGACATTTTTATATCAGAGCCAGCATTTACCTTTTAAGCAATTGGAGCTACAGTAGCTCTTCTGTTGGACGGGACCACATGGACCAGCCTTCGCAGTGGCCCCCTGTCACTGGTTCTCCGCTTGTCTTTACTTGGACCACTTTTGATGGCTACTGACCATTGCAGACCAGAAACATCCCACAAGAGCTGCAGTGTTAGAGCTGCTCTGACCCAATCGTTGAGCCATCACTAGTTGGCCCATGTCAAAGTAGCTCAGCACCATACGGTTGCCCATTTTCCTGGCTTCCTAATATACCCCACCCATTGACGGATGACATAATAACAAGATGATCAGTGTTATCCACTTCACTTGTGTTTGGTTATAATGTCATTGCTGGTCTGTGTGTCATTCTGGGGTTGATGGTATAAGCCTATGTGAGGAAAAAAGTGAATTGGGTGTCCAACAATGTTAGCATGATTACAAAAAAATTATTCCAATATATCCTTCCAAGACGGAAAGATGGTAAACGAAGCAGCTGACTTTTTGTTTCCGAGACTTGAAAGGAAGAGCTTGCTCCAGTCCAGACCTAAAAGGGTGTCAACTCAGAAACCCTACTTTGTCACTCATTACAGCAAGGAGGCCGTTCAGATCAAACACATTATAAGGAAAAACTGGAACATTATTGAATGTGACCTGACTTTACGGGAAATATTCAAAGAACCCCCTGGGATCAGCTTTAAGAGGGCCCCCACAATCAAGGACAAATTAGTACAGAGCTACCTCCCTGCACCTAAACGGGAATTTTGGCTGCGTCAACCCAAAGGAAATTATCCTTGTGGTAATTGTAATTATTGTGAGAATATGACTAAAACTGTCATGTTTGTTGATGTTGTTAGTAGTAAGACTTACACTGTTAACAGCTTTATTAATTGCAATACTACCCATGTTGTCTATCATTTGGAATGCCCCTGTGGTTGCTTTTACATAGTCTCCTTTTGGTGAGGCCTAAGGGACAGGGTAGCTGAACATCGGTATGCCATTAGGACTGGTAATATCAATTATCCAATGGCTAAACATTATATTGATGCCAATCATGGGAGGGATTTGACCTTAAGAGTAGTTGGCATTGAGGCTATTCGGCTTGATGTCAGGAGTGGGGATATTATTAGACGTCTGAAACAAAGGGAGACATACTGGATCTATTCTCTGAGGGCCACCGCACATCCAGGTCTTAATGAGGATTTTGACCTCTCACCCTTTTTTGTGATTTTGGTGCCTCTAAAGGTACAGTCTGTTGCCTTTCTATTTATTTAGCACCCGGTTCTGGTGAATGCTGTTCTTTACTATCCTGTCTATGATACTTGAATTATTAGAGGTAACTGTAGCCTATTTACACTTATTAATCTTATATATTGTGTGGAGAATATTAGATACTTGAATTTTTGCTTCTCCATTAGGAGATCTTTTTATTGCACTTTGCCTTGTACTTGTATAAACCTTTGACACTATGTATGTTCTTGCCTCTAGTGGCCGAAGAGTTGTGTTGCATATGCCGGAGTGGCGTCAATTTCCCCCCTGTAGGTGGTCTCGTTTCCACCAGAGATGAGATCAATAAGGGTGGTGTCATTTGCAAACTTCTGGAGTTTGACAGAGTGGTCATTGGAAGTGCAGATGTTTGTGTACAGGAAGATGAGAGGACACAACACAAACTTGAGGGGGGCCAGTGCTGATGGTTAGAGGGTCTGACAGTTGTTTCCCCAACCTCACCTGCTGCTTCCTGGAGAGAGTCTATGATCAATTTACATGTGGACACCAGAGCTTATCCTGGGCTGGGATTATGGTGTTAAAAGCAGAGCTGAAGTCCACAAACAGGATTCTGGCATAGGTTCCAGAGAAGTTACGATGCTGGAGAATGAAGTGGAGAGCCATGTTGATTGTGTCGCCCAAAGACCTGTTGGCTCTGTAGGCGAACTGCAGTGGGTCTAGTACTGGATCTGTGATGGTCTTGAGGTGCAACGGCACCAGGCGCTCAAAGGACTTTATAATCACAGAGGTCAGAGCAACTGGTCTGTAGTCATTTTCCCGTGTGGTCTTTGGTTTCTTGGGGACTGGGATGATGGTGGAGGACTTGAAGCAGGCTGGGATGCTGCATGACTTCAATGATTTTCTGGAAAATGTCGGAGACAGCAGATCGCTGGTCTGCGCAGTGCTTGAGGGTGGAGGCAGAGACTCCATTAGGACCAGCTGCCTTCCTTGGGTTTTGACTCTTGAATGTTCTGTTTTTGATTTAACAAGGTAGGCCAACTGTGAACCAATTCTCATTTGTAAAATTTAGCAGGACAGCTTTCAGTTACACAATAAATACACAGAAAACAGTGCAAATAGCAATGGGACACAATAAGGCAATACAGGATCAAGTTATACAGGATGAGGTACATGTAGTTCCGTTGAGCAGCATTGATAAGACAATAGCAAATATTTTGAAATAAAATGCAATGCGTATCTATATACAAGATGTACAAACATTAAAGTGTGTCTAACCGGTAGGCCATTTCAGTGCATAGATTATATGACCGAGGGGGAAAGAGCATTTAAGCATACCTGAGCTATTCGAATGACTCAAGAATGTAAACAGCCTTGACAGCAGTGCAGGTGAGAGAGGTCCATTGTGCAAAAAGGGCATGGCATAAGTGAGAAGAGGTAAAGGACTGTTAACAGGTCGGACAGATGTTCAGACAGTGAGAAGGGTTTCATGTTTTAGGGTTTTGTGTTTGTTCCAGTCATTGGCTGCTGCAAACTGGAAAAAATGACTGCTGAATCGTGCAGGCTTTCTGGATGACTAAAGCAGTATACCTACTAGAGAGTAGAGTGTGGGTGGGTAAAGCAATGGTAACTGGTAGAGAGGTTAGGTGCAGCGAGACTTTGCCTAGCAGAGACTGGTAAATAAGTTGGTACTAATAAACGACGGCCAGCCAACTAATGTGTACATGTTGCAGTGGTAGGTGTTGTGAGGCATTGGTAACAAAACGTATGGCACTGGTAAACCACCTACATTTTTTTCAAGAGAGTGAGACCGTTCTGTAGATGATATCGCCAAAGTCAAACATTCGAATAATGGTCATTTTCACCCAGACAAGTTTGGCAGTATGAGTGAAGGAGGCCCTATTGTGGAAAAGGAAGCCGATTCTGGACTTAATTTTAGACTTGAGTTTGTTTTTGTGTGGCTGGAAGGAGAAACGAGACACCTAGATATTTGTATGGGTCAACCTATTTTAATTTAGATCCATCTAGTGTGGCAATGCTAGGTAGACAGGCAGGTGTGAGCAGCTATCGGTTAAAAAGCATGCACTTAGTTTTACCAGAGTTTAGTTGAGAACACAGTATCTAACAAAGGGCCTAGAGATGGATATGAGAGGCTCCAACAGCCAGAGCCGCATCATTGATGTAGAGAGTGAATAGAGTCAGCCTGAGAATCGAGCCCTGTGGCACTCCCATGTAGACAGCAATGGGTTTCCGACAGCAGGCCTTCTGATTTAACACGCTGAACCCTGTCGGAGAGATGGTTGGAGAACCAGGCGGGGCAGTCGTGAGAGAGACCCAGGCTATTGAGTCTGCTGATGGGAACACCATGGTTAACAGAATAAAATGCCTTGGACCGGTCGATGTAGACTGCTGCGCAGTAGTGCTTTTTATCAATGGCGGCAGGACCTTTAGGGTAGCCCTGGTCTTGCCTTGACTACCAAGACAACCAGATGGCATAAAGGAAAGGATACGATGGTGTTCTAGATGATTGACAATCTGTTTGTTGACCAGTTTTTCAGAAACTTTGGAAAATCAGGGTAAGATGGATATTGGTCTGTAGCATTTGGGGTTGTGTGCCTCTCCCACTTTGAACAGGGGAATGACTGCGGCAGATTTCCAATCTCTCGGGATTTCAGAATATTAGTGAGAGGTTAAACAGACTTGTAATGGGGGCAGCAATAATATTAGCAGATCATTTTTAGAAAAGATCGGTCCAGATATCCAGCCCAGCTGATTTATACAGGTCCGGATTTTGCAACTCTTGGGTACATCGGCTGTCTGGATAAGGGTAAAGAAGTGTGGGGAGGGGCGTGGGCGCGTGGCTATTGGAGTTGTAGAGCAGTTTGTTTGCGGGCGAGTATTCAGATGAAAGGCATGGCCGGCTTCAGCAAAATGCTTATTAAAGTACTCTTTCATCATAGTCTTATCAGTAGTGACAGTATAATCTAATGTTTGGGCCGTAGGATGTTGGAAGGAGGTGATCTTGTTCCAGAGATTTAACAGTGTTCCAGAACCATTTGGAATTGGTGTGACAGGATGCACATCTGTAGTAGCCTTCTTTCCCTAACTACCTGAGTACACTGGTTTCTGGCTTCTTCAAAAAGTTGCATATCACGGGGCTTGTTTGAGGCTAGTGCGGTACGCCGCTCTTTTTGTGTGGGTTAAGAGAGGTCAGTTCTGTGAACTGAAGGATGTATTTAATGATATGTCTTTTGTTATGAACTTTTTAGATGGGGCATGCTTATTTAGGATGGAGAGAAATTCCCTTTTGTGGAACAGCCAAGAGTCCTCTACTGCTGGGAAAAGATGAAGATGCTCACTCAAGATATAGTCTTCAGGTCGGTTAGAAAGGCCTGTTTGCAGAAGTGTTTTAGACAGCGTTAGGGGTGGACGTTTGACCCCGGTCCCATTACGGACACAGGCAATGAGGCAGTGATTACTGAGATCCTGGTTATAAACAGCGGAGGTATATTTAAAGGGCAAGTTAGTCATGGCAACATCTATGAGGGTCCCCTTGGTTGCTGATTTGAGGTTGATCCTGCTAGGTTCATTTATAATTTGTGTCCGGTTGAGTGCATCAAGCTTAAAAAGTAAAGTGACTGGGGGTTAAGCATATACCAGTTTAATTCACCAAGCAGTAAAAACTTGATGGGGGGCAATCAGTTCACATATGGAGTCAAGGGCACTGCACAGAGCTGAGGGGGATCTGTAGCCGGCAGCAACTGTTATAGCCTTGTTTTTAGGGATGGATTTTTTTAAGTAGAAGCTAAAACTGTTTGGGTACAGACCTGGACAAGATGACTGAGCTCTGTAGCTTATCTTGGCAGTAGATTGCTACTTCACCAGCCTTAGTAGCACGATTTTGGCGAAAGGTATTATAGGGATTGTTGTTTCATAGTTGTTGACATACTTCCTAAGCCAGGATTCAGACACTGCTAAGATGTCAGGTTTTGCTGATTGTGCAAGATGACTAAGTCTAGTTTAGGGAGTAGAGTTCTTCTGGCATAAACCTAATATTTTTTTGATCGCAGAAGTCTGTGAAAGAGATCGCCTGGGAGCTCTGGGATGGCACTAGGAATTTCGGGGCCAAGGTCGAGCTCTACATCTCCAGAAGAGAAGTAGGATAAGTGTGTGGCACATGGCTTTAAGAACTGATTGTTTGGAGCGGTGAGTAGCGTTATAAGGGAATCGGCGTCTGATCATAGTACACTAACTGCAGTGCTGTGTGGGCAGCCAGGGATATAACAGTATGGGTGTTCAGTGGTGGTAAACCTAAGTATAATGTAATAGAGGTTGCATCTCTGGACAGATAAGATATGCCAGAGGCGCCGACTCGCCATTGATGGCCGGGAAAGAAAGCTACCCACCGGGTTTGGGACTGGGGGTGATGCCGCTAGCCGTAGCTGGTTAACTGGCTGTCGGATCCATTCCAGGTAGCTGCCTGTGATGATCCGATGTTGTGTGCGAGCCAATGTTCAGTGAAAAATCCGATGGGGAGTGAAAAATCCAGGTGCAGATCGCCGGTGCTCTTAGGTGATTTGCATTTGTAAATTGTTTTCTGATTAATCCCCCTCCAGAGCGAAGCAGTGTCATTCTCGGGAAGCTGTTGTTTCAGGTTGTCTCCATACAAGCCTTTACCCACCTTTGTTGCCTTTGAGAAGTTGTACTTAGCCTTTCTGAGTAGGTCCCTGTCGCCCCTTCTGAAAGCCTCCTCCTTGATCGACCGCAGACGTCTAAGTTCAGCTGTGTACCAGGGTCTGTCGTTGTTGAAGTGAACCCTATATTGAGTAGGGATGCAACTCTCCTCACAGAAGCTGATGTATGAGGTCACAGCATCAGTGTATTCATCAAGGATGTCTGTGGCGGTCCTAATGATGTCCCAATCAGCACAGTCCAGACAATCACGTAGAGACTCTCTGGTTTCCCTGCTCCACTCTTTTGAAACGAGCATAGAGAGTTTACATTTTCGCCTGTACGATGGAATTAGGTGGACTATTGCGTGGTCTGAGAGGCCCAGTGCGGCACGGGCCTCAGCATGTTAGGCTTTCTGCCCATTAGTGTAACGGTGGTCTAGAGTGTTTGCATCTCCTTTATTGTTGTTTTACCAGTGTATTTTATGGAAAAGTCCACTGCTGCTTGCATCATTTATAGCTAACTATGTTAGATTAGCCTTTCAGGACCTAGAAATGTTTTTGCACATCAGCTGTGATGGATAGTTTATTGTTGGATCAGTCTCACAACATATTTGCACTTTGTTTCTTATTGTATTTTTAATAGTGGATTCCCCTAAATACAATTTAACACAAAACTAAATAATAAAATAACCACTAAACATTTACTTATAGAAATTGTAAAAAATAAATTGTCTCAAAAAAAAATAGTATTTTCTAGTCTAGTGCACAGCCTACATTTTGCTCAACTAGGTCTATATTCACCATATTCCAGTCTGTAACTGTGTTAGGGTACCCGAAAAACTGTGTTAGGAGACACGTTGTGTTTAAATTGAAATCAGCATTGATGTAATTAATTGCAAAGCTTAAAATCCACTGAATCCGGCAACGGCGCATTACGACTCCGAGGCAGGTTTGTTCCTCCACACGGTGCCATAGTCCACCGGGAGCGTGTCAGAAGCAAAGTGCTGTGAAACGCGATCACATGATCGACAACTAAAAATGAACTACCTTGCCTGTCCGATGGTGACATCCTTTAGATTTTGTATATTCTCTTTGATTTTCGGGGTTCTTCCATATGCAGGACAACTTGTTAATATTTCGTCTGGTTTAATTGTGTTTATTTTTAATTTGCTAATTTGTTGTATTGTAGCATACATACAAAGTGAATACACTGGGTAAAAGATTTGTAACTGTCGTCAAATACATTTATCCTCAATTATTTAGAACCTACATTTGAAAACATTGCCTGTGAGCCGGAGGAAAACCACCCGGGGGAGTGATTTCGGCGATTTTAGTGAGGAGCGAACGCGCACCGTTGTTAAGAAACTGAATTTGGCACATTACTGAAATTAGCGGACTATAAGCCGCAACTTTTTCCCACGCTATGAACCTTGCGGCTTAAACAACGACGCGGCTAATATATGGATTTTTTTCAGGTTTCACTTTTTTTTTTTTTTAACAAAACACATTCTGTGACGTGCTCGTTTTTTTGGAGGCAAGCTTTCATTATTGTTTAGATTAAATCGAGCGCGCTCAAACTTCCCGTCATTCTGATTACGGTGGTCATTTAGTCACCCTCATGGCAAAGACATGGCCCTCTGCTGGTCACAGAACAGTATATACTCTCTAGTATAGGACAGGAAACAGGACGTAAAAGTTGTCTGGAAGAAAGACGACACGCTAGCTTGTTTGTTTCTTAAAGTCATTTTATGCGCTCAGAAAGCAAAACATGCAAGTGCTCTGTTTATATATTTTCGTTATGTTATAGTCACATTATGCCTATTTCTAGGTTTGTACAAAAAAACTCATCTCCAACCGCTTATCCGGGGTCGGGTTGCGGGGGTAGCAGCTCTAGCAGGGGACCCCAAACTTCCCTTTCCCGGGCAACATTAGCCAGCTCTGACTGGGGAATCCCGAGGCGTTCCCAGGCCAGTGTGGAGATATAATCTCTCCACCTAGTCCTGGGTCTTCCCCGTGGTCTCCTCCCAGCTGGACGTGCCTGGAACACCTCTCTAGGGAGGCGCCCAGGTGGCATTCGTACAAGATGCCCGAACCACCTCAACTGGCTCCTTTCTACGCAAAGGAGCAGCGGCTCTACTCCGAGTTCCTCTCGGATGACTGAGCTTCTCACCCTATCCCTAAGGGAGAGGCCAGCTACCTTTTTGAGAACCCATTTCGGCCGCTTGTACAAAAAACTAATTATTTGAAGTATTGTAGCTATGCAGATGACGGTAGTTGCACGTTTGCTTGTTGCTTTTAGTAATTCATTAAATCCATTGTGTATTCTCTCTTTTAGTTTCACTCCATTTCAGTGATGTCAAGTTGATTATTACTATGTGGAGGTAATTAAAGGAGCAAGTGTGCTTTGATTATTACTATGTGGAAGTAATTAAAGGAGCAAGTGTGCTCGCTCACCTGGCTCGTTGAAAATAGTTTGGCTGTTTATTTATGTTAACACTCAAGAGGAGTAAAACACATTGAGAGAACAAAATTATTTTTGTTGCAACCTCTGTAAAGCCTGTGTAAAGTTTTTTTTTTCAATGTACCGGTAGTCACCTGCGGCTTATAGACCAGTGTGGCTTTTTTATGTTCAAAATAATATATTTTTTAAATTCAGTGGGTGCGGCTTATATTCAGGTGCATGCAATATTCCGGAAATTACTCATTTTAATTAATCGTGTTAGCTCGATCACTTTGTTTTTATCCGATTCATCGATTAATAAAAATAAAAAAATAATCGACAGATTAATCGATTATTAAAATAATCGTTAGTTGCAGCCCTAACGTACACTATGGCGTCTCCAGACTCACGTTTATCACTTGTGGTCAGTGTGAACCACTGAAGCCACACCCTGCAAAAACATGTTTTTTGGGGAGGGAATGTCTTGCAGTTGCCTTCAGTGCACCTGTTGTCACTTGTTTGCACCACATCAGGTGACTTTGAATGAACAATTGTTATGATATTATTTTCATTTGACTAAATATGGAGAATTTTACATATTACTCGTGTTTACCACGAATTAATGCGAATGGAACTGAACGGAACTTGGTCCTCAACTCATGGATGTTGTAATAAATGTGGGTAAGCAGGTACCCATAAACGTACTCATTAAATGGCCACAGCGTGGTGGATAAGAATGTTGAGAGTGTATGCAATGTTTTGTTGATGTACAAATATCCTTGACTCATTCATGCATTTGTACCAGACTTATGGGCCTCCAGTGACTCATCAGCCACTTCCAATGCCATTGAGGCCCCTCAGAAATTGTACATTTTAGTGACAGTTGGACGAATGTGACTTAACATTTCAAATTTTAGAGCTACCTTTCATCTTATTTTCTAGCTTCCTGGGTGAATAGTACCTAATCCATAACTTCCTGGATCCCATGCACACATGCCAGAGTGTGTGGTGAGTATTTTTTCATGTTATTTTGCATGCAAATACCAACGTGATGTAATACTATTGGCTACAGGAAAAGAAATGCGTCCATTCTTTTTACAGTTTGTTCGATAATCAATACCCATTTGTACCACTTTATATAATAAAATTGCATATGCATTGAATACACATATTAGATGCCATATATTTGCTCTCTTTCAGGATTCGGCGTTAGAAAACAGTTATCTAAGGTCACCTCATGGCTCAAGGATGGAATACTTGTTTTCATAAACTTCAGCCATTGTCATCAGATTCGAAGACTTTGAATGTGCCTCAGGATTCGGAGGAGAGTTTGGCACACCACCTTGAAAGCTTCATTGAGCATAATGACCTTTCCAACAGTGTGGTTTCACCAGAAAACACCTCTGACTTGAACTTGTGTTTTTTATCAAATTCCAATGCTAGTTCGGATTTTGTAGAACAGAAATACTATGATGATGTTGTTTGGCAAGATGATGGTCATTCAGCACATCATGGAGATCAATTTAACCACACAAGAAGCAGCCTCTTCGCCTCTGATAGACCAGCCAGTTCCAGTCATAGTCTCTCAAATTCGGGAGGAGATTTAAACTCCACTGATTTTAAACAGGCGTATGACTTATTAAACCCTTCCATTCCAGAGGAATATTCCGATGTTAGTAGCTGCTCAGAGTCAGATTTTAAAAGTGCAAATCCTTCTGAAAAATGTAATGTTTCAAATCATAAGCCACTTGACGCGGATGACAACAAGGGAAATGCAGCCATATCAGAAGGACTGTCTGCTTCAGAGTGTGTGAAAGAAAAGGATCCGACACAAGGCGAGAAGGAAAAGGAGACAGTTATGATGCAAGTGGATGAGTACTCTTCAGACTTAAGTGTTCCATTAAGCCTATCCATTTCAGAAGATGAGGATTATCTGGATGGAGAACCACAGAGAGAGAAAGATGAAATGTGCATGGTGAAAGATGGTCAACATAAAAAGACTCCATCCGGTTCCCTAGAAAACCAGACTGCCTTAAAGAGCAAGAGTCAAGGGAAGTTTATTGATGTAGCACAGACAGGAGAGAAAGATGTATATTTTGACGAAGAGGATCAATACTCAAATGTCAGCAGCCTACAGGATCAAAATGTTGGAATCATAACGAGAGAGAGTTTTGATGAGAAAGAGATGTATTCATTATCTCAAGGGAGTATAGACTCCTTGGGTATCAATCCCACGTATTCTCAAGACGCTGCAAACAAGTTGAACGATAATGCCTGTGCCTTTCAGGAGATTGGTGGCAGTGGCAATCAGACTACAAACTCAACTTGTGGGAAGAGTGAAAGGGATTCCATTCATCCAATTGGATGCAAAGAAGATCACAGTAGCTTTGATTTTTTGGAGCGTTGTTTGGGTCTGACCAACTCTAAAATTGAACAGAAGTCCTGTATTGAAAATGTGTGGCAAAGCCCAACGGATGAGTCAGTTGAATTGTCTCGTTTAGAAGGGGAGCAGTCCTCTCGACAGAAAATAATTCTCCCAATAGAGGCACCAAACCGAGTGAGAGCTGGTTTTGAAAATGCAACAAAGCTATTCCAAGAAGTATTCACACCAGACAAGCAAGAACTCGGTGTTTCAAGCGAAAGCTACAGTGAACCCTTATCGTTAGAAGATCCTTTAAGTGACCACAAAGACAGTCTGGAAAAGGGGCAGACCAGGTCTACTCACTTATCTGAATTTCACCACAAGGAAGCAGGTCCATCAATTGATAACGTTGAAGTTGAAAGTGATTTTGAAGACCAGACATTTATGTTAAAATCCTCTCTTAATATGATGAAAAGCCTGCAGCCAGTTGTAATACTCAAGAACTCAGAACTGAAAAATGTCAGCAAGGATCTCTATCACTGTACAAAGTGCAAAAAGACAACGGAAAGAATGGACCGTATAATTGAGCACCACCATTCTTACCACTGTGAGAACCAATTCCATTTCTGTCAAGCCTGTGGTACCTTTTTGACACATGATATAATAACAACGAGACATCAGTGTGGTGTTATTGGTGAAAACACACCACTTTCATCTAATCTTAAACTGCGCAAAGTAAAACCGAATGAATGTAAATACTGCAGACAGATATTTCACAGACTTTGTGATTTTAACAAACATGTGAAAAGGCATTTGGTTAAAACTGAACACAAGTGTCATAGGTGTGACTCCTATTATTCAACTCGAGGTAATCTAAACAAGCATGTTAAGGGCAAGCGATGCAAGGCTTCACAAGATCCCGTTACAGAAGAGATTGATATAACTCCACAAGATGCTCAACAGATCGACACAACTCTGCATAAAAGTGTTTACAAAAAGGGAACGGTTAATCCAAATGGCCACCCACCAGACCGCACCGATGTCAATCTTCCAGATTGCTTTGTGAAGCTGGTGGACATTTGCAAAACACATGTTTGTCGTCTTTGTGGGAAAAGCTTTGCAACCAGTGTACAACTCTACAAGCATAGATACAACGTACACCACAAAAAAATTCGGTCATATAAGGTTGGGTCTAAGTTTCAAAGCACCAACAGACCAGTTAAGTGTGAAAAATGTCAGATGACTTTGAGTAATCCAAGCAATTTTAGCAGGCACAAGAAAAGATGCACTGGTGCTAAAACTAAGGAGTATAAGTGCCCGCTTTGCCCACGCCTGTTTAAGTATTCCCACAACCGGTTTCGACATTTGCGTGAGCAGTGCATTAATGACTGCACAAAAAAAAGCTCTGGAAAAGTTCCCATGAAATTTAGATGCCTCTTTTGCACCACTACGTTCAAATCCGCTTCTAATCGACTCAGACATATAAGACACGTATGCCTCAAAGAATATATGAACAATGAGACTTTAAGGGCCAAAGCTGAACGCCAGAAAATGGTTGAACCAAAAAGCAAAAGGAGGAATCCTCTAATAAAAATGACACTGAAAAAAAAAAAGTGGGGCTTCAAATGCAACTACTGTCCATCTGTTTATGCTCATGCCTCTGGTATGTACAGACATGTGAAAAAACATACCTTGCTGGAAAAGGCTGGGAAAAAGGCACCGTTTAGATATTCTAGCTTGGTTCCTATTCCGAAACAATCCAAGGAAAGTATTGAGGAGCCTAAAGACAATCAAATTTCAAGTCAAGTCAGCAGCCATAATTTTGTCTGTCGCTTTTGTGGAAAGATGTTCAATGCATCATACCTCCTAAAGAAACATGTCCGTTGTATACACAGGGGTGATGAACCATACCGGTGCCTGGAATGTGGGAAGCGTTTTAGGAAAGAAGTCCATCTAGTTTCTCATAAAAAAGTGCACCAGAGAACTATACAATGTACTGTTTGCAAAAAGATACTTCCTACCATTGGGGAATTGATCCAACACAGGAAAACTCACATCAAAAGGGGCCTGCTTCAGTGCCCAGATTGCCCATCGCAGTTCCAGTACCCAGTATATCTTCTCCGACACATTGCATCTCATCAAAAACGTAAGCAAGACCAGCCGCTTAATGAGGAACAACATAGGCACTCTCCTATACCTCAGTACCTGGACTCCTTGCCGTTACCTGAAGAGAAGAAAAAGGCGTTGGGGTGCCCCCTATGTCCAGAAGTCTTACACAGTGCAGCAGAACTGACTGTTCACTGCCTAAACCATCTCTCAAAGTGTTCTTCAAGTTTACTTCATTGTCCATTTTGTAAACGTCACTTCGCTTCCCGTGCTTCTTTGGTACGCCATATACGCATTCATACAGGAGAGAAACTATTCACCTGTCAAACTTGTGGCACATCGTTTCATCGAAAAGAATATCTCTGGTTGCACCAAGAAACATGTCAAGGTGCACAAAGCAAGCCAACACTCAACACAAGTAAAGAACCTGAAACTGGTTCATCAAAATCTTTGGTGAAATGTGGAAAAAATTTATACAAATGTTCATACTGTCCTCGGGAATTTGATAAAGTGCCCCGTTTGTTAACACACCACAATAACCACATGCAAAACACAGTATTCCCCTGTCTAAAATGTGGTAACTGCTACAAACAAAAGCGGAAGTTACATGAACGACTTTGCAGTGGCTCAAACATCAAACCTACTGAATCAGTTGCCGCTAGCGTATTTCCTTGTCGAAACTGTGGGAAGACATTTTTAAGGGATTATAACCGGAATATGCACGAGAGGACGTGCCACTCTGTAAACCCCATTCAAGATAAACCAAAAATGCAAGAAAAAAAAATGCATTTTTGCAAGAATTGTGGGAAGTGCTTTTCAAGGAGTGATAATCGCAATGTCCATGAGAGAACCTGCAACTTTGACAAAACATTGCAAAAAAGTACTATAGAAATTAGGACGAGTAGCAAGGACAAAATGCAGCACAAATGCCCCCACTGTCCAAGCAAGTTCAGGTACAGAAGTTATCTCCTCAGACATGTTGGCTCACACACAAGAGAGAAATCATATCCATGCATGCACTGTGGTCACAGCTATGCAACACAGTCACGATGCTTGCAGCATGAAGCCTTCTGTGATGGCGTCAACCGACAAAAGCCTCCAAGTGCTAGCGTGAAAGAGGTTGAAGGCGAGTATAAGTGCAACATCTGTACAAAAACCTTCATGAAATCTCGAAACTTAAGAAGACACATCCTGACCCACACAGATGTCAACCCATATCGCTGTAAAGCATGTGACAGCTGTTTCTCCAGACATGACCATTTAAAACTGCACCAGAGTCGCTGCAAAGGGAAAAGACGTCTGGAGGTTCGCATTGCCAAAATAAGTCTTGCAGACGTTGGAAGAGGCTGGCAAAATAACATGGACAGTTCTGATTCAGGAGAGCAACAAATATTTTATTGCAGTATATGTTCAAAAAGCTTTCCCACGCACATCGTTATGACCAGGCATAATGCCATGTTGCATTCTATAAGAACAGTCCGCTGCAACCACTGTGGCAGTTTATTCACTCATGAAAAATCACTTAAGAGGCATAAACGCATTGGTTCATGTCAAAGAAAGTATGCAAAAAATAAGCTTTCAGAAACACAAAGTGTTTTAAGTCAACCAAGAGAGACTAATCGACTTCTACAGAGGATCCAGCTACATAATACAGACAAACGCAAATTCAAATGTACCTTCTGCCCTCGCTTTTTCAAAAATGGTGAGCAATTGAGGATACACACCCGTTTGCATACAGGGGAGAAACCATTTGGCTGTGCCAGTTGTGGTGAGCGATTTATCCGTAGGGACTGCCTGGGGCGCCATTTGATCAAGTGTAAGCCAGGAACTCTTGACACAGTGCTTTGTGACAGATGTGGTGACCTGTTTTCTCAAGACACACTTAGCAACCATCAACAGACTTGTGTTGTCAAATCCAATACACCTGCATGTAGTCAAAATGATTCCACTGATCACAGTCTCCCTAAAGGGTTTTCCTGTGCTAATTGCAGTTCACGGTTCTTGTTGTTTTCACAGCTTCAGAAACACTTTCTCAACACACACCGTAAAGAAACAACACCTCCAGATTCACAAATACCGGGGCAATTGTCCAGCGAGGTGGACATAAAAGAGGAGCCAATGGATGAAGGATATGCTGACCCAAATCATTCTGATAACCTCTTGCTAAATCAAGACTCTGATATACATAACAATATAATAAAATCTATTGTGTGCCCTCAATGCAACATGCACTTTGCAAATAAGGCAGGCTTTGCCAGCCACATGCGTGCACATTTAGGACAGTACCCGTTGGAATGCAAGCAATGCAAGAAAGGTTTTTGGAACAGAAACTTACATCAGAAACATTTGAGGAAATGTAGACTTGAGGGCCTTAAGAGAGAAGGTGAATCTGACACAATAATTACTTCAGAGATGGATCCTGCTCTTAAAGAGTCTGTCCTAGTTTTCAACCAAGGTTCCAAAACAACAGGCACCGGGGTTTTGCAGACTAATTTCTCATGCAAAGATGACTTGAAGGATTTAACCTTGCATAATTCCTCTGGAAATCAAGGGAAAGGAAGCTCTTCCACTAAAAGACAGAATAATGGTCAACAAATCCCAGGAAACAAGTACCAGTGCTCAGAGTGTGATCAATCTTTCACTGATGGGCTTTTGCTCATTAGCCATTTAGAAGATCATGGACGTGAAGAGCTAGAGAGAAAAAAGAATGTATGCCATAAGTGCGGTCAAACATTTGCTCGTCCTGCAGACCTTGCTACGCATTCAAGAGCCCACTGGTATGAGAAGTCATATTCTTGCCCAGAATGCTCAGAGACTTTTTACAGTTCTTCTGACTTTGACATCCATAGAACCTGTCATGACCCAAATAGACCATTTGTTTGCGAAGAGTGTCAACAAAGATTTTGGACCAGTCAGTCTTTGGATAATCATCAAAGCCAATCTCATCCAAAGGAACTAATTCATACGTGCCATGTCTGTAACAAGAACTATGCAATCAGACGTTCACTTGTTAGACATATCAGGATGAAGCATCAAACTGAGAAGAACATCAATGTTGATCAACTCCTGAAGGAAAATGAAGCTATAGTGCAAGACGAATTTGACATGGAAGTTGAAGTGGATGGAGAAAGTAATGCAAATGATGATGAGGATGAAAATGATGCCAGTGAGGATGATGATTCTGACTCAGCAGACTTCTTTCCCTGCCATGTATGTGGCAAAACGTTCACTACATCAGAAAGCCTTGAAGATCATCAACGCTGTCACCTTGGTGAAAAGCCTCATGAGTGTGCTGAATGTGGCAAATGTTTTTTCCAGGCAGGACAACTACAACAACATCTAAGAAGCCATAAGTCTGAATATCAGTGTCAAACGTGTGGCAGAGGTTTTGTTTCCCTTTTTGCCTTACGCAACCACAAACATACTCTTGGAAAGAGCCGTCAACATCGTTGCTCAAAGTGCCCACTGAGCTTCAGAGGGCCTTCGCAGCTGGCGGAACACATGGCTAGCCACCGCGAAGACAATTTCCCATGTGACCTATGTGATCGCACCTTCTCTTGCAAGATCAGTCGGGCAGAGCACCGGAAAGTTCACACTGAGACAGATGATGGCCCGCCACCTTTACTTCCATCTGAGAGGAAGACTGCATCCCCCTCTCCAACTGCTACCTCACTGGAACAACTGAAATACCGTTGTGGGGTTTGCAATGAGCGCTTTAAAGATCCAGAACAACTGTCAGAGCATGGCTGCAGCGCTGCAAGAGAGCGACCATATACATGCCAAGAATGTAACAAGCATTTCTTGCATGAGTCTCACCTAAATAAGCACCAGCTCAGTCACTGTCAACTACCACAGTCGTGTGTATATCGGTGCAATCAATGCCACATGAAGTTCAATTATCGGCATAATTTTGTCAGCCATTTAAAGACCCATGGCGATGATGAGGCTGCAGCAGAATCTCTGAAGGGAGTTTCAGCGGCACACGCTGGGGGAACCGTTGCAGAGAAGGAAACAATTTACAAATGCCCTATTTGTCCTTGCAGCTTTGCCCTGGCATTGGAACTGGCAAGTCATCTTTCAATACATTCAGAGAACACGAGTACATGCAGTGTTTGTGACTTGACATTTCCCACCAAAAGCAAGCTGGCCGAACATGAGCGAAGCCATCTGACAGCTGCAACACAATTTGAGTGCACTGAGTGTGGGCAGAGCTTTTCGGGTAGTGATCCATTACGCCAGCACCAATGTGCTCGCAGGAAATTTTCAGTGACAGACCACGGACGTCCAGATTCGTCAAGCAAAACATTAATGGAGGAGGAGGAGGAAGTGGATGTTGGAGAGGACTTCTTTAATTGTACTAAGTGCTTAAAGCGATTCTCCTCCAGCGGTAGTCTCCAGGAGCATCTAAGCAAAGAGCATCCCAATGAACGACCATTCAAATGTCAGTCTTGTGGGAAAGCCTTTACTCTGAAGAGATATCTCAGAAACCATGAAAGAAGACAACATGAGTTTTCCACTGAGCGAGCTCAACCCTCATCCAAATCCACAGCCACTGAAAGCCAGTACAAGTGCTCCATTTGCCCCAAAACACTAACCTCTGCATACAATCTTTCATTGCATATGAAAGTGCACACAGAGCAGGAATCTGGAGGGGAGCACCGGTGTGACATGTGCTACAAATCATTCAATCGGCCGTCTCTTCTAAGGCAGCACCAAGAAAGTCATGTTGGGCAAGTTGTGTATGAATGCACTGAGTGTGACAAAGCATTTGCATTCTCTCATCTTTTGGACAAACATCAAAAGACTCATGCTGCTGGACCGTAAGGTTCTTATGCTCAAAATCCTTCCACTAACTAAATCTAAAAAGTACTTTTTGTGCTGTTTGCTGTCAGGAAGACATTTTATGTTCTCAGTTCGATCTTACTAGTTTAAAACTTAATATGTAAGACTCCCATCTGTGCTGAAGCTTGTTTAACCCCATTTCCTTCAATAACTGATTGGCTTAATTCATGGTTTCTGAAAAGTTGTTTGCTGTATTTACAGATTTTGTTCCCGTGATTGCTTAATATATGGTTCGAATGACAGTTATCTTCTGACCAGCACAGTTGAACAAGTGTAATACATGTTAATCTGTGTATAGTTTAAATGTATTGTTTATTGTGTGGTAAATGCAATAACAGAAGTTGACATTTTGCAGCACACCGTCACATGTAAGCTTTTTACGGTGATATCCTGTATTCTGATTAAGTGAAATAGGCTGTCATTTACAATTTTACGAATCATTATAGACCAGGTTGTATTTGTTTGCTGCTTTCTTGTCCATTACACGGCCTAACTTTCTAAACATATTGTCATTTCGGTTTAGTCACATAAAGATTATTAGATATTGTTTGTTTTGTTTAAATAATTACATTCTTCCACATGTAAAAACCACAGCACTGTGTATATATATTGTAAATATGACATTTTACTATAGCCTAGTTGTATTTGACATGACATAGACCATTGCTGTTATACAGTTATTTTCACTTTGTTCAGAAATATTCTGTATTGTTCAAATGCCTTATTTTAAAACAGGTTATACAAATGAGTTACTCAGTTTTTGATTTAGGTCATTGGGCAACATCTGTACATAACATAATTGTATCCTCTTATTAGTTGTTAAATTTTTATGAATGGTATTTAAATAATTACATTTACACATTTAAAAAAATATATAAAAACTGTTCATTTTGTTGTGTTCTTTTTTAGAACTTGATTGGAATTAGGCAGATGTAGGGGAATTTAAACACTCATGTAAATACCTTTTAAAACCACCACCCCAATGATCATCAATTTATAATGGGCATCAAGTATGTATTGAAAATAATGTAAATAATGTCATACAGGATTTTTAAATGTGTAGCATTTCCAGTGTATTTACTTACCGTACGCCTGTTTTGAACATGTATATTGTTTTATTTGTTCCATAATCAATGCAGTACAGCAAATAAATGTTCAACTAATGGCACAAACAGACCAGGACAATAACACAGAAACTAGAAAGAAAATGAAAATGAAAAACTGAATACACTTAGTAAAATAAAAGTCTAGGCTAGCAAACACTTAGCTCATCAGGGAGTCTCTGGAGTCCCTCAGTGGGAGATGACTGGTTGCTATCTGTTGATAAAAGAATAAGGTGGAACCCAGCAGAGAGAACTTTATTTTCTCCAGCTGCAGGTAATGCATAAGGTCCCGGAGCCATAGAAAGACAGAGGGGGCCGGTGAATTTTGAGAGCTTAGGACACAAACTGGAAGATAGGCCAGTGGCCTCAGCTTGGGGCATTAAAAAATACAATATGTAGATGACCAGGAGAGGTATGACATCTGTCACAAACATCGGTCACAGTAGGGTAAATTTGGATTTAGAGAATTTAACTCTATGAACCACCTTGCCAGCAGCATTAGCAGTTAAGCTAATGCTGCTAACAGGTCAAGACTGTCTGCTAACGGCTGCAACACGGCTGGGTTAACTGGAAATCACTCACTCTTTTGGAGATTAAGCTTGTAACCAGAAAGGAAATTAAGTTTTGCAGAATAGAGAGAATGGAGGGTAAGGAGGTAGCAGGGTTGTCTACATAGAGCAGCAGGTCACCTACATGCAGCAATAACCTAGCAATGCCCTCTGGCGATATGCCCTGCAAAGAGACTGAGGCCTGCAATGTAACTGAGAAATTCAATGGCAATGTAGAATAGAGGGGACAGAGGGCAACCCTGCCTGGTCTCGCATTGCAGGGCAAGGTAGTCCGAGCGAGTGTCATTGGTACAGACACTAGCCTTTGGGGAAGCAAAATTTGCCCCTGAATCCAAACGTTTTAAGCAAAGCAAAAATCTATTGAAGGCCTCTGTGTCCAGAGAGACCACAGGCTCATGGGAGCATGATACATATTTGGAATAGATAATATAGAATAAGTTATCAAAAATGTATATCTACCTTTGATAACGTTGGTCTGTTTGTCCAATGTCAGCTTCCGCAAGCACCTTCACTTCAGCATTAAGGAGGCTGAGGTCCCTGAATGGGCAGCAGGAGCTGGGGTCCTTCCCTGTCTTAAGAAGAGGTGCTATCGAAGCTTGTGTTAATGTCAGCGGCAACACATTGAGTTTCAGTGACTCATTGAACATTGAATTTCTAAAACTCAGTTGGAAACATGTCAGGGCCTGGAGCTCTGCCACTTTGGATACATTTAGGCTACGTTCACACTGCAGGCTGAAATGACCCAATTCTGATTTTTTTGCCCCTATGCGACCTGTATCTGATCTTTTCATGACAGTCTGAACGACCCAGGTCCGATCTTTTCAAATGCGACGCAGGCCACTTGGGTATGTAGTCCAAAGCCGACATGTATCCAATCTTTTCAAATGCGACTTCAATCTGAACGGCCAGGTCACATGTATCCGACCCGCACGTCATTGATACTCGACAAACGTCATAATTCTGTGTTGAAGTAGGCGGGAATGAGAAGATAAACAACTAGTTTAGTTTTCTTCTAAAAACGAGAAGATTGTAATTATGCTGGCTCCGTTGGGAAAATAACTTTAATATCCCTAAACGAGCTCCACTGTTGACATCCATTTTTAGCTAACGTTACTTCCGCAAACAACAAGTGACGTCGTTGACCGTTGAGTAGTCTTCTGCGCATGCGAGTCACTTTTGGGTCATTTCACGTTCACACAGGAGATCACAAAAGGTCGCATTTAATTGGAAATGTGAACGGCCTTGCAAAAAAGTCGAAATTCAGCATTAAGCCCTGCAGTGTGAACGTAGCCTTAATAGCCTCAGCCACCTCCATAAAGCTCAGGGGCGAGTCAAGGCCCTCTGCAGTGTCAGATGGGACTATGTGAGTCTCTGGAGAAAACTGAGTCATACTGGTGTGGTGTTAGATGGGAACTCAGGCGTTTAAAGTTAACTATAGAAAGATGTGACGGTGTGCTTCATCGCCTCAGGTTCTGAAATTAAAGTACATGTATAATGTTTAACCAGTTATTTGATTAGGTTAGTTTACAAATAACTCATTATTTTTTTTACAGTAATGGCCTGGATACAGTGACAGTACAGTAACAACCTGGTTAACTTGTCCATGGTTCATGGACAGAGTGATGGGATATGAACCAGTGACCTTTAATTTCGGTGCCGTAATGCTCCTGACCGTTATGCTATTCCGATCCAACACGTACACTTATTGCAACTATTGGCAATAGATTATTCTACAGAGAAACATTATATGGCCCGACCATCGTTTGCTTCACATCGAGCAACAACTGATTTACGTAGATATTGTGTCAGTGTTAAGTTGCTGGATATTCGGCAGTAATGTAAGAACCAAGTCCTTATAGCTAACAGGTGTTACGTACACATTGTTGCAACTACATAACACCACTACCATCATAGGGTAACCCTAAATGCATTATGCATGCATAAATATCTTTATTTTCTCAAGACATGATCCGATCTTAAATGTTGAAAAAAAATGTATAGACTGCACACTCCAATTCTGATGCATTATGGTTTTAAGGATTGCCATTTAATTGTCTAGGCGCTGACTGAATCAAAAAGAGCTTTATTGCCAAGTAACTTTACAACAAACAAGGAATTTGTTCTGGCCTGTTGTGCAACATTTTATATCTAAGTAATAAAAATACATAGGAACAGTAGACTGAGCTATACTACAATGAATTACAAAACATATGTAAGGTGCAAGAATGTTCATTTCTGGGTTCTATGTGCATGTGGGGAGTGGGGCTGTTTGGTTTGGGGGCAATTTCCTGAAACCAGGAACTTCCTGAAACCATTTGCCTGAGGGGACTGTTCTGAATAGCCCATTTTCAGGGTGAGAGGGATAAGTGCACCATCATAGTTTTTGGCAGGTTGAAAATGTATAAAGTACATCCTTCTGAAGTCCACTAACAGGATTCTGGCGTAGGATCCAGATGTGTCCATCAATCAGATGTATTTTATAAAGCCATTTTTACAATGGCTCTTGTCTCAAAGTGCTTTAACAAACGCCCAGCCTGAAACTCGACAAAGCATGCATCAACAAGTTGATACACAGTGGCTAGGGAAGACCGGTTGGGTCAAATTTAAGAAGAAGCGTAGTGAGGAACCATGCTCTGATGGCTGACCAGTCCTCTTCTGGCTGTGTTTGGTGAAAGTATATTTATTAATTATTAAATGCATTTTTAGTCTTGTAAAACAGTTCAGGTCAGCTGCATAACCAGTCTGACAGGGACCATTGGGAGCGGTGAGGGTTACCTAGATTAGAAGCCGGAACCATCAGGTTTTGTCAGCTACTTGGCCGGCAACACAACCAGAAGGGCCTTAGGTAGGGTTAGCTACACTTCCTTAAAGCTGATATAATGCATTAAAATAGGCTAATACCTGGGTAATGTCGTCAAATAGGGAAAAAAAGAAATAATAAAATACATGCATTTTATAAGGGAAAGGGAAGTTTGGGGTCCCCTGCTAGAGCTGCTACCCCCGCGACCCGACCCCGGATAAGCGGTTGAAGATGAGATGAGGGGAGATGAGATGAGATGCATTTTATATTCATAGCAACCTTTTTTCTGGCATCATGTACATTTTTAAACATCACATCTCATTAGTAACTGTGTACATTTTATTCAAAAGGTCTTAAGAACCTTTTCAGGTTTTTAGAACCTGGCCAAGAAGTCTTTATAACATATAGGTCTTTAGAACCTTTTCAGGTCTTTAGAAACTGGCTTAGAATTATTGAGTACTTCCATCTCTTAAAAACTTTATTCAAAAGGTCTTTAGAACATTTTCAGGGCTTTAGAACCTGGTCGAGAAATCTTCAGAACTTTCTGGTCTCTTATGTATACATTACAGGTTTTCAATAGAAAATAAAAATAGAATAAGAACACATTAATATACACACAAAATAGACATAACGCTGAGGTCAATTTTAAGTGCTCAGTCATATGCTTCTAAAAAGAGAAATGTTTTTAACTTTGGCTTCACCATGTTAGTTTTGACTCTGGGCTCTATTAGCCATCCTGAGGTTAATGATCTAAGAGCCCTGCTTGGTTTATAATTTTCAAACTTTTCAGAATTGTATTCAGGGCCCAGACCATTCAGAGATTTATAGACTTACATCACTTTAAAATATTTTCTGTAACTGACTGGAAGCCATTGCAAAGACTTAAGAACCAGAGTGATGTGTCTTGTTCTCTTGGTTTTGGTTAACATTCTAGCAGCGGCATTCTGAATGAGCTGCAGCTGTTCTACAGTCTTTTTGGGGAGTAAGAGCCCATTACAGTAGTCAACTCTACTGGAGATAAATTCATGAATTAGCTTCTCTTGGTCTTTTTTTGACACCAGGCCGTTGATTCTGGCAATATTTTAAAGATAATATTAGTTCTCCTATTTTTGTTGGCAAACACAATAATCACATTTTTTTGGTTTATTGTAGACAATTTAGGTTAATCCAGGCATTTATGTGCTCTATACAGTGACACAGTGAGTCTATTGAGCTACAGTCATATTGTTCTAGGGCCATATTTGAGTATCATCTGCATAACTATGGTAGTTAATGTTGTTGTTCTGTATAATTTGGCCCAGAGGTAGCATATAGAAATCAAACATGGTCCGACAACTGATCCCTGGGGAATTCCACATGTCATAGCCACCTTATCAGATTCATGATTGCCGGTGGTGACAAAGTAACTCTACCCATCTAAATAAGACCTGAACCATTTAAGGACTGTCCCGGAGAGTCCTACCCAATGTTCCAGCCTGTCCCAATTTTCTAAATGACAATACATCACGACTCACATGACATAAAAAAGGTGTTTGAAACTATACCATGTTCCTATCATTATTATTTAATTGTATGAGTTCTAACAGATTTTTTCCAATTGTCATTATTAATAACAAAACATTAATTTTCTAAATATTGACAATATTATCATCAAAGAACGGTCTTATAAAAACATGTTATAATCACTTGTCATATAAATGTACTTACATTAGGTGCTAATGTGACGGGTGCCTGCTTCATTTAAGTATATGTATTAGACTCATATAAATGTACTTAAATTAGGTGCTAATGGAAGGTGTGCAGGATGAGAGTGCAACGCACATACTAGCTGCAGAATTCAGTCTATTTCTGTGCTTTGTCTTTATTTTTGTCAGAGTGTAAAATCCAACGTTACATTTGTATGTGGTTGTGAAAGGCAAAAGCAACAAAATGCTTGCCTTACTTAGCACTGGATATTCAGATGCGATGCTCAGAAGTTCATGACTGCGTGTTGTGTTTTCAACGTGTCACTGGTCAGCTGTGGTAGCTCAGTCTCCTCAGATGGAGTTAAGGTCAGCTCAAGAAGTGATAGTGGGCTTTCAAATAATTCAAAGGGGTTTTTAATCAATTTCTTGTCCCTCAAAGTACATTCAAATTAAAATGTTCTATAAGCACTGTCAGATGTAATTGAATAAGGCCAGTCATGCGCTTGATACCGGTGTCACTCAACCCATTTTTTTGTGCTGTAACATAGTCCAAAACATGTACTGGCTGGGTTTGGGCCTACTGAAACATGTACTGGCTGGGTTTGGGCCCACTGAAACATGTACTGGCTGGGTATGGGCCCACTGAAACATGTACTGGCTGGGTTTGGGCCTACTGAAACATGTACTGGCTGGGTTTGGGCCCACTGAAACACGTAGTGGCTGGGTTTGGGCCCACTGAAACATGTACTGGCTGGGTTTGGGCCTACTGAAACATGTACTGGCTGGGTTTGGGCCCACTGAAACATGTACTGGCTGGGTTTGGGCCCACTGAAACACGTAGTGGCTGGGTTTGGGCCCACTGAAATATGTACTGGCTGGGTTTGGGCCCACTGAAACACGTAGTGGCTGGGTTTGACGCCACAGCTTCAGCAACATTTGGAAAGCAAGCACCTGTTTTCTGTTACTGAGAACCTCATCATGCTGTCTTTATAATTTAAAATCC
The DNA here is from genome assembly GCA_029465975.1 of Dallia pectoralis. Lineage (NCBI taxonomy): Eukaryota > Metazoa > Chordata > Actinopteri > Esociformes > Umbridae > Dallia > Dallia pectoralis. The sequence continues at coordinate 17,883,845 of CM055738.1, read as the reverse complement.
ATTTCATTTAGTGACGAAAATATATCTGCCAGGTATGATAGGGTAAAAATCCACACACCAGTAAACCAATAAGCAAGAGGAGATCACTTCTCAAGAAGTGAAGCGTGTATTTATTTCCTGAGTTCATACACTCTGGTAAGCACTCTACCATTAGACAGCCAGTGTACATCTGTGTATTCAATGTGTTTACCATTATGGTGTCTCTCCAAGGTGCTTTTTTTCTTCAAGTTTTCTTTACCTTTACAGGTGCAACACAATCCATGATATTCAATATTATTCCATTACAATTATCCAGGAGTTCATCAATTGACTGGCACTTATTGTTGGTGAGGTTGCTGTGGCCTCCATACACTGAGCATTGGTACTCTCATTATTGTACACTTTCTTAACAGAAACAGAGGTTACTTGAACATCAGGCGTAATCAATGCTTCAAAAAATACACAGAAATGATCCAACAGGGCCAAGTCTTTAACCACGAAATATCGAGACTATTAGAGATAACCAGATCTAGAGTGAGACCTCTAGAGAAAACCAGATCTAGAGTGTGGCCTCTAGAAAAAAACATAGCTAGAGTGTGGCCTCAAGAAAAATACATAGCTAGAGTGTGGCCTCTAGAAATAAAATAGCTAGAGTGTGGCCTCTAGAGATAACCAGATCTCGACTGTGGCCTCAGGTTTGTGCACGCTCTTTCACATGATGAGTGAGTTCAAAGGTGTCAAGTATTGCAGAAAATTATTTGGCATTATTGCCCATATTATTATCTATGTGGATGTTAAAGTCCCCTGTTACAATATAACAGTTGTAATCAACAGATTTAACAGAGAGTAGTTCTTCAAAGTCATTACCATCTTTTTCTAATAAACACAGGAAACAAGATACTGGGTCCTAGCTTTTTTGTGAACAGTCAGCATTGCTATGTTTACAAAAGCAGGGATCCAAATCACATCACTGAGTATATTGTGTGCTCTGTGGAGATAAAAGACAAGGTTGTGAACAATATGGCAGTTGTCTAAGCATTTAAACAGTGGGGAGGAGTGGGATATAGGGTGTGTGGTTGTGAGAGGGAGGGAGGGCAGGTGTGGTAGAGGGGGGAAGAGGAGGGTGATAGAGGGCCAGAGGGTGAGTGTGGTGGAGGGAGAGTGTGGTGGAGGGGGAGAGGGGAGTATGGTGGAGGGGAGAGAGTGAGTGTGGTGGAGAGGGGGAGTGTGGTGGAGGGGGAGAGAGTGAGTGTGGTGGAGAGGGGGAGTGTGGTGGAGGGGGAGTATGGTTGAGAGGGGGGTGTGGTGGAGGGGGAGTGTGGTGGAGGGGGAGTGTGGTGGAGGGGGAGTATGGTGGAGGGGGAGAGAGTGAGTGTGGTGGAGAGGGGGAGTGTGGTGGAGGGGGAGTGTGGTGGAGGGGGAGTGTGGTGGAGGGGAGTGTGGTGGAGGGGGAGTGTGGTGGAGGGGGAGAGGGGGAGTGTGGCGAAGAGAGAGATGTTGTTTGTTGCGCCCCTGCAACAGACCAGGAAAACATCTGGAAGCAGTGAGTAACTTGGGTTACAGATGAGAGGGGATCCTCTGTCTATGTGCGCTGTCCTTCATGTTTATCTAGTTTGGGAATGGCATTCCAAGAGCGTGACGTAGGTTGGCCCCAAGCAGCCGGCATCCCATGATGTTTGGGTGAACGCCATCAGGTCTAAAACGGTCTTTACAGTTGGCCAACCACACAAAAAACTGAAATCTATCTGATTAAAAAAATCTAGACCAGTCGATAACATGTCCTCGTAGCTCAACATGGGTTTCCAATTTCTCCAAAGGAAGAGAGTGATCAATAGTTTCAAAGGCAGCACTTCAATCAAGAAGCAATAGGAGAGATGCAGAACCTTTATCCAAAGGCAATTAAAGGTCATTTACCAACTTAACAAGGGCAGTATCAATGCTATGATAGGGTCTGAAACCGGACTGGAGCTTCATAAATTGTATTTGTCCTCACGAAGAGAGTGAGTTGTAGAGAAACAGATTTTTAAAAGATTTTTGAGAGGAACTGGAGGTTCGATTTATAGTGAGTTTGGTCCAGATCTGGACTACACTACAAGTTCAACATTGGTGAATCAAGCACAGGATGTTGCTCTTTAATTTTCATTCTTTCAATTTTCAACTTTCTAAAACCAACTCACGACTATTTGTTGGTAAAATAATGTATTGTAGATAAGCTAAACTTATGTTTTATGAAATCAGTAGAAGCGATCCAAGAAGTACAGGTTGGACGTGTTGCTGATCCAGCTTTAATATAACAGAAGACGGTCTGTTTAGTTTTAACAACGACACATTCTTATCTTATATGACCGAATAATGTGAATGTTGGGTGAAGGGATCATATGCGATGTAGCAGTTGGTAGCTCAGTGGTGGAGTGCATGCTCTGTGTGTATGACATCCTGGGTTCAAATCCCAGCTGCTCTCCAGGTCGCCGTGGCAAATGAGAATTTGTTCTCAATCGGCCTACCTGGTTAAATAAAGATTAAATAAAAAAGGTACTAATAAAAAAATGTAGCCTCAATGAAACCAAAACAAGGTGGATCGGTCTGACTTGAGAAATTTGATAAAGAAATGGGTATATAGATTTGTATATTTGAAACAAACAGGAGTTGAAAACATTTTATTCGGAGTCTCCGCATGTCATAAACTAATGTTTTCAGCTTAAAGAGTGGTGTGTCGTGAGACAAGCAACACATATCAGGTGAACATAGCTAGAATGTGAGATTAGATGGTTAGGTCAAAGGGCATCCAAACACATGTATAATTATCACTTCAGTTGCTTAACAGAAGGGAAAAAAGGAAATCGTATTAGTATCGATATCGGCAGATACTGATTTTTGCAGAAGCATAATTGTTATCACATATAAAAAGTGGCATCAAGCCATCCTTAATCACCAGGGTAAACAATCCATCTCCATGGACTAAAACAAACAATCATTGTGTGGGAGCTTTCTTCTCACACACAGACGCAGTCTTTGTTCCACAATTCAAGACTTTCCAACTTTTCAGTGGGTCTGATGCCGCCTGTGTGATTTCCACACAATTATTATTCCCATCTTGATCACTGGGTTCCCCAGACATCCAGTACCTTGTATAAAGACCAGAGGGTAGCACATTATCAAGACAACATACCTACTTATGCTGTTAAACCAATGCAAGATCCTTATAAAAAAGTAGCTTTCTCTCAAATGGAAGTTAATGCGAGAAGAGTGAATCTGTAACATGTTCACTCACGTGGATGTAAGAGCTGTGTTACCAATCCATTTCCAGGATTGGTTTTCTTTAATCAAACCAATCCAGACATTCACATTGAGTCCATGGATAAATATCTACCAAATGGCCTATAATTTGAGAGAGATAATTTAATGTCAGGAAAAGTATTTTCACTATCACAGTAAGTATGAACACGGTCATTTGCACTTTGGTGATAGTTATGTAATGTTATTTTGTAGATAATAGATAATCATAGATAATATGATACAGTGCACATTATGTGCAAAATCTGCATTACCTGTTCTTCTCTGCTGTTTATAACAACGTCTTCTGCACCCATTCCTTGACATGCCAGCTGCCCATTCTTTCCTGATTCCTTAGTGGAGTAGAGATAGTAACAGCTGCTGCCAAACTTCCACCATCCCTCCTGACAGGGTTTCTCTGAGGTAAAAACAGAAAATCCGTTGAAACAGAAGCAGGGCATACACGCCAACATTGTGATTAAATAAATTGTCCCTCTCCTTAATTTCGATTGAGCTTTGGATGCCCTGACTGATGGCGAGTTAATTTTCTATGTTTACATTTAGGCTAGAAACAATTGGTATAACAAAAGCTGAAATGGTGAGGTGTGAAAAGGCAAATTTTAAAGTCGTTGCGCACGTATATTGCTCTTACTGAAAGTCCAAGGAATAATATTAGCAAAATTGTGTTGCCATTAAATATCCTAAAATGCCCTTTCTGAATCTTAGGATTTTAGAATAGGAATACTTTTTAAGGACATCATATATACAAAGCAGGCACTCTACCACTGATCTACCACCAACTGCTCCAATGACTGCACTTACCATAGAAACGAAGTCTGGTCTTCATCTGGTCTCTTTCAGTTGTCATGGTACTAAAACGATGCTGCAGCTGGTCTCTCTCAGTAGTTATGGTACTGAGACTACTCTGTAGCTGGTCTTTCTCCTTAGTCTTTGTGTTAAGACTACGCTGCAGCTGGTCTCTCAGTTGTCATGGTACTAAGACTACTCTGTAGCTGGTCTTTCTCCTTAGTCTTTGTGTTAAGACTATGCTGCAGCTGGTCTCTCTCAGTTGTCATGGTACTAAGACTACTCTGTAGCTGGTCTTTCTCCTTAGTCTTTGTGTCAAGACTACGCTGCAGCTGGTCTCTCTCAGTTGTCATGGTACTATGACTACTCTGTAGCTGGTCTTTCTCCTTAGTCTTTGTGTAAAGACTCTGCTGCAGCTGGTCTCTCTGAGTTGTCATGGTACTGAGACTACTCTGTAGCTGGTCTTTCTCCTTAGTCTTTGCGTTAAGACTCTGCTGCAGCTGGTCTCTCTGAGTTGTCATGGTACTATGACTACTCTGTAGCTGGTCTTTCTCCTTAGTCTTTGTGTTAAGACTCTGCTGCAGCTGGTCTCTCTGAGTTGTCATGGTACTGAGACTACTCTGTAGCTGGTCTTTCTCCATAGTGTTTGTGTTAAGACTTTTCTTTAATTGATCCCTTTCAGCAGTCAATGTTTTAACACTATTTTGCAGCTGATCGTTCTCTTCAGTTCTTAGGGTGAGACTACTAGCTGGTTTGACTTCCTCTGTTGTGTGAGGATGACCAACAGATCCATCTATTAAAGAGAAGAGTTTATCACAGATTTTTCTTTTAAATTTCTCTAAGACTGAATATTGGTCACCACAAAATGGCAGAGAGCAGAAGTTGTCGGGCAGGCTGTGCGTTAGCTTTGGCCATAGAAACATCCTGTGATTGGCTGAACTTTAAGCTCCAAAATTTTGACTTGGGGTAAAGAGTGCCTTTAAATCAGTCTCATTTAGTAAAAGGGTTTCAACATAGCTTATTGGTCAACTTGACACAGTCATGAGACTGTAGATAACTGTATCACACAAGTCAAGTTTAAAAATATTTTTGGGGTTATAAAATATTGTAAACTTACAGTAGAATCCCATGCCTACGATCCCAGCCAGTAGGAGAACACACAGCAGCCCAAGACACACTGAAGCAACTCCAGAAGGTCTCCTCCACCACTGAAAATGTGCTAAATCGCAAGATACTTTCGTTCATAAGAGTTTTGATCACTTGTGAATAACAAAATAGGCAAACAGTTTAAAGAAAACCACAACGAGTGTAAGGAATAGATGTATGTCTATTGTTTGCGTTTCCAATGATTCATTTTCTATGTTTTGACACACATGTTTTGACAGGAGTTTCTGTACTTGATACCTGAAAATGCAACACCAACATCATTATTTTTTGTAGGCTTGTTGGCAAGCATGTAGTCATCAAAATCCATGGTTTCCATTGATCAATAGTGCAGTTTTCCCCACCTGTGTTTGCAAAGATTACAATTTTTATACTTGCCAAATCTTTTTCATGTATATTTCTGCTCTACTATAGATTTCTTTCAGTATCTAATTGGTCAGTAGGTAGCTTGTATGTAAAATAGTTTAGGTAAACCAGTACGGCATTAAACAAAATTATGTAGTTTATCTTCAGATTTAGTCCCTTATTCACAATACCAAAGTCACTAATAAATAAAGAATAGTCACACAACCCAATTAAAGATATATTGTTAGTTCTGTTAGGTGAAAAATAAATAAGTCTATACCAAGTCTAAAAATATTTTACATTGTTGGTGGTCCTAAGAACGCAGTGAAATATAAAGAACATGAAAGCCCAGAGGAACATGTTCTCAAGTGTTTTATAGTGGCAAATACCCCATGTTTTGCCATCGTCAGCATGTACTTATGCTGACAGCACTTTAAAAGATTGTTGTTTACTGTTTCGTTTATTGATGCACAAAATATAGAATACTGTTCAAACGTTTTGTGTCACTTCTATATGTCCTTGTTGTTCACGAATACATAAATGCATTTGGAGAGGTTATATAGCAAAATGCATAGGAAATACTGCCATTAACAAGGTCAGAAATAATGAAAAAAAAATGCTATTTAAACTTTCAACAATGAGTCCTCCAACCGCTTGCTAGTTTGAATGATCATTTGGTACCAGAAAATGCACAAGTCAGTGGCCAGTTATAAGGACTTTATGTCGATCATGGTATAACAGTTATTGCAATGACCTACAATGGGATATTGGTAGGTTGGTTCAAATAGATGGTCTGCAAATCTAAAGACATACAACTTGTTGTGATTCTAGAAACAGTTTTTCACAATAGAGTTTTTTGTGATTTTGTTGTTTCGGTAATAGGAATTAGTGCTAACCAAAGGTTATTTATTTTTAGGCTAAAAAGCAGAACTTTGTTTAAGTTCCACATTACACGGTTCTCACATATTTGTATTGTAGGAAAAACACTGAATAATCTGACAGCTAAGCTAGTTTATAGCGTAAAGCAAGGGGTAAAAATGGTTATGATAAGAAAGGAACATTGTTGGGATAAAAAGGGACGTGTAGATAAACCAAAGTATATTACTCATATGTGATTAGTGGTGAAGGTACTGTCATGGTGTTGGCATCGTGGTGAATTCCCAGGCCATTCACCATTTTTCCTATCAATTCCTATCAAAAAAGTCTAAACACAAGGTCAGAGTAATTCTGTGATTTCTTAAGGCAACTGAGTTTTTGAGGACTAATCTAATTAATGTTGGAGTTTGCTATTTGTTTTCTAATTGTGATTTTGTTCTCATCAAAGAAGTTCATGTATTAATCACAGCTAAAGTGAGGACCTACCTCACAAGTTGTATCAAACATAAAATGTATGGGATAAGATTTGGGTCAATAAAAATGAATGAAACTTTTGCGAAAACGAACAAATAATATGCATAAACAGCAAACATTTTTATATTGTCTTTAAATAAACTGCATTATTTGATTGAAAATGTCAGTTTCGCTTTCGCCAAACGTGCTTTTGAATGCGCTGCCAGATTTTTCGTTTTCGAAATCTTTTTTGTCGTTTTCGCTTCTCAAATTTACGTTCGCCCTTCTGGCACAAACCTATCGTGTGTGCGGGCTTAACACAAGTCTGCTTTCATTGGCTAGTGAGATTTTGATTGACAGCTCCGTGAACCGGAAATAGAGACTTCAGTGTCCCGAATTTTTGAATCTGTGTGTCAGTAAAACACTGACATTTGCCCCAAGATGAGTGATCAGAAGCGTCATTAACATCCTCAACGTCAGGGCAGCCCGAGGTAAGTTTAATATAATACCTATAGACATCTAGATACTAGTTTTTTTCGTTGTTTAGATCGGTCGTTATGTGTTATTCAGGGCTCGACTTCTTGACGGACTTGTCCTATGCTGCTAGGTAGCCTACACAGCTGCCTACGCTAGCTAACGTCACAACATGTTAGGGCTAGGCTTAATGAGTGGCAAATAACGTAAAACGTAGAAGATGGCTTTTTTTTTTTAGTTTAAACTTCTCCAATGGTGCAAGTGCATTTACCCTGCAAAAAATCTAATTGTCCCGGACAAGCCTTTATGTCGAGCCCTGTTGTGTCACGTTTGGTTTTATTATTCACATGTCTGCAATGCACTTTCTATTTTGAGTACTTTTATTTGTTTTTCATTTAGCCTATACCCCCAAAGTTGTTTTGTTATACTCCAACATATTAATTCAAGGATGTTACATGTGATTTATGCAAAGCGTTATTGTGCAGCAAGGCCCAGGAGTTGGTGTAGCAGATGCTGCATCAGCAATACATAATATCATAGAGGTGCTCAACCAGTCGCTGGGTAAAACCAGCATGAGGCAGAGCCAGGAGCAGCGCTCAGGACAGTGCCAAACCAAGAGATGGCCAGGTTTCAGTTTGCAGTCATAACTAAAAACAATGACACTTGCTGTTTGCAATGCAATATCTTCACATGTAGCCATGTATGCATTTATCAGATGTTTTTATTCAAGTAACATAAGGCCACAGATTAGCATAAGCTATCTGTCACATAATTATATATATATAGTAATCAGAGAAAATGATGAGGTCAACTGAGTTCCTGATAGACACTGAGTATAGTTTTTTATTTTGTTTTGATAACCTTTGATTTTATTCTCTTGTAGGTCTTTCCCATTTTTTAAGAGGGTGTCCAAAAGGCGTTTACCTAGCAGTAGTAAACCAGCCAAGTTCAACAAAGCTTGGAAACCATTTGTGTTTTCAGTGTTCCCTGTAAATAAATGTAAATGTAGAAATTACCTCTATCAGCTGAGGAGCTGCAACTAATGCAGGCTGGATTGGGGAAATTAAATTTGTCTATGAATGATGACTTGACTCTTGCAGAAGTGAAGCATAACAATGCTAAGTTTCTTGAGCATCGTATTTGAATGATTTCTGAAGGATTATGTGACACTGAAGAATGGAGTAGTGATTCTGAAAATGTCCAGCTTTGATTATAGGAATAAATCACAAATGGTTTATGTATTGTAATATGAGCGTATGAAGTGATTCTATAAATGCTGTTAAAAACATAAGTTTATTTTACTGCCCTAGATAGAGATGCTCAGGATGAGGCGGACCTCTGTCCCACAGGTGATGCAGTGGCTGTCTGGTCAAGCACATAGGCACCTTCTTCTGTCAGACAGAGAGGCCTTTATAATTACAGTCCAAGCCACACACTTTGCTATTTTCAGTGCATGCACCCAAACATAACCGTTCCCATTTTATATAACATCCAGTTAGTACCGGGTCTAGTGACAACAGTAGTGCATTCTATATAACATCCAGTTAGTACCGGGTCTAGTGACAACACTAGTGCATTCTATATAACATCCAGTTAGTACCGGGTATATTGACAACACTAGTGCATTCTATATAACATCCAGTTAGTACCGGGTATATTGACAACACTAGTGCATTCTATATAACATCCAGTTAGTACCGGGTATAGTGACAACACTAGTGCATTCTGTATAACATGAATGAGTTCAGTACCTGGAGAAGTGACATTTCTCGTTGGCCCTAAAAATAATATAAAAAACAAATAAGTTTGATTTTTTTGAGTGGACAATAACAAAGATGATCAGAAAGCACCGTTCCCATCAACGCTCTCTACAATCCAACCTAGCAAATCTTTTGAGAAACGCATGCAGCCCAGTTCATTATTCACTGATCTAGATAGCGACATAACTTGAATAGAGAGCAGAAAAAAAAACTAGTATCTAGATGTCTATAGGTATTATATTAAACTTACCTCGGGCTGCCCTGACGTTGAGGATGTTAATGATGCTTCTGATCACTCATCTTGGGGGAAATGTCAGTGTTTTACTGACACACAGATTCAAAAATTCGGGACACTGAAGTCTCTATTTCCGGTTCACGGAGCTGTCAATCAAAATCTCACTAGCCAATGAGAGCAGACTTGTGTTAAGCCCGCCCACATGATAGGTTTGTGCCAGAAGGGCGAACGTAAATTTGAGAAGCGAAAACGAAAAAAAAGATTTCGAAAACGAAAAATCTGGCAGCGCATTCAAAAGCACGTTTGGCGAAAGCGAAACTGACATTTTTAATCAAAGAATGCAGTTTATTTGAAGACAATGTAAAAATATTTGGTGTTTATGCATATTTTTTGTTCGTTTTCGCAAAGGTTTCATTCATTTTTATTGACCCAAATCTTATTTTGCCTCAATCAAGTTGGAGAAATAGGCTGATCGTGCATATATAAGGGCTTTAAGATGTTGCACAGTACTGGCTATCAGTGGCGGCTCCTGGTCTTTCAAACAAGGGAAGCTCATTTTCGGCCTACATTATAAACTTGTCCATTTATTTAAAAGTAAATTCTGCCCTACGTTCCTTTTCGAGAAAATGCACTGTGACCCTGTCGTACCAACTATGAATGAATGAATGAATGAATGAACGATCTAAAAAAATTTATTAAACTTGGTAAAACTGAAACAAGGAATGTGGTGTATAATTGTCTGAAATGTATTATGCAAATTGACTAGCAATTTCGCCAAAGAAATATCAAGAAACAAGTTGCTGCAGTTTGTCTTTCGACTACACTTGAGAAATCCGCAACGGGACTGAGCGCGAAATAGCTTCAGCGACTTCTTATGGTACAGATTCGCTGTCAGTCAAAAGGAGATGCAGTCTTTCGACAGATCCTCCAATCATCACGTGGAAGCCCGGCGTCCGGGCCAGCCCACTTCTCTATTCATCCCAGAGACGCCGGGCGTCTGTGGGCGGGACATAATCGCAGTATTTATCCAATGACCATCTAGATTCGGAGCACTGAAAAAAACTGTTCAAAGCCGAGCTTCCCTTGCAGTCTTAAAGAAATCCCCACTGCTGGCTATCCAGGCTAAATACTACCAGTTTAGTTAAGAGCCATCTTCGCTCCAATTTTATGGAAGCTTGCTTAAGGGCTTTAGTAGTGTCTGTGTACCAGGCAGCAAGTTTATTGTAGCGTATTGCTTTTATTTTAGTGGTGCAACAGAATCTAATGTCTCACGCAATGTTGAGATCTTCGATTAAATTGTATACAGATGTATTACCTCTATCATCGTTGAGTAGGACAAGCGAGGCTAGGAGTGCTTTAAAATATTTGTAGCCGTAGAGTTTAGTCTAAGGCTAATATCCATACCTGGGGTGCAAAAGTGCCGGTATTTGTGATAAGACAGTGCCAGGCTGTGGCCCGTGCTGCACTGGGCCTCTCGGACCACGTGATGGTCCACCTAAACAGGGTTGTCTATAATCACAACAAACCCTGGTTCACAGCTGATCTTAGACGTCTGCAGGCGATCAAGGAGTAGGCTTTCTGAGGGGGGACAAGAACCAACTCATAGAGGAAAAAACAACTTCTAAAAAGACAGTCTAGGAGGCCAAGAACTTGTATGGGGACAAACTGCTCTCAGCGAATGACACTGCTTCGGTCTGGAGGGGGATTAAATGCAAATCACCACGTGGCACTGACGATCTGCAACTTGCCAACGTCCTAAACCAGTTTTACTGCAGATCTGAGAGTCAAAGGAGTAGTCCTGTCCGCACACCCTTTCAAATAACACCTTTTCTGAAGCTACAATGAGACTTTCTATACTGAAGAGGGGCGTAAACAGACTATTCAAGAGTCAAAACCCAACGAAGGCAGCAAGTCCTGATGGAGGAGTCTCTACCTCCACCTTCAAGCACTGTGCTGATCAGCTATCTGCAGTGTACAAAGACATTTTCAAACACTGCAATGTACAAAGACATTTTCAAACACTGCAGTGTACAAAAACATTTTCAAACACTGCAGTGTACAAAGACATTTTCAAACATTGGGAGTCATGCAGCATCCCAGCCTGCTTCAAATACTCCACCATCATCCCAGTCCCCAAAAAAACAACGATTACAGGGCTGAATGACTACAGACCAGTTGCCCTGACCTCTGTGTTTGGGAAGTCCTTTATGCGTCTAGTGCGGTCACACCTCAAGGCCATCACAGATCCAGTACTAGACCCATTACAGAGCCAACAGGTCTGTGGACGATACGATCAACATGGCTCTCTATTTCATTCTCCAGCATCTTAACTCCTCTGGAACCCATGCCAGAATCCTGTTTGTGGACTTCAGTTCTGCTTTCAACACCATAATCCCAGCCCTCCTTCAGGATAAACTCTCCTCCGTGAAAGTGCTGATGTCCACATGTAAATGGATCCCAGACTTTCTACCAAACAGATGGCAGCATGTGAGGTTGGGGAAACACCTGTCGGACCCTGTGACCATGAGTACCGGCTCTCCTCAAGGTTGTGTCCTGTCCCCTCTTCGCTCCGTACACCAACAACTGCACCTCCAGGCACCACTCTAATAATAATAATAAGACATAACATTTAGAGTGCTTTTCAGGACACCAAACAATAGAATTCAAGCTGTAGACCAGGCTAAGCCATCTGAAAAGCTAACCTAAACAAATCTGTCTTGAGGCTGTTTTTAAAAATTATGATTGAGTTGCGTGTTGCTGAAGGGAGAGTTCTACAATTTTGTGGCAGCAGCACTAAACGCCCAAACCCCGATTGTACAAAGTCTCTGACTCTGTCAAACGTCTGAAGTTGGCAGATGACATCACCCTCATTGGTCGAATCTCTGATGGGGATGAGACCGCCAACTGGGGGGAAATTGACTGGCTGGTGTCCTGATCTAGATAACCTAATGAACTATGGAAATTGTGCAGTTTTTTTGTGAACAGCATCACAACAACAAAAAAGATACTACAATAATATAATGTTTAGGATAGTGTTGCAAACATACAGAGAAAATGTGATTAATGTGAATATCAAATAATTAACTACAGATTCCGTGCTCACTACTTTATTTATTTAAAGGGCCACTTCACGAAAAAAAAAATTTTTTCTCACTTATCGTGGTCACTGATGTAGTAGAAATGTGAAAGAATTTTTGAAATTGGTGCCTTCTAGGCAGAGAAAAAGATTAAAATGTGTTTTTGGCTTATGTGGATGAAATACACCAAATCCCAGAATGCACTTGTTTTGCTGCTCTACGGGTCCACTCCCAAGCCACGCCTACCGGCTCGAGAGGGCAGGCAGAAGGGAAGGCTAGCTACAAATTGACTGGAAAACAGAATACACCGGTTAACATGAGTCTCCGTGACGAGTTTCTTGATAAAGTAATTTAAATACTAACCTTGCGTTGTACCGGGATGTGCATCCAACACAAGGAAAGTACATGTAGTTAGTTTCCATCGTTTTCCTGTTGAACATTTAGAGCGGTGCAAACAGTGGCTGTGGGCTATCAACCACCCCAAGTTCCGAGAATATTTGTATTTAATAAAAGTATATACATTTCTTCATATTTCCCTGTACTCTTTTGTAAATCAAAGTAATACATTATAGACTTTGAACTTGTATTGTTTTTAAACATAATATAAACAATTTCACACTCATAACTCTGTACGGGCTCTTCCTCATGACCGCCAGGCAAGCTTCGCTCCTCTGCAGCAGCAGCCTCTTGTTCCTCCGTCAACCGCAACTGTGTTTCGCTGTATTGCGGCTCGTACAGGCAGCCACAAACATCGGATTCGCGCAACAGATCTTCAAAATCCCTTTCTTCCATTTTGTCTTCAAAATTACATTCTGCCATTGTGTTTAGTCTAAAACTCGTATTTCTCCACAACAAGCTACAAGATGGCTGACACTGTTTTGAGAATCTATGACGAGGCCCCACCCCATATGGGCGGTTTGAAAAAGATGCGGAAGTAGCATCTACTGCTGTCTGTAGTTTAAAGCCTCTTTTAAAAAATCCTCCAATGACGTAAAAATCGTCATTTTACATCATTGGAGGATTTTTTTCCTGACTTAAAATCAAGATATCTCTCTTATCAGATGGAGTTGAGAGGTGGGAGTAAGGTCATTGGAAAATACTACCATTTGTCTACCGATACAAAGCTAAATGCCAAATCGGTGAAGTTGCTCTTTAAACACACCTACTGTTATGGGTATATCTCTAAATTAACCATTTTCAGATTTGTCCGCCTCATGATGTCCTGGATTATTGGCATTGACCCTTGGTTCCTCAGATTGTATTACAATAGCGACACACTCCAAATGCATTACTTATGCTACCTGCAAATTGCTCTCTGACGGGCTGCCACGGAGTCCTCCCCAGTGTACACACTGCCCACTCGGGGAGGGGTGCGTCTTCCTAAGCATCAGTCTCCACAATTATTATTATGTATTTTTTTAACCTTTATTTAACTAGGTAGGCTGATTGAGAACAAATTCTCATTTGCGACAGCAACCTGGCCAAGATAAAGCAAAAATGTTTCAGTTTGTTTATGTGACCCTGGACAGAGATAGAGTTGTCTAACAAGACACCTAGGTATTTGTATGTATCCACATATTCTAATTCAGACCCATCTAATGTGGCGATACTAGTTAGACAGGCACACACTTAGTTTTAACAGAGTTTTGTAATAATTGGAGGTTTCAAAGAAATGCTGAATGGCATTAAAACTCTCCTGGATATTAGAAAGCACAGTATGTTATGAAGGTCCGGATGTACACAGAATGATATCATCTGCATAGAGACGGATCTGAGAATCCCCAACAGCAAGAGCCATGTCGTTAATGTAAAGAAAAAATAAAGTTGGCCCGAGAATCAAACCCTGTGGCACTCCTATTAGAGACAGCCATGGGTCCCGACAGCAGGCCCTCTGATTTAACACGCTTCCTTGGACAGATCAATGTAAATGGCTGTACAGTAGTGCTTTTGATCAATGGCGGCTATGATGTTGTTCAGGACCTTAAGGGTGGACCTTACATATTTGTTATTAGTGTGACTCCACAACTAAAATGTATTACCTATCAACACAAAGCTAAATCATTGATTTGTCAATGTTCTAATAGCAATGCAAATGTACTTTGTTTTTCTTTATGCTTGTATCACTCACCCGTGATCACAACTATCTCTGACACATTCTTCCATGCATCCATTTTTTGAATTATATCACTACATGACTAATCACAAATAACGGGGAAACTGGACACTACAAACAATATTATTGTCCATGTTTAAAGCTAGTGAGAGAGTTTCAAGATAGCGAGTGGAAAACAGAAGGGACTTCAAGATGAGGAGAACAGCTACCCTGCAGTTGGTAGTGCCAAACTCTTTCACTGCCCAGTCCCTCGCTGGAGATTAGCATAAAGTTCAACATTTCTCAAGTCTGCTTCTGCTGGGAGATCTCAGAGCTTAGCTGTACTATACTATCTTAGCCTGCCGTTGCCGAGGTTTGCTGGCTATTGGTTAGATATCAATTGAAGGTGGCCATTTTTAGCTCTAGCTAGCGGGCAGTGTGTGCACGCAGGGTTAGAATAACCTCTCAATTTTTTGTTTGCTCTTTTGTTCATTACCTCATGATGCCTTGACTCCTGGTCAAAAAACAGCTGAGCAGTCAGTTCATTTCTCCTAAAATCAAGAACTATGTATAAAGCGGGCTGTTTATGAATGTGAATACTCTCTAATGAGAGCTTCCCTTTTACCTCTTGGACATTTTTTTAGTTCAAATTAATTGTGCCAGAGTGCAGAGCCAAAACAACAATATGTGTCACTTTCGAAATACTTGAAGACTCCACTGTACCTTTGGCAGTTAATACTACACCACCATAATACATTGAAACTATGATTATCTTATTTTTGTGCAGACCCTCCGTGTCTATAGTGGGCAAAATGTACTGAAATGAATACACTGAACTGGGCTTCCCAGTTCTACGGTGGGAGAAAGAAAATACGCCCCCAAAAAGACTGGGTACGTTCCAGTGACGTGTAACACAGCCAGGCTGCGCAAATGATCAGCTCTCACAACGCCGCGATCCACACTGAGGGTAAGAGGCACGTTCGCGGGACAAATGACGAACACGACCTGGAACGCGTCCCTCTTTGCTACAGCTGTGCAGCAGAACATATAATTGTAATGCACGAACACAGCGGTGTGTTTAGCATGCTACAAATAACATCTCAAAATATGAAAATCGATCGACATTGAGGATAAAAGGCAATGGATGACACATTGTAATGCAATAAGTATTCACTATTGCCGGTGAGTTAACCGACTATTGCCATAAAACGGCGAGCACACTTCAGAAGAATGACCTACATTGTTGCTAACATTTCCCACTGCTTTTTAGATAATTATTTTCTTGTCAATCTCCCACAATCACCTGTTAGCTATGCGTTGCATTGGTGCAGGTATGAGGTAGTCATGTCTGATAACTATACCTAGTTGTATTTTGGGTGTGTTGTTGAAAATGCTCGGCTGTTGGCAAGCTAACTGGCTTTTGTTCACTCACTGGTTAATGCATAGATCATCTATGCTAAGGCTTTTCTCATATGCGCTTAGGAACTGCTCGTTGTAGATAAACGTTGCAAGCTAACTGTAGTTTAAAACCAGTAGTTTATTGTTGTTATTTTACTGAACTAGCTAGTGAAATGGACGGAATCTAGCTAATGAATTGACTAAATAAGATTATAACGTTACGTCTGACATGTATTTCATACCTCGTGGCATTTCAAACGGGTGTAGCTTTTTACTTGCTTTTTTGATTGTTATTGATCTGTTCCGTGACACTGTTAACACATTGCGAGAATAATGTATACTATTTGGCTGGCGAAGATGGCATGAACATGCTATTTTGTTACCACAGCATATGACATCGTTAACGTGTCCTGCATGATTTTTTTGCGCGCTCATGCTGTCAAGTTCAAAGTTCATACCTTTAGGGAAGTTGAGCAGGTTTTGGTAGGTTCATTGAGTAAAAATGAAAATGTGTAAATTGAGAAAGTGTAAAAAAAAGAATATGTATACGGTTTAAATGAATTCATATCATGTGTGTCCTGCATTTTATTAGATTTTGTCATAACAAATGATCCATAAACCTATGATTTCTCCCTGCACCATTGGTCAGTGAAACCTCCAATCAGCTTAAAACAATTGTCACGTGATGGTAAACATTGTGATTTAGAAGTTGGAATATCTTTACCTTTACTTTCACGCCCACCTGGGCTCGATATGCAATCAATGTTTTTGCTACCAAATGTGTATGTACGTTGTGTAGCCTGGTCAGCAGGCTTTGGTGATTGCAATAAATCCGGCTGTTCATTGTAGAGAAATCACGTTCACATATCACACTGGGAACAGGGGTAACTAATGCAATGCCTGCAAGGAGGCTCAGGCACGGCTAGAGGTTTGCCCTCCAGGGGTTTGTTCTTGAAACAACATTTGGTTTACTTTGGCATTAGTGTGTTGTGTCTGTGTTGTGAACCATATTAGGGATGCACGATGATATCGGCACGACATCGGTAGAATCTTAAAATGATTTATATCGGCAGATATTAATATTTCTGCCGATGAACATTGCAGATAATGTGGCGTGTTTACTATGCGCGTGTAACGTGAACGTAGCATGACCGCCAGCAACTTAAACTTCCTACATGTCGGCTTTGTGGAGGTATATAGAGATCTGATAACAGTTAACAAACTTGCTATTTGCAATAGTTGTAAAGCACAAGTGATGCAATGAGGCGTAAAACAACACTCGTTCAACACTACAAATGTGATTACGCATCTTAAGAGCCGTCATCCCGAGCAGCAGCAAGACTTTATGAAAAGTAAGAAGGAAAAAACGCAGTCAAAACCCCATATATTCTGCCTCTACTTCAGTGACAAAGCTAGAAAATACAACAGCGAACATCCAAAGGTAATCGTTTAATGACTAAATCATTGAATGTATTGCTCCTGTTAACCAGCCGTTCAGATGTTGGCTTCAGCAGGCTAATGGTGTAGCTATAGCCGCGTTATGCTAGTAGCCGTGTTATTCTATTAGCCGTGTTATTCTATTAGCCGCGTTATGCTATTAGCCGCGTTATTCTATTAGCCGCGTTATTCTATTAGCCGTGTTATTCTATTAGCCGCGTTATGCTATTAGCCGCGGTATGCTATTAGCCGCGGTATGCTATTAGCTGTGTTATGCTATTAGCCGTCACTACTGTTGTTGCATTACCTGAACTCCAGAGTGTGTCGACAGTCACATTAGCTTAACCAGTCCCGTTAGCATGTTGAGCCCCACTGCCCAGTGGATAGACTACACTCACTGAAGTGCTCCGGTTCTCACACAGCAGTTGCAATTGCATTCGTATTTGATAATATGTTTAGAAAATAGAAAGAGAACGAGTGCATGTCACGCTACGTGAATAACGTAAATTATTTAAAAATGTATTTTTATTTATTTTACTCGTAAGGACTGACGTTTGTCTGAAGAAGAAAAAATGTGGCACTTGCATATCATTTATTCTTCTAGAAGTATATCGGCATCAGTATCGGGCAAAACAAGTTTAAAATTATTGGCATATCGGATATCGGCCAAAAACGAATATCGTGCATCCCTAAACCATAGTTGATTGTATTCACAATTGGGTTATTTTACCCACCTTGAATGCCCCAGTAAGGACATGAATCTCACTCCTGCTAAACCTGATTTCTCGTGTTCTGTTGAGTTTGCAGATGAGAAATGTTGATTGCATCGTCTTGTAGAACAGCTGATTGCGGTCCCAAGACATTGATAGCCTCATGGATGTCCAGATCGTGTCCAGGTGTTGGTTTAGAGGCCCGTTGTATAGGGGTGGATGACCGAAAATAGACAGATCAACATCTTTTAGTAAGAACCTACACCCACCTTTACTACAGTCATTAAGGGCCATAGAGCCTATTCAGAAGCCCTGGGGATCATCAAGGTCCTGATTGAGGTGAGACAAGAATGATCCAGGGAGTGGTGACTGTCCAGCATCTCTTGTGCTCCTCATGGTCTGAATTGTAACAGGAACGTTCATTTATTAAACAATAGCTGCCGTTTATTATTGGTCAGACATGCAGATCACATTCATTTCAATGTATCAAATCAAACATATTTTAATAAATAGATGTGCACATTTGGCATACCTTTTCCTCTATATATGTATAAAGTTGGCATGCAGTTTTTGAATGATTTTGGACAGGCAAGGTGAGGCACAACATCAGCTTTGAGGTAAAGTGCATCCAGAAAGTATTCACATCGCTTTACCTTTTCCACATTTTGTTATGTTACAGCCTTAACGCAAAAGATTCGATTCATGTTCTTGCATAATACCCAATAACGATACAATGGAAAATGTATTAAATCATCTTATTCAAAATGAATATTTGAAGACAACTCATGTTTATAAATATTTACAGCCTTTGCCCTGACACACAAAATTGAGCTCAGGTGCCCACTGTTTCCAATGATCATCCTTGAGATGTTTCTACAGCTTGATTGGAGTTAGGGCTGCATGATATTGGGAAAAAATTACATTGCGATATTTTTTTCCCAACGATATATATTGCGAGCCATCAATCCAGGCTAAAGTAAATAATTACCATTCCATCAGACTGTACCGTCAGACTCCTGTAGGGCTCCGTTGTTCTGCTGTCCAGTCTGTTGTAGCTGCATAGTATTCACGTGTGACAGCTCTGCTTCAATCTTAGATTTGCATTTTCCATACAGCTCTAATATGTGCGGGTTGGTATAACATACCGTGTGTCAAGCGTTCGGATCATTTTCTTAAATCCCTCTTTGGTGACTGTGTTTAATGGCAGCATATCTTTAGCGATATAAAACAGAATTGCGTATGTTATTTGTTTCCGTCACTGAGAGCCTTTCTGGTAAGGTGTCACACTGGCAAAGGCATCGCAAATAGTTTTTTGTTTTGGTTTGACTTTGTCTTCGTCGTAAAGAGCTTTGTGATGCCGTTTAAAGTGATCAGACTAATTGGCGGTGTTTCCTTGTTTTGTGGCCACTACTTTATAACACTCCAGGCAAAGTATCAACAGCCTTGTTTTTGTAGCCGTTTATGTATAATATTACTTATTATTATTATACATAATAATTACATCTCCTTGGTTGTCTAAATACATCCATTGTTTATTTAGCTAAGCATGTAAACGATCAGTAACAACGACAACATATAGTTTATCTTTAGTGATTATTTGAGACCAGGAAACGGTGAGTTCATGAGTTCGCTACGTGACCGTGGATTTGAGAGACACGAGAAAGAAGCTCATGAACGCGCTTGTTGCTATCGGTTGCTACGACAACACAAACAAATTATTGGTAGTGTGCATGTCCATCATGACGTCATGGGCCAGTCAACGCGGAAGATCCAAGCTCCATGTTGGCTTTATGCGCTTTTGAGCACTCATTGGAATGTACGGGGCTTCCCGACGAACACTGTATCCAGTTCTCTTAATATATTTATGGGTGCTAACCTTCTTCACATCGCATGTTCGACAATGTGACTATCGCGCATGCGCACATCGCGATGTCGATGCTAAAACAGAATATCGTTCAGCCCTAATTGGAGTACATCTGAGAAATTCAATTGATTGGACCTCCGAGACAAGATTGTATCAAGGCCCAGATCAGGGAAAGGGTACAGGGGGAGACGAGCTACGATCGAGGGAAAGATGAATGCAGCAATGTACAGAGACATCCTTTATAAAAACCTGCTCCGGACCTCAGACTCGGGAGAAGGTTCTTCTTCCAACAGGACAACAACCCTAAGCACACAAAGATAACAAAGGATTGGCTTTGGGACAACTCAGTGTATGGCCCTGACTTGAGCCCAATTGAACGTCTCTGGAGATCTGAAAATGGGAGAAACTGCCCAAAATAGGTGTTCAAAGCTTGTAACATCCATAGTGTTTTGCAAATCTATTAGAAAAACTTTTTTGACTTTTGACACTAGGATATTGGGTGTAGAAATGCAGAAAAATATTAATTGAATCCATTTTGGAATAAGGCTGTAACATAACAAAATGTGGAACAAGTGTTGTGTATACTTTCAAGATGCACTGTCAACTGCTGCCACAAATCTGTTCTTAGCACAGTATGTGTAGAGTCCCTTTGCCCTGGACATCTCAATTCGTCCTCTTCTGCCAAGGCTCCAAGGACTACACCCAGGTTCCTCTGTAGGGTCTTGATGGCTTTGTGCTCAGAGAGCTAGCATGTGTCCCTCAGATTGTTTAGGTTAGATTAGTATAAACCTTGTCACTGAACAGCCCAGCAGAACAAAATTCGGTTTTCATCCAACCAGACGTGCAAAAATAGTATGTAGTGTGTTAATGTGCAGATTGCCCCACTGTGTGAGTCTACAAAATGAAATAAGGACAATGTATGAATGTGCAATTGACATGGATAAGAAATGTGATATTGTGCAGTTTAACAATGTAAAACAGTATGCATTGTGCAAATGGCAAATTAAAAAAATAAAGTAGACTTGTGCAGAGCCAGTGGTAGAGGCAAGAATAGCAATAGGGTTCAGAATTCAGCAGGGTAACAGCAGTTGGGTAGAAACTGTTCCCCTGCCTGTGGGTGTGTAGAGACCATAGACTGTATAAAGATATGGACGTAGTATCCGTGACGTCACCCGTAGGTTTCTGAAGACCGTTTTTGAAGCCTAAAGTGGGCGTAGCCGACCGTCGCCATCTTGGCAGCACGTCATTTTGATATCATCTGCATAGTTATGGTAGTATATGATGTTATTCTGTAGAATTTGGTCCAGAGGTAGCATATAGAGATTGAACTGAAACGAGAACTGATCCCTGGGGAATTCCAAATGTCATAGCAACTTTATCAAGTTCAGGATTTCCATTGATGAGAAAGTAACTCCTGCCATTTAAATAAGACCTGAACTAGGACTGAGCAAAGGCAGTAATCGACGTTGGGGCCTAGCTAACAGTCATAAACGGTGCAGTGATTGTTGTTGTTGTCCAGATTGCAGTGCCTTACACCGAACGGCACGGCAATGGCACATGACAGGAACAGTCCGACGAGACCATGCCTAGTTGACATATATAAAGGTTAAATATAGAATGTGTTGTATGTATCCGAATGAATAGTGCAAAGGAGCATTTTTTATTCTTTTTTTGCAAGGTACAGTTTCTAATTTCAAATTGTGTGAAGGAACAATATCTAGCTGTATGCAGTTTGCTAGAGGCAACTTCCTAAGACTCACTGCTGTGGGGAAGAAGCTGTTCTTGTGGCAGGATGTTTTGGTCTTTATAGACCTCAGCCACCTTCCAGAAGGGAGAGTTTTGAATAGTCTGTTACCTGGATCTTTGCTGCCTGCCTCAGTGACCTGACTTTGAACAGTTCTTTGTGGGATGGCAGCTAACATCCAATGGTCCGCACCGCAGGGCAGATGATGCATTGCAGTCTGTATATTTATTTTTCTTGACTGTGGCTACATCGTAAAAGACTGTAATGGACGAGGTCATGATGGACTCAATTATGGCTGTGTAGGCATAAATCATCATGGACGTTGTCAGTTTTTACTTTTTCAGCTGCCGCAGGCAATACAGTGTTTGTTGTGCTTTTTTAGTGAGAGAGGTGATGTTCAGCTGCCACTTAAGACTAGGGATGCACCGAATATTCGGGCACCGAAAATTTTCGGCCGAAAATGGCCCAAAAGGGCATTTTCTGTTTTCGGCCGAAATACTTTTATCACCGAAACAATACGGCCGAAATATGTTGTGATCTATTCGGATCCTCTGCACTTCATCGCGACTGTACTTGATCCGCGTTATAAAGACCATTACTTGGATGCAGAAATAAAGCAGCGCGCACGAGAAATGATCCAGGCGGCGATGGATGCGGAGAACCCGCGTGGAGACGGAGAAATAGCGCACCGAGCAGTAGGGCACGGAGCAGCAGCGCATGGAGATCAGAGCGCAGAAAAAAATACTTGTCTCTCTGCACTAGATGAGGGGCATGCACCCTCGTTGTCTGATATGTTCAGTGAAATCCTGCAAGAAAGTGCCTCACATGGGCGTAGGTATAGAGGGGGAGGCTGGGGACATGTCCCCAACAACATTTTAACATGACTAAATTGTCCCCACTATTATTTTAGCGAACTCCGTTATGAGTTTGTGAAGCGATTTGGGTCAATTCCGACCGCAGAGCCAGGGGGACGGTACTAGAAACGCCGTAATTTGATTGGCTAAAAAACCTAGGGGAGGGGAGTTATCTGACACGCTATAAGTACACAGGAGAGTGACTGAAGACAACGGTAAAGTTACCAGTGCTTTCTGTTAATACATACCCCATATGTTAGAATCTTGCAGTCACAATAAACAGTGGAAATGTTTCCTGTGTATATTTTGCTTATGTAATGTGGCCTATTTGGGATATCCCATTAGTAGGGGCTGAGTAGTGGCACCACCAGGGTCGCTACAATATATTGAATCTGACAAACAGCATTACCATCTAAAAGTTGAACGCCAGGTACTACATAATGATTTTTGTCTGCACATGGATAGGCCTATGCTAGTTTAACTTTAGAGTAGTATAAAAGCAACAGGCTATTGTCTCAACTAAATGCAAAAATAATCACATTATTCTCAGTAAAAGTTCACTTGCCGGAGGGGGGGGGGGAGAGATGTCCCCACCGAAGCTGAGACCAAACCTACGCCCTTGGTGCCTCATATCCATAAATGCAATGGTACTAATAATTGGCATAATTTATTTCGGTGTTTCGGTTTTCGGTCTTGGTTTCCTCTTTTTCGGTTTCGGCCAAGAATTTTCATTTCGGTGCATCCCTACTTAAGACCCTTGGCGATGGTGTTGCCTAGGAAGTGAAAGAGAATCCCTTGTTGACAAGGGAGCCCCCCAGGACAATGGGATGAAGGCCTGGGCTTGTCCTGAAGTCCACTCATCTCCACTGTTTTTTGAGCTGTGAGCTCTAAGTTGTTGAGCCTGGACCAGGACACCTGACGTCGATTTCCCCCCTGTAGATAGTCTCGTCCCCATCAAAGATTAGACCAGTGAGCGTGGTGTCATTTGCAAACTTCAGGAGTTTGACAGAGTGGTGACTAGAGGTGCAGTTGTTGTTGTACAGAGAGAATAGGGGACAGGACATAACCTTGAGGAGAGCCGGTGCTGAAGGTCAGAGTGTCCGCCAGGTGTTTCCCCAACCTCACATGCCGAGGTGTGACAGCACCAGGGGCTCAAAGGAATTCATAACCACAGAGGTCAGGGCAACTGGTCTGTAGTAATTTATAGTAATTTGTAGGGATGCACCGATGCATCGGCTGAACATCGGTAACGGCCGATATTTGCCTCGTTAACTGCCATCGGGAAATAAAAATGACATTCGCCGATGTTTATATGTGTCATGAACGCTGTGCTCAGGATAAACTTTTTTTGGAGAGCTTGCTGGATCAAAAGTGCGCACTTGCTACATATGCTGCAGACTACGACCTCCCGGCCACTCTCAGTGCGCACCAGTGGCAATTAATTGAAAACTTTATAACACTCCTCTCCCCATTTGAACAATTGACGAGAGAAGTTAGCTCATCAGAAGCATCAGCTGCAGATGTCATCCCCTCTGTCACTGTGACAGCCCTGAGACGGCAGTGTTCGACATAACCGATGGCCCGTGGCCAGTAAAAAAGTATGTCAGGCAAGTAGATTGGCTTGTTTATCAGGGCTTGAATTTCGGTGCGGGATTGCGCACAATTTAAACCATTCCCGCAAGGTTACTTTTTATAGTGCGAGATTCCCGCACAAATATATTTGCTTCATCTCAGACCGAGGTAAAGTTGGTTGGATATTCGATATTGGATATTCAACGGATATTCGGAGCCCGAGATCAGGTCCGGTTTTCCCGCAAGCAGCCACCCCAGACAGCAGGTGTCTCCGTGCCAGATCCGTGTCTAAACCCGCAAATCCGCGTTAGTCACCTCCGGGACCCAGACTACAGGTGACTCGGAGCCGGATCCGTGTCTAAACCGGACAATTCACGTTACAGTCACCTCCGGGACCCAGACTACAGGTGACTCGGAGCCGGATCCGTCTTTAAACCGGAAAATCCGAGTTAGTACACTACACCCGGGTGATCGGCCGACAGAAACCTCCGTGTTCTTATAGTTAGGGACCGTCAATAAAGTACAAGAGCCGAAAGACTTGTATGTTTCCGTGACACAAAAGAAGGAATAAATAACAAAAATTAAAAACATCGGCCATCGGCCAAATTGTTATGTTAAACATCGGTATCGGTCCAGAATTTCCCAATCGGTGCATCCCTAGTAATTTGTAGTCTGGGGAGTTGTCGGTTGGGATGGTTGGTTGTGGGTTAGCCGTGGTGATCGGTGACTGTTGGTGGCAGGACACCGCTGAATGGGGTGTGCAGACAGGACTGCTCCTTTGTCTCTCAAATCTGCAGAAAAACTGGTTCAGGTCGTTGGTTCAGGTCATTGCAGATTCACAATAGCCTGGGGTGCTTTGCATTTTCAGTTTATCTGTTTAAAACCCCTCCACTTTTGCTTCACTACTCCACTTATTTTACTTGTTTCAACAGGCTTAGAGAGTTTCACATGTTGCCTGTATAATGGAATTAGGTGGAGCATCATGTGGTCTGAGAGGCCTAGTGCAGCACGGGCCACAGCAAGGTAGGCATTGTTCACAGTAGTGTAATACTGGTCTAGAATATTTGCGTCTCTGGTCGGGATTTTAATAAATTGTTGGTATTTAGGTAGCTCATGGCTTAGGTTACCGTTAGTTATCGTTCTTGGCAACATCAACAGAGAGTCTGGATAAAGCCGTTCAGTCGCCAGTATTTGTTTCCGCTAGCAGCCTTTCAAGCCTCCTTCATGTTACGAAGCGGAGGAATGTACTAACCTACCAGAATGAATGATAAAAATTGCAGTGGCTTGCAGTTAATGAAAAATTATTCCAGTTCAGGAAAAGAGTACAATGAGATGACTGCTATGTCATTTGTCATTATTGTAGAAGGAGATTCCTTGATTTTTCTATTTTCCCCAAAGAGCTGAGTTCCAGTCCGCTCAGAAGAGTTTGAAGCAGGGCAGGCTCACTGCAGAATCTGGTATGAAGTCACTTAGCCACTTTTCTGTGAAACACAAGGCAAAAGAAGATCTCTGTATTTTCCCGACAGCTGCAGTGAGTGTTCGTCCATTTTGTTGCCGGAGCGCATGCTTGCGAGAAATATTTCAGGTAGTCCTTCTTGTCTGGCACGAACGAGCGCTCCAGCCCGCATCCCGAAGCAGAGGGTAGGCGAAGCTTTGACTGTAATGTCCAGTATTTGGGGTTGTCATGAGTGGATGTTATAAGAACTTCAGGGAAATGCTATACCAGACTTTTTTCCTTATCGCCTCTCTTGAAAAATCAAAGGAAAATCACTTTACACTGATTTCATACACATAAACAAACAAACGCGCAGCTTAGAGTCGTTGCTGCCATCGACGGTGCAATTTTGAAAAATAGGAAAAAATTGTAATCAGGTTGTAATTTACAATACTATGCAAGCTAATAAATATATTTAAATAAGTCTTGTATTTATTACCCTGGGCTTTGATTAAGGTATTGTTGGGTATCTGTACCATACCTGTATCGTTTTAAATGCACACGGTACCCATTCCTATTGGCAAGGTGTATTTGCTTAAAAAAGGTTGTTTCATGTATCTTGCACAGTATTACACATTCCAAAGTTTACTCTTTCCCTTTTTGATTTCATTGAGGTTTTATAAGTTTTAGACAATGTTTTTATTATTAATAATAACTTTTTACTCATGATGATTGTAGCCACACTTTTTTTTTACTATTTATTTAACCTTTATTTAACCTGGTAGGCTGATTGAGAACAAATTCTCATTTTCAACAGCGACCTGGCCAAGATCAATTTAAAAACATGCACTACGTCTCTTAGTTATGTTTGTGTCTACTGTATGGACATTTAGCGTCTGCATCAGTTCCTGTGCTATAGATGTATTTTCCACTTGAGCATTTTTATGTGTTCTAAAATGGAATGTTAGGAGCTACTCCTTTTTTCTTGACTGCCGTAAGTTTGCTTATTTTACTTTTGCTCTTTCAGTCACCAGCAAACTGCTATGTTTTAAACTATATATACTGCTAAAAAATACAATGCATTAAATACTTGAAGTTCCAAATCTTTATTGTACATTGTGTAATTTGTTGGACAAAATGACGTAACAACCGTCTATGGAAACCAAAATCACCAATCGATTAAAGGCTGGATTCGAACTGGAATCAAAGTAAACAATTTAAATCACAGGCTGTTCCAACTTGCGAATTTAGTAGTAGTGTGTATAGCCCGGCCCCCCACTTACCTAAATGCACTCTCCCGACAACGTCTTAAATTTTTTCAAACGGGATGCTAAATATTAAATGTTGATATTACAATTTTAATCATTAGTAAGCTGTATATTTGCTTCATTTGTCTTGATGATTTTTTATATATTTTCTGACAACGTTTTCTTTGTCTTTCAGAAAACGGACTACTAAGATCAGCCAGTGGAAGAGAATAGAGACTTCCCGTTTGTGCTGTTGGCGATCTTGTAACACAATGCTTGGCCTTCAGGGAAGCACCATGACCCCAAAGATTTATCGCTGTGTGGCTTGTTCATCCACGTTTACGGGATTGGCATCCTTGTTGGTGCATCAAGCTTCACATGCTGTTCAATATGACAAACCACCATTGACTGAGAAGCGTCCTCCTTGCAGTGACTGTGGTGAAGTGTTTTCTAACAAGGAGCTCCAAGACCGGCACACCTGCAAAGCACAAGCAGAAACCCCAGCTTCCTCTCTCTTTATTTGTGATTGTGGGGATGAGTTCCAGGATTTCAATGAAATGCTGGTGCATAAAAGGTCTCATGTCTCAACACCCCTGCAGCAGACTCAGGAGTCTGATACCAGAGATTTAAACCAGGGAGAAGTCAGTCTAGATGAACCTGCTCAACCCGTTTCCTCTCATCAATCCCAGCATCAATCAATTTTGGATCTTAAATCCCCCTACAATCCCTTAACTCCTGCCACACCATGTTCGCCTCTCCCAAAGGTTAAAAGTGCATTCCTTGTTCCTGAACGTGACAAAAAAGAGGGGTTTACTACTCTGACCAGACATCCAGAGCCAAGCAACATGCTTCCAGACCCAATTGAGCAAGACTTGCAACCTGCTGATATTGACCGCCTTGAAACAAACATTGCTGCACTGGAACCCCCAAAACAATCTGTCCTGGACGAGGCTACTAAGGATACAGACTGTCCTGTCACAAGCAGAGCAGCTGCTGACGATGCAGGTACACCGAAGAATAAGACAATAATGAAGATTGTAGCAAATGCCTACATGAAACGTTTCCAACCTTCTCAACAGTACCCGTTAAGACACAAGAGGCTTGTGATCCCTAAAAAAGAGGTTTTACCTGTAGAGGTGACAGCAGAATCCAAACAGACAGCAGCATCCATCCCAGGGCATTCTGTTGGCCAGTTAAGACACCTGCTTAGCAGGTCTGGTGCAAAAGTAATATCTCGTCCATCTAGCATTAGTGGTATAATTTCTTTAACTCAGACCTTCTGCCCTGTGGTAGTTCTTGAGACCCGCCAAAAACTGGTTGATTCTAGCAATAGTGACACACAGGGGAGCTATCAATGTGGCCGCTGTCGGAGAGTTTTTCAGGACTTGGACAGTTTGACAGTGCATCATTCCTTGCACAGGAAAGAAATTGTGAAGTGTTGTCGTCACTGTAAACAACTTATGATTGGGAAACCACCCCTTCCAGATAACCACATTTGTCCTCTTGCTCCCCATCACCTTACCTCAGTAGGGAGTAGGTTCTCTTCTATTAAAAAAACAACATCATTCTTTAGTCAGAAGGACCGCTCCTTTAAACCACAACAAAGAAGCTTAGGTGCTAAAGGTAGGTCTCCTTACTTTTGTCAAGTGTGCAAGCACAGCTATGCCCGTAGCTATAATCTCAAAGTGCACAAGTGTCAGGGCCCGCCCCGTCCTACTCTGCATGCCACAAACTCCAACTTGTACAAAACCACTACATTGGCAAACTTGAAAGGACGGTATCCTGTTACAAGTATAAATCAGAAGCCCCATGTCTCAAACATTTTTGGTGTGGGCCCTGAAATTACTCAACAGATAAAGGAGGAGGTGATTGCTGCAGATGCAAAGAAGCATCTTCAATTTCCTGATTCGCCATGGCCTGGCTCCCCTAAAAGCTTCGCACCCTTTCGTTCTGAAGTTTCCAAACCGGTACCACCAAAAAGGACTGATTCAGGATCGGAAGTACTAGAACAAGGAGAAGGTTTAGGTGATGGGGACAACACGGCGGGTAGTTCTAAACAAGGAGAGCAAGATGAAGGAGAATGGACAATGCCTTTGGATGATTCTGAGATCGATGTGCTCATTGAGGCAGTAGATGCAGAAGATGATGATGATGATGATGATGATGACGACGACGACGATGTCTTGGTGTTACAAGAACCCATTCCTCTGGGATCTGTCAAGTCCACAAAGGATGGCGTGCCTTATTTCATTAAAGATGGTGTTCGACGTTTTCCTTGCTACAAATGTCGGAAGACATACAGTCGAGGATCCACTTTAAGAAAGCATCAAAGGCTGTGTGGAAATAGAGCATTTTTTCCACAGTCCACCATCCAAGCAGCAGCAGCGCAGAAAGTGAACAAGGCTCAACCCCGATTTGAATGCCTTACCTGTGGCACAAGCTTTAACCGCAAGGATAACCTGCTTGTTCATAGGAAGAAGTGCCAGTTAAAACAAGCCATAGCAAGGAATGATCATGGACATTTACAACAGCGCATATCGGTAGATCAGGCACCAACATCCCCCCGAGCACAAAGTAGTCCACCAAAGAGCCCAACTCAAGTGGACAGTAGGCAGAATTGGGGCATTATGTCGTTGCCTAATGTTCTCCCAAGGAGAGTGACATGCGAGTGCGGCGCAGGCTTCACATCCCCGCGGCTTCTCCTAGAGCATTTGCAAAAACATGCGCAGGAATCTTACACCTGCCCCACATGCGGCGAGACACTAAGTTCCTGGGCAGACTATGAAGTCCACCTACAAGTACACATGCAGCCTCGGCACAAGATGTATGGAGAAATGCAACTGCAGCGATCTCCACCGCTTCTACTGAGGTTTCCACGGCAGCCTTTGCCAAATCAACGACTGGTGCCTCGACAACACACATTGCCAGTGCAGCATCCTCAGGCAAATCAACAACCTTTGCGGAATCCTAGGAATCCGCAGCCTCGCAGTGTGTGCATACGATGCAGCAACACCTTCTGCAGTCGCGGAGCACTGCTCAAGCACCTTTCCATGAATCGGTGCAAAGGTGACAAAGGTGCCGTTTCCGCGAAGGCAAACCACTGTTCCCGCTGCAGCATGGATTTTCCCAATGCCCTGAGCCTCAAGTTTCACCAGCTCAACGGAATGTGCAAGCCTGCGTTCAAGCCCATGCGTTGCCCTGTGTGCGTACGTTGGTTTGGCACAGTGGAGGGACTCCAGAAACACCTGCAAACACACGACCAGCCCAAGGCCAATTCATTCCGCTGCCTCATCTGCCAGCGCCACTATCCCAGTCTTCGCTCACTGAAAGACCACCGTAGAAAGGTACATCGCCTATTGTCGGGAGACACCGCTCCTGTAACACGATGAGTGGGAATCCTATGGGAATTATATCCCAAAAGAACGGATTGGTTTTAGAAAAGCTTGAGCAAGAACGGTTGTTGAGTTTCAATTAGAGCAATTTAATTTTGTCTTGTAACCATATATAATCATTGCTGTACTATACTACTTTGACTGTGTTCATTGTTTAGCAATAGATGTTCCTTAATATCTTAGATTACTCAAACCCACTTTCCTGATCATAGTTGTGAACTCTAGTATTGTGCTGTATAAAGTGGTGTCCTTGTTCCGAACTTAACTTCTCTCCTGCTAGCTACCTTTTTAGAATCAAAGGTGGATGACTCACTGTCATCTCTCACATCCCAGTTAGTGTGCACAACTGTGCCCAACATATCATGCTGTGTAGGAAATTAACTGTTGGCACATGGGGACTTTCATAAGGCTGATGTCATCGTTGTGATCTTATGCAAAACAGGAAAACTACACTGGCGTCATTCTCCATTTGTGATTTGACCTAGTAAATATCTCAAGTGTCGAGTTGCGGATGTTTTAAGTAAAGAAATGTAATAAATGTATAAAGCCAATGTTTGCCACAGTGTACACACTTTGTAAATGTGTTTCCTATTGCAGAGGGATCTGACATGGCCGGTTACAGCATGTCATTGACACTAACATATTTACTAAGGGTTTATTTACATAAAAAAATTACAAAAATTATCTAGACATCAAAAATTACTTGAGACGCTTGATTATTTTGTCGTGTAGACTTGCAGATATTCATTGCTTGAGGTGCCACTTTCCAAGGTAGCGTATGCCACATTTTTGATGGAGCCCTTATGGACTTTTGCGAGTGTGAAGGTAATTCTATCTAAACTGCATGAAGTTTTTTCAAGCCCTTAGAGCAGGGGTGTCAAACTAAATCTGCATGCAGGTCTATGGTTTTTCCTTTAAATAAGTTCCCAGTTCAGACAATAACAACCAGGTGAGGGTAGAACTCAACCAATTAGTGACCTAATTTATCAAGTACAAGGTGAGAGCAAAAACCTGCAGACACTCGGCCCTCCATGGACCCGGTTGGACACCTGTGCCTTAGATGCTGAGAAAATGATCACTGCATAGTACAGATATATTTAGTGAAACCAATTTCAACTGGATACACGTTTAAGGAGATGATCGTACAATCCAGTTCTTCATCCTTCTGCTGCACTTGACATCATGTATGCAACAACGGGAGTTCAGCGTTGAGTGTGACCCAAGCCATTGTGTTAAAATCGCTACTGGTAATGAATACACCATGTTGTTCGGAAAGCGTTTACACATCGGCACAATGTTTCAATTAATATAAGAAAATAAAGTGTGTGCCTGACTAAATACATTTACAGGGCATATTGTGTAAACGCTGTCCATACTAGTTCTTCTCCATGTACCATATATGCATTGTGTGTGTGCTGGGCAGATGTGTACTTCCTGGGATGTTGATTTAAGCAATGCTGCTTTCAAAAATGCTACGGTTACACTAGTTTTGCTCAGACTTAGCTTGGGAAAACATTTCTGTAGTCTGCCATAAGCCAGATTGTTACATTCAATTCTGTTTCAACTTTCCTTATTGTTCATAAGATTTGTCCCTATGTATGCACTGGTGAATTTAAGGGGGGCCATGGGTGATACTGCTATACTGTAACAGACCAGATATAGGAAACGTACATGCGGGAGACTTATTGTGATGTTATTTAAGCGGAAAACTTCTATTTAATTTGTTACGACCAACTCGATGGAAAGTGAAATGTTATTTGATTTCTGGCTTTTGTTTGACGTAATTGTTTTGGCAAGCTAGTGAAATGTACATTTAAGTCCCATCACAACTCCAGAATTTTTAATAAATGAAATTTCAACATATTTTACCTGCTGCCCTCTGGTGGAAATAAGGCAGCATAACCACCAAAAAGTAATATTGAATTACTTTATTAATGTTGACTACTTCATTATCGAAAGCTGTGCTCAAGATGGAATGTTGTGACACTGTGTCTTTGAGGTTTGTAAATGGTTGGCCGCATGCTGAAAATTGGGCAAATGGTACTTCAATATGGTTATTTTTCTAAACCTGCCATCAAAGGGAACAGCATGGACAGCGGGTAAATTATGTTTAATTGTATTTTTCCTTCTGGCTCGTGGAGACTGGGGACTTTTTTCAGAATGAAATCCATGGGTTAGCTATGGTGACAGTCTGATATTTAGGCCCGTTTAACATTTAAATGTCCAATTTATTGTTAATAAAGTGCTATTTTAGGTCGTACAAAAAAATGGAAGGTTTTATATCAATGTAGTAGCTGTCAGTGCATTGTGCAGAAAACAATTGTAAGTGAATATATCTGAGTACTTCCATAAAAAAAGTATAGCAAATAGCATGTAGCGTGTTTGTCCTTGTGTTAATAAAATTATGTTAATACCATATGTGAAAAATGTGAGTTCATTGTACTCAATTAGATGTTCCATGAATAACATCACAGGTAAGTACGTTACAGAATTACCCCATGTAGAGCACTGGTTGTTTTGGGGGGAAATTAAGTTAGTTGCGGGAGGGAAGTGTATACATTACATAATTTTAATGCAAATGTACAAGTGTACATACAGCAGACATAATAATAACACATTTATTAAGCCCAATAATTCAAATTGACATGGTATCTGACAGGCTACTATGACCAGAAAAAGCTACAGCTCGATCATAAATCCCCGCTTATGTAAGAGCATGGTGCTTGCAATGCCAGTATGGTGGGTTCCATTCCGAATAAGAGCATCTGCTAAATAACGGTTATCCACCCGTAATTCCTAGTATACGCATTATATAATGAAGTAAATTATGACAATGCATTTTAATGTTCATGCATTGTGTGGTTCGAATTTATGGAAATTTAATGACACATGTATACCTCAGTTGCTATGTAGTTAAAAATGTACTACATAAATAACATAGTCCTATACCCATACAATATTGTCTTAAGTGGAGGGGAACTGTAAGCAATAACACAAGTCTTTTGACCTTGAAGGGGAGTTTTTCCTAGCCACTATGCATAAACGTTTTGCTTTATCTTGTGTTCTCAATCGCCCTACCTGGGTAAATAAAGGTTGAATACAATTGTTATTATTTAACTCTTATTGCTTGCTCGATGCTGTTTCAGCCTGGGATTCTAAAAGCCCACCAGAAGTGATAACTTTTGATCTAAAAGGGACTTTAAAAAATAAAATTGTTGTTCCATTATTGTCTCAATTCGGCAATTTGTTGGGGATGAGGTATATATGTTTACTATTATTCTACTTTCACAAATGAATACATTTCTAACAATAGTAATTGGTACAATACGTAGTTTTGCAATGGTGTGTAATAGTTGATATTTTTGTCAGAGTCACGTAAATCTTAGTAAAATTGGCTAGAAGTACAAAATAATAAAGAAGTCCGCATCGCTAAAATCTCATAATAGTTTGAGCATGGATGTATTTAAGAGATTTGAGTTTGTATCATCTATGGTTTGTATTGAGTTTGAGTGGGATGTCTGACTTAACCGGTGATTTTACATCATCCGAGCCAACCGGGGGCAGTATCACATTTTATTCTGAAGTTACCCGCGACTTATGGTAACGAAGTAGCTACTAGCTAAAGTTGTATCTCCACATCGTCCTCGCTGTTGTGGACGTAATAAAAACCGATTATAAGGGTTCAAATGTGACTGCATTTGGGTAGGCAAATATATCACGCACCTTTCACATTTAAGATCAATCGCGAAATGAACGTGGACAGCATTGAAGTGGCTCGCTGATGTAAGGTACACTAGTTATTGCTGCTCGCTAGCCAGGCTTTATTAAGCTAGGCTAACATGTCGGACGTAGTTACTGCTGGGTTTTAGGGATGGGTGCCTGAGAAGATGCTCATGACAAACATGTCACAGGCTAGCTACCCTACTCGATATAGTTGTTGACCTTATGTCGTTAACACGCATATTATCGTTTGTTATTATAGTGAATGTGAGTTTGCAACCAGGCGTATGCTTTCTATTGTCGACACCATATTAAAACACGGCTTGTTAGGGCAGTTATTATATTGGCGGTGTGGCTAACGTTAGCTTGTGGTTCCAGAAACAAAGACAGCCTAGAAAACATGTCTGTACTTAATAGGACTCGGTCGTACACAGACTGTCATTATCATTAGACACCGAACCGAAGAAAATTATCCTAAATCCGGGAGAGCTTAGGGGCTTATAGTGGCCAGAAATGGTTAGTATTTCATTTCTAATGTATTGTCTGTAAAAGGTTTAGATGCGCTTTAAGCGGCGGCTGTGTGTGTTAATACAGTCCCTGGGTTATAGTTTTAGGGTCTATGCATATGTTACTATGTGCCAATATAACAAAAATGTGCGTGTGCCTCGTTTTCGCTTAAAAGTTGGCATATACATGTCACATATTTATTCTAATACTTAACTTGGGAATGTGCTCAACTACCCGCCATTTTTACCATGCGTACCCACATCTGCTAGTGTTTGAACTGTTGTATTGCAACGTGGAAAGTAATAACAGCTTAGGTAAAGGGGGTATGATCAAACCGTTATTAAAAGATAGTGACTCATATTCATAAAGTTTTCATCCTTTTAACAGTAGGAATTCTGACAACCGTAAACTGTATTCAAGTTATTTTTCTAATGTATACGTTTTACCATACCTGGAATACAGCTACTAAAATGTTCTTCAATATATTTTCAGTGTATGTAGTAAGTCAAGCAAGTACATGGCCACCTTGATTCACTTTTAAGTGATTCTATTCAGCAAAATGTTCCATGTGTTTCATTAGAGTTTTGTAAAGTGTGTTCTTTAGAGGATAATGAAATACACATTCTGGAAATTATATCTGAAGTTATCAGAATTATTCAGTCTGATTTTCACCAAGTCCTGCTAACATCATTGCTCAACGTGAGATTGTATTGGTAGACATATTACAGTGTTAGTGGGGGGTTATATGCTAATGTAGTCAGTTGTCAGAGCCTATTTCAAGTTATCTGTTAATTTAAATAATTACATATTATGGAAAAACAGCATTTACTTTGAATATAAGAATGTATCCCCTGTTAAAATGACAAGTTTTTGTGATGTGAAAGATTTTACAAAGATAAATCGTGCCAGAACCTTTTCCACCTTTAATGCGACCTATAACGTGAACAATTTGTTTGAAAAACAAACTGAAATCTTTGAGGGGGGAAAATAATAACTGCACAATAACCTGGTTGCATAGGTGTGCACACCCTCTTCTAAGTGGGGATGTGGCTGTGTTCAGAATTAACCAATCACATCCAAAACCCATGTTAAATAGAAGTCATGTCATGGTGGTGGCAGCATTATGCTTTTGGGCAGTTTTTTTTTAACTGGAACTGGGGCCTTAGTAAGAGTGGAGGAAATTATGAACAGTTCCAAATACCAGACAATTTTGGCACAACCTTCAGTCTTCCCTTCTAAAGTTGAAGTTGAAATGGAAGTTCACCTTTCAGCACGACAATGACACAAAACACACATCCAAATTCACAAAAGCACGACTTCACCAGAAGAAGATTAACATTTTGGAATGGCTCAGCCAGAGCTACCTAATTCCAACACAAATTGATTGAAACTTTGTGAGGTGATCTGAAGAGGGAGATGTCCTCGCAATCTGACATATTTGGAGCGTTTTTGCATAGAAGAGTCGGCAGATATTGCCATGTCAAGATGTGCCATGCTAATAGACTCCTACCCAAAAAACGACTGATTGCTGTAATAAAATCAAAACGGTGCTTCAACAAAGTATTAGTTTAAGGGTGTGCACAATTATGCAATATGTTTACTGTTTTAAGTTTTACATTTTTCCCCCTCAACGATTTCAGTTTGTTTTTCAATTGAATTGTTCACGTTATGGGTCACATTAAACGTGGAAAACGTTCTGACTTTGTCTAATTTTTTCACATCACAAAAACCTGGCATTTTAACTGGGATGTGTAGACTTTTTATATCCACAGTAGGATTCAAACCAACAGGTTTATAAATTAAGAATACATTATGTTTATATAGCTGTATGGCTATTTGAGAGCTGTTCTTTGGCTCAAAGAATCACAGAGTAACTGGATATAGCCTTTAGACTTGGTATATTGGCATTATATTACAAACCCCAGAGATTATGAACCGGTTCTCAAGGCCATTAGAGAGGTAAAAAAAACAATGTAATATCTTTGTTATAGAGTCTCATATGTCATGGCTGTCAGCGTTCAGGATAAAACCACCCGATTTACGAGTTTGTAAATGGGCATGACATTACATGTTGTTGTAATTTGTGTTGGTAAAAAGATTGTAACTAAAAATGTGGTATATTCCAAAATAGTGCCGCTAAACAAGGTCTGCTTTGTGTTGTGCCTAAGAACAGCTCTTAGTCATGCTATATTGGCCTCATCACGCACCTTATTGCTTTGATGTATAATAACCAATCAATGCATTTGCTAATGCTACTAATGTTATGTGGCTGAATTAGACAGCACTCAGTTAATGCATGACCACGGTCTTTATAACCTATATTGTTTTTTCGACTTCCTCAGACACTCCAGAAAGACCCTGCTCTACATGAATTATTGCATCCAGGACAAGTCGAAATGCTCCAGCAGGACTTTAACTTCAACTGGGAGCTGGATGATGAAGGACCCCCGTTTTGCTTCAGTTGTGAAATGATCTTTCCAGACCACAAGTCATTCCATGGCCACTCATGTCCCGTGGCGGGTTACATCTGCTCTTGTGGAACAGAGTTCTCCAAATATGTGGATATGTTGAACCATAATGGCTTGCATGAACCAGGCCACACTGTAATGAATTATAACAACGTAAAGAGGCAACAGAATCAGAGAGGGAGAGAGCAGGCTGCCCAGCTGGAATTGAACACGAGTCAGGGAAGTTGGGCTGTGCCTGGATTGTCTGTGAGGCTCTTGGGCCCTAAGAGACAGACCATGACATCTGCATTTGATCCAGGTGCTACAATAACAGATCTCTGGCACCAATTTCAGCCAGTGGTGGTGATCGAGACGCTGCGTACGTTTGGTCGGATAAAACCCTACAGGTGTGCATACTGTGAACTGGGCTTTGCAACGAAAGACTTGCTCATTTGGCATCACAACACTCACATAAGAAACAAAGTCCATGGCTGTCTGCAGTGTGGGGTGCTCCTGCTAAGCAACAATAAGTCCCCTCGGCCTAACCAGCACCGGTGCAGCTCTCTGCAGGCCACTCCTGAAACCAGGTTTACCACTGCCACAGTGCTGAGCAACAGGAAGCAGCCTGCTGTGTATGCTAAGAAGGTCGTCCAGAATCAACCCTGTCCTGACCTGTTCAGTAGTGAGCTCCAACTAGGCATGCATATGCTATCTCAGCAGCCTCAATGGGAAAACCCGGTCCCAGGCAGCTCTGGAAGAAATGACTTGATATGTAGAGTGTGTCAGGACTCCTTCCAAACTGTAAAGCTACTCGAGAGACACCGGTGCACAAAGGCGGCATCCTTTTTTGCACAGAAACTGGGTCCTGCATCTAGCAAACAGTTTAATGGTTATAGAAAATTGGAGGGTAAGAGCCCGTACGCCTTTACTCAAAGGAATGGTGACAAGGAGCTGGCGTTCAACATTCAAACTTCCAGGAAAGTGACTGTATACCACAAGTCCGTAGGTCCAAGTAGGGGCACAGGGATGTCTGTGGTCTCTGCAAAAACCGAACAGGATTCGGATGATGACTGTTTTGTGATTGAAAGCTCATCTACCAAACCTAGTCAACAGGTCTACCAGGCATTAACTTCTTCCCTTCCAGTATTGCAGACATAAACAGTGATGGGGTTAACTAACTATGTGAATCCGCTATATTTGCAGCAGACATGAGCAACTTGTATAGGTCATGATTATGCCTAACTATGGTCTTTGTTTAACTGTTAACCTTTTATTTACTGTACATCTGTCAGTGGCCTGTTATGTGTTGTGTTTGTCACCTGACATTGAAGACTTGGCATATGCAATATATTAACAGGCTGCATGTTTAAAAGACAAGTGTTTTTAAATCCCTTTTTTTTTACACATGATTAGTCGAAAGTGTGGTATAACCAGCTTTGGCCTGGTCGTTTCGGTTATGAAAATAAAGTTATTTCTCCTCTTCGTTGGTTTTATTAAACATCCTCTACGTTTGCTAAAGTAATTTCTTCATTTGATATGGACCAAAAATAGCCATTAACTACAGATTGATGTGCTGTGTTTGCTGAATGCTCATCGTTAGACTTTATTTCTGTCTGAAATACTTTGTTTAATGTGTAGATAGTGTAGATATTTTGTCTCATTGTGAGGGTTTTAGTAATCCATGCACAGGTCAGATAGGTTTTGGAAAAAACAAGAAATAGAATAGATTCATTTTTTCCACGGTTTGTCGCCTGTTGATGAGGTAAGCAGCAGAAACAGCGGCTCCTTTTCCGGCATGCGGTATGTTGAGTATAAAATAATTAATTAAATCACAATACAATGTAGTAACGTTACACTTTAATGTGTCGTCACTTTAGCAAAAGACCAATGTGAGTCTCAATGCATTAATCATACTTAAAACTGGATCTACTTGAAGGCAGTATTTTGTTGATCCTAGGAAACTAGCTCTATAGCATCGCTATCTTTTACTATCAGCATCCGTTTTGCTGGTACTAGCTAGCATTGCTATCTTTTACTAACATTATCATCCGTTTTGTTGGTACTAGCTAGTAGCATTATTATCTTTACTATTAGCATTAGCATCCGTTTTGCTGGTACTAGCTAGTAGCATTGCTATATTTTACTATTAGTATTAGCCTCCGTTTTGCTGGCACTAGCTAGTAGCATTGCTATCTTTGGCTAGTTACATTAGCATCCTTTTTGCTGGTAGTAGCTAGTAGCATCGCTATCTTTAGCATCCGTTTTGCTGGTACTAGCTAGCGTTTATGTTAGCAGGAGCATGGCTTTGTGTTGCTCCGGTACCTGGGTGGGGAAATGGACTGACATTATGGTGAGTAACCGCTAGCTGTTGTCGTACATGAAACAAACACATCTGCAATCATGGCGTGCTTGTTTATTTTGTAATAATTTACATATAACTGAATTTAGCCTATGTTTTTTGACGTTAGCGGCATTTCACATTAGCTAAGGTTAGTTTATCCTTCTGCCTGCAGTGACAACAGAAAGGACGCGGGTTCGCCTCGGATGATTTGAAAATCCCCGTATTAGTCCTTTACTCTTCGAGCGATTTCTTGTTGCGTTCACCCTCAAAATTACCAATTTAATTAAATCCAGGTAAACAACTTGACACATTATAAAACAAGTAACAACAATGTTATTACGTAGAATGTATTCTTGACTGTTGGTTGGAAGTTATTAGTTGTACGGTATTGAAATAGCAAATGAAATAAATAGTAGGCCGCTACAATGTTAAAAAAAATGTTAAAAAGAAGCACATGCGTAGTCTTTGTAAACACAATAGGTAAAACCAATGGTATAATTGTTTTTGTAAAACGGCACTGTCCGTGTCCCAGCTGTGTGGAAGGGTTGCTTTTTGCCATTCGTGCCTTGAGTGTAGTCAGGCCATAACAGAGGAGTACTGGTTCCAAGCTCCTTGCCATTCAGCAACACTATGTTAGGCAGTGTCAGGAAGGCTCCTACAAATGTATTGCCTGGGCCATCTAGAACATGGGCTATTGACAATAGTATTGCATGGGAATATGGTCCATGTACCTGAAGTATGAAACGTACAGGACCATGTAAAGTTTCTTCCCTCCTGAACGAAAAGTCTGCATAATGATTATCACATGCCTACCTGCTATATGCATTTGTGCATATAGCACCAGACTATACACCTTCTATCAGTTTCCTTAGATATATATTTATATCTTTACACTGGGATTTACAAACGGGTTGTGCAGGCCTTAAAGTGTCGGTTTATGTAAGGTATGCCCCCTCCACAGATTGTTCGTAATGTTGTTGATGGATCTATAATTGTAATTCTTTTGCAGCTCCATGTGTAGAAAAGAAACAAGGGTTGCTGACTTCTGCGGAGTTAGTGCAGTCAAACAACAGAAAAAGCGGACTTGCTATGCAACCGGTGTGATGTCTGTAAAAATAGTATAGAAACTAAATGTACTTTAGGTTGGCTACTAATTGTATGCATAACTATTAACCAGTTCTTCGTTTTTTTGCTTTACTGTGAAGGTGCCTGGAGTCGTGAAGTACATCTGAAATCGGTTCCAGAAGTGTTGTATGAACGAATGTTGGTTGATTTCTCTTTGGCTTCCATTGAAAGATTTACATTAGCCTGACATCAGTTCCACATGAGAGTCTGCCTATAAATAGAGGTAAGTACAACCCCAAATGCAATGGAAAACTAACAAAAATAGTCATTTCAAAATTAAAATCATCCTGTACTATATTGAAAAAAACATTATTTGTTTTATTTTGTGAATTGAATTTATTTTTGAATACATACACTCTAAAACTTTAAAATATGATGACTGCAACACACTGCATAATGGTTGGGACAGTCAACTGTTTACCACTATGTAACATCACCCTTGACAGACCAAGACTATGGTTTTTAGACTTGATAACGCTGATAACAGCTTAGATTGGAGAACACGATGGCTGTTTTACCCCAAAAATATTTGAAATGTTGACTCGGACCATCAAGATTGCATCGATTACTTCTGAGATGATTCAGAGCGAGAGAAGGCAGTGGCGCTCCTGGACAGTGTTGATGTATGGCTTCTGCTTTGCATAGTAAAGCCTTCATTTGCATCTCTGGATCCAGCGGCGACTGACATAGGTTTACCAAAGGTTTACATCTGTTGGCAGTTTGGCGAGCCTCCACCCATCCTTGCCCTTAAAGCACTGGGCCCTTTTAGGAGGCTCTTTATATTCTATGATCACACGATTCTCTCATTTGTTTTACTTATTTTTATTGCTGCACGATTAATCGCTTCGCAATCGCAATGTCAGCCCTTTGCAATTATATGACGGCAAAATGTTGCGATTATAAAAAATAAACAAAATAAGTGTGTGTGAAGACAAACTTTCGGAGAACAGTTTGCCGGTTTCCCTTGCAAAAAAAAAAAGATCTGACAGTCTCAGTAAAGGCGTGTTGCGTGTCGCGTGTTGTCTCGTGCCGTGTCGCGTGCGTGGTCACTTGTGTGTGCGCAGCGCGAAAATACCAGAGCGAAGATGGATGCCAAGGAGATCAACACTGATCTGGTACCTAAAAATGTCTCCAATTGTTGATACAATTTATTATAATCGCATATCGCAATATTGACCTCAATATTCACAATTAGAGGTGTGCGATATGACGATATTTAATCGTGGACTATTAAAATGTCTCCACGATTCACTTTTTCGGAGATATCGTAGAATCGCGCTCCAGTGCACGTTCTATTAGATGCAGATCTATGGGTTTTTTTCAACTACGTAACAACATGCAATGCGCGGTGCGCTAGATGTCAGCGTGTTAACACTAGAAGC
The DNA here is from genome assembly GCA_029465975.1 of Dallia pectoralis. Lineage (NCBI taxonomy): Eukaryota > Metazoa > Chordata > Actinopteri > Esociformes > Umbridae > Dallia > Dallia pectoralis. Next base: position 17,842,135 of record CM055738.1, on the reverse strand, counting down.
GCCAACAGCCCACGCCCGCGGGCGTTGCAGTTAGTAATTAAAATAAATATATAATGTTGAAAAGCTACAGCCTCGTCCTTCCATGACTTTTTCTAAATACGTGCATTTTACCTTGTCCCGTTTTCAGAAACTGGACGCGTTTTGGTCTGATCTCGTTTTGGTCTGATCTATATTGGACTCGTTTTGGTCTGGTCTTTATGAAACTGGATCCGTTTTGGTCTGGTCTATTTAAAACTGGACGCGTTTTGGTCTAGTCTACATAAAACTGGACGCGTTTTGGTCCGATCTATATGAAACTGGATATATGTAACCGATTAATTTGCTGCGGTCTCATGTGCACTCATAACATCACTAATGAACACTGAGCGCAGTGCAACCGGTTAGTATGCGTGTCCTGCTCAGGCAGACAAAAGCTGCGAGATATACATAGATAATAGATTGATTGGCTTCGTTGAATTTGAATGAACTAGAAAAAAGAGGTAGGCCTACGTTTATAAAGAAATATATGTTTTACTCAATAAACAGAACGAAAATATAAAACGAAATTGATTAATGTATCTACCGGGTAACAGCAGAATATACCCGACCGTGACCAATATACAAACTGTGTTGTAAAATACATGTTTCATTGTCTACAGTGCCTTAGTTACTGGACTGTAATTACTATAATACATTTTACAAATGTAAATGATCGAATTATACGTTTATGTTTTTATTTCAAGAGTCTGTGTTGCAATATATACGGCCAATCATGCGCGAATCATTTGATTGCGCGTCGCTTGTGATCTAAAATGTTTTAGCATTTATTACATCAAAATAGGACATGCAGTTTGATGGATTTTCATTTATTCGATCTTTAGAAATTTAAAAATCATAGCCTGTGCATTTTAAAATCATGGTTTTAATTTTGTATTGTATGGTTACATAAGACAATAAATAGGCTACATACTATTTTAGTAAAATGTTTTACTTGATAATTCATAATTCATTTAATTCAGGATGATAACACAGTAGATCATCTGATGCTGTAGATGGATGGCAGGTTACACAGTGAATGGATGGTGAAGCTGCGGATGAGAATGGGTGCTTCTTTGCACAATTGCACTTCCATTAAATATACACGTGATTAAAATATGATACTTTAACATTTTTTTCCCTTTTATGTTTTGTTACCTTGTATGGCTATATTTTTTAAATGGAGATATAATGTGCTTGTATTGCGGCTCAGTAATTTGCAAAATAGTCTTAAAAAGCAACATGAAAAAGAATCGTGATAAAATACTTATTTTAACTTGTCATATTGATATTAGTCCTCAATTGCCCCTGTCCCAACTTTTTGTGAACGTGTTGTATGCATCATTTTCAACAAACATTTACCTTTAAAGTACTATGCAGTTGATGAGTAAAACATCAAATACCTTGTCATAACACATTTTTTGTTTATATACAGGGCAAAGTACATTTACAAGTCACCCCACTTGTTTTTTTATTAGCATTTTCCCATTGCAAATAAAAACAAATAGCATTTCCCCAACATTCAGAGTTGAATTTTTATATACATTCCCCACTTACCTATGTTTGTTTTTGGAAACCCAGAGCAGGTGACTGACATGGGCAGTAAAATGTCCTTCCATAGAAGAGTCATTGATAAGGAAACCGAGTCAACGTTATCTGCCCCCGACATCAACCCTCCTGAACCCTTACATGCCCTGACTACGGACAAACAGGTAACTACAATTGAGGCAATGGAGATGCATGTAATGTGTCCCTCTTCAGAATAGTTTCATGTAGACAAACTGTGTATCAAACCTCATAACCATTCTGTGTGTGATATGTGTTACCTTGATTTTAGGTATCTGAGACGATCACCAAAGAAGTAAAAACCTGCCAAAACATGCCCCCTGTGAAAGAGAAAAGACGCAGGAAGAAGAAGAAGAAATGTCAAATTCGAAGCAAGCCGGAGGAAGTAGTGGATGAATCCCGTGAGACAATGGCTCAACCGGGTACCCCTGTTCCGGATGTTTCTGCTGAGTCGGAACAGGTACACACTGACGACATGAGTCTTACGAGAACATCCATGAACTCTAATGCAAGCACAGAGAATGTTAGAACACTTGATACCAGTCATGTCATTGCTCAATGTGAAAGTGGTACCTCAGAAGAACAAAAAATGAGCTGCATTACTAAAGAGCCAGTGGATGGAACAAAGCCAGCTACGGTGGAGGTTGCTCAAAAACGTGGTCCTGGTCGCCCTCGCAAGGCAAAGATTCAGCATACTGACATAAGCCATACAGCGTCCACACAAGAACATGCAACAGCAGAATCCAGCCCTGGGTCGGTGTTTCCTTTGGTGGCAAAAAGGAAAAGGGGACGACCAAAGGGGTCCACCAAGAAAAGACATGGAAAAACCATGGACACTCAGTTAGGGCAACAATCCAATGCAACAGAAGACCACATTCTCTTGAAAAATGAATCCGAAGAGATTGTGTCTAAAACGGCAATCACAGGAAACACTTGTCCTGATGAAGTTCTCGTTAAGCCAAAACGCAAAGTTGGACGGCCACGAAAAAAGACCACCCTTGTGAGGCAAATCGCATTAACTCAAAGAAAGTCATGTTCGATTGCAGCATCTGCCGAAACCTTGCATGTTCTACCTCAACATCAGGAGAGAGAAGTTGAACATTCGCCAGATTCAAAAGGCAGTTACGTATCTGTGTCTCTTAGTCGCGTGGATACACAGAAAGGTGAGAAGTCATGTGGGACTGCTGAAATCATCTCTAATGTGAAGTGTGAAGATACTGAAATAGAGCTGGGTGATTTTAATTCCTTGGCCCAATCCAGTTGTCGTTCTCTTCATTGCCAAACTGACACTGTTATAAAGACTGAGTCTTGTATTGCTAATTGTGCAAGCCCAGACCTAAAAAAGCCACTGAAAGTCAACAATTGCAAAGAAACTAACGAAATGTCTACCCAAAGGCGGTCCCGGTTTATTTTCGGGAAAAAAAAGTACAAGAGAGGAAACAGGAAAAAGTGCATTGATAGACAAAAACGGTTACGGGTGACATCGCGGGAAGAACTGCACACTATGTCAAAACAGAAAGACGTTGCCATGGAAACGGACAGTGGGGAGGCTTCATGGGAATACGAGGGCAATGCAGGACACAGTTTCTCCAGTAAAAGGAAGTTAACAAATGATGGCTGTCCTGATAGTCACCAAAATCCAATCACCTCTGATGGAGACCTGTTAGAAACGATGTCGAATGAATCCACTTGTGAATCCGGTCATTTACAAAATGACGGTTACGCAGGTAAGAAAATTAAAAAGGAGAGAGACGGCGAGTCCGAATATAACCCCAAAAGCGTTTATCCGAAGCGCCGAGGTCGACCAAAGGGGAGAACAAAAGGTACAGGGAAAACGTGCGAGTACTGCAATCGCCATTTTGATTTTGTGTCCGTATATACCGTTCATCTACGCACTCATACAGGCGAAAGGCCCTATAAGTGCATTGACTGTGACCAAGACTTTGCCCAGCTTTCTAACTTAAAAAGTCACATAAAGAAACACAACAAGCGCTGTGGGCGTCTGATGTGTCCGTATTGCAAAATTAGATTTGTCACGTCAAAAGATTTGCTGGCTCATTGTAAGTGGCATTCGCAGAACCTTAACCAGGACTCCGACTCTACCGTCAGTAAGAAGGATCACAGAAGCGACGTCACTCATATTGTCCCTATATCTCGGTCAAAAAGAAGAAAACGGGGATCAGGTGACACACTCAAATGCCACATTTGTGGGAAAGTCTTTCCCTTTTTGTCTGGTCTTCAAATTCATGTACGTAAGCACACTGGAGAAAAACCATATCATTGTAAAGTATGTGGAAAGGCCTTCAGTAACCCTTCGTCAATTCGTATTCATGAAGTGACACACTGGTCTATAAAGCCTTACAGCTGCACACGGTGTGGGAAGTCATTCACCCAGTTCTCGTCTGCAAAAAAACACCACTGCAAGGTTCCTGGGGATAGTATTCACCGACAGGGCCAGAGGAAGCCTTTAATATCTTTTACGTGTCACATATGTGAAGAGAGTTTCGTACAGAGGCGTCAGTATAAAACCCACGTGAAAACCCACGCAGGAGCGAAGCTCTTTCGTTGTTTGCTGTGCGACCAGCTGTTTAGTGTGATATCAGAATTTGAGGAGCACCGCCAATATTGCACGAAGGTTAGGGTGAAGAAGACTGCCCCTGAATCTGAATATAAGATTTGGAGATCTAGGTCCCCTAATGAACAAGTATCATCAAGACTTTCAGAGAAGACCAGTGTCAAGACGAATCCCCCTCCATCAAAGCATTTGCATAAACCAAGAATCAACGTTAATTCACCCATTTCTCATTCACCCGTTAAGAGTCATTCACTGGTCATTCAATCGGTGTTCCCCACAACTCCACACAGTCAGCCAGTTCAGAACCTCAAACAGAGCTCTGCTTCCTCTGCCTCGTTCTTGAGTTCCCAACCTCCCGCACCGCCAACACTAAGCGGTCGCCAGTCCTCACAGACGCCACCCAAAAAAGCCGTTGCGACGTCCCTGCAACCGTTCCGCTCGTGCGTTATACCCTCGCAAAACCTGTCCCCTCTTGTGATGAAGTTAAACAGCCTAGATCGTAAATCTGACCCGAGGAAGTACCTATGTCCACGTTGTGGACGACTTTTCCGACACACGGGGAGACTTCGTGCCCACATGCTGACTCACGTCGGCAGTCAGAGCTACACGTGCGACTGCTGCGGGAAGACCTTGGAAAGCTGGAAGAGCCTGTGGCTTCACCAGCGAGTCCACAGACAGAAACTAGGACGGTTCTCCTGTCCAAAGTGTCAGCAGGGTTTCCGTTTCGTCGGGCCGTACAAGCAACACATCCTGCGAGAACATCCCGAGTATCAGTGGGTTGATGAGAGACCTAAGAAAAGTCCCCGAGCCTATCCATGTGAGGAGTGCAACGCCACCTTCAAGACACTAGATTTGCTTTTCAATCATCAACTTTCCCATTCCTCATCGGGTGACGGCAACATGTTGATACAGGATAACTGCTATGCTAACTCTTCATCATCGACAAATGAACGTGATGTACCTGCTGGTGTCAATGGACTTGAACCGCACATGAACATGGGCGTAAGACAATTCCATCAAACCTACCAGCCTTTTCCACCTCTTCAAGCAAACCACCCACAAACGTCACGTCTTCCCACATCTTTTCTTTCCACTCGTTCGGACGTGGCATATTCACCGTCATCACTTATGTGCGCACGTCCACCAACTCAACACCTAGGTTTCCAAGCAGGCCTCCAGTCATACAACTCCATCCGGCCGATCACAAGCCCTCTGTCCTCACTATACTCGCAGGTGCAGACTATTCCACGTCCTGACCGAAAAGACGGGAATGTAAACCGAAAGCGAATTCGACCAAATAGTAGTGTGAATAAGCGTTCTCCTAGATTAAAGGAAGATAAGGGAACAGCAGAGTGTGTGAATTGTGCCGAGTGTGGTGTTCAGTTTACTGCTGTCTCTGAACTATATGAGCATTATTTGCAACATGCCAGAGGAGAGGTTTAAGGAGTAAAGTTTTTTAAGAAATTAAGCATATACATCTTTATTGTTTAGTAATGATTCCGGTGAACCAATGAACACCTTTTTTTACACTGTAGTTTCTGTTTTGATGTGTTTGAGTGAATATTCTGGTTAATGGAAATTGTAACTGCTTGTTGAAACTAGGTGGGAATAAATACTTTTTCTTGTTATTACTTACACTGATCAAATATTTAAGTCGAGTTTTCAGTGGCTGAAGTCCCATAACATTTCATTTTTAATCAAACATTGTTACCGCTATGTGAAAAATTATTGGTGCTTTTATAAAGTAGAGTAGTGGTTGCAGGTTCATGAGGTCCTCAATGCTTGCCTGTTTTTTTGCAATGGGTGTACATTATCTTACCTTCTCGTTGTTATAGCTGGAATAATCTTTAATGTAATGCTCAACGGATGACAACTGTGTTGTATTTTAGCTAGTGATTAACAACATACTTTAACTGTCATTCATTGAGAAAATTCTAAACCTCATGTTTTGCAAGTAAGTATTTTTTTCTGTAGTTAAATGTTGATTGGTAACTTCTTCTAAATGTTTTCATAGTCATTATGCTAGATTTTGCAAAATATGGTAATTCCCACATGTTTACAGAAAGTGTTGTTGTTTTTTTCTAAAGCAGTTGTTGCTCTATTACTGATGAACCGACAGCTGTTTACATACTATATTACACTTTCCATCTTCATTTGGTCATGAATATCAGGAAAAAATAAAATCCACATTTTAATGTTATGTTTAAGTTTTCTATGTTCTGTATTCTTTTCTGCAGAAAAATACATGTCCCTGGTTACTGTGAAAGTAAAATAGATGTGACTACATTATTATCAAAAAGCCAATATTCTGAAGAATTCAAATTTGTGGTATCTGAAATACAGCAACAGTTATTCAAACTTTTTTGCACTTCATATTTTACTTTCACTGTTTGTCAGCTAGTTTATAAAAGTTGTAAGAATGCAGTGATTTGGGTATTTTTTTAACGCTTTTCTCATTTCATAAATAATTAACGGTATATAGTGTTAGCAGCCAACACAAACATGTTCCAAGAAATGTTGATTTTGTTTGTTGTCCCACTTTTTTGAAGTGAGATTATTGCTTGTGATGTTAGTGATGCCGTTAGACGAGCGCTGCTTTTTAATTTGACTACCAAATGGTTTGAGCCCTCTGTTAACCAATAGAAAACATTGCATTTCAGAACTTTCTGTGCTCCCAAACTAATTTTTGGTTAGTAAAGTAGTGAAAAAAATAGTGCAATTGAATAAGGCAACCTTGTTTGGCATCAACCCGGGACAGTGCTTGAACAATTTGAAAAAGACATTTGTAAAGCTAGAAAATGTTTGGAACAGTAACCAAGCAGACACCCCTTCCTTGTTTTGATAAAAAGCTGCACATTGGACTGGAGACATTGGACCTCTAATATATATATAGACAAAGCTAAATATGCAAGAAATGACCAAACTATGATCACAAAATTATAGTTTTAAACATGTCTTCATGTTGTGATGTCTTTATGTGAATTTATATTGTTTACAATCAATAAAATTAAATAAGGTTATATTTGGGTTCTGGTTTGGTTAGTTGAACATATCTCATTAAGCACCCAATATTTAACTGCTTATTTATATTAATCAAGAGTATATTAATCAAATTCCAATTAAGCATCTAGATTCAAAGGCAATCTTTCACTCTCAAAATATGATGAACTACTGTGATGAATTACAGCTAATTATTTATTCATTTTACATATGAAAGAAGGTGGCATAATCTGATATTGCTGGCATTCCTCGCATATAATTCAAATGCTGTAAAAACATTTGCTTCAAAACTGACACTAGTTGATGTTCTATCCATTTGTATCACTCCCTACGCATGTTGACGTTCTATCCATTTATATCACTCAGTTCGCATATTGACGTTCCATCCATTTATATCACTCCGTACGCATGTTGATGTTCTATCCATTTATATCACTCCGTACGCATGTTGACAATCTATCCATTTATATCACTCCGTATGCATGTTGACGTTCTGTCCATTTATAACACTCCGTACTTATGTTGACGTTCTATCCATTTATAACACAATGTACGCATGTTGACGTTCTATCCATTTATATCACTCCGTATGCATGTTGACGTTCTGTCCATTTATAACACTCCGTACTTATGTTGACGTTCTATCCATTTATAACACAATGTACGCATGTCGACGTTCTATCCATTTATATCACTTTGTACACATGGTGACGTTCTATCCATTTATATCACTCCGTACGCATGTTGACGTTCTATCCATTTATATCACTCCGTACGCATGTTGACGTTCTATCCATTTATCTCACTCTGTACGCATGTTGACGTTCTATCCATTTATATCACTCCGTACGCATCCGTCGCATTCTATCTGCTCCATTTATAACACTGTGCATGTTGACGTTCTGTCCATTTATAACACTCATGTTGACGTTCTATCCATTTATATCACTCCGTACGCATGTTGACGTTCTATCCATTTATAACACTCCGTACGCATGTTGACGTTCTATCCATTTATAACACAATGTACGCATGTTGACGTTCTATCCATTTATAACACAATGTACGCATGTTGACGTTCTATCCATTTATAACACTCCGTACGCATGTTGACGTTCTATCCATTTTTAACACTCCGTACACATGTTGACGTTCTATCCATTTATAACACAATGTACGCATGTTGACGTTCTATCCATTTATAACACTCGTACGCATGTTGACGTTCTATCCATTTTTAACACTCCGTACGCATGTTGACGTTCTATCCATTTATAACACAATGTACGCATGTTGACGTTCTATCCATTTATATCACTTCAAACGCATGTTGACGTTTTATGCTTTTATATCATTCCATACTCATGCAGGTCCTCTACTGTAATAAACTGATATGCCCGATCCCTTCCACCTGTGCATGAAGACGAATAGAATCCTGAAGAACGATGATGGTATCAGCATTTGAGCTTATTAACAACTATTGCCATATTCATGATTACATGGTACTGAATAAGTCAAAAGGTTATCTTGTATGAATGCATTCTGTTTTACCAATTTGTCTTAAACTGAATTGCACAATTGTTTCAGTATTTTACGTGTTCGCTAGGATATCTTTTTTGAGGAGACTAATAATGGATGGACGATTTAGCTGAACATTGTGTTTCGGACATTAACAGGAAGTGAAACCGCAGTTGATAAGTGAGAATTATTCATGGTTTTAAAGATTACAGACACACCGCTTGTTCACTCTATACTCGCACAGAAATGCAGATAGATGTGTTATCTACATAGAAACAACATTGTTAGTTTACATTATGGAACGACCCTCAGCAAGACTGCTACATCTTCTTTTCAATTCTTAGTTTATTATGGGGGGGGTTGGTCACAGTGGTAGAGTGCATGCTTTGTATGTAGGATGTCCTGGGTTCAATCTCCTACAACTGCCCAGGTTGCTGTTGCAAATTAGAATTTGGTGTGTTGCCACTTCCTCGGGTTTATCTAAACAAGTTGCTTCATGAATCGGGAACAAAACCCTTAATAACAGCTACTATTTTCCTTAACATTCACAAAATACACTGTGCAAATTATAACAAATCCTAGATAGTAGTGGTTGGTGAGAAGAGTGGCAGCACACCAACAGGCTGCAGGACAGGTACTGCAGCACCAACTACCTGTGATTGGGGGGTTGCCACCTGTACTGAGGACCTGGCACACATATCAGGCTGCTGGCATCAGTCAGGTGCACGAACAGGCTGCAGGACAAGTACTACAGCACCAACTACCTGTGATTGGGGGGTTGCCACCTGTATTGAAGACCTGGCACACATATCGGGCTGCTGGCATCAGTCAGTTGAATCTGCTGAACCTGACATGGTGCCAGACAAAAGGGGCAGAGCTTTTCTGCTTGATGTGGTAGTTGCACTCAGACCCAATCCCTCGTTTGGATCTCAAGATGTGCTCTCTGGAGACGTGTGCTATTCTCAGATAAATCCCAGTTCTAACTGAACGGGTCAGATGGCATAAAACAGAGATAACAATTTCAAGTCTGTGTCCTGTTACGACCTGGCTGAATGTTGTGACATACATTTGGAGATCTCATGTCAGCTGGTAAGGATTACCAAAATATATATTTTTTAGTAAACATACTTACAGCCGAATAAAGGGTGGGGTGTAAAAATCCATACGCCAGTGGAGTTCGTGGTCGTATGAGATATATACCAGTTTTAAGCTATTAGATGTATATAAGGCAAAAGTTTACATCAAATCAATAAGAAGTGTCTGCCGTGAAAGAAAAAACACATGAACTGAAGCCCAGCTTTAAAAGCCAGCCAATCAGGTCTTTAACAGGTGTTGCCAGTCTTCCCGATGGTCATCCCGGCTCCGCCCACATCTTTCTACAAGGAAACCAAGGACAACTGCAAGCAGAGCGGAAGGGCCATCACAGTCCACAAGGCAATTGGATGTGATCAGATTTTGTGGCCCATTGTTGAGCAATTTATCCACCAACATGTAACGTGTGAAAACAGGGACCTGTGGAGGCAGAAACTCTTCCAGTTCTTCCATCCATTCTTCCAGCATACTCACCTGATTCGTCATCTGCTGTGTGTGCTTGAGATGGTCATGGACCCATGTGGGTGGTTGTGTAGTGCAGTTCCCACCAATGTCCACCAACTTCACACACGCCATTGAAGACGAATTTCCACAGGTCACAAAACAACATCCTGATCACCTCAATACTAAAAACGTGTCAAAAAAATGAAAAGCATGTGTTAAAAAGACGTGTTTTCCACATAATAAATTTCATTTTGTTATTGTTGGATGAGTCCTTAAATATTATTTTTTAATAAGTTCGCCTGTATCATGATTAAACTGGTTCAATTGACCGTTATGTACAGTGGAATCGTGACGTCACTATTAAGCGACGCTCTTTGGTTTGTGTACAATTGCAAGCTTGTTAGAAGGGTTACCTTTAGGACAACTGCATTACATGTGTTTAAGTTTTGTATTGCATATCTCGCGTGGTACTCTTGAGGTGAGTGCAAATAATAAGTTATCCAAGTATTCTCGTTTTTTAAATCAAAGGTAGCTAGTAAATTTAAGGCGCAATTCACTGGCTGATTCGAGCTCTCGTAATATATGTGGAATGCGCAACCATTGCGGATGTGGTGCAGAAAAAATGCGCATCGCTGCGTCAAACCCAATGCTACAATAATTCAGTGTAGTGTAATGGATAATAAACATCACGATCAAGTTGAAGTCGATGTTGTGAATGATTTCATATTTGTATTGTAACTATTTGGTAACATGTAATATTATATTTCTCTTGTAGACTTCCTTCTATTTTACTGATGTTGCTGACGGCCGCTGAATGCAATGGTCAGTTTGTAAAAATCCTTTTGAGTTTAGCTGCACTTTTGCTTACATATGCTATCATAGGTGTTTTTTCGTCAATGTAATGAAAATGAAATGCTCGTTTTTAAAGAGTACATGTGTTGACCAGGTTTTACAGTTGATGAACGTCTGCCCCAGGACTTTAGCTTTATGCCACCTGGTATGCACCTGTTCTTTTATATAAACAAATGGATACAACACTGGATTTTGATCCAAGTATGCCTTTGGAAAAGATGCTCGCCTAACTCTCCTTTTTGTTTATGTTCCACTTAATTGTAGTCTATGAACATGTGCCTTATGCAAGCGCAACTATCACACTAGTTTGCTGTTAGGAAGATATCATTCAAGTCTCCAACAATGGTGTGGTACGACCAGCCATCTATCGCTGTGTGAATGGAACAGTCTGCCGTCCAGTCAGTTGGTCGATCTGTAAACCAGGCCTGACTCATGACTGAGTACTATGAAGAGGGGGGGCTGCTGTATGAGCACTCGCCTCCGATGCACATCAAAGTGGAGTCTCCAGAGGGACACTTTGGGGGTGGCGTCTCAGAGGATGGCTTTCCCAGGGAGGATGAGGATTCTGAGGGTAGCTGTGACCACAGCAGTGGGCGCCCAGGAGATCTCCCCTTCAATGTTGTGGTGGTGCATCCGAACATCATGACCCCGGGCATGTCCTCAGGTGACCTCCTGTCTATTGAACAGAGTAAGCTTTGTTAACAAACATTCATATTTCTTTTGTTTAATATTGATGCTTGAAAATGTGCTTGGGTATGTGTAATAAAATTTTATTTGTTGTATACACAGTGAGCAGATGTAGTCGTAAGTACAGTGAAATGCTTCGTGGCGTAGAATGTGAAACAAACAAATAAAATATTGACCAATGTAATATTGTTCTCTTTTGCATTTCTACTGTTTTACCTCATACAACTCCTAGTAAACGATGATTGACCATCTTTTTCCATGTCTTTCTTCAGACCGAAGTATGTCCTCTTCGTTGGCAGTGGGGGGTGGGGGCAAAAGGAAAAGTCGTTTCAGTGGTGCAGAGTTGGAGGTGCTGGTGTCTGAGGTGACGCAGTGTGAGGGAGAGCTCTTTGGTCCTGCTGGGAGGCTCAGGCGCAGGGAGAGAGAAAGAATATGGGCAGGAATCCTGGAGCGAGTCAATGCGGTGTCCAGAGTGCCTCGCACCCTCCGTGAGGTCAAGAAACGCTGGGACGACTTAAAGAGACGCAATGGGGGCAGGCTGGCCGATGCCAGGCATCGTACCTGCTACCTGCCATCCAGCCGGGGGGCTTCCATGCTGGGACGATCAGCTCAGACAAGCCCCAGGCTTCACCAGGCCAGACAGAAGCAAAGCACTAGAGGGAAGGCCAGTTTCACATGCTTCACTGACACTGAACCAGGTATATAATATTTTCCCCAAACATTATAAAGTTAATAAATTACAACATAATTTCAGTGACCTTGTTAAAGACCAAATTAATTTGACACCGCAATTATTAATAATGCATATCAATTGCTTTTTTACCAACTACTCTTATTGCTGTCTACTGCAGTAGGTGGAGGTGAAGGGTCGGAGAGGGATGGCTTTGAGAAGGAGGAAAATAATGGTGAGCGGGAAGGTGACGTGGGAGATGCAGAATGTGAGGGAGCTGAGAGCAGCATGGAGGAGAAGCTGGGTTTAGGACTGGGACTGGGAATAGGACCTCCCCCTACCTCGGAACGCTGGCTACCTCCCTCTCCTCTCTACAGTGCCCCTTTCCTAAACGGGACCCCCCAGCCTAGTCCCCAGCCCTCACTAGGGGCCCAGCAGGGACCCCTTGAGGCCCCTCCTCACGGTTCGTGGCTGGAGGATGAGCTCCGTGGTGTTGGGGAGGCAGCTTTGCAGCTCGGGGACCGAGTGGAACAGAGTCTTCGAGAGTTTGGTGAGGGATTCAGACGTGATATGAGAACCCTGGTGGCCTCTCAGGAAGCACTGGCAACCAGCCTCCAGCAAAATAACATCCTCTTGCAGAGACTGCTGGGAGTCTTAGAGGCGCAGCAGCAACAAGAACCACCACCACATCATCTTCAACAGCCAGTACAGCCGCGGCAACAGTCAATACCACAGCAACCGTTGCCGCAGCAACCTTCACAGCCTGAACAGCCAATTCAACAGCAGCCAAATCAGCAACTACCACAGCAACTGTCACAAAAGCCAGAGAGTCCAAGTAATCAACCCACTTTAGCAGCCTTCTCTGTACCACCGCCTCCGGATATTCTTGATGGTACCACCCGTCCTGATTTACCCGCAGTCGTTACTAGAACCGTCCAGCGGCCAAAGCCAGGGAGAACTGTTGATCATAGACGAAGAAGACGGCGTTAAACGGCAGAGTAAGCTTTGGATTATGGATGTTATTTATGTTCTCTTGTACAATCTGATTTGAAATAATTGTATTCATCCAATTTTAACCAAAGCTAAAAAGTGATGTTTCTTTCTCACATGTGTAGGTTGCTTTAATAAGCAGTGCTTGCTCTGACCATTAACTAACTGATATTTTACATAAACAAAATACAGCACGGTAATTCAAGGTTCAGTCCTCATCCACATCGATTAGGTTAATGCATTGTTTGGGAATTGTCACAATAGAACTGAGATTTTGTTGTCCAATCTTGTAGATTAGACAATTAGCATTACATTGACAGAAAACACATTGAGGTCTAGTATAGTCTGCAGCCGTTAAACATATGTATACATACACACAATGTTTCTATTATAACAACATAATAGTGAATTACCAGTGAAATGTAAGATACCAATATATATGTACAGCTTTGATTGCTCTTTCGGTTATATGACACATATTGAACATGGATTCTGTGGTCAAACATACACATGCAAGTCATATTCTAAAAAAGAATTAAGTCATATCCCTGTGCTGATAAATCATACATGTTCTATAGAATTGTTTTCCTAAATAGCACTTAGAATTGCATCAGTATGCATTTTGCTTCAGGTTTCCATGATTTTTTTCATGTTTTAATTAATTTATAATGCATTTATTTACAAGTATGATGTACATATGTGCATTATTATCTTGCATGTAGTGTCTGTGTAGACAATAAAATGCAAGATACTCTAAACAAATGAAACCTTTGTGTTTTTTCTCTTCACCATTGCTATACTTTGCTAATAGAGATTAAGGACCAATCTCGGTATTGATTAAACCTAACAAAAGGCAACCCTTTACAGGCAGGCTATTACAGCCCTTCATTACTCAAATGAGTTTTGATGGCGCAGTCAATCATATCTAATTCATACTTTTAACACTTGTTTGAAAACATTTAGTCCGGCAAAATGGTTCAAGAACAAGTTCAAACACAACTCGGGTGTTTTATCTCGCAAAGCAAAAGTTGTAATACTTATTTAGAGAAGCATACAGCATAAAACAGGTTATGTGCTTACTTGTGTTAAATACATATACATTCGGCTCGAAATAATATCTGTTATCTTTTTTCCAATTAAATGCTTTTTAACAAAAATACAAGCTGGTTTGTATTACTGGGTCTGTTATTACTGGGTCTGTTATTACTGGTTCTTAGTTATTACTGGGTCTGTTATTACTGGGTCTGTTATTACTGGGTCTGTTATTACTGGGTCTGTTATTACTGGGTCTGTTATTACTGGGTCTGTTATTACTGGGTCTTAGTCATTACTGGGTCTGTTATTACTGGTTCTTAGTTATTACTGGGTCTGTTATTACTGGGTCTTAGTTATTACTGGGTCTGTTATTACTGGGTCTGTTATTACTGGGTCTTAGTTATTACTGGGTCTGTTATTACTGGGTCTGTTATTACTGGGTCTTAGTCATTACTGGGTCTGTTATTACTGGGTCTTAGTTATTACTGGGTCTGTTATTACTGGGTCTTAGTTATTACTGGGTCTGTTATTACTGGGTCTGTTATTTCTGGGTCTGTCATTACTGGGTTTGTTATTACTGGGTCTTAGTCATTACTGGGTCTGTTATTACTGGGTCTGTTATTACTGGGTCTTAGTTATTACTGGGTCTGTTATTACTGGGTCTGTTATTACTGGGTCTTAGTCATTACTGGGTCTGTTATTACTGGGTCTTAGTTATTACTGGGTCTGTTATTACTGGGTCTTAGTTATTACTGGGTCTGTTATTACTGGGTCTGTTATTACTGGGTCTTAGTCATTACTGGGTCTGTTATTACTGGGTCTTAGTTATTACTGGGTCTGTTATTACTGGGTCTTAGTTATTACTGGGTCTGTTATTACTGGGTCTGTTATTACTGGGTCTGTTATTACTGGGTCTGTTATTTCTGGGTCTGTCATTACTGGGTTTGTTATTACTGGGTCTTAGTCATTACTGGGTCTGTTATTACTGGGTCTTAGTTATTACTGGGTCTTAGTAATTACTGGGTCTGTTATTACTGGGTCTTAGTTATTACTGGGTCTGTTATTACTGGGTCTTAGTTATTACTGGGTCTGTTATTACTGGGTCTGTTATTAATGGGTCTTAGTTATTACAAATAGTAGTGTTGCTGGGCCGGCAAGTACTCGACGTTGCCCTCTAGCGGCCAGAAACGTAACTGTAGCCAGAATCCGTGTAGCTTTCTGCGTTCATCCTGAGGAAGAGAGAGAGAGGTGCTTCATGGGTAAAACATGGCTGCTGTGCGATCACCGGAGAGACACCAGGGCGACCCAAACGATAAACTGGGAGACCCAGGGGATGTGGTACAGAAATGCGAAAATAAATCCGAGTATGAAGTGACAGACCCCGATAACACTGTTGCAGATGGGGAACATACTAGCATGCCTAAGGACTCCACAGAAAATAGAGACTCTATTATCATTGGTACCGAGGGGTTTGCTAGCCAGACCGAAGCTAACATTGACCCTGAAGCTAATGATAGATCAGATATAAACAGTGAGCTCGTAGATGTGACGTCTTCTGAAAGAAAGAGTCCAAATATCGGGATTGTCTACAATAACCAGAAGCCCTTAGATTTTTCTGAGACGGAAGCTGAGGAAGACTGCACAGATGTGAAGGGGAATGGAAATGAAGGTATGTTGATGTTAGCTTAGCTACCTAGCTTTGTGTCTGTCTAATCGCCTGCCATATCAGTACTTTTTAAAACAACTGTGTGCCTTATAGGAAAATAGTCATTTGTGAATTTCAGACTGAAATGTAAGGGCAATTATGTATCTGGAAAATTGCAGGATGCATCATATTTTCTTGAGAAGTGCTCACTTCAGTTGCCAAGATGTCAGTCGCCTTATGTATGTGATTATGCTAGTGTTTTGTTGTTATTGGCCAGCAGTTTTCCCAATACAAGTTTGATCATACAACAGATTACTTCAACCATCTTTACTTATATCTTATTCATTAGTTGAGGTTGAATAGTCTACCAGGGTCTGATCCCATACATGAACTCCTCACAGTGTTTTGCATTTCTGTTCTGTTGTTACAGTGCCCAAAGACACTACTGGCGTAACTCCTGAGGTCCAGCATGATAAGCCAATTGAAGATTTCTCCGAGACCGAAGTTGCGGAAAAAAACACAACCCCTCCGGAGGATGAAATTGACGTGTCGAAAGACACAGGTGAAGGAGGAGAGGGGGCAGAGGAAGAAGAGGATGAGGAAGGAGGTGGCAGCGGCGAGGGCGACGAGGAGCAAGCGGCGAAGAGGAGGAAATGTAGTCTGGAGTGTCAAGACTGTGGGAAACGGTTCACCCGTCGGGAGACATTCAACCTGCATCGTCACGTCCATGCTCACCAGGATGAGCTGGCCTCACTGGCGTGTAAAGAGTGTGGGCTCACCTTCCAGCACCGCAGCAGTCTCATCAAGCATCGCAGTGAGCACCAACAGAAAATGGATCCCATCGCAGAGCAGAAGAGTACAAGTAGTCCACACGAGGTCCACAAGGAGAAGAGAGCGGGCTTTCGGTGTGTCTACTGTATAGCGACTTTCAAATCACTGAGCAAGCTGAGGTTGCACAACTGCCACCATGCGCCGGAGAAGGCGTACCGCTGTCCCCTGTGCCGCAAAGAGTTTCGCATGAAGGTCTCCGTCACCACCCACATGCAGACCCACTCTCTGAGCTCCCATCCATTCCGCTGCCAGGAATGCCACAAAAGCTATTCGGACATCTTCACACTGCGTGACCACCAGAGCTCCCATGCGTCCCTCAAGCCGTACGCGTGCCCAGAGTGTGGCATGGTATTCAGGCATCGCTCTGTCATGGAAGACCATCGTCGGAAGCACGTGGAGGACACGCAAGGCTCCCACCTCTGCAACATCTGTGGGAAGCACTTCAAGTATTCCAGCCTTCTGCAGCAGCACCAATACCTTCACACAGGTCAGAAACCCTTCCGCTGCCCAGACTGTGGCAAGACATTTGCTTTTGCGCAGAACATGAAGGCTCATTGCCGCCAGCATAGACGGCATTCTCACACCTGCGCTATTTGCCCGATCACGTTCTCCGACCAGAGTAGTCTGCAGGCTCACGTCTCGAGCCACCAGACAGCCGGGGGACTTGACAAGGAGAACACAAACCACGGGGTGGAGGCAAGACGTATATTAAACTGTCCACTCTGTCCTCAGACCTTCCCGGTACCGGCTGACCTGAGGGCTCACATGCTGATCCATGAAGCGGAGCACGAGCGGATGGCGAACGGGGCAAGTAAAGACTGGGAAAGAAACAGTTACACCCCCCGCGGCCCCGCCACTTTCTCTGACCAGTCTAATAAGATGGCCCACCTGAAAACTCATGCTTCTGCCCGGTTGGGTGTAGAGAGGACCAGTAACGGGCTTGAAGCGGGCAGAGCCAATGCCTCCAATGTGTCCGGGAAGTGGCACGGAGAAGAGATGAGTAGCAAGCCTTTGAAATGCCCGGACTGCGCGAAGTCATTCCGTCACCGCTCCGTGTTAATGCTGCACATGCGCATTCATTCCAAGGATAAGCCATACCAGTGCAAGGTGTGCAGCAAGTCCTTCAGATTCAGCAGTTACCTGCAGCAGCACATGATCATCCACACCGGGGAGAAGCCGTACAAATGCCCCGACTGCGGCAAGGACTTTGCCTTCCTGCAGAACATGCGGACCCACCAGAGGCTGCACACGCAAAAGCCGTTCCGCTGCACCAAGTGCCGTAAGGGCTACAGCGACGAGAATCAGCTGCAGCGGCATTTGCTGTCGCACACCGGCGAGAAGCCGCACAAGTGCCATCTCTGTGAAAAGAGCTTCGGGCTGGCCTACCTGTTACGGGACCATCTGAACACACACACGGGCGAGAGGCCCCACCGCTGTCCGGAGTGCCACAAGACCTTCCCGTGGCTCAGCAGCCTGCTGGTGCATCAGAAGATCCACGCCCGTAAGCGCCAAGGGTTGAGTCAGCCGTACTCGTTTCCGATGGCGATGAGGATCAGGGGCAGCCGAGGCCGGAAGGGAGGCAGGCTGGCTTCAGGCTGGCCCAGGTGGGGAGGAGTGGGAGGATCGGGCGTGGTTGTGGCCCAACATCCATATCATATCCAAATGGCAAAGAGTCCTGAGTGGCAGAGGAGGCCAGTCCAAGCACCTCCTTCCGTGTTCTCATCCCAGATGGAGACGCTGCAGACGGGGGAGGGGTCTGAGCGACGGCCGTCATCGGTGCAGCAACAGTGGCGGGTGGAAGGCGGAGAATTGAGGCCGGTCCCGCGGTCTAACCAGTCTCAATCGCCTCAGGAGCCTGAAAGACAAACTGCGCCCGTCCAACCACAGCCATCGCCGCAAAGACCACCGGTACCGCAGCAGCTAAAGCCAACGCTAATACAGCAACACGTACAGTTACAACCACAGGCGCATCTACAGCTACAGCCGTCACTGCAGGTTCAGCATCATCTACAGTCTCAGCTGATCCAACAGCAGTTACACTGGCAGCAAACGGGCGGACAGCACCCGTCCCAGCCACATTGGCTGCCAGACAGACAATTGGTCCAGCTCCAGCCAAAGCTGCACTGGCTGCCAGATGGTCTGCCTCGGCCACCCCTTCAACGCCAGCAGAGGGGTTCGGGCACGGCAGAGGCACCCTCAACGCCCAAGCTTGGCCTTAGCGCATCACAGAGTCTAGAGCCCCCTCTTCCACAAGAAAGCGATGGGACTGTGCCCATGTGTAGCGTAACATCCCCAGGTCACGGGCCACAGAACCCCAGCCTATTAGCCGGAAGCGAGCAGGAGGAACACAGGCAACAGCCTAAGCCTGTGCAACTTGACTTTCCCATGTCGCCTACTTTCATGGATGGGGCTACATTTTGGGGTGGTATGACCTCGCCGGCGGTGCCGACATCCCAAAGCTCACCAAACAAGATGGGCCAAGAGCTTCAGCTGCCGAGATGGTCTAGTGTCTCAGTGCCAATGCAGAAAACGGTCAATGACTCATCCGCGTCTAGAAAAGAGGACAGTAGAGCCTGGGACTTTAATGCTCCACTGGTAATGTCCCTTAATGTAAGTTCACCAGCGAAAGATGGGAGTGGGCGTGAGCAGCTGCTGAATACACCCACTACAGTGGCAAGCCCCCCGTCTCATGCAATCACTGGCAGTCCGTGGAATTTCCAAGCATCCCCTGTTATTCCAACGACATTAACCTCTCCAGATAAATCTGTCATTAGCCAAGAGTTAGAGCAGCATCAGCAGAAACCGCTATCCTCCGGCTGGACCAGTGTACCCACGTCCACCCAGAATGTTCCCATCTCTGTTCAGTACGACCCACAGCGCTTCACTCCCGGTGTGGGACCCACTGTGTGGGGTTTCCAGACCACTCCGGTCGGACCACAAACCCTGATAACTGGGCCGATGAAGCCAAGGAATGGACAGGAGCTACTGCAGCCGCCACTGGTTACAGGCACTCAAATTATCATAAACCAGACCGCTCCTTTTTTCTCCCCCTTCCCCCCACTCCCTCCCCTGTTGCCCGGCCCACACCCTCTTCACTCGGTAGCGGTCAGCTCCCTCCCGAGGCCTCAGCACCCAAATATTTTTTTCACCCCGCAGGCGGTAATGAGCGAGAGGCCACACATGTCACAGGCCCTGTCGCTACCTCAGCTAGCCCCACGGACGGAGCCTCACAAACTGGGCCGTTTACCGTTCGCCTCGGACCGCCTTTTGCAGTGCATGATCTGCGGGTGCTCTCTGCCCCGCCAGTTGGACCTGCAGATGCATTACATGCAACACGCACAGGGAGAGATTTGACTCTGGCGAGGAGAACGCGTGTGCCACGTCGACGTGTTTATGTTCTCACGTGTACACTTGTTGTGTAACTGTAGCGGTTCAGATGTGTTTTGTGTCCGTTTTGGACATTGTCCACGTTGTAGATCTTTCTCCACAAGAATATATCGGATGCTCTGGAAAGGTGGACAGCTGGTTAACTTGGTCAAGCACGGTTGTCGGTCTTCTGTGTTCACAGCTTTGCCTTGAACTCGTAAGTAATTCGATATGGCCACTGGATTTCATTAGGCCAGTGAGGTCATTAATACAATGGATTTGTTTTGTATGTCCACTTAAGGATATGCGTTTCTTTCTCTGGATAGTCCTGTTTTTGTTTGTAAGTTTATAACTCACGTATTTCGGTTTCACTTGTATTGCCCACAGGTGGGAGAATATTCATTTTCTCATGGCTACGGGACCGTATGTATGTATGTATGCATGCATGCTACATTTTGTTTCTTGATATAATTATGGAATTACAAATATGTATTAATATTTATCAATAACTTAATACGACAAGTCAAAATGTCTGTCAAACTATTCTTCCGTTGGCTAACTGCACAGGTTTGTACACTCAAAATAATTACAGCATCCAAAAAATGTGCACCAGCGATGTGATAAATACAATTCATGAGTCACAACACATGTTACATGAACAGCACGTGTAATGACATTTAGCTACTGTCATGGCGACCACAACACTAGCCTGAATTATTGCATCCACAGCTGTTTGTACATCTGACACAGACACTTGTCACTAACTCAGATGTTAGGGTTCTGGTCAACCAAAATGCATTTTGGACATGGTTATACTTCTGTTTGCATTCAGCTGACATTCAGTAACATTAAATGATTAATTACTGGCCTATAGTTTACTTGGCATAATATTTTAATTATCGTGATGGACCGTACCGGCTTACTTTTACTCCTGGATGACCTGTATGTTTGTGCCTTTTTTTCAATACACTGCATGTTTTTTCTGCTATGTTATGTGTGTTACAAAAAGTGTCACGTCTCTTATGAATTTGTCATTTGAACGAGTAATTTGTATGGCCTCATTTGTGCAAAAAGTCCATATTTTCATGTTTTGGTGCTAAATTTATTAAATAAGATGCGAGGAGCATAAATTGTATACAGACTTTGTGGAATAGGTTAGTATACAAATTAATGTATTGCAGTAAAATTAATAACTAGAATACTTGTTGGGTTTGTGATATAGCAACATCATGTAATATATTTAACAGTTTCCTACCTCTGTCCATTGGCTGTAGTTTTAAATATGTAAATACCTGGTAATAAAAAAGAATTGGAGAATTTACGTTGTGATTCATGAACAATATTTCAAGTAGAATTGTTAGCAAAACTTCTAGGAACGTTTGTGAAGCAGAAGACTGGACACACTAGACAAGAGTTTGTGTTTTATTTTGTGCATCTCTGCCCCCTAGGGGGAGCTCTGCTCCTGGTGTTTTACACCTGCTGCTTAGGATTTGTATGTACGCGCTTGCGTCAGCCAATGAGAGTGCTGCAGTGTGCTCCGTCTGTCTCTATGAGTCTCAGGACCGGTCTCGCTTCACTGCTTTATCAGTGGAATCGTGCGGCGGGCAGCGACTAGACTTGAGATTCTTCTCTCCTACGCCCCACCGGTGGTGTGTTTTTGTTGTTTCCTTACATTATTAACCCAGTGCTGTGATCCTTAACATCCCTTGTTTATATTTGTTTCCTTAAAACAACCTTAACCCATATATCCTGATAAATTACTTTAATCTTAACTTGAGAACTGTTAAATCAAAGTCGGAACATGTTATATATTTTAGTAGCACATTTTACTGTACCGAAAGTCTAAAAAAAGATATTGCCAGTGACATATTCTATTTTTGGAAGAGAAAAAAGTTTATTTGGCACATTTCATTAAATCCAACAAAAGTGAATGCACACAAATGAGTCATATTTTGGAGTTAAACATAAGGCGAGCCATATATTTTATTCCAACACATTATTGCTAATAGAGAAACATCTATAAGTAGTAGAATTTTGGGGGACAAAACATCATGTTAAAAAGAAATTATATTTCTGATAAAACCACATAGTGGCAATAATCAAACGTTTTCAAAAGTCTTACACAGTTGCAAATTTGCTAGGGAGAGGAAGCATATTTCACCAACTGACTGGAGATGATGGTGAGGGAGGCAAATAATCCAAGGATCACAGTTCCAGTACAACACAGTCTACTGGAAACTTGGGTTCTCACATCTCAAAATCAACATGACGTGCACGTGAACAAGCTCTTAGGATGGGTAACATAAAGGACACCTTTAGTAAGCCCATTCCACAAATTGCATCACCTGAACTTTGTTAGGAGTAATGTAACTGCAGTTGGAATGGTGTGTCGTAGTCCAATGAGACAAACATTTTACTTTTTGGCCATGCACGCCATCGGCATATTTGGAGCCAATAGGGGACTACCTACGATGAAAAGCACCTGATATCCACAGTCAAATGTGATTCTGGACCATTGATAAACTAGTGGTCTAGGCTATTGTTAACATCAATTACATTTTTATTTAACTTTTATTTGACCAGGTAGGCCGATGAAGAACTAATTCTTATTTGCAACAATGCCAAGATAAAGCAGAAACGTGCAAGACAACATACATTTACACAATAAATAAACAGAACACAAGAGTGCAAATAGCAGTGGGACACAAAAAGGCATTTCAGGAACAAGTGGAAAGTCAATATACAGATAATACAGGATGACATAAAAGTAAGACAGTTGAGCTGCATTGATGTCAATAACAACTATATAAAATACAAAGGAGGGTCTATATACAGAATGTAAAAAGGTTAAAGTGTATCAAGCAGGTAGGTCATTAGTGTGTGCAGTTTATATGACTGTGGTTTTGGGAAGAAGAGCATTTGAGCATGCCTGAAAAAATAGAGTAATTCAAGAGTCTAAACACGTATGTCAGCAGTGCAGGTGAGAAAGATTCACTGTGCAAAATGGGCATAAGTGAAAAGAAGTGATGGGTGGAAACCAGACAGTCAAAACATACAGTGGTCGAACAGGAGACATAATAAATTACCTTAAATACAAAGATATTTAGCCCAAACGTCAGTGGCCACGGCAAGGAGATCGAGACTTGAACAATTAAAGAAGACAATAACCCCACACAAATATTAGACTCACAGAAACAAAATGTATGTTTTAAAATTGCTATATCACAGTCTCTGGACTTGAATTCAATAGAAACCCTTTGGTCTGAACTGAAGACAGCAGTCCACAAGTGAAAACCTAAGACTATCAAGTATCATCAAATGATCTGCATGGAAGTGTGGCCCAAGATCCCTCTTAATGTTTGCGTCAACATTTTCAGACTCAGTGATGTTACCCATTTCATGAGAGACATCATACATTTTTAATTGTACGGGCTCCAACATATTGAAACCGATGTTTGAAATAATAACACTATACTACTCATTGAAATGTTTTGGGTCTGTGTTATTATTGTGTTGAAATAGAAGTACAAAGCTCCCTGTTATGTTACAGCCAAAATGATGACTCCTTGTTTGTGTTGTTTATATCTGAAATAACGTTTGCAGAATTTCATTAAAGAGTGTCAATACTTCCTGAGTTGATTGCAGTGCCACTGAGGGCGTCAACCATGTTGTGTCAACTGAGTCGGATTTTCGATTTATTTTTCAACTTATATAACATGATGACTCGATTTCACATGTCCAGTTCGTGTACAGCTGAAAGTCACACCCAGTTGATTATATTGAAACGGGCAACTTCAGTTTCAATGTTCATTGTTGACCACGTTTTCCAAATACGCCCTCTATCCATCTTTACGCGAGGAATTAACCAGAGACTACTGAGGAGAAACGACGACTTGACTGCACCAGATGTGTGCAGAGAAACAAGCGCATGAGGCGCTCTGACTAGCAGTATTCCGCAAAAAGTAGTTTTATTTTTGCATGCATTAGGTCAGAGTCCCCTCGCTGATAACAATTGGGTAAAGATAATATACATAAACAGAAAACATTTGTGCTGGAAACGAGAATCTAAGTTCCAGGGGCCTACTGGATCAAAACAAGCACCACGCCACGGTAGCGATGGAGCCAGCAGCGGAGGATGTTTCAGCTGTTTCGAAAGACGAGGGAACAGAGCAAGATGATTCGGGAAATGTCATCGGGAATTCAAACAACATCAAAAACAGAGACACCTCTGCTATGGTTGACAGTACCGATGGTAAGTGGCACCATTCCACCACAAATAGAAAACCCAGCAGCAAATGCGTTAGCGGTAGCTAATAATGCTACAACATGGTTAATGTTTGCTAACATTAGCATGCTAGGTAGCTGGCTACGGTAGCTGGCTACGGTCGCTGCTGGCTACATATAACAGTTCATTCATATATTATTAAACTAACTAATGAGTTGGTATAATTAACGATTTCGTATTTGTCAGCAAGCCAGGAAACTCGACGTTGGGCCCCATTGTTATGGACAATCTAAGTTTGCTAACTAGGTGTTGCTGATGCCAGGGCAATATTATGGTAATAACAGATGGCTAGCAACCTCTTGGTGGGCAAGTAGAGGTGCGGTGGGGTTGCTTGGGTTACAGCAGGCTAAGGTAAACTGTAAAGATGGATAGAGGACTCGACCTCCTGTATGCGTTTATACACGGATATTCCCATGAAAGTATGGAATGCTATTTGACTTAAATTGCATCCCATGAAAGTATGGAATGCTATTTAAGTCAAAAGTATATAAATTATTATTAAAATGTAGTTCAACACAATGTTTAGACAGTTGAAAGTATTGGGAACACACCAAAAAATGACAAACATGAAGAAATAATTCATAATATTCATGGAAATATTCCTGTATCATTCTTTATTTCCCCTGGAGGCCCCAATCCATTACATTTAAAATAATTATGGAATTAATTCCTAATGTGAGGTGCAGAAAAACTGAATGCTTATCTACTTTCATGGTGACCTCTAAAATTAACTATCCATGAGAATGTGTTTGATAGTTTGTAGTTCTGTATGGCAGCAGAGTGGTAATATATGTTGGTTATTTATGTTGTATTGCTTTAAAAACCAAATGAGTGAAATGCGTAGATCTATGTAATTTCAAAGAGGGCCAGTCTACTGTTTGCCACAGTGAACAATGATGTCTGCTGTAACAATCACCTGTAGAAAAGCGTAAACCACTATGATAAACTGTAATAATAGGTTTTAAAACTGAGGTAGAAGCATTCATATATCAATAATATCGCCATAATCAATAGACTGCATTACATATTACTTTAGAGGGAAAAAAAATCATCCTTACATTTTTTCTTAAGTTTATCTACATGTTTTTTCAAGGTTTTCTCATGTCCATATGTGTTTGTATACAGGGACATATTACATATTAGCACCAACAAGAGTTAACAATCCCCAATTGACCGGCACCTTTTTTTTACAGAATACAACACTAACTTTAAATCACAAAGGGGTCTTTGCAAGACATTAAATCTGACCGTAGCTCCGAGAAGTGCTTGAGCAACCATAGGAGCATTAGCATTTACCATCACATTGGCATAGAGATCGGATCCTTGAGGGACCCCCTTTTATATGTTAAAAAACATTTTGGAAGTATGCTTGGGGTCATTGTCCATTTGGAGGGCTCATTTGTGACCTAGCTTCAACTTCCTGCCTGGACTGATGTCTCTGTGTTGCTTCAATATATCCACATAATGTTCCTATCCACTTATGCTCCACGCTTATCAATAGTCAATATACTCAAACTGTTTTATTTTCGTTTCATCAGACAAGGATATTTCTCAATTTCTTGTGTGCAGTTGCAAACGGTAGTCTGTTTTTTTTGTAGCAGTGGCTTAGTTCTTTCTGACCGGCTTTCAGATTATGTTGATATATGACTCGTCTTACAGTGGATGCAGATACATTTGTACGCGTTGCCTCCCTGTTTCCACAGGGTCGTTGCTGTTGTTCTGGGATTGATATGTGTTTTCTGCACCAAAGTACACACATCTCTAAAAGACAGAATGTGTGTACTTCCTGAGCGTTATGCCGGATTTGGGGTCCCATGTTTTTTTATACTTGCATACTGTGGTTTGTACAGATGAATGTAGTACCTACAGGCATTGGAATTAGCTTTTCTGAGGTTGGCTATTATCATGCAATCTGTGAAAAGGTTGGAAAATTGGTGTTATTGACTCACAGCATTGGTGTTAATGACTCACTCAAGTGTACGTAAACTTAAGACTTCAAATATGTTTCTAGTGATGTAACGATACTCTGAGCCGGTCGAAAATCAGTGACAATTTGTCAAGGTTCAAGTCGGCTTAGATGTTCAACAAACCGCAATTCACTTTTTGAACAGCGGGGCGCTCAAGCTGTATATTTTAACCTGGCTTGACAGGCAGGATAGCAGCTAGCAAGTCGTTGGTCAGTATCAAACATAGTGACAGCAAGTGTAGATGTTGTTATTGAGGATTTTCTATCCTCATTCAAATTGAAGCTGTGTCTGTGTTATGGCTTTCGGAAGACTCAAAACTAAAGCAGTGGGGTGTTAAACGTTTCAGATACTGCACAATATGCTAATATACAGTAATAGCACAACAAACATGATACAGCATACACACCGTGGTTGAGCACGTTTCAAACATTACATCTCCGTTGTAACTGTGCATATTTTATTCAAATGGTCTTCAGAACATTTTTAGGTCTTTAGAACCTGGCCAAGAAGTCTTAAGAACTTTAGAGATGTATCAGATACCTAGAGAGAAATTAATATTATGAACAAATAGTTAGCTGTAGACAATATTTTGGCATCTGGAAAGTATTGTCATATTTTCACCTGTCCTCCTTATCTGTCTCAAACTTTTTATTATTTTCTTTTTATTCTACTAGAAGCAATAAAATTTGAATACAATGTGTAAGACTATACATTTGTATTTACGTTTTTTGACAGGCTTGGTGGTATGCTGCTAAATAAGGAGTGTCATTGAGGCATGTTGCAACACAGTACAATTTCCGACCAGCCATAGTTGCAATAATCTCCTGTGGCAACCGATGGCAACAACGTGCTACGTTATACTCGTAACGCTAGTGCTACGTTATACTCGTAACGCTAGTGCTACGTTATACTCGTAACGCTAGTGCTACGTTATACTCGTAACGCTAGTGCTACGTTATACTCGTAACGCTAGTGCTACGTTATACTCGTAACGCTAGTGCTACGTTATACTCGTAACGCTAGTGCTACGTTATACTCGTAACGCTAGTGCTACGTTATACTCGTAACGCTAGTGCCACGTTATACTCGTAACGCTAGTGCCACGTTATACTCGTAACGCTAGTGCTACGTTATACTCGTAACGCTAGTGCTACGTTATACTCGTAACGCTAGTGCTACGTTATACTCGTAACGCTAGTGCCACGTTATACTCGTAACGCTACCACGTTAACGCTAGTGCCACGTTATACTCGTAACGCTAGTGCCACGTTATACTCGTAACGCTAGTGCCACGTTATACTCGTAACGCTAGTGCCACGTTATACTCGTAACGCTAGTGCCACGTTGCCATTATACTCGTAACGCTAGTGCCACGTTATACTCGTAACGCTAGTGCCACGTTATACTCGTAACGCTAGTGCCACGTTATACTCGTAACGCTAGTGCCACGTTATACTCGTAACGCTAGTGCCACGTTATACTCGTAACGCTAGTGCCACGTTATACTCGTAACGCTAGTGCCACGTTATACTCGTAACGCTAGTGCCACGTTATACTCGTAACGCTAGTGCCACGTTATACTCGTAGCGCTAGTGCCACGTTATACTCGTAGCGCTAGTGCCACGTTATACTCGTAGCGCTAGTGCCACGTTATACTCGTAGCGCTAGTGCCACGTTATACTCGTAGCGCTAGTGCCACGTTATACTCGTAGCGCTAGTGCCACGTTATACTCGTAGCGCTAGTGCCACGTTATACTCGTAGCGCTAGTGCCACGTTATACTCGTAGCGCTAGTGCCACGTTATACTCGTAGCGCTAGTGCCACGTTATACTCGTAGCGCTAGTGCCACGTTATACTCGTAGCGCTAGTGCCACGTTATACTCGTAGCGCTAGTGCCACGTTATACTCGTAGCGCTAGTGCCACGTTATACTCGTAGCGCTAGTGCCACGTTATACTCGTAGCGCTAGTGCCACGTTATACTCGTAGCGCTAGTGCCACGTTATACTCGTAGCGCTAGTGCCACGTTATACTCGTAGCGCTAGTGCCACGTTATACTCGGTGGACTATGCTGTACGTAATATTGCTGTAGTAGTAGGCTAATCTCCAAGGTTTTATAATAATATGATATGGCAATGCCCCTGTAATATTCTTTATGGAAACCGTTATTATTATATATTATTATTTGATCATGCATTCTAAACAGCATTTATATGGTTGAAAGTTACAGTTGGTAATTTTTTTCACTTTAAGGTGAAATCATACACGTCATTATTTTGCAACCCTATGAGTGAAAAGAATACTGACAAACATTTAAATTACATTTTAGAAATAACTAGGTTTAGGTTCAGGCTGGCCTATATTTATACACCTGTGTAGTGGTGGTTGTGGTTGTCTGACAACATACTTTAACAAATGTTTTCTCCAATTCTCAATTTCAATCGATTTGGAATTATTGTATCATTGTAATAAAATAGCCTTCTTGCTTTTTTCTGTTTATTTTACATGAAGGTATATGGTACAGTACTGGCATAATAAACATTCATTTTTACAATTTGTGTGGTTGTTTTTTTTTCCTCTTTTTTTTTTGGAAACAGGAGTCGCCCTGACCTCCCATTTTCCCCTTTCTATTTTTAGGGGATGGGCTTTTCCGCTGTCTGGATTGTGGAGAGTCCTTTGAGGTGGAGTCGACCTACCTGGAGCATCAACTTGAGCACAACCGTCATGGCCCTATAGCCAGCCTGGACTCTGACTCCAAATTGGACGGCTCGCTTGTTTCAGAAAGTGCTGGCCGACGAACACTATGTTGTGCTCTATGTGGGCGACAATTTGACTCGAGGGGTTTTCATCGTCACCAGGTCAAACATCGCAATGATGCCCTCAAGCAGAAAACAAACATTCCTGTTTTACAGTCAACAACTGTGTCCCCGTCAGTGGCCAATCAGAACTTGGGGGTGGTTAAGCAGTATGTCTATGAATGTGATGACTGTGGTAAATCCTATACGTCGATGGGGTCTTTTATAAATCATACACGCTCACACAAGCAAGCTTCGAAGTCAGTATTCCACGAGCTGGCACACCTGAAAAAAAAGTCCTTTGAGTGTCAAACTTGTGGCCGTTGTTATTCTCGTGCTTCAGCGCTTGATGCTCATCGCCGCTGTCATGAGGTTAAACTAATCCCGAAGTCCCGTAAAAGGTGTGCAGAAAAACTCTTGACAACAGAGGAGCCTGTCATTGAAACGGAACAGGACAACAAAGCTTCCAAACAAATTGATGGTTTGGAAAATCAATTTGGATGTTCATGTGGCAAGACGTTTCGTGCGCAGTCCGGCTTGAGAATGCATCAAAGATTTAGCCGGAATGACAAATGTTGTCCTGAAAAGCAAATTAAAAAACCAAAGATATTTGACTGCAGTGTGTGTGAGAAGACCTTCAGTTCTTATGCCGGCATGCTCAGTCATCAACGCTTTCATATGAACCGAGATGGTGATGTTGGCAAAAGGTTCCCCTGTGAGGTGTGTGGCAAGGTATTCACAACACTCACATTTTACTACAAACATCAGCGGTTGGCTCATACTGAAGAAACACCAGTGAAGTCTTTCCTCCACCAGGTTTGCCAGCTCCAGAAGAAATCATTTGAGTGTCAGGAGTGTGGCCTTCGCTTTTCCCGGGCCTCTGCTCTCCAGGCCCATCAGCTTTGCCATTCGGATGTTTTTGGAGTGACTGAAAATGAAGCCCCCAAAAAACCACCCACACTGCCTCACGATAGGCTAAATATGGATTACAAGACTGAGATCGAAACAATTGCTTTAGCGACAATGTTGCGCCCACATGACACGCCACAGACCGCTGTGACAGAAACAGACTTGTGTTTCACCGAAGCTGATGGAGATGCGGAGGCTGATGATGCTGATGATGTTAATGTAGAGGTGATTAGTGTAAGTGCCTCGGATGTGTCTGTAAGGGAAGAAGATGAGTCACTACATGAATTGAACCCTGATCTTGAATTGCTGTGTGAATCGGACCAGGATGAGAAGGAGATGGATGATGTGCTGTGTCCAATTGAGTACATCTCAGGTACACTTCAGTCCAAACCAGAAATTGATCTGAAAATAGTACAAATTGCCTTTCCGCCCTTTGAAACCGAAGGAGCTCAAGAAACTGAGAAGGTTCGGGAACATGCTGCATCCGAAAGATTTAACTGTCCTGAGTGTTTCCGCTGGTTTATTAGTGCTTCATCATTGCACTCTCACAAACTGTGGCACAGAGAAGATGGAAAAGAAAAATGTAAGCCTGAAAAGTATATTTACAAGTGTGATTTTTGTGGGTTTGAGACTACACATCGTAAAACGTACCACAATCACATGCGAAAACATGATGACCGGAAACCTTACAAGAGTGTTTTATACCAGCTTGGGGCACTAAAGAAGAATAGCTTCAAATGTGATGTGTGTGGAAAGTGTTTCTCACGCATGTCTGCTCTGCAATCACACCAGCAACAGCATCCAAAAAGCAAATCTCATCCATGCCCAGATTGTGAGAAGACGTACTCTAATGCCAGAGGTTTGTACAATCACCGCGAAAGCTGCCACACTCCAACACTTACTCAAGAGGACGTACCACACACCGAACGTCAAGGGTTCCGACCAAAGAAGACTCTATTAGGGCCAAAGGTTCATCGTTGTGATATATGTGGCAAGGGCTTTTGGTCTCCTGGTGCTTATGCTCAACATAAGCAGAATAAGTCACTGTGCACAGAGAAGAGTGACCCATCAATTTCCTCGTGTTCCGTCACTGTCCCTCCACGTGTCCGCGGTAAAGTTGCCTGCCCTGTATGCAAAAAGTTGTTTCGTCACCAAGGTATTATGAAATCTCATATGAGGAAACACGAGAATGGGAATCATAAATGTGAAGTTTGCAGCAAGTCTTTTCGCATGTCCGCGAGTCTACTCCGGCACCAAGTTGTACATAATGCGGACATACTCCCACTCCCTAGCAAGTCTTTCCAACATCAGGTAGAACAAGTGCAGAAAAACGCATACAGCTGCCCTGATTGTGGAAAACTGTTTTCACGAGCTAAAGCACTTAAATTCCACATGAAGAACCACGGTTATGAGACCGACTACTCTGCCTCGTCAACCAAATCTGCACTTGAGGAAAATGAGCTGAAGTGTTCAACATGCCTGTCTTATTTTAGCAACAAATCGTCATTGCTCACTCACCAGAAAAAGTGTACTTTAGTCAAGACGCAAACCCACAAGGACATAGCCCAAACTGAAACCAGTCCTAAGGTTAAAAAGTTAAAATTTCCTTCCTGCCCTTCACTTTTCAATAATTTGCAGTCAATGCAGTATCACCCAAAAGATCGTGGCATGTCGAGGGCCACTGAAGCCTTGGTTGTCAAAGGAAAACGTTTAGAAAAAGGCAGAAGCCATATACCACAGTACTTTACAAAATCCAAAAAGTTAAAAAAAAATTATCCTTTTGCTGAAAAGGAAAGTAGTGACCCGAAGGAGGCTGAAGAATCAAAGGCCTTGGAAAATGCC
Source organism: Dallia pectoralis (assembly GCA_029465975.1). NCBI lineage: Eukaryota > Metazoa > Chordata > Actinopteri > Esociformes > Umbridae > Dallia > Dallia pectoralis. The sequence continues at coordinate 17,810,053 of CM055738.1, read as the reverse complement.
GGTACTACTAACACAACTGACTTAAAATACAAATGTAAAGAGTGTGAGAGGAGCTTTGCTGTTGTTGGAGCACTGAATTTCCATAAAAGGATTCATCTTCTGGGTCACAAGTCAAAAGTAAAACCAAAGCGTAACGTGGCTGCGAGCACTATGAAACCGAAGAAGCTCACAAAAGTGAGAAGGGGTGAAGGCCCTTTCTCTTGTCCAGAATGTGGGAGACGTTTCATCTCCAACGCAGCCCTTGGCACTCACAGAAGATGGCACGTTGATAAGAAGTTTGCTGTCTCACTCGTCAAGGAGGTCAAGACAAATTTGGTTAAGCACAAGTCAGTAGATGAGGGACCTTTTCACTGCAACAAATGCGGGAAAGGGTTCTTCTACCTATGTGTTCTCCGACGACACCAGTTGTATTATCTGCCATGCCAGACCAAAGCAGACCAAGAGCCTGCAGCTGATGCCAGCACGGAAGTCGTCCGCAAAACCTCAGATGCCGAACTTGCATGTCCAGAATGCAACAAAGCTTTTGTCAAAGGCTCACTTTTATCGGCACACTATGAAAGTGAGCATAACAAACCCATTCAATCTGTTCTTCAGCCGGGCCAGTCTGTGACCACGTCCGTTAAAGATGCCTCAGAGCAACCAGCCACATCTCACAGCATGTCTGAGGGCGTTCCATCTGAGAAACCAATGCTTAAATTAAAACTTCATTCATGTCCTCATTGTGATATGAGCTTTTTGAAAATTAGAGGCTTACGTGCCCACAAATGGCAGGCCCACACCAAGGGCAAGAAGGTGAAGGGCGACGGCAAGAAGGTGAAGGGCGAGGGCAAGAAGGTGAAGGGCGAGGGCAAGAAGGTGAAGGGCGAGGGCAAGAAGGTGAAGGGCGAGGGCAAGAAGGTGAAGGGCGAGGGCAAGAAGGTGAAGGGCGAGAAGGTGAAGGGCGAGAAGGTGAAGGGCGAGAAGGTGAAGGGCGAGAAGGTGAAGGGCGAGAAGGTGAAGGGCGAGGGCGAGAAGGTGAAGGGCGAGGGCGAGAAGGTGAAGGGCGAGGACGTGGTTGTCATAAACAAAGTGACTGCCAAGAGAAATAAACTTGTCAGTGTGTGCAAAGACTTAAATACAGAAAACAAAAGTAAGGCTTTGAAAACTAAGAAGGCGGTTGGCAGAAGGACGGAGGGTCGACCACGTCTCCCGCCACTAAAATCCATCCCTTGTATTGACTGTGGAAAAATATATAGTTATTCCGGGGCACTCTATAATCACAAGAAAATCTGTGGTGTGTTGAAACAGGAAGTTAAACCAGTAGTTACAGAGGAATCGTCGCCTCCAACCCGCCTCTATGAGCAGACGATCAAATGCCTCTTCAAGTGTGACAAGTGTGGGAAAGCTTTCTCAACCGAGGAGCAATTAGGAGCCCACAAAGACTTGGCGAAGAGCCGACCGTACTCTTGTGCACTGTGCTGTCGTGGATATTGGACTGAGAGTCAGCTGCAACAGCACCTGGCCTGGCACGACGAGGTCCGCCGAGGACTTCCAGCAGAGCTTCGTTACAGACTCCATGCCCGCGTAAGCACAAGGCCGACTAAACTCAGCATGCCAATGTCTGACTTCAAGGAGAAGTCACGCCTCAAGCCAACGCCTACGCCCCACTTCCGGCAACAGAATAGTCACAAGTGCCAGCACTGTGGGAAAGCGTTCCTATCTCCAGGTGCTCTCCAGAAGCATGAGGCTCAGCATGACAGCGACGGCACTTACCGTTGCTCCCTTTGTCCCCAGACCTTCAGTGAAATCCGGGAACTTATTGATCACCATCAAGAATGTATGGGCAATGAGAAAGGGCAGAGAGACCCGTATGCTGCGGTCGCCTTGAGAGGTACGGATGGCCTCGCATGCATTGAATGTGGGAAGTCATTCAGTTGTGAGTTGGAGTTGCACAATCACTACATTGAACATGCCCGTGGAACGTTCTAGATTAGCAATAGGCCTATTAATGGTCAGGTAATATTTGAAAGGGACATTTAACTTGTTCATTCTTATGCACCTTTTCTTGCTTCGGAGTTCATTTCATTGGTCGAATTTGGCTCTGTAGTACTTTTGAAAGTTGAAGTGTTCAAGAGACTTGCGAAGTTTGACTTATATCTGTAGAATTCTGGTAATGGCATTGCAAGTATTTCTATTAAGTGCGTCTACTACTTTATACCCTTCTATATATCATGAGCTTTATTTGAACCACAGAAATATGTCGTACAAAAACTAAATTGTATCTTCTTTTGCTTTACCTATTTACTTTTAGTAACATATACACTTGACTTACTAGTAAGTAAAATTTTCAAGCATTAATGTGTGAGTTGACCTTTTTGTTTTCCTATACCAAAATATTACCACTACCATATTTAACATTCGAAATTGAATGTCTTTCTAATTTCATTACCAAAGTTAGCAATACTAACAGATCATTGTGTTACTTTGCTTTTAGTTTTGTGAGTTGTGGAAACATTAAATATCCATTGTAATAAGTTGGATTAAACAAACTGGTATAGCATGTGTTTGTGGAGTTTTTTTTGTTACAATGTTCCATGTGGTTTTCATTGTTAGTTCATTTGAAATCTTACTGGCAATTTGTTTGTCTTGTTAATATTTTAAGGCTTCAAGCTTTTCAGTGTACCTTTAATCTACAATTGTATTAATGCCGACATGAAAAATGTTTTAGTAAATGCTTTAAATTATAGTGAAATTCTTGAGTGGTTTATTGTGTTGACTTTATTTCTCGTAATGGTTCTGAATGTAAGGTTCTGGGGCCTCATGTATAAACGCTGCGTACGCACAACAGAAGACGAGCGCCGCTCTCTAAGCAATAGTTGGTATTTATAAAAAGCAAACTTGCCAGGAAAATGTGCGGTCCTTCACGCAAACTCTTCGCGCCCAGAAACGAGTGAAATGAGAAATGGATGGATGTGTGTGTGTGTGAAAATGCAGACCATTGTGTAAAATAAATCGAAATATTTCCTGCCATTAATAATATGAAGAATTTACAAAGCCATTCTTACAATTAACTGTCAACACAAACACCAAAAAACCGCAAAAACAAACAAATCAAATATATGAAACAAGATATATATTAAACAAAATATAAAGTCAATTATAAATGAATATATATTTCCAAAAAATAACTCGTATGTTCTGTAATTATATTGTCATGTGCAATTCATCCTCATAAATAATACGGCGAACAGAACAAAATCGTGTATAAAACTGATATTCTTGTTGATGTCTCTGTCTGACTGAGCGGATAGATGGGGAGATATATATATATATATGGGGAGATAGAGAGATCTTTATTGTCCATTGGGGAAAGTGTATTTCATAGTATAGATCTAGTGTTCATGTATATGCCTTTAGTTGGTTTTATTTTAAATGTTTCACCGTGACGCATGTCTTAAGCCTTTTGAAATGTGCAACACTATTTGCGCAGAACTATTTTCCATTTACAATTACATTATTATTATTATTATTACACATGTAAGATGGTTCGTTATAAACATGTCCTCACAATGTGTAATGATGCACAATGCTGATCTTGCGTAGTTAGAAGATATGGCGAATAGAAGGATCCGGAGGGAACGCATATTCAGACAGCAAGAAAACTTTCATAAATCGAAAAAACATTTTCATTCGATCAATGTCCAAATTTGTGTCAAAGCATCAGCAACATTGTGCCACTAAATCAGCCTTTTGGCATTAGATATGCCCACAATGTGCCCTACAAAAAACATGTTCTCCTCTCCTTTTGGCATTATAGATGCCCACACTGTGCCCTACAAAAAACATTTTCTCCTCTCCAACAGAAAACGTCACATTGCGTAACGTTACTTTTCCGGTTTTCCTCCGAGTTTGCCGTGACGTCTCAATCAATTAATATTAATTTATGGCGTTTCTCTGACTATTTATGGGCAAATATGGCCATGGCATGAAGCCGCAAAAGCTGCGCCACATTTAGAGTTCATTGTGATTTATTAACCGAAAACGGCATAAGACGTGCGTGCACACGGTTTAATAAATGCCAATATGTTTGTCCGTACGTACATTCTACGTTTCGTCCGTAGGTCACTTTTGATGCAAATCGTACGCAAAGTTTTATACATGAGGCCCCTGGTCCTACAGTACTAAAACATACAAAAATTGTTACATTATTTTCAAATAATATGAGCTCATTTAGAGTTTGAAGCTTTTTTCACAGTGTGTAGGAGCTTACATGTATGTGCGCCTTAATAAAAATTCCAGGTTGCTTAATATACATGTTTCTACTTTGAGTAAAGAGGGTATATATCTCAAAGATGAAATAATTGCACACATTTTCACACATTTATCTTTACATCGCTGTATTAACCTTATAACCATGGAATTTGTTTCAGTCTTAAAGGCAATTCTTCACTTGAAAGTATTTCATGTTGTATATCGGTATATAAAATATTTGATTGTGTTCTGATCACTCTTGAAGTGCATTTACTGTTTAAGTATGATTCTTCAGTAACATTTGTATGGCGATCATTTTTGATATTCTGGATGTCGATTATTGAAATGAAAAATGTAACAAAGTTCTACATTTTCCTAATTTGTGCTTTATTTTCTCCAGTAAAACTAGCCAGCATGAGGTGTCAGGACTGTGGACAGCAGTTCACTCGTTGGGAAGCCTTCAAGAATCACCTACGCAAGCATGTCCTGGAAGAGGCAATGGCAGAGGAGGAGGAGAGAAAGCAGAGGATCAAGAGAGCCTTGGAGATGAACGCACGCAATGAAAATGTGGCAGGTGCAGCACCTGAGAAAAAGCAGAAAAGGAATGACGATGAGGAAAACAGCGACGTAGATGTAGAAGGTGAGGACGACGAGGAGGAGTTTTTTGATAGTTCCTGGCAGGTTCAACAGTCAGAGATCATCAAAGTTCGTCCACGTGTCGCCATGCTGTCTGAGGAGGAGAAGCCCGTCTTCAGCAACTCCCACCGGGTCTACGCTTGCTCTGTCTGTGGGAAGGTCTACTCCTACCTGGAGTCATTTAGGAACCACCAAAGAACGCATGAAATAGACCAAAAGAAACAACCCGCAGAGAACAAATGCCCCGACTGTGGGAAGGTCTTCACCCGCCCATCCCTTCTGGTGACCCACATGAAGGTGCACAGGCCTCCCGTGCCGATGGAACCGTCGTCTTTAAAATGCGATCAATGTGTCAAAAGCTTCAATTCTTTGCAGACATTTCTAATCCACATGGACCTGCATAAGCAGAAGCCTTTCTGGTGCCTGGCCTGTGCCAAAGGCTTTAGGGACGAAATCTCGCTGGACAAACATCTGCAGGGCCACAATTTGAGGCGCCACAAGTGTGACATCTGTGAGAAGTCCTTCCGTGTGCCCGCTGAGCTCCGTTACCACTACAATACCCACACCGGAGCCAAGCCCTACAAGTGCACACTCTGCAAGAAGAACTTCTCCCAGCTGGGAAACCTCATCACCCATCGGAAGAAGCATGTCGGGGTCTACGTTGGAGCCAGCCAGACTCCACTGGGACTCAGGAACCACATGTATGCTGGAAGGAGGAGGGTGACTGAGATGAAGAGGCTGGTGTTCGCAGATGTAGACGGTGGTGACGAGGCGGAAGTCATTGATATGCGTCAAGAACGACAACCAGGAGAGGATGAGGACGATGAAGAAGAAGAAGGGTATGTTTTGGCATTTGAGAATTTGGGTACGAAAAAATTTAGATTGGAAGATACAGGGTCTGAGTCGAGTTCTGGAGAGTCTGGCTCTGAGAAGGAAGATTTGTGTTCAGAGTCGGGATCATCAACTTCATCAGACTCGACTGGATCTGATTCCTCCGATTCCTCTGATGCTTTTGGATCTGGAGTGGATGACGAGGAGGACAAGGAGGAAGATCAAGAAGAGGTGGCAGTAGAAGCACATGAGGCAGAGCAACAAGAAAGACTTAAGGAATGGGAGTGTTTTGAATGTGGTGCAGGATTTGATCACGAGTCAGAGTTGCACCTGCATTATATGAAACATGCAAGTGGGGAGCTGCCAATATAATATCTGTTTAGGGTAGGGTGGGGAGCTGTCAATATAATATCAGTTTAGGGTAGGGTGGGGAGCTGCCAATATAGTATCTGTTTAGGGTAGGGTGGGGAGCTGCCAATATAATATCTGTTTAGGGTAGGGTGGGGAGCTGCCAATATAATATCTGTTTAGGGTAGGGTGGGGAGCTGCCAATATAATATCAGTTTAGGGTAGGGTGGGGAGCTGCCAATATAATATCTGTTTAGGGTAGGGTGGGGAGCTGCCAATATAATATCAGTTTAGGGTAGGGTGGGGAGCTGTCAATATAATATCTGTTTAGGGTAGGGTGGGGAGCTGCCAATATAATATCAGTTTAGGGTGGGGAGCTGCCAATATAATATCAGTTTAGGGTAGGAGCTGCCAATATAATATCTGTTTAGGGTAGGGTGGGGAGCTGCCAATATAATATCTGTTTAGGGTAGGGTGGGGAGCTGCCAATATAGTATCTGTTTAGGGTAGGGTGGGGAGCTGCCAATATAATATCTGTTTAGGGTAGGAGCTGCCAATATAATATCAGTTTAGGGTAGGAGCTGCCAATATAATATCAGTTTAGGGTAGGGTGGGGAGCTGTCAATATAATATCTGTTTAGGGTAGGGTGGGGAGCTGCCAATATAATATCAGTTTAGGGTGGGAGCTGCCAATATAATATCTGTTTAGGGTAGGGTGGGGAGCTGCCAATATAGTATCTGTTTAGGGTAGGGTGGGAGCTGCCAATATAATATCAGTTTAGGGTAGGAGCTGCCAATATAATATCTGTTTAGGGTAGGGTGGGGAGCTGCCAATATAATATCTGTTTAGGGTAGGGTGGGGAGCTGCCAATATAGTATCTGTTTAGGGTAGGGTGGGGAGCTGCCAATATAATATCTGTTTAGGGTAGGGTGGGGAGCTGCCAATATAATATCTGTTTAGGGTAGGGTGGGGAGCTGCCAATATAATATCTGTTTAGGGTAGGGTGGGGAGCTGCCAATATAATATCTGTTTAGGGTAGGGTGGGGAGCTGCCAATATAATATCAGTTTAGGGTAGGGTGGGGAGCTGCCAATATAATATCTGTTTAGGGTAGGGTGGGGAGCTGCCAATATAATATCTGTTTAGGGCTGGTGGGATAGTTATAGTTTGCGTTGTTCAGTATGTTTGGATGACATCAGAATGAATTAGCCTAATTGTGTCTGATGAACACTGAATACAAATTGTAATATGCCTATTGCCTGACCCTTATTGTTGATCACTGATGACGTGAATGTCAGAATGTTTTGAAGTATAGGTTCAATGGGTTGAAGCTAGTGTCCCGGCTTGACCAGCCATAATGAGATGTGCTTCTTTTGTGCTACTTTTTTCCATTTAGACTTTTCTTACTAATCCAAATAATTTGTTTTGCGCTTTCGTGGTATGCATGAGGTATTTAGTCAAAGTAAATTTAGATTTGTTAAGCTTATAAACCACATTGACATTATTTTTTTTCACCCATTTTTATCCAAAAGTGCATTATTTATGAATTTGGATTCAAAACCTCAAAATAAAGCAGTCAATAAGTTTGTAAGTGCGTCAGGTTTTGGTTTCCATGTTCACTTTCATGCGATCATGTCTATCTGTTTTTATTATGTTTGCTGTTATTATACTGCATCAATACCACACATTTGCAGGGATTTACAATTGAATGTCTGGCAGTTGGCTGTGATGTTATGGTTTGTATAATGTTGAATTACCTGGGTTACCGTTATCATAGTTTTCATTCACGTGGTTACCCTGACAGCGTGCCAGGCAAAACTTTGCTAGTACTGACAATTCACGACATCCTTGCCAAAGCTGAACTTTGGGGATGTGTATATATACCTTACACTGCTGCCAAAAGTGAAGGCATATAAAAGTTCAAACAGCTTCCTGTACATTCGATCAGGGTGGGTCAATAAACCAGTCGTTTGAGAGGTGAAGGACAAGAAATTCTTTATTGTCTAAGCGATGGTGAGTTCTAATTCATCTAAATTACTGTTGGTTCAATGGGTGGCCAGTGTAGCTTAGTGCAGCCAGTATAACACAGCATCTTGTGACATAAATGTACTGGTTAAAAATCGTTTTTACGCAATGTCAGGCACACCACACCAAATATCTTTCTTTGTACTTAAATTGACTAACTACATATGATAAGTTGGACCTAACCTGTAAATAAATGTTTGGTAACAGAGACGAGTGTACTACTAGTTTAACGGCTGCCATTCGATGGCGATCATGCAGGGACACCAAAAAGACTCATAACTTCCACTGGATTTTCCTTTTCGGACGGGAATCTATATAACGACAACCCAGTTTTGTCTCCTCCTCCGTTAGAACATCCAATATAACATCAACTATCTGGCATTTTTAAATATATATGTTGTCTATTAATGTCAGGGAATGGAATAGGAGTTTATTTTGCCCGCCAGGTGGGGTGTATTTATATGCTGTGACGTCATGTGAGAACTAGAAGTAGCCTACTGTAGAAGTTGCTATGCTAGCATGACCATTACATCTAGCAAATTCCAAGAATGATCTCTGGTGTAATAATCTGACTGATACCTATCTGGCTTTTTTTTTGGGGGGGGGCTTTGTTGTTTAGGATTTTTCATTATGTAGATGAATAAAAATATTTTTGTAAACATGAAATTGGTAACTGTTAATAAATGTGATGGAGTTGTCGACTGATATTTTTGTTTACTTACACAGATGTTCGTTCAACAGCCGGGTCCTATGTGTCTGAGTTTGATACCAGCTGTGCCCCCCATTAAAATATATATGCACACAAGTCTAATAGGATTACAATGTGTACTTTAATGATTTAATGTATTCATCTCCTTGGGATTTATTCACTCCATTGAGTATGTTAAGGGAGCAAGGAGTGTGGTAGGCTCTAGGCATACCCAACATTTAGTTTTCTTCATTAACCTTTATTTGATGTAGTCATACCCTAAAAGCGTTGAAGGGTTGAGTGAAAAAGGGCTGGACTGCAATATTTAAACAATATTCTTTCAAAATTCAGGGCATGGCCGTTTTGGGGAGCAGATAAATGTTCAATATTTTTATTCCACTGTCTTTAGTGCATTGAGCTCCAAGTTGTTAAGACTAGTCCAGGACACTAGCCGGTCAATTTCCCCCTGTAGATGGTCTCGTCCCCATCAGAGATGAGACCAATGAGGGTGGTGTCATTGGCGAATTTCAGGAGTTTGACAGAGTGGTGACTGGAGGTGCAGTTGTTGGTGTACAGAGAGAAGAGACAAGGAGACATGACACAACCATGAGGAGAGCCAGTGCTCATGGTCAGACAGTCTGACTCCCCAACCTCACATGCTGCCTCCTGTTGAAGAGAAAGTCTATGATCCATTTACATGTGGACACCAGCACTCCCATGATGGAGAGCTTATCCTGGAGGAGGGCTCTGATTATGGTGATGAAAGCAGAGCTGAAGTCCACAAACAGGATTCTGGCATGGGTTCCAGAAGAGTTAAGATGCTGGAGAATAAAGTGGAGAGCATGTTGATCATGTCATCCACAGACCTGTTGGCTCAGTAGGCAAACTGCAATGGGTCTAGTACTGGACCCACAATGTAATACATGCACCACCATCAAATTATTATAAATGAAATAAGTCGGTTATATAGGTCTGTTTTTACAAACTGAGATGTTTGGGGAATTAAAAAAGTGTTTAGGGCTAAGTTAATAACATATTTCAGTTCTTTCTATCATGCCGTTTACCGAGCAGCCAACTAACTACAAGTCCCATGCTGCCTTTCGGGTTCTGACGTCATCGTCTGCAGTTGGTGATGGCTTTGTCCGTGTAACCAGAAAGACGCGCAGATGATGGGGCAGAAGAATCCAATATAGGTATGGTTATACTTGAACATAGCTCGGTGTAATCATGGGTGCAGTCGGACAGCAATGCGTAGGCGCATTTATGTTTCAAGAAAACGTAGCAGGAAGACAATGTAGCTAGAATATGCTTACGTGGATGCATTTCTATGCTGTACAAGCAAGATAGTATCATCACAATGACAATTGAACAACCGTGGTGCCCATTCGGCTGGTCTCGGGGTTCCTGAACGTTCATATATAGAATTTACCCGTTAGAATGTAGCGTCCATAGAATGAATCACGGTTCTATTTGTGGAATTTCTACAAGCAACGTTCGAATACGCGTCTGCGTGCTTCGAAACATTGATCTGTTGTGTGCAAATTTGTTCCTCATAGTTGCATTGTTAAGTCGGACAATCATTTATTTACTCGGCCGTTTATCTATCGCATGCTTTCTCCCTTGTTTGCTTGTTACCGTGTGCTGTTCTGGCGCAGTGTGTGTACATGGAGGCTATTGTCCGCCATCTTTGAGGGCGTCTTTGTCATTTAAAGGTGTACACCGGTCTCTGACTCCGTCTGCTATTAAAGGGATTGTGGATATTAGCAAAGGTTTAGTTGCGTCAGGCTCCATTGACTGACAGAAAAGTAGTTTGCGTCTGAACAGGGCTCGACATAAACACGTTTCTCGTCTACAATGGCATGTTTATAATCTCTATGGTCTCTTCCTACCACCTTGGTGTTTTAAATTTGTTTGACCCTCACAAAAATGTGTTAGAATAAATTGACCCTGGTAGTGCCACTAAAAATATCACATATTTTTCATTATGTTTAATTACTTTGTTTAGTTTGGGATGGCTGCAGGTTCATTCATATTACATTCTGATAAGATGATTTCTCTGCTTTACACATCACTATTTTTTTTATAAACAATACTTTCTTTTGATTAAAATGCACAACTTTATCCTGGGTTCTAGCCTGTTTTCACATGTGATTGTGTTGAAACGTAATGCAAATTGAATGTTGTGAAAGTGTGTTTGAATTTATCGCTTTCTTCCGCAGGGAATTTCTTTTTACAAACATGGACCAACCTCCAGTAGTAGAGTCAGGAAGCAAGTGTGTCATGCAGAACTTAACTGAGCCTGTAGAGACCAGTGGACAGGCCGTGGTAACCGAGGAAACTGTAGAACATTTAATAGAGACAGGTGACCAGCATCTGGAAGGGACTGTCCCGATGGAGGAGGCTTTACAGTGTGGTTCGGACTCCTCTGCTACAACAGAGATAATACTGGAACTATCCGCTGTTCCGCTAGAGTTTGATGCCCTTGGAGAGGAGACACTAGACCCATCTGAGGATGCACAGGAGAAAACAAATGTGGATGGTGTAGCCTCTGTTGAGAGAAAGAATATCCCCCCCAAAAAAGACAGATTAGATCCACTAAAGATCGACATGTCCAGGCCGCCACCGTGTTTAATGCCTCTCACATGTGAGTATTGAACTTTTTTGATGGTCTGATTGTTGCCATGTGGGTGATTCCAACAGTATAGACGTTGGTGTCGTGTTTTAGTTCAATAATGTAAAATCCAGCAGAATTGATAGCAGCAATAAAATACACACATTTTACAGGAGAATTTCATCGTGACATGCTGTATATTTTTCTTTTCTTTCTTATCTTTTATACTCTGAAAAATCCAAATGGGCAGTAGTTTAACGTAATAACCGTGAACACGGCATGCTGCTTTTAAGTAAATGAAAGCTATATTAGCTTCTTCTTATCCATTAGTTATCAACTGGATGTTCATCGGGCATCCATCTATTATAAACCCAACCTTATAGCAGCTCTTTTCATACATAGCAGTGGAAACCATTCTGCAAATAAAAAACATTGTCAGTATAGCTTCCATTAGCTTCCCTCGTCATCACAACTTATACTTAGGAATGGATGTGAATGTAGAAAAAAACAAGCTTTGTGAGCTCTTTATAAAGGGAATAAATTATTATGGACCAAAAGGTCTAACTTGACTCCCTAATTCTTAGTGGCCAGAATTCACAGATTGTTTGGTTGTTTCTTCACTTAGTCATACTATAACAGACTGGTGACTTACATAAAGGCAGGCAAGTCTTCGGTCCTTTAATCCTGTCTGCCTTCCTCAGCATCCCAGATCTCCCTGCAGTGCCTGGAGTGTTACATCATCTTCAGTGACCACAAGAGCAGAATGCGTCACCTGAAGCAGAGACACCCGGTAGAGTACGAGCAGTGCATGCTGGGGGATTCCCTGTTCGCCTGCTACGTGTGCGACCGCCACTTCACCAACTCCAGTGAACTGATGCTTCACCAGCGCGCACACACGGAGAAGCAGCCATTCAAGTGCCCAATCTGCGGCGACGCCTTCGGGCGCTCCTGCGAGCTCACCCTCCATAAGAAGATCCACTACGGTCGACACGGATACGCCTGCTCGGACTGCGCGAAATTCTTCAAGACCCTCACCTTGCTGAAATATCACCGGCGCACACACACCGGGGAGAGGCCGTATGGGTGCCATTCGTGTGGCAAGAGGTACAGCATGCCCAAGGCTCTGCATAAACACCTGCTGACACACACACCTGAATTAATGGACATGGAGGGTGAAGAGATCACACCAATACCCAAGGCGCAGAAAAAAAAGACTGTCTGTGAGTACTGAAACATATTTGGGAATTCATGTCATGTATCCTTTTTAATAATTTGTGTAGATTGAGTTGAGAACTAACTAAATGTCAGTGATATGCCATACAGCTAGAGACTAAATGTCAGTGATATGCCATACAGCTAGAGACTAAATGTCAGTGATATGCCATACAGCTAGAGAAAAATTGTCAGTGATATGCCATACAGCTAGAGACTAAATGTCAGTGATATGCCATACAGCTAGAGACTAAATGTCAGTGATATGCCATACAGCTAGAGACTAAATGTCAGTGATATGCCACAAAGCTAGAGACTAAATGTCAGTGATATGCCATACAGCTAGAGACTAAATGTCAGTGATATGCCATACAGCTAGAGACTAAATGTCAGTGATATGCCATACAGCTAGAGACTAAATGTTAGTGATATGCCATACAGCTAGAGACTAAATGTCAGTGATATGCCATACAGCTAGAGACTAAATGTCAGTGATATGCCATACAGCTAGAGACTAAATGTCAGTGATATGCCATACAGCTAGAGACTAAATGTCAGTGATATGCCATACAGCTAGATACTAAATGTCAGTGATATGCCATACAGCTAGAGACTAAATGTCAGTGATATGCCATACAGCTAGATACTAAATGTCAGTGATATGCCAGTGATATGCCATGATATGCAGCTAGAGACTAAATGTCAGTGATATGCCATACAGCTAGATACTAAATGTCAGTGATATGCCATACAGCTAGAGACTAAATGTCAGTGATATGCCATACAGCTAGATACTAAATGTCAGTGATATGCCATACAGCTAGAGACTAAATGTCAGTGATATGCCATACAGCTAGATACTAAATGTCAGTGATATGCCATACAGCTAGATACTAAATGTCAGTGATATGCCATACAGCTAGATACTAAATGTCAGTGATATGCCATACAGCTAGATACTAAATGTTAGTGATATGCCATACAGCTAGATACTAAATGTCAGTGATATGCCATACAGCTAGATACTAAATGTCAGTGATATGCCATACAGCTAGAGACTAAATGTTAGTGATATGCCATACAGCTAGAGACTAAATGTCAGTGATATGCCATACAGCTAGAGACTAAATGTCAGTGATATGCCATACAGCTAGAGACTAATGTTGAGCCGTACTTTTACCTTTAAGAAATTGTGTCAAATGACAGCTCGGCTCTAACACATAGATGTCCCCTTCATTTTCTGTGCCTAGGTACCATAGAAGCGAGATGTTACTGTTCCATATGTAACGCACCCTTCAAAACAGTCAAGACCCGGCTGCGCCACATGGAACGCAAGCACAGCTCATTTGTTACAGAACCCAGCACCACCTCTGGCGGCACCACCACTGGCACCATCCCCCCACTAACTCTACAACAGTGTAAGCCGGGCCAGGCCATCATAACCCAGGTAGCCATGGGACAGACAAACTATCTCCAGCAGGTGGACAACATTGACACCGAACAAATCCGTAAACTAATCGAGTCTTTGGGGAACGTGCAGAAGGTGAACCAGGTGGTGATCCTTGGACAGGTGCCGCCACACGGCCAACCCTTTGATCTTCAGCAGCTACAGGGAATTGGAGAGCCAGTACAGCTGCGTTTCACGCAATCACAACTTACCCAGCTCAAACCGGCTGGGGTCGGAGAGACTGAGTCCTTAGAAGTGGAACAGGTGATTCCGCCACAATGCGATTCAGGGGAACAAATTATTACACTGGAACCTGTGTTCTCAAATGACCCAATGGAGGGTTCTTTACATGCACAAACGCAGGAAGACACAAACACTTTGTCAACAGAGCAGAATCAAATGCATGTAGATCTGATTCAGCCGCAGTTACTTGTACAGACAGGTCTGCCCGTTGATTTGGAGAACGCTATGATTCAGACCGAACAGATGACGGTTCAGAGTGAATCAATTGAGCTGGGCCAAACACCTGAACAATGTCAAACGGTTGTATTTGAACTTACCCCCTCACTTATACCGACTCTAGAGTTGGAACAGACACAAACTGACCAAGAGGGACACGTATCCGCTTCTTCACTGCCAACGTTTGAATCTGAGCCAACTGCTGAGCACGATGAAACAGCAAAGGGAGGAGATGTGTGCGCCCCGCCACTCATTACTGCAGCTGAGTTAGAGATGCCACAAGCTGATCAAAATGAGCTTCTAAGTGTTGATACCAATAAGGAAGTAGAGTCTCCACAAACTCCTCCAGGACAATTGGACACAAGCCGAGTCGGAGGGGCATCCGCACAGAACAAGTCATTACAGGTGAATCACGGAGAGTCTCTTAGGGAGGAAGAACCGACACTCTCGCGAGAAACCGTGGAGGAACCGCTTCTAGGAGACGGGGAGAATAAGAAGCAGCGTGTTCTGCAGGCGTCTTGTGAAGGAAAGGAACTGTCAGCGTCCAACGCCGGGAATGGAAGGAAGGATGAGTTTGCATCTGACAACTTGTATGACGACGGAGAAGTGCCACCACACACTCGGATAACGCAAGCAGTCCTCCCAACTTCAGAGACAAAAAGGCTTACACTGAGTTCACAACTACCTGTGCATTTGATGTCAGTACAAGAATTTGTTAAAGTAAGGAAGAGAAAGCAGTCTAATAACTCTACCATGCAAGGAAATATGCAACAACCGAAGGTTGAGCTGAAAGCAAAGCCTACCAAAGAGCCAAAAGCAAAGAATGCTCGTCTAGTTGTGAAGTTTAGCCCTAAAGAGAAAAAGAAGAAGCCTTCACAGATATCTAAGTTGCCTTTGAAGGAAGACCTCATACAAGTCGCGGGCCAAACACCTGTCAAAACTCAACCCAAAAAAGTGCCCTTAAAACAAAAGGCTTGTAAAGAAAAAAAGAAACCAAACTCTATTTGTAAGTCAAAATCCCCCTCTGTATTGTGTGACTCACAAGTGCAGCAGGTCCTGCCGTTAGAAGAGCAGGTGCCGCAAGTGAAGCAGGGGAAGAAGAAAGTAAAAAGGAAAAAAGACGTGACCTGTGAGACTCTGGATCAGATTATCCAGCAGGAATTAATGGCGCCACCCAAGGCCAAAAAGAAGAAGCAGCAGAAGGTAACTCAGGTCACACAGGACCAACCGAAGAAATTTAAAGACAAAAAGCTGTCAAAAAGTGTGAGAAAGAGAATCAAACAGAGTATGAAAACAAGCCCATTATCAGAATCGGAAACGGTTGTGCCGTGTTGTTTCACAACAAACAGTTCATTTGCTCAGGCCTGTGGCTGCAACGATTTATCAGAACTTACGCCGAACTCCCAAATAGAGCAACAGTCCCTACTCTTACTGAAGGGTCACAAACAGCCCCAGTTGAAAGTTTACAAATTAGATACCTCAAAAGCCCCCCAGGGGCAGACAGAGGAGGCCTCACCAAGTGAACCCCGAACAGATCCCGAGCCAGACCAAGCTACGGCACCCATCCACAAGAATAAAGGGCCGAAATGTAAACAACTCAAATTGCTAACTGCTGGAGGGAGAAGGAAGGTAGGGAGGCCCAAAAAGAAGCAAATGGAACTCTCTATTCTGGCTCCTTTAAAGAGTACCTCTTGTGCATCTGACACATCGCCATCCAAGCCCAAGACCTACAGGAAACGTAAAGCCCCAAAAGTGGAAACTGAGGGGATAATCAGTGGCTTTCATCCCCAACGAGCACTCGAGTGTAAAGACTGTGGGGAGAAGTTCACAGATGTCTCATCACTCCAGCAGCACAAGGTAGCCTTGCATACAGTAGAGAGTCCAGGTCTCACATACACTAATGGCAACATCTTTGAAGGCGTTATGAGGTCAGATCTAGGCCAACCTCCACTAAAAGTGACTGAGGAGGTAAATGAAAACTCATCAGGTCAAAAAGCATTTGATATGCAGGTAGTGTCTGACTGGGAGGGTGAGGTTGATGTGAGAGATGTAGGTTTGGGAGATGTAGGTTTGGGAGATGTGGGGGAGCGAGTGGCTTTCCCAGCATTAAACACTTCCCCCTCTCTGCCTCTGGCGGTGGCTCCTGAAGGTGATCAACCGGAGGCCACGGAGAAGAACATAGATACAACCACAGATGGTATGGAATCATGTTTTCTTCTGGCTCCAAATTCAACTCCATCTGACTCCGAATCACCAGATAAATGTTCTTACTTGTCCAAATCTGTACAAACCCTATTGTCCGAGAGGAGTTCTTCTCACCTCACACCCGTTGTCCCACTGCACAGCTCTTCAAAAGCAGAGAACACTAAGACGGAGAGTGAGTGCAATATGAATGAAACACCTGGTGCTCCCAAACCTACGGCGTCGTCTTCTGAGCACCCAGAGCCGACTGAGGATGAAATCAAAAAGGAGTTACTCCTTGAGGTGGATTTGGTCACTGTTGGTGATGTGGAAGAGCCTCGTGAAGAACGTTCCCAAAATGACCAATCCAGCCTTCAAGAACCTAACCGAAATCTTGGTCTCGCTGCACATGCTCAGATTGAAAATGTTAATATAACTGAAAAAAACCTAAATGAACAAAGCGAATGCTGCCCCTCGGACCAGCCGGACATTAAGCAAGAAGAGGAGGAGATTCTGGTGCAGACAAGAGATGTACAAAAAAGAGGAGTGGGAAGAAAGACCATACACAGGGGCAGGAGAAAAGGAGTTGGACATGGAAAAAAAGGTTTTGCAACAAGGAAAACTCACGGAGACGGCATGAAGGAAATTGAACCAGGGAAAGAAAGTGGGGAGTGTCGGGTAGTTTTCCAGCAGTATTCACTCACTGACGATACCGAAATTAAAGACGAGGCAGAGTTCACTAATCTTCATCCTGCTCCGTCGTCTCTCAGTTCAGAGAGTGAGGTGCGATCTAGCTCTGATCAACACACGACAACCGCTCCAGATCCGTCCGCATCCGGTATCCCATCGCTTGAGGAGTCCTCTGAGGACCAGGTGGTTTTTGAGCTAGAATCAGTCACCACCAGTGTGGTGGAGGTTGTGAAGACTGAAGATGGGATGGTAACGGAGAGAGTAGACACTGATCAACAGGACCGAGACACTGGCCAGTCCCCCGGCATCATCCTGGAGAGGTTCCTAACGTCAAGGCAGAGAGAGGCTACTGCAGGAGGGAATGACGTGACGGACTTCGGAGGTCAGGATGTCAAGTTGGAGAACACCCCCGATTCAGTTTCTGTGGCACAAACCTCTCAAGCTACGTACAGAATGGAACAGAGGGGGGTCAGGATGTATTTGTTTGAGCAGGAAAGCTCCCTGGTTTTAAATGACCCAGAGGTTAGTCAAGATAATACGCAGACCCAATTAAATGTGGACCAGAGCAACGCCAGGCAGTGCATATTTTACCCTGTGAAGGAAGAGCCTTCTCAGGGTGAACGTGATATGCCAGCGCCGGTGGTGCCTGGTGAGGCCAAATTCAATCATCCAGTGGACGTGGATCTACCCGGGACCCATCCTGTACAAGAGTGTGAGGTTAAGGGACAGAGAGCAGTGGATTCTGGGGTTGAGATCTCTGAATATGGAGAAGGTAAATAACTTACTAAACATGACTTATGTTGTGGCCGTGCACGTTGTTAGTTTTCACAAGCAGTGGCCGTAATATCCACTGACAGACATGCTAAATGCTCTTTATCGTTTCCAGGTGATTCGGGCGTTGAGCAGCAGGAAACTGAGGAGCTTGTTGATTTCCTACTCCAGACTTCTGATGAAGAATCTGAGATTGTTGACTGTTCCGACTGGCAGCCTGAGTCGGAGGCTGTAGTTATGGCGAGTTACCATGACTCCCAAAACCCTACGCCATCGCATTCAAATGACTTAACAAACAAGTAAGTATTGCAGTTTGACTTTGAATAAATGTACTGTTAAATGGATACTTCATTGCACGAGGCCTTGTATGCCTGAGGCCATGTTAAGCTGTCTTGATTTTAGAGCTGGGCGATTTTTCCAAAAATGTAATCGATATTCGATTTCCCCCCCATCCATTTAAAACAAAATAACTGCGAACTGTAAATATATTTTAAAAATATATATTTCTTTAATTTAATTAAAGTGCATCAACATAAACAAAATTGCAAAGTCAAGCCCTTTGTCTAACCGTAAAGTCACTGTGCAGTGTGCAACAAAGATAGTTAAACATCCACATTATATTTGGATTGATATAATAAAACAACAAAAAAATATTTAAAATATGAATCGATTTGACCTACCAACTCGGTTTTTAAATCAAATCGATTTTTTTCCCAGCCCTACTTGATTTATATCAACTCTGATCATAATACATTTTTCGCCTAAAAATATCAATTTGTTGTTCTTCATCAGCTTTCCAACCTCAGAACGGCAGGCCCATTCAGGAACAACAGGAGAATCCCAGACAGGGAGGGGCTACATGAAACCTATTGATTACTTCTCTGAGTATTTTGGTTGGGACACTTGGGTTGAGATTGCCCAGTGCACAAATAAAGTTAGCCGACTGTCACACCCATTGACCGCGAAGGAGGTGGCTCAGTTTGTTGGAATCCACATTGCCATGGGAACGTTAAAGGTAAAGTGTCCTATCTGAATTACATCAATAATGTCAAGTTTTGGTTACATGATCATCCTTACTCGTTATTGAATGAGATAGTTGTTAAAGACATCGCTCAGTCAAGTGGTACAGCTGCATACTTTTGAGTGTCTAAAACAGTAATTCCTTAGAACATCTGTCATCCATGCCTTTTTCCTTGCCTCCTCACCTAGTTCCCCAGTCTCAACTGGTACTGGCAGGACCTCACCAGGGTGCCTCTGGTTGCTGACACCATGACTGCCTCGCGCTTCTCCCAACTCTCCTGCAAACTGAAACTGGCGTCTCCAGCACCATCAACAGATTCCATGGACACTCACGAACTGGGACACATTGATAATATTGACACACCGAATCAGAGAGTGAACATATGCAGCCCAATCACAGCTGTACATAACCCAACTAATCCTACATGCAGCACAATCAGAACTGAACTGGATGGCCGTTGGCACATGCATCAAAGCAGCGACAGTCCTGTAGAAGCTGTTAGCCCTGTGTCTGTAGAAGCCACAACCGAGAGGTCCACAAGTCTTCACAGCAACGAGCTGAGTTCTGGGAACGTGCCGTCCAAGCAGAACTTTCATAGATTGACAATTGATCCCCTTTGGAGGGTTAGACCGCTACTGGATCGTGTTCAGGCCAGATGTCTGACTATGAGGCGAGAGGGTGACCATGGACTGGATCAGTACCCTCTCCCTTTGATGTGTGGCCCGGTCAACTGCACGCGGCCCTCTTTGCAGAGCACTGTCCTAGTTGGTTCTGACGGCCTGGTTCTTGATTTCAACCTCAGTGTAGATCTCTCCAACAAAGAAGCCATGGTTGAGAAAATGGTCCCCAGAAATGGGATGGTGTATCTTTGCAAGCAGGAACTGTCCACTCCCACGATGCTGGAGTGTCTGCTGGAGGCTGGGGTGCATGGTGCCGGCAAGGTGGGAGGAGCCAGAGGACAGATAGGCGATGAATTTGTGAGCTCTGATGGGCGGCTGATGCTGCGTAGGTGTGATTTTGGATTCATCCTCTCCACAGTGGGAAGGGCACAGCAGAACATGGCGTCTCTCATCGACAGCTTTGAGAAGGCCCAGAAGGCAGCCAGCCTCAACAGAGACTTACGAAACCTCTACCGTTCTCCACTGTCAGCCTCGGCACCGACTAACTGGCCACAGGCTGTTCTGTGGTATCTGACTGATCTAGCACTGGTAAACTGTTGGTTGCAGTACAAGCAGGAACACGGTCCTCTTCCTGAACCTCTGAACCTTATGGGATTCAGGTTGGAGGTCTCCAAGGCCTTGATCCTGTCCAGTGGCTCAGACACCCAAGACTCAGCCCCTCCACATCCTCCTGCTCAAAAAAGTCCCGACCCAGGGACAGAACCTGGCCTGTCGCCGGAGAGTTCTCTCCCTGATGCGGCCACCAGGTATGACGGTTCAGGCCACTGGCCGGAGCAGATTGGGGATGGAGAGGGTGGCAGGTGTCGATTTGGAGGCTGTGAGCGAATGTCTCGAGTATGTTGCCTCAAGTGTTGCGTCTTTCTCTGCATCTCTCGCAACCACAACTGCTTCTTGAGTTTCCACAGTGACGGGAGTATTTGAAGCTGACTTGCAGTGAAGATCATTATTTTTTATTTAATGAGGAATGTAACATGTTGTTGAGCTTGGATTTGCATCTGATTTTAAAAGCTTTTAAAATCCATCAATTTGTTATATTTTTGTTTCTCATTCTATCTACAATATTGCCTTTACAGTGCTAGTTTCTGTCCTGCTACTGCTTCTATAGTTGTACATGTTTTGGAGGTTGGTTCTGTAAACAATGTTGTTTTAGTGTAATGTAGTTGCTTGTGTTGGATGCTTTCCAGAGAGTGTAAAAACAGGATGAATGTTAGTTATGTAGTGAGTCCATGTCTCTGGCATTAAATGGAAATGCATTTTATATTACCTGTTCAAAATCCAGAGGGAAATGCATTGGGAGATGAGTCGGCATGTCTGCTATTTTAGGTAACTGCCCAGTGTTTCCAGATGTCCATGAGATATGACCTGCAATGAGTGAATTACTTATTACAATTTATTGGAAATAGGTTAAAAAGCCGATATTCTGTATGTATGTGTGTGTGTGTGTGTGTGCGTGCGCGTGCGCGTGCGTGCTGGTTCACTAAAAATGTTGGGAAGTATGCTGATTGGCTAACTCCTCTTTTTTATTACCTCTGGTCCTCATCTTAATCTAATTGAGATGCTAGTTAGGCATTTTTTTATGCTTTGGCCAAACAACTGTAGGATGAACCAACATTGTTTGAAAATGTTTTTTCACTAGGCAGTTACTTTAAAGATTTGATTATTGTTGTCCTTGCTACAGTGTGTTTTGCATCTACCAAACAGAAAACATTTAAGTTCTGTCACATTCAAGGCAATACAGACAAATCTGCCTAAAGACTGTGATTTTAGCTTTTACTTGAGTTACAGGATGTTCTTAAAGGTTCTGGTGAAACGTGATGTTCTGTACAAACATGCAACATAGAAAACATTTAGTCTTAACGAAAGGATGTTGAGATTGTGAATGAAATGGTCTGAATTCTTGATGTTTGCATGTGTTTTTGACATTCTTTGTGAGCTTAATAATGTATTGGTGGAAATGAATAATGTACTGATGGAGCAAATAAAAAAGTAGTAAGCTTTTTAACAGTTTGAGTTTGGATTTATTACATGTGTTCAGGATATCAGAAAAGCAGTCTAGTCCAGCAGTGAATTGATTTGATTATTTACACAAAACCCCATTAAGCGTAGACGTGCATGTGGTCAAGTTTAGAGCCAAGATGGGAGAAACTTCAGATGAGTACTTTTGACTGGAGACCATAATATTGGCCCCTGTCACGTGACTGGAGACCATAATATTGGCCCCGGTCACGTGACAAGGGAAAATTCAATTTCACTACTGGAAGCGGTTTGAGGTAGGTGGCTAACAGCTTGTTGTCTTATGTAAAACCAATGTTTGTTATTTGATTATGCACTGATTATATAGCCCTATAATGTCGCATATGTATCTACAATATCGTTATGATGGCGCCGCTGATTTAACTCGACGGAAATGTTGATAAAATGTAATTTCTCAGTTTAAATCGGTTTACCTAGCTATCTAAGCTAACATTAGCCCGCTCGCTGATTGCTAAGCAATGTGGAAGTAACTAGATATATTAGTTTACGATATCTTGTTGCAGTAATGTTACCCGAAGTTGTTAACAAACGTGGATTACTACTGAAATACTGAATATAACGTGAACATCGTAGCAGCTAGCTGGCTAACCATGTGGCGAAACTCCTCTGAGACTAGCCAACTTTAGCCAAGTTATGTAGCATACATATCTAACAGTGTTACTAACAGTTACTATTACTCTACCATGCTACATCTACTAGTGTGCACCAATATCCATAGCCACCTAACGAGTTAGCCAGTGTAGCTGTGGGTAATATCTATTAAGATGTATGGCTAGTTATATATATGTATAGCTATATCTATATTTAGTTAACCATATCTAGCTAGCCGCGTTAGGCCGGGACTCCTAGCAGCCGATAGCTAGTTGGCTAAATACTGATATTCACGTTATTTCTGGATTGGACCTATTTCCACTGTGTCGTCTGTCAGCTCGAGCTGGTGGTGTTACTAGTAGTGCCGCGGGTGCATCTGTTTACGTGAAAGCAAAACATAAGGGTTTGGGTTCTCTTCAATTATTTTTTGTCTAACTGCAAACACTGTTTTTTTAAATGCTACCTTTCGTACCCAATGCTGGTTGGACGAGTGCTTTCGGTAGTGTCGGGTTTGTAATGCGCATATATTGGAGAATTCGCATTTATTTAGTGGGATTTAAAAATGTAGTTTTTTTATTAAACACTGAAGACTTGCTTCGGTAGATGCAACATGTTTAGTGCTTTCATGTTATTCACGCTTGTTTGGACACGATGCTTGCAGCTAAGGGACTTAGTTGGGCAAGATTTAAAAGTATTTGACCACCGTATATGATTGTCACTAATGAATGTCATCAAATAAAAAAAATTGCCTTTGCGAAAACAACATAATAATTTACACACATTACGTTTATTCACGTTATGCATCCTAAAATTCCACTGTAAAAAAGTACAGTTGCCGTCAAAACACTTCCTATTGATAAGGCTTCACAATCCCATGGATGGTTTGTATCCCAGTCCTTTATGTTATAATGCATTACCTCAATGCAATGTATGGGTTTTTTAGGATTAACTGCTCATTGCCGGTGTTGTGCCGAATTCTTACTCCCTGCCAGAATCTGACTGCCGGCGCGAGCACGCGCATGACGACAATTTGTGTCGCCTCGCCAGCTGCTAAAACAGACATGCGCAAGAAATTACTTGATAGCGATTTAATTTGTGTCGTTATGGTAAAGTTTTTACTCCTAAACATGAACATCATTACTAAAGAGATTTGACTTTACTGCCTGCACATTTTCTTTATGAAAACAAAACAGTGCTGCCAAAATCATACTCCCCTATGTAAAATACTTATTATTGAATATAAACACTTGTGCTTTTTTGTAGGTAGTCTTTAGGATGTGATGTGTCACCAGAATGAGTTATTTGGGTGTCTGACCCAGCTAAAGTGATTAAGGGTGGGGGGTGTGAATTCGGCAATGCTGCCAAAATCATACTCCCCTATGTAAAATACTTATTATTGAATATAAACACTTGTGCTTTTATGTAGGTAGTCTTTAGGATGTGATGTGTCTCCAGAATGAGTTTTTGGGGTGTCTGACCCAGCTAAAGTGATTAAGGGAGGGGGGTGTGAATTCGGCAATAATTGTGAGTGAGTGACTGGGTGGGTGGGTTTACGTTGAGACAACAGGAAATTACTTTTAATTATTCAAAACAATTATACAATAAGAAAAAAAAAAAAAAAACTCATTCTGGAGACACATCACATCCTAAAGACTACCTGCAAAAAAACACAAGTGTTTATATTCAATAATAGGTGTTTTACATAGGGGAGTATGATTTTGGCAGCATTGCCGAATTAACACCCCCCTCCCTTAATCACTTTAGCTGGGTCAGACACCCAAATAACTCATTCTGGTGACACATCACATCCTAAAGACTACCTGCAAAAAAGCACAAGTGTTTATATTCAATAATAGGTGTTTTACATAGGGGAGTATGATTTTGGCAGCATTGCCGAATTCACACCCCCCTCCCTTAATCACTTTAGCTGGGTCAGACACCCAAATAACTCATTCTGGTGACACATCACATCCTAAAGACTACCTACAAAAAAGCACAAGTGTTTATATTCAATAATAAGTATTTTACATAGGGGAGTATGATTTTGGCAGCACTGTTTTGTTTTCATAAAGAAAATGTGCAGGCAGTAAAGTCAAATCTCTTTAGTAATGATGTTCATGTTTAGGAGTAAAAACTTTACCATAACGACACAAATTAAATCGCTATCAAGTAATTTCTTGCGCATGTCTGTTTTAGCAGCTGGCGAGGCGACACAAATTGTCGTCATGCGCGTGCTCGCGCCGGCAGTCAGATTCTGGCAGGGAGTAAGAATTCGGCACAACACCGGGCCTGCTACAAGCTATCCAAGAGTGTTTAGGTAATTTTAAATCAAATGTATTTGTTAAACATAGTGAGTGTGGACTTATTTTGGATTGTTGTCTGTCTGCAGCTTACTGCAGCTTTGCCTTATGAACAAATCTTGGCCTGAGATCTTTTAGTATTCTCTGATACAGCACGTTATTCTTGGTACCCTCAATGATGGCATGGTATCGTAAGCCTATTTCTCACCATAAAACACCAGTGCGTGACCATTTGTCAAGTTTGTGAATGCTCCAGGTTGCCATGTGTAATTTCATTAGCTGCACTAAAGACAATGCAAAGTTTTAAACTGTTTAAACTAGGCTGCGTCCATTTAGCAATTGAGACTTTAACTGCTAGAGGGCATGCCATACCACCGAGTTGTGACATCTCCATTGGGGGTATTGGGTCTATTGTCACCAACACTTTATTTTGCAACTAGCTAAAGAAATTGATTGACATTAGTATACAGGTGCTGGTCATCTAATTAGAATATAATTTCAAAAAGTGAAACTTGGATATTATATTCATTCATTACCCAGACTGATATATTTCAAATGTTTATTTCATTTAATTGTGATGATTAGTTAGTTACTGCAGCAATGCGGCGTGGCATGGAGTCGATCAGTCTGTGGCACTGCTCAGGTGCCCAGGTTGCTCTGATAGTGGCCTTCAGCACTTCGGCATTGTTGGGTCTGGTGTATCACATCTTCCTCTTCACAATACCCCATATATTTTCTATAGGGTTATGGTCAGGCAAGTTTGCTGACCAATTAAGAACAGGGATACCATGGTCCTTAAACCAGGTAATGGTAGCTTTGGCACTGGTGCAGGTGCCAAGTCCTGTCGGAAAATGAAATCTGCATCTGCATCAAGTTGGTCAGGAGCAGGAAGCATGAAGTGCTCCAAAACTTCCTGGTAGATGGCTGCGTTGACCTTGGACCTCAGAAAACACAGTGGACCAACACCAGCAGATGACATGGCACCCCAAACCATCACTGACTGTGGAAACTTTACACTGGACTTCAAGCAACGTGTATTCTGTGCCTCTCCTCTCTTCCTCCAGACTCTGGGACCTTGATTTCCAAAGGAAATGCAAAATTTACTTTCATCAGAGAACATGACTTTGGACCACTCAGTAGCAGTCCAGTCCTTTTGTCTTTAGCCCTGACGAGATGCTTCTGACGCTGTGTCAAGAGTGGCTTGACACAAGGAATGCGACAGCTGAAACCCATGTCTTGCATACATCTGTGCATGGTGGTTCTTGAAGCACTGACTCCAGCGGCAGTTCAGTCAATCTCCCCCACATTTTTAGATGGGTTTTGTTTCACAATCCTCTCCAGGGTGCGGTTATCCATATTGCTTGTACACTTTTTTCTACCACATCTTTTCCTTCCCTTCGCCTCTCTATTAACGTGCTTGGACACAGAGCTCTGTGAACAGCCATCCTCATTAGCAATGACCTTTTGCTTCTTGCCCTCCTTGTGCAAGGTGTCAATTATAGGTATACATTATACAAGTTTCACTTTTTGAATGGAATTACTGAAATAAATCAACTTTTTGATGATATTCTAATTATGTGACCAGCACCTGTATATGGCATGCTACGTTAGCCTGCTGATAGCAGGCTTAGCCATACATGGACCTGTTTGTACTAGCTCAAATAGTTGGATTAACGGCCATCCCCTATGGCAACATATAAGCGTTGCAAGGGTACCCCTAACCCACACTATGGCATGTATTGCGGTGTGAGGTTCATTTTTTTGTATGTTTTCAAAATTGTGCAAAATTATATTGGTTACAGTTGCTAAAGATCAGTTTTAAGTTTATTTGGCGAAGGATGCAACACTAACCCAGAAATTACTGAGCTAATGAGTGATGAGGGTACAACATCAAATAATGTGCAATATGTAAACATTGCACAAACAATGTTTTATAATCATAGTGTTTTCTCAAATAAGTTGGAATTAAGGACATTTGAAATGTGGCTCGAGCACCAAAGTGCTGAAACCATCTATTCTCAAACACTTTGCCCAGGCACAAATATTAAATTACTACATAACGTACAGTTATGAACATGTTAAATGTTACAGCCCTACTACATGTCATGTTTATATTCCTCCGCTGTAACATACAGTTATGAACATGTTAAATGTTACAGCCCTACTACATGTCATGTTTATAATCCTCCCCTCTTCCTGCACTCATCTTTCTTTGTTCTTGTAAAACTTTTCAGAACTGTTGCAGTGGGTGTTTGCTCAGGTCATTCAGTCTCCCACGATGGACTCCGACATACTGAATATAGAGGAGATAGTAATGGGGAGGGGGCCACCAGATCCCCCCGCCCAACTAATTACTGAGAAACCAGTGGAACCCTACAAACCGATATCCTCGTTCAAAGCACCACCGCCACCCACCATTCAATCATGTGAGTAGGGAGGCACTTTAGTGTTTGACATATTAGTTTTGTCGCAGAAAATATTCCATGTGGCGAAATTGTACTCGGTCAGGTAATTTGAGGAGGAAAGCAGTTGAATTTGTCAGGTCACTGACCTCTGCTCTACCCCAATTAACCCACAGACCAACATGAGAACCTGCAGTGTTTTCAGTGCTTCATCACCTTCTGTAATTCCAAAGCCAAGGAAAGGCACATGAAGAAGAGCCACCGGGAGGAGTACAAGCAGCAGCTCCAGCAGGTTGGGCTTTACATGAACGCATTCCAACATTCAGACTTTACATTAGGGTTTTTATTAGGGTTAATGAACTCATACTCTACATGGTCTTGAGATTGTTGGTTCTCTATTTTATTTTGTCATTTACTGCACCCATCTGGTGTCCTCGGTTAGAGGTTTAGAGGGTTGCTCCTGGTTAGAGGGTTGCTATAGGAAAACAGAATTAAACGGATTTGAGTTTAGTTTGTGGGCTCTAGAATAATATATACACTCCAACATTTAACATGAACAATTTCCTGTCATCAAACTTTTAGAAAAACATCAATATTAGTTTCAACTGGAACAGTAGGAATTGGCTGTGAATCCTTGTTTAATTTAAATATCCATTAATTATGAAATGTATCAAATGTTTTCCCTAGGGAGATACTCTGTTCACCTGCTATGTTTGCGACCGTACCTTTCCGTCCTCGGAGGAGCTGACCCAGCACCAGGGCTCGCACAACAAGGAAGATAAGCCCTTCAAGTGCCCCCATTGCCAGGAGAGCTTCCGCACCTTTTCTGAGGTTAATACAGAACAGTTTCTGAATTGCAAGAATTCTAAAGCTGCTTTAATAGCATTAAATAAACTCACAAAACCCTTCAGGGACTCTTCCTTTGGCCTTGACTAATGTCTGTCTGTTCTTCCTTTTCATTCCCCTCAGCTGACCACACACAGGAGACAGGTCTGTCCAGAGAGGGTCTTTCCATGTAAGGACTGCACTGACACCTTCCGCAGCCCCGCCCTGCTTCGTACCCACCGCTTGGCTCAGCACCCACGCCCGGTTCCAGTACCCCGCCCAGAGGTAGAAAGTCAGTTTATGTGTAAGGAAGAGCAGCTGGAAGAGCCATATGACCCCACCAAGACCCACCGCTGTGGGAAATGCAACCAAGGCTTCGAGATGGAGTCTGAGCTGATAATGCACCAGGAGAACCACGCCGGTGAGCAGCACTGCAACGGTAGTACCTCGCCCGCCAAGAAGCGGGGACGGCCCGCAAAAGCGGAGGACACGACGGCAGGGGAGAAGAAAGGAAAGAGGAGAAAAATAAAGGTTGAGATGAAGGAAGAGATGAAGGAAGAGATGAAGGAAGAGATGAAGGAAGAGATAAAGGAAGAGATAAAGCAAGAGGAGGAAGGGACCGAGGAGGCAGAGACTGCAAATAGCACGGAGGAGGCGGCAGAAGCTCCGGCTGAGGTCAAGGAGAAGGCAACAGGTGCCAGACGGGGCCGTCCTAAAGGAGCAACAGGCAAGGAGGCCAAGCCGCACCAGCTTGAAGCCCCAGCAGAGGATGTGAAACCCATAGTGGCTGTCCCTGTGCCTAAGCAGCATCCCTGCACTGAATGTGAGCTCACGTTCCCTGCCCTGGCCCAGCTCCGTGTCCACAAGAAGGAAAAGCACACCCCACGTAAGGCCCACCCCTGTGAGGAGTGTGAGGAAAGCTTTGCCCGTCCGGAGCAGCTTGCGGCCCACAAGAACCGGGCCCACACCAAGGGCCGTTACGCCTGCCCCACCTGTGGCAAAAGCTTTGGCCGAGAGAGCAATCTGAAGGGCCACCAGCAGAGCAGCCACCAAGAGGAAGAGGAGGTCGCGGGCCGCAGCAGGAGATAATTTTAAATTGGGATGGGGGGGTTTCTGTAAAGGGATTGGGGAGGGAATGATACGAGATTTTAAAGAGTTAGAATGGGGGCTTTTCTTATTGGTTTGAGTTTGAGCATGATTTTGGTCGTGGGTTTGGAGTGGTTTTTAGAAAGTGATACCGACTGGTAAGTCATTTTTAGCTGGATTTTAGGTGCAGATAAGAGCTGTGGCGTCACTGATTGTTCAGCAATTGCCAATTTTTGATCGTGTTAGGATAGTCAAGGAACACTTCATGCTTAAGACTAACTAACCAAATGATGTAAGCTGTTGATGAACCCGTCTGTCGTACACTCGTCTTTTCTAAAAACAATGACTTTTGGGTATCATGTTTGTTCCCACTTGTTTCTTCATGAATTTGTTTTAAATGATTATCAATTTAACGTTATTGTTTTTACATTATTTTTAGAGGTCTTTGTGAAAAGGGGTGCGTGTAAAATATGCTGTCAGACACAGGGGCTTTTGTTAGTTGATTTGGATATTGTGTAGGTTTTCTGTAGTAGCCGATTACATGCAACCTTGTGTATTTTGTAAAACCGGTTGGGAATATCTGCTATTCAAAAGAGATTGTTGTGAAAAGTAAAAAAAAATACGATTAACTGGATTGGAATTTCTGGAGTTGCTATTTTGAGAGACAATGTAGCTATTTATATACAGTTTGTGGAAGTGCATTGTAATGCCATACTGTTGCGATTTTGATTAACTTCTAAATAATTGTGAAACACGCCAAGTATTAAATCACTTGTGTAGGTTTCTTCAGGCCTTATGGTTTTTCTGTGGTGTGTGTATCATTTAAAAATGTCCACAATGGATTATCCTGCCACCAGCTACACCATGTCACCTGTATTTCCCATTTGTTGGGACTTTCTTTGAAAGTCCAACGTTTTTAATGAACTTGACAAATTGTCTTAAGTTTGACATAAAGTCTATAGACGCCTGGATGGAAGTGTTCTTATTTTACTTTTCCCACTGTGTTGTAATATGCCTGTACATGGCCAATATGTAATAAAGCGTCGCCCAAAGGCTGCGACGGAATGGAACATTTTATCTTTTTGAATTTTAGTGTGACTATTATTAGCCTCAAGTTTTCATTACATTATTGCTCAAAGCCTATAATAAATCAAATTAATTATTAAGGATTTCAAACGAGTGGTTATTATACAGGTCTGAATCTTTAATGAATTGTTTTATGGTACTATGCATTTCAACTTTTCAACAGTTACAGCATAGGCAAACTGAGAGCTATTTAATTTGATAGTGTTGATTTGCTTGTAAAACATTCCATTAGAATGAATGCAAATACAATTTACCTTTCAGAAAATTGGCAAAATGAAAACGTCTAAGTATTATGACTTCAAACGCTGTGCAAACATTTGATCCGAGAGGCAAATTATTTTGGAAGCAACATCTATTGTATCCGGTGACAATGAAGCAAAAAATCCAAACTGCCAAACTAAAACAGTGCGTTATCTTTTGCCTCTGTAAATGACCGCCAACATAATAAATGGTTAATTTTAATGTCTATTAGAAATGTGTAATTGTTCATCCATCGTTACGTTTCCATGGAAACTGTCGTTTTATTGTTAGTGTTTGTTTTTTTTAAATCGCAGTGTTCTAAAGTGTTTTTCATAGCAATTGTGTCAGTTAATAAGCAGTCAACTCTCCTGAAAAACTGGATCTGGAGTTTACCCTCTCGCGTCAGAACTTCCTGTAATATCTCTCCGCGACAGTAGGGGTCAGTAAGACGTAATGACATGGGGTTCTGTGCTCAATATGTTGTTGTAATACTTCTCCGCGACAGTAGGGGTCAGTAGGAAGTAATGACATGGGGTGCTGTGCTCAATATGTTGTTGTAATACCCCTCCATTTCGATAGGGGGCACTACAACGGAAAGTACGGGCGATTTTGGCACCATTGTTGTTAAAAAAGACGGAAGGAGATCGGTGAGTGAATCAATTTCAAGAAAATGTGTTACAAACAAATTGAACATCTTATGTTTTAATCGGGATTTAAGTGATCTAATAATTACTTAGTATACAGAGCATTATACCTGCTTTTACAAAGCTGTCGTATAAGATACCTTTTGGACTATTTTACGGACGGTGAAAAGGGCATGCCTTCATCCCAGTGGGCACAAGGTGTTTTTGGCCAGGTAGTGCTTGTGAAAATGTGCCATACTCACCGTAGCAATCAGAACTGAGGTAAGCTGCGAAGTCATTAACGTCTGATATTCTATCTAATGTTCTGTCTATAGTTATGGTACTATAGTTAGATTAGATTGACCTTACACATGTTTGTTGTTGTGATTGTATTAAAATGCTGCATAGTTAAGCAGTTAGCTTGCCGGCTACCTTTAAAGCAAAATGGTGAATGTTGAGCTCACAGTTTATTCACTCAACTCGCTAATTTACCTTTTTTATTGTCAGACTGGCATTTCCATTCATTACTATAAAGTATTTAACATAATATCTGTAATATTATTACATTTTATTGTACGTAGTTAACTATAGTTGTGCTTTTTTAAATAAATTGATTGCATTTATTTGTGTATTGTTAATTTTTCCCAGCCACCATGTCAGACTTCACTATCGATATCCAGCTGACAGAGCTAGGATTCCCTGACATCCTGCAGCCCAGAGAACCCACCTGTGTGAAGGAGACACCGCTGCCTTCAGCTGCTATTAACGCTTGCATCTCGTCTGCACCCTTGACAAACCTCCACAGTATCGGTCCAACTCCTACAGCCTCCCCCACTGTTCTAGACCCAGGACTGGTCAGTGTAGATCAGCAGGTTTCTGTAGACTCACAGACCACTACTCCAACACAGCTGGTTTTCTCTCAGTCTGGCCCTCACATTTCAGTAACTCCAAGTCCTTCTCGGCCTTCCCAGACACAGACCGTACTCACCCCACCTCAGCCCTCTACACACCAACATGTGGCAGTGGCCCTGCCTGGGAATCCCATACTACCTAAGAGTGAAAGCAATGGCCTTCTCCAAACGCACAAATTAACAAAAAAAGTATTGATTTCGTACTCTCGTGTTGGAGCAAGAACAGCTGATTCTTCAACTAACATACAACCATTTCCTAGTTTATTTACTATTGTCACTTCCCCTGTTGAACAATTAACACCAATTAACAATGATTCCAAGCTGTCACTGGCAGACAAGCCTGCTAAGATTCAGAATACAAAACCAGAGGACACAGTAAACAGGGTTTCTTATGAAGCTGAGGACAATGAAAAGGGTGGAGAAAAAAGTATTGAAATGGAGGAGGAAGTTGTGTGCGTTGACGATGCTGATAATGCAAAAGTGCAAAGAAACAAACAGAAAGAGAGTGTGAATACTGTACCAGAGGATTCTGAAGAAACTGATGACAGTGAAGTTTCTGAGAATGAAGATGATGACGAAGAAGAGGATGACGATGACGATGAGGATGAGGATGACGAGGAACTGGACCCAGGTAGGCTAGATTTCCAATTAAACACAACTTATAAGTTGTTATGTATAAAATGTTGCAATTACAATGAAACGTTCACACGTGATAGACAGTTAACGTACACTCGTACACGTTCACGCTTGTTGACTGTTCACATTGGTTTGTAATATTTTTCTTCCTTTGCTTATTAGAAGCGGAGTCTGCAGGTTCAGGCGAACACCGTTGTAGTGTTTGTGACCTGGTACAACAATCCAGTTTCCAGCTCCAGGAGCACATGAACCTGCACACGGGGGCACGCCCTTACTGCTGCGCTGAGTGTGGCAAGCGCTTCTGTCAGCTGGCTAACTACCGCTCCCACCTGCGTACCCACGCTCAGGCCCAGGCCTCAGTCCCTGCCGCCGCCCACCGCTGTCGCATCTGTCTGAAGGGCTTCAACTCTCCGGAGGGCCTCCAGGACCACCTTTCCATGTCGCACTTCGAGAAGGAGTTCTACGAGTGCGACATATGCAAGCGCATCTTCACCTGCCGGAGGAAGTGCGAGATGCACATGGAGGAGCACAAGCGCAAGCTGGCAAGCCACGCGTGTCCGCAGTGTGACCGCTGCTTCCGCCTGCGCCGCTCGCTACGCCGTCACAATGAGCGCGGCTGCGTCCGTAGCTACCGCTGCACCGACTGTCCCCTGAGCTTCAGCCGTAAGAACACACTCCTGCGGCACAGCTTTTCCCACCTGGGCCTGCTGCCTTACACCTGTGTGCAGTGTCGTCGTCACTTCCGCCTGGCCAAGCTGTATCGTAAGCACGTCTGCGACCCGGAGCGCATGCATTGTGTCGCCTGCCTGGGTGTCTTCAACAGCCGCAGCGACTTCCAGAAGCACAAGAGTGAGACTGGCTGCTGGGGCCAGCAGGGGACCAGGCGTGATGAGATCCGGTGCATGGAGTGTGGCGAGGCTTTCTCCACTGCGGAAGAGCTGAAAAAACACGCCGGGGCCCACCAGAGGGTCTTGAGTTGTTCCGAGTGTGGGAAGGGCTTTCGCTCAGCCTTGATGCTGATGTCACACATGGGGGGTCACGCGGGGTCACGGCCCTGTCTGTGTAAGAGCTGTGGTCTGGGTTTCCCGCACCAACAGGGCTATGAGAGCCACCTCAAGGACTGTGGACTTAAACCGCATCCTGTGGTGAGTGTGTGTGTGGAGAGAAGTGCAGAACATTGTGTCTGTGTTTGTTTTTAGAATGGATGTGATTTAAATGTGATTGTCATTTTTACACAATAAGGATGTTTATCTACTTCCCGAAGAACCTGTGGATACCAGTGTTACTTGTTAGTTTACTTTGCATGTTTCCATGTTGCGTTGAAACGCAGCAGCATTGACTCGCAAAAACAATCTTCCTTTACACACATGCATATAAAGGTATTCACAAGTTCATCTGACTCGAGGGAAGTATATAAACGTTTTAATTGACAAAATTGACAACTGAGTAAAACTGAGACAACAGGTACCAGCCGCTTTATGTTCTCATTAAATCTTCTTTTGTGTAGATGGCTCCAAAGAAACCACGACCAAGTGTACCTGCTACTCCTGCCCAACTACCACTCCCAATCCCTGCTCTTGTGAAGAAACCAGCGGGAAATGTATCAGTCCCTTCTTCTACCTCGTTGAGAATACCAGAATCTGCCGCGGCTGGAGTTCTTACAGAAGTACCTTCTCCTACCCCGGTGAGCATGCCAGTCATGTCCCCTACAGAAGTCCCTGTGGAACTCTCTAATCCAACTGATGTCCCTGTGGTGAGCCCTGTCCAACCATCTAAGGGGGTGTGGAAGCTCAGCCTGGACAAACATCCTCCTCCTGGGGTGTCCCTGGTCATGTTTGTTCCTGCCAACACTCCACTGGCCTCCGGCCTCTCTGGGACATCTTCTGTTATACCTCAGCTTCAAGGAACCGAGCCCCTGTGGACGGTGTTCAACCCAGCAACAAATCCAGGACCGCTGCCTCAAATGCTGGGCCAGTCCAGTCTCACTTCTGAGACGGTTTTAAGCCCAATGGCCAAACCGGAACACCGGTCCTGCTCCTCAAATGCCCCCCTGGATCTAGTTATTAAGAAGGGTGGCTACAAACAAGCGCCTGTTAATATACTACCTCTTGATCTGTCTCAGACTAGCCCCATTCTTTTTGGTTGTCTTTCAGTCAAGACAGAATCCAGAAGTCCTGGGGTTTTCGAAGCGAACAGAGACATGTTCACAAATAATAATAGAGTTGACAATCAGGACAAACACTTTGGGAATCAGAACGAGCCTGGGAAAGACGATCATATAGAAACAATAGCTCAGAAGGAGGGAGAAAGAGAAGGGAGTGTAGATAAAGACGGTCAGAATGACTGCACACATACGGAGACAGAACAGGCTCAGACTCTGAAGGCACTGAGTCCAGGTGTCACGTCAACGCTGCAGATCCTAAATGATGTCAAGCAGACAAAACCTCTGGACTGGGCCGAACTGGATCCAGCGAGTCAGCTGAAAATTGAGCTAGTCAGCTCTCTGTCCTCTGAGTTGCCCCGGGGCTTAGTGCAGATAAAGCAGGAACCAGTGTCTCCGGGCGCTCTAAGTGGAACACAGAGCTCAGGCCTCTGGCAGTCTGGCCGGTTGACAACATTGAAGAGGGAGCCAGAGCCGGATGTGGGTCTGGATTTAAGATGGGATGGGGGCACCCCAGGCTTGGTGCTCGATTTGAGATTGAACGCCCAGCATGCAGCCAGTGACAGTGACAGTGTCGCAGAGAAAGCTGAGGGTAACATGGCAGTAGACACAGCTGTGGTTCAGAACAGCGTGGAGGTTTCTCTTCCGGATGGATCGCATGAGAGTAGCGCAGATAAGAATGGACTGCAGCAGAATGAGGGGGTCGATACTGGAATAGAGGAAAAACAGGAGGACCAAACGGAGGAAAAGAAAGCACAGGTTCTGAATCTGACCCATGGACCAGTTCTCCCTCCAGGAGAAGATGTAGCACAGCCCATTCGACTGCATGCAGACAAACCCGATGACTCTGTTGTGGAGCCCAGCAACAACCCAGACACACAGCGCCCTTCACCTGTCCCCTCTGCTCCCTCCTCACCACCGTGTAAAAGAAGAAGGTCACTGAGGTCAAGGGCAAAGCCTCGTGCCCTAAAAAACTCATGATTATAATATGAGTTTAATTTAGACAGCTGAGATTGCCTACGACGGTTGTGAAATCCTCCGCCTTGTGTTGGCCTGGTGAACAACCCAGCCTATGATAAAACGTTATTTAATTATAATAGCAATACATTTTGTGAACGACTTTGGTGCCTCTACTTGATTGGTTTGCACTCTATGGATTAGGTTTCTACATTAACATCAGTTTCTGAATATTTCCATTTGCTGAATGCCAGCAGAACACCTCAGCATGTATTCCCTAGGTTTTTTCTGTATGCATAGTATTATGTTTTTGCCGGTTAGTGCTTAGCGAGATACATTTCAGTCATTGGCGTGATGATATTGAGATTAGGGTAGAGGCAACTTTTTTCCGTATGATTGATTTGTAATATTTGAATGGTGTAAATTGGCAGTAGTATCCCATAATACTTCCAGTGTTACCACACACACACTTTTCCAAACATTCCATCACGTTTTGATTTCCCATTTGCGGTACATTATTCTTGACACACCCGAGAGGAAAAACGGGTATTCCCCAGTTAAAAGGCCAGTAATTAACAGTAATTATAGCGTAACAACATATACATTATTTCACTACTATAAATGTCTGTTATGTATTTTTTTACATGCTAATGTTATCATTTATTTGGGATTTTGTGTATGTTGTCTAGTCTTCACTTGAATGTCAATACATTTTGATTAATTTTGTAAGCTGCTGTTATGAACTTTGGGCACACGATTTGTATTCAGGTACTGTTTATGGGGATTTTGTTATTTACTGTAAAGTTTGAGAAACGACTGCTCTGTTCATTTTAGTAATTCATATGCTCTTGAGTGTGACTTGCCGCAGAAACTGTTTACATTTTCTTGTTTGTTGTCCTTTCTGTTCTTGGATTTCCATTCCATGATGGGTATCGTATGCAAGAAAGTCTGTGCTGTCCTATTAAATACTGTTCAATAGGTTTCTATATATTTTTTTTACATTGAATGTCAACCCAAACTCAACTAAACACTTTTTTTTCTTGCCTGATTCTGAGATTTCTTATAGGATCCAAATAAATATCCATGTATCTTGACTACCGTAGTATACACCGTTTGATTTTTCCTCTCCATTTCTGTGATATCCAATGTGTTATTCAGCGCCTCTGGACACTTCTGTCTGGACGTGTCTTCTGAACTCGATACATCTGATACGTTTGTATCATGTTGCTTAATGATGACCTATCTGCCATATGGTTGCTATACTGCAATGAGACAATGCAACCATATTTGACCCTAAGGTAAGTACAGGAGATCAGTATCGTGCCTATGTTAATGAGAAAGGTGTTCTCCCGAAACCTGATTAGTTTTTTTGTCTAATGAACTTATATGTAAATATGCATTTTTAACGTTTTGACACTAAACTCTAGTTAATATCCAGCTACTGTGGTTATAATAGAAGATAAATATTGTTGCAGCACATCATTATAATTTCAGTTTATGAAATGTTAATCTGATGTTTATGACAATCCTTGAAGAAAAGTTAATGCAATATTTATAATTTTATAAAATCAAACTTTATTAAATCACCACCAGTCATGGTTACAGAACTTGTATTCATATTGTGCATTTATTTTTATGTTTTTTGTCAATCCATGGTATTGTGTGACAATCAAATTATATTTTCCCCGTGTATTTCTATCAATTCGACACGTGTTTAATTCAAATATTCAAAAATAAAATTCAGCAGGTAATCGTACTGTTTTTATTTGCATACATATTTGACAACCTTATTGAGAATAGGTTTTCTGAATGCTACACCCGTATGGGTACACCCACCTACCCCAGTAGAGGAAGAAAAAGACTACAAATATTGTCACGTGTTCAGAAGTCCCGGAAGTAATTGGTCGAGTCTTATAATAACATTATTGGAGAGATGTGGCGGTCGTGTGCGGACGAACACAGACATTCATACTATGTTTATGTCTCCATCGGATGCACGTTAGGTTGCATATCCTCAATTTATTTTGCTTCGTGGTCGGCTGATAACAAATAAACAGACTGCAAGAGCTGGTCACATCGGGCACCGTTATTATTCTGAATGGACAAAGACAAGTTTGCTGTCAGCGTAAGTGGACAGGCCTGTCAGTGAAATTAAGTCTATGTATAACCATAGTAAAGTGAACATAAAGCACCAAAGTCTTGGATTGGAATATGCGATGTGTTAATGCAACTATTTTGCATATTGTTTCAACTATTTCAAATGGTCATGAAGTATGTAAGTGAGTATGTAAGTGACATTGTTGTCAAATTGTTAATGTTGTAAATGTGTCCTAATCCCCCCCCACCTCAGCATGGCCCATGCTCCTGGTTGGAGATGCACCAGTTCATTGGCGAACTGATGGTATCTGGGGAGCATGTGGGACTAAAAGATGCCCCACCAGCAGCCCCAGACTCCGCACAACCTAGACAGACCCGTACGCATGGGGAGAACGGCAAAGAGTCCCGGGACGGAGACGGCAGTGTACCACAGGGTGAGTGGGTGATGGAATAGAAATACTTTGCATGGTTGCTTTTGTTTTTGTATGCGTTGCTAGGCTGGCGTAATAATAATACTAGTTTCCTCCCGTCTTGTACGCAGCCCAGCACTCAACCTGCACTTGCCCTGGCTGTCCCTACTCCTATTCCTCTACTTTAATCCAAACCTTAAAGCACAGAGAGACGGTGTCCTCACAGGTCCAGCCCAACCACCCTAAGAGACAAGACAAAGAGACTAGTACCCATAGCCCTGACCCGGCCCCCACTGCTCTAACCAACCAGGGTTCCACATCCACAAACCCCCTGCCGCATATACCCACCTTTCCTTGTCTCTGCTGCCCTCGGGGGTGCCAGACCTGTGCCCAGCTACTGCACCACAGACAGGGGGCGCCAGACTTCCCCTTTACCCACACACATCCCCATGCCCACCACCACTGCCCCCTGACTTCCTGCCTGCCCCACCATCACCACCACTCCCAAGCCGGTCAGTCACCTCCCGCCCCGCCCGGTCTGTCCTGCCAGTGTTCACTACCTTCCCGCTCCCAGTTCTTCCGTCACCAGCAGAGCCACACCAACCCCCAGAGCCTGGACGGAGGGGCGAGCACCGTGTCCCCAACCCAACACCCGTGCATGCACTGCCCTGCCTCCTTCCCCCGGCCCTCCCAGCTCCTGCAGCACCAGCGCACCCAGCACGCCCACAAGGCCGGTGGCTTTCTGTGCACCGAGTGCGGCCGCGTCTTCAACTCCCACTCCAACCTCCGCATTCACCTGAACGTGCACACGGGGGCGCGGCCATACGCCTGTCCCGACTGTGGCAAGAGCTTCAGCCAGTCGGGCGCGTTGAAGATCCACCGGCGCATACACACCGGCGAGAGGCCCTACGCCTGTGCCTACTGCGGCCGGGGGTTCCCTCACCTGGCCGGAGTCCGGGCCCATCAGAGGACCCACACGGGGGAGAAACCCTTCTGCTGCGCCCAGTGCGGGAAGTGCTTCACACAGTCGGGGGCGCTGAAAATCCACACCAGGATCCACACCGGGGAGAGGCCTTTTCTGTGCAGCCTCTGTGGGAAGGGTTTCTCCAACCGCTCCGGCATTCGCTTCCACCAGCGGACCGTCCATGGGATGATGTCAGAGATGCGCGGTATTGGAGGAGCCGGCGGGTCCCATAAGGGTAGACACAGTCTCAACAGCTCAGCTCCTCCAGTCGGACACACCAGCATCACATCAACCAGTATGAACAATAACCGGCACACTGATGTGAGCTCCAGCACCTCGGCGCCAGTCAAAGCCCTTCCCCTCGGGGCGCTCTTTGCTTCCTCAGAACCAGCTCTGACTGTGAGTCCGGATGCAGAGTCCCAGTCAAGCCGACTGAAGGCCACCTCCAGGAGACCAGAACCAGGCAGTAGCAGAGAGAAAAAGGTTCTGCAGTACATTTGCGAGGACTGTGGCCAGCGCTTTGGAGACGCTCCTTCCAGGAACAGACACCAGTCTCTATTGCACTACTCTACAGAGGGAGGAGAGGAGGCGAGGGACTCAGGGGGGGAGACGCAGGTGGAGGGGTAAAGGAGAGGAGGAGGATGCTAGCTTGATGCACTCTATTGTTGGATAAAGGATAGAGGGAGATTTGGGATAATGCTATGGAGAATGCAAAGAGAGATTGACTGACTACCCTTTTCCCCTGTTTCTTACTATTCACTATGTAGACATTTAGCAGATGCTCTTATCCAGAGCAACTTACAGGCACAATTAAACGTAACTGTCTCGTTTCAGGGAGAGAATGAAAGACCTTTCACTTTACTAGATTGGGGATATAATTTGGCAACCTTTTAAGTTACTGGTCTAATCTCTAGGCCGTCCTTGTTTGGTAAAGACGGACCAGATGATAGAAAGGGAAAATACACTGAAAGGCAAGTGTCTCTATCAGTAAGATATCAAAAATATTTTAGAAATAAATGTGGAATTGCACTTATTATATAATCCTGTCTATGAGCAGCCTTTTGCATTAATTCTTGTTTGTTAAAAGTATGTGTTTTTGTACATTTATATTGAGAGCCTTTATTGTTGAAATCTATCCAATCTGGTTTTGTAATATCCACAAAACACACCAGATAATGTAATTTGGAGTGTATGAAATTGATAGTGCTTAACAGGAAAAGCGTTAAAAGTAGATATGCTGTGCAATAATAGGGTGCGTGAGTATGTAATTATCTATTCACCATGTGTTAAGTAAATGTATAGACAGTTTCAACAATGTGAGTGTTCTGAGTGACATGTTCTCTTCAAGTGATAATTAATGCTTTCAGGTGTTTGGTTTATTCATATAGGTTTTAAAATCCAGACAAACAATATAAACATGGTTGATTAGGCCATACAGAATATAAAGTTGCTGAAAAGGCTACATTTTGCAGAGAGAACTGAATAACATTGACTATGAACTATGAATACCTTTTTCGCCTGGACTTATATTTCTTTCAGGTTGAGGAACCATGTTACATTTACTGGATATGTATATGGGCATATATATTTATATGGGTATATGTATATATACAGTGGATATAAAACCCCACTTATGCAACCAGGTAATTGTAAT
This sequence comes from Dallia pectoralis, assembly GCA_029465975.1. NCBI lineage: Eukaryota > Metazoa > Chordata > Actinopteri > Esociformes > Umbridae > Dallia > Dallia pectoralis. The sequence continues at coordinate 17,769,246 of CM055738.1, read as the reverse complement.
GCTGTTTATTTTCCTTAAAGATTTCTGTTGAATTTTTCACGTTAAAGGTCACATTCAAGGTGAAAAGGTTCTGACATGATTTATCTTTGTCTCATTTTTTCACATCAGGGGTGTGTAAGCCTTGTATATCCACTTGTAAGTCAAATATAATCTGGGCTATTTCTTTGTAAGTATTTACATATACCATATATTACTTTCATGATAACCGATACATTACAGTGGGTTTAGAGATTTCATTTAAGATTCCTATCTTCACTGTTAGGTGATCTGCTTTTCAACAAGGTATGTTGTAATACTTGGTTCGTCAACAATATTGTCAATGGCTTGAAAATGCCATCTAGTGGACATTTATAGGCACAGAAAAAATACAGAAAATATAATATCCCAAGTGTCCTGTTGTCACGCTGATCGTAGAGACTGTTTTTGGTATGAGCCCATGGACTCTAACCCTAACTCTATCCATAATCCTAACCCTAACTCTATCCATAATCCTAACCCTAACTCTATCCATAATCCTAACCCAACCTTGTGCCAACCACATAGTCATGGTGGAGGTGTAATGTTAATATTGTGGTTAAAATTTTCCTGGCAGAAGTTAGGTCTCTTTTTAACAATTTAACAATGTTTGAACACCACAGCACATCTGAACTAGTGTTGTTTCAGTTAATAGTTCATACCATACTGAATAAGAATATATTCGCTGAATATATTAAAACTTTATGACCATTCTGCCTAATTTGTCCTCTGAGGGTCGCCAAAACAGTGTCAACCCACCAAGGCATGGACTCTACAAGACATCTGAAGGTGTCCTGTGGTATCTGGGAACAAGACATTAGCAGCAGATCCCTGAAGGTGTCCTGTGGTATCTGGGAACAAGACATTAGTAACAGATCCCTGAAGGGGTCCTGTGGTATCTGGTACCAAGACATTAGGAGCAGATCCCTGAAGGTGTCCTGACAGTTTAGAGGCGGAGCCACCGTGGATCAGACTTGTTGGTCCAGCCCATCCCATCAGACTGACATTGACATTTAGAGCATCACACTCCCTCCAGCGGCCTGTCGTCGTCCCACAGTGCATCCTGGTACCATCACTACCCCAGGTAAATAAAGCGCACGTACACGCCCGCCCACGGGATGTAAAAGACAACAGGACTTATCAGCCCAGGGAACTGTTCTAAGTTCCTGTTCCGACACTCGTCCACTGTAGATATTTTTGTCAATGGCCAGGTGTCATCATTGGCTCTATGACCGGTCTGCCGCTACACAGCCGCATACGTTTGTGTCACATACCTTACCAACATGAACAATATATGTGACATGCCAGTGATGAACGTTATTCGCTTCACCTGTGAGTGGTCGTAATGATTTGGCTCATCACTGTGCATACCTGAATCCAGAACTGCACTTCCATTATTTTGTTAACTAACATTATCCGGTATCTAGTCAGGAAAAAGTAATAATTTTTAATAATTAATAAATGCATGTTGGCTGTGTCCATAGACTCAAGCAGAAACATGACTTTAAACACAGACGGGTCCAAGGGCTCGTGTTCTCCGAAGGTAAAACGAAGCAGTGCACAAGGAAAATGTATAGAGCGCTCATAACTTGGATTTACAAAGGATTTACAAATGAGAACTGGCCCTACTCCCCTGGCACTACAATATAGCAGCGTGAACCCGTGGGGCTGAGTGGGCGGGGTCCAGTGGTTCTGTGGCTCTATCAGACTGTAACCCAGGACAGGGCCCATTAGCCAAGGACATCCCTCCACTCCCACTTTGATAAGCATCAACCCAAGGCTAACCAACTAATCAAAAACATCCTGAAGAAGGACAGAGTTTTGCCCACAGAGTTCACTTCCATTACACAAGGACAGCAATGGAGAACAAAGGTAAGCCAGTAGCTCTACCTCCTAATGGCTTTGGAAACTGGACATCCAAGTGGAGATGAGAGCAAGTCTGGCAAAGGCAGCAAGGGTGGATTGTATCCAAGCTTTTATCGTTCACCTTCACACTCCTAGGCCGTACTACAGTTAACCTTGCTGAGGAGATGATTCATTTAAAGGTTTGCACTCTAGTCTGGGTCACTAACTTTGATTTGCAGATGTTCCGCATTAGTGGTGCTCTATGGGCATTTTTTTTATAAAAAAGGGTTTTGATTTTTGTATTGTTTGCGAAGGTAGAAAAAATACACTATAGAGGTATATTTTAAAATAACAAAAATCCTTGTTTCTTGGTCCTTTTTGTCATACACTTTCTTATGTCTGAAAAACTTTCTTCCGGAGTAGCACATTTTCGGGCTTCTTCATCATTTCATCGAACTATATAACTGTGTGTCATCAGCATAACTGTAAACATTTACATCGTTGTTTCAGATGACCTAGAGACAGCATATATAGTGAAAATTATAGCGGTCCCGAAATTGAGCCTTCAGGTTTTGTCTTTATTTTGGCACAGCCCTGGTTGAAAAAAGGTTACATTTGTGTAATTACAATTGTGAGTTTGGTATGTATCCAGAAGATTGAAGAAAATTATTACGTTCAACAGCTGCGAACCAAATACAGGAAGTAGTTAGGTTGGAATCGGGCTAGTTGACAATTGGTTGGTTTATTACTATTTGATAATTTAGTGAACGTGTCAAGTGATACAGCGACAACAAATTCAAGTGTCCCCATTTATACCAGGTTAGGGCAATTAGGGCGAACACAACCGGACACTGCTCCAATATTTCAGGATTATTAGAATAATATAGGCCGTGAGACATGTTGGACAAATCCCACAGAGTCAATTATGGCATCAAAGGCCTTTGAAATGAGTGACAGATTTTTTGCATATGGATATTTAAATGAAAAAATAAATTATATCTGCCATGACTACAAGGTTTGTTAAAAAATCAGTCAGTAAGGAACATTGTGCATGGCACGCTGGGCCTGTAAATAGTAGCTATGAAAAACAATTTGTTGTCCTGGTTACGATTCAGGAGTACAAATTTAACAGACTAAGGCCCAGTTTGCATCATCTGTTAGAAATATGATCACTGGTGTAACCAGGAAGAGAGGATTTATTTAGGGATGTAAATTCATCAGGATTTGGCCAGGTTAATGATCAGTGAGTAATTAATTTACTTCAATTGCCTTTGAGGCAGGGGATCCATTTTGAGATGAGTGGTATGTCAGTCAGTATTGTCAAGACTTAAAAATGAAAGATAGATTTTCTAACGGTACATTGTTTTACCTTTGTCAGCATGGATCGAGTTTCAGTAGGAAAAAATGCACACTTCTCTGACTATGCTCTCGACAGACTCCACTCTATGCTGCCTGACCAGAATCCTATCTCATGGTGAGGTTGTAGGAGTGAGGTCATGGTGAGGTTATTGGAGTGAGGTCATGGTGAGGTTATTGGAGTGAGGTCATGGTGAGGTTATTGGAGTGAGGTCCTGACCTGTATCCTATCATGGTGAGATTATAGGAGTGAGGCCCTGACCTGTATCCTATCTCATGGTGAGGTTATTGGAGTGAGGTCATGGTGAGGTTATTGGAGTGAGGTCCTGACCTGTATCCTATCTCATGGTGAGGTTATTGGAGTGAGGTCATGGTGAGGTTATTGGAGTGAGGTCCTGACCTGTATCCTATCTCATGGTGAGGTTATAGGAGTGAGGTCATGGTGAGGTTATTTGAGTGAGGTCCTGACCTGCACCCTATCATGGTGAGGTTATAGGAGTGAGGACATGCTGAGGTTATTGGAGTGAGGTCCTGACCTGCATCCTATCTCATGGTGAGGCTATAGGAGTGAGACATCTGTTTATGTCGCTCTTCAGCAAATCAGGCTTGGCCCTTTTTGAGTACAAAAAGGAGAGCCAATTATCTGCAAACTCTACCTCTACCTTCTGCCACAGGCAGAAGTCCGTTTTCAGACAGCGATTGTGCAGTGTGTATCTGCTGTAGATCTCAACACTACCCTTAGCTGGGACGGGGCCAGAGACAATTACTTGATGCTGACACATTTTTCGAGTTAATTTACACGCTGACGCTATGTTCTGCTTCCTGACCTCTGACTGTTTCATGCTAGTGTTGTTGGTGCCAATGTGAATGACAATATTCACCGCTAATGAGTGTTGGCTAGCTATATCTGCAGACCATGCGCCAGCACAACTCAGATAGCAGCCTGCTGTAGAGTTTATTGTCAACAGCAAACTAATAGATGCACATTATTACTGCCCAGGACTACTGCAGCCATTCAATTCATGTTATCAAACATCTAGGCCGGGACTATATGGCGATGTGGTTTACAGGCTTGTCACAAAAGCCATTCCACCCTGACATCTGCTTAGTTAACAACACCATCTGAACACACATTACATGTGCTACATATTTTGTACACAATGCCAGACTTGCTGGGACTAATTTATATATGTCCCTCTCAGACAAATGCATCATCTACCTGAGCTAGCAACACAACATCTGCTATTTCATTAGTCACCTGTGCTGTTGTAGATCACTCACATTGCCGTTCCTATAGCCTGCACATACTCGGCCCATAAGCTTGACAAACACAGCTGTGTAGAGCATGTCTTTGGTTAGATGATGGTGAAATAAAACCGAAACAGTGAGTGCTGCGGGTGTAGCACTGACCTTACAGCTAATGTTACAGATGATTGGCTTGTTGGCACTCACGACGCGTATAATAGCGCAATGTGCAAATGCTGCCCTAGCATTATGCTAGTGTTTACAGTGCTTTTTAAATATATTTATCCTTCCTTGACTTTGACAAATTATCTTTATTTGAAAAAAGTAAATCGTTTTTTATCAAGGTTGTTGGCCTCGGATCAACACAAACAAGTGTATCATTCTAAAGTAAAAGCAGCTTTGTACATCTGGACAAAGCAAATGTTTGCCCATTCTTTGCAAAATTGCTTTCACTCTGTCCAGTTCAATAAGGACTTTTGGTGGAAAGCGAGCACAGTCCCTCTATCTTGACCAGTCTTCTAGATCTTGCCACTGAGAAGCATCCCCATAGCATGATGCTGCCACCACCGTACTTCACATTAGGGATGTTCTCGGGGTGATATGCAGTGATTTGTTTGGGTCGAACAAAGCTTAGCGATAAGGGCAAAAAGACGCTATTTTGGTCAAACCATAGAATCTTTTTGACACTTCCCCATGAAGGCCACATTCTTGAAGCACCGGGTCTATCGTTGCAGAATGCGCAGTGTCTCCCAGCTCAGTCATGCAAGATTGTGCCATGGGCTTCTTGCTGGCTACCATCACTAGTGCCCTTTAAGACCAAATCATAGTTGTAACAGGTTCTGGCTATTTCTTAATATTGTCCGGTTTTAATTCTTAATATTTATAACCACTTCCAGGTCATTGTTAAAATATAACAAAACTCTCAATTTGAACAGACAGCCTGGATTGACATTAAAATTAAAGTGGTATACCTGCAAATAATCGGTAAACAAGACACTGTTTGAAATAGGGACAGTGCTGTTTGTAGAGGAAACAGAAAACATATGTGATATCTGTATAATAATACGTTTTCCCATAACTATTTTGATTAAATGGTTCTGTCACACAAAGTATAACTCAATGTTCTGCAACAATGGCTACCACAACATTTATAGCTTCTGAATCCCTTTTTAATTATATATTCACTCCAGCCTCTGTCACCCAATGCTCTTCTATTCTGATGATTTGGTGTTTATCAACAAATAGGCTACTAAACCCAGAGTCAGGAAGCTGGAATACCAATCAGGCAAAGTGTTATAGTGTCTTTAATACATAATGATGACATAGCAAAATGATGACGCTTTAGAAATACCCGAATTGAAAACATTTACATGAATATGAAACTATGTCCTTGGAATTTTATTTCGGTCTCAAAGAAAGGTCTCCTGTTTCACATGTGTGCAGAGCTTCCTCAAATCTATCCAGGAGAAAGTCAGGGGGATTTTCTTAGTATAAGGCCTTATGCATCACAATAAATATAGCGTTCTGCTCTCAGAGAGCGTATTTGGTCGCGCTAAAACGATTTTAAGTGCTGCACAAGTTCATGCGACGCTGAACCAGCAACCAATCCGTGTTCCGCCTGTCGTGATGTGTAATATGTCCTGGTTTGGTAATTGATATCTATGTTACCATGTCGCAGTGTTTTGCTATGATAGACTCCGTACATTCATAGCGCACAGAGACAAGTGACGCTCGCGGGATTTGGATCCTAATAGGCTACTCAATTATTATGATCATACTGTATTCGTTTATTTTGTATAATATATATAAAATAAATAATGTATAACACTATGATATATAATGTATAATAGTTTAATACATACAAAGTGCACAATATAAACTAAGTAAACAATTTGATGTTGTGGTGAAGCAGGCTTGTTTAAACTTTTTAAAAGAAAGTAATGTTTGGAAGCCACACCTCTTCCAGTAGTAATAAGTACAGCTATTCCTGTTGATCAGGTAGACTTGCATCTGACACAAACAGGCAGCGTGGAGATAAACAGCAGTATATAAATACCATTAACAAAGATGAAAAGTGTTACCCTTATTGCGATTATTATTGCCCTTGCTTACAGCTGTCATGGTAAATATAATTTTATTTATTCAACTTATTTCCTTTGCTGTAACTTTTATTCACCTTTTTCACTCATTTTATATTATTACACTTAGTTGAGTTGAACAGTAGATTGGTTTATAGTTTGCTTATAATCACAGTGACATGCTTATTCTCTGGGGATCTAGTTTCGATGTGTTATCTCAAATTGTATATTATCCTGGCTGGTAAATTAGTATGTAGCCACAGCATATAATTTTCATGATTAATCGTCCATAGGATTGTTAATGATGTTTTTTCTATTGGATTTCTTCGTATATTTCTCGTTTTCTAATAGCTTTTCCCAGAATATGTCTACTAGATGTCTTGAAGACAAAACAATAATACTGTATAGAGAATCAATAAGTTACCACGAACTTCCCTAAATAATATAGTCGAAATCGAAAGTGTGACAAAACAAACCGCGGCTCTTTTATGTACTTCCGGGGAGTTTTATTTACCGTGGATATTTATTTAAGCCAGAAAATATGCGCCCTTACTTTTCTTCATGCTGTTGATCGATAAAGCATTTCAGTTGCAGCGTCACTCCTGTGTCTAACCCGCTTTGCACAGTAGGGGTCCTGATACCTATAGAAGCATATTGAGGACGTAGTAACCCCGAAAATGCTTTTAATTAAGTCCCCTATATGCTTCCATAACTACCAACTCAGGCTCTGGTCACCTGGAACTCTGAAGTTCACAAACCTGTTGTTTTATTTAAAAAAGGTGATTCTGCTGCTGCAACAACTGATGTTATGCCTTATATATGTCTCCTTACTGTTATGCCTTATATATGTCTCTTTACTGTTATGCCTTATACATGTCACCCTACTGTTATGTCTCATATATGTCTCCTTACTGTTATGCCTTATACATGTCACCCTACTGTTATGTCTTATATATGTCTCCTTACTGTTATGCCTTATATATGTCTCTTTACTGTTATGCCTTATACATGTCACCCTACTGGTATGTCTTATATATGTCTCCTTACTGTTATGCCTTATTTATGTCACCTTACTTTTATGCCTTATATATGTCACCCTACTGTTATGCCTTATTTATGTCACCTTACCTTTATGCCTTATATATGTCACCCTACTGTTATGCCTTATATATGTCACCCTACTGTTATGCCTTATATATGTCTCCTTACTGTTATGCCTTATTTATGTCACCTTACTGTTATGCCTTATATATGTCTCCTTACTGTTATGCCTTATATATGTCTCCTTACTGTTATGCCTTATATATGTCTCCTTACTGTTATGCCTTATATATGTCTCCTTACTGTTATGCCTTATATATGTCTCCTTACTGTTATGCCTTATATATGTCTCCTTACTGTTATGCCTTATATATGTCTCCTTACTGTTATGCCTTCTATATGTCTCCTTACTGTTATGCCTTATATATGTCTCCTTACTGTTATGCCTTATATATGTCTCCTTACTGTTATGCCTTATATATGTCTCCTTACTGTTATGCCTTATATATGTCTCCTTGCTGTTATGCCTTATATATGTCTCCTTACTGTTATGCCTTATATATGTCTCCTTACTGCTATGCCTTATATATGTCTCCTTACTGTTATGCCTTATATATGTCTCCTTACTGTTATGCCTTACATATGTCTCCTTACTGTTATGCCTTATATATGTCTCCTTGCTGTTATGCCTTATATATGTCTCCTTACTGTTATGCCTTATATATGTCTCCTTACTGTTATGCCTTATATATGTCTCCTTACTGTTATGCCTTATATATGTCTCCTTGCTGTTATGCCTTATATATGTCTCCTTACTGTTATGCCTTATATATGTCTCCTTACTGTTATGCCTTATATATGTCTATGTTATGCCTTATATATGTCTCCTTACTGTTATGCCTTATATATGTCTCCTTACTGTTATGCCTTATATATGTCTCCTTACTGTTATGCCTTATATATGTCTCCTTACTGTTATGCCTTATATATGTCTCCTTACTGTTATGCCTTATATATGTCTCCTTACTGTTATGCCTTATATATGTCTCCTTACTGTTATGCCTTATATATGTCTCCTTACTGTTATGCCTTATATATGTCTCCTTACTGTTATGCCTTATATATGTCTCCTTACTGTTATGCCTTATATATGTCTCCTTACTGTTATGCCTTACATATGTCTCCTTACTGTTATGCCTTACATATGTCTCCTTACTGTTATGCCTTATATATGTCTCCTTGCTGTTATGCCTTATATATGTCTCCTTACTGTTATGCCTTATATATGTCTCCTTACTGTTATGCCTTATATATGTCTCCTTGCTGTTATGCCTTATATATGTCTCCTTACTGTTATGCCTTATATATGTCTCCTTACTGTTATGCCTTATATATGTCTCCTTACTGTTATGTCTTATATATGTCTTGTCGTGGAAATTTTAGACTTTAATCGCTGAATTTGAACTTAAAGTAAGACGCACGAGAGTATGTTACAGTTTGACACTTTTAACAGGTTTAATTGCAAGTAAGAAACCATTTCTCAAATACAGGTTTAAGCTTTTGCATTGATCAGATCAATCCCTATAGCAAGCTTAAAGAATAGGTTTGAGGAAAGTCTTCATCAGACAACAGGACAATAACCTGTGCTGGATCAGACTGACCTGATGAGATAGAAGTTCACACAGTATTTATGGAGAATCAGTAACGCACATACTTGACACACAGTATTGATGGAAGACAGATGTATCCTCAGAAGTAGGCAGGACAGTTTGATTGGCACAAGGGGGGATGTCAAAACCTGACCCCTGTGCCTCAAGCAGTATGAGTGGAGACCACATGTGTTCATCAGATAACCACCAGGTCATTGCCTTATGAACTTAAGGAGGAGGTCAACAATCTTTGTTTTTCTTAACAGACAAAGGCCCATACCATTCCTACCAGCCAAGCCAAGCCGCAAAGTTACTTAGTGACATATATTTCCTCCCCAGGACCTTTCTTGAGGTCAATAGGTCAATAGACATGTGTCCCCTATCATAAACCTTGTCCTAAACATTCTTTCCTCTGTGCCTTTTGGCCTAAACAACATCTATAAGACTTACATGTTAATAAACTTCTTGAGTGATCATAAAATTCCATAACAGTCTCCTTACTGTTATGTCTTATATATGTCTCCTTACTGTTATGTCTTATATATGTATCCTTGCTGTTATGCCTTATATATGTCTCCTTACTGTTATGCCTTATATATGTCTCCTTACTGTTATGTCTTATATATGTCTCCTTACTGTTATGTCTTATATATGTCTCCTTACTGTTATGTCTTATATATGTATCCTTGCTGTTATGCCTTATATATGTCTCCTTACTGTTATGCCTTATATATGTCTCCTTACTGTTATGCCTTATATATGTCTCCTTACTGTTATGTCTTATATATGTCTCCTTACTGTTATGTCTTATATATGTCTCCTTACTGTTATGTCTTATATATGTATCCTTGCTGTTATGCCTTATATATGTCTCCTTGCTGTTATGCCTTATATATGTCTCCTTACTGTTATGCCTTATATATGTCTCCTTACTGTTATGCCTTATATATGTCTCCTTACTGTTATGTCTTATATATGTCTCCTTACTGTTATGTCTTATATATATCTCCTTACTGTTATGTCTTATATATGTATCCTTGCTGTTATGCCTTATATATGTCTCCTTACTGTTAGTCCAGGCATCCTTGATACACTTCAATCGGGACTTTCCAGTCTAGATTCCCAATTAGAGGAGAACCAGACTTTTAACAGCTCAAATATTACCTCTGCTATTACTGGTGGTCATGATGTTGAAAATATGAGAAGTGAAATTAAAGTACAAACAAACAATGGTGTTTGAGAGAGTTGCGTGCGTAGGTAGACATTTTGTGGTAAATGTTGTACCCAGACAAGTTTTTATTCCTCTTTAAAGATAAGTAACATAAAGTACAGCTACAAATGTTCACGTATGTGCCTTCCGTAAGACATAAAAGGGTCTGTTTGGTATTAGGTCACTGCTCACTACATTATGTCTGGGTACAACATTTACCACGAAATGTCTTATGAACAACGTAGAGAGCAGCAAAACAACGAGGCTGCACTGACAACCTAAGTGTCATAACCTCTCTCTTCTGTCCTGTCTAGCTACCCTGACCATACTGGGCCCGGACGAGCCTGTTCTGGAGAACAGTAATGTCACCCTGGAATGCCTGGTGACCAACTCAGAGCTCAACATCAGCCAGGTCCACTTTGAGAAGTTCTCCAAGGTTTGGATCCGGACAACGCCGACTGATTTTGTTTGAATGCGAGTGGAAATCATTGGGTGTGTTTGGTTGTGTGCACAGAGCTTTGTGTATTCAGTGTGATCACGCCAAACATGGGAGCATTTTCAGTCCTCTTATGACTTCGCCAGTCCAGCAATGTCTCACAGTGCTACATGAAGATACGGTCGATATCACCCTGACCGTCTCTCTGTCTGCCGTTCTCTTTTTTTCCGACCATCAGTACCTGAAGCAGTGGTACCGGCTGGGGGACAGGCTCATGTACCGTCACTGTTTTCCTGACTTCACCGTGAAGCAACGGGGAGACAGTCTGTTCCTGTCCGTCAGCCACGTCTACAGCTACTTCCACCAGGGCCTGTACCGCTGTGCCGCAGACAACGCCACGGTCGTGGATAACTCCTCCGAGCCCCTGGCTGTCATGGTTAGCTGTGAGTACAGGGTGGGCGGTATAGGCAGACGCATGCCTGGGACACTGGGTTATTTCATAGAGATATATAGAATTACAAATCAGGAGAAAGGGGATATTCACCTGAAGAGCTACAGGTCATTGTGTTTTTATTTATAGTTATATATAGAATTACAAATCAGGAGAAAGGGGATATTCACCTGAAGAGCTACAGGTCATTGTGTTTTTATTTATAGTTATATATAGAATTACAAATCAGGAGAAAGGGGATATTCACCTGAAGAGCTACAGGTCATTGTGTTTTTATTTATAGTTATATATAGAATTACAAATCAGGAGAAAGGGGATATTCACCTGAAGAGCTACAGGTCATTGTGTTTTTATTTATAGTTATATATAGAATTACAAATCAGGAGAAAGGGGATATTCACCTGAAGAGCTACAGGTCATTGTGTTTTTATTTATAGTTATATATAGAATTACAAATCAGGAGAAAGGGGATATTCACCTGAAGAGCTACAGGTCATTGTGGGTTTTTTCATAGTGATATATAGAATTACAAAACAGGAGAAAGGGGATATTCACATGGAGAGCTACAGGTTGTGCAGGATTTTGTTGACCAGCTAAGTTTGCTGGGTAAGTGTTGGACTGGAACAAAACCCAGATAGTCTCCAGGCAGATAATTTGCTATTAACTCTACAGCATCCATTCTTCACATTGTTTTCAAAAAACAATGTTAGAAAAGCAGCAATTCACAAGGGATGGATAGCAATACAAGGCAAGCAGCAGAAGAGATACAAGACACATGAAAGGGCAGTGTAGCGTAAGCGTCTATTTTCCCTTCCCCAACAGGGGTGCTCGCATCGACTGTAATGTCGTTTGATAGACTTATTTTCCTGTGAGGCGATCAATAAGCGAGAACGATTGGTATGGACAGAAAGAGTGTGCCCAGGGTGGAGGGAGATGTTCCCGTTGACGTAGAGACGGGGAGAAAATGTACCATCATCCTCTCCAGTGCTCCATTGTGAAGACATAGGAAGATGAAGCCAATTATCGTTCTATTGATTGTTTCTGGGCAATTTGTCAAAGATTTCGGCCAAGACACTACATTGTGTGCTTGAAACGAGTTCACGTAATGTCTCTGCAAGCGTGCGCACGTACACACACTCAACCCCATTGGAAAAAACATTGTGTGTGTGTTTATTATTTTATTTATTTTCTGAACCCGTTCAGACCTGTGTGAGCTGTCCGTTTATAACGTGTCCTCCTGACCACTCTCTCTCTTCTGATCTCAGGGCTGCATGAGCTGTCCGTTTATAACGTCTCCTCCTGACCACACTCTCTCTTCTGATCTCAGACCTGTGTGAGCTGTCCGTTTATAACGTGTCCTCCTCCTGACCACACTCTCTCTTCTGATCTCAGACCTGTGTGAGCTGTCCGTTTATAACGTGTCCTCCTCCTGACCACACTCTCTCTTCTGATCTCAGACCTGCGTGAGCTGTCCGTTTATAACGTGTCCTCCTGACCACACTCTCTCTTCTGAACTCAGACCTGCGTGAGCTGTCCGTTTATAACGTGTCCTCCTCACCACACTTTCTCTTCTGATCTCAGGGCTGCATGAGCTGTCCGTTTATAACGTGTCCTCCTGACCACACTCTCTCTTCTGATCTCAGACCTGCGTGAGCTGTCCGTTTATAACGTGGCCTCCTCCAGCCGGGAATTCATCAAGGAGAACCTACGGGTGACGGTCGGACAGGACGTGGAGGTCGAGTGCACCACCAGCTCCTCTGAGGAACCACAGTACTTCTGGCAGAAAGTTGTAAGTTCTGATCGGTCAGAATCTGTGGCATCTACATTTAGTCGTTTAGACGATGTTTTTAGTCAGAGCGTCGGTTCATCCAAACATGGTCTGGGGGTCGACCGCCCACAACCTAGAAGTAGTTAGTCCGTACTCTATTTGGTAGCTGTTAGCAATAGTATTATATCTTACAATGGGCGTAGAAAGTTTACAGCTCGTTAATTTAAATTAAAACAGGACAATACCCTATTTGGATAAAAGAGCACCCCCTGAGTTAATACTTGGTGGTGGGCGGCAGGATCTCCTCAAGAATCTGTATTTTGCCCCGGCCATTTTCCATTTCATTCTGACAAGTGCTCCACTCCCACACAAAACAATGCTGCCGCTGCCCGGCTTTACTCTCCATTTGTAGATGATCTATCTGACATGAGAATGAGGTACTTTGAGTTGTTTGGATTAAATGGATTAAAATCACACTCAGATTATAGGCATCAAAAAATCTTTATTCTGACGTCCTTGGTATGAAGCCAATTGTTAAATCTTTATGAACGGATATACAAATTTGAGAATCATTTGACTCTGTTTTAGTTTACCCATGTTTTTAGCTTAAGGAAGTTGCATTCCTTTGTATTTTAATTGCATGAACTGTTTTGACGCAAATAATACATGGTGTTTGAGTTCTTACATGAGGTCAGTTTGTTAAAGCATGTGAAGTTTAGCTCGAATATCTGTGTCCAAATGTAACTTTCCATGGTGTGTACTTCCTTCGTCACATGCAAAGATTGTATTTCTCTCACTATAAGAGTGTTTCTTTGGGCCTCCTAGTTTGGGATAATCTTTCTGGGGAGCAAATTCGCCAATTATAGAGGATTAATAGAGTAATACACACAGACAAGTGGCAGTCAACTTGAAGGTTGTTGTGTGGATAGATTTAGTGTTCTGTTAATCATTGTTGAATTATTCAACTTTCTGGTACCAAAGCCACAAATGTATTAGGCTGGAGAATTAAGAGCTCTCAATGCTAAATGCCAAAGTCAACAATGAGACGTTGCTGTATTGATTTGCTGCTCCCCGGTGGTGAAACACGGTATTGCTCCTTCAGCATGTCTTTGACTTTTCGACGTGGTACAATTCAATTTGCAATAGAACATTTAAAACTTTAAAGGGGCAAACTGCAAATGATAACTCTCATTATTGGGCTTCTGAATTGATTAGCTAAACCCAATGATTTAAAAAAAATATATCGAAAATATATATCATCTAGATCTTTCTATTGAGCTCAATTGAACTATAGTAACCAATCAAATAGAGTCCACCAAATATTTCCAGTGTAAAAAAAAAAGAATTATAGCTTTGAAACATGGTTATAGATATACATTTGAATTTACTCAGCTTTGTCCTTATTTCAAATAAAGTTAGTCCTCTTTATATTATTTATTATGTTACAGTTACATTTTCTGAATTTGAATGTCATACAATTCGAATTAGACGTCATTTTTTCTCTCGTATGAATACCCTCAGTCAATAATAGCGTCCAGGCTTACAAAGGATCTCTCTGCTTAAACATGTATATAAATACATGCTTAAGTTTGTATTACTGTTTATACGTTTGGATTTGTGGATTGGGATTTGAAGAAAGTGTTTTAGGCGAGCAGACAAGCAAACAGTATGGGTCATTTGATCTGCACGGCTGACTACGTGCTCGGTGCTGACCTCAAGTGATGTCCACGGGAGGGAGGCATCGGGCTGGATGCGTCCAAGCCAATGGATTTGCATACAGAATGCTGTTTTGGACAAACCGGGCCTTTCTGGAAATCCTCTTAATTCAGCCCCCATTCAAATTGAAATGGACTTTCTGGGCAGGAAAACCTGAGATCCCAGGGGCCAAATCATTTACATAGTCTAATGTCTTTTTCTTCTTCTTCTTCTATTCTATGTTTTGCCCATTATTCTTGCACCACCGTGTCCAGCTCTCCCTCTTGATAATAGCTCAGACGCCATTATTGTGTCAATAGTGCTTCCCACTAGTGTTTTGTTAACGGCGTTGTTCTACTGATGGCCTTATCTAGGCCAGTGAATGAATGTTTGTGTACATTTATTCACTGGGATTACTGTTCAGGTAAATACACCTTGTTTTGCGAGTTTATCGCTTCTCTCACAGGTGCAGGCACACAGTTCCTTCCCCGAGGATCAACTATATTTCTACTCTAACAACCCCCCCCCCATTTATTTCCCACCGAACCTGCATCTCTCAGGGAGAAGACTGGATCCAAGCCTCCTCCAAGCTGAAGCTGAAGAAAGTGAGAATTGAGGATAGTGGAGTCTACGCCTGCATTGCAAAGCATCCGACCGTGTCCAGCCTGAAGAAGAGGTTCAACATGACGATCACTGTGCTGCTTGGTAGGTTTGGCTTTAGGCACGATGGAATGGATGGGGTTAACGGTTATTTTTACAAAGTCCATTTACACATACCCTGAATTAAAATACATGTATATTAGTGTATCGTACATAAATGTACGTCGAATTCAGTAGGCATATTTTATGTATATTATACATTTATATGCAAACCACTAACTGGTGAATGAATGATAGAAATTTGATAGGATATGAGCAGTAAGAGTATATCTTATACTTACATGTCCAGTTATTTCCACATTTACGAATGTCTCTGGAGCTCCCGTGGAACATAATAAATCCCCTGAAAGCTCTGTGTAAGTGGAATATGAGAGTAGCCCCAAAAACTGTGATGACAGAATACCAGGACTACTGTACATTGATGACAGAATACCAGGACTACTGTACATTGATGACAGAATACCAGGACTACTGTACATTGATGGCAGAATACCAGGGCTACTGTACATTGATGACAGAATACCAGGACTACTGTACATTGATGACAGAATACCAGGACTACTGTACATTGATGACAGAATACCAGGACTACTGTACATTGATGACGGAATACCAGGACTACTGTACATTGATGACGGAATACCAGGACTACTGTACATTGATGACGGAATACCAGGACTACTGTACATTGATGACAGAATACCAGGACTACTGTACATTGATGACAGAATACCAGGACTACTGTACATTGATGACGGAATACCAGGACTACTGTACATTGATGACGGAATACCAGGGCTACTGTACATTGATGACGGAATACCAGGACTACTGTACATTGATGACGGAATACCAGGACTACTGTACATTGATGACAGAATACCAGGACTACTGTACATTGATGGCAGAATACCAGGACTACTGTACATTGATGGCAGAATACCAGGACTACTGTACATTGATGGCAGAATACCAGGACTACTGTACATTGATGGCAGAATACCAGGACTACTGTACATTGATGACAGAATACCAGGACTACTGTACATTGATGACAGAATACCAGGGCTACTGTACATTGATGACAGAATACCAGGACTACTGTACATTGATGACAGAATACCAGGACTACTGTAAATTGATGACAGAATACCAGGACTACCGTACATTGATGACAGAATACCAGGACTACTGTACATTGATGGCAGAATACCAGGGCTACTGTACATTGACGACAGAATACCAGGACTACTGTACATTGATGACAGAATACCAGGACTACTGTACATTGATGGCAGAATACCAGGACTACTGTACATTGATGACAGAATTCCAGGACTACTGTACATTGATGACGGAATACCAGGACTACTGTACATTGATGACGGAATACCAGGACTACTGTACATTGATGACAGAATACCAGGACTACTGTACATTGATGACGGAATACCAGGACTACTGTACATTGATGACAGAATACCAGGACTACTGTACATTGATGGCAGAATACCAGGACTACTGTACATTGATGACAGAATACCAGGACTACTGTACATTGATGACGGAATACCAGGACTACTGTACATTGATGACAGAATACCAGGACTACTGTACATTGATGACGGAATACCAGGACTACTGTACATTGATGACGGAATACCAGGACTACTGTACATTGATGACAGAATACCAGGACTACTGTACATTGATGACAGAATACCAGGACTACTGTACATTGATGGCAGAATACCAGGACTACTGTACATTGATGACAGAATACCAGGACTACTGTACATTGATGACGGAATACCAGGACTACTGTACATTGATGACGGAATACCAGGACTACTGTACATTGATGACAGAATACCAGGACTACTGTACATTGATGGAAGAATACCAGGGCTACTGTACATTGATGACAGAATACCAGGACTACTGTACATTGATGGCAGAATACCAGGGCTACTGTACATTGACGACAGAATACCAGGACTACTGTACATTGATGACAGAATACCAGGACTACTGTACATTGATGGCAGAATACCAGGACTACTGTACATTGATGACAGAATACCAGGATTACTGTACATTGATGACGGAATACCAGGACTACTGTACATTGATGACATGAAAACATATAAAATGAATTTGAGTTATATATCTAGCAAAATAAAACTATATAATATAGTGAGAAATATTGTCATTTGGCAAGGTTAGAAATGTCCCACTTAAACGCCACCAAATCACCTCCAGACCATCATATTGCGTCAAGCACTCCTCCAGCATCCTTTATTGTCCTTTCCATCCTTTATCCTGTCTGACAAATTGTCTTTTCTTTGTGAACACATGAAAATACAATTTGTCTGTCAATAACACTTTTTTTTCCAATCTTTCACTGTTTGCTGTCTGTTTTTTTGCCCATCTAAATCTTTTCTCTTTTTATTGACCTGTCTGAGATCTGAGCTTTTTCTTTGCAACTCTGCCTAAAAGGCCAGCATCCCAGAATGCATCTCTTCACTGTTGACGTTGAGACTGGTGTTTTTCTGGTACAATTTAATGACGCTTCCAGAGTATCTGTATGGGATCTGTTTCTCAAATCTTTCTTAGTTGTGCACCAGGACCTTCCACTCCTCTTTCTATTCTGGTTAGAGACAGTTAGCGCTATTCTGTGAGGGGGTAATAACAGTGTGGAATAGCCTTTGTGGAATAGCCTTCATTTCTCAGAACAAGAATAGAATGACAGAGTTTCGGAAGAATATTCTTCGTTTCTGGCCCTGTTGTGCATGGCTGTAGTGTTGTGGATGGTCTAATTCGATTGACATAGTTGTGAACTAGATGGCAGTGATTATTTTATGTCGCAAATTCCTCTTTCAAAGAGCTACATATTTTCAGCCACTAACCATTGGCATTGTCCCTCTACCATATTTACAGCTTGTTTTCTCAGTTGAGGAAAAATGTAGTGAACTGTGTAGAATTTTAGCAGCTAGGGAATGAGGGAGTGGCACAACATTTCAGGCATATTTGTTAATTTTCAGACATTTTAAAGTGATTTGGATCTCTTAATGTCTCTCTTTACTAAGCTCTTCTTTTCTTACTTGAGTGAAGGATGTTGGTATCGGCCATTGCACTGTATTATTACTGCAGATATATTATGGACATTTTCTGATATTACAATCCAAAGAAACAAGCTCTTTAAAAAGGCTGCTGAAAAATAAGTGAAAATATAGTCAGTGCCATTTGGGGATATTGTTCTAGGGCTTGTGTGTGTCACATGAGCAGCTAGAATGTAGCATTCTGTCACCTGACACTTTTTCAAGCATTTTAATTGGCTCATGCTTGAACAGCCTTTTTGTCATGTTTTGAAGTAAAGCCTTATTATTCCTGTTGTTTTTATAATTAGTTTGACTGTATTGGTCAATTAATGTATCAGTGTTTAGTTATTTCTCATGTTATGTGTGGACCTGGAAAAGGGTAACTGCAGCTTTGACAGAACTTAACGAGCACCCACATAAATTAATCATAAACAGTGCTGAGACTGGGACAAAAAAACATCATTATTTGTTTTCTGACTGAGGAAATCTTTTTTAAGGAAAACTTAGTTTTGGATAATCAACCCAAAACCACATACTCCGATGACATAACTTGTTGAATAATGCAATTCTCTTGTGACTTTTAGTCAGCAAGCAGCATGTTGCTCAGGTTACTGTGGCAACATACATTACAAGTCAGCAAGCAGGTAGACTGTAGAGCAGATGCACAAATTGCTTTGCTCTATGGTAGTCGGAGAAGAAAATGCATTTTATCTGATGGCACACTGTGTACTTTAAGGTAAAAATAACAAAATCTATACTTGGTCATTAGAAACATCTCCACTCAGAACCTTTGCTTGAGAATCTTTTCACATTGGCGGCGCTGAGCCTTTGACATCCAGATCCATACCTCTAAGAGGTCAAAACAGGAAACTGCTTCTGAAACTTAGACTAGTCAATGTGGACAATATTGTGGTAATTACATAAAAAATACATATATAATATCCTCGGTATTGCAATGGAACATCTGTTAGCAGCCTGCCGTATTTCATGTCATTTGACTACGTCAGTTCATTTGTAATGATAACAGTTTCTATAAAGGACAGCCACTTGTTACATATCTAGACATCTATAACCATTGTAGAATTAAACAGACTGGGAGGCAAGTCCCTAAATGGAAGACATGATTTAGAAAAAATCGTTTTTAGAGACATACAAGTCCCTTTTTTGCAAAAAAGTCGAGCGGCTCTCAGACATCGTTTGCCATTTTAAAAAACAAAGGCTTTTAAGCGGGGTAAACAAAGATAATAAATGCCATACCGGTGCACATCTAAGTGCCATCCACCCTTGGGTTTACTGCAGCAGACTCTTCTCAAAAGGACCTTATTGATCTGGCATTTCGAGCAGATAAATGCCCACAAAACAAACCGTTTAATACAATTTCCATAAACTAACGCTCAACAGGTTGGAGTCAAGAGACGTTTATTTGTTTATTTTATTGTTATGTGTTCCTTAAAATGATTAGGGAACGGACATAAGTAGCACAGAACACAGAACGGCCTTGAAGTAATTTGCAGGCGATATGTGATGTGTAAATGATGCTATTGAATTTGGAGGCCAAGCTACAGATGGAACCCATGACTTGCTCATTCTGCAGAACCACAATGATGCTATTTGTACGCAGGCTATTGGAGGAAGTAGATTTTTACTAGAGCAGGTCAAATAAATTAGTTTGGTATGCATTTAACATATTACACCATATTTTCTATGAAATGTGTTTTCTTCAATTTTTGGGTTGTTGATTGTATTTCATGTACAGAATTGCTTGTTTTATCAATGACTTCTGTGAATTATTTTGTCCACATGATGTAAATTAGGGGTTTGTTGATATGCAATAATCACTGAGGCTGCGACCTATGTGGTATTTATCGTTGGTGACCTGCGTGCTAAACAGTCTTAGATTGTTTGATAAGTCACACATTCTCTGAAGTGTCTTTGTAGGTACAAATACCGGATAGTTTTTTTGGAATATTGATAAATTAGGGACGTGGATTTTGCTAAATCATTATGGATTATATGTGACTAGTGAGGACAATAGGTTCTCACTCCGGGGTGTTTTTAGTTGGCCACCTTTTTTTGTTTCTGTTTGGGCTTTGTAATCACGCACACCAGGTTTCCTTTGGGTGATTAGGAGGTATATTTTGTTCACTGGGTTTGGTTGCACGGTGCTTGGCATTATTTCAAAGTTACATTTCAGTGCCAGGTGAGTGTTTGTGTTGCAGGTTTGTATTTATTGATAAGTCTCTGTTATGCAAAAAAAAATTAAATACAGTTTAGATCGTTTCCAATCGTTGTTAAGTGTTTTTATCAATAAATACCAGGAACGTAATCATCCGGCTCTGCATTTGGCTTCATCCCGCACGAGAACCCAAGGATCTGTGACATTATACAAGTTTCCCCTATGTAAATATACTGTATAGTATATAGTATTCCTAACTTTCTGTAGTCCTGACACAACTGCACACCTGCAATTACTGTAAAATCAAGAAGAAACACTCTTATAAGTCTCATTGCTCTTACATGTCCAATTCATATGTGCACACTGTAACGCATCCTGATCATAATCGTAGATAGATTGTTTTGTGTCAATATATTATTTTATTTAAATTACATTTTGTCCACCACAGGTATCACATTAACATGGAGTAAAATTCTGAGTGTATCCTGTAGGTTAATGTGTTTGGTGAAATAAATGCTATTCTGGTTGATATTTGTATTGGCACCAGTAGCTCAATGTGTTTCCCATTGAAATCCTGCGGATGCACTACTGGTTGGGGGAATACATCAAGTAGCAAATAGTAAATATCCTGTCTGACTCTCTTCCCATTAGTCAGGAACCTCCCACTCCACCAGGATTGGTTCAGCTCCACC